>OZ018317.1:159774847-161205135 GCA_963969495.1 Ceratothoa steindachneri | reverse complement strand
ATCGTGTTGCTTGATGATGTTGTCAATAGTCTTTTGGAAGCAAGCAACGCCATTCGTAACCCCGAATGGCCCTCTGTGTAATTGATATATAGCTTTCCATTCGCTTCAAAAGCAGCATATGGCTTGTCCTCTTCCCGTATAGGTATCTGGTGATAAGCACTTTTCAGGTCCAGTGAACTATAGTACTTGTAATGAGACAGTTCCGTGACAAGGTCGGCTATTCTTGGAAGAGAATACGCATCCAAACGAGTGAATCTATTAATCGTCTGTCCATAGTCAACAACTAATCTCTTTCGGTGGCGCTCATTCGACACAACAAGAACTTGCGCCCTCCATAGAGATGTGCTATCCTCAATAACACCATCATGTAGCATCTTGTTAATTTCAGACCTTATGAACTTCTTATCATCATCCCCAAACCTCCGAAATTTTGTTGCAACGGGTTTACAATGAGGAACAAGACTTGAAAAAGAGACGAGGTGTATCCAGCAAAGCAGACAGTAAACTGCAAGTTGCAGGGGTGGAGATATTTAGATCTTTCTTGGATCTGCCAAAGTTCACAGTAACACTAGAGTGCTGGCTCATAAAGTCTTGGCCAAGAAGACATCACAGCACAAGTCTGGCAGCACAGGAAGCCTTATATTGTAGTAGCACTCATCCTTCAAATTGATGTCAACCGTGCAGGTCCCTTCACAAGAAAAGGGAGTGATGAAGAGGCCATAGATACGCTTCCAGTCGCTGGAACAACCTTCAACTTGTGATTCTTGGCATAGCTATGTGAGATGAAAGATTCAGAGCTCCCTATGTCGATAAGAGCGGTCGCTTCATTATTACCAACCAAAACATATACAGTAGCTCGCCGTCGTAGTCCCGGGGTTAAAGCAGAGATTATGGCCAGTGTAGAAGTAGAAAATGTAGTAGACCGGCACACCTTAGCAAAGTGCTCCTGCTTATTACACTTATGACAAGTGACGTTTCTTGCAGGACACTATCCACGATTGTGACGGGGACCACCACAAAAATAGCATCGGGACTTTAAATTGGCAGCAGCACAGGTCCTTTCAGCAAAATAAGCAGTTTCAGATGTTACAGCAGCGCAGGTCCCATCATCGGTGCGAGCAGGCTTGGATGTCGCAGCAGCACTTACACCAGAGACAGTATCACGAGAATAAGACTCTGAGGTCTTCTGAGCAACATCGAGTGCCCTGGCTTGATCAACAGCCGTACATAGGTCCAAAGTTTTGTTTTCGAGCAATCGTTGCCTGATCGGCACTGGCGGGTTTGTTAGTTGAATAAATTATGGTGATCATAATGAAGCGTTAATACCTTTCTCTAGGCTTTATTCAACTAACAAAAATTCAATACAGTCTGAAAATAAAAGAGAAACACTATAAGTAAACATACCAATTCTAATCAGGTTAACAAGCACAATTAGTTACAAGTAAACAAAATAATGTAGTGTAACCCATTAGGCAATTATACATATAAGGTTACATGAAGCTTAGATCACCACACCTACTTCCACCTCAGAGGCCAAGATCCATTTTTCAAGGCTCCTTCGTCTCAGAAAGGCCAACCCTAGCCTTGGGTAGAGATGTGGGACCCGAATCTCTTTTGTTGCAGTCCTCCTTTCGGGGGGCAGCTTTTGGAGTCCGCGAAGACGGTGGTTTGCCTACTGTAAGTATAACGAATCGGTGGAGGCGTTCGGCTGTTTCGTCTTTAGGAGAAACGCTCAAGCTTGGGTAGGGGGAACTAATTTTACCTGAAGCTAGGTGTGATGGCTTTGTGCCACCAGCGCCTGGGTGTGTGTGTGTGTGTGTCTTGCGCAGCAGAACCCACAGAAGGGTTTCTAATCGGCGCGGAAGTGACCGCGTTCGTAGCCCTGTGATAGGAGCATTGCGTGTATTTATAATAACTGAGGCATATAACATCTTAGGTAACTCTGGGGCCGACAGGACCGAGTCATTAGCATTGCGAAAAGAGAGTCAGTCCGCAGCTTAAACGGTTCCGACCTTTCGAAAAAGATACGAGCTACATTGTTTCGAGAAATCAATGTAGCTCGAGGAAACATTTGGCCTACTCCTTAGAAGAAATCACTGAAGAGCTGACCGTCCAAGGCGGGGTCAAGATCGAACATGGCACTGCATATTTATCATGCACTGTTTTGAGCAGTTCGCGTAGATTTCAGGTTGACTCAAATTGGCATGTCTAGAGGCTTGATTTGTATGGCCGAAGCGATGGCGATGGAAATATCTCCGTAGGGGTGACACGAATGCTTTGACGCGGTAGTGATACCAACCAGCATGCAACGACTCAAGGAGCATGTCACGATGTAAAGTGACGAAGTGTGTAGGGGTATTTCTCTAGCCCCACCCCACCCCATATTTTTTACCCCATGTTCGACCTTGACCCCGCCTTGGACGGTCAGCTCTTCAGTGATTTCTTCTAAGGAGTAGGCCAAAAGTTTCATCGCATGAACCATTCCTTTCACAAAATTCATGTTAGAGTGCGGTGTCACCTGCATAGACGAGCCATCAAATTTCCAAAGAGTACTCAGCATGGCTGAGAAACGGGAGACTTTCGGTTCTCTACCTAGAAACCTAACTAATAGTTGCCGCTGATGGAGCTTACAATGAGGAATGCTTGAAGCAAGCGGGCTCGAAGAGGCCGGGCAGCCTTCAATAAGGAGCTGCGTGGTGACCGAGCTCCACACAGCTTACCTGCAACTTCATCGATTGTCATTGCATGGACTCGCCCCCCGACAGCGCCTCGGGCCTAGGTGTGCCAGTCGTGACTTCGTCATCTGTCGAAACTGCAGGTGACCCATCCGTCCCTGGGCCCTTCCCTGATCGGAGAGGAACCCCTATCCTTTTTTGTATTTTTCTTTTTAGGGAGGAGGGTAGAGAGTGAACACTCTTCTCAATATCCCTCGGAAGAGGCCCCAAAGCCCGATGAGCCCGCCTTAGCCATGTGATTCCCTGAGATGAAGAAGTCCATGACTGACAAGAGGGCACCAACCGCGTGACGAGTTCCCTCCTCTCTTCGTTATTCCTCGGGGGCCTGTGTAGCCTCAGAAGGATCTTTCACAGGTGCAGTCTTTGGCTTGGGCTTGTCTTTCACCGTCTCTGTATGCCCACTTAGAAGAGCCTACTTTATGTGGAAGGACACCTCGGGGGCCATTTCCATCTCAGGAGGCACTGTCAAGCGGCCACCTTGCCTCAAGGTGTCGCGGATCCCAACCGGGGATCTTCCAGGTCAATTGCTTGTAAAAGGCTTATGGAGACAAGTGAGCTGAGCTATATCGGGGGAAAAAGGGGGGGCTAGACACGTCTGCCTAAATAAACTTATGACACATCTATAAGACACTGGGGGGGCACGGCCCAATGGGGCTCGCCAATCTTCGTCCATCTAATGGGGTGGCCCTGTCGAAACGCTCCCAGTGGAAGTATAACTATTTAATGATTGGTTTAATGATAAAACTTGCCTAGATAACAGCCATTAAACCTTGCTATATGAATTTAAAGATAAAAAATGACTTGAAACAGAAAACGTGATAAAGGACAACTATTTCAACCGGGAAGGTTTCAAAATCACTGACTCAAATTTAACAAGATTTATTGAACAACAAATAATGGAATATGACTAATTTGAATTTGATAATACGGTTAATGAATATAATGAATATAATATATATATATATATATATATATATATATATATATATATATATATATATATATATATATATATATATATATATACATAAAGAAAGAGCAAATACAGGTTCTGCGGGTGATAATACAACTACCAGAGGGCTAGGCCATTTTTATTTTCTGCCTTTCAAATAAATTTGAAGACAAAAAGAAAGATGCAGAAACCTGGTGTAGCTGACTATAAATACATAGAGTACAAGAGAAAATAAGAATTAGACGTGAATGAGCAAATGAGACAAGAAACCGGAGTTTTTTAAAGGAAAGAGAGAGGGACATTAGAAGAACCCAGAATCAAAGAGAGCAGAGGGCGGGACCTCGTGAGAGAAAAAGAAGGGCAGCCCCCTCTACGCTAGAGGAAGTTTGTAGGAGCTCCTTAAAAATCACAGGAAGGGCCACCTCCTCTTGAGAGGTGGCGCTGCCTTAGTCCGGCTCCGAAGATGGCAAAGGGGAAACCTATTTGCCGTAAGTAAATGGTAGGAGAGGAACTCCTTCACCTGTCATAGTGTTAATGTAATGGTTTTCCTTGCCCACTCCAACACTCCAACACCATGGTTGGGACAGGAAGGGCTAGGATGGATGTAATCCGAAATTTTGCTGAAGCAAAAACACGAAAATTACCAAGCCTGTGAGCAGCAAGAAAAGGTTCTTGGGTTGTAACCCCGCGTCCAACCGCTCTCGTCTATCCCATCCCGGGTTTTTGCACTTTTACGGGGTCCACTTTGAGTGCGTTAGTGATGGGTGCAGTGACGCACACCTTGGGAGTTGTCCATTGGACCGCTCGATCCACAAAGGGTGCGTTAATGATGGTGTGCAGCGACGCACACCTCGGGAGTTGTCCATTGGACCGCTCGATCCACAAATGGTGCGTTAATGATGGTGTGCAGCGACGCACACCTCGGAAGTTGTCCGTTAGACCGCTCGATCCACAAAAGCCGCACCACCCAAATAAGCAGCAAGAAAAGCAGGGCAAATTTCTCTAAAATATCGCACTAATCCTCTCGACAGGACACCCAAGATCTCATCTGTGGCGCATGGCGCAAATTATCATTTCCGAAATGGTCATTTAAAAACTATATTAGCTTGCTTTTAGTTATTTATTTTGATTCTATACGTTGATTGTATGTATGTAAATATAAGATTTCTAATCTAAATTTCGTAACTTTGAGTACAAGTATCATAATGTTTCGCGCATTGCGAGTGTCTCTCGTAGGCTCATTTTGTGCCCTTTAAACATTTTATTTTTGTCTCTTTGTCGAGTGTCGCTACGTTCTTCTCTCCATTCTTTATCTGGACTCGTTAGCTCCTATTTAATTTCAAGGTGGGTACCATTATCTTCTTTAGAGGTGGGTGGCTGGTAAAAATACGTAAAAAGGACAAATATTATCTATATACTTATATATATATATATATATATATATATATATATATATATATATATATATATATATATTGCCTTTTACCTCGTATCACATCATTTATTTGTAGTGTTTCGCGATTTGTGCTAGTTCTACATATTGCTTGCACGGAGAGCATATCATTTGCTCTCTTGGTAAGTGGAGGAGGTTAGCCCCCCTTCCCTCCTTGAATTCTAACACCCTTTTAATACATTGATACCAAAGACTCACGATTGCCGATTATTTAGGTTCGCGATGGTCGCAGAGGCTAATCAGGTTAGTTAAAATAGTTCATTGTTTAAAGATGTTCCTCTGGATTCAGTGAGCCTCAAAACAACTTGACGTACAGGGTGGTCCGGAAGTCTTACTACCCCCTACAGAAAAGTAAGAACAATAGAGGAATAATATTACAAACACATGTAGTGGGGCTAGTCTACCGAATCTTGCAGTGAAGTCATGTCGCACATCTCCCATGTTCGTGCCAGAATGAGCAGGATTATCTGCCCATACACTTCCAATCAGCCTCTCTTCCAAAGTGTAGTTCATGTCATCTATCTGAAATAGATAATTAAAACAATATTAACAGGTGGTGACAAGACTTTCGGTCATTTGAAATAAATAATTAAAACAATATTTGAAATAGATAATTAAAACAATATTTTCAAGGGGTGACAAGACTTTCTGACCATCCTTTAGTAAAATTTTACTTCGCATAAAATTTTGGTTCTCAATGACCGTCCTCCATTCATGACCGTATGAATGGAGGACCGGGATTTTATAGGTAAGGAATACATAGTCACCCACTGCAAGGTAATTTAATGACTCCATTTCTAGCTCCTCCCCGAAGGGGGCGGAGCACTGCATAAAAACAATGAACAATGGAGCGCCTAACAACGTCTGGCAACCGCATTTGATTCCAGCCCTAAGGTGATTATTTCGAATTGGGTGTGTGTGTGCTAAGCCCTCATACCCCTTAAATGGTGGGAGTTGTACCCCCATACTCCGCTATTTGTAATCAGCTAATAGTATACACAATTCGAAAGCCTAGCATTAGGTTCGAATTCAAAGACGATTGCCAAACGTCGTTATGCGCCCTATTGTTCATTGGTTTTATGCCGTTTTTCTTCACTTCAGACATATAAGCCCAGCTCCATAATGCTAATTAAATCGATCATATTTTCTTCAATATTAAGTAACATAAAATGTCCATATAATATTTTAATTCAGAAAAACATCCCTTAAAAATGATATATAATAAAATATGATGCGATTCCAATTGACAATGTGACTGTGTATTCCATATTTTGCCGAAGAGTGCATACGGTCCATGAGTCAAGGCAAACTAGCCCGAAATCTCCCAAAGGAGGAAATTCACGTAAAGTTAGCCTACCATTTTTTACGGTAATCTTCTACAATGGACTAATTTCCACTGCATATATCATAATACCATTCATATACTTGATAATTCGAATCCTCAAAAGTTAGCATCCCTCATTGGCCAATTAAAAGGTTGGCAGCTTAAACTTTTGAAAGGATTTACGTTTTCAGATGACGATTATCTTGAGGCTTAAGAATTATTACAAAGGACTTACAGAGACAAGTTATAGTACAATCTCGCGTACACGCTATATTTGACCTATGTGAACCCTATAATAACTCGCAATCGCTTGATGACTCACGTGCTGTTAAACCGCACATCCATCGTATCTGTAAGTCTTCCCTCGGTTTCCTCCGTAACTTCTCACGTGTTCGATCCCATTTTGATCGAGGAAGCCTTGAGACTGCTATTCATGCTTTCGTTACCTCACGCTTAGACTACTGCAATTCTCTTCTAGTGAATCCCCCTTCTTCGTCACTTCGCCCCCTGCAACTAGTTCAAAACTATGCTGCCCGGCTCCTCCTTCGCTGCCCCCGGTTCTATCCTTTGATGCCTCTGTTACAGGAACTACCCTAGTTACCTATTCGCTTCTGCACCCACTATAAAATTCTTCTCATCACCTACAAGGCCCTAAACCTCGAGGCACCACCTTATCTCTCGTCTGCCCTCTCCCGTCGTCAAACTCCTCGGGCACCCCGGTCTAACCTCGCTTCCATCCTGAACACTCCTCGTTCTGTCCTCTACGCGATGGGTGACCGTTCCTTCTCAGTTTGTGCTCCTAGACTCTGGAATGCTCTTCCTCCCGAAGTCCGATCCTCCCCCCCCCCTGCTACTTTTAAACATCTCCTTAAGACTCATCTCTTCAGAATTGCCTTCTCTTCCCTGTAAACTTTCTCTACACTCGCTACACAACTTTCGCTCTGGGAGGGCCTACAGCCCTGAAGGGCGCATTATAAATACCTATTATTATTATTTGCGCAGCCTAAAGGCAATGGGGTTTAGACGAGAGTTGTGTTGGGGCTTTCATTGTAACGATGCTTATGAGAAAATTACTCCCCTTCTCATTAGAAATAAAACACACAGAGCCCTGAATCAGAATACAGAGTATTGAATCGTGATGAATTCTGCAAAGCTCTGGACGGGGAAATACAATTATTAAATCATAGGAGGGACGATAGTCATCTAGAGATAGGGTCTGTTAACCAAAGGTGAATACATGCTTCAGCTTTTCCGATGAAGCAAAAGTCTGTCCATAGATGGTAAAAAAAATAAAACGGAAATATTAATTAAGTGTAAAATTCTGTCTTCTTTTTTTCCTCAAAGTGTACTATGTGACAAACAGCATCAGGTATTCGATGGCATAAACTATCCCAAACCTGAACAAAGACTCTCGTGCAATAAAGTGTTAAGGTTTTGTACTAATTATTTAAACTCTAATCATAACGAGCAAAATTGCTTTTCTAAATATAATGGCTAACTTGCAATGGTAGGCGTCATTCTAACCTGTGTTTCTCCCCCGAGAACATAAAAGTTGAGAAAAGCGAAACAAAGCTTTTAATTTCCAATCTTATTGAAAGCGTTGCTTTTCCAGTGGCCCAGATCGAACTAATAGGTTTAAATGGGTGTAAATAGGCCAAAGTACTATTTATATTGCATCAAATAATCATAGTAATTGTGCAAAATATGACTAAAACATTAAATTTTTACCAGTGTTAAAACATACCATAAGGTTCATTGTAAGAACGGGAGGTAAGTCAGATTTGACCTCAGAGGGTCGTTCGAGGTCAATGACCTCAAAATTTAAGTATTGATGAATGCAGACAAACTTTTTTTATTTACATACCGATTATCACGAAACTGACAGAAAACATGTAAAAGCAAAAATAAAACACATTTTGCTCATGTTAATTTTTTATTCTTTTGATAGATTGGCAGTTTTTGAAAAATTGACCAAAACTTTTATTTTACTTTTTAATTTGTTTCCCCTCCGTCAATTTTCACCCCAGGAAAAAAAAATTGGAATCGTGAAAGCATTTAGAAAAGAACTATGGATTGTTTCTTAAAGAAAACTAGAACTAAGAGTTATGTTGACATAACTTTATCTTCTGGAGAGCCTTTATACAAAATCACAGGCTTGAAATGAGGTGACGTCAGGAAATAAATTTATTGAAATACACATTTAGCTTCCATTCCATCGTGTTGTAAGATAATCTGTTCAACCTTAATTTTAAATCTACACTAAACAAAGTCCGTAAGCTTACATGTACAGTAAGGTGAGTGAGCTCAGATGCATGTATAGTACATACCAGTACATGTAACATACACGCATTATCTAAATAGACTTATAAATATAAAAGCATCGGATTACACCTAACAGTCTACCGAAAATGCACATAATGCAGTGCACTTGAGTGTATCTTCGGTGCATTTGCAGTAGCCGGTACATCCATTCTTGCAGCCGTAGTGGATAAGTTCGTGATAAGATTGTGAGGCCTCCGAGAGTGTCGTCCAAAGAGGCTGCCACTCAGAGGCTTCCTTTGTACAGCCCCAGTCAGATTTGGTAACTCAGGATTCAGGACCAGGATTTGGTTCCAGCAGTTGTCCTGGAGACATGCACGCTTGATGTGCTGTCTTCTTTGCACGAATGTTTTCTTAAGCCCTACACTCGTGTGCGAAGAGCTGCTTCTTAGCACCGTTCACTTCCATGATATCCCTGGTGCGGTCGTACATTAGGACAACGAAGCGTTCTAGCAGCGACATTGACTCCTCACTGACCTCACTGGGCATACGTAAGAGTTCTTCAAAAGCATCAGTGACCTTTGGGAGCACTTCTCAAATCTCCCAGGCGGTCTTCTTTCCGCTGCTAGTGAAAGAAGACACGGTGTTGCACCCTGTGAGGGCATGGAAGATGAGGAGAGTAGCGCACTGTCTTGGGTTCATGGAGGCAACCACTTAGTGAACAGCTATATACCAGAAGCTGGATCTAATACCAAGAGCTATCCACAGTTCGTTAGAATTGATATTGTTGAATGAAGCCAGAGCCAGTACCACAACACCAGTATCCACTGTTCGTATTGCAATCTTCCTCATATCATTCTGCACAGCATCGGCAACATGTAGAAGCATGCGTGTGTCCGCCTCGTGTGAGCATGGGGCGAGGCTAATCAAGCTGGACTCGGCAGGAGAGCAGAGGATCTCGGTTCCACATGTTGCATACATTTCCTTGCCATCAGATATGTGATGAGGAATGACATCTCGTGACAGGAAATCAAAGAGCTGTCTTGTTTTCATCAACATGAAGGAAATCCTGTAGATAGCTTTATGTAGGGAAGGGGGCAAAGAAAAATAAAGAAAGAAAATAGCGAAATGAGTTTCAAACGCGCTTCCCGCGTCGCTGGACAGCCGTTAGTGAGAACCTTAAACCACTCGGCCATCCTGAGTCCCCCCAAAAGACTCATTCAAGCAAAGCATTTAAGCAGCTCGTCTGAACTTCTCGCACGCTACAGTCCTTCCATTTCTTAGGCATGACTGTAGAGGGAGCCACTTTCTCCCGGACACCCTTGCACCTCTTGTCTGGTTATGCCTTTCAGGCTGTCAGGTAGATATACATCCCAGACGAGGTCCATTCTGTGGACCTTTTCTAGTTGAGGGGAGATGTGAGGTGCAAAGACTATGCTCACATACTCTTGAAAAGTCTTTGCCGCTACAGGGTTGAGAATTTGAAAAATAGCTGTACCGTCAAGGATTGTGACATCAACCGCAGTTGCGTTTCTAGTTTCAGGTTTTTCTGATTTCAGGCAGTGTAGTAGATCTGCCTCGACTGCACCACGCAGTTTTCCTCCACTTGATACTGCAGGTGGGGCTGCCTGCTTTTCGTGGCAGAAAAACTGGTCGAGATCCTATTCACGTGATTGACGTGTAATGTTCACTCTCGAAAAGAGACTACAATCACTCTTCACTGCTGCGAGTTGCATCTGCTGCTTTGACTGCGTCCTGATCTGTGACCAACTGAAGAGTGGTAAGTTGTTCTTAGGCAGTTTGTCTATAACTGGCTTCGTGTATAGTTCTAGTCTTTCTTCAAGAAAATTTTGTGTACTACTCATCACCAATGGACTCAATCTTCCTCATAGTTTCTGCCACTGGAGTTGTTTCCATGATGTGTCTCGTGTCAAGTACCAGTAGATTTAAAGTGTCCTCTATCAATGCATTCTTCATCTCTTTAAACACTGCTATAAGTGCTCTGACATCCTTCATAAAGGTTGCTTGCACTCCAGGTTTCTAGTCATGGTGAAGATGTCCAGTATCGTGAGCACTGCCATGTCCTCTTATCGCCTCCTCTTCAAACTCTGTAGTGATCCTGGCTATTTCTAGCCCAGCTAACATCTAGAGTCTGAGTGCCACAGGGTTTCTTGTCAGTTCAATAGCTCCACCAGATCCTTTGACCACAGCGTTGTTCTGTTCATGACCTTGGTCAATTGCCATGGCAGAGAACTGGTTTCTGGTCTTGTGTACCACAAACTTCCCAGACTTGATTTTTGCCAGGACACTGCGTGTTTTTCAATGATGTTCATCATATCACGGGTGTGTACAGATAGCCACCTGGAGTAGTTACTGTGATCTAAGGCGAACATCCAGTGCATGATCTGTGTCAGGGATTGCAGATAGAGTTCAAAGTTTCCTTCACGAAGTAATCGAAGGTACACCAATAAGAAAACCTCCAGTGACATGGTCAAAGTGCATACTGGCCTTTTCTCGATGTATGCACCGCTCCATGAAGACCTCACATCTGGTTTAGTGTTATAATCATCATCCTTTGTGCAGTCTTTATCGTATGCCTGCTGGAGTAGTGTGTGAAGGGTTGTAGCTGTGACTTGGTATGGGTGGCGGGTCTTGGTAACATGGCTGACTTGAATGAAAGAATCTGCTGTCCTAGGGCTGGCAATATCAGTAGGTACCAAGGCGTTCGTCCAACCGCTGTTTTCTAGCCAGTCTCCCAGCAGTTGAAAGAAAACAAATTATGTGAATGATGTTGAGAGTGTACGGCAGTAGCTTCTGCCTACTATTTCAGTTGCTAGATATAGATGCACGGAACATTGGTGAAAGATTGTTGTTCTTACTACTACATGTACTGGTATATCATAGACACAACACTGGCTATTACTTGTCTATCATGGAACTTACTTTCAACATACTTATCTATATATGCAGGCCGCGGAACATGATCACAAAGTGATTCTCTCCATATGTGGCTGGCCAGTCCGCTGTATTTGCTTGGCAAGGGCGAAGAGTGACTGATTAGCGGCAAGTACAGATACTCGTCCAGAGTTAACCTGTTGAGTAGCTGCCTTCACGATGGACATGAAATGTCTTATCATTGCCGCCGAGTGTGCGCTGTTTACGAACAGAGGCAAGAGTGTATTGTTGGCGGCAGGTGGGATCACTGCTTGCTGGACATCGGCATGGTAGGCAGACCACGACACACATTCATCTATGGGTTGCTTCACTAGAGCTGTCTTCACCGTCCTCAGTCACCGATACTTTTCTTGCACGGCAGTTTGAGCAGCCAAGAGGTCGAGAGGTCTTGCAGGACGTTGTACAGCCGGTGCCGTGAAGTGCCAAATCTTCATTGCAGCAGGTGGCACGCTTGTGTATACTGATTTCAGAGGTGTTACCGACTTGGCGGAAGAGATGTCTTGCTCAACGACCACTACACCACGTTCGATTCTGCCATATATGTGTGATGAATGTTGTATTAAGGATATGCTAGTGCCATGAAAAGCATCCTTTGCCGTCGCAGAGCTAAGATTATGGTCGATATTATCAGCAGCCCCAGTAGTGAATAATCCCCGGCGCAGCTTTGGTGGGCAAACAATGTATTCCGTGTTGAAGCGCTGGTAGACACCATTGGAAATGTCTGCTGTAAGCTGTAGTAATATACAATATGACACACACAACCCTAGGCTAAAGTCTATCAATCAGCTCTCTGCTCCGGGTTACAACGTGAATCATGAGGGACAAGTAGATTAGAAGTGAGGTTTATTTATCGCGGCTGTGGTGCTCTGAGGTTGACTCTATACTGCGTCCATGTTCAAGACTGTTGAATACCAATAGTTGCGATATTGTAAGAGAGCACTTGTAGTGCTCGTATTGCCAGTCTGAGTCTGGTGCTTGATGTTCGCCCCATCGAGGATCATGTTTACCAAAGCAACGAAGGATTACGTCACGGAATCTTTCTGGTATTCACCTTGGAACGCACCGTCAAAAGTGAACCTGGTCTCAAACATCTCTCTACAGACTACCTGTGCTGCCCTTACTAGGTGCATGGCATCACTGTCACGTCCGCAGGCCTTCGTCAGGGCGCTACCTATTATCTTTATCAAACAAGAGAAGCGTGTCTCGGCCCTGAGAATGGGTTCTCAGATCAGGAAGCACAGAAAGGAGTATGTCCTTCAATCTGGTTGTGTCTACCATATTGGGTACCGTAGCACCCAGATGGTCCACTCTAGTCTTGTAGAGGTTAGCCAAGTCTGAGAGGTTAAATACATGAGCATTCTCATCATCTGCATGTAAGTCCTCCATGAATACTACCAGCTTAGCAAAGGCTATACCATGCAGACGATCCGCTTCATTGTCCTTTAGTGCGGCTGGTCTGATTTTGTTATATAATGTACAAAGACAGTTGCGATGGTACTTTGCCTCGATAGCAACCATGTCTCTTGCAGGCAGCTTGGCCAGCAGTTCAGTGTCGGCCAATTCAGTGACACATCTGCGAAAGTTCTCGTCAATTTCCTTTGTAGCTGACTGGTGCAAGTCTGCAGTGTCAACTAGCTTATTGCAGAAGAAACATAAATTATCGGTTGACTGTGGAAGCCTTTGGGCATCTGCTGATTGCGTGCGCACGGCTGGAGCACGATTGTCCTAAAGACGATTCTGTTCTGATCTGCTGATCAAACAGTTTTTGTTAAATTTCAAACGTCAATTTTTTTTGTGCCACTGAGCACTGTCTTCTCAAGGTCCCTTTTATGCCATCGCCATCATCCAGTCTGTTCAGGCTGAGTTCCATTAGCATGTGGCGAAGTCCCTGGAACTGGAGGATGTCTTCTTTTAATAATACATAGCCAACATCACTCGATTTCATAGTAGGTCTTAGTGGGCACTGCAAACTTCCATCTGTCTCTGCTTGGCAAATTATACAGAGTTCTCAGTTAGTTCTTGGAGTGGTCTTGATTGCTTGCACGGAGAGGGCTAGGCTAGTTCTATGAGCATATGACACTTTGCCATAGTAACGATCTGTACTAGGGTGCTTATAACTTAGCTTTGACCATCAGGGAGGGATCCTGTAACACACAAGAACAACAATCGTGTTAGTACCAGCAACTACAGTCTGCATTCATTAACATCAATATTTGATATGTTGTGGTAATTGACCTCTTTAAGCCATATATCCCGTAAGGGGCAGAGCGATCTGCCTTCTTGGCCGCCGTGCTGACGGGACTCAGCGCCCCGTCCTTCTGACACCTGTCTCCTTACCCTGCTTCTACACTTCATCTACAACCTCTCCCACAACTTTATCTGGCCGCCCTTCAATTTCTGAGGGTAGATGCCGAACAGCTTTCTCTCACCCAACCATCCAGCTGAGGGTGGAGGGGACAACATTCCCCCATCCCTGAGCTCCGGTTTGGTGGTGGGTTTTTAACAACCTCCTTCATCCCCACCCACACCTTCCTAAAATCCCATTTCTTTCTCCTTTTACTGTCTATCAATTTTACGCAGCGCCTAAAGTGGAATGCCATGCCGACGGGCTGCCAGGTCACGAGGGGGAAGGAGTGGCATCAAATGACGGTAGCTGGTTCTGCTGGCCACGTATTCACCCCTCGCAGAGTGGGCTACTGCGTGGAGTGACGAACGTATGCATCCCGTGAAATACATAGGGTCGTCATGCCCAATGATGAGTTATTAAACCAAAAATATTCCCTCCTTATACCCTCCCCTATACCATCACCGGAGCCGCCTTCGTGCAGCTCCACTGAAAAATGGAGAGCCCCACCTCGCCTGTGATCTCTCAGGTGGACCCTCCAAATTCCTTCTACCAGGGAGGAAGTTTACTCCTCTCCTAGGCTTACGGGTGTAGGGGATTTCTCCTTACCACGTTCTTTACAGGCACCCTTGGGTCCCTCCCTCTTTCCAGTGGCAGTCCCTCTTTTTCTTTTACAAGGTTCTACCAAGAAAGCACGCAGGCGGCCCAAAATTGACCGCTCCCGGTGGGAGCGCGACGATAGGGCTAATCTCATCAGGGGAGCAAGGGATAGCAGGGCCCGTCTGTCTGTGCCCCTTAACATCCTGCACTCGTGCTTTGAGAGCCTACAGGGGGTCACTGTACGTGCCCTCCTCTCTTCCTGGACGGATGCGGGTTCGCCGGCATTAGGTGAAAAATGAACCTTGAATGGCAGCTGTCATGTCTCGGAGAAGGGGGCTGGAGGCAAATGAAGGCCCCCTTCCCTGACAAGGGCTTAGTCCTTGAGGTGACCCAACCCCAGATAGTAGGGTATTTCATGGGGTAGAACCTGGGCTCAGTGCCAAACACTGAACGTGAGTCCGCCCCTGTGCACGGTTCTCCTCAGATGGCTTGGGCCCTCGAGACCTAAGAAGGAGAAGAGGGAACTCCTTCCCTGGCTGGCACCCCTGTGACAGCCAAGACGTTCTCTATATCAGAGTAGGACCACGCTAAGGCCGTTCCATCTGGCCTAGGGGCTCCTTCCGGCGGAGGGAAGAAGCAGGTTCATTCCCCGCTCTCTTCTCCTAAAAAGAAAATATATATCAAGACAAAAACGACTCGGAGCTCCTCATCCTCCGGAGGAGCCACGGGGACAGACGGGGTCGCTGCATTTTTGGTATGCAACCAAGACAAGATCGGCACATCCGGCCCTAGTGCTGCCCCAAGTGGGGAGTCGCAGACTAAGACCAAAAGTGGGCAGAGTAGAGCCTCGATTACGTTACGACCCCTCATTCAGAGGTTACCTGGCATTTTCGAGGTGTTGGTTTCAAACGCTTCCTCGTCAGTTGCTACAATGATGGCAGCATGTTAGCTAAGGGTAACATGATTCACCAGAGGAGAGCTCTAGCTAGTGGGTTGGTAGAGAGCCGAAGGTGACCTGTTTCTCAGACGAGAGCCTTTTGGCGAATGCGTCGAATCCATCCGAGGCGGTCGTGATTAGTGCCCTTCGGACACTTGGAGGCACGCGGGTGAGTGCGACTCTACAATGTACTTCGTGAAAGGAGTGGTTTAAGCAAGGGAACTCGTGGACTACTCCATATATGACATTAACTTAGAGCTGGCCGACCATGGAGCGGTCAAGGTCAAACGGGTGATGAGAAAACAGGGAGGGGCCTGGAGACCTACCCTATGCTCTTCGTCAGGTTCGATTGTGACAAGCTCTCTGAGCCGGTGTGTACCATTTGGTATCGCTACCACGTAAAGGCATTCGTGCCACTCCCACGGAGGTGCTACTACTGTCACTGCTTCAGGAATACTAATCGCTCCCGTAGACGCGCAAATTTATGGTTATACGATGTCTGTGTAAGTTGCTCCAAGGACGCACACGATAAGTTCAAATCGTGTGTGGCCAAGTGTGCCAAGTGTGCCAATTGCGGAGAGTTGCATCCCGTTTCAAAGAAATATGGTGCTTACCTCCTTGAGAAGGAAATCCTGGGCGTTCAGGCCCAGGATCGTCTCTAATTTCTGGAGGCTAAGGAGATGGTCCTGGCGCGCACGGCGCTGCCTGGGACGTCCTATGCCTCAATGCTAAGAAAGACACCCTCTGCTCCTGGCCCCTCAAGTACTACGAGCACGGTCGTTTCCGCACCCATTCGGAACCCTTCTGCGGGTTCTACCCACCCAGGTCGCTCTCCTGATAGAGCTAGCAGCATGAAGATTCAAACCCAGCTCTGGCTAAATTCAACGCTCCCCATCTTTCTCCCAGCAAGACTGTTTTCTCGTAAG
The DNA here is from genome assembly GCA_963969495.1 of Ceratothoa steindachneri. Taxonomy (NCBI): domain Eukaryota; kingdom Metazoa; phylum Arthropoda; class Malacostraca; order Isopoda; family Cymothoidae; genus Ceratothoa; species Ceratothoa steindachneri. The sequence goes on along the minus strand of OZ018317.1, from coordinate 161,188,650 downwards.
GCGAAACGGCCTCATGCTTCCACCGAGTCGTTAGACTCACAGGAGGCAACATCCCTGAAGTTCGTTGCGAGGCCATCTTCCGGGGTTCCTAAAGCTGCCTCCCGACAGGAGCCACGCTGGGTGGCTCGGAGAAGTTGAATCCTTAAATCTTCCAAAAGAGAGACCCTCGCCTCAGAAGCCGCCCTGTTCGCCTAAGGTTTCGAGGCGGAGAGAGCAAGACTCGCATGACGAGCTAAACCTACCCAGATAAGTCCTCGAATGTTACAGCGCTTTCAGCTCATTGTCCGGCCAACAGCGCCTGGAGTTCTGCCTCCGACAAGCGTACAGCCATTCCCGTGAGGGTCTTCTCTTCGAAGAGGGCCCTCGCATCGCATGCGATCTAGGCTCAGAGGGCATATTCCTTCGATGGAATTGCCCCGGACTCCGGGACAACCGGGAGGAGCTGCGGAGTCTCGTATCCTCCCGTTCTCCGTTAGCTATCTTTTATGCAGGAGACCATGCTGGTCGCGTGCCTCTTGCCCAACCTATCGGGGTATAAGGGTTTTGCGAACACCCCATCACCACGGGATTTACACCCGGCATTATATCTCCGTTCTTCTCTTAGCTTTAGATACTCCATTTCAGGCAGTATATGTGCATCTACACCTGAATAGGACGTATCTTGTTATTCCTGCGTACATTCCACCTTTAGCTGACTTCAATGCGGGGTCTTCCACCGCGTCCTGCACGGTTGCAGAGGCCCTTTCTCTTGCTCGGAGATATGACTGCAGACACGCCTTCTGGAGAGACTACTCGATTAATCCCATGGGTCAATTCCTTGCCGGCCTGATTGATGAGCTGGAGATAGGTGTTCTAAATGTGGATGAGTTTACGCATCACTACCCAAGAACCGCTTCATTTCTCTGCCTCGATTAATCTTTGTGCTTTCCAGATGCACGGCCTGATTTCGGGTGGGGCGTAGTCGATGAACTCCATGGTAGTGATCACTTTCACAATCAAATATTATTTTCTGGGCGCGTTGGTCCACATTTCAGGAAATGACTTATTTGTCTGTATCATTTAGGAGGTTAAGTCGGTAGATGAGGCCGTTGAGTTCTTCTCCAGCAGCATCATAGCCGTGGGGCTAACTCCTATTCTCAGAATCCCTGGCCATTTTGCACACTGACCGATCCCGTGGTGGTCGGCCGAGTGTGAGGCGGCCCTCAAACAGAAGCGTTATGCCTACAAGCGCTATAAGCACCGCCCGAACGATTTTACTGTCGGTGAATTTCATTGAGCTAGGGCTAGGTTCCGGTATATTTCGAAGCATGCCCGCCGCTCTTCTTAGCATACACACGTTTCTTCACTAAACGGGAAGACCCCTCTAGCAGAGGTGTGAAAGCGAGTCAAAAGTATTCGGGGCAAGTTCTCGCAGGACCCCCCTTCCCTTCCTGTTCTCCAGGAGAATGGGACCGCAATGTTGGAACCCAGATCCGTAGCGGAATCCTACGTGACCGCTTTTTCCGCATTCTCTATTCTGGTTTGCTCGGCCAGCATTCAATGCGTGTCGTGATGTCGCGGAAATTTTTATATTGAGTGAGTTTGGTTCCGCTCTTGCTTCGTGCGCGAACACCGCCCCTGGTCCACGATGTCCCGATCGCCATGCTTTGACACCTGGCTGATAGAGGAATCGCCTTTCTGTTAGATTTATTCAACAAGATCTGGGTAGAGGATATCCTACCAGACCCCTGGCAAATCCTACTGTGCTAGCCTTTCGCAAACTGGGAAGAGATCACTCTACAACGGCCGGTTGTCGCTCAATCTCTCTGACCTCCTGCGTGTGCAAGTTTATGGAGAAATTAGTATATGTTAGATTAGCCTTCTTTATGGACAGCGGAGGCCATCTGCCTTCTACACAGTGTGACTTCCGCAAGTTCCACTCCACGTCGGATTCTCTGCTCCGACTGAAAAATGCCGTCTGCAAGGCCTTCCTTCCTAGACAGCACCACGCCACGAAGTTTTTCGATCTGGAGAAGGCCTATTATATAGCATGGCGATACGGTATCATGGAAACTCTCCACACGCTGGGAGCGAAGAGACGCCTCCCAATCTTTATATCTGAATTTTTGCGAGATCGTCGATTCCACTTACGGGTAGATGGAGCTCTCTCCGGCCTAGTGTCGCACTCTTTGTCGTGAACATCAATGGCACCACCCCGGTGCTGCCGAAAGATGTTCTCGCTACACACTAGATGGACGACCATTCGTTATCTTTTGCCGCGGCCCAGATGCTAACTCTAAAGCGTTGAATCCAACGGGCATTCAACCACGTCTCTCGCTATGCCGAAGCACACAGGCTTCGGTTTTCCTTGTCCAAGACTAAGGTGGTGCACTTCTGCTGCTATCCACGGCTCCAACATTACCCAGATTAAATTTATAAATGGGGTTCACATGGAAATGGTGGACTCGCACCGTTTCTTTGGTCTTGTATTTGACCAATGTCTCACCTAGGAGGCTCATATTCGCATCCTTAGGGTCTTGTGTACTCGCTCCATGCATATTCTTCGCTCCGTGACGGCGCTGATAGGGCTTACTGCCTTACTTTTTTATCGATCCTTTGTTCGTTCGAAGCTCGACTATGAATACGAGTTTTATGCGTCCGCAGGCGAGCATGTATTGTGGAAGGTGGACTCGATCCACCACTCCAGCCTTCGTCAATCGACTGGTGCCTTTCGCACGTTCACCATTGAGAGCCTACTTATAAATGCTGGGGAGATGCCACTCGCTCTGCGCCGTGCAGATTGCATTATTTGCCTGGATGCGCGAGCCTGGCGCCTCCTTCAGTCACCAACAGCTCTCACTGCATCCGCAGCTGGTCTTCATGGTGCGTATGCCTCCAAGAGACGTCAGTCATACCCTAAGCCCTTTGGATTTAGGGCTAGGAAACTCCTTCGAGATCTTGGTATAGTTCTCGAGCGTGTGGCGCTCCTTGTTCTGCCCAGGACGCCACCCTGGAGGGTAACATCTTTGACTATTTGTCGCCACGCCTCTGCTCCCAAACCTTCTACAATTCGTGTCACGCTGGAACCATCATATTGTATACGGATGGCTTCAAGTCCCAAGAGGATATCGGATTCCACGCCGTGGCACCTCTATTTCAAGTCAGTGTGACTTCCAGTCACTGCATCTGTCTTCACAGCCTTGCTGGTGCAATACACCCCTCGGTACGGGAGATAACGCGACGCGCCCGGTTCGGAAACCAGATTGTGATTTATAGCGATTCACAAAGCACCCTGAGTGCTCTCGGGGCATTGGAATCTCCACATCCCCTGGTTCGCGATATCCGTAACGCCACGGTTTTGGCCAGCCGGGCGGATGTCGAGATTATCTTCTGCTGCGTTCATGAACATGTTTTAGGAATTGCGGGGAATGAGCGCGCCGATGATGGCGCCAAATAGTCCGCGAGGACTCGGCGACCGGACCAGCTTTTCGCTCTTCCTTACACTGACTACATGGCAGGAATACGGGCATTTCTCCGGACTGCTTGGCAAAGAAGATGGAACACCGTCGAGGGGAACTTAAAGTTACCTGCCATTGCGCCGTGACTGTTCCCATGGACCGACCCCTCTAATGCCTCGACGACTTCAGATTGCTTTTTGTCGTCTCCGAATTGGACACACTTGCGTCACGCACCACCATTTGATGGAGCGCTCGCCTGCGCCTTACTGCAAGGACTGCGTTGTCCCCCAGACTATTCGGCGCATTCTTGTTGAATGTCCCAGTTTTGGTGATCTTCGCGCACCTGTTCCGGTACTGTTACAAGTGGGATCGCTACCGCTTGTCCCTTGTACTTGGGACGGATTCGTGCCCTTAGACCTGTGAACTACACGTTTTTTTGGAGGAGGCTGGCCTCCTCTACTTTATTTGCCTGCTGTAGGTTGCATGTTCCCTCGCCGGGGAAAGGCGGGCCTACCCCTGACGCCAAAGCCCGCTTCTTTGTTGCCTTTTTGCATTTTCTCTTTTTGTTGCTGTTTTTATCGTTGTTATTTGTTATTTATATATTGTTATTTGTTTTTTTAATATAGTCTAGTAGTAGGCTTTGCTGAAGCACGGTGACTTATGCCTCAAGTAGGCACTCGCCAGATGGGCTCCTGAAATTAAAATAAAATCAGTCATCTAAAAAAATAGACAGATTTGAAATCGTGAAAGCATTTAGAAAAATATTGTTCGATTTTTTTTCCTTCATTTCCATTATCGACACAAAATGACGAAGATTTAAGAATACCTGAAGAAATATTGAGAAATGTTAATTTTGTTAGCATTTTAGTTGTTTTTCTTTCTCTTTAAAAACGATCCAGGTTGAGAGTAGCCGACTGGTTTCAAACCCTGGGTGAGTTAGGACATGTCTACCCTATCATGCGAAGACGACTCCGGCGGATTGGGCGGATGAGATCAACTGGGAGATTGAACAGCCATGAAGGCGGTGTTGTAGGGCTTTGTGGAAAGCCGGGGGCGTAACAAGGCAACTAAGACGTAACAGCCATCTACTGCAGCCAATGAAGTTTCCAGTCGTGACGGTCTTGCGTACCACTGGACTCCGACTTCTGAGGCCGATTGAGTGGTCCTGCCCCAGTGCAACGGCTAAACCACTTTAAAAGCATACACGTACAGGTTCTTTGCACAGCCTCATCTCAAGTCTGCGGCGACGAGGGGGGGATGAAGAAGTGACAGGCGGAGATAAGCACTGGCAGTCATAGCACCAATCCTGCACGTGGGCGGGCTGAGGACCAGTGGTTGTTCACCCCTGACCCTTGGACAACTGAGGTGTCCGGCAGCGTCCCAGGTGATTGAGCAGACCTTTTCACGATAGCACTGGTCACCCTCGCATAAGGAAGGGGATTAGAAAAGGTGTCCCGAACATTGTTTGTCCTACCTGAACTTGCTAGAATGCCGCGGCTGGAAGTTTTGCCACCACAGCGGTCGAAAGACAAAAAGAAAAATGAACTTCGCAACTAGGAATGTCCGGACCCTCATTAAAGATAGAGTTCCACGAGACCAGAGAGAAGAACAGCCCTCGTCGCAAGAAACCTAGCACGCTATCACATCGAAAGAGCTGTTTTGAGTGAAATCAGGCTTACAAGAGAAGGATCAGTTGCCGAAATCAAAGGAGGTTACACCTTCTTCTGAAAAGACAAAGTGGAGAAGGAAGACAGAATCCATAGATTGAGATATACCATCAGAACAAGTCTTTTGCACCAACTCCCAGACCTTTTTACGTGCACCAGTAAGCGCAAGATCAAACTCCGAATCCCACTTAACCCCTACCGCCAGGTTACTCTCATCAGTGCATACGCACCAATACTTACGAGCAGCGAGGATGCGAAAGACGGCTTCTACAGCGACCTGATTGCTTCGTGATAGCCACTTCCCCTAAAGACAAACTTTTCCTCTGAGCGAATTCAACGTCAGGGTTGGGAGTGACTCCAGGAGCTGGAAGGGTATAGTGGGGCGTCATGGTATTGGAAATACGAACTTCAATGGTCTGCGACTTCTGAGTTTGTGTACAGAGAATGACCTGACAATCACTATAACGCTGTTCAGACAGGCAGATAATTAAAAATAAACATAGATGCACCCCAAATCCAAACAGTGGCATCTGATTGACTATGCTATCTGTCGCAAGAGAGACGTCCGTGGTTTGAAAATCACCAAGGCCTTGCGTGGATCAGAATGTTGGACTGGCCATCGTCTGGTCAGATCCACTATAACACTGCACATTTTCCCGTCCCATCGCAAAAGACAGAGAGTAGTTGGACCTTCCTTCAACGTTACGAAGCTGAAGCAGACACAGCGTTGTCAGGAGTTTGCGGAAGACTTGGACGACAGGATGACTTACCATGGATCATTGACTGAAAGCACAACAGAAAAATGGGACTAGTTCAAAACGCTGGTGAAGGGCTTAGCAGAGTTCACCATCGGACCGAAACAACGAGTCCAACAGGACTGTTTCACTGAGAATGACGAGGGCATCAGACAGCTCCTAGATGAAAAGCAGAAAGCCCACTTAGAATGGCAGAATGACTGTTTCTCCGTCTTAAAGCACGATTATTTAACCCTCTATGACCCAAGTTATTTTTAAGAAATAACCGCTATTGGGCAACTGGTATAAGGGTGCTTGAATGAAATATTTCACAAATTATTGTTCAGATAAAGTTTCTTAGCTACATATTTACTATCTAATTTCATAGAGCAATTGAACGAAACATTGTGAATAAAGTAATTAAACTCTATGAAATCTAATGTCGCTGAGGAATGCCAATGGGTCATAGAGGGTTAAAGAATCTCCAGTGAGAGACTCAAGCTACACTGCGCAGCATGTACGATGAATGGTGAGAGAGAAAGGCAGAAGAGGTCCAGCGGTACGCCGATACTAAGAACTTCAAGTGGTTCTTTAATACTATCAAGGAGGTGTACGGACCGGCTGAGCCATGTACCACGCCACTTCTGTCAGCTGACGGCACTACCTTATTGAAGGAAAAAAAATAGTATCAACATGAGGTGGTGAGAGCATTTCAGTAATTTGCTCAACAGATCTTCCACTGTCGATCCCGCGGCCTTAGAGCGGATCCTTTTGAGACCCACACTTGACAGCCTTGACATATCCTCCACAATGGAGAAAGTTAAGAGGGCCACCCAGCTGATCAGCTCTGGCAAAGCTCCCGGGATGGATGGAATTCTTGCAGAAATCTTCAAGTCTGCTGGGTCAGTGGCCCTCGAAGCCTTTCACGCCATACTCGTCAGAATCTGTGAGGAAGAAGACACGCCCACAGACTTCAGGGATGCTGCAGTCATCAAGTTGTACAAGAATAAGGGCACCAAATCTGACTGTGACAACTACCGAGGCATATGCCTACTGTCAGTCGCTGAGAAGGTCTTGGCTCGGATCATCCTCAACCGCTAGACCACTAATATATCATAAAAATGTACCAAAGGCTCAGTGTGGATTCCACCCGGGCAAAAGCACCATCGACATGATTTTTACTGTCTGTCAGGTCCAGGAGAAATGCATCGAGCAGTACATGGACCTCTACGTCGTCTTCATTGACTTCACTAAAGCGTTTGATACTGTCAACATAGAGGCTCTCTGCTGGTTATCTTCGTGCCCCTGTGTCCCGTTATGTCGAGCTCCCCACACGTTGTTTTAATTGCCACAAGTTTGGCCATATGAGCAGCAATTGTAGACAGGCTCGTCGCTGTGTGACCTGTGAGTTGGCGTACCATGGCTCCTCTTGTGGGAATCATGAATGTTGCGCCAACTGTGGAGGTTGGTTTTCATAGCGCGACTTCGCGTTCTTGTTCCGTATTACTTTTGAGAAGAAGCTCCTGGCTCTTCGAGTCTCCCTCAGGTGGAGTTCCGTGAGGCCCGTCGTTGGGCGCGGAGGCAAGTCGCCCCATACGGCCGCCTCTCCTCTGACGTTATCCCGGAGAATGGTTCCTGCCGTCCTTCTCCCGGTCATCCCAATCCTTCTCTGTCTTCTCCACGCGATGCCTCTTCTGCTCCCTCTTCTTTGCCTTCAGTCTCTCCCCGCGGTTCCTCCGTTGCGCCCTCTCTTTTGCCTTTGGTCTCTTCTCATGGTCTTCCCCCTGTCGCGGACTGTAAAACTGACCGAGCTGAGACACTAGAGGATATCTGGTAGTTCCTCCAGGCGTCTGCCCCCGCTGTTCCTTCCGTTCCTGTGCCTCAGCGCAAACGGAAGGGTTCCTCTTCACCCCGTTCGGAGTCAGTTGTTGAGGCGTCCTCTGTTTTGATGTCTTCTTCTCCCCCGTTAGCATCACCAATGTCATTATGAGGGCGGATATTCACCCAGTTCCGTCTTCCTTGCCTCCTACCTCGGTTCCTTCCTTGCCCCTTACCTCTGTTTAGTCTTCAATGCCTCCTACCCCAGTTCCGTCTCCCTTGCCCCCTACCCCTGTTCCGTCTCCCTTGCCTTCTACCTCTGTTCCGTCTCCCTTGCCTCCTATCCTTCTTCTGCCTTCATCGCCCTCTGTCCCTGTTCCTTCACCTCCTTCCGACCCCGTTCCCTCCTCACCCTCTGACCCCGTTCCTTCCTCTCCATATGAACCAATTTCCTCCTTACCCTCTGACCATGTTCCCTCTTCACCCTCTGTGCATGTTCCGTCTTCTGTTCCATCTTCTTCGCATCTTGGTTCTCGTCCGTCTCTGCTCGATCTTCCCTTCTCTCTGGGTCATAAGCCGTCCTTATTTGGAGTTGAGTCTGGCTCTCAACTGTCGCCTCCCGCCGTTCACGCTGCCAAGTCCGTGCCGGATGCGTCCCCGGTTCACCGCGACTTGCATCTTGTCCCCTCTGGCCTTCTAGTCGTCTAGGACTGTTGTAGAATGACTCCCGACGATACCATATATTACACTATTCGTTGAGGGAACTTCCTTAATTATCTTTAGAGTGCGTTTACTGTCTGGCGGCCGATATTATGTATCTTCGATATGCTTAAAAAGTGGAACTGAGCTCAAGGATAATAATATTGCTATCATTAATAAAATAGAGTTTTATTAATAATAACTATAAACAATACACAAAAACGGAAAATATTGACATAAACAGAATGGAAAGGGTCGTGGAGACTCGGGCTAATCCAAGGATTTAAGGGATTAAAAAAAGGTAAAACAAATATAGAGTTAAAGAGATGGGATGGTTCGATAAACAATTTAAAGCACAGGATAGAATTGACAAAAGGGATCAATACTCAAAAGGTGACGTTTGGCTTACGTAACTTTTCATTAGGGTGCAGTGGAAGGTACTTGAAGGAATATTCGGTCCGCTGGCGAGTTCCAGCCGAAGGGGGGGGATAAAAGGATCCTGACGAGGCGTCTTGGAAAGGAGAACCGTTACTCGACGAACGGCTTGAAGAACAATGGCTGTTCTACTTTGTTCTCTTCTGAACAAAGGGGGGGAATGAGAACCGTCTCTTGTCTACGGGCTCAAGAACAATGGCTGTTCTAATGTTGTTCTCCTTTGAACAACAGGGGGGGGTGAGAACCGTTTCTTGGCGAAGGGCTCAAAACGAACAATGGCTGTTCTAATGCTGTTCTCCCTTGAACAACAGGGGGGGGAAGAGAACCGTTTCTTGGCGAAGGGCTCAAAACGACCAATGGCTGTTCTAATGCTGTTCTCCCTTGAACAACAGGGGGGGGGATGAGAACCGTTTCTTGGCGAAGGGCTCAAAACGAACAATGGCTGTTCTAATGCTGTTCTCCTTGAACAACAGGGGGGGGGGTGAGAACCGTTTCTTGGCGAAGGGCTCAAAACGAACAATGGCTGTTCTAATGCTGTTCTCCTTGAACAACAGGGGGGGGGGAAGCCTTGGGGACTTGTCGTCGGAAAGGCGCGAACCTTTGGCACTCAAGGAATATTGCCCTCCTTCTGGACAAGTGATGGTGAATCTCGAGGTCGAGGTCCCTTGGCGCACAAAGGGAGAGAGGGTCGTGGTGATGTTTCGCGACGAAAATCTGGATCTCCAATCTGATCTTAGTGGTAAAGTTTCCATATAAATAGCCAGGACATCTCCTTGGCGTGGGGGAAAATGGAGTGAAAGCTTGGAGGGAACGCACAGCCGGGCCGGAGAAAAATGCCTTATCTTTTCATAAGCCTAACTCGATCTGGCGAGGTCGGCGTATGGGGGCGAACGGGAGGGGACGATAACCTCCTTGTTTAAACATTGGCATCCGGTAGCTGAGATAAGACTCCAAGCCTCGAATCGAAGATGCACGTGGGCAGCATCGTGGTTTTTAATAATATGGGATAGGAGTTGAAATTAACTCGTTCTATCACACCCCTCCATTCCAGGGGAAGTTGTCACTTCGAAAAAAAAGAGAGAAGGGACAACGATAGAGCTCCGTTGTGGGGAACTCGTTTTCTTGTACCAACCGTACCTTCCTGCACCTAACTAGTATTACCTCAATACATATGATTATTTTGATCTTTAGATTACAGGGGAAAATAACCTTTAATACAACTTAATCAGAGAGAAAAAAAAAAGGGCATGGAACAATGAAATGATATGAACTTAGTACATACGGGACAAAATAATTTATACGTAAATTAATAAGAACAAATATATAGACATACAAAAAAAATTAGACATTGAGCGTTACAAAATTCAGACATATACATTAATTAATTATATTACAAAACAATCTTAATTAAGTCGTACAAGACGGTATATACCTACATGGAGATACTAATCCTATGAATACAATTATTCTACGCTATTCGGTAACGCATTCCTACTGAGTGCGTCAGCGACCTGGTTATCGGAACCTTTTTTCTAATTTATTTTAAACTGATACTCTTTCAAGAGTAAACTCCAGCGCATGATGCGGCCGTTTGAGTGTCTCAAATTCCTAATATAGGCTAACGGACGGTGGTCGGTTCCTATTTGAAATTCTTTACATATCAAGTACAGCTTGAATTTGTCTATGACCCAGATAATTGATAGAGCTATCTTTTCTCTAGTGGCATATCTCTTTCCGCGTGGTAATAATTGACGACTAGCATATGCAACTGGATGACTCGTTCTGTCATCCAGGTATTGAAGGAGTACACCTCCAATGCCCTCGTTGATCACGTCGGTCTTAACCCCAAAGGATTTTTCCGGGTTGGGCAACTTAAAAATGGGGGCAGAAATGAACTTACTTTTGAGCTGATTAAAATGGGAAACAGCGACATCATTCCAACGTAAACGATTGGAGAAATTCTTTTCCTGAAGGGGGCATAGGGGGGCCGAAATTGCAGCGAAATTCGGAACAAATCGCTGATAGGGAGAAGCTGATCCTAGGATCGATCTTAATGGCTTCTTTGTAATCGGGAGGGGCATGTCGGCGATTGCCTTAATCTTGTTCTCGTGGGGACCTAACTTGTTTTGTCCTATTTTGAAACCCAAATATTTGATGGTTTCGTGGGCAAACTGGCATTTGCTGGGGCCAATGGTGAGGCCATTTTCACGCAGTTGCTCGAAAAGAGCTAATAGGGTGGGTAAATGGTGATTCCATTTAATTAGTTCTTGTAGCTGACTCTTCTGACGTGGTGTCAGCTGCGCGTCACTATCCAGGTCAGAGGGTTCCAAAGACTCGCCTGGTAGGGAAGGAGGAGGGTAATCGGCATCAGGTTGGATGCACACTGTCTGGATTACATTAAGGGACTCCGCGGGGCAATCCTCTTCAAGCGCCGATGCTTCGTCCAGTTCTACGAAGGTATCTCCATGGGCGCGTTGGGGGTTCTTTTTTTCTTGGGGTCCAGGGACAGTCTCCGTGTCCTTGTCTGGGGCCTTATCACCTAAGGGTTTTAGTGATTCACACTCCTCTTTTGCCGTCCTAAAGTCCTGGTTAGGGGTCTCCGAGAAATCGGACGGTATCGGGGTTCTGATGGGGACGGGCTCCTGGGCTTCTTTCTTATCTCGGCCTTGAGGAAGGGCGGCCTGAAACACAGGGTCGAAACTTACTTGGGGGCTCTGTCCTATAAGTACGGAACAGAATTTTATGGGTGCTACAATGACTTCAGCCCAGCCATTATAATATTGACACTGCAGGTAACATCTAGCGACGGGGAATCGGTTCGCCCGCCCAAGTTGGTCATGTACCACCGCAAATTTTTCGTGGTTAGAGGCCACTGGGAGGAGTTCGTCGGACACGATGAAGCACGTATATCCTGTGTCCCTGACGAGAGTCGATACTCGACAGCTGTCCACGCTGCCCTCATATTTCAAAGTTCCCGATGAACTTTTACCAAAAACAAAATTTACCTGGTGGCCTGACGGAGGGGGAGAAGTTTCTGCTTGGGTCTGCACCACCAGGGGAGCTGGGGTCGCATTAATCTGGTGAACTTGGTGGGCTGGTCCGCTTTTAAGCCTAGAATTTTGGGGGCAATTCCAGCTCATGTGGTTTTCTACACCACAGGTGAAGCATATGGTTGGTCGCTTCGGGAAGAGAGATGGAGGAGAAGTCTTAACGGGAGGTTTGGAGTCCCGTTGTTGGTTTTGGGGAAAGAAGTTTTGGGGTTTTACGGGGCTCGGAAACTTTGTCAGCTTCCCTGGGAAGGAGCGCGAGTCCGTCCTTCTTTCTTCTCGTTGGATTTCTTTTTCTCGTTCTTCTCGTTGTATTTCTCTTTCTTCTCGTTGTATTTTTCCTTCTCGTTCTTCTCGTTGGATTACTCTTTCCCGTTCCTCTCTTTCTCTTTCTTTTTCTACCTTTTTTCTTTGAACTTCTGCTTTAATCCGAGCTAATTCAATCTGAAGCTCAGCTTGTCTTATCCGTTCCTCTCTTTCTCTTTTTTCTCGTTGTATTTCTCTTTCTTCCTCTTTTCTTTGCTCCTCTTGAATGTACTCAGTTAGTTCTTTTCCGGAAAGTCCACAGGACTCTCCTTGCGCTTTAAAGATTTCAAACTGAGTCATCTTTGCACTTGGGGGCGCACTAGTCAACCAACTAAAATTCCTCGCAACAAGAATTATGCCTCTATAGAATTAGCCTACCTAAATATGGGCACTGACCTATTCGTACCTGGTTTCTCAATCTAAATAACACTGACTAAAATCACAAAAAAACACAAACAAATTATTATAACAGTTCCTTGAGCTACTCCAGCTTCTTAAGTTTAAAAAAAAAGGGGGATAGCAATCGTTAAAACAAAAGGGAACTACTATATTCTATTATTATAACGAATAACACTATGCTTTACTCGACTGAGACCAGTGTTTGCAAAGATATAGCGTTAAACCTTACACACCTGATACCAAATTTAAATAGTATATATATATATATATGTCGTAGAATGACTCCCGACGATACCATATATTACACTATTCGTTGAGGGAACTTCCTTAATTATCTTTAGAGTGCGTTTACTGTCTGGCGGCCGATATTATGTATCTTCGATATGCTTAAGAAGTGGAACTGAGCTCAAGGATAATAATATTGCTATCATTAATAAAATAGAGTTTTATTAATAATAACTATAAACAATACACAAAAACGGAAAATATTGACATAAACAGAATGGAAAGGGTCGTGGAGACTCGGGCTAATCCAAGGATTTAAGGGATTAAAAAAAGGTAAAACAAATATAGAGTTAAAGAGATGGGATGGTTCGATAAACAATTTAAAGCACAGGATAGAATTGACAAAAGGGATCAATACTCAAAAGGTGACGTTTGGCTTACGTAACTTTTCATTAGGGTGCAGTGGAAGGTACTTGAAGGAATATTCGGTCCGCTGGCGAGTTCCAGCCGAAGGGGGGGGGATAAAAGGATCCTGACGAGGCGTCTTGGAAAGGAGAACCGTTACTCGACGAACGGCTTGAAGAACAATGGCTGTTCTACTTTGTTCTCTTCTGAACAAAGGGGGGGAATGAGAACCGTCTCTTGTCTACGGGCTCAAGAACAATGGCTGTTCTAATGTTGTTCTCCTTTGAACAACAGGGGGGGGTGAGAACCGTTTCTTGGCGAAGGGCTCAAAACGAACAATGGCTGTTCTAATGCTGTTCTCCCTTGAACAACAGGGGGGGAAGAGAACCGTTTCTTGGCGAAGGGCTCAAAACGAACAATGGCTGTTCTAATGCTGTTCTCCCTTGAACAACAGGGGGGGGGGATGAGAACCGTTTCTTGGCGAAGGGCTCAAAACGAACAATGGCTGTTCTAATGCTGTTCTCCTTGAACAACAGGGGGGGGGGGGTGAGAACCGTTTCTTGGCGAAGGGCTCAAAACGAACAATGGCTGTTCTAATGCTGTTCTCCTTGAACAACAGGGGGGGGAAGCCTTGGGGACTTGTCGTCGGAAAGGCGCGAACCTTTGGCACTCAAGGAATATTGCCCTCCTTCTGGACAAGTGATGGTGAATCTCGAGGTTGAGGTCCCTTGGCGCACAAAGGGAGAGAGGGTCGTGGTGATGTTTCGCGACGAAAATCTGGATCTCCAATCTGATCTTAGTGGTAAAGTTTCCATATAAATAGCCAGGACATCTCCTTGGCGTGGGGGAAAATGGAGTGAAAGCTTGGAGGGAACGCACAGCCGGGCCGGAGAAAAATGCCTTATCTGTTCATAAGTCTAACTCGATCTGGCGAGGTCGGCGTATGGGGGCGAACGGGAGGGGACGATAACCTCCTTGTTTAAACATTGGCATCCGGTAGCTGAGATAAGACTCCAAGCCTCGAATCGAAGATGCACGTGGGCAGCATCGTGGTTTTTAATAATATGGGATAGGAGTTGAAATTAACTCGTTCTATCACAAGGACCTTCGACGGTTTCCGTCACTAGAATCCCAATGTTGGTGTTAAGACGACAGTAATGTCTGTCATCATTCAGCCGAATTATCAAGGCGTTCTCCCCCAAGTTGGACGAACTCCAGCTCTTGCTTTCTAGCGTTCGGCCCTTGGTGGCATGTTTGCAAGAAAATGAGCTTGGGACTCATCCCTTCCCGTTGCTTTCGCACTTCCGTGTGTTTAATTTCATTCCCCCACTGCAGGCGTGTCCCATGGTGGTGCTTCTATTTTAATTTCCTCTTCGCTATTTTCTGCGCCACTTCACCTCCGTACTCCCTTGCAGGCTGTTGTAGCGAGGATTTTTATTTCTAAGCTTTCAACTGCTTGTTCTGTATACATGCCCCCGGATTTCAATTTGAGTCGGTCTGAACTTTTAGAGCTCACAAGTCAGCTACATACCCCATTTTTATAACTTGGTGATTGTAATGCTCGTCACCCGTCTTGGGGTCCCGGGCAACGAGGAAGCCGATCGGTTGGCCCGTTTGGCCGCCTTCGAGGTCCCGGATGCCGCCCCTCTGCCCTTTAGGGACTCTTACCCCGTAATAAGGGCGTATATATTTCGTTTGTGGCAGAGAGTGGGATTAATTCCCTCCTTCTAAGCTGTCCCTTATTAAACTCTCTGTCCGTTCCTGGTCCTCTAGCTCTCAACGACTTCGGCCTTGGGAGGTTGCTCTTTGCCGATTGCGAATTGGGCACACGCGACACACCCATGGCTATTTAGTTTCGGGTGGAGGCCGAGTTGCCCCTGGTTGTCCATTTTGCGGGGCGAGATGTCTGTGGCTCACATCATAGTAGTTTGTCCCCGCCTTGCTTCTCTTCAAAATTCTTGCTTCGTACTATTTCAGGAGTCGGCCCCTAAGCTCGACTTCGCTTTCTCTTAGCCGAAGACTCCCCTTAGTCGTCCTTCCTCCTTACATTTTTATCACGATGTGGTGTTTTAGCCATTTTATAAATTGTCTTTCTAATTTTGTGTTTAGATTTATTATTTTATCTTTTCTTGTGCCCTCCCGTACGGCTGGGGAATGTCATTTGTTTATTTACCCAGCCGCCCTTGTTTTTAAAGCGTGTGCCGTATGCCTGTAATTTAAGTGTGTTGTGCTGTTTTCTTTTAGTGCTTTGATTTTCCCCATTTTTATTGAGTATTTACCATGCCCCTTATAACCTTTTTCGGGCGACCCCGTTTTAACAGTGTTGCCATTGAGAATCCATTAGGATTGGGCGGCTGCCACATTGTTTCCGTTAAATAAAATAAATAACCTCACTGGTAATACGAGGGGGAGTCAAAAAGTTCTCAGATAAATGGCATAAAATTTTTATTTGTAATAATACTGTAATCATTTTTCTACATAAGCTCCATTAACATCTATACACTTTCTTAATCTATGAATCCAACGGTAAAGACCATCTTTGTAGAATTCACGGGGTTGTCTCTGGCACCAAGTAATGACCTGCTTTTTTGCTTCATCTAATGATTGAAACCGGGTTCCTTTTAGGTGTCCCTTTAAATTTGGAAACAGAAAAAAGTCAGAGGGTGCTAAATCAGGGCTATAAGGGGGATGAGCAAGAGTTTCCCATCGAAATTCCCGTAGCTGAGATCTCACAGCTTTGGACGAATGTGCAGGGGCATTGTCATGGTGGAACAAGATTTGCTTGTGAAGCTTTCCTCGTCGTTTTTTGGCTATTGAAGTTTTCAGCTTCCTTAAAACTCCTTCGTAATAGCTGGATGTAACAGTTTTTTGTCCTTCTAAGAAGTCTATTAAAATAATTCCCTCCGAA
Source organism: Ceratothoa steindachneri (assembly GCA_963969495.1). NCBI lineage: Eukaryota > Metazoa > Arthropoda > Malacostraca > Isopoda > Cymothoidae > Ceratothoa > Ceratothoa steindachneri. Next base: position 161,172,570 of record OZ018317.1, on the reverse strand, counting down.
TCCCAAAAAACTGTAGCCATTATCTTCTTAACGGACCTCTCTGTCTTGAACTTGATAGGCCCTGCTGCCCCCCTTGGGTGCCACTCTTTTGATTGATTTTTACTTTCAGGATCAAACTGATACACCCAAGTTTCATCTCCCGTTACGAGGCGCTCAAAAAAACTATCCTCGTTTGCTTCAATCTTGGTCAAAATAGCCAAAGAAAGGTTGGCCCTATGATTCAGCTGGTCTTCTCGCAACGCTTTTGGGACCCAACGTGCTGAAAGCTTGCTCAGGCCAAGATTTTCAGTTAGAATTCCAAATGCTGAGCCATGAGAGATTTCACATGCATTGGCAACTTCATCAATAGTAATACGGCGATCTTTATCCACTAGATTCCTCACAAGCTCGACATTTTCTGGGTTAATGGAGGTGGAGGGTCTCCCTTCACGTGGATCATCTTCAACTTCTTCTCTGCCCCCCTTGAAGCGCTTAATCCAGTCGTAAACTACCGCTCTACATGGCGAAGAGTCACCATAAACCTGTTGTAGAGCGTCAATAATCTTAACAGGCTTCCAATCAAGTTTAGTCAGGAATTTAATGTTCGCTCTTATCTCAAAATTTGCCATTTTATGGGTTCAAAAAAGTAACCTTTTTGAAGCACATCTAATACAAAGAGTCTCGACAAATTGAATGACGAATTTTGTAGGAATTGTTCAGAAAACATGAAAGTCGTGTTTGACCCTGTATTTACTTGTACAAAATCGAACATTTCAATAATCTGGCATTTGTCTGAGAACTTTTTGACTCACCTACGTATATACCCACCCCATAGTTATTTAACGAGGTGAAGATAGGTGTCCTAAATGTGGATGAGTTTAAGCATAACTGCCCGAGAACCGCTTTATTTTCCTGTCCTGATCTATCTCTGTGCTCTCAGGATCCACAGACTGATTTGGGGTGGGGGGTGGTCGATGACCTCCATGGTAGTGATCACTTTCCCATTCAAATATCATTTTCTGGGCCGCTGCCGCCCGAGATCCCACCCCTGTGGTGCTTGGTACGGTTGTCAGCATTTCAAGTAATGACTGATTTCTCTATTTCACTCGAGGAGTTTAGATCGGTGGATGAGGCTATTGAGTTCTTCCCCGGCAACCTCATCGCCGTGGGCCAAACTACTATTCGTGGAACTTCTGGCCGTTTTGCACGCCGACTGCATCCGTGGTGGTCAGCCAAGTATAAGACGGTCCTCAAAAACAAGCGTTATGTATACATACGCAATAGGCGCCGCCCGAACGATTTCGCTGTCGGTGAATTTCGTCGAGCTCGGGCTAGGTTCCAGTATGATTCGAAGCAGGCTCGCCGCTCTTCTTGGCGGGCATACGTGTCTTCGCTTGACGAGAAAATCCCTTTAGCAGAGGGAAGGAAGCAGGGCAAAAGGATTCCGGGCCAATTCTCGCAGAACCCCCCTCCTCCTGTTCTCTAGGAGAACGGGACCGTAATCTCGAATACTGCGTGAGTGGCGGAGTCCTTCGTGACTGCTTCCCTGCATTCTATATCCGTGATGCTGCTCCTCAGAATTCAATGTCCGTCATGATGTTGGGGAAAACCACCAACTAGACTTTCATTCCAGAGGTGGAGGACCCTTCACCAACAGGTTTACATTGAATGAGTTGCGTTCCACTCTCGCTTCGTGTGCGGAAACTGCCTCTGGGCCGGTGATGTCTCGTATTCCATGCCACAACACCTATGTGAGTGAGCCATGGCATTTCTGTCATCTTTGTTCAATAGGTTCTGCGAAGAGGGTACCCCCCCCCCCACCCAGACTCCAGGCGAATCGCTACCGTGCTCGATTTTCGCAAACCGAAGAGACATCACTCTACCCCGGCCGTTATCCGCCCAATCTCTCTAACTTCCTGCGTGAGCAAGTGGATGAAAAAATTGGTAAATGTTAGCTTAGCTTTTTTCTGGAGAGTGGAGGCCACCTATCTTCCGCAAGTTCCACTCCACGTCGGATGCTCTGCTCCGACTGGAAAATGCCTTCTGCGAGGCCTTCCTTCGTAGACAGCACTAGGCCGCGGTGTTTTTGATCTGGAGGGGGCCTATGATACCTTATGGTGATATGGCATCATAGAGACTCTCCACAGGGGACGTGGTGACGCCAGAAAATCTTTATATCCGATTTTTTTGCCAGATCGTCGATTCCGCGTACAGCCCAATAGAGCAGGAAATAGTTGTCCTGCAGGAAAGTGTTCTCAATATCACATCGGTGCTGTCGGAAGATTTTCCCGCTACGCTCTACGTGGAAGACCTTTCAATCTCTTTTGGCGCCGCCTAGATGCCATCTCTGGAGTTTCGACTCCAACAGGCATTGAACCGCGTCTCTTGCTATGATTCATTTTCCTTGGTCAAGACTAAGGTGCAGCACTTCTGCCGCCATCCATGGCTCCACCCTGACCTAGACTTGTTTCTAAATAGGGTTTTTCTGGTAGTGGTGGACTCGTACCTTTTCCTTGGTCTTATATCTGACCAACGCCTCCCCTGAAAGGCTCATGTTCGCAGCCTTAGGGTCACTTAGACCCGCGCCATGCATATTCTTCCTTCTGAGACGTTCAGCGTCTCGGGCAATGATAGGGCTGCTGCCTTACTGTTCCTTCAACCATTTGTTCGTTTGAAGCTTGACTATGAATGCGAGTTTTATTCGTCTGCACCCGAACGTGTATTCCGGAAGCTGGACTCGATCCACCACACCGGCCTTCGTCTGGCGACTTCTGCACGTCACCTATTGAAAGCCTACTTGTCGATGCCACTCGCTCTGCGTCGTGCACAGCGCATTATTCGCATGTACGCGCGAGCCCATCGCCTCTCTCAGTCGCCAACAGCTGTCACTGCATCCGCAGCTGATTTATAAAGTGCCTATTCCGCCGACTCCACTTATACCCGAAGCCCGAGAGCTCGGTGTAGCTCTCGGGCCGATTGTGCCTCTTGTTCTGTCCAAGACGCCACAGTACCACTTTTGACTATTTGACATCACGCTTCTACTCTCAAAACTTCATAGCCCCAGAACTATTGCTTTCGAACTTTTCAGAGCGCACTTTGTGCCTGTGTATACACGGCTTTCACGCCGCACAGCCTCTGTTTGAACTAAGCGTCTCTATCAGGCACTGCGCGTGTCTTCACAGCCGAGCTCATTGCAATACAGCTATCGATGCGGGAGATAACGCATCGTACCCGGTTTCGTGACCCTATTATGATCTTTTGCGACTCACAAAGCGCTCTCGGTTCATTGGAATCTCCACAGCTCCTGGGTAGCGCTATCTATGACGTCACGGTTGCCGGGAACCAGGTGGGCATCGGATTATCTTCTGCTGTGTTTGTGTACCCGAGAATTGTGGGGAATGAGCGCGCAAAATAGGGTGTCAAAAGCCCGCGAGGACTTGGTTACCAGATCAGTGAATTTCCCTCATACTGACTACATGACCGACGCCTGAACGTGCTTCCGATTTCTACCAAGGAACTCACTGACGGTGGGGCTGCTTGGAGTTGAGGGATGGATTCAAACTTGTTTGGTGTAGGGTTGTTGTGAAAAATTCTACTCTGTCTTTGAGGTTTTCAATGTCTCGCTAACTTGAGTATTTTCTAAGTTTATTAAGCTTTCAAATTTGGGCGTTCGCTTTGTTCAATCGCGAGCGATGAATACTCGGGTATTCGCTTTCCTGCAGATAGGACAATTTGGATAGTGGTCGGTTCCTCTTAGCTCTTCGGAAATACACCAATCAACGCCTGCCATAGTAACAGGATAGCAGAGGGCAAGGTTTAGTAGGGAGGGTGTGTGTTTGTTTAGATCCTTCTCCCTAGTTTTAAAATGCAAAAATGTAGTTCAGAAATTGGCGTGAAGAGTTCATTTCCTCTAAGGCTAAGTATAGTATCCCTCCATTCAGGGTGGCATGTCTTAAACTTGTAGTGGTTCAGTTAGAAGGTGCAGCGTGAGTATATTGGTAGGTACCATCATCATTTTTGAAGGCTCCATACATGCTTGCATGTGTCGGCCTTATTTACCTTATGGCAGTTTTCCATGCTGCTCGATCTCTGAGTTCCCTCTGTATGACCTCATTCCACGTCTTCCTCGGTCTACCTCTGGCAGCAATACCCCAACCTCCTAACTCCCTTTATCCAATTATTATCCTCCATGCTCTCCACAGGACCGAACCACCTCAGTCTGGTTCTTCTTGTTCAACGCGAAATATTGAATACCAGAGCGACAAGAATTAGGCGAATTAAAGGGGGTTTCATAAGGCTAAGAAGAGAACGAATTAAAATTAATAAACAATACTTAATAGCACAATTCTTCCCATTGCTCACCTATATATACCGTTTTATATCCTAGGGGGCATGGCCTAAACTCGTCCGAAGGACGAGCCTCCATCATCGATCTCTTAAGTTTCCACCCCTAAGGCGGAAATAGCTAACAACCGTGCGTTGGATTTGTGGAGAGTATGTCTCTGGCAGTAAGATTGCACCAGCAGTGCCTCACAGGAATAGGATAAATTGTAACAAATGTCCTCGCGGATATTATATTTATTTGTAAACCGATTAAGGAAGCGGGAAGCCAAAAATTCAGCTAGCAGTAAAGTTTGGCGACAGTGTAATGAAAACGAACATTTCTAGTCTGGAAATGGAATTAATCCGAGACAGCTGTCTGCGTCTCAGTAATGATAAAATTACATCGAAAAAGGTTTAAGGTTTAAGGTAAGTTACCAGTGAGTTGCTGCACAATCCAATTGGATTTTATATGGCCGCTAGGGTGAAACGAGAGATATCATCTATAAAAGGTGGAGGAGACCACTTTGTGACAAAAATTTATAAAACGACGGGTTAAAAGATTCCTCCGCCAATATGAATCGAAGACAGGTGTGTTGAGGAATAGTTAAAAGGGTCGGGAAACAGGACAACCGAAGAATGGTAAAATGGCTACAATCCAATTAAAGGTGGGCAACCGATTGGTCCCCACCACAAAAACGACAGCAAGGGCTGATATGAGCATCACCCGAAAGAAGATGGCCGTGAGTAAGTCTCGTGTGGCCAATCGAACTCGGCAAAGGGCCACCTCCAACGACCGCATTCTATGACGACTCAAGGGCCAAGAGCGAATAGAATTTTTTTATTTTGTATCGTTTGAATGATGAACAGTCATCCCATTCATTCTGCCACAGTTGAAAAATATACTTTCTTATTAAAGGAAAGTAGTCCCTAAAAGGCAGAGCCGAGTTCTCAGGGGACACAATTACAATTAAAAATTAGGTGAAAGTGATGAAATTGTGTGGTAGGTATATAAAGGTGTGAAAATGGTTTCTAGTTTGCCCTAGTGTTAGGGCATCACTAGCATTCTTCTCAGTTCTATTTCTTAATATTAAAAATATCCTCCGTCATTAAAGGTGCTGACTGTCGTTGACAGCCAGTTTTCTACATTATAATATATATATATATATATATATATATATATATATATATATATATATATATATATATATATATATATATATATATATATATATATATATATGCATTTAGTCAGTTATATTGTACCGTCGAAGCATTCGAGCCTTTCAAAGGTATCTCTTATGCTGAATCTCATAAGTTTTGAGTTTTAATCTGTTTCTTTTATTTGGGCACTTCGCCTCTTCTATATTTAAAGTTAATTAAGTTTTAATTTATATTATATTTATATTTGGGGGAGTTCTTTAGTGTAAGCACTTCACCTCTTTTTTATTTGTTTATATTTATTAAATTTTAACTGTCACTTTTACTTCAGTCTAGTGTACTACTACTACCTGTACATAGGTAGTACCACTTCTCTCGCGCAGGTTCTACTGCTAGGAAACAGAGCCGTTCTACCTATTGCGCGTCTTCGGTTTGCACGTATGTTTACGTCAAGGTTTATCGTTGGGAGTATTTTACGGTCCACTTTGTCCCATGTCTTTCTCCCTAGCCTTTGAATCTCAGTATTGACCGGCTTCAGTCCCACTCTATGGTGTAGAGTTGCTTGCCGAATACGGTCGATCCTTTGCGTGCCAGTGATCAGCAGAGTGGCTTTATTCTGCACCCTCTGCATCATTCTGAGAGATGTACAGCTTGCCATCTGCGTGATCACGGCCCGCTACACTAGGACTGAGCGTACCAAGACCATACACAGCTTTTTGATGTTTGGCACGCTGAGGCTTCGGAAACGGTAAAGTTTCCTCAGCTCTCTTTTGGCTAGGGAGACTCTGGTTTTTATATATGTCTTATATCCCGTTTTGAAGAGTTGTAAGCCCAGGACTTTACCCTCGTTGAAGTACGGATAGAGTTCGTTATTGACGATGACTTCGTCTACTTTCCGGCGGTTCATTGGAATAATGGTGAACTTCTGGCGGTTGGTTTTAATTTTCCACTTCTTCTCATATCGGTTGATATTCTCGATTTTGACAGCTGTCGCCCTCGCCTGACTTCCAGAGTTCCTTGAATGGACTAAGGACGATTTGGGTGATGTCATCTGCGTATTGCAGATACATCGAATCGTACCTCAGTGGAGCAGGCAGGTCAATCGTGTACACTAGGTACAGCAGAGGGCTGAGACAGCTGCCTTGTGGAACTCCCGCCTCGAGTTCGAATTCGGGTCCCTTGCAGCCCTCGATCGCAATTTGGGCTCTCCTATCAGAGACATAGTTGCAAAGGACCCTTTCCAGAAGGGGATTAAGCTGGAGGTTGAGGATCTTGAACTGTAACCCTCCAGCCAAACCTTATCGAAGGCCTTCTTTACATCTCGCAGCACCACGTCTACGTACCTCCTCTCAGCTTTACTGCAAGCGAGTTTTTCCGCAAGGAGGGCAAGGGCTGTTTCCGTTCCTCGTCCCTTGCGGAACCCGTGCTGCCGAGGGTTGTGGGCTCCCAGCTCGGCTAGTTGTTTTTGAAGCCTGTCAGCTAGGAGTCTCTCGTAGACTTTTGCAACGATCTCCAGCAGGGCAATCGGCCTGTAATTTACCAGTTGATCAGATGGTTTACCTCCCTTGGGTAAAAAGATCACCTTAGTTAGCAATCTTGAAACCTTCCGGGAAGTAGCCCGTATTCAGGGAAGCGTTGTAGATGTTAACGATTTCCTGAATGATCTGCTGTGGGGCATTAACCAAGTTGTTTCTGGGGATGCCCGTCCAGCCTGGTGCCTTTTGTTGAAAGGCTTTTACAGTGGCCATGACCTCCTCTGATGTTATGGGAAGGCCGTGGCCCGCCATCGCCCTGCCTTCATTGACTCGATGTTGTGGGTGCGTGCGATGCATTTCCTGATTTAGTTATTCGATCAGTTGGCCTTCGAATTCCTGGTCGAACTCGTCGTTTTCCTCAGGGGTAATCCTAAAAGCGTTTTTCCAGAAGTTCCTGAACCTGTCTTCGAGAACCACCGGGTCCTCTATGTAGTTTCCGTTCTCCTTTATCCGAGCCTTTGGTCTTGGTGTAAGTCCCTTTAAGTTCTTGACTTGGCGCCAGAACTTAGCCGCTGTCGACTTTGGCTATCAAGCTGTTCCATATTTGCTCCTGTTGGAGGTTGATAGCCTCTCTAAGCTCTGAGCTTAGGCGTCGAAGGGCAAGCTTCTTTACCGGTTGGGACCCTCCCGTCTTATTTCTTCGTACACTTCCCTGTGAACGCGAGCAATATCTCTCATCTACTCTGTCCATCTGGGCTAAGGAGGTGTTTTATACCCTGTTATGGGTATGCTCTCGCGGTCCGCATTTAGTATGAACGTTGTAATCCTTTCCAGCTCCCTGTCTATCTCCTCTAACGACGCCGTGCTGAGGTCAGCTGGCGCATATTCACTGAGTCGTTGCTTGTAACGATCCCAGTTGGCCAGGGCGTAGTTTTTTCCGGAGAGGGGCTGGGAGCTTGATTGGTGCGAGAGATACTGTGGTGAGAATCGCTACGTGATCACTAAGGACTGTTGGGCCGGGCTCACTATGGTAGTTGAATGGGAAGCCTTCACTTGTTAGGATTATGTCAGGCTTGGTTGCTGATTTGGAAGTGATATAGGTCGGAAAATCCGGCCCTATCTTTTGGATGCTTTTTCTTCCCATAATCAGTTCCAAGTTTCGGCCTCTATCGTTGGTGCTACCATAGCCCGCCACACGGCATCTGGCATTGAGGTATCCCCCTAAGAATGCCATTCCGCGGTGCCCAAACAGTGTGTAGAAGTTACTTAACGGGAGATATGCTCGTCGAGGGGGTTGATAAGCTGCGGCTATCACGAGGTCTCCTACCAGTGTGTGTAGCTCGATAGCCACAAAGGACTCATCTAGTTCTGGTAGTTGTTTAAAGGAGATGTTCCTCTTGACAACTATTGCAGCACCATTGAACCTTTCCTGGGAATGATTCTTCATGACTACTCTGTAGCCCAGTATTTTAATACGACCAGCTGTAGTGTCGATACCGTGCTCCATAATGAGAATGATGCCGGGGTCAAGCAATCGGAATATGTTTCTATATGCCGTGGCCTTCTTCTCCCATCCATTCACGTTGAGTGTCAGAATTCTCATTCTGTTTTTTACTCTCTCCATCTTCGATTAACTAGGGTTTCTGGGTGAAGTTCTTTTTTCTCCCATTCTTCTTTTTCCTGAACTCAGCGTTCGAGATTTGCTCGCAGGTGCTGTGATGTAGAGTCACATTTTGTGCGAGCAGGGCCTCTTCCACTGTTTCAGGTTCCACTTCGTAATCGTACTCCCATTTGTATATCTTAGATCTTATTTATTGGAAGATACTACTGGTTTCCCTTTCCCTTGGGAAAGGGGAATTAATCACAGGCGTATATTTTCAGGTTTATGTTGTTCGCCCGCAATCTCTTGATTCTCTTTTTCTTTCCCTTGGCTTCTTGGGATTTTGTTGCCTCGGAGTCTAAGGAATCTGATGATTCCGAGGAACTGCTTGTGTCCAAGTTGTCCTTTTCTGCTGTGGTTACTTTGTTGTGTGTGGGCGCAGTTGTTGTTGCCTTGACTGCTTGCTTTTTTTCTTTCTTGTTTGTCGATTTGCTGTTTTTTGCTTGCTCTGCTGGTTGTTGTTCTTTCGGAACCATCTGTAGATACAGTACATTTCCGGAAGGGGGGTTATCCGGGAACCACATCTGTTCCATTCCGTTCTTCGCTAGCATCTGATTCAGTACTGTCGCGAACGTGCCCGGGCGAGCCAGGTTCATGACGTGCGCGTGAAGGATGCACGTCATGATTTTTGTGGAGCCCTCGTTCTCAATTTTGAGGTACGTTTTCTTGGCGTCCACCTCCGAGATGGCTGCCTTTGCTGCTTGGGCGTAGGACATGTTTGCTCTGCGTGTCTCTTCGTTTTTCTTAGCTTCCTGCTTTTTTCTCATGATTTCTTTCTTTACGGGGCATGACATGGCCATAGTCCTATGTCCCTGCCCGCAGCTCACGCACTTCTCTGCATTGCCGTTACAATTCCGCCAATTGTGCCTCTTCTGGCTGCATTTAGAGCACGTCTCTTGCGGCTCTTTGCAGTCATTGGTGGCGTGTGACTCCATCTTGTAGCATTTGAAGCAAAATTGGACCGGAGTTTATTATCCTTTCTAAACCTGCTCTTCGCTAATTTTGGCGTTGAACATAAGAAGGCCTTGTTCTGTTGCCTTTTGTGCCATGGTCGTCTCCGCGAAAACCACCTTGAACACATGGGTGTACTCGCCACCGTCCCTCCTGTTTTTGAATTTTATTACTTCGGCTACCTTGGCCTAGGCTTGCCGAAGCTGAATTTCTTCTCCTATTTCCTCTGCGGAATGTTGCCCTATCTATGGGTCGATACGGCGGCATACCACGCTCCTGTGGGCCAGGATATGTGGGGGTACTGCTGGCTGCAGCCCAATGTCTCGTAGGACACCAACTGCCTTCTCTTTCGTTATCTTCTCTATGTCCTTTTCCTCTTCGCATATCGCGATATAGCCTGAGGCTATGTCTAATAGCCTCACCATGGCAATGCCTAACTTGCCATAAACGGCCTCTAATACGGATTCTCTGCTAGGCTTGGGCTGCACGTCGACAACCCGCAGAGGTATCCTGGTCGTATGGTCCTGGGCCATCTCTTCTCGAGAGTGGCCCTTTAGCCCTGCTTCTGCTTAGCTTGCACTACTTTCGTTGTGGGTGACAAGACTTAGGTCAATATGATGCACCTTTGCTTCTTAGTCTTCTTTATTTGGGTTATTTGATGACTCCCTCTACTTCGTCGCTAAGCCTACGTGAACGTGAACTGCCAAATGGGGGGAATGAATGATGGTGGGTGGACCCGGGGAGGCCCCTCAGATGAGTGAAGTGTGGCGGACTTGATGATGGGTGGTGATAGAATCAACTACCACCATCCGGGGTGCCGCCCCATCTGGGGTTTGGATATCGATGCTGTTTCCAACTTACACAGGGACGGTTGTTTGTCCTCCTGTGGTCTTGGCCGGAAGCTCCTCTTATTTGTTCCAAGGAACAAATAAAAGACGAGATTACGAAGAACCAGTCATGGGCTAAAGTTTCGGAAGTCATCAAGTTCTGGAACCGAAAAGAAAACGTGGAATACTCGCATGTGCTCAAAGTAGTCTTCACGGACACAGCGATGGCTCAAAAGGCAAAATAGAACGGTCTTTTGCTTTTAACACAAAAATCAGCGGAGAGCAGAAAGAAAGGGAAGAATTTACTCCCATTCAGTTCTGCTTCCGCTGTTACAAGATGGAGAGCCACGCGACAAAAGACTGTCCCGAACCACAGGAGATCTGCTCAAGGGGCAGCGAGGTGGGGCACAACTGGAAGAACTGCAGCAGCCTGAGGGAAAAGTGCACCAACTGCGGCCTAGGACATCGCTCTATGGCCATGGCCTGCCCTCTTAAAAAAGACCTAATCAAGAACAAGGTTCAGCAAAAGAAAGATGAGCAAACCAGGAAGCAGAACACCACGTATGCACAAGCAGCGAAGGCAGTCCTAACAGAAACTGAAGCAAAGAAAACCTACCTGAGGCTGGAGAATGAGGACTCCACAAAAATTATGACATGCATATTATATGCGCATGTTAGAAATCTAACTAATCCAGGAACATTTGCAAAGGAGCTGAACCAGATGTTGGCAAATAACGGTATGAGCGAGATGTGGTTCCCCGAGAACCCACCATCTGGTGACGTACTCCAGTTGCAAATGGTCCCCAAATAAATGGTTAGCAAAAACTAGGAGACAGAGAAGCGAAACAATAAGGAGGTTAGACGGCCAGATCCCAGGATCGAAGCCAAAAAGAGAGAGAGGCGGCCACCAAGACAGTCCAACCAAAACCACAGTGTGCGGAAAAAACGAAAGAGTCGGAGACATCCGACACCACGAACTCCTCGGACTCAGAGGGCTCCGTATGCGAAGCGAAGCCCAAAAAGGTAAAGAAGGCGAAAAATAAGAAAATTGACGCCGACAGGATCAACCTATATATATATACGCCTCGGAACAATTCCCCTTCCCGAAGGACTGGGACACGAACAAAATCTGTGTGGGGATCAAGAAGAAGTTTTACAAATGGGACTTCGATGCCCAATGCGACGAAGAAACGGTGGAGGAAGCTTTGTATAACCAAAGTATCGCCTTCCACCGTGAAACCTTTGTAGAACTGTCCCCAACAGAATTCAAAAAGAGAAGAAACGGGAAAAGGAAATCAACTACCCTTAAACACTAGGACATCCACACAAGCCAGAATAGATAATGGAAAACCAAAACAACAGGTTAAAGATCTTAACGCTCAACAGTAAGGGATGGGAGGGGAAAGCCACGGCATACGGCAACATATTCCGTGTGCTAGATCCCGACATCATACTGATTACGGAGCATGGTATCGATACGACCAATAAACAGTTGAAGATACCAGGCTACAGAGTGATCTGAAAAAAACATTCTCAGGAGAGGTACGACGGTGCTGCCATTGCCGTCAGAAGGAACCTATCGTTCAAACGCCTTCCGGATATAGACGAGTCCTTCGTTGCGGTAGAGCTGCATGCTTAAGTAGGCAAGCACATAGTAGCGGTGGCATACCAACCACCTCGACGCAAATATCTCCCTCTAACAAACTTCTAACCCTGTTTGGCCACTGCAGAATGGTATCCCTTGGGGGAGACCTCAATGCCAGATGCCGAACGGCTGGCTACGGAAACACAAACGAAAGAGGTCATAACTTGGAAATGATTATGAGAAGGAGAAACATTCAGCGTATAGGACCGGATTTTGCGACCTCTTTCACCGTAAGGTCCGCAACGAAACCTGACATAATCCTGACAAGTGATGGCTTCCCTTTCAATTACCGTAGTAAGCCAGGCCCGACAGTCCTCAGCGACCACATACCGATCTTGACGACCATTTCTCTCGAGCCAATTCAGCTCCCAATTCCTCTTTGAAAAAGCTACGCTTCGGCAAACTGGGAACGCTACAAGGAAATCTTTGCTAGATATGAACCAGTGGGCTTCAACGGGGCGAGTCTGTAGAGGATCGATGAGGAGCTGAAGACGATAACTGCCCGCATCATTGAAGCAGATCGTGAGAGTGTGCCGATGAAAAGGTACAAAACTCTCCCTCAACACAGATGGACCGAGGAAATGAGAGAGATCGCTAGAGTACACAGTGAGGTGTATGAGGAAACCAGGAGAGAGGGTACAAATCGGGAAAGAACAACGCTGCTAAAATGCCTGAGCGAACAACTTAAGCAGGCTATCAACCAGCAACAGGCTGAAGTCTGGGACAGCCTGATTGAAAAGGTTGACAGCGAGGTTCGACCCGATGTGTTCTGGCGACTTATATACAGGTATGTCATAGCATATTAAAATATGTTTATATATGTATGTTTATAATTGTGAGGCCTAGATATTATTTATGTATTAAACCTACTCCACTGTCTCGCAATGAATTACTATGGTGCTGGAACTATAGTCTGGAATCGAATGTGATTCAAAGATACCTCAAAGATGAGCATTTTGAAATCTTAGGAAATTTTACACTTGGTTCACAATGGTATACCTTTAGAATAATTCCTATCACTATTATCATACTTATTTTGCACAAACCTAGGTTGATCACCGTTAGGATATGCACCGACGGGCACGGAATGAGAATTTCTAAATTACACTTGATTTACCGGCAGGTTAACACTAAGAGCACCTATATCGGGGAACGCACAATCATCACTAGTTTGACTCTCATTTACGTTATAACACTGTGCCTTGTAGAACGGCATGAGTTAATCAGCGAGTTTCCCCAACTAGGCAAGTGTCAAGTCCTTCTGCCTGGCGATGATAGGGGCGATGTTTGGAGGTAAAGACTGGATGAACTTGTGTCTCACCAGGTTCTCCCCCACTCCAACTTGCAGCGCTGTCCTCCGTAGCTTTTCAAGATTCACGGAAGGTCGTCCGGTTGGCGGAGAAGACGCGATTAACTTCTCGAAGAGCTCAGGTTTTTTCCTTTCAAAAAGCCCCACGATTTCCGTTCGTAGGAGCGAATAATTCTGCAACGAGAGTATTGCAGCTGGGAGGCGATCGACCGTCTCTGGATGTAACGTAGCCAGAATATGGTAAAATTTCGTCTCCTCTTGCTGTATCCTCGAAATGGGAAATTGCGCCTCCACAATTTTAAACCATCCTGCGACTGCTGCTTCATTAAAAACAGGAGGTCTGGTAGAGATCGCGTTTGCGAGTTCCACTTCTTGGTGTGGGAGAAATTGAGCAGCTTGTTGAAGTCTTGATGCGTCACCTAGCGAATCCATTTTGTAGAATGATCACTTATATTGTTCGACGAAGAGGGGTCACCAGTTGTAGGGTTTGAGTCAGTTATTCTCTTTCTAGTTTTGCAGGCTGGGTTTAAGTGATCTTCAGTTTCCTTACGGGATGAAGGAAAAATATATATTTATATCTGGATTCTTTATTCCTGTATATTATAGCCGGAATAAGCTTTTAAAATGGTGAACAAGGAATATAATTTTTCTTATTAAAATAACAATAAATTTTCAGATTCTGACTGATTTTTACACAAAAATTCACCTATATAAATAGTAATTTCATCTAAACTTAACTCTATAACATTTCAACCAATCAGGCGCCAGGATAGATTAAAATGTTACTAACGCTTCAATCGTTTACACATAAACTCGGCCGAAGTCAGTTTTCCGAATTTTTAGGACTGCTCTGGTTGCCTAAGCAAGTCTTGTACTCGCTGTGACCACCTCGGAATTCATAAAGCAAATTTTGCAAAAGTGATTGTGATTACTCGCTTTGAGTTGTGAATTAATGTCGGGAGAACGATAAAGCGGGATACGCACTCGAAAAGTGGACCACTGGCTGGAGATTTTTTACGGCTACGGAAGAATCTTCACTCCTTCGTGGAAACGGAGACCGAAGCCTCTCCTGGCCCACACGCTAGTCTGAAGGAAGTTTTTCTAAGGTAAAGTAATTTTTTATTGGACATTGGCCCCCTTTTTCTCTCTCACCCCTTTCCTTCTATTAAAACCTTAAGTGAACACATACGTTTACACATACATACCATAACGCATCATATGATGCAAGTGAGATGAGGGAAACACTACAAATAACTCTTTGGGTCGTCCCGGAGGGCTCGAAACCTGACCGAGAAAAAGTTTTCGAACAAGTATATGGAACCCTACGCATTGCCCTTGTTAGACTCATTGACTTGAATAATGGATACTCAGCTATCTGCGCGAAAGAGGCCGAATGTGAAGCCTTGACCTCCGGGAAAGCTGTTGAATGCCTTAAGACAATCAATCTAAAACCGACCACACCGCCACAAATAAGGACTCACCGCAGTTTGATCTGCAGGCGCCTCGACCCCTGGATTGGGAACCACTCATCGGACTCAATAAAACAGGAAATCGAACGGAACCACGAATGGGCAAAGTTAGCTGAGGTAATCAAATTTAAAACTTACACGCACGCGTTTAAGGTTGTTTTTGAAGACACAGCTATGGCTCAAAAGGCTAAGGACAACGGATTGCTTTTTTTTAACGTAAGAGTTTGCCAAGAACAAATGGAACGTGAGGAGTTTGTTGCCCTGCAGATGTGCTTTAGGTGCTACAAGTACCGCAAACATACCACTTCCAACTGCCCTGAAAACAAAGACCTTAAGTTATGCTCCATCTGCGCCTGTCGCGACCATTTTTGGTGTGACTGCAAGAATACCACTACCAAATGCTTGAATTGCAAAGGCCCGCACCGGACCATGTCTATGGCATGTCCAATCAAAAAGCAGGAGATGAGCAATCAAAGCAAACTCAAACGTGAGACAGAGGAGATAAAAGCAAATTCAACCTACGCTAAAGTTGCCAAATCCGCCATCGCCGAGTCTAACAGCCAGAAGACATATCTACACATACAAAACGAGCACTCTACAAAAAAAAATGTGTTGCATTTATTATGCACACATTGCAAACATTACACGCCCTGGTACCTTTGCTACAGAAGTCAACTGCATGCTCGTAAAGAACGGGCTAGCGGAGATGTGATTCCCCGATAACCCTCCTTCAGAGGATGTTATGCGTATAACCGTAGCTACCTAGTGCCAAGTCAAGTGCCAAAAAATGCCAACCCCAAACACAGCCATCTCACGTGACCCCTGACTAAACAAACCTAAAGAAACACAAACACAAAAACGAGCGCCATTCACACCGAAAAACACACACCTGTAAACCCCCCCCCCCCACACCAACAAAAGAGTCGGTCTGACCAAAGGAGATCAGCTCTCCTAGGTCGAGGAAAATCTCCAAAACTCGTGGCCCATGGTCTACCTCCTCATCACGGGGGAGGGAACACCAGCTCAAATACCATTCGAGAGGCTTCAACCTAAAATTGTACACCCTTGAATCGACTCCGTTCCCAGCTAAGATTGACTCCCGTGAAGTATCAGAAGGTCTTAGAACCGGACGATACAAGTGGGAATGCTCAGACGAGGTTCCGGAGCGACAGGTTGAGGAGGAGCCCTCGCACAAAATAAGGTAAAATTGACCACGGACTGTTTTCACACGATAACCGACACCGAATTCGAAAGAAAAGAAACGGCAGGGAGCGCACCCCGTACACCACATGGGGCTAAAGTAGATCGCGAATAAGCGTCTACTTTAATCCCACACACTAAAAGAACCTACATTACTCAAAATGACCAATAAACTTACGATCATACAAATGAATGTCGATGGGTGGGACGGAAAAGGTTCCATCTATGGCAACATTCTGCGACAAAGTGACCCTGACATTATACTTATAAACGAACATGGAATGACCAAACAAAAAGAATTAAAAATATTTCAATACGACGTCATTAGCAAAAAATATAGCCAGAAACGGTATGACGGCTGCGCAATAGCCGTCAAAAAAGGACTTAAATGCAAAAACACTACCCGACTTAGATGAATCTTACCTTGCCATTGAGGTAGGCACTACCCTGGGAAGTTTGGTCGTGGCCACGGGGTATTACCCCCCAAGACGTGGCTATGTACCCTTGCACAACCTTCTACAGATCTTTAGCCGTAAGAAAAACGTAATCTTTGCTGGAGATCTGAATGCAAGATGTGCAGCATCAGGGTATACCTCCTACAACAATGCAGGTAGAAACATCGAAGTCTTACTTGACAGAAAATACGTGACTAGAATCGGACCAGAATTCCCGACATACATTACAGGAAATGCAGCAACGAAACCTGATATTGTTTTATCCAGCATCAGGTTTCCGTACAACTACTACATTGAACCGGGCCCCATAATTCCGAGCGACCACCAGGCTATTAAAATCACAATTGGCGTAAATCCCATTCAAGTTACAATCCCAGAACGCAAAAGCTATAAGCAGGCGAACTTGGAAAGCTACAAAAATTACCTTCTAAATTATATCTCAGACCCTTTACTCGATGCCAATTTAGAAGAGATAGATGAAGAGCTGGATAAAATCACCGACCTCCTAATTAAAGCAGATGAAAATAGCATTTCCCGTATCAAATATAAAACCCTTCCAGCTCCTATTTGGACCCCTCCCATGAAAGCCCTGGCCCAAGAATATAAGGACCTGTCCAATGTAGTAGCGCTGATAGGCCCCAACCACAATGCCCATAGCCGAATAAGACAGATAAAAGACGAACTCCAGACACTAATTACGGACCAACAAATACAGGTATGGGACAGACTGATTGAAGGACTCGACATAGAAAGAGACTCACGCACATTTTGGCAGACATATAAACGATTAAAAGGACAACCCCCCCAGAAGAAAATTACACTCAAACATGACGATAAAGAAATTGACGAGACTAAAGAGATTGAGGAAATGTTTAGGATTTTCTGATCTTCAATCTTTAAAATTACCCCCGAAGAAAATGACAATTATGACATCGATTTCGAAAATGACATAATCCAACAGCTAAACACACAAATGCATAAAACCTCCCCTCATCATTGTGTGTCGCAGGAAAGAGTGATAGAGGGCTATGGGAGTAAAATAACTGCCCAAGAGCTCTCCATTGCACTAAAATCCTTTCGTCAAAGAGCATCGGGTACCACGGGGCTGACCAGGGAGAATTTCATCAAGGCCCCGACTAATGTTCTGAGTGGGCTTCTTAACATCATGAATGCCGCTCTGAACACGGGCTATTTTCCCGATTAGTGGAAAGTGCCCAAGATGATCTTCATTCCCAAATCGGGAAAGCCCCTGGACTGCCCTACCAGCTTCCGGCCGATATCTCTCTTAGAAATTGCTGGCAAAGTCTTCGAGAAGATATTGGCAAATAGGGTCAACTCTTTTCTCGACGAAGCCAACTTGCATAACGATCAGCAACACGGCTTCAGAAATAAAAAAAGGGACTGACACGGCACTAGCTGTTATTACGGAAAAACTTGCAAACATCAAGGCAAGCAAAAGGCATGCCGACCTGGTGTTCCGCGATGTTAAAAAAGCTTTTGATAAGGTTTGGAAGAGAGGCCTGCAATTTAAGATCCTGCAAGTAGGCCTCAACCCCATTCTTGAGAGGATTCTATGCGATTACATAATGGAGAGGAGAGCATATATACAAATCAGAGAACACAAAGGCCCCGAATTCGAGCTCGAATCAGGGGTCCCGCAAGGGGGCTGTCTCAGTCCCCTTTGATACAACATTTATACACGTGACTTACCACAACCTCTCTCCGAAGGTAGGATATACGTCCAGTTCGCTGACGATATATCGCAAATTTGTACCGCCGCTTACGTTCACAGGGAATTTATGGCGAGAAAAACGGCTAGGGAGATATCTAACATCAACTCTTACGAGAGGAACTGGAAGATATCACCCAATGCCCCAAAATTCAAAATAATTCCCATGTTTCGCAAGACCTTCAACGATATACAGGTAGAGGGGGAGAGAATCCCCTACTTCCCGGAAGGGACGGTTCTGGGGCTCAAAATCACCACAGGGGGATACCAGAGTCATATCGGGTGGACAGTCGCGAATAGCAAGAGAGATTTGAGGGAGTTTTATAGGTTCATTGACCTAACTCGCTCAAATAAACTCGAGATATTCAATACGTGCATTCGCTCGAGACTCTTATACCCCCCGGTGCCGTTGAACGCGAGTGCCAAAACCCACATTGCAAAACTTCAAGTCATCCAGAACAAAGCGGTTTTACTTATTACAAACACCCGAAGAAGAGAACATAAACAACAGAGGGAGCTCCACGACTCGGTTGGATTATCTCCGATCAACGTGGCGCTCCACGAGAGAGCTAAGAGGATATGGCAAGCCATTGGCAACCGCTTGACCCCTGAATTCTTTCGTACACACTTAGAAATCGAAGTAGACCGACAAATAAGACCATTCAAAAGTAGCAAGTTACAGACAGACAATGACGTGACTCCGAAATACACTTGGCAGAACTGACAAAAACATCCGATGTAATGCGCAGGTTCCTTTAGCAAATTAAAACTCAAATTAAAAACCATTTGCAAAACGCAAACTAAAAATCCAATTCACTTTTTAAATTCATTTAAAAAATTATAATCATAAAACTTTTCAAAAACTCACAGCGGGAATAAAACCCCGCCAAAAATAAAGGTTTGAATGCCAAAAGATCAATTGATCAATAAGATCGAAAATAATAATTAAATTAACCACGATTAATTTAATTAAATAAACTATAAATTTATAGTTTATTAAATAATGAAAAAACAACCCCAAAACACACAAATCTAACACATTGACAGAGCTACCCTTTCACCAGGGATCTTTCTATTCTGTCTCCTACACATCATCTATTCTTTAAACTCACCCTTTAACCACTTTACTCTTACTATTCTCTCTATAGATTCTACCTACATTTCATCTCTTATTTTGTCCAATGTCCAATCTCCGAATTTTTAGACTTGGAAGAAATCAACAAAAATTTTGAGCCGACAGAAAAGTTCACAGCCGGCAAAGGAGGAAAAGTCGATGGTAGGAAGGTCAAGAACGCCATCGATTTTTACCTTTTCTCCAAGACTTCATGAACAAGATCTATTTTTGTACGGAGCTACGTATGGCCGACACAAGATATCATACTGCGTACTCGGGAGTCTACTTCCTGTTTACGGAGGGGAAATACTTCAAAGGGGGAAGTTTATCTTCCTATTTAATAAAAACGTTATTAACAGCGGGAAGTTTATCTTCTTATTTACAAAAGAGGGCTATTAACAGCGGGAAGTTTATCTTCCTATTTATAAGGTTCAATGTGTAAACCGTTTAAATTCCAAACAAATGTTTCCTAGGTTTATGTGTGAACCGTTTAAATTTTTCGCACAAATGTTTACTAGGTTCGATCTTCGACCTCTACAAGCCTTCTCGTTGCCCAGGACCCCCACATGCCCAGGGACCCAGCAAAAAATAATTCTATATCGGGATGCATTTTGGATCAGCCAGTTGCAAGTTTCTGTGACCAGGGGATGGGACGCATTAAAAGATCTTATTGATTGTAAGGCACTCCTTGAGTCGGAAAAAATAACAAAATCACTAAAAGGTAAAATTTGGATGAGGCTAAAGGCTAAAAGGATTTCTGAAAGTTCAGCGGTAAAAATGGATGCTGCTGGCGGCAAAGATAGAGTTAGGAATTTTCCTCAAGGGGTAGATGGCTGCAGCGCCCACGCCACCGTCCGACTTAGAGCCATCCGTGTATAGTGGGCAGCATGGTTTGTGGTTGATCGAATGCTCTAAGAACAGGCTTTTAATGATGCGAGGGTCCATGGAGGACTTCTTCAGGCTCCACATGTTGGTACATACTGTGGGGAAAGGAGCACGCCACCTAGGGGTTAGTAAGGATGGAAGGGTAAGGACCCTTGGAGCACCCAGGTTAGAGAGATGATCTCCTATGCGAAAGTTCAAAGGGCGGGGTAAAGATGGCAACTTATCATATGCCGCCGTTGATTCGGCAGCATACAGGCATCTATAGACCTCTGATACAGGGGCTTGATCTACTCGGCAGAGGTATCGCATGCAGATTTGAAGTCTATGGTAGGGCAAAGGGAGTACCCCACTCTCACAGTAAAGGCTGTTGACAGAAGAAGTACGGAAGGCTCCACTAGAAAGGCGAACTCCGAGGTTTCGAATGGGGTTCAGCATTTTAAGGGCTGAAGGGAAGGCCGATGAGTAAATTTGACAGCCATAATCCAATTTGGATTGAACGAGGGCTGTGTATAATGTACACAATGTTTGTCGGCCACTGCCCCACGAAGTGTGTGAGAGAACTTTCAAAATGTCTAGAGCCCGCAGACAGCCTGTTCGAAGTTGGCGTAGGTGTGGTAACCAGGATCGAGAGTTACGCCAAGAAACCGAAACTCGGAGACAAACTCTATATCTTCGCCTTGTATGGAGATAGATGGCGGAACAAGAACCCCTCTGCCTCGGTGGAAATACATTGCTTTGGTTTTGCTCGTGGAAAAGCGGAATTCCTTAAGCTGTGCTCTTTTGGATACAGCATCGACCGCCAGTTGTAGCCGACAAGCTGCTGATGGAAGTCGAAGTGAGGAACAGTATAGTGCTAAATCATCGACAAACAGAGTTGCCGATACACCTTCTGGGAGAGACGAAATAATATCATTGATGGCAATTCTAAAACAAACGAGGGGCGGTCAATAAGTTTTGCGAATCGGTAGGGCAAAACAGAGGAAGGGGGATGGCTGTTTGTGGGTGGTGTTAGGACAAGTTATGACAAGTCAGGACCTGCAGCCGCACGCTCCTGCCTCGTCTATTTAATAAGTAGTAGCTCATCGCAGATCGTCTGGCACAAACTTTTCAAGAATGGAGAAGGTTGAGCATCGTGCAGTGAGCAAATTTTTGACCAAGGAAGGCAAGAATGCAAAAGAGATCCATCAACGCATGGTTGCAGTGTACACCGACACCGCCCCTTCGAATGCAACCATTGCTCGTTGAAATAGGGAGTTGCGCCATGGTCGTAAGTCCCTTGAAGATGACCCCCCTCCAGGACGCCCGTCAGACGTGACCAACGAGTACAATGTGGCCCGTGTGGAGAGGATGATCCTCGAAAATCGACGGTGAAGGTCGAAGAAATCAAGCGAGAAGTTGGAATATCACATGGAATTATTATCAACATCATCCACGACAATTTGGCCATGACTAAGGTCTCTGCCCGTTGGGTCCCTAGAAACCTCACGCCCCATGATCGAATTCAACGCTGTCAAAGTTCGGAGGAGCTGCTGCTCCTGTAGAACCAAGACCCGGTTGGGTCGAGTCACGCATAGTGATAGGTGATGAAACGTGGGTCCATCCCCCCGTAAGGGGCACGGCGATTTGCCATCCTGGCCACCGTGCTGACGGGACTCAGCACCCCGTCCGGCCCTAGCTTAGCCCCTCTTCCTTCCTTCAAAACACTTGTTTCCTCTCTTTTCACACAACCTCTCCCACAACTTTCTCTGGTCAGCCTCTAATTCCACAGGGTAGATTCTGACCTTCCTTTCAGCCAACCGTCCCGCATCGGGGCTGAGGGGGTGGGGGACAATGTTCCCTAACCCCTGAGCTCTGGTCTGGGGTGACTGGTTTTTAACAACCTGCTTCATCCCCACCCATACCTTCCTCACATCCCTTTTCCTCTCCTCTCCTCTTCACAATCTATATATTTTACGCCGTGTCTAAGGTGGAGCCGCCATGCCGATGGACTGCCAGGCCATCAGGCGGAGGGGTGGTCCCAAATGGCGGCGGCTGACTCTGCCGGGCTTGTAAGCACCTCTCGCAGTGCGGGCTACTGCGAGAGGTGTGCGCAATTGCATCCCGTGTAAAAAAGAGGGTCACCATGCCCAATGATGAAGATAAAAAAAAACTCAACCCCCAACTTTCACTGAAACATCGACGGAGCCGCCCTCGGGCAGCTCCAACGAAAAAATGGAGGTCCCTACCCCCTGTGCTTGCACAGGGGCCCAAGCACAGGGGCCCCTCCATATTTCTCTAACAGAATAGGAGGCTTACTCCTCTCCTTCTCTGGAGGTGCTTTCGGGCACCTCGCTTTTTCCAGCGGCAGTCCCCTCTTTTCTTTCCAAGGGGACTGCCACCAAAGCCAGCAGGCAGCCCTTAGCCAGCCGCTCCACATCGAAGCAGCTCGGTGGGGCAAACCCCCTTAGGGGGGAGAGGAAAGCCAAGCCCCTTCGGTAGCTTCCCTCAAAAGACCTGCTGGCAAGGATATTAAACCTTGCCGGGGTTAAGGCTTGTGCCTCCCCACAAATGACTCTTGACGCTGCCAACGGGACCTGCGATGTCCTGGGAGGGGATGGCCAACTGGAGGCCCCTCCTGTGATAGGCATGGTCCTTGAGGAGACCCAGCCTCAGATGGTAGGGCCTTCCATGGGGGGAATCCGGGCTCGGCGTGAAGCACCGAACTTGAATCCGCCCCTATGCAAGGTCCTCCTCAAACGGCTAGGGCCTCCGAGGCAGCACAAGGAGGGGAGGGATCTCCTCTGACCGGTGCCCCTGCGACCACCAGGACCTTTTCGATTTCGGAGAAGGACCTGGCTGAGGCCGGTACATCTGGCCTAGGGGCTTCTGTTGGCGGAGGAGAGAAGTGGGTTAATTCCCCGCCCTCCTCTCCTAAAAAGAAGAGAAAGACAAGAAAGACTAAGAAGACTCGGGGCTCCTCTCCATCCATGGGGGCCGTGGGGACCGATGGGTCTGCTGCCACTCTGGCAAGTGACCAAGCCAGGATCGGCACATCCGCCACATCTGCCCCCCCCCCCCGGTTGCGGAGCACCTGACTAAGACTAATACCAAGAGTGCACAGGGCGGAGCCTCGATGACATCGGGGCCCCTCATTCAGAGGTTACCTGGCGTTTTCGAGCCCGCTGGCTTCAAACGCTTCCTCGTTATTCGCTCCACTCATGGCACCATAATCCATCAGAGGAGAGGATTAGCTAGTGCAATTGGTAGAGAGCCGAAGGTGACCCGTTTCTCGGACGGGAGCCTTCTGGCGAATGCGGCGAATCCCGCCGAGGCAGCCAGACATCACCCTAGAACTGGCCGACCATGGGGCGGTCAAGGTCGAACGTGTGTTGAGAAAACAGGGAGGGGCCTCGAGACCCACCCCTACACTCTTCGTCACGTTCGACTGTAACAAGCTCCCTGAGTCGGTGCGTGCTGGTTGGTACCGCTACCGCGTGAAGGCATTCGTGCCACTGCCGCGGCGGTGCTATTACTGTCACCGCTTCGGCCATACGAATCGCTCATGTAGACGTGCAAAGTCGGGGTCACCCGAAGTCTGTGTAAATTGCTCCAAGGTCGCACACGATAAGTCCAAATCGTGTGTGGCCAAGTGTGCCAATTGCGGAGAGCCGCACCCTGCTTCTTCGAAGCAATGTGGTGCATATCTCCTTGAGAAAGAAATCCTGGCCGTTCAGGCCCAGGATCGACTCTAATTCCGCGAGGCTAAGGACTTGGTCTGGTGCGCCCGGCTCTGCCTGGGACGTCATATGCCTCAATAGCTAGAAAGGCACCCTCTGCTACTGGCCCATCCAGGCCAACGACCACGGTTGTTTCCGCGTCCATTCGGAGCCCTTCTGCGGGCTCTACCCAACCCGGGCGCTCCCCTGGTAAAGCTGGCGGCAAAAAGGGCTCATACCCTGCCCCGGCTAAAACCAGGGCTCCCCCCTCTTCCCCCAGCGTGACCGTTTCCCGTAAGGCGAAACGGCCACGCGCCTCCACCGAGTCGTTAGACTCACAGGAGGCAACACCCCTAAAGATGGTCGCTAGGCCATCTTCCGGGGTTCCTAAAGCTGTCCCCCGAAAGGAGGACAGCAACAAAGGAGCTTCGGCTGCTTCGCCCACGCCTTGAGGTGTGGCGATTGGCTCGGAGACGGTGGTTCCTCGAAAAGAGGGTCCCCCGCCTCCGAAGCCGCAACGCCCGCCTAAGGTTTCAAGGCGGAGGGAGGAAAAGACTCGCATGGCGAGCCCAACATCCCCCAATAAGTCCTCGAAGGCGACAGCGCCTTCAGCGCTTTGTCCGTCCAACAGCACCCGGGGGTCTGCCCCCGCGAAGTGTACGGCCATTCCCGTGAGGGTCTTCTGTTCGAGGAGGGCCCCCGCGTCTCCTCCGAGCTAGGCCTGGAGGGCATATTCCTTCAATGGAATTGGCGTGGACTCCGGGCCAACTGGGAGGAGCTGCGGAGGCTCGTCTCGTCCCGTTCCCCGTTAGCTATCTTTTTGCAGGAGACCATGCTAGGCGCGTGCCCCCTGCCCGCCCTCCCGGGGTATAACGGTCTTGAGACCCCACCAACGATGGATGGCCGGGCTGGGGGATGCGCGGTTTACACCCGGCATGATGTTTTCGTTCTTCCTTTATCTTTAGATACCCCCTTCCAGGCAGTGGTTGTGCAGCTGCACCTGGATAGGAGGTATACTATCATTTCTGCTTACATTCCACCATCAGCTGACTTCGACGCCTGGGACTTCCGCCGCGTCGTGGCACGGTTACAGAGGCCCTATACCTTGCTCTGGAGATCTGAACGGCAGGCATCCTCTCTGGGGAAATTACTCAATAAATCCCAGAGGACAAGTCCTTGCCGATCTGATCGAAGAGCTTGAGATAGGTGTCCTAAACGTGGATGAGTTTACGCATCACTGTTCGAGAACCGCTTCATTTTCTTGCCTTAACCTATCTTTGTGCTCTTCGGATGCACAGCCTGATTTTGATTGGGGGGTGGTCGATGACCTCCATGGTAGTGATCACTTTCCCATTCAAATATCATTTTCAGGGCAACTGCCGCCTGAGAGACCACCTCGGTGGTGCTTGGTGCGGGCGCGGTGGCCTGCATTTTAGGAAATGACTGAATTCTCTATCTCAGTCGACGAGTTTAGGTCGGTAGATGAGGCCGTTGAGTTCTTCTCCGGCAACCTCATCGCCGTGGGCCTGACTACTATTCCTAGGACGTCTGGCCGTTTTGCACGCCGACCACTTCCATGGTGGTCGGCCGAGTGTGAGACGGCCCTCAAACAGAAGCGTTATGCCTACATGCGCTATAAGCGCCGCCCGAACGATTTCACTGTAACTGAATTTCGTCGGGCTAGGGCCAGGTTCCGGTATATTTCGAAGCACGCCCGCCGCTCTTCTTGGCGGGCATATGTGTCTTCACTTAACGGGAAGACCCCTTTAGCTCAGGTGTGGAAGCGAGTCAAAAGGATTCGGGGCAAGTTCTCGCAGGACCCCCCTCCCGTTCTCCAGGAGAATGGGACCGCAATCTTGGACCCCGCGTCCGTGGCGGAATCCTTAGCGACCGCTTTTTCCGCATTCTCTAGCCGTGATGCTGCTCCGCCAGCATTCAATGCATGTTGTGATGTCACGGAAGGCCGCCGGCTGGACTTTACCTCCAAAGGCGGAGAACCATTCAACGACAAGTTTACTGTGAGCGAGTTGCGTTCCACTCTCGCTTCGTGCGCGGACACCGCCCATGGTCCGGACGATGTCCCGTACGCAATGCTTGGACACCTGGGTGAGCGAGGCATGGCCTTTCTGTTAGATTTGTTCAACAGGATCTGGGTGGAATGTCTTCTCCCAGACTCCTGGTGAATCGCTACTGTGCTCGCCTTCGCAATCCGGGGAGAGATCACTCTACTCCGACCGGTTTCCGCCCAATTTCTCTAACCTCTTTCGTGTGCAAGTTGATGGAGAAATTGGTAAATGTTAGATTAGCTTTTTTCCTCTACAGCGGAGGCCATCTGTCTTCCGCACAGTGCGGCCTCCGCAAGTTCCACTCAACGTCGGATGCTCTGCTCCGACTGGAAAATGCAGTCTGCGAGGCTTTCTTTCATAGACAACACTACGCCACGGTGTTTTTCGATCTGGAGAAGGCCTATGATACCGCATAGCGATACGGTATCATGGAGACTCTCCACACGATGGGGGCGAGGGGACGCCTCCCAATGTTTATATCTGAATTTTTGCGAGATCGTCGATTCCGCGTACGGGTGGGGGGAGCCTTCTCCGGCCCAAAGGAGCAGGAAGAGGGTGTCCCTCAGGAAAGTGTCCTGAGTGTCACACACTTTGCCCTGAGCATCAACGGCATCACCTCAGTGCTGCCGGAAGATGTTCTCGCTACGCTCTACGTGGACGACCTTTCGATCTCTTTTGGCGCGGCCCAGATGCCAACTCTGGATCGTCAACTCCAACAGGCATTGAACCGCGTCACTCGCTATGCCGAAGCGCACAGGTTTCGGTTTTCTTTGGCCAAGACCAAAGTGGAGCACTTCTGCCGCCATCCACGGCTTCACCCCGACCCAGATTTGTTTCTTAATGGGGTGCGCCTGAATGTGGTTGAGTCGCACCGTTTCCTTGGTCTTGTATTCGACCGACGCCTCACCTGGGAGGCTCATATTCGCAGCCTTAAGGTCTCTTGTACCCGCGCCAGGGATATTCTCCGTTCCGTGACGTTCAGCGCTTGGGGCGCTGATAGGGCTACCGCCTTACTTTTTTATCGATCCTTTGTTCGTTCGAAGCTCGACTACGGATGCGAGTTTTATGCATCCGCAGCCGAGCGTTTATTGCGGAAGGTGGATTCGATCCACCACACCGGCCTTCGCCTTGCAACCGGTGCCTTCCGCACTTCCCCTATTGAGAGCCTGTTGGTCGATGCTGGGGAGATGCCACTCGCTCTGCGCCGCGTGCAGTGCATCACTCGCCTGTACGCGCGTGCCCGGCGCCTCTCTCCTTCGCCAACAGCTCTCACTGCACCCACAGCTGATCTCGACGGTGCCTATGCCACCGAGGGACGGCAGGAAACTCCTTCGAGAGGTAGATATAGCTCTCGAGCCGGTGGGGCCCCTGGTTCTGCCCAGGACGCCACCCTGGAGGGTACCACATTTAGCTATTTGTCACCACGCCTCTGCTCCCAAAGCTTATACTGCGCCGGGAGTATTGCGTTCGACCTTTTCGGAGCACACATCGTGTTACGCTGGAACCGTGCCAGTGTATACGGATGGCTCCAAGTCCCAAGAGGGGGTCAGCTTTCACGCCGTATCCCATCTGTTTGAAGTCAGCGGGGCTCTACCAGGCGCACCGTCTGTCCTCACGGCTGAGCTGGTGGCAATACACCACTCGGTACGGGACATTACGCAACGTGCCCGGTTCGGAGACCGGATTGTGATCTATAGCGACTAACAAAGCGCCCTGAGTGCTCTCGTGGCATTGGAATCTCCGCATCCCCTGGTTCGCGATATCCGTGACGCCACGGTTTTAAAGAGCCAGGCGGATGTCGAGATTATCTTCTGTTGGGTTCCTGGACATGTAGGAATTGCGGGGAATGAGCGAGCCGAGGAGGGCGACCGGACCAGCGTTTCGCTCTTCCTCACACTGACTACATGGCAGGAATAAGGGCAGCTCTTCGGACTGCTTGGCAAAGAAGATGGGAGACGGTCGAAGGGGACTTAAAGTTGCGTGCCATTGCGCCGCGACTGTTCCCATGGACCTATCCCTAATGCCACAGCGGATTCAGGTTGCTTCCTGTCGTCTCCGAATCGGACACACTCGTGTGACGCATCGCTATTTGATGGAGCGCTCACCTGCGCCCTATTGCAACGTCTGCGTCGTCCCCAGACTGTTCGGCACATTCTTGTCGAATGTCCCAGTCTGGGACTTTTTTGGGGAGGCCGGGCTTTTCCCCTTATTTAAGTTTTTTTTTGTTGTTTTGTTTGTAGGTTGCACTCTCCTGCACCGAGGTGAGGGGGACCTCCCCCCGCTGCCCGAGATTGCTTCCTGATTGTTAAGTTTTCCAATTTATCATTGTTAAGTTTTCATATTTTTATTTTAAAGTATCCTAGTTCTAGGCTGTCGTGTTTTTCGGCGACTTATGCCCAAGTGGGTAGTTGCCAGATGGGCTCTATAAAAAAAAAATCCCTCGAAACGTACTAGTAGGTCAAGGGTACTATGACTTTTGCGGAAGCCACATTGAAATGGAGAGGGAAGGTGATTGGTTTCTAGGAACCAGTTTAGGCGCTCCAATATAATTTTTTCCAACTTACTTAAACAGCTGGTGAGAGCTATAGGGCGGTAGTGATCTGCATACAACCCGTCCCTGCTCGGTTTGACAAAGGGAAGGATGATCACAATGCGCCATGATGACGGGTAATAACCTTTCACCCATATAAGGTTGTACAAATCAAGCAGGAAAAGAGTAGTGTGGATGTAGGTGCCGAATCATATCGAAATGGATCTCATCAAGGCCAGGGGAAGTAGATCTGCAAAGGGACAAAGCGCTTTGCAGCTCATGGATGCTAAATAGAGCGTTATACGGAAGGTTAGATTTTGTTGTGAAGTTGAGAGAATGAGATTCTTCCTTTAATTTGTAGGATTGAAAAGCCTTACCATAACGGCTGACACTGCTGACGGCGCGGAAATGGTCAGCAAAAGCATTGCTGACCGCCAGGCCGTCATGGTTGAGTGTGGGGGTATGATGATTAGCATAACGGCCCCTGATCTTATTAATCCTCTTCCAGATCTTAGCGGTAGGTGTCACAGAGGAAATCGATGAAACGTATCTGCGCCATGAATTTCGGCGAGCCTGACGAAGGGTTCTTTGGCGAAGCGCACGAGCTCGGTTTCGGTCGACCTTGTTGCACAAAGTTGGGTTCTTTCGGAATCGGGCATGGGCTAACTTGTAATTTTTGATAGCTGTTGCACACGTCGAGGTCCACCAGGGCACAGTTGAGCGGCCCGTGACAGGTCGCCTCCGTGGGATGGTCTGTGTTGCTGCATTGTAGATAGTCGATGTAAAGTATTCTACTGCCGCGTCCAATCTATTAAAGGTCCCCAAGGATGCATTTGTGAAGGACACAAGACAATAGGGAAGTGGTCACTCCCATGGAGATCGTCAAGAATTGACCATCGAAATTCCGTGAAGCAATCAGGGGAACAAACAGACAGGTCAACACAGCTAAAAGAGTCCGTCTGGACATGATAAGAGGTAAAATCGCCAGTATTTAAAACACAAAGAAAGTCAGATAATAAAAGAGACTAAAACATTGCCTTTGACATTTCGAATGTCACCCTAGTATGGGTGACGGGCGTTAAAATCTCCAAGTAATAAGAATGGGGAGGGTAACTGGTCTATAAGTTCTAAAAGGTCGGCTCTTGACAATGATAAACAAGGGGGTAGGTAAATAGAGCAAACGGTAAAAAGCTTAGTAAGAAAAACCATCACGGCAACAGCTTGGAGGGTAGTATGTAGGGAGATGGGAGAAACATGGTAGGATGAAGATACCATGATTGACAACCCTCCATGAGAGGGGCTTCCAGCAGGAGCAATAGAGTTGAAAGTGAGAAAACCGGGTACTCGCGGAAAGGGCCGTATACCCAGTTTATTCTCCTGGAGGCAAATAACAGCGGGGTGGATAGTCGTCAAAAGAATTTTGAGTTCTTCCCACTTTGGAAGAACTCCTTGACAATTCCCTTTAAAATGGAAGATATTATGTGTGACGATTAGATACCACTGTAGATATCTTTTTCTCTTTTGAGGCCGATATTGTATTTGAGGTTCGTCCCAAAGAGTTTGGGAGACGGAGAGCTGATTTTGAGGAGCCTGCTTTTGCAGGGCGAGAGATCCTAGATGGAGCAGTAACTGAGGTTTTTTTCGTGGGTTTTGGAGAACCGACCGAGGCCCTTGATTGTAATTCGGGCTCCCAACCTGGCGGAAAAGGAAGATCAAGAAGGGATTTTCGGCCGGTAGATCCGGATTCATGGGTCGAGGGTATTTTCAGTGTCTGAGGAGTTGGTGCAACCGCCGCAATTGGTGATGTTGGAGTATCAACTGCTTCCATCGGATCTTGGGTTGAAGGGTGAGCAGAACGAACAGGTGATCTAAGCGAGGTGTGTGGAGCTGGGTGTATATCTGCCATCGTTTGGATCAGGATGGGGCCTAAGTGCTGTGAAGGGCGAGACGGACTTAAGGGCATAGAATGTTCAACCATAGGGGAGGAGTCCATTGGAGATTCTCGGGGTTCGGACGAGTCAGCTCCAGAGGCTGCCCGCTTATTGGTGGTCGATGACCCAGGTGAGGAATTCTTTCTCTTACCACTGGGCTTTGGGTCTCGGGGCCGGGTGGATGAACCTTCACAGGGGCGATGTTGAGGATTCTTTCAAATAGCGTCTGATGTCTTCAATTGTCTCTCCCAGCTAGAGCTGCTGGAGAGAGGGGGTGCTACATTGGTTATCTCGGTGTGAGAGCGATGCTTCGAGGCTGTGCGAGTAGATCTAGGGTGAAGTGCTTCAGGCTGGTCGGTTTCGTCCAGCGTCATGTAAAACGTCAAAGATGAGCCGGCCGAGTGGCGAGGTTTGTGCTCGGGCACGCTGGCGGGCCTCTTATATCTAGACGTAGGGAGTCGCGCAAAGCGAGAACTTCCTTTTCATATAAAAATATAGAGCAGAGTTTTGACGCAGCACTGTGATAAACAAGCCATTGCAAAAAGAAAAAAACTTCGCATTCTCCCTCGGGGCTCCCCACCATGGAGGCCTACAAGGGCCCGGCACTACTGCAACTATACAATCAGTTACGTCCGGTATGTCCTCTTGGAGAATGGATACGGATCCACCACACTATCTTTATAACCCTAAGATGCTGCCCGAGTTCTCCTACGCACGGAGAAAAGGGGCCAACGATGGGTTTCTCCTTGGGCACTCGGTAGACGAAGGAGGTGGAGATGCGCAGCCTCTTTCACCTTCATGAAAGAACAATTCGGAATCAATCCATTAAACGGGTATCGATAAGGACCACTAGATAGGTGAAGGAAGAGGGGGAAAAAAAGGGCAGTGGAAGAACGTAATAGAGGAGGAAAGAGAGGGGCATGTTAAAAGTCTTGTTGGCAGCACCATAGGTCTCCTAGGGGGCCCAGGGCTGACCCCCTCCCTCGCCTCTGGGAACAACCCCTGAAGAAAATATCCCAGAGAGAGAGGCTGATATCGAGAAAGTGCAAATGTGTAGGCGCCATTAATCGACGACCTTCGGAGAGCATGGGATAAGGAAGGGCGGAGCTAAAAACATCGTGATCCCAGAGGCCATGCCTCCTATACTATTTATAGAAAAAAATGGAGAATTAGAAGAGATTCATTCACACTTGGGTACAGTCGTCAGATAGACGATTGAGTTAAAGAACTAATTGCGGTTCGTTTAGCATAGCGAAGACTCCGTTGTACCCGCCTAAGTCTTGTTCTCGTAACACGCTATTTGAAAGTAATAGTGTAAACGCGAGCATCCCTTTTGCTTTGCTTGTTGGAATTAAACATTTATTTTTTTTAAATGATTCCTGTCCCTTCTCGATCAAAAGCCTTCACTAAGCCGGATTATTTGAGTATCTTTTGGGAGTCGGATATGAGATTAACGCCACCTATCACCTTACTCATAGGAGTTGAAGGACCTCTCCAAAATATCTGCGTCATTTTAACCTTTAAACTGGTAACGATTACCTTTACCTCCTTGCCATAAAGTGGAGACCTGAGCCTCCCTATAGATTTACTTACATATCGCAATAGTTTTATCTCTATTGGTTGTCACACATGCTTGTTAATTTCCTTTGGTCAAAGTCTGTATGTGCAGAGCGGCTTTGTAGACTCCCATCTTCTGATAATTCTATCCCGAGACACGAAGTTTGTTTATTAGTTTCCCCTTGCTGACTTGTTTATCTTGACCTTTTATCCTTTTCTCGCGTTCGCCCCTTTTTGTATTTCACGCGCGTTAGGATTTAATGACCACCGTGAGTCAATTTTGTGGAGCTTCTTGCTGAGCCTATTGAATCCTGCCATTTGGTGTCAGTAGCCACCTATTACATAACACGTACACAACTCAAAGGGCAATCCTGTTCTAAAATTATGTGACAGCACTTCCATGACCATAAAAAAGATCAAGGGACTCAAAACGGATCCCTGATGCACACCAACCCTCACCGGGGTTGTCGAACCTTCGTACATAGCCATGACCACCATAACCAACCACTCCTCCATCCCTAATTTTCTCATTGCCCACTTCACCACATCTCTTGGTACCCTATAAAAGACTTTTCCAGGTCAACACAATTATAATACAACGCTCTTTTCCTAGCAATGTACTTCTCTACGAGTTGTCTAACTATAAATATAGCATCCGTGGTTCCTTTTCCAGGCATGAACTCAAACTGCATGTCGTCAAAGTTTATCCTTTCCCAAATCATTTCTTCTAGAACACACTCCATAACATGATCAAGGCGCTTTATGCCTCTGTAGCTACCCTTATGCACATTCACACTCTTCAGCAAGTCTTGTGGTACAGCACATTCATATATGACGGCATTTATAAGGCCCGTCACTAACCGCACACCGATATCTCCAGAGGGTTTCAACATCTCGACAATATCTCCAAAATACCCGCTGCCTTACCTTCTCGCATGTGATTGATGGCTCTGCTCACCATTTTGTCCTCAATTGATGGCCACGGTCCAGCCAGATTCTGCGGAATCTGGCAAACCACAACTCTACCATCCTTTTTAATGCACTGTTCACCAGCTATATTACTATTTTCCTTTTTCATCTGCCTATCTAGTTTAAACACCCTTTTCCTGACATAAGCACCATTGAGGCTCTGCCAAGTATACTTCCTTACTCCCACCCTGCTTCCATGCCATAAACGATCTTCTTTTCTCCTTCACTGCAGCCTCAACTCCCTCATTCCACCACCAAGACGCCTTGTGTCTAGGTGGACCTCTTGAGCATCCACAAACCTGTTCAGTGGTTTTTATGTTATCTTTCAGTCTCCCATATTCTTCACTCACACTTCCATCAGTCGCTGTATTCTCCGCCGCTAGTGTACCGAACTCCTCGTAAAAAGCCTTCCTCAGTCTCTGATTTTTAACTTCCACATCTTCCTCCTGGCCTGCAATTTCCTTAAACAAAGGTCACACACCAGTAACTTACATTGCTGTACACACTCTTCACTGGGTATCGCTTCAACATCTTTCACTAATTTTCTCTCTTCTTCTTCTAACCCAAAAAATAGTCTATCTGACTACTACAGTCTCCAGATGTATACGTGATCAGTTTGCTTCTCTCCTTTTCTGAACAAGGTGTTACAAACGACCATGTCTATTGCTTCCGCAAATTCCAGAATTCGCTCACCTTCCACATTCCTAGTTCCAAATCTACAACCTCCATGCACTCCTTCATACCCCAGTGCCTCCGCCCCACACATGTCCATTCAGATCTCCTCTAGGGATCACCAACAACTATGCTCGTCCCATAACTAATCCTTGACCGCAGCGTCCAAACCTACTTGGGGTGTATACACTGATACAACATATGATTTCGAAATTCAACCTTAACACACCAATATCCTGTCATTAATTCTATTCACACACTATATGCTAAAATACTGTAGGATACTTCAGTACCAATCAGAATTTAATAATGCCAATTAGGTGTAATTTCCACAAATAAATCGTTACAACCAATTAACAATCATACTAATTAGGATCTTACCAATAACAAAGATTACCTGCATTTACTTTTAGACTGGGAAATAGTTTAGAAAAAAAAACTCAACATCTGAGCGCTTTCGACTCCTGGGATAGCTTTCGCCTTGAGAGATAGTAAAAGAGGGGTGTGCTATATCCTGAATCTAGCCGCTCCCGCTTATCTATCTAAGATATTCCGACCTTTTAGGGACCACCTTACCGAAGGCAGAAAAGATAGTCAGGTCAGATGTACTACCGTCCGAAAGTTACTCTTCCGCCATGTCAGGGACACACCAAGATGCACGTTAGATATTTTTTTATTTTCTAGACCGAATTCTGCGTTATTCGCAACGTTTCTCCTTTCTTCGATTCTTTTAGAATTTCAGTTCCTTCGTCGGAGTTAACCTCTCTCGGAATCTGGTTGCAACTTTGTTTATTGGTAATTTCGTTCTTTACTGAGGGGATGTACTGATTATCGATCAGGGAACGCCAAAAATTAAGCTTTTGTAATCTGATATCATTCCATAGACTCGAAGTCTGGAAGACTCCCTTATCATGGCGATTCCCGTCAGATATTCCATCTTGATGGGGTCGCGATGTAGCCTTAACGACGCTATTTGTCTCAAACGGTAAATCCATCATCCTTTCTTCGAGAGACAACAAAGGAGGACGGAAGACTTGATTGGTCTCGACCATTTTGCCTAAAGAGATGTTCGCATTCTGGATGACATTACGCAGCAGGGGTCCAGAAGTGGGGCGTTCTTGCGCAACGAATTCTGCTGCCTCCTTCACTGCGCTTTGCAAACGATGAAATCTAAAAAAAAAAAAAAAAAGTCCAAAATGTGTTTTTTGGGATTAAAAACTTATGATTATCATTATTATTCTGGTAATTTTATGAAAAAATAGGTGGGAAATGATTAGAAAACTTAAAGACCATGAGTAAAGAAAATTCGCTTAATTAAAAGGATACTGTTTTTGTATTATTAAAAGGGGATGGTAGTAAAATCAAATATGTGGATAACTACGAAGAAAGAAAAATGGGATAAGAAAGAACAAGGAGGCTGAGAGAAAATTATTGGGAACAAAAAAGAAAATAAGGAATGGGAAGTAGCATCAAAGAAAAGGGTTAGTAATTAAGTTTCTATAAATCTTTTTGTTTTTGTAAGCATAGATTGGTAGACTTGATTATTGTTTTTAATGCTGTACCATTATAACGGCCGATTGAGGATCGTTAGTACGTCCCAGACTGATCAATGTCAAGGGACAGGAGGCTAAAGAATTGGGATTTGGAGAAAGGTCAAAGGAAGGCCTGGGGAAAGGAAGACCTGCGGGCCAGAAGTGTCCTGCCAATGCTCAAAATATAGCCCGCAACCAGCTATGTTAAAATATTCTGGCGATAGCCTACTAGGGCAAAAGTCGCCGTACTCACAACCCAGCCTAATTATAGGGTAGATTAAAAAACAAGTAAAAAAGGAACAAAGGCTACGACAGGCTAAAAAAAGGAACAACAGATAAAGATAAAAAAAAAACAAGATTAGTCAACAAGGAAGCGCGCTCCGGCGTCGGGGGTAGGACCGCCTCTCTACTGCGCAGGAACATGCGACCTACAACAAACACTCAAATAAAGTGAAGGAGACCATCCTCCTCCAAAAAGTCGTATAGTTCGGAGGTCTCTGTGCAGGAAACAGTCCAGAGTACAAGGAACAAGCGGTCGCGAACCCGGTACCGGTACCAGGACAAGTAACGTGCGCGGAAGATCACCCAGAATGGGACATTCAACAAACAACAAGAGTCAAATAAAATGGGAATCCAACCTCCTCCAAAAAGTACAAACGTCTATTTTCAGGATGCAAGTCATAATAACAAAAAAGATAAAGCAGCACAGAGAAGGAGCGAGGGATAAATGCACCAACAACTAACCCACGCGCCATCAGTGGTCACACCAACCCAGTGACACAGGTTCCCCAATTGGCACTCAGGCAGGAAGGATGCGTAGCCTCCTCCAGGTACAAAGTGTAACAAGCTAGACAGGGTACTCTACGCAGGGGGGCAAGAGCAGAGAGTACTCTCTTGAACTGAGAAAGGGTAGGGAGGCCCAGGTCACACAGGAAGGGACAATTCCATACATCTCGGAAAGAGATTAAAGAGTGCAGTCTGAAGGGCCATTGTCTCAAGATCCCGAAGGTAAGGTCTGTTGCCAATCAATCAAGGAAACTTGACTTGAGAAGAGCAGACTTTGCAAGCCTTCGTGCTGGACTGACTGACGTGAGGCTAGAAGTGTGCGATGCTGTTGAAGACTCGTGGAATAGTTTCAAAACCACATTCATGAGTCTTCAATCGCGTTTCATCCCTCTAAAATGCCCCCGTCGGTCTTCTGTTCAACCAAAGTGGTTTAATCGAGAAATCGGCCAACTGCTTAGGGAGAAGAGAACTGTGTACCGGCAATCGAAGATCTCGGGTGACTTTGACGAATACCGGAGGCTAGCCAGGAGAGTGAAGTCCAGCATAAGGGCGGCTAAGCGGTCTGAGGAACTCCGAGTGGCGAGACTCTGTAAAGAGAATCCCAAGGAGTTCTTTGGATATGTAAACAGCCGTAAACCAATCCGTCGAACGATTGGCCCTTTGAGGAATGAGGAGGGGACATTAAAGCATTCAGATGCAGAAAATGCTAACCTCCTCAACGACTACTTCTCTTCAGTGTTTACTGAAGAATGTGGTCCCATCCCCCAGCCGACGGATTCCTACTCGGGGGGAAAAGCTGGAGGCAATGGACTTCACCGAAGGAGAAATAAAGAAAAAGATCGCTGACCTAAAGACGAATAAGTCCCCTGGACCGGACGGGTTTCTACCCAAGGTGTTGAAGGAAGTGTGCGATGAAGTATCACGACATCTGTGCGCTATCTTTAACATGTCAATCCGGACCGGATGCGTTCCTAATGACTGGCGTGAGGCGGAGGTGACTCCGATCTTCAAGAAAGGAGACCCCAGCCATCCGTCAAACTACCGACCTATCAGTCTGACTTCGATAGTCGGTAAACTCATGGAAAGCATGATGGTGGAGAAAATAACGTCGTATTTAGAGTTAAACCTGCTACTGAGGAGTTCCCAGCACGGCTTCCGAAGGCAACGGTCATGCCTGACGAACCTTGTGGAATTCTTCCACTTCGTGTTCAGTGAGCACGATCGGGACAAGGCGGTGGATGTGGTTTACTTAGACTTTCAGAAAGCCTTTGATAAGGTACCACACCGCCGCCTTCTCTGGAAAGTGCGAGCGCTGGGCATAGACGGAAAGGTAGCCGGCTGGATCGAGAACTGGCTAAGTGGCAGACGGCAACGGGTGGTGGTAAATGGACAGTCTTCTGAGTGGGTGCCCGTTACTAGCGGGGTGCCTCAAGGTTGTCCTGGGACCACTACTATTCATCATCTACGTCAACGACATGGACGGTGACATGGTTGCTAAGATTTCCAAATTTGCCGACGATACCAAGCTTGGTATGAACGTTGCAAAGGATGGAAATACTGCCCGCCTGCAGGAAGATCTTGGGAAGATTGGGGAGTGGTCGGACACGTGGCAAATGCCTTTTTAACGTGAACAAATGCAAAGTGATGCATATCGGCCACAGAAGCCCCCAATCTCAGTATATCCTTAAGGGCACTGCTATTGAATCCACCGACACTGAGAAGGACTTGGGTGTAACTCTTACTAGCGACCTCAAGTTCTCGAAACAGTGCATCGAGGCAGAGAAGAAAGCCCAAAGGATGTTAGGCTACATAAAGCGCCAGTTTGGATACCGTAACAAGGAGATAGTACTTTGTCTGTACAACTCCCTCGTTCGGCCGCACCTGGAGTATGCCGTACAATTTTGGAGTCCTTCGTTTCGAAAGGATATCGCAAGGT
This sequence comes from Ceratothoa steindachneri, assembly GCA_963969495.1. Lineage (NCBI taxonomy): Eukaryota > Metazoa > Arthropoda > Malacostraca > Isopoda > Cymothoidae > Ceratothoa > Ceratothoa steindachneri. The sequence goes on along the minus strand of OZ018317.1, from coordinate 161,134,717 downwards.
TGGAGCGCGTACAAGCCAGGGCAACCAAGCTGATTCCCTCTATCCGACATAAAAGTTATGAGGATAGACTAAGGCAATTAAATCTGTTCTCGCTGGAAACCCGTAGACTGCGTGGTCAGCTCATCGATTTTTCAAAATACTTCGAGGGTTCGATAATGTTGACTACCGGGATATTTTCACACTGAGTGAGAACAGAACGCGCAATCACGGCTTCAAACTTGAACTGAAGCGTTACAACCGAAATCTGTGTGGAAATTTTTTCACTTACAGTATCTGAGGTAAGTGGAACGCACTTCCAGTGGAAGTTGTCAACAGTGAATCTGTTGACCAGTTCAAGTCAAGACTGGACAAAGTCTTGAAGAGTGGCCGTTTAGGGACGCAAAACAATTGAGCAGCCATGTGCCTGCTCGATTGCTAGTCCAAAGGTACCCTCTTTGAATGGACCGTAAGGTCTCCTAGGGTACTTACTTTCCTTGTTACTCCTTGTTATTGCTTCGAGGGAGCAAGGTGTGGGTCGCGGCAATGTACAACTCGGCCTTACACGATAGAGACGTGTAAAGCCTAAGAGGAATCTGTCAGATTTCGCTTTGACCCGACCTCGCACATCCACATTAGCGATTTGTGTGGCCGAAGCGGGTGGAAGTGGTAGCAACTAAGCGGCAATGGTATGAAAACCTCGACGTTGGTAGTGATAACAATCAGGACGCAATGACGGAGAGTGAGGGAGGAGTTCTCAAGGCCCTCTCCCTGTTTTCTCATACGTTCGACCTTGGCCGCTCTTTTGTGATATCATCCAAAGAGTAGTCCACAAGTTCATTCGGATAGACTACTCCTTTCAAAGTTCATAGTAGAGTGCAGTTTTCACCTGCACAAGCGAGCCATCGATGGTTGGAAGAGCACACACAATCAGCGCCTGGGTAAGGTTAGCACTATTGACCAGAAGACTCCCATTCGAGAAACAGACGACCTTCGGTTCTCTAATGAGAATCCTGGCAAGTGCCTGACGCTGATAGAAAATGTGTCCTTTGGACATGTTGCCATAGAGCGAATAATAAGGAAAGGTTTGAAGCCAGCAGGCTCGAACACACTGAATACCTAGCGATGATGGGGACCTCAACGTCGCTCGAGGCTCCGCTCACCCTGCTCTGTTTTGACTGCTAGGTCAAAGGGCGACGCGCAGTAGGACATGCCTTACTTGGTTTGTCACCCAAATCTCCTCCAAGTCTTGGACTGCATCCTTCCCGGCCCTCCAGGTACTAAGTGTAGCAGTATAAACATAGGACCTTCCCTGCAACTGGGAGCTCCAAAAAGGGGTGGTGTTGAGGGATAGGTGGAAAAGGATGTTAGTGTTTTTGGCTGTGAGGTGGGCTGGGTATACAAAAGGGAAGTTGATGGGATTATTATGAGGTATGGGCGACGGCTGTACTAGAATCCAGCAGCTCACGCAATGGATCGAGACCTGTGCTCGTTCCAGGGAAGCCCACATGAGTGTCATGTGTGTTGGGATGTGAGGCAAGCCACACCAAGGACTGACCTAACGTATTAGGGGCAGGGGATAAAGTTAGATTCACCAAGGGACAAATCGGGGAAATAATCATTCCTTTAGTGTGTCATTCACCTCCTGACGGCCTCCGGAGGCACTGATATACACGCAATAAAACCAAGCAATGTTTAGCTTTCGTGGAATCCTTGATGCAATGTTTCAAAATTTTAGGGTCATTTTTATCTCAAGAGTACGATAGTTTATTCACTACTTCACTCTGTAAGTTAGAGCAATCTAAGTACATACGTGGCTTTACATTTGTCTGCAGTGCACACCCACATTAACCATGTCTGGTGGCACCCCAGCATCAACCGACATTAGGGAGTGCCCAGCATCAATCAAGGTCTAGCGGCGCCCATAGCATCAGTCAACGGAAAGGTTCTGCCACTGAAGAGGCGGGTGTGTTGGAGGTAGGTGAGCATATGAAGTTATATACAGGGGGTCGTAGATGAGTACTGACTGTATCCAAGTGCTTAAGAAGAGTCACGGGAACACACCTTTGGTCTAACTCTTCGATATTCTTATCAACATACAAATGCAGCGGTGTAATGGGAGGTATGGCACTTGAACTCAAGTCTTCAGTGGGAATCTGTAAAAACAAAAGTAAAAATCAATAAAAAAAGAGAATGTAATAAACAACAGGATAAAATTAATTCATTTGGTATTGGGGAAGAGAGCATCTCTTCAGGTGCCGTGGAAGCCTCACTATTAAATGCAGTAATTTCAAGGCACTAAGACATTTTGAGGAAGTAATCTCAAGCTACTAAAACATTTTGAGGAAGCAATCTCAAGGAACCAAGACAATTCTATGAAGTAATCTCAAGGCACCAAGACATTTTTATGAGGTAATCTCAAGGCATCCAAACATTTTGAGGGTGTAATCTCAAGGCACCATAACATTTATAAGAAATAATCTCAAGCAACCAAAACATTTTGGGGAAGTAATCTTGAGGAAACAAGACATTTTGAGGAAGTAATCTCAAGGCACAGACATTTTGGGGAAGGAATCTCAAGGACCATAATATTTTGAGCAAGTAATATCAAGGCACTACAACATTTTTAGAAAGTAATCTCAGGGCACCAAGACATTTTGGGAAGTAATCTGAAGAAACCAAAACATTTTGAGGGTGTAACCTCAAGGCACTAAACTATTTTGAGGGTGTAATCTCAAGGCACTAAGCCATTTTGAGGAGGAGGCAATCTCAAGGAACCAAGACATTTCAATGAAGTAATCCCAAGGCACTGAGATATTTTTATGAAGTAATCTCAAGTCACCAAGAAATTTTTAGGACGTAATCTCAAGGCACCACAACATTTATAAGTAATCTCAAGCAACCAAAACATTTTTAGGATGTAATTTCAAGGCACCAAGACATTTTAAGGAAGTAATCTTGAGGCACCAAGACATTTTAAGGAAGTAATCTCAAGGGACCGGGACATTTTAAGGAAGTAATCTTGAGGCACCAAGACATATAGAGGAACTAATCTCAAGATAGCAAAACATTTTGAGGAAATAATCTCAGACACAAGATATCAGAAAGTAATCTAAGAGAATTTTCATAAATTCTATTGATTAAGGAAGGGTCATTTATTGACACAACTGGAACAACCATAAAATGAACATTAATTGGTTTACACCAAGCCAGGGGTCTCCAAACTATGGCCCGCGGTCCAGATCCAGCCCGCCGCTGCACTGTGCCACAAATGAACATTTGAAAGCAATTCTCTTGATTCAATGAGACAATTACAAAGCAAATATTGATGATATCTTAAAAGCTAAATGCCAGTTTCACAAATCTCACTAACCTTTTTTGCTGCTTAGTTTGTGAGATTCGGATATGTGCGCACTGGGTGTGATAATACTATCTTATTGCTAATGACCCCTTCTTTGATAACTTTTCGGTAAATAAATATGTTTGTGTCTTTATTTTTTGTGTATTGGTAAATAAATATATTAGTTGTCTTTATTTTGGGGGTATTCACTATATTGTATTGAACAAAATGGTTATGCGGCTCACGCTCATAATTCTCTCTGTTATCTGGCCCACTGTGAAAAAAGGTTTGGCGACCCCTGCACCAAGCTAATGGAATGGGGAAGGAATAGAGAATTAGGAATGAAGACACTACTCTTAACTTAGCCCCTTCCTAATGACCCCACCATGTCTTTATTTTCTCAAAGGCCTCATGATAAACAGCTAAAGTCTAATTATGAGAGGGTTTTATTTGCCAACATAAGGTTGCAAGCAAGCGCCATACATATGACCAAACACAATTTTGCACATATATTAAGGTAATGCACTCTTATTCATTACATCCTGGTCTAATTCAGGATTTGGAGTGGGAAGAATAAGAACAAGGAAATTGTTATAGTAAAATGAATTTATAAAGGGAGAGGATTTTTTTGTTTTTAAATAAATTTAAAGAGACAATCTGGCCACTGCCTACTAAGGCAAAAGTCTCCGTAATTCATGCAGTCTAATACTAGGCTAGATAAAAAAAAACAAGGAAATAAAAAAGAAAAAGGAACAAAGGCTAATAAAACAAGCTAAAAACAACAACAAACAAGATAAACGAAAAAGTGACAAGGAGGCTAGCCTCCTCCAAAAAGTCATATAGTCTGCAAGTCTGTGTACACGAACCCGTCCCGAATACAAGGGACAAGCGGTAGCGACCCCGCTCGTCCCGATACCGGGAAAGGTAACGTGCGAATATCACCCAGACTGGGACATTCAACAAGAATGCGCCGAACAGTCTGGGGGACAACGCAGTCGTCGCAATAAGGTACCGGCGAGCGCTCCATCGAATGGCGATGCCTCCCGCGAGTGTGTCTAATTCGGAGACAACAGAAAGCAACCTGAAGACGTCGCGGCATTGGGGGGTAGGTCCATGGGAACAGCCGCGGCGCAACGGCACGCAACTTTAAGTTCGCCTCGACCGTCTCCCATCTACTTTGCCAAGCATCCCGGATTTCTGCCATGTAATCGGTGTGAGGAAGAGCGAAACGCTGATCTGGTCACCCAGTCCTAGCAGACTCCTCGGCGCCCTCATTCCCCACATGTCCAAGAATCCAGCAGGAGATAATCTCGACATCCATCCGGCTCGCCGAAACCGTGGAGTCACGGATATCGCGAACCGGGGATGTGGAGATTCCAATGTTCCGAGAGCACTCGGGGCGCTTTGTGAGTTGCTATAAATCACAATCCTGTCTCCGAAAAGGGGCACGAGTCGTTATCTCCCGTACCGAGAGGTGCATTGCAACCAGCTCGGCAGTGAACAGAAACGTAGCGCCTGGCAGAGCTCTACTGACTTCAAACTGTGCTTTGGGAAAATTTGGTCTTGAAATTTAACTGAGTTAGTTAATATCCTAAATACTTGAAAAGAAATAAACTTATAAATGGAAGAACACTAAAAAAATGATAATTGCTAAAGAATAACTCAAAACTAAAAGAGTTTGCGTGAGTTCTTCCTTACGAAGAGCATCACTGAGCTTCCAAATATTAGGATGCTTGCAGGTAACCCGATGCTCTCAAAGCCGAGTGGAAGCCTTTAAAGCATTTTTGTTCTGGGCAATCCATGGATTACTCGATGGCGCATATTACAAAAATTAATTGGATCCAAAGGCTCTTCTCGCCTACCCCTTCTTCCTCTTTTGGGGCCATTGTATGTCAATTCAAAATAGCTGATAAATTCTATTGGCACTAATTCATCTTCGCATAAATCTTCATAGGCACTAATAACATTTTCAGGTGGTAAAAATGCCAAAGCACAGAACATTTTTATCTTAGTCGCAAAGTTGCCATCAGTACTGAATTGGACCTAAAATCCCAGTTGACTTATTTTCTTATAAACATTCTGACTAAAATGGAATAGACAACCCACGCTGTTGGCACCAGTAAAGTTACGACTGTAACTATTTCGAAGTGCTCTTTCAAAATCAATCATTGCTTCTTGTGGGTTCATATTTGGTACCAATTTTTTTAGTTCCTTAAAAAATTGTCATACGTTGCTTCGAAGAGTCTTGTCAGGCAAAAAAGCAAAAGCAGGAGGAAATAATTTACCGTTTAAAACAGCGTGAATAGTGAACAACTGATACCGTATGGATGGAGTTGATTTAAAAGTGCCATCCATTCCTAAATGTGAGGCATTCTTCAAATCTTAAAGCCCCTCATTCCAGACAAAAATTAAGATTCTCTTTTCGTCATTAGGACCAGTGTCACATTGCAAGAACGATGCATCTCTTTGAAACCTAGTGAAAGTATCTGGTATTTCAAATCCTGGACGAGAACGAGGCAAAGGAGATGCACCAAAAGATTTATCGCGCCAATTAGTTATATTTATTGAAACCGTTTGCAAATTTGGCAATTCATACTCTGCATATTCTCCAACACCACTTTCTGTTTCTGAAATGAAAGCTCTAGTGCTTGATGCAGCGCCCTTATTCACTTTGGTTTTTAATTCTGAAATGGCGATTCTTGCTTCTGTTACATTTAGATCAGCTTCATGGTCATGATTGAGTTTTTTTATAATTACAGGATCACCAGGTTTGTTTTCTATGCACACGAGCCTGACACTTATTACGCATCTTACAGCGCCAAAGTTTCTTTTCCTTATCAACATTAAGCACACGGAAATCATAAATATAATTCAGTTTGTCAAAAAACTTTTATTTATTCTTCTCACTTTTAAAATAATTAGCAGCCATAATATGGGTTATGCGCAATTTAAAAAAATATAGAACGATGAGCTTGCACGACGATGCTCTGCAAGAAGTAGCTTGATAGTGACCTAACGATCGTATGTGGAATTAGATACATTCCTCGGTATCTTTGCTTGATCCGAAGGATTAACACGCATTCTATCATTAAAAGCAAATAAAAACATTATAAGAAAAGACCAAATTTTCTGGTCATCCTCCAAACAGAGGGAATACGGCGTGGAAACCAACCCCCTCTTGCGACTTGGACTCGTCCATATACACTGGTACGGTTCGAACGTGACACGAATTGTGCTCCAAAAATGCACAACGCAATATTCCAGGCACTGTAACTTTGGGAGTAGAGACGTCGGGGTAAATGGTCAAAGGTGGTACCCTCCAAGGTGGCGTCCTGGGCAGAAACAGGGCGCCACCGACCCGAGAACTAAACCTAGCTTTCGAAGGAGTTTCCGAGTCCTAAACCCAAAGGGCTTAGGGTATGACTGGCGTCTCCAGATCGAAAATCACCGGGGCGTAGTATTGTCTACGAAGGAAGGCCTTGCAGACGGCATTTTCCAGTGGGAGCAGAGCATCCAACGTGGATTGGAACATGCAGAAGTGGCACTGTGCGTAAGACAAATGGCCTCCACTGTCCAAGAAAAAGGCTAGTCTAACATTTAGCAAAATTCTCCATCAACTTGCAAACGCAAGAGGTTAGGCGGAAACAGCCGAGGTTTGTGAAAAGCGAGAACAGTAGCCATTCGCCAGGTGTCTGAGAGGATACCCTCTGTCCAGATCATATTGAACAAATCTAAGAGAAAGGCTATGCCTCGCTCACCTACGCGTTGAAGAATGGCATACAGGCTATCGTTCGGACTAGGGGCGGTGTCTGCGCACGAAGCGAGAAATAAGGCATTTATGGCAAATATAAGAACGTAGACGTCATCCTGGGTGTAAATCGCGCATCCTCCTTCCCGGGTCCCCCATCACGTAGTGGTGCCGTCGCACAACCCTTAATACCTGGTAGGGTGGGCAGGGGACACTCACCAAGTATGGACTCTTGCAAAAAAATAGCTAACGGGTAACGAGTGGAGACGAGCCTCTGCAGATCCTCCCAGTTGGCCAGGAGTGCGCAGCAATTTCATTGAAAGAATATTATGCCTTCCAGGCCTAGTTTTAAGGAGATGCGGGGGGCAGTCTTCGAAGAGAAGACCCTCACGGAAATGGCCGTGCGCTTTGCGGAGGCAGAACTCCGGGCGCTGTCGCCTTCGAGGACTTATCGAGGGAGGTCGGGCTGGCTATACAGTACAGGTCTTCGAAACCTTTGTCAGGAGTCTCTCCTTTGGAGTATCTACTGTCTCCAAGCTACCCAGTCCAGCCTAGGGTGGGTTGTAGGAGCCCAAGTTCCTTTGGTGCTGTCCTTTCGGGGTACAGCGTTAGGAATCCCGGAAGATGATCTTGCGATAACCTCACATTTAGGGGTGTTGCCTCCTGTGAGTCTAATGAGTCGGTGGAAGAGAGCGCACGACCGTTTAGCTGGGAAGCCTTGGTTTAAGCCGAGGCTGAGTGTGAACCCTTTTCTGCCGCCAGCTCTACCACCGGAGCACTCAGGAGGGTGGAACCCACGGAAGGGTTTCGAGTGGGCGCAGAAACGACCGCGCTCGTAGGCCTGGAGGGGCCAGTAGCAGAGGGTGATTTTCTTAACATTGAGGCATAGGAAGTCCCAGGCAGCATCGGGCAGGGGGCGGGGAAACAGTGTTACTTTTTTTTAACATTGAGACGAGACGTCCCAGGCAGCGCTGGATGCACCAGGACTAAGTCCTTAACCTCGCGAAATGAGAGACGATCCTGGGCTTGAACGGCCAGGATTTCCTTCTCGAGGATACGCACTACATTGCTTCGAAGAAGCGGGGGTGCGGCTCTCCGCAAGTGGCCAGACCCTTTCTTTTTTCTTTAAATCCTTTTTGCGTCAGATTTTCTCAATTTTGATTTCTTGAGGTTAGACGTTTGTTGCTCCCATCTTTCTCTATTATACGCCTCGTTTTATTCCACTCCTAACATCACTATGTCTTCCTCTATATTCTTCTTCCATGTTTTCTTGGATCTACCTCTTGGCCTTCTTCCATCCACCTCCAACTCTCTCACCCTACCAAGTTCCTCTTCTTCATCTCTTCGCTTCACATGTCCAAACCATCTCAATCTTCTTCTCCTCAGAACTACGTCCAGCTCATCACCACCACACTTTCTAGCTACCTCTTCACTTCGAACTCTATCCCTCAGTTACACCAGCCATGACCTCAACATTCTCTTATCACAGCTCATCAGCACTTTTTCCAACCTCTGTGTGATAGGGCCTTATCGTGTACGGCCTTGGAGCAACTTACACATACTTCGTGTAAACCTGACTTTGCACATCTACAGGAGGGATTCATATGGCCGAAGTGGTGGCAGTGGTAGCACCTCCGCGGCAGTGGCCCAAATGCCTTCACGCGTGGCTTCTAAGGCGGCATCTGTTGGGGGAGGAGGTCACTCCCCTCCTTGTGAGTCCTCGGGGGGACCAAGCCCCCCAATGAAAAGCTTGCACATGAGCGGACTTAGGTTCGCTCCCATTTGGGGGTGGCTCACCTCCTCCTCCCTAAGGTTCGATGGCTCTAAGTCCTGCAGTCATTCATTTGGGCCGGCAAACTAACCGTAATCGGGATAGGGGGGGGGGGCGCAGGCTTCCTGCAAGCTAAGAACACATACCTGCAGGAGAGCAGGAAGCATGGCTCAGTGTACCGTGCTATCCCTTTAGACCTCCAAAAGGGGTTGGCCCTATCGAGCCACTCCCCATTGGAGCGGTCGATTTGGGGCAGCTTCCCCGCTCTCTTGGCAGTCTCCGGAGATGGTCAAGGGAAGACTGCCGCTGGTACTAAGATGGAGTCACCCAAGGGCGGCTCCAAAGAAGGGGGTAAGGGGAAACCCCCGAACCCTTCAAGAAAGGAGAGGGACAAGCGCCCTCTTCCCTGGAACCAGTTTAGAGGGGGGCACTGAGAAAGCACATGGAGGGGGGGGGGGAGCTCCTTTTCAAAAGTGAACCTGCCAAGGGCGACTCGAGAGATGACAAAGGGGATGGTGAGAGGGGAGCCCTTCCACCGGTCCAAGTGGTGTCTCATGTTATCTCGTCCTGCCAAGACACCTTGGGAGGGCGAGGCCGCACTAGGAGGAGGCTCGCTCTCATTAACAGTCACCCACCGGCCCGCCACTGAGGCGAAATTGTCGTCGAGCTTTGGCCATAAAGGATGATAGCGACATGGCCATGTGTACTGGAAGAGGGTGAGCGGAGTCGACGGCCCAACACACCCCGTACCTAATACTTGTTTTAGTCAGTGGGGTTTTGGCACTTGCAGCAGGCAGGGACCTCACGGTCTACACTGGCACTCGACAAAGGAACCATAAGAGGAAGAAAGGGCACTGGGCAGCCAGAACCTCTGTAGATAGAAGAGTAAGTTTGGAAAGGGAGATGAGAAGATGTAATCAAGAGAAGTAGAAATAAGCGGGTCCACTAACGGGTAGGGTAGGTGGGTGGTCACCTATTATTATCATACCCTGGCGCTAGAGGATCGTAGAATGGCGTGCAGACCACCAAGGCACCAGGGCTATTGGAACAAACTCTGTCCAGGTGGGAACAGTCCTCCTGGTACAAAGTGCGGGTATACAAATGGTTGAGGGAATAGCCGTAATAATAAATAATAATTAATAAAACGTTTGTAATAATAATAATAATAATAATATTGCTAATAATGAAAAAGGTCAAAGCAGTGCTGAAATGAGGCGAGAGGAAAGAGCACCAGTAACTTTCCCAGGCTCCATCAGAGTTCATGTCAGCCCAGTGACAGGGGTTCCCTAATTTTCCCTCAGGGTGGGAGGACCTGCAGCTCTTTTGGGTTCCAAGTGTAACAGGTTACACAGGGTTCCCCCCTGGCCTGGCCACCACCTTTCTGCTGGAAAAACTCATCTGCCCAAACATAACACATGGAAAGCAACAGGTCGAGGCAGGGATTTAAGGGCAACATGGAACCCGCAGCTCTGGAAGTCGGCTACATCCCAGTATAAATGCGGGGAGGTGGGATCATGGAGTTAAAATTCAGCAGTACTCTTGTGTTAGGCACAGTCTACCGACCTTTTGGTGGAAACTATGGACCTTCATGACGTCCTGGGAAGAGATATCCTATAGGAGATTCCCCACCGAGGTGTCTCAAAGGCACTTGATGAAAATGGTGCCTTGGCACAAGTTGAGGCGGAGGTGCTGGTAGCGGAGAATGCATGACTGGGGGTGAGGAGTCTGTACAACCAGCCCAAAGGGACTTTAGAACCAAGGACCCAACAGACATACCAAACGTTTGTAATGAACACACTGTAAAGAAAGTGAAGTTTCAACAAAGTGAAAATGTAAAACAACATAGGTTTCAAATTTTGTTAGAATCGTCACAATGTTATTGCACCCCAAAAATCATTAAAAAGTAAAAGGGTTACCATCCAACTGACCGGAAAACATAGTAAATTATTGAGTCGTGTGCGCACAACTAAAAAAAGGTTACAGTTTTATCAAACAATTATATAGAGGAATGGCCTGTAATCATCTACTTACATAAGGAAGAATTCTTTCAAAGACAGCATCAGCCATTTTTTCAGACATATTCTTGGCATTGTCACAAGTCGTTGCAATTTGTTGTCCTCTACCTGCTCTTCCTCCTGTTATAGCACCTGTTTAAATAAAATGGATATACAAGTCCTTTAAAAAAATTTAACTATTAGAATTTAAATATTTTCTCATAATTCCCAAATGTAAATAAGCATAACTAGGATCTGGAATCCAATTTGGAGAGAGTCGCATGAAAATTTTGGGCTTAAAGATATATATATATATTCATGTTCACGGAAGGCTATAAACATGACATGTTTGATAAACTAAATAGGCAATATTTCCCATATAAATTATAATCAGAAGGATACGAATATGTTAAATTTTAAAAATAGGTAATTTTGACTGGTTCATGACTTTTTTGGTATAGTATATGCACATGCACAGTGTATAACTGGCCTGTACGCGCGAACCCCATGCGTCCCTCAGTCTCCAACAGCTCTCACTGCATTCATAGCTGATCTCGACGGTGCCTATGCCGCTGAGAGACGCCAGTAATACCCTAAGCCCTTTGGGTTTAAGGCTAGGAAACTCCTTTGAGCGCTAGGTATAGCTCTCAGGTCGGTGACGCCCCTCGTTCTGCTCAGGATGCCACCCTGGAGGGTACCACCTTTGACCATTTGTCGCCACGCCTCTGCTCCCAAAGCTTGTATAGCGCCGGAAGTATTGCGTTCGGCCTTTTTGGAGCACACCTCGTGTCACGCTGGAACCGTGCCAGTGTATACGGATGGCTCCAAGTCCCAAGAGCGGATCGGTTTCCACGCCGTATTCCCTGTTTGAAGTCAGTGGGGCTGACTTAAAACACCACTCCCTCGGTACGAGAGATTACGCGACGTGCCCGGTTTGTAATTTATAGTGACTCACAAAGCGCCCTGAGTGCTCTCGGTGCATTGTAATCTCTGCATCCCTTTGTAGCGATTCACCAGGAATCTGGGAGGATGCCCTCTACCCAGATACTGTTGAATAAATCTAACAGAAAGGCGATGCCTAGCTCACCCGTGTTGAAGCATGGCGTACGGGACATCGTCCGGACCAGGGGGGTGTCTGCGTACAAAGTGAGAGTGGAACGCAACTCACTCAGAGGAAACCTGTCATTGAAGGGTTATCCGACTCTGGAGGTAAAGTCCAGTCTGCAGCCTTCCGCGACATCACGACGCGCATTGAATGCTAGCGGAACAGCATCACGGCTAGAGAATGCGGATAAAGCGGACGCATTCTCCTGGAGAACGGGAGGGGGATCCTGCGAGAACTTGTCCCGAATCCTTTGGACTCGATTCCAAACCTCTGCTAGAGCGGTCTTCCCGTTCAGTGAAGACACGCATGCCCGCCAAGAAGAGCAGTTGGCGCGCTTAGAAATATACCGGAACCTAGCCCTAGCCCGACGAAATTCAGCGACAGTGAAATCGTTCGGACGACGCTTATAGCGCATGCAGGCATAACGCTTTTGTTTGAACGCCGTCTCACACTCCGCTGACCGGGCGTGCAAAACGGCCAGATGCTCTAGTAATAGTAACTGGGTAGGCCCACGGCGATGAGGTTGCAGAAGAACTCAACGGCCTCATCCACCGAACTAAACTCAAGTGAGAAAGAGAAATCAGTCATTTCTTGAAATGTAGCCCACCACGCCAAGCACCACAGGGGCGGGCTCTCGGGTGGCAGCAGCCCAGAAACTGATATTTGATTGGGAAAGTGATCACTAACATAGAGGTCATCAACCACCCCCGACCCCAAATCAGGCTGTGCTTCTGGAGAGCACAAAGATAGATCGAGGAGGGAAAATGAAGCGGTTCTCGGGCAGTGATGCATAAAATCATCCACGTTTAGGACAGCCATTTCAAGCTCAGGTCGGCAAGGACTTGACCCCTGGGATTAATCGAGTAGTCTCCCCAGAGAGGGTGTCTACCATTCAGATCTCTGAGCAAGAGAAAGGGTCTCGGTAACCATGCTACCACGCGGCGAAAGTCCCCTCTGTCGAAGTCGCTGAGGGAGGAATGTACGCAGAAATAACAGTATACCTCCTCCGCCTCAAAACCTTAGGTGAGCGGGGCGGTTGTCCTTCTTTTGGAGGACCCAGTGTCTCTGAGCCACTCAGCCCACCACTAGGTGTGGGCGAAGATGCCGAAGCTCCTTTAGTGTTGTCCTTCTTTCGGGGGGCAGCTTTAGGAACCCCACAAGATGGCCTGGTGACCAACTTCAGGGGTGTTGCCTCCTGTGAGTCTAACTCTGTGGAGGCGCATGACCTTTCGCCTTACGGGAAACGGGCACGCTGGGGGAAGGAGAAGGAGCCCTGGTTTTAGCCGGGACTGGGTGTGGACCCTTTGTGCCACCAGCTTTACCAGGGAAGCACCTGGGATGGGTAGAACCCGCAGAAGGGTTCCAAATGGGCGCGGAAACGACCGTGTGCGGAGGCCTGGAGCGGCCAGTAGCAGAGGGTGTCTTTCTTAACATTCGAGGCATAGGAAGTCCCAGGCAGCGTCGGGCGCTCCAGGACCAAGTCCTTAGCCTCGCGGAATGAGAGACGATCCTGGGCCTGAACGGCCAGGATTTCCTTTTCAAGGAGATACGCAGCACGTTGCTTCGAAGAAGCGGGGTGCTGCTCTCCGCAATTGACACACACGATTTGGACTTATGTACGGCTTTGGAGCAACTTACACAGACCGGGTGACCCCGACTTTGCACGTCTACACGAGCGATTAACATGGCCGAAGCGGTGACAATAGTAGCACCTCCGCGGCAGTGGTACAAATGTCTTCACGCGGTAGCGATACCAACCGGAACGCACCGACTCAGGGAGCTTATGACAGTGGAATGTGATGAACAGTTTCGGGGTGGGTCTCGAGGCCCCTCTCTGTTTTCTCATCACACGCTCGACCTTGACCGCCCCATAGTCGGCCATTTTTTTTGTTGTTTTTTTTTAAAGAGCTCATCTGGCGACTGCCTACTTGGGTATTAGTCGCCGTATTAAAAACCTGCATAGTACTAGGCTACTTTAAAATCAGATTAAAAAACAAAAAGAACAAACAGAACACTAAAAATTAAAAAAAAGAAGGCAAGAGGCAAAGAGCAGGAAGCAAGCTCCTGCGTCGGGAAGAGGCCCCCCCCCGGCGCCGGAACGTGCGACCTATAAGGGGCAAAAACCCCCAAAAAAACACACAACACAAAACAAAAAAAAACTGGTTAAATAAAAGGGAGAAGGCCGGCCTCCCCCTCAAAAATCTACCAGTCAATGTGCACGCACTCGTCCCGAGTACAAGGGACAGGCGGTAGCGACCATGCCCATGCAGGTACCGGGACAGGTAACGTGGGCGAAGATAGCCTAGACTGGGACATTCAACAAAAATGTGCCGAACAGTCTGGAGAACAACGCAGTCTTCACAGTAGGGCACTGGCGAGCGCTCCATCAAATGGCGGTGTGTCCCGCGAGTGTGCCCAATTCGGAGATGACAGAAAGCAGCCTGAAGCCTTCGCGGCATTGGGGGGGTAGGTGCATGGGAACAGTCGCGGCGCAATGGCACGCAACTTTAAGTTCCCTTCGGCCGTCTCCCATCTTCTTTGCCAAGCAGCCCGAAGAGCTGCTCGTATTCCTGCCATGTAGTCGGTGTGAGCAAGAGCGAAACGCTGGTCTGGTCGCAGAGTCCTCGCGGACTCTTTAGCGCCCTCATTCCCCGCAATTCCTACATGTACATGAACCCAGCAGAAGATAATCTCGACATCTGCCCGGCTTGTCAAAACCGTGGCGTCGAACGTTCGACCTTGACTGCCCCATGGTCGGCTAGCTCTAAGTTGATGTCCTCTATGGAGTAGTCAACGAGTTCCCTCGCATAAACTACTCCTTTCACAAAGTTCATGGTAGAGTGCGGCGTCACATTCACCGGGGTGCCATGAAGTGTCCGAAGAGCACTTATCTTGGCCGCCTCGGAGGGATCAGAGGCATTCGCCAGAAGGCTCCCCATCCGAGAAACGGGTCACCTTCGGCTCTCTACCAATTACACTAGCTAAAGCTCTCCTCTGATGGGTCATGTTGCCCTTGGCTAACATGTTGCTATCAGTGGAGTGAATAACTAAGAAGCGTTTGAAGCTAGCGGGCTCGAAAAACGCAAGGGTAACCTCTGAATGAGTAGCCCCGATGTCATCAAGGCTCCGCCCTGCGCCCTTTTGGTCTTAGTCAGGGGCTCCGCACCTGGGGGGACAGAGGGACCGGATGTGCCGATCTGGCTTGGTCGCTTACCAAAGCAGCAGACCCATCCATCCCCATAGGCCCTGCGGATGGAGAGGAGCCCAGTCTTTTTTATTTTTTGTTTTTATGAGAGGAGGGTGATGAATGAACTCACTTCTCCGCTCCACTGGCAGGAGCCCCAGGCCAGATGGACCGGCCTCAGCCAGGTCCTTCTCGGAGATGGAGAAGGTCCTGGCAGTCGCAGGGGCACCAGTTGGAGGAGATCCCTTCCCTCCTTATACTGCCTTCAAAACCCTAGCCGTTTGAGGAGGACCTTGCATAGGGGCGGGCTTGAGTTTGGTGCCTAGTGCCAAGCCCAGATTCGCTCCTACGGAAGGCCCTACCATATGAGGCTGGGTTGCCTCAAGGACCATGTCTATCTCAGGGGGGGCCCTCCAGTTGGACATCCCCCCCCCGAGGACATCACAGGTCGTATTGGCAGCAGCATCATTAGTCATGTCTGGGGAGGCACAGGCCTTGACCCCCGCTAGGTTTAAAATTCTAGCCAGCAGGTCTTTTGAGGGAAGCGACTGAAGGGGCCTGGTTTCCCTCTCTTCCCTAAGGAGGTTTACCCTACCGAGCTGCTTCAATGGGGAGTGGTCAGCTATGGGCTGCCTGCTGGCTTTCTTGGCAGTCCCCTTGGAAAGAAAAGGGGGGACTGCGGCTGGGAAGAGGGAGGTGCCCGAAAGTACCTCCAGAGAAGGGGGTGAGGTGGAGTCCCCTATACCTGTAGGCAAAGGAGAGGAGTAAGCCTCCTCTCCAGTTGAAGAATCATGGATGGTCCCCTGGGAAACCACATGGGAAAAAACCTCCATTTTCTCTGAGAAGCTGCCTGAGGGCAGCTCTGTTCTTCTTAAAGGGGAAATGGGAAAAGATTTTTGTTTTTCTAAGTTTTCATTCATGGGCATGGGGACACTCTTTCTTACAGGAAGCAAATGCTCATCATCCCTCGCAGTAGCCTACTCTGCAAGGGGTGCGTATGGGCCTGGCAGAGCCAGGTGCTGCCATTTAAGGGCCCCCTCCTGCCTGGTGACCTGACAGCCATTCACATAGCATAAAAAAATAGATGGTTAAGTGAGAAGGAAAGGGGATGTGAGGAAGGTATGGGGAAGCAGGTTGTTAAAAATCCACCATCTTAAACCGGAGCTCAGGAGTTAGGGAACATTGGCCCCTCCCCCCTCAGCCCCGATCCGGGATAGTTGGCTGAGAAGTAGGGTCAGCATATCTACCATGAAAAAATAGAGGCAGACCAAAGAAAGTTGTGGGGGAGGTTGTAGGGGAAGTGAGAAGTAGGGGAGAAATACAGGCTATCTGAAAGAAGAAGAGGCTAAGCTGGGGCCGGACGGGGTGCTGAATCCCGTCAGTACGGCGGTCAGAATGGCAAATCGCCGCGCCCATTACGGGGCCATAGTCGGCAAGGTCTAAGGTGATATCATCTATAGAGTATTCCAAGAGTTCCCTCGCATAGACTACTCCTTTCACAAAGTTCATGGTAGAGTGTGGAGTCTCACAGGGAGGTGTGCCATCAAGTGTCCGAAGGGCAGTAATCATGGTTGCCTCGGAGGGATTTGATTTTTTTTTTTTTTTTTTTTAAGAGCTCATCTGGCGACTGCCTACTTGGGCATTAGTCGCCGTATTAAAACTGGCCTAGTTCTAGGCTACTTTAAAATAAATTAAAGAGAAAAAAAAAACAACACCCCAAAAGGGGGAAAGGAAGCAAGCTGGTGCGTCGGGGAGAAGTCCCCCCGGCACAGGAGCGTGCAACCAAAGGAAAAAACAAACAAAAAAACAAAAAAAAACAAATACAAAAAATAACAACAAACAAACCTTGCTTAAATAATAGGGAGAAGGCCGGCCTCTCCCAAGAAGTCAATAAGTCCACAAGTCAATGTGCACGAATCTGTCCCGAGCACAAGGGACAGGCGGTAGCGACCCCGCCCATCCCGGTACTGGGACAGGTATCGTGCGCGAAGATCACCCAGACTGGGACATTCGACAAGAATGTGCCGAACAGTCTGGGGGACGACGCAGTCGTTGCAATAGGGCGCAGGCGAGCGCTCCATCAGATAGCGATGCGTCACACGAGTGTGTCCGATTCGGAGACGACAGAAAGCAACCTGAAGCCGCCGCGGCATTGGGGGATAGGTCCATGGGAACAGTCGGGGCGCAATGGCACGCAACTTTAGGTTCCCTTCGACCGTCTCCCATCTTCTTTGCCAAGCAGTCCGAAGAGCTGCCTGTATTCCTGCCATGTAGTCGGTGTGAGGAAGAGCGAAACGCTGGTCCGGTCGCAGAGTCCTCGCGGACTCTTTGGCGCCCTCATCGGCGCGCTCGTTCCCCGCAATTCCTACATGTCCAGGAACCCAGCAGAAGACAATCTCGACATCTGCCCGGCTCGCCAAAACCGTGGCGTCACGGATATCGCGAACCAGGGGATGCGGAGATTCCAATGCCCCGAGAGCACTCAGGGCGCTTTGTGAGTCGCTATAGATCACAATCTGGTCTCCGAACCGGACACATCGCGTAATCTCCCGTACCGAGTGGTGTATTGCCATCAGCTCGGCCGTGAAGACAGACGCAGCGCCTGGTAGAGCCCCGCTGACTTCAAACAGAGGGGATACGGCGTGGAAGCCGACCCCCTCTTGGGACTTGGAGCCATCCGTATACACTGGCACGGTACCAGCGTGACACGATGTGTGCTCCAAAAAGGTCGAACGCAATACTCCCGGCGCAGTACAAGCTTTGGGAGCAGAGGCGTGGCGACAAATAGCCAAATGTGGTACCCTCCAGGGTGGCGTCCTGGGCAGAACCAGGGGCGCCACCGGCCCGAGAGCTATATCTACCTCTCGAAGGAGTTTCCTGGCCCTAAACCCAAAGGGCTTAGGGTATGACTGGCGTCTCTCGGCGGCATAGGCACCATCGAGATCAGCTGCGGATGCAGTGAGAGCTGTTGGCGACTGAGGGAGGCGCCGGGCTCGCGCGTACAGGCGAGTGATGCACTGCACGCGGCGCAGAGCGAGTGGCATCTCCCCAGCATCGACCAACAGGCTCTCAATGGGGGAAGTGCGGAAGGCACCGGTCGCAAGGCGAAGGCCGGTGTGGTGGATCGAATCCACCTTCCGCAATAAACGCTCGGCTGCGGATGCATAAAACTCGCATCCGTAGTCGAGCTTCGAGCGAACAAAGGATCGATAAAAAAGTAGGGCGGTAGCCCTATCAGCGCCCCAAGCGCTGAACGTCACGGAACGGAGAATGTCCATGGCGCGGGTACAAGAGACCCTAAGGCTGCGAATATGAGCCTCCCAGGTGAGGCGTCGGTCGAATACAAGACCAAGGAAACGGTGCGACTCAACCACATCCAGGCGCACCCCATTAAGAAACAAATCTGGGTCGGGGTGAAGCCGTGGATGGCGGCAGAAGTGCACCACCTTAGTCTTGGCCAAAGAAAACCGAAACCTGTGCGCTTCGGCATAGCGAGAGACGCGGTTCAATGCCTGTTGGAGTCGACGCTCCAGAGTTGGCATCTGGGCCGCGCCAAAAGAGATCGAAAGGTCGTCCACGTAGAGCGTAGCGAGAACATCTTCCGGCAGCACCGAGGTGATGCCGTTGATGCTCAGGGCAAAGAGTGTGACACTGAGGACACTTCCCTGCGGGACACCCTCTTCCTGCTCCTTTGGGCCGGAGAGAGCTCCCCCCACCCGTACGCGGAATCGACGATCTCGCAAAAATTCAGATATAAACATTGGGAGGCGTCCCCTCGCCCCCATCCTGTGCAGAATCTCCATGATACCGTATCGCCATGCGGTATCATAGGCCTTCTCCAAATCGAAAAAGACCGTGGCGTAGTGCTGTCTACGAAGGAAAGCCTCGCAGACTGCATTTTCCAGTCGGAGCAGAGCATCCTACGTGGAGTGGAACTTGCGGAAGCCGCACTGTGCGGAAGACAGATGGCCTCCGCTGTCCAGGAAAAAGGCTAATCTAACATTTACCAATTTCTACATCAACTTGCACACGCAAGAGGTTAGAGAGATTGGGCGGAAACCGGTCGGAGTAGAGTGATCTCTCCCCGGTTTGCGAAAGGCGAGCACAGTAGCGATTCGCCAGGAGTCTGGGAGAAGACCTTCCACCCAGATCCTGTTGAACAAATCTAACAGAAAGGCCATGCCTCGCTCACCCAGGTGTCGAAGCATGGCGTACGGGACATCGTCCGGACCATGGGCGGTGTCCGCGCACGAAGCGAGAGCGGAACGCAACTCGCTCACAGTAAACTTGTCGTTGAAGGGTTCTCCGCCTCTGGAGGTAAAGTCCAGACGGCGGCCTTCCGCGACATCACGACGTGCATTGAATGCTGGCGGAGCAGCATCACGGCTAGAGAATGCGGAAAAAGCGGTCGCTAAGGATTCCGCCACGGACGCGGGGTCCAAGATTGCGGTCCCATTCTCCTGGAGAACGGGAGGGGGGTCCTGCGAGAACTTGCCCCGAATCCTTTTGACTCGCTTCCACACCTCAGCTAAAGGGGTCTTCCCGTTAAGTGAAGACACATATGCCCGCCAAGAAGAGCGGCGGGCGTGCTTCGAAATATACCGGAACCTAGCCCTAGCCCGACGAAATTCAGCGACAGTGAAAACGTTCGGGCGGCGCTTATAGCGCATGTAGGCATAACGCTTCTGTATGAGGGCCGTCTCACACTCGGCCGACCACCATGGGAGTGGTCGGCGTGCAAAACGGCCAGACGTCCTAGGAATAGTAGTCAGGCCCACGGCGATGAGGTTGCCGGAGAAGAACTCAACGGCCTCATCTACCGACCTAAACTCCACGACTGAGATAGAGAATTCAGTCATTTCCTGAAATGCAGGCCACCGCGCCCGCGCCAAGCACCACCGAGGTGGTCTCTCAGGCGGCAGTTGCCCTGAAAATGATATTTGAATGGGAAAGTGATCACTACCATGGAGGTCATCGACCACCCCCCAATCAAAATCAGGCTGTGCATCCGAAGAGCACAAAGATAGGTCAAGGCAAGAAAATGAAGCGGTTCTCGGACAGTGATGCGTAAACTCATCCACGTTTAGGACACCCATCTCAAGCTCTTCGATCAGATCGGCAAGGACTTGTCCCCTGGGATTTATGGAGTAATCTCCCCAGAGAGGATGCCTGCCGTTCAGATCTCCAAGCAAGAGATAGGGCCTCGGCAACCGTGCCACGACGCGGCGGAAGTCCCCCGCGTCGAAGTCAGCTGACGGTGGAATGTACGCAGAAATGATAGTATACCTCCTATCCAGGTGCAGCTGCACAGCCACTGCCTGAAAGGAGGTATCTAAAGAGAAAGGAAGAACAAAGACATCATGCCGGGTGTAAACTGCGCATCCCCCAGCCCGGCCATCCCGCGGTGGTGGGGTCGTAAGACCCTTATACCCCGGGAGGGCAGGGAGGGGGCACGCACCTAGCATGGTCTCCTGCAAAAAAATAGCTAACGGGGAACGGGACGAGACGAGCCTCCGCAGCTCCTCCCAGTTGGCCCGGAGTCCACAGCAATTCCATTGAAGGAATATGCCCTCCAGGCCTAGCTCGGAGGAGACGCGGGGGCCCTCCTCGAATTGAAGACCCTCACGGGAATGGCCGTACGCTTCCCGGGGGCAGAACCCCGGGCGCTGTTGGCCGGACAAAGCGCTGAAGGCGCTGTCGCCTTCGAGGACTTATTGGGGGAGGTTGGGCTCGCCATGCGAGTCTTTTCCTCCCTCCGCCTCGAAACCTTAGGCGTGCGTTGCGGCTTCGGAGGCGGGGGGCCCTCTTTTCGAGGAACCACCGTCTCCGAGCCACTCGCTCCACCTCGGGGCGTGGGCGAAGGAGCCGAAGCTCCTTTGTTGCTGTCCTCCTTTCGGGGGGCAGCTTTAGGAACCCCGGAAGATGGCCTAGCGACCATCTTCAGGGGTGTTGCCTCCTGTGAGTCTAACGACTCGGTGGAGGCGCGTGGCCATTTCGCCTTACGGGAAACGGTCACGCTGGGGGAAGAGGGGGGAGCCCTGGTTTTAGCCGGGGCAGGGTATGAGCCCTTTTTGCCGCCAGCTTTACCAGGGGAGCGCCCGGGTTGGGTAGAGCCCGCAGAAGGGCTCCGAATGGGCGCGGAAACAACCGTGCTCGTTGGCCTGGATGGGCCGGGAGCAGAGGGTGCCTTCCTAACTATTGAGGCATATGACGTCCCAGGCAGAGCCGGGCGCGCCAGGACCAAGTCCTTTGCCTCGCGGAATGAGAGTCGATCCTGGGCCTGAACGGCCAGGATTTCTTTCTCAAGGAGATATGCCCCACATTGCTTCGAAGAAGCAGGGTGCGGCTCTCCCCAATTGACACACTTGGCCACACACGATTTGGACTTATCGTGTGCGACCTTGGAGCAATTTACACAGACTTCGGGTGACCCCGACTTTGCACGTCTACATGAGCGATTCGTATGGCCGAAGCGGTGACAGTAATAGCACCGGCGCGGAAGTGGCACGAATGCCTTCACGCGGTAGCGGTACCAACCGGCACGCACCGACTCAGGGAGCTTGTCACAGTCGAACGTGACGAAGAGTGTAGGGGTGGGTCTCGAGGCCCCTCCCTGTTTTCTCATCACACGTTCGACCTTGACCGCCCCATGGTCGGCCAGCTCTAAGGTGATGTCCTCAATGGAGTAGTCAACGAGTTCCCTCGCATAAACTACTCCTTTCACAAAGTTCATGGTAGAGTGCGGCGTCACACTCACCGGGGTGCCATGAAGTGTCCGAAGAGCACTAATCTTAGCCGCCTCGGCGGGATTCGCCGCATTCGCCAGAAGGCTCCCGTCCGAGAAACGGGTTACCTTCGGCTCTCTACCAATTGCACTAGCTAATCCTCTCCTCTGATGGATCATGTTGCCCTTGGACAACATGGTGCCATCAGTGGAGCGAATAACGAGGAAGCGTTTCAAGCCAGCGGGCTCGAAAACGCCAGGTAACCTCTCAATCAGGGGCCCCGATGTCATCGAGGCTCCGCCCTGTGCACTCTTGGTATTAGTCTTCTTTGTCAGGGGCTCCGCAACCGGGGGGGCAGAGGGGGCGGATGTGCCGATCTTGGCTTGGTCGCTTGCCCGAGTGGCAGCATACCCATCCGTCCCCGCAGCCCCCGCGGATGGAGAGGAGCCCCGAGTCTTTTTTGTCTTTTTATTTTTCTTTTTCGGAGAGGAGGGCGGGGAATGAACCCGCTTTTCACCTCCGCCGGCAGAAGTCCCCAGGCCAGATGGACCAGCCTCAGCCAGGTCCCTCTCCGAAATGGAGAAGGTCCTGGTTGTCGTAGGGGCACCTGTCAGAGGAGATCCCTCCCCTCCTTCTACTGCCTCGGAGCCCTCAGCCATTTGAGGAGGACCTTGCATAGGGGCGGATTCGGGTTCGGTGCTTGGCGCCGAGCCCGAATTCCCCCCCATGGAAGGCCCTACCGTCTGGAGCTGGGTCTCCTCAAGGACCATGTCTATCACAGGAGGGGCCTCCAGTTGGCCATCCCCTCCCAGGACATCGCAGGTCCCCTTGGCAGTGTCGCCAGTCTTGT
Source organism: Ceratothoa steindachneri (assembly GCA_963969495.1). Taxonomy (NCBI): domain Eukaryota; kingdom Metazoa; phylum Arthropoda; class Malacostraca; order Isopoda; family Cymothoidae; genus Ceratothoa; species Ceratothoa steindachneri. Next base: position 161,112,024 of record OZ018317.1, on the reverse strand, counting down.
ATGGGGAGGCACAGGCCTTGACCCCGGCAAGGTTTAAAATTCTTGCCAGCAGGTCTTTTGAGGGAAGCGACCGAAGGGGCCTGGCTTCCCTCTCCCCCCTAAGGGCGTTTGCCCTACCGAGCCGCTTTGATGGGGAGCGGCTGGCTAAGGGCTGCCTGCTGGCTTTCTTGGCAGTCCCCTTGAAAAGAAAAGATGGGACTGCCGCTGGGAAAAGGGAGATGCCCGAAAGCACCTCCAGAGAAGGGGGTGAGGGGGAGTCCCCTGCACCCGTAGCGAAGGAGAGGAGTAAACCTCCTCTCCGGTTAGAGAAATATGGAGGGTCCCCTGTGCTTGCACAGGGGGGGGGGACCTCCATTTTTTCGGTGGAGCTGCCCAAGGGCGGCTCCGTCGATGAGCAAGGGGGAGTTAAAGGGGTTTGGGTTTTTTTTTTTTGTTGTTCATCTATGGGCATGGTGACCCTATTTTTGCCACGGGACGCAATAGCTCATCACCCCTCGCAGTAGCCCGCACTGCGAGAGGTGCTTACAAGCCCGGCAGAGCCAGGCGCCGCCATTCGGGACCACCCCTCCCGCCTGGTGGCCTGGCAGTCCATCGGCATGGTGGCTCCACCTTGGACACGGCGTAAAAAAAGATAGATTTTGAAGAGGAGAGGAAAAGGGATGTGAGGAAGGTATGGGTGGGGATGAAGCAGGTTGTTAAAAAAAACCCATCCCGAACCGGAGCTCAGGGGTTAGGGAACAATGTCCCCTCCCCCCCCCCAGCCCCGATCCGGGGTGGTTGGCTTGAGAAGAAGGTCAGCATCTACCCTGTGAAATTAGAGGCTGACCAGAGAAAGTTGTGGGAGAGGTTGTATGAAAAGCGACGAGGTAGGGAAGAAATCGGGCTATCTGAAGGAAGGAAGAGAGGCTAAGCTGGGGCCGGACAGAGCGCTGGATCCCGTCAGCACGGCGGCCAGGATGGCAAATCGCCGCGCCCCTTACGGGGCGGAGGGATTTGAAGCCTTTGCCAAAAGGCTCCCGTCCAAGAAACGTGTCACTTTCGGATCTCTACCAATCACACTAGCTAAAGCTCTCCTCTGATAGATCATGTTGCCACCAGAAGGGCGAGTAACAAGGAAGCATTTGAAGCTAGCGGGCTCAAAAATGCCAGGTAGCCTCTGAATGAGGGGCTCCAACATAATCGAGGCTCTGCTTTGCGCAGTTCTGGTCTTAGTCTGGGACTCCCCACTCCGGGAAGAAACATGGCTGGACGTGCGTATCTTGGCTTGGTCACTTACCGAAATGACAACAGACAACAGACATAGTAACCCCCTTTTTAGCATGGCATGCAAACACTCATCACCCCACGCAGTAGCCCACTCTGCGAGGGGCATAGGATGTCCCAGGGCACATAGGGCATGACAGGACCAATTCCTTTGCTTCTCTCAAAGAGATTCGGTCCACAGCCTTCTTGAAAAGGTACAAGCCATAGTGCTTTGAAGAAGCAAGGAGTGGCTCACCACAACTCACACACTTGGCCTTACACAATACAGATTTGTTATGGAAGCTCTTGGAACAGTTTCCACATCTTTAAGGTTGACCCGACTTACCACGTCTACTCTTTATATAGTCAAAATCAGTGGCAATGGTACAAATACCTTGATATGGTAGTGATACCAACCAACTCAGGAAGCCAGTCACAATCCCAAAGGGATGGGTCTCGAGGCCCCTCCATTTTTCCTCATCACATGCTCAATCTTGACCACTCTTTGGTGGGACAGACCTTTTTTAAACTCTAGCCACCCTGTGGAGCAAGAGAAAGAGAGTAGTAGAGTGGTCAGTCATTTCCAAGTGGATATGGTACCACCACCCGACCTGGATGCAATCCTGGAGTGGGACCAACCCACTTAGATGAATCATGCATGAGCTTAAGTTGCAAGTGAATCCCCCCCCTTTTCTAGCTGATGCATGGTCCACTAGCATAGAGGGGAGGCGGTGATATAAACTTCCCATAGCATGCAACAGCCTCCCTTCTCTCTAACTTTGTCCCTCAGGACAACCTCACAGAAACCGTGGCCCCACTTTATTGTGGTATCATTGGTAGAGCCTTCAGCACATCCTGTAGGATCAAAGGCCATCTCTCCAGGGAAGTCTTCTAAGGAGTAGTGAACAAGTTCCCTCGCATAACACTACTTAAAGTAAGTTCATAGTAGAGTGCAGTATCACCTGACCCATTGATTGCCTCAAGACACCTGGACACCTGAGCAGGGTCTGCTGCATTCACCCTAAAGAGTCCCTTCGGTTACTACCTAGAACCCTAGCTAATACCCGGTGATAGAACAGGTGTCCTTTGGATCTCATTGCTCCCCCATCAGTAGAATGAATAACAAGTGTCCTTTGGATAAGATGCTCCCACATCAGTAGAATGAATAATAGTATGATTGAAGCTGGTGTAATGCTTCTCAATGAGGCTCCCTCCACCTTATTGATTGGGCTTCGCTTCTACCATCCAAGGGCACTCTAGAGCCATGTTAGGTCTAGTCCCCTGCCAATTGGCAGGGGACCCAGCCATCCCCGGAGGAGAGGAACCTATATTCTATTCTTTTTACTTTTTGTTTTCTTTTTAAGATTATGGTGGGGAATGTACCCTTTTCTAGCCTCTTCTCTGCCCCACCCCCACCAATCTGAGGGATCCCTGAGGCCAGACAGGGTAGTCATCTTCTGACATTGTGGACTCAGGTCTATGGCCTGGTGGAGAAAGACACTTGGTAGAGTCTTGCAAGCCAAGCTCCAATGACAAAATGTGGGTCTGAGCTGGGCCTTAAGAGTGTCACTAGATGTGGGTTGAATAATGGTATGGGGGGGAGGAGTGGACCCCACAAACCTTTGCCACTCTAAAAAATTTGGTCGATCGAGCTTTGGGCATGGGCCAATTGTTGTGAATCTTTTAGGTGGGCTACTGCAAAAGGAAAGGGTGGGGAGGTGGCACCTGTCCATTTAGACACTGAGGGGCAACTCTGAGGAATGAGGTAAGATAGAATATCCCTCACCCGGAGTTATAGCAGAGGAGGGGAAACTCCCTCTCCGCTATAAAATTCTTGGAAGGGGGCCCCTGCTGATAAAGCATTAGGGGCATTGCCTCCGTGGTAGAGGTAGAGAAGCACAAGGGCAGCTCTGAAGAGAATAAAGCTCCTTTATCAGGAGGGAGTGATGCGAGGGCTGCCCCTCCACCAGTCAAAGGGGTGCTTCAAGTCCCCTCATCCTCCATGGGACCTGATGGAAGGGGAGGGAGGCCACACTTGGAAGCAACTATTCTTGTTTAACCTGTGCTTTTATCTTTATGTCCAGTGATTGCGGCCATAGTGAAAGTTGGAAAAAGAAAAAAAAAACAACACAGAAAAATACTATAACCCCTCCCCCCCCCACCACCACCACTACCATCAAAGGAAGGTAAAGTCCCCATAGGATCAGATAATTGCAGAATGTGATCATTTACACATACTCAGCCTGCCGATGTAGGTCTTGCCTACCCGACCCGCCATATACAGCGACTTTCCCCTTACAATTTAATGCATAAAGGATGAGACCAGCATAGCCACCTCATGTACGCTGGAAGCAGTGAAGAGAGGAGTCATCATGAATGCACCACACCCCGTACCCAATACCCCACCAGCCATCAGGTTTCAACCCTTGCAGCAGGTATGGACCTCATGGTGTATCCTGCCACTTGGTCAGGTTCTGGTGTGGGTTTGAAAGAGCACTGAGCCACTGCAACCTCTCTGGAGAGTAAAAGGAAACATTCCGAAGGATAGAGTAGGGCATGTAATAAAGAGGAATAAGGATAGGTGGATTCACTCCGAGTAGGGTGGTTACCTATTTCGGTTGCAGCCGGGGTGATACCCATGGCTACACCAGCCACACTCTTGCAGGTTTTTGTATTTTTATAAGCCACTCATCTGGCAACTGATGCCTGGGGCAGCCATTACCATAGGTGGGAGTTATCGCGATAAGGATATTGGGTTATCGGTTATCCGATATATATTTTTTCGCGTTAGCGATTCATCGGTATCGCCGATACTTTTGGTTTCAAATTAGCGATAATCGATAATTTCAGTTTTTGGTTGCAGTTTAGCACAGGGGTGAGCCGTGCGTGCCTTGGGGGCAGAAATAGGTAGGTCCGAGCTGGCAGGAGGATCCTCAAAACCTATGAGGAGATGAAGGAGAGCCTCACCAGGTAAGAAACTAAAAAACAGTATTCAAATATTCTTACTATTGTATTATAAAATAACGCTATATATAGTTAATAATCAATATTGTATTATAATTTTGGATTTATCAGTTATCACATTATCAGGTGATAAGTTTATTGGCAGTTATCGATTATCAGTTATCGTTATCGATTTATCAGTTATCATGATACATTTTGGGGGTATTGTGCCCACCTATGGCCATTGCAATAGTAATAAATATAGCCTACTACCAGGCTCCATTAAAAATCAAAAGAGCAAAACAAAACCCCCAAAACAGTAAACAAAACTCAAACTAAAAAAAACAACAACAACAAAAAAAAGCAAGAAAGGATGCTCCAGCATAGGGAGAAGCCAGGCACTGGAACAGGCACAAAACAACAAAGAGGGTCAAATAAAATGGAGACCAGCGTCCTCTGTGTGCATGAACTTGCCCCAAGCACAAGGGACAAGCAATAGCAACCCCTCTTACCCAACACATAATGTGCATGAAGATCTCCCCCACGCTGCGACTACCAACAAGAATGTGCCAAGAGATCTGGAAGGAATGTGGCGAATGTAGCGACCCAAAATAGTGGAAGATATAAAGCCGCAGGTCCTGCAAACACTGGGGCAGGTAAGGCACAAAGGCTGTGAAGAGATGCCCTTACTCCACGTAGCAAATCTACACAGAGTACTACTCCCAGCATTCATTGGAATAGGTGGGCCCATTTGGAAGTAAGGTAGATGATAAACTATTATTGCCATACTACACCACTGGTAACGAGATTTTTTTTTTTTTAAGGGGCTATCTGGCGACTGCCCACTTGGGCATAAGACGCCGCAAACAAACAGCCCAGTTCTAGGCTACTTTAAAAACGAAAATTTTAACAGAAACAACAATAAAAAAGGGATAACAATCAGGAAGCAAGCTCCGGCGTCGGGAAGAGGTCCCCATTTCCCCAGCGCAGGAGCCTGGGACCTACAAAAAAAAACAACAACCAAACAACAATAACAAAAAAACAAGTTAAATACAAGGGAGAAGGCCCGCCTTCCCCCAAAAGTCAACAAGTCCACCAGTCATGGTGCACACACTCGACCCGAGTACAAGGGACAGGCGGTAGCGACCCCGCCCATCCCGGTACCGGGACAGGTAACGTGCGCGAAGATTACCCAGACTGGGACATTCGACAAGAATGTGCTGAACAGTCTGGGGGACGACGCAGTCGTCGCAATAGGGCGCAGGCGAGCACTCCAACAAATAGCGATGCATCACACGAGTGTGTCCGAATCGGAGATGACAGAAAGCGACCTGAAGCCGTCGCGGCATTGGGGGATAGGTCCATGGAAACAGTCGCGGCGCAATGGCACGCAACTTTAAGTTCCCTTCTACCGTCTCCCATCTTCTTTGACAAGCAGTCCGAAAGCTGCCCGTATTCCTGCAATGTAGTCGGTGTGAGGAAGAGCGAAACGCTGGTTCGGTCGCAGAGTCCTCGCGGACTCTTTAGCGCCCTCATCGGCGTGCTCATTCCCCGCAATTCCTACATGTACAGGAACCCAGCAGAAGATAATCTCGACATCTGCCCGGCTTGCCATAACCGTAGCGTCACGGATATCGCAAACCAGGGGATGCGGAGATTCCAATGCTCCGAGAGAACTCAGGGCGCTTTGTGAGTCGCTATAGATCACAATCCGGTCTCCGAACCAAGGACGTAGTGTAATCTCCCGTACCGAGTGGTGTATTGCCACCAGCTCAGCCGTGAAGACGGACGCAGCGCCTGGCAGAGCCCCGCTGACTTCAAACAGAGGGGATACAGCGTGGAAGACGACCCCATCCTGGGACTTGGAGCCATCCGTATACACTGGCACGGTTCCAGCGTGACACGAGGTGTGCTCCAGAAAGGTCGAACACAATACTCCCGGCGCCGTACAAGCTTTGGGAGCAGAGGCGTGGCGACAAATAGCCAAATGTGGTACCCTCCAGGGTGGCGTTCTGGGCAGAACGAGGGGAGCAACACGCTCGAGAGCTATACCTAGCTCTCGAAGGAGTTTCCTGGCCCTAAACCCAGAGGGCTTAGGGTATGACTGGCGTCTCTCGGCGGCATAGGCACCATCGAAATCAGCTGCGGATGCAGTGAGAGCTGTTGGCGACTGAGGGAGGCACCGGGCTCACGCGTACAGGCGAGTGATGCACTACACGCGGCGCAGAGAAAGTGGCATCTCAACACCATCAACCAACAGGCTCTCAATGGGAGAAGTGCGGAAGGCACCGGTCGCAAGGCGAAGGCCGGTGTGGTGGATCGAATCCACCTTCCGCAATAAACACTCGGTTGCGGATGCATAAAACTTGCATCCGTAGTCGAGCTTCGAACGAACAAAGGATCGATAAAAAAGTAGGGCAGTAGCCCTATCAGCGCCCCAAGCGCTGAACGTCACGGAACGGAGAATGTCCATGACGCGGGTACAAGAGACCCTAAGGCTGCGAAAATGAGCCACCCAGGTGAGGCGTCGGTCGAATACAAAACCAAGGAAACGGTGCGATTCAACAACATCCAGGCGCACCCCATTAAGAAACAAATCTGGGTCGGGGTGAAGCCGTGGATGGCGGCAGAAGTGCACCACCTTAGTCTTGGCCAAAGAAAACCGAAACCTGTGCGCTTCGGCATAGCGAGAGACGCGGTTCAATGCCTGTTGGAGTCGACGCTCCAGAGTTGGCATCTGAGCCGCGCCAAAAGAGATCGAAAGGTCGTCCACGTAGAGCGTAGCGAGAACATCTTTCGGCAGCACCGAGGTGATGCCGTTGATGCTCAGGGCAAAGAGTGTGACACTGAGGACACTTTCCTGCGGAACATCCTCTTCCTGCTCCTTTGGGCCAGAGAGGGCTTTCCCCACCCGTACGCGGAATCGACGATCTCGCAAAAATTCAGATATAAACATTGGGAGGCGTCCCCTCGCCCCCATCGTGTGGAGAGTCTCCATGATACCGTATCGCCATAAGGTATCATAGGCCTTCTCCAGATCGAAAAAGACCGTGGCGTAGTGCTGTCTAAGAAGGAAAGCCTCGCAGACGGCACTTTCCAGTCGGAGCAGAGCATCCGACGTGGAGTGGAACTTGCGGAAGCTGCACTGTGCAGAAGACAGATGGCCTCCGTTGTCGAGGAAAAAGGCTAATCTAACATTTACCAATTTCTCCATCAACTTGCACACGCAAGAAGTTAGAGAGATTGGGCGGAAACCAGTCGAAGTAGAGTGATCTCTCCCCGGTTTGCGAAAGGTGAGCACAGTAGCGATTCGCCACGAGTCTGGGAGAAGACACTCCACCCAAATCCTGTTGAGCAAATCTAAGAGAAAGGCCATGCCTCGCTCACCCAGGTGTCGAGCATGGCGTACGGGACATCGAATCCTTTTGACTCGCTTCCACACCTCAGCTAAAGGGGTCTTCCCCTTAAGTGAAGACACGTATGCCCGCCAAGAAGAGTGGCGGGCGTGCTTCGAAATATACCGGAACCTAGCCCTAGCCCGACGAAATTCACCGACAGTGAAATCGTTCGGGCGGCGCTTATAGCGCATGTAGGCATAACGCTTCTGTTTGAGGGCCGTCTCACACTCGGCAGATGACCATGGAAGTGGTCGGCGAGCAAAAGGGCCAGACGTCCTAGGAATAGTAGTCAGGCCCGCGGCGATGAAGTTGCCTGAGAAGAACTCAACGGCCTCATCTACCGACCTAAACTCCTCGACTGAGATAGGGAATTCAGTCATTTCCTGAAATGCAGGCCACCGCGCCCGCGCCAAGCACCACCGAGGTGGGCTCTCAGGCGGCAGTTGCCCTGAAAATGATATTTGAATGAGAACGTGAACACTCCCATGGAGGTCATCAACCACCCCACAATCAAAATCAGGCTGTGCATCCAAAGAGCACAAAGATAGATCAAGGCAAGAAAATGAAGCGGTTCTCGGACAGTGATGCGTAAACTAATCCACGTTTAGGACACCTATCTCAAGCTCTTCGATCAGATCGGCGAGGACCTGTCCCCTGGGATTTATTGAGTAATCACCCCAGAGAGGATGCTTGCCGTTCAGATCTCCAAGCAAGAGAAAGGGCCTCGGCAACCGTGCCACGACGCGGCGGAAGTCCCCAGCGTCGAAGTCAGCTGACGGTGGAATCTACGCAGAAATGATAGTATACCTTCTATCCAAGTGCAGATGCACAGCCACTGCCTGAAAGGAGGTATCTAAAGAGAAAGTTAGAACGGAGATATCATGCCGGGTGTAAACCGCGCATCCCCCAGCCCGGCCATCCCGCGGTGGTGGGGTCGCGAGACTCTTATACCCCGGGAGGGCGGGCAGGGGTGGCGCGCCTAGGATGGTATCCTGCAAAAAGATACCTAACGGGGAACGGGACGAGACGAGCCTCCGCAGCTCCTCCCAGTTGGCCCGGAGTCCACGGCAATTCCATTGAAGGAATATGCCCTCCAGGCCTAGCTCGGAGGAGAAGCGGGGGCCCTCTTCGAACAGAAGACCTCACAGGAATGGCCGTACGCCTCCCGGGGGCAGAACCCCGGGCGCTGTTGGACGGACAAAGCGCTGTCGACTTCGAGGACTTATTGGGGGAGATTAGGCTGTCATGCGAGTCTTTTCCTCCCTCCGCCTCGAAACCTTTGGCGGGCGTTGCGGCTTCGGAGGCGGGGGGCCCTCTTTTCGAGGAACCACCGTCTCCGAGCCACTCCGCCCACCATTAGGCGTGGGTGAAGGAGCCGAAGCTCCTTTGTTGCTGTCGTCGTTTCGTAGGACAGCTTTAGGAACCCCGGAAGATGGCCCAGCGGCCAACTTCAGGGGTATTGCCTCCTGTGAGTCTAACGACTCGGTGGAGGCGCGTGGCCGTTTCGACTTACGGGAAACGGTCACGCTGGGGGAAGAGAGGGAAGCCCTGGTTTTAGCCGGGGCTGGGTATGAACCCTTTTTGCCGCCAGCTTTACCACAGCAGCACCCGGGTTGGGTAGAGCCCGCAGAAGGGCTCCGAATGGGCGCGGAAACAACCGTGCTCGTTGGCCTGGATGGGCCAGGAGCAGAGGGTGCCTTTCTAACTATTGAGGCATATGACGTCCCAGGTAGAGCCGGGCGCGCCAGGACCAAATCCTTAGCCTCGCGGAATGAGATTCGATCCTGGGCCTGAACGGCCAGGATTTCTTTCTCAAGGAGATATGCCCCACATTGCTTCGAAGAAGCAGGGTGCGGCTCTCCCCAATTGACACACTTGGCCACACACGATTTGGTGGACTTATCGTGTGCGACCTTGGAGCAATTTACACAGACTTCGGGTGACCCCGACTTTGCCCGTCTACATGAGCGATTCATATGGCCGAAGCAGTGACAGTAATAGCACCGCCGCGGCAGTGGCACGAATGCCTTCACGCGGTAGCGGTACCAACCGGCACGCACCGACTCAGGGAGCATGTCACAGTCGAACGTGATGAAGAGTGTAGGGGTGGGTCTCGAGGCCCCTCCCTGTTTTCTCATCACACTTTAGACCTTGACAGCCCCATGGTCGGCCAGCTCTAGGGTGATGTCCTCAATGGAGTAGTCAACGAGTTCCCTTGCATAAACTACTCCTTTCATAAAGTTCATGGTAGAGTGCGGCGTCACACTCACTGGGGTGCCATCAAGTGTCCGAAGAGCACTTATCTTGGCCGCCTTGGCGGGATTCGCCAGAAGGCTCCCGTCCAAGAAACGGGTCACCTTCGACTCTCTACCAATTGCACTAGCTAATCCTATCCTCTGATGGATCATGTTGCCCTTGGACAACATGGTGCCATCAGTGGAGCGAATAACGAGGAAGCGCTTGAAGCCAGCGGGCTCGAAAACGCCAGGTAACCTCTGAATGAGGGGCCCCGATGTCATCGAGGCTTCGCCCTGTGCACTTTTGGTCTTTGTCAAGGTCAGGAGCTCCGTACCCAGGGAGGCAGAGGGGCCGGATGTGCCGATCTTGGCTTGGTTGCTTGCCAGAGTGGCAGCAGACCCAACCGTCCCCGCAGCCACAGCGGATGGAGAGGAACCCCGAGTCTTCTTTGTCTTTTTCATCCTTTTCTTTTTTGGAGAGGAGGGCGGGGAATGAACCCGCTTCTCACCCCCGCCGGTAGAAGCCCCTAGGCCAGATGTACCGGCCTCAGCCAGGTCCTTCTCCAGAATGGAGAAGGTCCTGGTGGTTGCAGGGGCATCATCCGGAGGATATCCCTCCCCTCCTTGTACTGCCTGAGAATCCCCAGCCGTTTGAGTAGGACCTTGCATAGGGGCGGATTCGGGTTCGGTGCTTGACGCCGAGCCCGGATTCCCCCCCATGGAAGGCCCTACCGTCTGAGGCTAGTTTTCCTCAAGGACCATCTGCGTCACAGGAGGGGACTCCAGTTGGCCATCCCCTCCCAGGACATCGCAGGTCCCCTTGGCAGCGTCATGAGTCTTTTGTGGGGAGGCACAGGCCTTGACCCCGGCAAGGTTTAATATTCTTGCCAGCAGGTCTTTCGAGGGAAGCGACCGAAGGGGCCTGGCTTCCCTCTCCCCCCTAAGGGGGTTTGCCCTACCGAGCCGCTTACACGAGGGGCGGTCGGCAATGGGCTGCCTGCTGGCTTTCTTGGCAGTCCCCTTAGAAAGCAAAGGAGGGACTGCCGCTGGAATTAGGGAGGTGCCTGAAAGCACCTCCAGAGAAGGGGGTGAGGGGGAGTCCCCTACACCTGTAGGCGTAGGAGAGGAGTAAGCCTCCTCTCCGGTTAAAGAAGTATGGAGGGTCCCCTGCACAAGCTCAAGGGGGGAAAACCTCCATTTCTCGGTTGAGCTGCCCGAGGGCGGCTCCGTTGATGTTCTTGGTTCGGAAGTTGGGGGTTGTTTTTTTTTTTGTTTTTTTTTCATCATTGGGCATGGTGACCCGATTTGTGCTACAAACGCAATAGCTCATCACCTCTTGCAGTTGCCCACACTGCAAGAGGTGCTTACAGGCCTGGCAGAGCCAGGCGCCACCATTTCGGACCACCCACCCCGCCTGGTGGTCTGGCAGTCCATCGGCATGGTGGCTCCACCTTATACACGGCGTAAAAAAGATAGATTTTGAAGACGAGAGGAAAAGCGATGTCAGGAAGGTATGGGTGGGGATGAAGCAGGTTGTTAAAAACCAACCACCCTAGACCGGAGCTCAGGGGTTAGGGAACATTGTCCCCTCCCCCCTCAGCCCCGATCCAGGACGGTTGGCCGAGAAGAAGGTCAGCATCTACCCTGTGAAATTAGAGGCTGACCAGAGAAAGTTGTGGGAGAGGTTGTATGAAAAGAGAGGAAACAAGTGTTTTGAAGGAAGGAAGAGAGGCTAAGCTGGGGCCGGACGGGGTGCTGAGTCCCGTCAGCACGGCGGCCAGGATGGCAAAGCGCCGCGCCCCTTACGGGGTGCAGACAGCTGGGAGGCTGTACCAGAGGTTGCATAGTGCAGACAGCTGGGAGTTGGGAGGGTGTACCAGAGGGTGTGGAAATGCAGACAACTGAGAAGATCTCCTGGCCTTCCAGATACTGTGTTAAGCATTCTACACATGACACCTCCTGGCAGTGATCTAAATATATCAAGGAATAGATACAAGGATGCAACATTCAGAGATTCTGCCATTCACTTACCCATTTCACGGTTTGATACTCTCCATTTCCTGCATTTTGGTGACAAGGAATCGTGGATAGTTTCAACTCTGTTCCTGCCACTGAAATTCTTGGTGTGATGACTGCTGATCCCCTTTGGAAAAGAGTAATGAAGGTTTCAAAGATTTAATTATAATACAAATAAACTACTATGTTGTACTATCTGTCTTTGACTCATGGATGAGATTCTCCCTGTCAGAGGAAAGTAACAGAAAGATCAGCATGACAATTGCTGGTGAGCCTGAGGGCAATGGGGGGGATGTCCTCATTTTGGGAGTGTGTGTTTTGGACACAAAACAGTGATCACCAGGGGGGATCGGGGAGCTTTTTTGCATCAAAGAAGTATGTGTGTGTACTGTAATGTAAAGATGTAAGAAGAAATATAGTAGAGTTGTGATTGGCTAGGTATAAGATCTACCTACCATCACTGGGGTAAGGACAACACAACCACCAAAAGGAGTGAGCATTTGAATATATTTGACAAAAAGAGTAAGAATGAATATATTTGAGAGAAGAGTGAAAAACCACTTGACTTGTGGCAACCATGACAATCATGGATACTGTGAAACAGCAGGTGTGGAGATTCCAATGCCCCAAGAGTACTCAGGGTGCGTTGTGAGTCTCTAAAAATCCCAATCCGGTCTCTGAACCAGGCACGATATGTTATCTTCTGTACCAAGCGGTGTATTGCAACTAGCTCAGCCGTGAAGACAGACACAATGCCTTGTAGAACCCCGCTGACTTCATACAGAGGGGTAACAGCTTTGAACCGACTCCCTCCTGGGACAAGGAGCCATCCATATACACTGGCAATGGTTCCAGCATGACACAAAGTATGCTTCAAAAAGGCTGAATGCAATGCTCTTGGTGCTGTACAAGTTTGGGGAGGAGAGGCGTGGTGACAAATAGTTAAAGGTAGTACCCTCCAGTCCAGGGCAGCATGCTGGACAGAATATGGTGTCTCTTGGCGGCATAGGCATCGTTGAGATCAGCTGCAGATGCAGTGAAAGCCCATTGAAACTGAGGGAAGTGACAGGGTGTTGCATACAGGCACGTAATCCACTGTTTACAGTGCAGAATGAGTGGCATCTCGAGCATTGACAAGTAGGTTCTCAATAGGGGGAGTGCAGAAGGCACCGGTCTCCAGGATGAGACTGGTGGGCTGGATTGAGTCCACCTTCTGTAATACACGTTCAGCTGTGGATGCATGAAACTCACACCTGTAGTCAGGCTTACAACGAACAAGGAATCTTTTTTTTTTTTTTAAAAGAGCTCATCTGGTGAATGCCTACTTGGGCATTAGTCGCCGTATTAAAAACCGGCCTAGTACTAGGCTACTTTAAAATCAAATTCAAAAAGATCAAAAACAACCCCTCCCCCCCAAAAAATAGGAAAAGTAAGCGAGCAGAAAGCAAGCTCCTGCATCGGGGAGAGGTCCCCCCCCAGCGAAGGAGCGTGCGACCTATAAGGACAAAAAACAAAAGCAAATAAACAAAAACGACAAAAAAACCTGGTGAAATAATAAGGAGAAGGCCGGCCTCCCCCCGCCAAAGTCAACAAGTCCACCAGTCAATGTGCACACACTCGTCCCGAGTACAAGGGACAGGCGGTAGCGAACCTGCCTATCCCGGTACTGGGACAGGTAACGTGCGCGAAGATCACCCAGACTGGGACATTCGACAAGAATGTGCCGAACAGTCTGGGCGACGACGCAGTCGCACAATAGGGAGCGCTCCATCAAATAGCGATGCGACACGCGAGTGTGTCCGATTCGGAGACGACAGAAAGCGACCTGAAGCCATCGCGGCATTGGGGGATAGGTCCATAGGAACAGTCACGGTGCAATAGCACGCAACTTTAAGTTCACTTCGACCGTTACCAATCTTCTTTGCCAAGCAATCCGAAGAGCTGCCCGTATTCCTACCATGTAGTCGGTGTGAGGAAGAGTGAAATGATGGTCTGGTCGCCCTCATCGGCACGCTCATTCCCCGCAATTCCTACATGTCCAGGAACCTAGCAGAAGATAATCTCGATATCCGCCCGGCTGGCCAAAACCGTGGCGTCACGGATATCGCGAAACAGGGGATGCGGAGATTCGAATGACCGGAAAGCACTCGGGGCGCTCTGTGAGTCACTATAGATCATAATCCAATCTGCGAACGGGGCACGTCTCGTAATCTCTCGTACCGAGTGGTGTATTGCCACAAGTTCGGCCGTGAGGACAGGCCAAACGCGTGGCAGAGCCCACTGACTTCAAACAGAGGGGATACGGCGTGAAAGCCGACCCCCTCTTGGGACTTGGAGCCATCCGTATACACTGGCACGGTACCAGCGTGACACGATGTGTGCTCCAAAAAGGTCGAACGCAATACTCCCGGCGCAGTACAAGCTTTGGGAGCAGAGGCGTGGCTACAAATAGCCAAATGTGGTACCCTCCAGGGTGGCGTCCTGGGCAGAACCAGGGGCGCCACCGGCCCGAGAGCTATATCTACCTCTCTAAGGAGTTTCCTGGCCCTAAACCCAAAGGGCCTAGGGTATGACTGGCGTCTCTCGGCGGCATAGGCACCATCGAGATCAGCTGCGGATGCAGTGAGAGCTGTTGGCGACTGAGGGAGGCGCCGGGCTCGCGCGTACAGGCGAGTGATGCACTGCACGCGGCGCAGAGCGAGTGGAATCTCCCCAGCATCGACCAACAGGCTCTCAATGGGGGAAGTGCGGAAGGCACCAGTCGCAAGGCGAAGGCCGGTGTGGTGGATCGAATCCACCTTCCTCAATAAACGCTCGGCTGCGGATGCATAAAACTCGCATCCGTAGTCGAGCTTCGAGCGAACAAAGGATCGATAAAAAAGTAAGGCGGTAGCCCTATCAGTGCCCCAAGCGCTGAACGTTACGGAACGGAGAATGTCCATGGCGCTGGTACAAGAGACCCTAAGGCTGCGAATATGAGCCTCCCAGGTGAGGCGTCGGTCGAATACAAGACCAAGGAAACGGTGCGACTCAACCACATCCAGGCGCACCCCATTAAGAAACAAATCTGGGTCGGGGTGGAGACGTGGATGGCGGCAGAAGTGCACCACCTTAGTCTTGGCCAAAGAAAACCGAAACCTGTGCGCTTCGGCATAGCGAGAGACGCGGTTCAATGCCTATTGGAGTCGACGCTCCAGAGTTGGCATCTGGGCCGCGCCAAAAGAGATCGAAAGGTCGTCCACGTAGAGCGTAGCGAGAAAATCTTCCGGCAGCACCGAGGTGATGCCGTTGATGCTCAGGGCAAAGAGTGTGACACTGAGGACACTTCCCTGCGGGACACCCTCTTCCTGCTCCTTTGGGCCGGAGAGGGCTCCCCCCACCCGTACGCGGAATCGACGATCTCGCAAAAATTCAGATATAAACATTGAGAGGCGTCCCCTCGCCCCCATCGTGTGGAGAGTCTCCATGATACCGTATCGCCATGCGGTATCATAGGCTTTCTCCAGATCAAAAAACACCGTGGCGTAGTGCTGTCTACGGAGGAAAGCCTCGCAGACGGCATTTTCCAGTCGGAGCAGAGATCCGACGTGGAGTGGAACTTAAGGAAGCTGCACTTTGCAGAAGACAGATGGCCTCCGCTGTCCAGGAAATAGGCTAATCTAACATTTACCAATTTCTCCATCAACTTGCACACGCAAGAGGTTAGAGAGATTGGGCGGAAACCGGTCGGAGTAGAGTGATCTCTCCCCACTTGCGAAAGGCGAGCACAGTAGCGATTCGCCAGGAGTCTAGGAGAAGACCTTCCACCCAGATCCTGTTGAACAAATCTAACAGAAAGGCCATGCCTCGCTCACTCAGGTGTCGAAGCATGGCGTACGGGACATCGTCCGGACCATGGGCGGTGTCCGCGCACGAAGCGAGAGCGGAACGCAACTCGCTCACAGTAAACTTGTCGTTGAAGGGTTCTCCGCCTCTGGAGGTAAAGTCCAGCAGGCGGCCTTCCCCGACATCACGACGTGTATTGAATGCTGGCGGAGCAGCATCACGGCTAGAGAATGCGGAAAAAGCGGTCGCTAAGGATTCCGCCACGGAAGCGGGGTCCGAGATTGCGGTCGCATTCTCCTGGAGAACGGGAGGGGGGTCCTGCGAGAACTTGCCCCGAATCCTTTTGACTCGCTTCCACACCTCAGCTAAAGGGGTCTTCCCGTTAGGTGAAGACACGTCTGCCCGCCAAGAAGAGCGGCGGGCGTGCTTCGAAATATACCGGAATCTAGCCCTAGCCCGACGAAATTCACCGACAGTGAAATCGTTCAGGCGGCGCTTATAGCGCATGTAGGCATAACGCTTCTGTTTGAGGGCCGTCTCACACTCGGCTGACCACCATGGGAGTGGTCGGCGTGCAAAACGGCCAGACGTCCTAGGAATAGTAGTCAGGCCCACGGCGATGAGGTTGCCGGAGAAGAACTAAACGGCCTCATCTACCGACCTAAACTCGTCGACTGAGATAGAGAATTCAGTCATTTCCTGATATGCAGGCCACCGCGCCCGCGCCAAGCACCACCGAGGTGGTCTCTCAAGCGGCAGTTGCCCTGAAAATGATATTTGAATGGGAAAGTGATCACTACCATGGAGGTCATCGACCACCCCCCAATCAAAATCAAGCTGTGCATCCGAAGAGCACAAAGATAGGTCAAGGCAAGAAAATGAAGCGGTTCTCGGACAGTGATGCGTAAACTAATCCACGTTTAGGAACCCATCTCAAGCTCTTCTATCAGATCGGCAAGGACTTGTCCCCTGGGATTTATGGAGTAATTTCCCTAAAGAGAATGCGTGCCGTTCAGATCTCCAAGCAAAAGATAGGGCCTCGGCAACCGTGCCACGACGCGGCGGAAGTCCTCCGCGTCGAAGTCAGCTGACGGTGGAATGTACGCAGAAATGATAGTATACCTCCAATCCAGGTGCAGCTGCACAGCCACTGCCTGAAAGGAGGTATCTAAAGAGAAAGTTAGAACGGAGACATCATGCCGGGTGTAAACCGTGCATCCCCCAGCCCGGCCATCCCGCGGTGGAGGGGTCGCAAGACCCTTATACCCCGGGAGGGCAGGCAGGGGGCACGCGCCTAGCATGGTCTCCTGCAAAAAGATAGCTAACGGGGAACGGGACGAGACGAGCCTCCGCAGCTCCTCCCAGTTGACCCGGAGTCCACGGCAATTCCATTTAAGGAATATGCCCTCCAGGCCTAGCTCGGAGGAGACGCGGGGGCCCTCCTTGAACTGAACACCCTCACGGGGATAGCCGTACCTTCCCGGGGGCAGAACCCCGGGCGCTGTTGGCCGGACAAAGCACTGGAGGCGCTGTCGCCTTTGAGGACTTATTGGGGGAGGTTGGGCTCGCCATGCGAGTCTTTTCCTCCCTCCGCCTCGAAACCTTAGGCGGGCGTTGGGCTTTGGAGGCGGGGGGCCCTCCTTTCGAGGAACCACCGTCTCCGAGCCACTCGCTCCAGCTCGGGGCGTGGGCGAAGGGGCCGAAGCTCCTTTCTTGCTTTCCTCCTTTCGGGGAACAGCTTTAGGAACCCCGGAAGATGCCCTAGCGACCATCTTCAGGGGTGTTGCCTCCTGTGAGTCTAACGACTCGGTGGAGGCGCGTGGCCGTTTCGCCTTACGGGAAACGGTCACGCTGGGGGAAAAGGGGGGAGCCCTGGTTTTAGCCGCGGCAGGGTATGAACCCTTTTTGCCGCCAGCTTTACCACAGCAGCGCCCGGGTTGGGTAGAGCCTGCAGAATGGCTCCGAATGGGCGCGGAAACAACCGTGCTCGTTGGCCTGGATGGGCCAGGAGCAGAGGGTGCCTTTCTAACTATTGAGGCATATGACGTCCCAGGCAGAGCCGCGCGCGCCAGGACCAAGTCCTTAGCCTCGCATAATGAGAGTCGATCCTGGGCCTGAACGGCCAGGATTTCTTTCTCAAGGAGATATGCACCACATTGCTTCGAAGAAGCAGGGTGTGGCTCTCCGCAATTGACACACTTGGCCACACACGATTTGGACTTATCGTGTGCGATCTTGGAGCAATTTACACATACTTCGGGTGACCCCGACTTTGCACGTCTACATGAGCGATTCGTATGGCCGAAGCGGTGACAGTAATAGCACCGCCGCGGCAGTGGCACGAATGCCTTCACGCGGTAGCGGTACCAACCGGCACGCACCGACTCAGGGAGCATGTCACAGTCGAACGTGACGAAGAGTGTAGGGGTGGGTCTCGAGGCCCCTCCCTGTTTTCTCATCACACGTTCGACCTTGACCGCCCCATGGTCGGCCAGCTCTAGGGTGATGTCTTCAATGGAGTAGTCAACGAGTTCCCTCGCATAGACTACTTCTTTCACAAAGTTCATGGTAGAGTGCGGCGTCACACTCACCGGGGTGCCATCAAGTGTCCGAAGAGCACTTATCTTGGCCGCCTCAGCGGGATTCGCCAGAAGGCTCCCGTCCGAGAAACGGGTTACCTTCGGCTCTCTACCAATTGCACTAGCTAATCCTCTCCTCTGATGGATCATGTTGCCCTTGGACAACATGGTGCCATGAGTGGAGCGAATAACAAGGAAGCGTTTGAAGCCAGCGGGCTCGAAAACGCCAGGTAACCTCTGAATGAGGGGCCCCGATGTCATCGAGGCTCCGCCCTGTGCACTTTTGGTCTTTGTCATTGTCAGGAGCTCCGTACCCGGGGGGGCAGAGGGGCCGGATGTGCCGATCTTGGCTTGGTCGCTTGCCAAAGTGGCAGCAGACCCATCCATCCCCGTAGCCCCCGCAGATGGAGAGGAGTCCCGAGTCTTCTTCGTCTTTTGGGGCTTTTTCGTCTTCTTTTTTGGAGAGGAGGGCGGGGAATGAACCTGCTTCTCACCCCCGCCGGTAGAAGACCCCAGGCCAGATGGACCGGCCTCAGCCAGGTCCTTCTCCGAAATCGAGAAGGTCCTGGTGGTCGCAGGGGCATCATCCGTAGGAGATCCCTCCACTCCTTGTACTGCCTGAGAATCCACAGCCGTTTGAGGAGGACCTTGCATATGGGCGGATTCGGGTTTGGTGCTTGGCGCCGAGCCCGGATTCCCCCCCATGGAAGGCCCTACCGTCTGAGGCTGGTTTGCCTCAAGGACCATGTCTATCACAGGAGGGGCCTCCAGTTGGCCATCCCCTCCCAGGACATCGCAGGTCCCCTTGGCAGCATCATAAGTCTTTAGTGGGGAGGCACAGGCCTTGACCTCGGCAAGGTTTAATATTCTTGCCAGCAGGTCTTTTGAGGGAAGCGACCGAAGGGGCCTGGCTTCCCTCTCCCCCCTAAGGGGGTTTGCCCTACCGAGCCGCTTGCACGAGGGGCGGTCGGCAATGGGCTGCCTGCTGGCTTTCTTGGCAGTCCCCTTAGAAAGCAAAGGAGGGACTGCCGCTGTAGATAGGGAGGTGCCCGAAAGCTCCTTCAGAGAAGGGGGTGAGGGGGAGTCCCCTACACCCGTAGGCGTAGGAGAGGAGTAAGCCTCCTCTCCGGTTAAAGAGGTATGGAGGGTCCCCTGCGCAAGCACAGGATGGAGGACCTACATCTTTTCTGTGGAGCTGCACGAGGGCGGCTGCGTTGTTTTAGGGGGAATTAAGGGGAGATATTTTTTTTTCATCATTGGGCATCGTGACCCTCTTTGTTTTACGGGACGCAATCGCTCACCACCTCTTGCAGTAGCCCGCACTGCAAGAGGTGCTTACAGGCCCGGCAGAACCAGGCGCCGCCATTTGGGACCACCCCTCCCGCCTGGTGGCCTGGCGGCTCCACCTTGAACACGGCGTAAAAAAGGATAGATTTTGAAGAGGAGAGAAAAAGGGATGTGAAGAAGGTATGGGTGGGGATTAAGCAGGTTGTTAAAAAAACCCATCCCGAACCGGAGCTCAGGGGTTAGGGAACAATGCCCCCTCCCCCCTCAGCCCCGATCCGGGGTGGTTGGCTTGAGAAGAAGGTCAGCATCTACCCTGTGAAATTAGAGGCTGACCAGAGAAAGTTGTGGGAAAAGTTGTATGAAAAGCGACGAGGTAGGGGAGAAATCGGGCTATCTGAAGGAAGGAAGAGAGGCTAAGCTGGGGCCGGACGGAGCGCTGGATCCCGTCAGCACGGCAAATCGCCGCGCCCCTTACGGGGTCGCGAAGGATTCCGCCACGGACGCGGGGTCCGGGATTGTTGTCCCATTCTGCTGGAGAACGGGAAGTGGATACTGCAAGAACTTGCCCCGAATCCTTTTGATTCGTTTCCACACCTCTGCAAGAGGGGTCTTCCCGTTAAGTGAAGACACGTATGCCCGCCAAGAAGAGCAGCGGGCGTGTTTCGAAATATACTGGAACCTAGCCCTAGCCTGACGAAGTTCACCGACAGTGAAATCGTTCGGGCGGCGCTTATAGCGCATGTAGGCATAGCGCTTCTGCTTGAGGGCCGTCTCACACTCGGCTGAACACTACTGGAGTGGTCAGCGTGCAAAACGGCAAGACGTCCTAGGAATAGTAGCGAGGCCCGTGGCGATGAGGTTGCACGAAAAGAACTCAATGGCCTCATCTACTGACCTAAACTCCTTGACTGAGATAGAGAATTTAGTAATTTCCTGAAATGCAGACCACCGCACCCGCGTCAAGCACCACCATGGCGGGCTCTCTGGCGGCAGTTGCCCTGAAAACGATATTTGAATGGGAAAGTGATCACTACCATGGAGGTCATCGACCACACCCCAATCAAAATCAGGCTGTGCATCCGGAGAGCATAAAGATAGATCGAGGTAAGAAAATGAAGCAGTTCTCGGGCAGTGATGTGTAAACTCATCCACATTTAAGACACCTATCTCAAGCTCGTCCCTCAGGTCGACAAGGACTTGACCCCAGGGATTGGTAGAGTAGTCTCCCCAGAAGGGGTGTCTACCGTTTAGATCTCTGAGCAAGAGAAAGGGCCTTGGCAACCGTGTCACGATGCGTCGAAGTTGGCTGACAGGTGAAATATATGCGAAAATAACAATATACCTCCTATCAAGGTGAAGCGGCACATCTACTGCCTGAAAGCGGGTATCTAAAGTGAAGAGAAGAATGGAGACATCCTACCGGGTGTAAATCGCACATCCTCCTGCACGGCCCCCATCCTGTGGTGGTAGGGTCGTAAAACCCTTATACCCTGAGTGGGTGGGCAGGGGGCATGCGCCCAGCATGGTCTTGTGCAAAACGATAGCTTACGGGGAGCGGGAGGAGATGAGCCTCTACAGCTCCTCCCAGTCAGCCTGGAGTCCACGCCAATTACATTGAAGGAATATGCCCTCCAGGCCTAGCTCGGAGGAGACCCGGGAGCTCTCTTCGAACAGAAGACCCTCACAAGAATGGCTGTATACATCCCGGAGGCAGAACTCAGAGCGCTGTTAGCCGGACAATGCACTGAAGGTGATGTCACCTTTGAGGTCTTATTTGGGGAGGTTGAGCTCACCATGCAAGTCTTTTCCTCCCTCTGCCTCGAAACTTTAGGTGGGCGGGGGGCGCTCTTTTCAAGGATCCACCGTCTCCGAGCCACACAGCCCATCCTTTGTTGCTGTCCTCCTTTTGGGATGGGGGGAGCTTTAAGAACCCTGGAAGATGGCCTGGCGACCAGCTTGAGGGGTTTTGCCTCCTGTAAGTCTAATGACTCGGTGGAGATGCGTGGCCATTTCGCCTTACGGGAAACGGTCACATTGGGGGAAGGGGAGGGAGCCCTGACTTTACCAGGGGCTAGGTGTGGACCCTTTGTGCCACCAGCTTTACCAGGGGAGGACCCAGGGTGGGTAGAACCCGCAAAGGGATCCGAATGGGTGCAGAAACAACCGTACTTGTAGGCCTGGAGGGGCTAGGAGCAGAGCGTGTATTTTTCAACATTGAGGCATAGGATGTCCTGGGTAGGGCCGGGCGTGCCAGGACCAAGTCCTTAGCCTTGCAGAATGAGAGGCGATCCTGAGACTGAATGGCCAGGATTTCCTTCACCAGGATATACACACCACAATCCTTCAAAGAAGCGGCGTGTGGCTCTCCGCAATTGGCACACTTGGCCATACACGAATGTGACTTATCATGTGCGGCTTTGGAGCAACTTGCACAGACTTTGGCTAAACCCGACAATCCAGCATTTCGTATGGACGAAGCGGTGGTAGTAGTAGCACCTCTGAGACAGTGGCACGAATGCCTTCACACAGTAGCGATACCAACCCGCATGCACCGACTCAGGGAGCTGGTCACAGTTGAACGTGATGAAGAGTGTAGGGGTGGTTCTCGAGGCCCCTCCCTGTTTTCTCACCACATGTTCAACCTTGACTGCCCCATGGTCAGCCAGCTCTAAGGTGATGTCCTCTATGGAGCAGGGTTGGCAAATAAAAAAGAAACATCCCTAAAAAAAAACAGGTTTATTACTGGGGGGTTTTTTTTTGCTTTTTCAAATAAAATTTTAAGAAAACCTGGGTTTTGTTTGTTTTTTTCAAGAAAGGAATGCTACCTATCATTATTTTATTCAAATTCATATTTATGTTTATAACTTCAACAAATATGTATCGAATTAAGATTATTTCTCTGATACTGACTCATAATAATTCATCTCTCCTTCTACAGGTTATGGCTATCATGGATACCCATAATTCTTGATCAGTGATCTGTTACTGTGATCTTTTCTTACTATAATATAATTATTAAACTGATTATATAAAAATAGAGATAGCTATTCTTTTTTTATGTTATTCTAATGCTTGTAGCATTTGTTTTTTGAAAAAACACAGAATAAAACCCAGGGTTTTTGCCTTTTCAAAATTACACTTTTTCAATAAATAAATGCTACTTATCATTATTTTATTTAAAATTCATATTTACGTTTATAATTTCAACAAATATGCATCAAATTAAGATTATTTCTCTGATAAACTCATAATTCATCTCTCCTTCTACAGGTTATGGCTATCATGGGGACCCACAATTCTTGATCGGTCATCTTTTACTGTGATCTTTCTTACTATATAATTATTAAACTAATTAATTATTAATATTATATAAAAATAGAGATAGCTATTCTTTTTCTATGTTATTCTAATACTTGTAGTATTTGTTTTTTTAAAAAACCCAGAATAAAACCAGGGTTTTTTGTTTATTTTTCAAAATTACACTTTTATTTTCAAGAAATGAATGCTACTTATCATTATTTAATTTAAAATCCATCTGGTACCCAGGCCAGATGGACCAGCCTCAACAAGGTCCTTCTCTGAGATGGAAAGGTCCTGGCAGTCATAGGGGCACCAGCTGGAGGAGGAGATCCATCCCCTCCTTGTACTGCCTTGGAGACCTGAACCGTTTGAGGAGGACCTTGCATAGGGGCGGACTCAAATTCAGTGCTTGGGACTGAGCCCGAATTCACCCCCATGGAAGGCCCTACCATCTGAGGCTGGGTTGCCTCAAGGATCATGTCTATCTCGGGGGCGCCTCCAGTTGCCCCCCTCCCCAAGACATCACTGGTTCCATTGGCAGCAGGGTCATGAGTCGAGTCTGGGGAGGCACAGGCCTCGACCCCCGCTAGGTTTAATATTCTAGCCAGCAGGTCTTTTGAGGGAAGCAACCAATGGGGCCTGGCTTCCTTCTCCCCCCTAAGGGGGGGTTTCCCTACCGAGCCGCTTCAATAGGGAGGGTTGGCTATGGGCTGCCTGCTGGCTTTCTTGGCAGTCCCCTTGGAAAGTAAAGGGGAGACTGCTGCTTGAAAGAGAGAGGTGCCCAAAGGCACCTCCAGACAAGGGGGTGAGGGGGAGTCCCTTAAACCAGTAGGCAAAGGAGAGGAGTAAGCCTCCTTTGTGCGAGAGCACAAAGGAGGGGTGGAATCTCCATTTTTTTTCTGTGGAGCTGCCCAAAGGCTGCTCCATTGATCATTAGGGGAAAATGGGAAGATGTTCTTTGGTTGGACTTTCATCATCAGGCATGGGGACCCTATTCTTTATGCAATAAGCAAATGCTAATCCCCCCTCACAGTGGCCCACTCTGCGAGGGGTGCGTATGGGGCTGGCAGAGCCAGGTGCCGCCATTTAAGGCCACCCCTCCCACCTGGTGACCTGGCAGCCCTTCTGCATGGTGGCTCCACCTTAGGCACAGCATAAAAAAATAGATAGTGAAGTGAGAAGGAAAAGGGATGTGAAGAAGGTATGATTGGGGATGAAACAGGTTGTTAAAAACCCACCATCCCAAACCAGAACTCAGGGATTAGGGAACATTGTCCCCTTCCCGCTCAGCCCCAATCTGGGATAGTTGGCTGAGAAGGTCAGCATCTACCATGTGAAAATAGAGGCCTACCAGAGAAAGTTGTGGGAGAAGTTGTAGGGGAAGTGAGGAAGTAGGGAAGAAATACATGCTGTCTGAAAGGAGAAGAGGTTAAGCTGTGGCTGGATGGGGTGCTGCGTCCCATCAGCATCTCAACACCTGAGAGAGCCAAATAAAAACGAAGGGGCCAACTTCGTCCAAGAAATCAAAGAGCCTCCAAGTCTGTGTGCATGAATCTGTCCCAAGTACAATGGACAAGCAGTAGCAAACCCACTCGTCCGGGTACTGGGACAGATAACATGCATGAAGATCATCATTTACAAGATTCAACATCACTAAGGTGTGGGAGGGTCTTTGAAACAAAGTTGTTTTGACCAAGACCTATTGGAAGCAAACCCCTCAACCCTTTGGTGGATCCAGTGGTGGCATGACAAGGTAAGATGATAAACTAAGTGACATGAAAAATTGACTAAATTCAGACCCCCCCCCCCCAAATTAAACCAAGATGGGTGGTGATAATTCAGACAGATCAAAAGATTCTACCTTACTTATAGGATGATGAAAAGATATAGTTCTATATAAAAAAACAAAACAAAGGTAATATATAGGCCAGTGTTAATATGGAGTGTAGAGAAGAAAAAGTACCGAAAATAGAAGACAAAAAAAAATCACATATAAATACAAGCCTAAATGTGCATAGTAACCTGAATTTCATTTGTAATGAGATGCTTACCTATTAAAAGTTATTTTTTTCATTCAATCAAATATGCTCCACTGGGGGTCACATGTCAAACAATATCTTTTCCCAAAGAATTTACTAATACATACAAGACAAAAGCTTTGAAATTACCTTAACTGGCTGGTGACCATTTTGGGTATGAGAGTGAGCCAAATGAAGAAGCTGTCTTTGTATAGTTGAGGGTGATAAAATTTTTAAGGCTTCACTATCAAGATCTGAAGTCATGATTTCAATGACTTCATGTTCCGAGTCACATGATTCATAACTATCAGGAGATAGACCTAGAAGACAGAAAGTGAGGTGTGATTAAAGAAATCCATTCACAACTATATGCAACATTAATATGTCAATATTTTGAAGTTAAAAGAGCTAGGATTAGCGGATGAGAAGTCATTAACAATTTGGATGCGAATCCTGGCTGAAACAATTTTCATTGTCATCAAGACCAGTACAAGTAATTCTTGCTTGACGTGTGAATGTACCAACCCAATCAAGATATCCTCAAGCCATACCTTGTATACCTGGTCCTAGCTCACTTATCACATTCTCTTAAATTTTTATGCTCTCCCTTTTTCGGTCATCCTTCTCTATTCCTTTCACGTAGGCCTTACAACTTAACATTCATATCCAACTTACCACAAACATTACAAGAGCTGCTTTTACACTTCAATTTTAGTACTCACTACACTAACTACTACTATACTAATGGATTTACAATAATAAATGTTCATTATCATCCCAATACTCATTTATTTACTAGTCTCAGCTGCGCACACATTAGAGGCTCTCTTTCATCATCTCTTTCTCCTACCCACTGTGGACCATCTCTGTGGCAGCAGGTTCTAGATCCTGCACTAAAATCCCTGCTGCTCCAACAGAGCCACTCAGGTGTTTGAAGGAAGGATAATGAGGGGTAAGTCTAAGATTTAACTTTATTTATTTATGTATCTTATCAATACGATTGAAATGTTAACTGCATACGTACCTACCTAGGATATTTCAGTGGACCAAGTTTGACGTTTGTACAATGTTTAATATTATAAATATTAGCCAAAAATTTGATCTGCAATAAAGCGTGATGCACAGTTTACAGCCTTACACATAAAGTAAATATATATATATATATATATGGCCTCACGATAAATAAATATTGGCCAAAGAAAAATAGAATTCAGTTATCCCCTCAAAAAATATGGATATATATATATATATATATATATATGAGGAATTAAACCACATTCTCCGAAGACAATTTAATTCAGAACAGTTTTGGTGTATTTCACACCCTTTTTCAACTGACACTGGGCAGAAAATATATAAGAGAAAAGCATAACACAAGATCCCCTCTTTTTCAACCCAATCCCCTACTTATGGATAATCTGGGGGGGGGGGGGGGTTAGGCCTAAACATATTGAAGGGCTGACATTTTACTATTTTATTTATTTGCGATCTTATTACAGGATTAAAAGAAAATTGATATCTTCAGTTCCTAATTTAAATCTATCCGAGGGTCAATTTTCTTTTAATCCTGTAATAAGATCGCAAATAAATAAAATAGTAAAATGTCAGCCCTTCAATATGTTTAGGCCTAACCATCCCCCCCACCCCAGATTAGCCACAAGTAGGGGATTGGGGGGAAAAAGAGGGGATCTTGTGTTATGCTTTTCTCTTATATATTTTCTGCCCAGTGTCAGTTGAAAAAGGGTGTGAGATACACCGAAACTGTTCTGAATTAAATTGTCTTCGGAGAATGTGGTTTAATTCCTCATCTTTTCTTGCGATATTGCATTAATTTTCATCATATATATATATATATATATATATAAAGGGTGTTCCATTAAGATGGATTGAAGTTAGCAGTAATTAAAACAGTGTTATTGGTGAAAATTTATTTATTTCACTATTGGATCATGTTATTTGAGTCATGGCAATTATGTGTGAAAAATAATATCGCCTAAATGTCCGCCCAGGCTTCGGCGGCACACCTCCACTCGATGGTCAGAATTTTTTAGGACGTCTCTGCATAGTTGCTCCTCGATCTCACAAATATGCCTTATTATCTCATCCTTCAGCTGTTGAATTGTTGTTGGCTTGTTGGCATAGACCTTACTTTTGAGATGACCCCAAAGGAAGAAATCTAAAGAAGTCAAGCACACGATCGTGGTGGCCAAATGACCTCGCTGTTTCGAGAGCTGATGCGACCTGGGAACTTCTCATTCAATAAAGCCATTATTGCATTGGCTGTGTGGCATGTGGTGCCGTCCTGTTGAAACCACAAATCTTCGACATATATAGAGTTCAATTCAGGCCATAAAAAGTTGGTTATCATGGCACGATATCGCTCGCCTGTCACCGCAACAGAATTCCCGGCATCATTTTCTAAGAAATACGGCCCAATGATTCCACTAGCAAAATATGCACACCAAACAGTGACCTTTTGTGGATGCAGTGACTTTTCAACAATCTTCCTGGGATTTTAATCAGCCCAAATGCAACAATTCTGCTTATTAACGAATCCACCAAGATGAAAATTGGCTTCATCACTAAAGATGATTTTTTGCGAAAAATCATCATCGGCTTGTCTTTGCTCGTGCACCCAATTGATGAATGTACGGCGTTTCAAATGGTCAGCAGTCTCCAGTTTTCGTGTCAATTGAATTTTGTAAGCGTGTAGAGACAAATCTTTTGTCAAAATTCGAGGTAACGCTGTTTTGAAGAGGTTCAATTCCTGCGTGCGATGACGAATAGGTGTCTGGATCTTCGGCCACATTTTCGCGCACTGCATCAATGTTTTCAGCTGAATGGCGTAAATGAGCACGCAATGGCGTTTTCATATCTACCACCGACCATTTTTGTTTGAATTCACGAACAATTTTCCCAATTGCACTTTCGGTTTGTCGATTATGTTTACCAAAAAATCGCGAAGTGCCCGAAATGCGTTTCTGTTGGAACGTCCATTTTCGTAATAGGCTTCGATAACTTTAACAGGTTGTTCGATTGTTAATCTTTCCATGGTTGAAATTGCCAAAGACTGAAGTTGTTAAATCTGAAAGAAAAAGATCATTAGACACTTAAACTTAACTCACATTTAAAATCGGTCCAAGTTATTGGAACACCCTTTATATATGGGTAAAATGATGATTTTTTTTTAATATCTCATCTGGCGACTGCCTTCTAGGGCATAAGTCGCCGTAATCATCCTAGCCTAAATCTAGGCTATATTAAAAGCCAAATAAAAAAACAAAAAACATACAAACAGAAAACAAAACAAAAGAAAAACAAACAAATTGAAAAAATATAAAGCGAGCTCCGTCGACGGGGGAAGGCCCGCCCTCCCCCGGCGAAGAGGCACGCGATCCATAGCCAAATATTAAATAGGGGAAAGAAGGCCGGACTCATCCAAAAAGTCTAAAAGTCCACAGGTTGGTGTGCACGAATTCGTCCCGAGTACAAGAGACAGGCGGTAGCGACCCCAAGGTAACGTGCGCGAAGATCCCCAAGACTGGGACATTCGACAAGAATGCCAAGCAGTCCGAAGAGCTACCCATAATCCTGACATGTAGTCTGTGTGTGGAAGAGCGGAACGCTGGCCCGGTCGCCAGGTCCTCGCGGACTCTTTGGCACCCTTGTAGGCACGCTCATTCCCGTTAAGTGAAGACACGTATACCCGCCAAGAGGTGGCGGGCGTGCTTCGAAATATACCGGAAGCTAGCCATAGCCCGACGAAATTCACCGACAGTGAAATCGTTCGGGCGGCGTTTATAGCGCATGTAGGCATAACGCTTCTGTTCGAGGGCCGTCTCACACTCGGCCGACCACCATGGGAGTGGACGGCATGCAAAACGGCCAGACGTTCTGGGAATAGTAGTCAGGCCCGCGGCGATGAGGTTGCCGGAGAAGAACTCAACGGCCTCATCTACCGACCTAAACTCCTCGACTGAGATAGAGAATTCAGTCATTTCCTGAAATGAAGGCCACCGCCAAGCACGACCGAGGTGGGCTCTTAGGCGGCAGTTGCCCTGAAAATGATATTTGAATGAGAAAGTGATCACTACCATGGAGGTCATCGACCACCCCACAATCAAAATCAGGCTGTGCAACCTGAGAGCAGAGATAGATCAAGGCAAGAAAATGAAGCGGTTCTCGGGCAGTGATGCGTAAACTCATACACATTTAGGACACCTATCTCAAGCTCTTCGATCAGATCGGCAAAAACTTGTCCCCTGGGATTTATTGAGTAGTCTCCCCAGAGAGGATGTCTGCCGTTCAGATCTCCAAGCAAGAGAAAGGGCCTCGGCAACCGTGCTAAGACGAGGCGGAAGGCCCCCGCGTCGAAGTCAGCTGACGGTGGAATGTACGCAGAAATAGCAGTATACCTCCTATCCAGGTGAAGCTGCAGAGCCACTGCCTGAAAGGAGGTATCTAGAGTGAAAAGAAGAACGGAGACATCATGCCGGGTGTAAACCACGCATCCCTCAACCCGGCCCCGTCCTGTGGTGGTGGGGTTGCAAAACCCTTATAACCCGGGAGGGTGGGCAGGGAGCACGCGCCTAGCATGGTCTCCTGGAGAAAAACAGCTAACGGGGAACGGGACGAGACGAGCCTCCGCAGCTCTTCCCAGTTGGCCCGGATTCCACAGCAATTCCATTGGAGGAATATGCCCTCCAGGCATAACTCGGAGGAGACGCAGGGGCCCGTTTCGAAGAGAAGACCCTCACGGGAATGGCCGTACGCTTCCCAGAGGCAGAACTCCTGGCGCTGTTGGCCGGACGAGGTGCCGAAGGCACTGTCGCCTTCGAGGACTTATCAGGTAAGGTTGGGCTCGCCAGGCGTCTTTCCTCCGTCCGCATCGAAACCTTAGGCGAGCGTTGGGGCGTTGGGGCATCGGGGGCGGTGGTTCATCTTTTGGAGGATCCACCGTCCCTGAGCTATCCCGCCTGCCACTGGCTGTGGGCGAAGGAGGCGAAGCTCCTTTATTGCTGTCCTCCTTTCGGGCGGTTGCCTCCTGAGCCCAACGACTCATTGGAGGCACGTGGCCGTTTCGCCTTACGGGAAACGGTCACGCTGGGGAAGGGAAGGGAGCCCTGGTTTTAGCTGGGGCTGGGTGTGAACCCTTTGTGCCGCCAGCTTTACTAAGGGAACACCCGGGTTGAGTAGAACTTGCAGAAAGGCTTCGAATAGGCGCGGAAACAACCGTGCTCGTTGGCCTGGATGGGCCAGGAACAGAGGGTATCTTTCTTAGCATTGAGGCGTAAGACGTCCCAGGCAGAACCGGGCGTGTCAGGACCAAGTCCTTAGCCTCGCGGAATGAGAGACGATCCTGGGCCTGAACGGCTAGGATTTCTTTCTCAAGGAGATATCAACCACATTGCTTCGAAGAAGCGGGGTGCGGCTTTCCGCAATTGACACACTTGGCCACACAGGAATTGGACTTATCGTGTGTGGCCTTGGAGCAATTTACACAGACTTCCGGTGACCCCGACTTTGCACGTCTACATGAGCGATTCGTATAGCCGAAGCGGTAACAGTAATAGCACCTCGGCGGCAGCGGCACGAATGCCTTCATGCGGTAGCGGTACCAACCGGCACGCACCGATTCAGGGAGCTTGTCACAGTCAAACATGACCAAGGGTGTAGGGGTGGGTCTCGAGGCCCCTCTCTGTTTTCTCATCACACGCTCGACCTTGACCGGCCCGTGATCGGCGAGCTCTAGAGGGATATCTTCTATGGAATAGTCCACGAGTTCCCTCGCATAAACTACTCCTTTCACAAAGTTCATGGTAGAGTGTAGCATCACACTCACCAGGGTGCCATCAACTGTCCGAAGAGCACTTATCTTGGCAGCCTCGGAGGGACCCGCCGCAATCGCCAGAAGGCTCCCTTCCGAGAAACGGGCCACCTTCGGCTCTCCTCTGATGCATCATGTTGCTCTTAGCAAACACGGTGCCATCAGTGGAGCGAATAACGAGGAAGCGTTTGAAGCCAGCGGGCTCGAAAACGCCGGGTAATCTCGGAATGCGGGGCCCCGATGTAATCGAAGCTCCGCTCAGCGCTCTAGCACTTTTTGTAATAGTCAGGGGCTCCGCACCCGGGGGGGTCAATGGGGCCGGATGTGCCGATTTTGGCTTGGTCGCTTACCGAAATAGAAGCAGACCCATCCATCCCCGCAGCCCCTGCGGATGGATAGGAGCCTGCAGTCTTTTTAGTCTTTTTTCTTTTTAGCAGAGGATGGCAGGGAATGAACCCTCATCTCCCCTCTGCCGGCAGGTGCCCCCGGGCCAGATGGACTGGCCTTACCAAGATCCTTCTCCGAGATAGAGAAGGTCCTGGCAGTCGTAGGGGCACCGGTCGGAGGAGGAGATCCCTTCCCTCCTCTTACTGCCTTGGAAACCCTAGCCGTTTGAGGAGGACCTTGCATAAGAGCGGAATCGGGTTCGGTGCTTGGCGCCGAACCCGGATTTGCTCCCATGGAAGGCCCTACCGTCTGAGACTGGGTTGCCTCAAGGACCATGTCTATCTCGGGTGCGGCCTCCATTTGGCCATCCCCTCCCCCCCAGGACATCACAGGTCCTATTGGCAGCAGTATCTTTACTCTCGTCTTGAAACTCACAGGCCTTGACCCCAGCTAGGATTAGTATTCTAGCCAGCAGGTCTTTTGAGGGAAGCGACCGAAGGGGCCTGTTTTTTTTTTTCTCTCATCTGGCAACTGCCTTCTAGGGTATAAGTCGCCGTACTCAAGCTAGCCTAAATTTAGGCTATATTAAAAGCCAAATTAAAAAAAAAACAAAAGAAACAAAAATACAAACAAAAAGCAAAAGAAAACAAACGAATTGAAAATATATAGAGAAAGCTGCGCGATGGGGGAAGGCCCGCCCTACCCCGCTGAAGAAGACCGCGATCCATAATTGAATATTAAATAACAAGGAGAAGGCCAGCCTCTTCCAAAAAGTCTTTTTTTTAAGGGGATATCTGGCAACTGCCCACTTGGGCATAAGTCGCGGCAAACAAACAGCCTAGTT
The DNA here is from genome assembly GCA_963969495.1 of Ceratothoa steindachneri. NCBI lineage: Eukaryota > Metazoa > Arthropoda > Malacostraca > Isopoda > Cymothoidae > Ceratothoa > Ceratothoa steindachneri. The sequence goes on along the minus strand of OZ018317.1, from coordinate 161,080,121 downwards.
CTAGGCTACTTCAAAATAAAAATTTGAAAACAAAACAATGATAAAAAGGCGAGATGACAATTAGGAAGCAAGCTCCAGCATCGGGGGGAGGTCCCCCCCCCCTGCGTAGGAGCGTGCGAACTACAAAGAAAACAACAATAACAAAAGGTATGGGTGGGGATAAAGCAGGTTGTTAAAACCCCACTACCCCAGACTGGAGCTTAGGGGTTAGGGAACATAGTCCCCTCCCCCTTCAGCCCTGATCCGGGACAGTTGGCTGAGAAGAAGGTCAGCATCTACCCTGTGAAATCAGAGGCTGACCAGAGAAAGTTGTGGGAGAGGTTGTATGAAAAGCGAAGAAACTGGGGGGAAACAAGTGTTTTGAAGGAAAGAGAAGAGGCTAAGCTGGGGTCAAATGGTGTGCTGAGTCCCGTCAGCACGGCAGCCAGGATGGCAAATCGCTGTGCCCCTGATGGGAAGTCCCCTTGAAAAAAAAGGGAGAACTGCAGGTGGGAAGAGGGAGGTGCCCGAAAGCAACTCCAGAGAAAGGGGTGAGTGAGGGGGGAGTCCCCTACACCCATAGGAGAAGGAGAGGAGTAAGTCTCCTCTCTGGTTAGAGAAATTTTGAGGGTCCCCTGCACAAGCACAGGGGGAAGACCTCCATTTTTTCTGTGGAGCTGCCCGAAGGCGGCTCCGTTGATTGTGAGGGGGGAAAAGGGAAGGTTTTTTTTTTTATATTTGCATCATTGGGCATGGTGATCAAATTTTCTCACGGGATGCACCCCTCACAGTAGCCCGCCCTGCAAGGGGTGCGGACAGGCCTGGCAGAGCCAGGTGCTGCTATTTATGACCACCCCTCCCACCTGGTGGCCTGGCAGTCCCTTGGACACGGCGTAAAATTGATAGAGTGTGAAGAGAGAAGGAAAAGGGATGTGAGGAAGGTATGGGTGGTGATGAAGCAGGTTGTTAAAAACCCACCATCCCAAACCAAGCTCAGGGGTTAGGGAACATTGACCCCTCCCCCCTCAGCCCCAATCCAGGATAGTTGGCTGAGAAGTAGGTCAGCATCTACCGTGAAAAAGTAGAGGCAGACCAGAGAAAGTTATGGGATAAGTTGTAGGGAAAGTGAGCAAGTAGGGGAGAAATACAGGCTGTCTGAAAGAAGGAGAAGAGGCTAAGCTGCGGTCGGACGAGGTGCTGAGTCCCGTCAGCACGGAAGCCAAGATGGCAAATTGCCACGCCCTTTACGGGGCTGTGAGCCACCAGCTCCACTAAGGGAGTGTGGGGGGAAGGGGACAACCCACAGAAGCAACTGTGCTCATAGGCCTGGAGGGGCTAGGAGCAGAGAGCCTTCTTAACTTAAGAGGTGTAGGAAGTCCCAGGTTGACCTCCTAAAAAAGATACAAGCTACATTGTTTTGAGGAAGCAAGGTGTGGCTCACTGCAATCCGCGCATTTGCCATTATATAACAGATTTATCATGCAATGCCTTTGAGCAGTTTATGCCGATTTCAGATTAACTTGACTTGTAATGATTGCAGGTTTGATTAGTATGATTGAAGCAGTGGCAATGGTAACACCTCCACAGCAGTGGTATGAATGCCTTGGTGCGATAGCGATACCAATTGGCATATGCCAACTCAGGGAGCCTGTCACAATCCAACATGATGAATAGTATGGTGGTGGCTCAAGTGCACACCCTCCTCTTTTCTCATCACACACACTGCCTTGACCGCTCCTTGGTCAGCCAGCTCTTAAGTGATGTCTTCTAAAGACTAGTACAAGTGTTCCCTCACATAAACCACCCATTAATTGTGCCCCAATGCCCAGGACCCGCTCAAGTCCTTGTAACCATGGGCATAGTTTATATAAGTACAAAAGGCTCTCTTTTGCACAGCATGAGCTAGTTGGTCATGTCCTTTAGCCCAGAGAAAATACAGGTAATAGTTGTAGGGGAAAGAAAAGTGCAGAGGGCAAATGCCCCACCTTCCCCAGTCCGCCAAACGTTCAATTCAACCCAGAGAGTGGGCATTCCCTATTTGTACTTGAACAGGGAGGGCATGCAGCTCCTCCAGGTACCTAGCGTAATAGGCTACACAGAGTATTCCCCTACAGGGCACAGAACACTCAAAACCACAGCTTCTTCCACACAGGCCAACAAAGGTCATACAACACCACTAGGAACAGTTAAGCCAAAATATCCATTCTTTTCAAACAGGAATTGGCTTTAAGAAAAATCTCTTGTTTGTGAGAAAGATATGTAAGCGATGGTCATGTTAATGAATCATGTGACACATATCAGACATTTGTGTATGTACACATTCAAATAGACAATGATATACATAAATTGTATTACACATTATTAATCTTGCATTTTTCTAGTTTTAAATAGAGATCATAATCTAATTACATTCCTGTTTCTTTTATGAGAGAGTCATACATAGATAAGAGAATGAGCAACTTTTTAAAATAGCAACCGCGCACAATCTATCTACATACAAATGCAAGCTCTGGCAAAGACCATTACTCACTCAGTCTTTGAGCAGAAAGGTAGTCACTCAAGTTTTGACTGTGCTTCATTGATCAATGCAAGTATAAGACTATTATTGTAATAAAAATGTTATAAACAAAGGTGTGTTTCAATAACCATGGTCACTACCACCTCAGAATAAAGGTTCTCCAAGGTATAAACTTGAGCTTCCTTCTAGAAATAATATATAGGAGAAAAACTGCTAAACTTACAATTTTCTAATTTGCTAGAACTTAATTTCCTTTGATTATTCATTCTTTTGAAGACACAAAAATTTAGCAGTGTATATATATGACAACCATTTTTTCACTTAATTTTCTCTGAAAAAACAAAAAAAATGGCGTAAGTACGGTGGCTCTACACCAGAGAACAAAAGAGAAAGAAAACTCAAAACAAATTGTTTTCATCTAAGTATATTTTGCTTTGAAATAGGCAAAAAATCACCAACTAACCCAGCATCATACACCTTCTTACTCCATTCACCCTCTCACATCATAGAATGTCTAATCCAAAACAAAATAAACTCTCACATCCTAAGAGATGCCTCTCAACATTTTCACTATACTCGTCATTCTTTCCCATGCGCTCGCTAATCATCAAATTTTTCAGCTCTGCTGGTCCATTATAGCAAATCTGCTGAGGCTTTTTTTTAAGACTCCATTAATTAAGTAAGCAACAGTCTGCTAATGGTTTTTTGTCCGCCAACCCTTTATTAGTAGTTAAAAACATCATTTCCAATAAAATTACCTTACAATTTATATATATATTTTATATATTTTTATATATAACATAACTTAAAACAGCAAAATAAAGAATCTTCATTACAGTCATTAGTCATTGTTGTCCTCCTCCTCCTCCTTTTGATTCACTGCATTGCCAGGCTGGCTTGAGCAAGGCGACAGTGTCAAAAATCATTCCATTTTAAAATGTAAATAAATCACTGTGAAATTATCAAAATAAATCAAATACAAATACTGTAAGGAATACATCTTTTAAGACTCAGGGAGTTAATGTACCCTGCCTCCCACGCTGGCTGCACAATAAACAGTTCTAAAATATTCCCACCCATGCAGCCTACATACTGCGCAAACCACCTGCACATCAGACAGATCTAGAATAGGGTGGCCAGATTTCTGGAAGTGAAAACTAGGACATCTGGCCACCCTAATCTAGAAATTTCTCCACATTTTCAAAAATAGTCTTGAATTTCCCAATTTCACTGTTGGCAATTTTAAAAAGTTTGCATTAGCAGACTATAATTTTTGGCATTCCACTAACACTTCCAAAATTTTTTTGTTAGTCCGCTATTAGTGGATTAGTGATTGCCAGACATAAATTGAGGAATGCCCACCTTTGATAATGGCCCATACTCAAATAGTCTATGTGTAGTTCATATATTTGGCTCCTCTCACCCTTCCCCATGCCTAATCTCTCTCTTTTTCCATTGTACCCACATTCATGATCTCATTTTAGCCACAGAAGAGATAGGAATACAGGTATTGGTGAAATAGATTGTACTTTGTTTAAGAGAAGTAGTGCTGGATAAGAAACCAGGTGAGAATTTAGTCTGTGTGAGCAGGTAGATTCACAGTAGACCTTCTGGAAGAGGCTGTTAAGCCTGTCTATCCAGCTGAATTATTGTTGGAGGTTGTGGCAGCATTCGGATTAATCTTATTATAGTCTAATTTGGATTTATAATTGAATATTAAATCTTGGTTTTCTCCATGTTCTAAGTTACTTTCAAATTTTAGCACTTTGACTCTATAACATGTGGGGTAATGCATTACAATTATTTGTCACTCATTCACAAAAGAAATTCTTCCTCTTGTCTAGTCTTAAAATTTCCTTGGCATGCCTCCTCATTCTTTGATCTTCCTGCATCACAAAAAGATCTTGGCTCACATCTTGATCGTTCACTCCTGACACAAACTTATGTTTCTATCATGTCCCATCTTGCCTTTGTGTATGCTAGCGTCAGTAACCCCAGCTTCTTCAGTGTTGGTACCAGCTTACTTGCTCTTCTCTGCACATTTTTGACCGCATCTATAATCTTTATCATATACGGGGCCCAAACCTGATTTACATACTCCAAATGCGTCCTAACTAATGCCACATACAAAGATTTTAAAATTTATTCAGCCAAAGATACAAAAGTTTTTCTTATTAGTCCCACCAACCTGTTTGCTTTATGTATCTTTTCCACCATGTGGTCCAAGAAATTTAGCTTATTGTCATTTGTCAATAAGTACCCCAATGTCTTTCTCTGAGTATACCTCTGTCATTTCTTTATTTATGTAATATCCTTTATTTCTTGCAGCATTCTTTCCAATTCTCATGCATTTGTATTTTGGGAGAGTGAAATAACAACAGCAATTTTCAAACCACATCTTCATGCACTCAATGTCCTCTTGAAGCAGGTTCACATCATTCTGATTTTTTTTATCTTCGTATATACCTTGGTGTAATCTGCGTACATATACACCTCACTCCCATTTTTCATTGCATGAGGAAGATCATTAATATATATCATAAACAGCAATGGTTCCAAAACTTACCCCTGCTGCACTCCACTTTCCACATCTTTCTACTCAGACTCCTGGCTATTCACAATTATACGTTGCTTTCTGGGTCTTGAAAAGGCATTAATCCACTTTAAGTACTTCCCTCCAATGTTATAACTCTTCACTTTTCCAACCACCTTCCTGTAGCACTTTGTCAAAAGCCTTCATAAAATCACAGTAAGCTACATCAACTTCATCTCCTTCCTCTAATATCCTGGTCCAGTAATCCATTATTCTTATAAGTTGCAGTACTGTTGAATGCCCAGGCAGAAATCAAAATTGTTGTTTGTTGAATAGTTGTTTTGACTTCATGTGTTTCATAATTCCTTCACTAATTAATGATTCCATTAATTTGCATACTACACTGGTAAGGCTTACTAGTCTGTAATTTGCTGAATTACATTTTTTTTTCCTTTTTTAAAACTAGCTGTTATGTTCACTAACTTCCAGTCTATTGGAATCTGCCCCTTGTTAAATGAATGTTCGAATAACATCCTAAATGGTTCTGCTAACTGATTGGCTCCTTCTTTGATGAATCTTGGATGCAATCCATCTGGCCAGGTGACTTGTTCTTCTTCATATCTTTGCAATTGAGAATTCTATCATCAATAGTTCAGGTACTACCTTAATTGGTAGACTGATTATGTCTCCTGTCAGTTCTTCTGTGAATACTTCACTAAAATAATTTGATAATACTTCTGTCTTTTCACAGTCTGTTTTGTCTTAGTTGTATTGAATACCAGTTCTACTTGTTAATTTTCCCTGGATATACTTCCAAAATATTTGGGGATTCTCTTTCACATATTGTGCAATATTGCGTTCTTTGTTTTTTATTTCTTTCCTCATTTTGTTTCTCACTTGATTATTGATTCTTCTAACTCCTTCTCCACTTCTAGGTATTCTCTATTATTGGTACCTTCACATATTCTAAATCATTTTAATCTTGCGCAAAGATGATTCTTTCTTCTTATTTTTGTCCACAGTTTTCTGTTCAATAGCAATTCTTTGTTCATTATCTTCGACTTCTTTCACTGGTACAACTTTGTGTATTATTTCCTCCAAATTTGCTAAAGTTTTTCCACTTTACACAGAAGCTACATGATCTTGCTATGTCCATGCCATGATGCCCAAGGAATGTCAAGAAAAGCAAAGGGTGCCCAACAAAGTATTAAGGGTAAGATTAATATTTTTTTATGACACTTTTATCATGCTGCAACCCGGCCTAAACTTTAACATATAACATAACATAACATAACATAATTTCACAGATGACAAAAGCCACAAGGCCCTATCAAAGGTCATCCGCATCCGTCAAAACCCACCCACAAAAAGCACCATCACCAGGGAAAGACAAAATCAAAGTCCCCCACAATATAATATAACAGATGACCAAAGCCACAAGGGCTCATCATAGGTCATCCGAGTCAAACGGCCTCTTTTTTAAGGCACCCAAACCCCCAGGAAACTCCTCTTTCCTCTTTTTTGTTTACAACCCTAATACATTAGTTTCGTGCCTTTCAAGCTAGGCATTGGGACTAACACCATATTAAAAGAAAAATGTTTTTAAACATAATCACTAACAAAATCGGGCGCTACTAATCTTAATTACCCTTTAATCTTTTCATGGCACTTCTTACTTCTAGTGTATATCAGTTACAGAATCACATCTGATTGGGGTATTTTGCTAGCAAATTGTAGAGATTCAATGGTAATTATTTCACATTCAATGTGGCACCATCTTTCATACCCATCCTGAGGTAAAGCTGAAGATCCATACCCAGCAATTTTTTTAATATTTTTTTTAATTTTAAGAGTTCATCTGGCAACTGCCTACTTGGGCATTAGTTGCCAGAGTCAACACTGCCTAATACTAGGAATCTTTAAAATAAGTTGAGCACTGTATAATGCTTCCTTTTGTCAGCCCTCTGTCTCTTGTGATTTCCTTAACATGCCGAGTCATAAAGTCATACCTCACTGTCTCTATAAGTCTATACTCCAAACTGTTTCTTCCTGCAGTTGTGGTACAGTTTTCCCAATTTATATTTGGCAGATTGAAGTCCCTTAGTATGATCTTGTGTTTTTCTGATTTAATGTTCATCTCTTGCAATATTGTCAATAGTTAATCATTATAAATACCTATTATTATTATTATTCTGTCTTGTTGTTGCTAGGACTTCTGTATGTCGAGACAATTAATATGAGTCGTACCTTTCACTTCAATACATATATACTTGCAATATTGCTGTTTAAACACTATTTCGCTGAAAGATATATCCTTTCTAACATATAGGGTCGGGTGGAAATGGATCATACTGCTAGTGGTTCTTTGATCAAAACTAAAGTTTTAAAGTTAGCAGAAATCCAAAGTGCCCAACAGGTAGCTCATATAAATACCTTTATTTTCCACAGACAGAACTTTGAAATATGTTTACAAGTTCAGATTTATGGTGTCATTTTTGAAAAAAAAGTGTTTTTGTATGGATTGTGACCATGTAGGACACATCCCGTACACCCTTGGTATTATTTTTTAAAAAATTATAGGCAACAACTGAAATTAAAAGATCTACTACTACTAAATAATACACAAATGTTATGACAAGACATATGTATAATATAAAAAAATAGAATTGTTATTTTACAGCATTTTTACATAGGTATCAAAAAAAAAAATTCTTAATTTTATAGAACATTTTTGAGCAAGTAATGCACAGCCCTCATTGTTTATCATTGCATAGATATATTAATAACCTCATTAGGAAATGTAAAATCAGACCATACAAACCTCACATAGTCAGCATGAATTTCAATTTTTTCAAAAATATAAACACTTATCGAATTACTTAATACACTTACCACAGCACTGTATATACTTAAATCTTGCATCTAACATAAAATAATGTTAGATAAAAATGGTCAACTTTGCAGCTTGATATCTTGTATTTTTATTCATTTTTTGGTTGCCTTTTCATATTTAAAACACAAAACAATGTTATGTGGTCAACATACAGTAGTTTCAAAGTGAAATCGCCATTAATTAGTAAAGTTTTCACAAATTTCCAAATTTTGTATAGACCGTGTACTAAGCACCATTTTTTGTAAACTGTAAACACAGAAATCCCCACACTGGTCACCATTATGAAAGCATACTCATTTTCCTTCACAATGATCATATTCACCACGGAAATGATAATAGTGGAATCACACAATATTCACGAACATTGTGGACTATAATGTAGATCATAAAAATTACATTAGACACGTAACATATAAAAAAATTTACCTAGTAAACAAAAATGGCATTGAACTCTGTGGGAAGAAGAGCGAGGTGATGTCACATCCATTTTCTATGCTAAAGGTAAACTGAATCAACTCCATATTTGGCAAGAAGGCCTTTTGTACGGTCCACATCCACTTACCCTACCAGCAAACCCCTGCCTTCTTTTGCATTAATAACCCCCCCCTCCCACCTGATACCAGTTTATCCACTAGCCAGCTATTCCTATTTTTATTTATTTATATATTATCTGTTAAGTTTATTAAGTGGTGAGATTGTATATATATATTGTTTGTGATTGTTGGGGGGGGGGGGTCATATTTTTTTCTTGTAAAAATAAAGTTAGAATTGGATCGCCTCTCATTGTTACTTCAAATAACCAGGAGGCTCTACCTGACAAAGCAGACAGTGTGACTGCAAGTAATCCATAGCTTGCTGCCACAATATCTGAAACTTTTACTCACTTATCCTTATATACAATAGGTCTTTTAAAACATAACACAAACTAGTTCATACAATCAAATTAGCCCAATCAATACCTGTTGAAATGACATAACAGAACCTAAGGCATACAAATTGTTCCCAATTTTTTCATCAAGTTATGCACCTTTGCTACCAAAATTAACACTGCTATTTACAGCCTCCCCAAGATCTTTTATATAAACCATGAATAATAATGGGCCCCAGTGCCGGATTAACCATTAGGCAAACAAGGCAAATGCCTTAGCCAGCCAAAAATAAAGTAAAAAGATATATATACCATTTTACTTTACAAAAAAATAAATTTGAATAGTAAAGAATGTCCTAATCATTTAAAACATTAAATTAAACACAAAGAAGATCCATCTAGGTGTAAAAATGCACTATGTACAAAATATATTAAATCTATGTGCAAAAGGTATACAAAATCTATGTACAACATCATTTTATTTAGACTCTAACTAGTGCTTAGTATCAAGAATTAATTTTAGTAATAAATAATAAGCCTAATCAAATTGAATCAATATTATTAATTTAATCCTCTCTAGATCATATTATTTAATTAATAGTCTCTAGATCATGTTGAAACTTAGTGTTAGTGTTCTTGTTGATTATTAATTCTTCTAGCTACCCTACATGTTGTAGGAAAATTGCATTTTCTTATGCCCTTCCCTCATGGGGGGGGTCTACTAGAAATTTGATGTTATTTCTCATTTATTTTCATTTCGGGAATTAATTATTAATGTACAGTGCTCCCTCACCTATCCCGGTTAATGCATTCCAGACCCACCTGCGATAGGTGAATATCTGCAAAGCAGAAACCACATATTTATTTAATTAGTTAAATACATATATTTAAGCGTATTTTAAACTTTTATACAGCATCCACACACTCATTAACCTTCCCTACACATATTTAATCGGTTATTTAAGGCTTTCTCTGGCTTAGAGCCGCCTTCTATAATTTCTCTGAATGTCTCGCTTACATAATGGTCAGCAGCAACTTTAGCGGCACAGGCAGCTTCTCCATGCAACAAAATATTTCAAATTCCATAGTGCCTCTGGAATTTGTCAAACCAGCCCTTGCTGAGAGTAAATGGGGTTGCTTTCTTGGGAGAACTTGGACCTGCTTCATCATCATCATGATTTTGAGCAAGTTAAGTGTATGTATCATACAGAGACTTTGACTTTGGCGGATTGTGTTGCTATCCAGCGCGATAATTATTATTTATTTTTTTTTTAAATCACTAAGCCAGAGAGACAATGTAGATTCCATCCTAACCATCACCTTATTACACAACGTTACAACCCTCTTGGCAGTTTTATTGAGAGAAACAGCTGCTGTCAATCTTATATTCTTCTCGTCCTTCTTAATATAACATACCGTTGATTCATTGAGGCCAAAGTGGCACCCGTACAGCCGTGTACATTCTCCTTTCCTTAAACATGTCAAGAAGTTTCACCTTTTCAACAATGGTTAGATTCTTCCTTGAGCGCTTGGATTCAGGTTCAGAAGACTTAGAAGATGCAGGACCTGTGATGTAGTGAACCGCGATATAGCGAGGGACCACTGTATATCAAAATTATAGAAATTTCTCTAGACCAGAAGCTGCAAATTTTCATGTATTACAAGAAACTCTCAAGGATTTTTCCAGAATCTTACTCAAACCTGCCTAAGTTGAAGTGCCTGATAAGGTGAGTGGACTCTTAGAATGAATGTATAGAGAATATGACAAGGAAGAAAAGCCACAAAGTTCATTGCTTATCTAGATGTCATGATAATGAAGAATACTGTTGAGCATTAGTACGAGTTTTTAGTCATATATTATTAGAGATATCTATAGTTATATACCTATTCTTGTATTTTATGTGCATAGTTATTTTGCATGTGTTAGTTAAGGTTATAGATAGTTAAATGATTACAGAGTTTTAATTGAATTTGTAAATTTAAGGGAAATATGTTAAATTTGATACAGCTATCTAGAAACAAAGTGAGAATTCTCTAGTGTGAATCATTTTTTTAAATTTCACTGCCTTCAAACTGATTTTACCGAATGGTGAGAGAATTGATCGTGACTGGCTAGGGCCTATGTTTTCTGCTTTCCTTGCATTCTGTTTTCGCCTGACCCTGTACAGCTTTCTGGAGAAGGATTTACAGATTGCAAGATTATGGCTCAGTACTTAAAAGTGCATGGATACAGTCCAAAGCACATCAAGTCAGTTCTGATATTATGTCAGCACAATGTTGATGCTGGGCGAGTTGAGGAGCAAAAGATCTGATACAAAATACCAGCAAATAGAAAAGACCAAGCAGTCAACTAAATGGCAAAGTTAAAGTCCCCCAAATTCCCAAGAAAACCTCATACAAAGGCTTAAATCTGACTTCCTCCCTCCTGTTTCATGAGTCAATTCAAGAAACACAACTGCAGCTTCATTGAGAAAAACAACTACCACAGTTCCCTCATCCACAGGGGATCTTGGAGCAGCAGTAGGCCCCAGAGGTACGGCATGCAAGTCCACCAGTGTGTGGACACGCCCTGGTACTGGTAGGGTGTTTGGGGGGCCTGAAGGCAAAGTAACTCTTGTTTCAGAACAGTCGCACCCCAAGGGGTGATTCTGGACAATTGTTCGCCTCAGCCACCCTAAATCTTTCACTTGTCGCTCCCAGCGCCACACCCTGGTACACCATCTCAACTGATAACCAAACCAAGTGAGGGGGCCTGCTATCTTGTGGGTTGGCCCCATTTGTGCAAAAGACTTCGGGGAAAATAACCTTGAGGAAAAAACATGCCCCGGAGGTAGGCATAAAGATGACGCCAAGATACTTTCTTGGCTATCGGCAACCTTCTGAAACTACTAGTTCATCCCAATTGCCTGGGTTTTCCTTGCCATTGGGGCCATGGGCTGGTGGTCAAGATAGTGGGTCTGAAGATTGCATGCCTCCTCACCCACTCAAACCTTTAGTGTAGGTGCTTGTGCCTTACATGAGTAGTCTGGCGGTGATGGGTGACTTGTGGCTGCGACTGGCGGTAGTCTATACGTCTGGTGACATGGAGCTAATGGTCGCTCACTATCTGGGATGAGGCAGCGGATGTGTTCGGCGTCTCACTGCACGACTGAGCAACCCACTTTAGGACCAAACTGCTCACCCCTACACGGGGGGAGTCATAGAAAAGGTTGCCCCAAAATTGTCTGCTTCAACCTTAACCGGGTGGGTGGCCACGCTCGTCAGGTCACCCCATAAATGTGGCTGAAGAATAAGAAACAAAAATATAAAATTCGCTATTGGAAGTTGGAACGTTCGCACTCTTACTGAGGGACCAGCAGATGATGGAAATGACAAGCGACTCCCATGGAGAACACCTCTGGTGGCTCTTGAACTTCAGAGATACAACATTGATATTGCAGCATTGAGTGAAACAAGGCTGCCCAACCAAGGTTCCTTGGTGGATGATGGTGGCAGCTATACATTCTACTAGATAGGCTACTCAACTCAGAAGCAATGTAACCATGGTGTTGGCTTCGCTATCAAAAAACGTATATTGCAATCAATCACTAATACACCAATAGCAATAAATACACATATGATGAAATGAAGAATTCCTTTAACTGAGGGGCGATATACCACAATTTTTAGCTGCTACGCACCTACTCTAAATAGTACCGAAGAGGATAAGGACTCCTTTTATGACTTGCTTGATGCACATCTTCAGCTGGTAGACAAAAATGACGAAAATCCTTCTCATAAATTTTAATGCTCGCATTGGTGTGGAACATCATGTGTGGGAAAGAGTACTTGGGCATCATGGCATTGGGAAAATGAATGAAAATGGACATCACCTTCATGGGCTATGCTGAGAACACTCCCTTGCGATTACCAACACCATCTTCCAGATGAAAAATATATACAAGGGCACATGGATGCATCCAAGATCTGGGCATTGGCACATGATGGATTATGTAATTGTTAAACAACAGGACAAAAAAAAAGACATTAATCACACAAGCGATGCATGGAGCGGAATGTTGGACCAACCACAGGATGGTCAGATGTCCTTCAACTACAAATTTGACTTCCCTGCCGATGCAGAGCCCCTCAGAAGAAATTGAAATGCAGAGCAATAACAGATCCACAAACAAAAACCGCACTAGCTACAAAAATAAGCGGCAGGCTGAATGAGCTCCTGCTGTTCAATCAAATTGGTACCATTAATAATGCCTGGAAACAATTCTTGGTTTCGCCACTCGAAAAAATCAAGCCTGGTTTAACGAGAGTTCTGAAGATATTAAAACACTACTGAAAAGAAGAAATGACGCCCACTCTGCATACTTGAATAACAGATCTCAGTTTTTATTACAAAAAATGGAGACTAATTCGGGGTGAGACACAGAGAACCTTAAGAGAAATGCAAAATAGGTGGTGGATTGAAAAAGCCAGGGAAATACAAGGATTTGCTGCTGTGGGAGACAGCCACAACTTCTATGATGCATTAGAGCAAAATAACCCCTGTTAGATCAGTTGATGGAAGCACACTATAAACTGGAAGAGATGAAATTGTTGCAAGATGGAAAGAACATTATAGCCAACTCTTAAATACATGCAATCATACTGACCCCACAGCACTAAACCTACTACAAGATTACCCCCAAATAAATAAACTGGATGCTGAATCTACAATAGAAGAAGAATGGTGTGTCAACGTCGGTAGCGATCGGATGTGTTCTCGGAGAGCTCTCTATTCAGTGACATTTTTTCATTTTGGATTTTTCGGTGTAATATATTTAAGTTCGGGAAGATAGTTAACTTTGAATATTAGACATAATACTAAAGGAATTTTTAATTATATTTTGAAAAGTTTCTCAGTACAGCTGTTGCTTTGGATGATGTGAGTATGCCTTTTGATGTAAGCAGTGTGTATGTAGTTTGTGATTTTTGTGGTGTTGAAAGAAGAGCAAATGTATCTGAATGCCCGGTTTGTTATGTGACTAGTGCAAATGTGGCTTTGGTAGAGGAGGTGAGTCGGTTGCGTGATGAGTGCAAGAGATTACGTGAGTTGGTGAATGAAGTGAGAAGGGATGCGGGTGTACGCATGAAGAATGTGGCTGGGACCAGGAGGGTGGAAGATAGGCCTAGACTAGGGACTGGAGAAAAGGAAGTGAGTGAAGATGAATATTGGGTGAATATGGATAGAATAGATAGGTTAGGTCTGTGAGTAAGAGGGACAGGGAACCTGTTAGGTTGACTAACAGATTCGATGCCCTGAGAGAGGAAGAGGTTGAAAGTGATTTGTCTGATGTGGTCATGGCAGAAAGTGAAATAAGTGCTAGTTTGAATGAGAACAGGGGAAAGGGGAATGCTAGGCCTAGGGAGACTAGGAGGATGACTGAGGTGCTTGTGATGGGTGACTCAGATTAGATATTTAGATAGGTTGCGGATGCATAAAACTCACATCCTAGTCAAGCTTCAAATGAACAAAGGATCGATAAAAAGTAAGGCAGTAGCCCCGATCAGCACTCCAAGCGCTGAATATCACTGAACGAAGAATATCCATGACATGGGTACAAGAGACCCTAAGGCAGCAAATATGAGCCTCCCAGGTGAGGCGTCGGTCAAATACAAGACCAGGAAAACGGTGCGATTCAACCATTTCTAGGCGCACCTCCATTAAGAAACAAGTCTGGGTCAGGGTGGAGTCGGGGATGGCGGAAGAAGTGCACCACCTTAGTCTTGGCCAAGGAAAACTGAAACCTGTGCGCTTCAACATAGCGAGAGACGCGGGTCAATGCCTGATTGAGTTGACATCTGGGCCGCGCCAAAAGAGATCGAAAGGTCATCTAACTAGAGCGTAGCAAGGTGATACCGTTGATGCCCAGGACAGAGTGTGACACTGAGGACACCCACTTCCTGCTCAATTGGGCCGGAAAGGGCTCCCCTCACCCATACGCAAAAAATCAGATATAAAGATTGGGAGGCATCTCCTTGCCCCCATCGTGTGGAGAGTCTCCATGATACCATATCGCCATGCGGTATCATAGGCCTTCTCCAGATCGAAAAACACTGCGGTGTAGTGCTGTCTATGAAGGAAGGACTCGCAGATGGCATTTTCCAGGCGGAGCAGAGCATCTGACATGGAGTGGAACTTGCGGAAGAAAAACTGTGGAGGAGAAGACAAATAGCCTCTGCTGTGCAGAAAAATGGCTAATCTAACATTTACCAATTTCTCCATCAACTTGCACATGTAAGAGGTTAGAGAGATTGGGCAGAAACTGGCCGGAGTAGAGTGATCTCTCACCGGTTTGTAAAAGGCGAGCACAGTAGCGATTTGTCAGGAATCCAGGAGAAGAACCTCCACCCAGATCCTGTTGAACAAATGTAACAGAAAGGCCATGCCTCGCTCACCCTGGTGTCGAAGCATGGCATACAGGACATCATCCAGACCATAGGCGGTGTCCATGCACAAAGCAAGAGATGAATGCAACTAACTCAGAGTAAACCTGTCGTTGAAGGGTTGTCTGCCTCTGGAGGTAAAGTCCAGTCGGCAACCTTCCGCGACATCACAACATGCATTGAATGCTGACAGAGCAACATCCAGGCTAGAGAATGCGGTCATGAAGGATTCCTCCATGGACGTAGGGTCCGAGATTGCGGTCCCATTCTCCTGGAGAATGCACCAAGCACCACCAGGGCGAGCTCTCAGGAAGCAGCTGTCCAGAAAATGATATTTGAATGGGAAAGTGATCACTACCATGGAGGTCATTGACCTCTCCCCAATTAAAATCGGGCTGTGCATCCAGAGGGCACAAAGATAGATCGAGGCACCGTCGATCAGGTCAGCAAGGACTTGACCTCGGGGATTGATAGTCTCCCCAGAGGGGGTGTCTACCATTTAGATCTCCGAGCAAGAGAAAGGGCCTTGGCAACCATGCCACAATGCGGCGGAAGTCCCCCGTGTCAAAGTCAGCTGACGGTGGAATGTACGTGGAAATAACGGTATACCTCCTATCAAGGTGAAGCTGCACAGCTACTGCCTAAAAGGAGGTATCTAAAATGAAGAGAAGAACGGAGACATCATGCCAGGTGTAAATCGCACATCCTCGCGCCCATCCCATGGTGATGGGGTCGCAAAACCATTATACCCTGAGAGGGCGGGCAGGGGGCATGCGACCAGCATGGAATCCTGCAAAAAGATAGTTAACGGGGAACAGGAGGAGATGAGCCTCTGCAGCTCCTCCCAGTTGGCCTGGAGTCCGCAGCAATTCCATTGAAGGAATATGCCCTCCAGGCCTAGCTCGGAGATGCAGGGCCCCTCTTCAAAGATAAGACCATCACTGAAATGGCCGTCCACTTCCGGGAGGCAGAACCCTGGGCACTATTAGCTGGATAATGCGCTGTCCCCTTTGAGGACTTATTTTGAGAATTCACTGTCTCCGAGCCACCCAGCCCACCACTGGGCATGGGCGAAGGAGTCAAAGCTCCTTTGTTACTGTCCCCCTTTCAGGGGGCAGCTTTAAGAACCCTGGAAGATGGCTTGGTGCCCAACTTCAGGGGTGTTGCCTCCTGTTGTAGTGGGCTGAAAAATCTATGCTCTAATCCCAATTGTTCCAACCCGCTTCCTACACTAATTCCGACATGAGAAATTGAAGAAGAATGAAATGGATTGTATATACAGTCCTTAACTTACAAAAAATATGGGGTAAATATTTACACTAGAGATCTCTTACTTATTTACACAACAAAAAATGGGCTTGATGAATTTGCAAATATCCAATCATAGGCCTATAAACCAACCAAGAGACGAGAAGAAACAAAAAAAAGATAAATGTGCAAACAAAACTGGTAAATGCAAAAAAGAAAAGGCCTCACATGGTACACCGAGCTTAGGGGGGGGGGGAGTCCTGCGGGCTGACACTCGACTATTTATATAACTTTTAGAGGACTAACAAGGCTGGTGCCTCCAGGACATCTTGCAAAAAAAAAAAGAAAGCTGGTGCCTCCGAGCTTGATACAATATATAGTGATGATCTGGTCGCACCTTTGAGGCTACAAAAAACAGCTCTTCTGTATCAACAGGATGCACAACTTCTGGTGTACCTCAAGCCCTAATGTCTCCGCCACTCTTTACAAATTTGGCAGGTAATATCTATAATTTCCTAGAGTGGTCTTTCAGAAAAAACATTTAACATCCAGCTGAGGAAGAGAAAAAAAAAGAAGACATTTTACACAAAATATGAAAATCAATTTATATATACAAAAAGAACCCCCCCCCAAAAAAAAATGTTTCCATTTATACACACATTCTTACAGAGGGAGGGAGAGGGTATTGAGAAAAGGGTGGGAGAATAGCCCTTCACACACACTCACATTCGCTCCACCACACTGTGAGTCTAACGACTCGGTGGAGGCGCATGGCTGTTTTGCCTTACGGGAAACAGTCACACTGGGGGAAGGGGGGGGGAGCCCTGGTTTTAGCTGGGGCTGGGTGTGAACTCTTTGTGCCACCAGCTTTACCAGGGGAGAGCCCAGGTTGGGTAGAACCCACAGATGAGTTCCAAATGGGCATATGAGGCATATAATGTCCCAGGTAATGCCGGGCGTGCCAGGACCAAATCCTTAGCCTCGCAAAATGAGAGACGATCCTGAGCCTGAACGGCCAGAATTTCCTTCTCAAGGAGATACGGACTACATTGCTTCGAAGAAGCAGGGTGCGGCTCTCCACCATTCCCACACGATTTGGACTTATCTTTGGACTTGTCTGTGATTTCCCCATTGGCCTTTACTAAGGGGCCAACAGCTGATGTTTTTAAGCTTTTTGTTAGCAAAGGCAAAGACGAATTTTGAGTTATCTTTTATATTGCTGACTGCTTGTAGTTCTTCTCTTTTCTGTTGTTCCTCCTGTGATGCTTGTAAGCTTCTTTCAATATAAGTTAACTTTTCTGTTAGTTTAGCTTGTATTGGGAATAGCTGGTTTTCCTGAGTCTTGTTTAAAGGGAAAAAATATATTGACAAATAAAAATGAATACAAATGAGGATAATAAAAAGACATTAAGTGAAAAGCAAAATAAAAATTCACTATTGATTCATTTCTGACGTCAGACCCCCCCCCCCCATTATAATTTGTAGAAACGATTATAGTCACAGAAAAGATTTAGTTAAATAAAAACGTTAAACATTATTCTATAAACAATTATGATTATATACTGGGGGCTGTGCCCCCCAGACCCCCCCTCAATTGATTGAAACTCAGGATTATCATAGGGGGATTCCCGGCGAGCAGTCCCCTTGAATTTACTCCAAAAAGGTGAAACATATTGGAACAGGGCCGAAATATTTTGCGTCCAATCGGTCAAGCCGCCGATCTTCAGGTTTACCGATGCTCTTTGTTTTTGACACATTCCTGTGGATGATTTTAATTGTATATTGTGGATGCATGATCTGATACAATCCTATGGATACATTTTGTGGGTAAGTTTGGACAGATGTGAATGACCTTTGATAGGCCCTTGTGGCCTTTGTCATCCGTGAAATTATGTACTTTATGAACTATTTTTCCTGTAGCAATCAGTTGTCACTCCTATGTCTTTGTTTCCAGCAATCCCACAAGTTCTTTTTCCTGTTTTATTCCATAAGAAGATACACTCAACCAGTCACTTTTGTCATTTTTTTATAGTTATTATTACTCATTTGTCTGACTGGAGTATCTGTCTGAGACTGCGCCCCAACCCACCCCTGCCCAGCTCTGACTGGGGAATAGTGGTGAGGCCCTACCAGGTAAGAAAATATTCTCATAACCTTTACATTCTAAAAGAAAATGGTTGATTAAATCTGTTTTATTGGTGCTGAAACCCTATGAAAGAAAATGTTCTAATGTTTCCTTATCACAGTGATCATATGGGAATTATCCGTCTGCTTTGTTTTCTTCTTGGTCTGGTCTGGTCTGGTCTGGTGAATGCGTGGAATTAATCCCTTTTCAGCAGGATTTCACTTTCTTTCTTTTAGTTTTATCTCTCTTTTATTAGCTGGTTTCTGCGCATATACATTCTGTGCAAATCCTCCTTTTTCCTTTCAACTTCATTATCAAACAGGTATCTGTCTCCCTATGATACTCTCTCTTCATCCTGTAAGTCGGATCAGATCAGATCAGATGAGATGATATTGTGGGAGTATTGCCTTTGTTACGGCACTCCTGTAAAATATATTTAGGTTAGTTTTTGTTTGTTTGTTTTATATATATATATATATATATATATATATATATATATATATATATATATATATATATATATATACATTTCTTTATTATTGTGGGAGTTATGTCTCTCTAATCTTTCTCTTCCTTTGATTCCATAATTTCACTAAAATTTCCTTTATTTTACTTTTGAATTTGTTGTCAAATAAAAGCATGCCTATTAGATGCTCTTTGTTCTCTATGTATGGCTGCTGTAGTTCAGTATACTTCTCTCTGGTATTTGAATATCCTGTTCAAAATTGCCAATTTACCAACTAATGTGCCTGCTTAAAACGAACAGAAAATACACCTGTAAAAAGGGTTTCACCATCAAAGTGGTGAGCGATATTGAGTGGAACAAAGATACAGAAGAAGTAAAGCAGGCCATCAGGAAACAGGCAGGCAACAAGGAACCAGGGGAAGAACCTGCCACCCAGACACAAGTAGATGAGCTGCAAAGCTCTACCCCAACCCCTGGGCTCCAAGAGAATGCCCCGTCACCACCTCCACTCCCACAAGATCCAGAACCAGTGGAGCAACCACAAACACCCACATTGTCAGAATCTGACAATGTCCAATCACAGCAAACCCAGCTATGAACAGAGTCACCCCCTGTGCCCTCCACAGCACCCGAGATTACCACACAACATGCGCCATCCCAGCAAACCTCACACAGGACCCAGCACCAAATGAAAGCATGCTCTGTTACCAAACAAGAACAAACACCAGTACCAATATGCTATTTCTACAAACAAGGAACATGCACACAAGGCCCAGCAGGAAGAGATTGTAAATTCCGTCACCCAAACTGTGTCACAAACTAATCAAACACGGACCAAATTCCCCCTATGGATGCAAACGGGGCAGAGACGTTCTATACTACCATCCCAAGCTCTGCCTAGACTCTATCCAAAAATGGGAATGCTTCAATAAAGACTGTACCCTCCCACACATCCGAGGAACAAAGAAACGCGTAAAACAGAGTATAGGTAGTGCAAACAACACCCCACCCCAAACAAACCACAAACCCTACCCAAAAAGAGCAACCCACAGCAGTACCAACACCAAAATCGGAAATGTCCAAGCCAAGAGATAGCCCAACCCCACACCACAGTACTCATTCACAGCAGGCCTAACCCACATAACAGAAAGCCAAGCTTTTTTAGGGTACATGAAAAGACTAGAAATGGTCACAGAAACACTATCAAAGACGGTAGAGACGCAGGGCTTAATGATCTCCAACCACATGATCGGGAAGTACCGGAACCTGGGTCAGGACGGCTCATATACTCCCTACCTCCCCAACCTGGTTGAACCAGATCGCAAGCCGCTAGAAAGTGCTCTCATGGGAAACATTCAAGGTCTGTATCCCAAATCCAACCAAACCAAAATACCCTTCCAAGCAGACCTGGCAAAACAAGAAGACTTTCTCTTCATAGCACTCACTGAATCTCATCTATGCCCAGAAATAAATGAAGCTATCACAATAGAAAGCTACACCTCCTTCAGAGCCAACAGGGTCACAGGAACACACGGAGGAGTAATAACATACATCCGCAACGACCTAGCTGAAAGTACAAAAACCCTCAAAACTTACAGCAATGGAGAAGTTGAGCTACTTATAACATACACAGCCAAAATTGGACTACTAATTGCCAACATGTATCGCCCCCCAAACTGCAGCCCAGATAACTTCAAGAGTGCAATCCAAGAAATAAACGACATAATTGAATCACTCCCACTGCCTAACACCTAACATCATAATTACTGGCGACTTTAACTTTCCTACCATCAAATGGCCACAATGCAAGATCACTGGAGGTAGTCGAGATGACAAATCGCAAATCAAAGAACTACTGCAGCTAAGCAAAAAACTATTCCTGGATCAACTAATAGAAGAACCTACATGAAAGGACAATATCCTAGACCTTCTTTTTGTCAATAGCCAGGAACTAATCTCCACATACCAGACAGAAAAGACAATCTTCTCAGACTACAACTTGTCACTCTACACACTAATTACAGAAAGACCAGAACTACTGTGACAAAGGAGACCAAAGATCCAAACCTATTCAGAAACATGAATTTCCACAACGAGACCATAGAGTGGAACAACATAATCAGCCACCTCTCCAAAACAAATTGGGATCAAACACTCTCTGGAAAAAAGTCCCAATAACCAACTCCACACCATTACCAGTATCCTGACGAAAGCTTGCGTACCCCACATCCCAATGAGGAAAAAAAGGCTCACCCACAAAAACATTCCCTGTGACAGATAAACCCTAATGAAGAAATGAACAACCCTGAACCAAAAACTACTAACAAACCCAAAGAGGAAGGAAAACATAACAAATTTAATTGAAGAGATAGAAACAAAACGGTCATATGAAGAACAGCAGCTAGCAGATGAAAATCGAGCAATTGCCACCATCAAATGCAACCCTAAATACTTCTATGGGTAATACTTCAGATTAGGGGTACACGGTAGGTGGCGCTGTTAGTAGGCTACAATATATGTCTTATGACATCAGACGGTAGCTTCAGATGTGACCAATCGCGGTGTTATATATTTTTTGTTGTTTTGGGGGTTTGTAAACTTTATTTTGTATTATTTACTAAATATCTGCGCCTCTGCTGGTCTATAGTTTTTTCTAAGTTAGGTAAGGTTTCTTGATGTCTTTTATTGTTTCTTTCTATTTTTTGTTTTGCTGCGAACAATAACAGCTTTTTACTGGAAATGTTGTAGCTATAAATAGGACCTGCTGCGCAAATGTTTCGGTTTCATCATGCTCTAGTTGGGCTTCTTCATTATTCAAATTCAGGTTTATTTTGCATGACTCCGAAAAACTTTTGGATTTTTTAGAGGCGCATAAACTAATCGATAAAACTATAAAATGCCCGAAATGCAGTGCAAATTTAAATTTTTCAGAAAGTTTCATGTTTTGTTGCGATAAACTATATGTAAACAAAAACAGTAAGCAACAGCGGTGCCGTTTCAAACTATTAGCGTGTAGAGGTACGTTTTTCGTGGGTTCCCTTTAAGTTTAAAAGATATTGTTCAAATTTCATATTTTTCTGTAATTAATCGTTTTACGTAAGTAAGTAAGTATTGTTTGTCATAAGGTTACCAGTTTTTTTTCTGCCAGTAAAAAGCTGTTGTTTGCAGCAAAACAAAAAAATAGGAAAAAAACCCAGTAAATTTAAGGGGACTGCTCATTGGGGAGAATCACTGCAAGGGAACAACCCTGCGATGATCCTGAGTTTCAATCAATTGGGGGGGGTCTGGGGGGGGCAGCCCCCCAGTATATACTCATATATAAAAAATATAACGCTGTGATTGGTCACATCTGACGCTACTGTCTGACGTCATAAGACATATTGTAGCCTATAAACAGTGCCATCTACCGTGCACCCCTAAACTGAAGTGTTACCCTTCTACGGCTATGCAAAGAAATTCAAAAGGACTAAAAACATATTCTTGCAACAATATGAAGCAGTCTTCAGCATCCCAGATCATCAGCACCAAGTAGACTACCCAAAAAAATTATTCAACACAAACTCAGATGCCCAAGCAAGCCCACTAGCAG
The DNA here is from genome assembly GCA_963969495.1 of Ceratothoa steindachneri. NCBI lineage: Eukaryota > Metazoa > Arthropoda > Malacostraca > Isopoda > Cymothoidae > Ceratothoa > Ceratothoa steindachneri. Next base: position 161,057,482 of record OZ018317.1, on the reverse strand, counting down.
ACCTTACCTTCACAGAAAGCGACATAACCAATATCGAACTCTGCTGCTAGACCTGATGGAATACCAGCCATACTACTACTAAAGTGCCAAGATGTCCTCGTCCGCCCCATCTACCTCCTATGGTGTAACTCCTTGAACACCGGAGTCATATCCACTCTCTTGAAAAAAGCACTTGTCATGCCCATTTACAAAGGAGGAGAAATAAATCAACCCCAAAACTACAGAGCCATCGCTTTGACCTCACACCTCATCAAAATCTTTGAAAAAGTGGTAAGAAACCAGCTAACAGCCTTTATGGAGAGCAACAATCTAATGAATAACACTCAGCACAGTTTCTGGAAGGGAAGGTCCTGCCTCTCAAAACTGCTAGCTCATTACGACTGGATGCTCCAACAACTTAGCAACCGAATCAATGTAGACATAGTCTTCCTCGACTTTGCCAAGGCTTTCGACAAGGTGGACCATGGAATTTTTCTCCACGAAATAAGAAGGCTTGGGGTAAGGGAAAAACGGCATATGGCTACACAACTTCTTGACCCACAGAACACAACAAGTTGCAGTTGAAGACCAGAAATCAATGGAAAGACCTGTCATCAGCGGAGTTCCACAAGGCTCAGTCCTGAGCCCCCTCCTATTCCTCATACTGATGGGAGACATAAACGATGGAATCACCAACTCCTACCTATCTTCCTTTGCCGATGACACAAACATCAGCAGAACAACAAACTCAGAAGATGACCTATCCCAGCTGCAACAAGACCTTAACAACATATACGACTGGGTACAAACAAACATGACCTTCAACGAAAACAAATTTGAAATGCTAAGATGCAGTACCGGTAACAATGAACACCTAGGCCACCTGCAAACTGAAGGTGGTCTACCAATCACAAAAAGAAAAAGGACGTGAAATGTTTAGGTGTGCACCTAAGTAAAGATGCCACGTTCCAACACCACATCGAGGAAATCACAAGGAAAGCCATGAAGACAGCAGGATGGGTAACACTTCAGTTTCAGGGCGCACGGTAGGTCGGGCTGTTTATAGGCTACAATTTATGTCTTATGACATCAGACGGTAGCGTCAGATGTGAACAATTACGGCGTTATTTTTTTTGTATATGAGTATATACTGGGGGGCTGCACCCCCAGACCCCCCCTCCAATTGATTGAAACTTAGGATCATCGCAGGGTGGTCCTCCACGCAGTGATATCTCCCCCACAGGCAATCCCCTTGAATTTACTGGGGGGTTTTCCCCAATAGCTTTTTACTGACAGAAAAAAAATAACCTAATGACAAACAATACTTACTTTTATAGGTTTCTTGATCAGTTTATGCGCCTCTCTAAAAGTTTTTCGCAGTCATGCAAAATAAAACTGAATTTGAGTAACGAAGAAGCACAACTAGAGCATGAAAAAGCCATAATGAAACAGAAAAAAAAGCCAAGCAGGTTCTATTTATAGCTACGACGTTGCCAGTAAGAAGCTGTTATCGTTCACTGCCAAACAAAAATACGAAAAAACAAAACAATAAAAGACATCAAGAAACCTTACCTAATTTAGAAAAAAACATAAACGAGCAGAGGCGCAGATATTTAGTAAATAATACAGACTAAAAGTTACAAATCCCCAAAACAACAAAAAATATAACGCCGTATTTGGTCACATCTGAAGCTACCATCTGATGTCATAAGAAATATATTGTAGCCTACTAACAGGGCCACCTACCGTGTACCCCAAATCTGAAGTATCACCACAGGATGGATCTTAAAGGTTTTTCACTCACGAGAACAAGACTGTCTCCTAAAACTCTGGAAAAGCCTGGTCCGGCCAATCCTCGACTACTGCAGCCAGCTTTGGTCCCCCTACAAAAAAGCTGATGTCCAACCCCTTGAAGCCGTGCAGCATGAATTCACAAGAAGGATCTGGGGGGCTGGACATCTATCCTACTGGGAGCATCTGAAACACCTTGGCATATACTCTCAACAGAGGAGGAGAGAATGGTATATATCCATATACACATAGAAAATCTTAGAAAACTTGGTACCAGATCCAACCACCGGCAACACCATGAACCCAAAATGCACAGAGCGAATTGGCTGAACATGTGAAAGAAAAGCAATGCCCTCCCATGCTCCAGAAAGAAATAAAGACTCTAACCACAGCCAGTCTGGGTCATTACAGCCCAAAAACCTTCAACTGCTTACCAAAAATGTGAGAAACCTAACAAACTGTTCAGTAGAAAAATTCAAAACAGAGCTGGACAAATTCCTGCAAACACTCCCAGAGAGCCACCAGTACCAGGCTACACCTCACTCTGTAGGGTGACATCTAATTCAATAGCTGACCAGGTGGACCTGATGAAGTGGGACTCTGGGATCAGCAGGAACAGTGATGCATCATGGCTCTGAGGCAGCGGCTTCTAGACTATCCAAGGTATTACTAAAAAGTGTCCTACATCCTCTCTTTCTTTACCACAGATTGGACAGTCTTGATTTTCTTCCTGTGCTAGTCCTGTTAACTCTAATGTATTTGTCCTGCATTTATATAGCAGACCTGCTGCATAAGTATTGTCATATATATACTCCTGTCCACCCATCTCCTTTCAGGTTCAGGTTGTTGAGCCACCCTTTGTATCGGGATATGGCATTTATTTTTTTCTATGGAGAAGAGAAATAATTTATTAGCCTTCTTATAATAAGGGGGCCACACCTGGACAGCATATTCAAGGTGTGGCCGGACCAAAGAACAATATAGTGTGCGACACATTTCAATGTCCATATATAGAAAATTTCTCTTAATCAATCCCAATACTCTATTTGCTTTGGCCACTATATTTACAATATGTTGGGTTGGCTTTAAGTCCTTTGCAATGAGAACTCCTAGGTCTTTTTCACTCTTCCATTTAGTGTATAAGATATTCCAGGGTTCCTATGTCCAATATGCATTGTTGTGCACTTATCTGGATTAAATTCTAACATCCACTTCTCACTCTATTTCTGAAATTTTTGGAAGTCCCTCTTCATAGCTTCAATATCTTCATCAGAATTAATTTTAACAAAGATTTTTGCATCATCCGCAAACATTAAGGTTGGAGATTCAAGTTCTTCTACCAAGTCTTAACAAAAACCAAAAATAAGACTGGCCCAAGGACAAACCCTTGAGGAACTCCGGATGTTACTGCTAGTTGAGTGGAATGCTGACCTCAAAGTTCCACAAATTGCTTTCTATCAGCAAGAAAATCCCTGATCCATTCCAACACACTACCTCTAATACTGTAACCATACAATTTAGTCAAGAGCCTTTTGTGGGGCACAGTGTCAAAAGCTTTTCAATTGGTATTTGCAAATCAACTGCTTTTGTTAGTGCTTCCAAATACTCAAGGAGATTTGTTACTGTACTAAGCTTCTTCCTAAAACCATGCTGTTTTCTACTAACGATACCATTGGACTCTAAATGTTCAATTAACTTATCTCTAATGATGGTTTCGCACATTTTACATACTATTCATGTAAGGGATATCGGTCGATAGTTAAGAGGATCCAACTTGTCACCTTTTTTAAAGATAGGACAAATCTTTGCAACTTTCCATAAGGTGGGCAAAATTCCATTTTCCAAGGATTCTTTTATTAACATTGTTATTGGGACTGCTAGTTCAATGTGGCATTCACTTAAAAACTCAAGGTGGATTCTTTCTGGTCCCATAGATTTATTCGCATTAGTCTTCCTTAATAGAACTGAAACAACTTCCAAGGTAACTTCAATATTTTCCAAGATAGGCATGTCATACCCTTCACCAAAAACTGGCATATTTATTTCAGATTCATTCACAGACACCCTGGAATGCTTGATTCAGTTCATTGGCTGTTTCAACATCATTCACTGTCATCATACCATTTCTTTTATTCTCCACACATTTTCTTTAAGTTTGGTCCTGCTTCTGATAAAGCTCAAATATGTTTTGGGTTACATTTGATATCATCTGCAAGTTTCTTTTCAAAGAGTATCTTGGCTAGTTTAACCATAGCATTTGTTTTATTTCTCTCTTGTCTATATCTTTCCGCTCTAAGGGGAGTTTTTCTTGCCTTCATCCTCTTTCCTTGACAATTATCTGATTCTTTACTTCCTTGGTCATCCACTTAGCCTTAGGCTTACCAATAATTATTTCTGTTTTAGGCACATATTTTTCTATTCGTTCAGTGCATATATTAACAAATATATTATACTTCTCCAACACAGTCTTGCCTTCAAATATTTGGTTCATCAATCAATAACTCTCTCTTAATCCCACCATAATTGCCTCTATGAAAGCAGTATTTGTACCTTACATTATTATCATTACAGTCTTCATTCACCATCATCAATAAAAAAATCAAAAACTATTGTAGAGTGATAGCTGTTGACTAGAGGACACACCAACTGTACATTCTCGACATCAAATAGGTTTCTTTTAAATACCAGTCTAAATGAGATTCATTATCACAACCAACATTGTGTGTAGGTTCCAGAATATGTTGATACAAAAAAGAATTGTTTATTGCATCCAGAAAATTTTTGCCATTAACATGTTGTCCACCACCAACAGAGTTATTTTCCCATAATACTTCACCAACCAATAGGCACCATTCACATCTGTCTTCTCATCCATTCCATCTGTATCTCCTCCCCTTCACCTACAAGGATCCAGTCTGTGCCTTGAATAGTAGCTGGCTTGCAAAACTCCCAACATACATATTCTCGATGCAAGGCTCTTTTTTGCCACTTCATTTTTTTTTTTCCTTTCGTGGAGGAGTTCACTCCTCTTGGATGGAGTATGTCTTCCCACCAGACCAGTATTTTTTATTTGTTCTTCATTAATTCGCAGCTTTTTTTGGAGGTGTGTTAATGATAGTGGGTGTAAGAGAGTTAGACACTACACAGTTTGCTGCACTGTATAATTGGTATAATTATGAGTTTATATTATAATTAGGTGAGCTAATTATTCTCTCTTTTCTTTCCTTTTTTTTATCTTATTAATTTATTTTAATATGTAAAATCTTATTGATTTCTCTTTTAAAGGTGAATACCTGTATAAATAAGTTTAAAGATATTTATTAATTTTGAGTTACATCTGGTTCCTGAGATAATTAAAAGTGATAGTTATAGTTAATAGAATAGAAACCCACACCAATCTTCAGAAAAGAAGTGGAACCTTGTTAGTATCCTTAATATTTGAATCAGAATATGTTCTTGACTGGATTTGGTCAAAGGTAACATTTACGTAGGTATTTATAGACAAGTTAAATTTGTTAATCGGGTAATTAAGGTAAAATAGTGACTGATCAAGCAGACTTAGTTTATAGATATTGAGTTATTTATAGTTATTGTGATAATCAAGTTGGAGTATACTAGGTACCTATAATAGTAATATATTCATTATTTTTAAGCAGTTTTAGTTTTATAATTTTGATAATTTTCTACTAGAAGCAAGAAATTTAAGAAGTATTTGTTTTATCTTTTCTTGGGTATTTGGGCTGAAACCACCACCTCCCAAAAGGGTTTTGAGAGTTATATTTTTTATATTCAGTAAGCTTAGATTGCTTATCATTTTTTGTCTTTTTATATTATAAGCGGGACATTCTAATAGAAAATGTTTTACTGTCTCGGGTAAATTGCAGTGATCACAATTTGGTGAGTTTTTTAACTTAATTTTGTTTAGGTAGCAATTTAAGCCTACATGTCCTGATCTGTCTGACAAGTGCAGTTTCGAGTCTCCTATGTTTATCAAATGACCATGGTCAATGATTGAATTTGTTTTTTATTTCACCAAATTGAGTAGAAATTACAGATTTTTCCCAAATAGAGGAATATTCTTTTTGTATCTTTTCTCTTAAGTTTACAATTTTGCTTTTAAAGAATGGAGTGGTTTCAATGTTATTAAAATTGTGGGAGGCTTTAGCTAATAGGTCTGCTTTTTCATTTCCCACTATCCTTATGTAAGAGGGTATCCATTGGAAATATATTTTATGATTGTTGCTCTGAAGGGAATACCACAATGATATTATTTCATTAACTAGGTTTGAGTATGTTTGGCTTGTTCTGTGGTCTTCTAATATATAGAGGCTAGATTGTGAATCAGTAAGTATAACAGCAGATGTGGCAGAGTAGTTTTTGCAATGACTAAGTGCCTTTTTAATGTCAAATAGTTCAGTGAAAAGTACGGTATGATCTCCATCCAATTTCCAAGAGTAACACTGACCAGAGTCTTGAATAAAGATAGAAGCTGAACATGAGTATTTATCGTTTAGGAGTACTTCCGATCCATCGGTAAATATCTTTTGGATTCTGGTAAAATTGTTGTTGATGTAATCTTCTATTAGTGTTTTGCTAATATTTGACATTGATTTTGGGTAAGTTATTGGTAAATTTGATTGTATCGGTAATTTCATGTTTTCCCAAGGTGGTATATTACTGATATAGGATTCCCTATATATGAAGTGGTCTATGCCAAGTTTATTACATAGATTGATAGCTCTATAGTAATAAGGCGGTTTGTTTCAGGTAGTCCACATAACTTCTGTGACAGCTTTTTTGTGAATATTGAAGTTTTCTTTCAAAATATGGTTATTTGGTGATGAGAGTATTTTTAAAAAGTACTTCATGCTAACAAAATCTCTCTGATACTGAAGTGGTAGCATAAAAGTTTCACCATAAAGAGAGGCAATGAGAGAAGACCTCATTGCTCCAATGCTAATTCTAATTCCTGCATTAACAATAACATCTAGTTTCTTTTTTACAGATTGACAGGCGGAATCATAAACTTCGCATCCATATTGTATCTTGCTGATAATATATGCCTTGAGAAATATAAGTAATGACTTTCGGTTAGCTCCGTATGATAATTTTCTGAAAGATTTCAGTATATTCAGGCGTTTTGGGCAATTTAATACAAGGTAATTTATATGACATTTCCAGGTCAAGTAAGGTGCATCAAAAAAGAGACCTAGAAATTTATTTTCTTTAACATCTTTTATTCTTTGGTTATTTATTGATATAAATGGTGTTCTAAGTATTCTTTGATTTGTAAAATACATTAGTTTAGTTTTATTAATGTTAATTGTAGTTCCCCATATGTCACAGAAATCTTTTATTTTATTAACGGCTCTTTGAAGATTTTCTTCAGCTTCCTGTAGTGTGTTTCCACTGGTGTATATTGCCTGATAATCTGCAAAACAGGATATATTGCAGTTTATTAATTGAGGCATGTCATGGTTGAAAATAGTGTATAGAATAGGTGACAGTATTGAACCTTGTGGTATTCCTCTATCAAATTTAAAGCTGTCTGATAAGAATTCTCCAATGGGGATTTAAAATGAGCGATTTTTAAGATAATTGACTGGAATAGTTAATAGTATTCCTGTTACACCAGATTTTGCGAGTTTGTACGTTGGGGCCAGATGTGGAACCAAATCAAATGCTTTTTTGATATCGAGGAATAGCGCTATAACATGCTTTTTTGATATCGAGGAATAGCGCTATAACATGCTTTTTTTGTTTTACATTTATCCTAATAAAATTTTACAATTTCACTAGTTGATCAATTGAACTGTGTTTCTTACGGAAACCACATTGGAAGGATTTTATTATGTTATTTTTTTCAAGAAACCAATAAAGTCTATTGTATATCATTTTCTTAAAGCATTTTCCCAAAATTGAGAGTAAGGAAATTAGTCTATATAGTCCTGGATTTGCAGGATCTTGATCAGTTTTTTTTATGGGTATCAATAATGTTTCTTTCCATGTGGATGGGAATTTACCTAGTGACCAGCAGCTATTAAATATTTTTAAGATTTTCTTTTTATATTCTGGTGGAAGATTTGTTAGGAATGCTTTATGTATTAAGTCAGATCCCATGGCTTTTCCTCCTTTTTCTGAGATGCTGATTAAGCTAGCAATGTATTCTTCCCAAGTGAATTCCTTGTTAAAATCTTCTGATAAGTCTTTTGTAGCATCACTGATCAGTTTATTTTGTTGTTCATTTAAAATAACTGGATCTCCATCTTTAAGGATATCTTCAAAATTCTGTCCAAAAATATTTGCCTTTTCTTTTTCACCTAGCACTGGATTACCATTTTGAATAAGAGGAAATGTTTGTTCTCTATAAGTGCCTCTGAACTTTTTAAAAAAGAACCAGATATCTTGAATTGGGGTTCTAAAGTTTATATTAGATATAAATTTTTGCTCTTCTAATTGTCCTTTGTGCTATAGCTTTTTGTCTATTAAAGGCTATGGTGTTCTGTGGAGTGAAGTTTCTTTCATTAGTACATTTAGCCTTCCGCCTCAGAGCCACCTGTTTGCTGCATTCTTCTGTCCACCATGGTTTGTTATATTTAGTGCTTTTAGATTTAATACTAAGTTTGAAAGTTAATTTGCTGGCTTCTATTATATTTTCTATTATTTCATCTAATTCTTCAAGTAGATTTGAGATACGTCTGCTTGAATTGGATTAAAATTAGTTATCCATTCTGACTCTTTGTTATTTTTTATCCTCCAATCTGGTCTTTTTCCTATGTTAGATACAGTTATTAGTTCAGATAAATGGATAAGGATTGGATATGATCTGAGCCGAGATCTCTATCCAAGTTTATTTCAGTTTTATCCGAAAGAATTGCTGATACTAAAGTAAGGTCAATAGTTGAGTGAGAGTTATTTCTTAGGTCATATCTTGTTTTAAGACCTAGAGGAGTTGCTATAGTTAGATCTGATTGGGCAATATAATTATTGAAAGCGGTTGCTTACTGCAGAGATCCACGCTTGAGATGATTATCCCATGTGGGGTATCTTTGATTTAGATCACCACAAATAATTAATTTATTACCTAGTTGAGATGTATAGAATTCTAGTTCTTGTTCAATAGAATTGTTTGCATGGGGATTATATAAATTGAGTATATCTACAGCATTATTATTTTTTAGATAAATTCTGATAGCCTGAGCTTCAAGGGCTTTGTTAATATAGTCATTTAGATTTATTATTTTATAGTTAATGTCTTTGTGAATTAAGATTTATACCTCCACCCCTTCTATCTCTGTCTCTTCTAAAAATTGCATAGTTAATAAAATTAACATTTGATTTGATGCCCAATCGTGTTCCGCATATACAACACAAGTGGGGTTTGTTAGTGTATAAGTAAACTTTTAATTCCGATAGATGAGAAAATAAGCTCTGGCAATTACATTGCAAAATTTTTATCTTGTTTGTTTTATTATCCATTTTACTTGGCTTTTTTATTTATAGGTTGAGGTGCACTACAAACGGGTCTTTTATTTGATTTGATTAGGTTTGGATTATTAGTTTTGCCGTTTCTTTTATTTTTTTCAGGTTCAGAATTTAGGGGGGGTTTATTTTTACCTTTGAGATTAACTGCATCATTTGTTTCAACAATGGGAGGTTTTTGTCTACTTTTATCTGGGGCTACATTTTTATGAGATATAGTGATGTTTAGTTTATTTTCTGTAGGTTTTGGAATACTTGTGTCTTGCCTGACAGTTTTGCCCGATTATCAGCTTCAGTGAGTATTTCCTGATTTTTATTCCCTTTTTCACTTAATATTAGTTGAGTTTCATTATTAAGCGTTGTATCATCAGATTGAGAGTGTATAGCTTCTTGTTGCATTTGTTTTGCTTCAACTAATGCTTCTTCGAATTCCTTCTGTCCCAAGTCTTTTAAGCAAAGCAATTAAGAGAAAGTTGTAAATATGTGTATCATTTGCATTATTTTGATGATTACTAATTTTGAGGGGGTCAGTAGAGGATGTATTTGAATTAGTAAGAAAATTTGGATTGCTTGTTTTATCATAAACAATGGGGTTATTTATTAATCAAGGTTTGGTGGTGAATTAATTTGCCATTTGCTGTATTATTATTGATGGTTCTATCTTGTAGGTTAGTTTTTAAGATATGCGCATAGCTAGCTTGGTTAACTTCTTGGGGGTTTTGAATAATTGCAGCAGTTTTCTTGGAAGTAGAGGATGGATAAGAGTTTATACTATAAGGTTTATTATTTTCTTTTAGCACTTTCATAACTAATATTTAACTTTTTTGCTACTATTTCAACTTTCTTAGCTTCCTGGTATACTTTGCATCCTTTGAAGGTTGATACATGGTTTAAGTTGCAATTTGCGCATTTTAAAGTGACTCTTGGGCAGTCTTTAGCAGAGTGGTCATTGCTACATATTAGACATTTTGCTCTTGATCGACAGGAATTAAATGTATGTCCATATTTTTTATATCTGAAGCATTGTATCTGTAGTGGAGTATAATCGTTTACATGGAAATTTGTATACAGTATTTTAATTATACTTGGCTTATTTTCAACTGAGAAGTCAATTTTAATAAATTGTGTTGGAGTGTTATCTTTTTTATTCTTTTATTGATATGAGACATTAATAGAATAGGGTAGCCTTTAGATATTAATTCAGTCTTTATTTCCACTATATTCTCATTTAGAGCAATTGGGCCAATAACCCCATAGGATTTTGGAAGATCTGATAGTAATTTACAAGTTACTTTCCACTCACCTAGTAAGAAACCTGCACTATCTATGAATATATTTTTAATCTTAGTACTGGTACTAATAATGCAATTTTTTGTGCCACCAGTAAAAGTTACGGTAAACATGTAGACGAGCGGCCCAGCCGGAAAAAATTATTTTTGTGTAAATATTATCGTTCACCCGTGTTTGAATATTCATGTGCGTTTGAGTTTTCTTCGAATGATAGCTGCCGCCATTTTTTGTATTCAAAAAATGCCCAAAAGTAAACAAACATAAGAACATAAGAAAAGAAGGAGACTGCAAAAGACCATTCATGGCCTACACTTGGCAGCTCCTGTTCCAGTCAACACACAAAAGATTTCTTACCAGAGAAAAGTCATCAACATTGTCACCCTTTACAGGAGTTCGTCAGATCTAATCTACAATATACATAAAATGCATCCAGAGGATTATGTCCATTCATGCAACCGCAAAATATAATCTCCCCACTCCTTAGAAAAATATATACATATGTACATAAAAAAAAGTCAGTCCCATCTAGCAGCTTCATCCATATATTTATCTAATCTATTCTTAAAACTACCCAGAGAGGAGGCTTCTATCACATGTCTAGTGAGCCTATTCCATTCATCTACCACACGATTTGTAAACCAATTCCTCCCAATCTCCTTCCTAAACCTATACTTATCAAGCTTAAACCCATTGCTACGTGTCCTGTTATGTTCACTAAGTATAAGAACCTTTCCAATGTATGTAGATTTAGTTTTCTGAGCCTTTCACCATAAGGTAAGTTCCTTAGCCCACCAATCATCTTTGTCATCCTTCTCTGCACAGACTCAAGCAAATCAATATCCTTCCTATAATATGGTGACCAAAATTGTACTGCATAGTCTAGACAAGGCCTAACTAGCGCCAGATACAGTTTTAGAAGACTTCAGCACTCTTATTGCTTACACTCCTCCTAATGAATCCCAATATCCTATTAGCTTTATTCTTAGCATTTAGGCATTGCTTTCTAGGACGAAGGTCTGAACTTACCAAAATACCCAAGTCCCTCTCACAATCGGTCCTCCCTAAAATTCTCCCATTTAATTTATAACTATTCAATGGATTATTTCTACCTATACTAAGTACACTACATTTGTCTATGTTAAACTTCATTTGCCATTTCTCGGCCCAATTGGACAGAATGGTCAATTCCTCCTGCATTACAACAGCATCAGAATCAGCCCTAATGGCCCTACCTAGCTTAGTATCATCAGCAAATTTACTCAGGTCACTACTTATACCTATGTCAAGATCATTAATATAAATTAAGAATAGCAAGGGACCCAAAACAGATCTTTGCTGAACTCCACTGCTAACACACCCCCACTCAGATTTAACTCCATCTATACTAACTCTTTGCTGTCTGTCACCAAGCCATGACTGAATCCACCTAAATATACTGCCATCGATCCTGTGTGCTATAACTTTGCTCAGAAGCCGTAAGTGTGGCACTCGATCAAAAGCCTTACTAAAGTCCAAGTATAAAATATCATAGTTTTCATCATTATCTGCTACTTCATACACCTTACTATAAAAAGACAGCAAATTAGTCAGACAGGATTTACCCTTACTAAAGCCATGCTGTGATTCTTTTATCAACTTATGCTTATCCAAGTGATCTCTAATATTCCTTGCTATAATAGATTCCATCATTTTCCCTACCACTGATGTCAAACTTACTGGTCTGTAATTAGACATGTTTGTTTTATCCCCTTTCTTAAATATAGGTATCACATTGGCTTTCTTCCATGCCACTGGCACAATGCAACTCTCCAATGATTTTCTAAAGATGCATGCTAGGGGCTCACTTAACACATCCTTACATTCTTTCAAAATTCTAGGAAAGACCTCATCAGGACCGGGTGCTTTACTACTTTTGATTTTATCAATTTCCTTTGTCACTATCTCCTTTAATTTCTCTTCATCATCACCCCGAAAGATCATTGACACCTCGGGTAAATTTAGAGTATCCTCCTGTCTAAATACTGAGAGAAAAAAGTCATTTAGCATTCCAGCCATTGAGTCCCTATCACTCACTAATTCTCCATTGGAATCTATAAGTGGGCCTATTTTATCTCTAACCTTAGTTTTGTATAATTGATAAAAACTTTTAGGATCTTCCTTTGCCCTATTTGCCACTTTAATTTCATAATTTCTCCTTGCTACTCTAATTAACTTTTTTAACATCTCTTGCTAGTTCATTATATCTATGCCTTAAGTGATCCTCTCCATTTTTTATTTTCCTATAAATGCCCTTTTTAATGCCAATATAATGCTTAATTTTATCTGTCATCCATTTTTGGTCATTATTTTTAGTCCTAATCTCCTTATATGGAATGTTAATCATCTGACCTGTAATTAATTGCTCAATTATTCTTTCATACTCCTCTTCGGTAATACTTCAGATTCAAGGCGAACGGTAGATGGCGCTGTTAGTCGGCTACAATTTTGGGCTACAGCATATCTCTTATGACGTCAGATGTGACAATAACTGCGTTATATTTTTTTGTTGTTTTGGGTATTGGTAACTTTTAGTCTATTATTTACTAAATATCTGCGCTCTGCTCGCTTATAGTTTTTTCTAAGTTAGGTAAGGTTTCTCGATGTCTTTTATTGTTTTTTGTTTTGTTTTCGTAGTTTTTGTTTACTGCGAACGATAACGGCTTCTTACTGGCAACATCGTAGCTTATAAATAGGACCCATTTTGCAAAGGTTTTTCTTTTGTTATTGTGTTTTCATGCTCTCCATGTGCTTCTTTGTTATTCGAATAGTTTTTTCTAAGTTAGGTAAGGTTTCTTGATGTCTTTTATTGTTTTTGTTTTGTTTTCGTATTTTTTGTTTACTGCGAACGATAACGGCTTCTTACTGGCAACATCATAGCTTATAAATAGGACCCGTTTTGCAAAGGTTTTTCTTTTGTTATTGTGTTTTCATGCTCTCCATGTGCTTCTTTGTTATTCGAATTCGGCTTTACTTTGTATAATCGCGAAAAACTTTTAGATTATCTAGAGGCGCATAAACTAATCAAGAAACCTATAAAAGTAAGAATTGTTTGATATTAAGTTTTTCTGCCAGTAAAATGCTGTTGGGGAGAAAAAAACCCCCAGTAAATTCAAGGGGACTGCTCATGAGGGAGATATCACTGCAGGGGTACCACCCTGCGATGATCCTGAGTTTCAATCAATTGGGGGGTCTGGGGGCACAGCCCCAGTATATACTCATATACAAAAAAATATTACGCCGATATTGTTCACATGTGACGCTACTGTCTGACGTCATAAGAGATATGCTGTAGCCCAAAATTGTGGCCGACTAACAGCGCCATCTACTGTGTGCCCCGAATCTGAAGTGTTACCTCCTCTTCAATTGTAATCTCTTCCTCCTGGTGATTATTGTCTCCACTAACTGATATCATTGAATCTATTCCTGATTTGATTTCATTGCCTGGTTTCTGTACAACTGCCTCCAGGTAAGTCCTTAGCCCATTATAATTTGCTCTTCTTAAGTCAGGAATTTTAACATTGTTCATGCTACTATCAATAGCATGGGAAGATAACTGGCAGCAGGGAAGATAACTGGCAGCAATCCTGAGCAAGAATTTTTTGGGGGGTGAGTGTTAACTTTTTCATTAGTAAATTTCTGAGAGTATGGCTTTTTGTATAGATGGTGAGAGCATGCCGTTTGAAAGTAGTGTGTATGTGGTGTGTGATGCATGTGGAGTTGAAAGGAGAGTGAATGTAACTGAATGCCGTGTGTGTTTTCTGGAAGGGGAGGTTAGGAGGTAGAGTGGGGAATGTAAGAGGTTGAATGATTTGGTGTTTGAGGTGAGAAGAGATGCAAGTGTGCGATTGAAGGGTGAGATTAGTGCTAAGAGGGTGGAAGATAGGGCTAGGACTGGGAACAGTGTGGAAGTTGTGAGTGATGATGAATGGTGGGTGAAAATGGATAGGATAGATAAGTTAGGACAGGTTAGGTGTGTGAATGAGAGGGACATAGAACCTGTTAGGTTGACTAACAGATTCAATGTCCTGAGAGAGGAAGAGTGTGAAAGTGATTTGCCTGGTGTGATTGTGGATGAAAGCAGGATGGGTGGTAGCGTGACTGAGAGCAGGAGGGAGGGTAATGTTAGGCCAAGACAGAATAGGAGAATGACTGAGGTGCTAGTGATGAGTGACTCTCAGATTAGGTATTTAGATAGGAAGTTGAATGATAGCAAGTGGAAGGGAATGAGAGTTTGTCTGCCGGGTGCTGGTGTAAGTGATGTTTGTGAGAGGTATGATAGGCTGGTTTCTGGGTGTGAGAGGGATGCAGTTGTGATTACGCATGTGGGAGTGAATGATGTAAAGAAGGTGGGTACATGTGAGTTACGTGAGCAGTATAAAAGGTTAGTTGAAAGGATGAGTAAAAGCAGGGTAAAAGGTGTTGTTTCTGGTGTGCTTCCGAGATTGGATGTGGGGGTAGAATGGTTGTCGCGTGCAATTGGTTTGAATGAATTTGTGAAAGGACTGTGTGAGGAGCTAGGATTGGTGTTTGTAGATGTCTGGGGAGGGTTTTACGGGAATAGGAGGTTGTATGCGATGGATGGGCTCCATCTTAGTTGGGCAGGTGTTGAGGTTCTATGGGGGGAGCTGGATAGTGTGATTAGGTCCTTACGGGTGGGAAACTAGAAGCTGTTAGAGGTAAGGGAATAACAGGAATAGAGGGCAGGTGTAGGAAATGGAAGGGATGCAGTGATAGAGGAATAGCTAGGGGAGAGGGCATACTGATGCGTTATAGGGGGACTAATGCACAAGTGAATGAGCAGATAACTAGGAATAAAAAAGCACAATGCAATGAAGATGGGAATAATAAAAAAAACTTAAAAATATACTACACAAATGGTCGGAGTATAAGGAATAAGATAGATCTCTTAAGAGCGTTAGCAAGTGAAGAGAATTTTGATATAATTGCGATAACAGAGTCATGGCTTGATTTGGCAGGTAATCACTTTAAACCTGAGGTTGAGATTGAGGGCTTTAACATGTTCCATACAGATAGGAATAGGAAGAGAGGAGGAGGGGTTATTATTTATATTAAAGATAATCTCCAGTGTTGTGTAAACAGTACAATTAAATTAGATGATAACACAGAGTCATTATGGCTAAATGTAAAGGAAGGTAAAAACAAGCTTGTCATAGGATTATTATACAGATCACCAAATCTTAGTAAGGAAGCTTCAAATCTTCTGTGGCAGGAGATAGAACGGGCATGTAGAAGTAAGCATGTGTGTATAATGGGCGATTTTAATTACAGAAATATAGACTGGGAAGCTCTTGTGGGTGATCAGGAGGCTGAGGAATTTTTGAATATTGCCCAAGATAATTTTCTGAGGCAGATTATTAATGAACCCACTAGAGGTAATAATATACTGGATTTAGTTCTGACAAATAGGGAAGAAGTTATTAAGGATACTGAGATTGGAGGAAATTTGGGTAATAGTGACCATTGTAAAATTAGATTCAAATTGGATAGCTGAGTGGCTGAAAGACAGGAAGCAAAGGGTAGTGCTAAATGGTCTAAAGTCAGAGTGGAGGGATGTTATCAGTGGGGTTCCTCAGGGATCAGTTCTCGGTCCATTATTATTTGTCATCTATATAAACGATCTTGGGGAGGCAGTTAATAATAAAGTGTCAATTTTTGCGGATGATACCAAATTAGCAGCTGTAGTTAAAGATATTGATGATAATTTTAAAGTGCAGGGGGACTTAAATAAATTGTTATCCTGGGCACATAAGTGGCAAATGACTTTCAACCTTGATAAGTGCAAAGTTATTAACATGGGAAAAGATAATAGAGAATTTAACTATGAAATGGATGGGCATTGGCTGAGCTCAGTAGAGGATGAGAAAGATCTAGGAGTAGTAATAGATAAGTCATTAAGGTTTTCTAAGCAGTGTATTGAAGCAAGAAATAGGGCAAATAGAGTGCTGGGTTTTATTAAGAGAAATGTCAGTTACAAAAGTAAGGAGGTTATTCTTAAACTCTATAACTCTTATGTTAGGCCACATCTAGAGTACTGTATACAGGCATGGTCCCCACATTTTAGACACGATATTAACCTTCTCGAGTCAGTGCAACGAAGGGCAACAAAGATTATTCCTTCCCTGAGGCACCTTGAATATATAGATAGACTGAGGGAATTAAATATGTTCTCGTTCGAAAGGAGGTGTGTGAGAGGGGATATGATTGAGCTCTTTAAAATTTTTTCCGGGATAGATAAATTGGATGTTAGCAAGTTTTTTGAGTTAGATGATGGAAATTGGACTAGAGGTCACCACTTGAAAATTAAAAAGCAAGGGTGTAGGTTGGATTTAAGAAAATATTTTTTCACCAATAGAGTGGTAGACTTCTGGAACAAATTGCCGCAGAGGGTAGTAGGTAGTCCAAATCTAAATGTATTTAAGAGTAGGTTGGATGAGTTTATGGGGAGGGAAGGTTGTGATGGTTCCTAAGTTTTGTATATATTAATATTGTTTGTATATATCTATAGCTGCATGATTTATTTCTTGACAAGCCTTGATTGGTGATACCCTTGTTTCTGGATGCAATCCTCTGGATGTAGTTTTCCTGGGAGTTTAGGTGCCTTAAAAAAGAGGCCGTTTGACTCGGATGACCTATGATGAGCCCTTGTGGCTTTTGTCATCTGTTATATTATATTGTGGGGGACTTTGATTTTGTCTTCCCTTGGTGATGGTGCTTTTTGTTGGTGGGTTTTGACGGAGGCGGATGACCTTTGATAGGCCCTTGTGGCTTTTGTCATCCGTGTAATTATGTTATGTTATGTTATGTTATGTTATATATATATATATATATATATATATATATATATATATATATATATCATAGGTGGGCGCGATAACGAAAAATGTATCACGATAACCGATAAATCGAAAAAGATAACCTTATCGGCAATAACCGATACTCGATAACTGGCGATAAATTTATCGCCCGATAAGATGATAACCGATAAATCGATAAATCCAAAATTATAATACAATCTTGTTTATTGACTATATATAGCGTTATTTTATAATACAATAATATGAATATTTGAATGGTGTTTCTTAGTTTTTTACATGGTGAGGCTCTCCTTCATCATTTCACAGGTTTTGAGGATCCTCCTCCCAGCTCGAACCTACCTATTTCTCCCTCCAAGGCACGCGCGGCTGGACCCTGTGCTAAACTGGAACCATAAACTGAAATTATCGATTATCGCTAGTTTAGAACCCAAAATATCCGCGATAAACCAATGTCGTTATCGCGATAACGCCCACCTATTTTTCATATATATATATATATATATATATATATATCAAAAATTTGTTGAAGACCATTGTGTATTTTGCCTTAATTAATTTCCTTTGGCAACTTTCTCTTCTTCTAACTATCTTTTTTATTCCATCTTGTAGTTAGTGGATTACTTGCCAGTATTCATCTACTCTTTTTTTAAAATGAATGTGTTTGGTAAAAAACAAACTAAATTACTAAGCTTTCGATCTTATTCCATGATCTTCGGAGCGTTATGGGATTTCTTGCCTCCTTTACCGGTGAAATGAGGGGAATGAGGATCTGGCAGAAAGTAAGGTAACCCCCCCCCCCCCGATTTTTAAGGGTATTTATTCGCCTTGGTTAAACGTAACGTTAGAGGAAATAAGCCACTCTTGTGCGTGGAATTATAAAAATAGTTTTAATATACGATTCCAGCTTGTCACTTGACTGTTGATGGCTGGCTTATCTTCATTTATTAATATGGCTTCTAAGATGATGACGGTCCAGCGATTAGGGACGCTAGACCACTGTTAGCCAGCGGCGAATCCACTCGGTCATCCTGAGTCTCAAAAAAGACTCATTCGAACGAAGCTTTTAAGCCGCTCGCCTGCACTTCTCATACGCTATATAAGCCTCGCTTTATTAACGTCTTTTCTTTTAATAATGGTGTTGTCAACGAGCATATCTCTCGTTAGTTTAATATTATGTGCACTCTTCATATGGAGAGTATGTATATATATATATATATATATATATATATATATATATATATATATATATATATATATATATATATATATAAAGGGTGTTCCATTAAGACGGATCGAAGTTCGCAGTAAATAAAACAGTGTTCATGGTGAAAATTTATTTATTTCACTATTGGATCATGTTATTTGAGTCATAGCAATTATGTGTGAAAAATAATATCGTCTAAATGTCCGCTAAGGCTTCGGTGACACACCTTCACTCGATGGTCAAAATTTTTGATGACGTTTCTGCATAGTTGCTCCTTGACCCACCAATATGCCTTATTATCTCATCCTTCAGCTGTTGAATTGTTGTTAGCTTGTTGGCATAGACCTTACTTTTTAGATGACCCCAAAGGAAGAAATCTAAAGGCGTCAAGTCACACGATCGTGATGGCCAATTGAACTCGCTGTTTCGAGAGATGATGTGACCTGGGAACTTCTCATTCAATAAAGCCATTGTTGCATTGGCTTTGTGGCATGTGGCGCCGTCCTGTTGAAACCAAAAATCTTCGACTTCCATAGAATTTAATTCAGGCCATTAAAAGTTGGATATCATGGCACGGTATCGCTCACCTGTTACCGTAACAGAATTCCCGGCATCATTTTCGAAGAAATACGGCCCAATGATTCAGCTAGCAAAAAATGCACACCAAACAGTGACCTTTTGTGGATGCAATGGCTTTTCAACAATCTTCCTGGGATTTTCATCAGCCCAAATGCGACAATTCTGCTTATTAACAAATCCACCAAGGTGAGAATCGGCTTCATCACTAAAGATGATTTTTTGCGAAAAATCATCATCGGCTTTTCTTTGCTCGTGCACCCAATTGACGAATGTACGGCGCTTTCAATGGTCAGCAGTCTTCAGTTCTTGTGTCAATTGAATTTTGTAAGCGTGTAGAGACAAATCTTTTGTCAAAATTCGATGTAACGTTGTTGTGAAGAGGTTCAATTTCTGCAGGCGATGACGAATAGGTGTCTGGATCTTTGGCCACATTTTCGCGCACTACAGCAATGTTTTCAGCTGAACGGCGTAAACGAGTACGCAATGGCTTTTCATATCTGCCAACGACCCCGTTTGTTTGAATTTACGAACATTTTCCCAATTGCACTCTCGGTTGGTCGATTATGTTAACCAAAAAAATCACGGAGTGCCCGAAATGCGTTTCTGTTTGGACGTCCATTTTGGTAATAGGCTTCGATGACTTTGACACATTGTTCGATTGTTTATCTTTCCATGGTTGAAATTACCAAAGACTGACGTTGTTAAATCTGAAAGAAAAAGAAAAAATCATTAGACGCTTAAACTTAACTCACATTTAAAATCGGTCCAAGTTATTGGAACACCCTTTATATTAAATTGCGAACAAACGTGTTTACCCGTTGCTCCACTCTCCTGAATATATCCAGGCAGGTGGGTATGGAGAGCTCTCCTCAGGAAAGCGAAACCAGGGTAGGCCTCGCAAGCGTTTCAAGGATTGTGTAAATGCGAACACAGCCCTCGCTGGAATAGCTGTAAAATAACTGGAGGAATGTGCACATAACAGAATCTAGTGGCCTGCTCTGATAAAGAAGGCTAATAACCGCTTTGAAGAGGAGCGACGTCCATGTGTCACTGAGTCCCTAGAGAGAAGGAAGGCCGCAGTAACCGTACCTGCAGAGCGTCGACAGTTACCCCACCCCTGATACTCACTCCCAACTCTCACCTGTGTGGCTCCAAGTAGTTGTTAGCTTAGAACAACGGCCAAATCCCGGGCAACCATCTCAGCTAATATGATAAACTAGGTGAGAAGGCACCACAACTCCAAACTGTGGTGTTGAGCAATGATAGCACTACTAAGTAAAGTCTGGAGCAGTGTAAATGTGACAGCAATGTGGGTGACACACCTTAAGAATAGCCAGGAATCTAAAGTGGTTATCGGCCGGTCAGGGGCATCCAAGGGGGGAGGGGATTAGCCCCCCTCCCCCATGACCAGGGGTAAATTCCACATAGTGTGCCTGACTTGCATTACTTTTTCAGTCGGCACCTCGTGTCTTGAGTCACGGCGGAGACACGGCGCGTGCGTTTGATTCGCTTACCCGTCGGATTGCGCATCCTGACTCACACGCCTGGCTCTTCCGCTCTTTGAGCTGGCCTGAGCTGGGCATGTGCTCTGTGCTCGCTGTCGCTGGCGTCTTTCACTTTCGGAACTAATTCCAGCATCTCTCTCTCTCTCTCTCTCTCTCTCTCTCTCTCTCTCTCTCTCTCTCTCTCTCTTTGTCCTCGCAACTACACCAGCAGCATCTCCGCGTCATTTTCTCTCTGAAACACAGCAGTGCAAAGTAAGTGATGTTTATTATATATTGATACGGACATGGGGTGAAGTGAGCGGGTGGGCTTTTCCATGTGATGCATTAGTTCCCTCTTATTCACAGGGCGTGTTCCATGAAGCGAGCCTGCGATATGAAGATCACCTCGTTCTTCAAGACCAACGTCGCCAAGACGAGTGATGATTACGAGGGTGATGTCAATGAGCTAATGGACAAAACCGCGAACATCTCACGGAAGGAGCAAGCCACCGTTATCCTTCGACACGTCGAAGAAGACATCAAGGAGGACGTTCTAACTTTCGCACATGCTGAGAACCTCACCGGTGAGGGCTTGGCCCATTTGCTCATTCGCAACCTATATGGCCTTGGTTTGGACATGTCAAACTGCTTGGGCCTCGACGGAGCGAGTGTCATGATCGGGAAGTTCAGAGGTTGTGCCGCCGTCATCATGGAGCAATACCCCCTCGCCAAACAGATCCACTGCTTTAATCACCAACTGAACCTGGTGCTGACCAATACCTGCGATGTGAAAGAAGTGAAACTCGCCCTTCAGACGCTCAACGAAGTCCATAACTTCATTTACTCCAGCAACATGAGGACGCTCCGGTCCTCCAAAATCGCGAAGCTTTCCTCAGCTAAGCGGGAGAAGCTGGTGCCCTTGTTTCCCACCAGATGGGTTGAGCGGCATGATGCAGTCCTCGTGTTTGTCGAGTTTCTGACTCACATCCTGGTCTTCATGGAAAAGGAAATGAAGCTGTGTGACAATGCTGACATCTTACTCGCCACGATTAAGGACCCTCGCTTTCTCATTGGGCTGGTTGCGGCGGAGTCAGTGTTGGCGTACACACTCGAGCCGAGTAGGACCCTGCAGAAGAAGGACGGTGACTTGGCATCTATGTACGCACTGATTCGTAAGATTGAGACTGTTTTCGCCAAGTTCAGAAAGAATGCCAAAGGACACTTCCACACTGTGTTTGCAAAAGCCAAAGGATCTCCTGTTTGAAGTGAACTCAGCTTACGGTCACGTCCCTGTTCACCGAGTCTGTGCACGGCAGACACAGCGCGCGAATATCCCGACTAGGACTGCTGGGGAGTACTGTCGACGCTCGGTCTATATTCCGTTCGTTGACCAAGTTATCGCCGAGCTGAAGAAAAGATTTGAGGACGATACCGTGCCAGTTGCTCTCCGGTTGAATGAGCTTCTCAAGGGCTCAAAAGCAGACGTGGATGCCGTCATTGATGCCGCTAAGCTCTACGAGAGTAATGTTGAGTCGCTGGTGCTCGTGCAGGCGTAGGCACACCGGTAGACAAATTCCATTCCGGTCTTCGGAACTGTCAAGAATGCGAAGGAGTACGCCAAGACCCGTATGTTCCTGAACATTGCGAAGCTCCTGACCATCTTAATGACTCTGCTAGTCTCAAATGCAGAGGCAGGCCGAACGCTCATTCTCAGCCTTCAAACGGCTAAAAACGTACATAACGAGTACCATTGGCCAGGATCGCCTCAACGGCCTCGCACTAATCGCCGTCCACAATGACATTCAAGTTTCGAATGATCAAGTGATTGACAAGTTTGTGGAGAAAAACCGCCGTCTCCTCTTCGCTTATGCAAATGAAGGGGGACATTGGGCATGGGCCTACGATTTTGAGAGAGCCTACTCCTGGAAAATCAAAGTACTTTTTCTATTATCTGCCTTGTTAATTAAGTGGGCAAAATGACTTGCAAGTAGCCTACATCGTTATAGTCTACACCACATGTACATATTCATCATTTACGCCTATAACTTATTCGTATGTATTCATCACAGATTATTTGTACGATCATACATGTATTAATCGTAAAAATATGTACCATAATAAGCAGCTTTAACAAATTTCCACTCATAAAAATACGGGCATTGCTCCCCGCCCCCCTTCCGATTCGCTTTTTCTGGATCCGCCACTGCGGCCAGTCACCGCAGAAGAGGAGTGGAGCCGTCACTACGTGCTTAATCCTAGTCTAACCATGGGCTTGTCAAGAATTATGCAAGTCTTTGGTTGCCGGCATCCTGGGGGATATGGCACAGCGATAACGGCATATATATATATATATATATATATATATATGTGTGTGTGTGTGTGTGTGCGAGCGCGCGCTTAAAAATAATTATTATTTTTTAATTTAATGTTATTTTCTTGGGCAAATTGTAAAAAAAGAGGGGTTAGTTTAGGTTATTGGAATTGCATCATATTGTAATATATATCATTTAAAATGGAATTTCAAAATGGGGGGGGCTTCGCCCCATACACCCTTTAGTTGTGGTTTGTTTCCTCTACACACTCCGTTATTTTAAATAAACTAGTAGTATTTATATTTTTAAAGCCTAGCATTAGATTCGAATTCCAAGGCAATTTTTAGATGACATTAGACGCTCTAATATTCATTGTTTTTAGGCCGTGTTTCCTGACGAATGCTATTTAAATAAATCATATTTCTGTAATATTATATATAAAATGTATAGGTGGACATTATCGCGATAACGATATCGAGGTATTAGTTATCCGATTTTTTTCGCGTTATCGATTCATCGGTATCGCCGATTCTTTGGGTTCCAAACTAGCGATAATAGATAATTTCAGTTTTTGGTTCCAGTTTAGCACAGGAGCGAGCCGCGCGTGCCTTAGAGGCAGAAATAGGTAGGTCCGAGCTGGGGAGGAGGATCCTCAAAACCTATGAGGAGATGAAGGAGAGCCTCACCAGGTAAGAAACTAAGAAACCGTATTCAAATATTCTTACTATTGTATTATAAAATAAGGGTATATATAGTCAATAATCAATATTGTATTATAATTTTGTATTTATCGATTTATCGGTTATCGTGATGCATTTTTTCGAGATCGCGCCCACCACTGACAAAATGTTCATATAATATTTTAATTCAGAAAATAAATCACTTCAAAATGATATATAATACAATATGATGCGATTCCAATTAACAATGTGGCTTCTAAGATGGTTGTCAATCTATTTTTTGTCATAACACCATTAGAAATTTGTCCACCTTAATTAGTGAAAGTGCTATATACTAAATTCGATTTGCGGTTTTTGTTTTTTTAATATAGATATTTCTAACAAAGCGCCCACAATAAACGAAACATATTGAGGAAATGGACGAATGGATATGTTAAAAAAGGTCGAAAGCGACCAAGCGCACTTCCTGAAGTATCACCACATTACCCCCCCCCCCTCCCACCCCGCTCTGATTTAAGTCTCGAAACAGTATAAAAGGGGTGACAAAAATATGCAAAAAATTACCTTTAGTTATTAATGTGTAGCTATATCTATGACTATGTAGTATATGCAACAAATACATAAAGGTAATTGCAATTAACTTATATGTATTCGAAATTTGCATCGAACTGTTTTAGTGCAGCCCGCAGGCTTTACAAAAACTTCAATGTTGTCCCCTGTTTAAAATTATTGTCCATATCTGTCTTAGATGGTGGACTTTGGGAGACGGTGGATGTGCAGCACAAAAGTTGCAGATGGCTCAATGTGTGTGGGGGCATCTTGGGTAATGATATATATGGAGTGAAGCTGTGTATGAATTATTTATGTTGGGGTGACATCATCCAGGTCCTCGCGTTAGATCAGCCTTGCACTGACAGAAGTAACAACTTTGTAAGAAGCAAATCCTAGGGCTATTCTCTCAGGAAGACTACCTACAAACTTAAGTCGAGTTAAGTAGGCAGTAGCATCAGGGTGGACTGATAATCAGTAGATTTCCAGCAGGCTGGCAGTGCTGTTGGAGTCAAGGGTCCTAAGATTTTCTCTTGGGTTCTCTTCTGTAAGGGAGACTGGGAGGCCAGAAATTTTGCCATATTTATGGCTACCTAATTTAGCATCTTCAGGACGCCAAATTTAAATATGTATGGAGACATCTTCTAGAGCAGTTATTCTCAAACTGGGGACCGGGGTTCCCTATGGGACCGCGAAGTGGTCCCTCAGTTGAAATTATGGGCGATTTGCGATTGTTGTCAAGTCCCATTTTTTATTTGCATAATTTTCATTTTTTGGTTCATTTCTGTGCCTGAATTCATTAAACTAGGGAATTAGAGAACACTGCATAGGTAGAGTTTTATTTCTAAGTGTGAGAGGTGCAACAAGCTAAATGTGGTTATCAGTTAATTATTTGGTGAAATAATTTATCTTACGTCTGGCAGTCATAATGGCAGCGTTGTGCTTGAAAAGGTGGTGTTCTACAGTTTGCGTAGAACTAAACTTGCGTAAGGTAAATAGGTAATTGATTAAAATGTAATTGTAACTAATTAAAATGTAATCAAAATAATTGAAATGTAATTGTAATCACGAATTGTGGGTAAATGTAATTGAAATCACGAATTGTGGGTAATTGTAATTGAAATCACAAAATGTGGATAATAGTAATTGGAATAATTGAAATGAAATTAAAATGTAATTGCAACTATTAAAATGTAATTAAAATAATTGAAATGTAGTTGTAACTATTAAAATCACGATGGTTAAAAGGGGAAATGCATGAGAGTCTGGAAAAGGAAATATAAGGAATTATACAAGTGTTTTTGTTTGTAAAATCTAAGGATTATATGGAGAAAGAATTCAATTGACCTTGAGTTGGAGAAGGCGAGGGAACAAGTGAATATTTTAGTCTCGCATGCAGAATATTTGGAAGAGTTAGTCGTGCGTGTAAATGTTGCCAATTGTCTTTGAAGACTTTTTTACAAATATATAATATTTAAGAACACATATATAAAATTTTAGTTATATATATATATATATATATATATATATATATATATATATATATATATATATATATATATATATATATATATATATACAGTGGCGGCAACAAAAAAAGTGACATGTGACAATTCGGGGAAAATGAAACAGAAAAATGTAACTTACATATTTTATTATGAATATTTCATGAAAGTTAATACTTGGTCATGTTGCCCTTGCACTTAATGACCATTCTGAGTCGATTGGGCATTGATTCAGCGAGGTTTGCGAAGTAGGTGGGGTCGATCGTAACCCAGATCTTCTTCAGTGATTCTATCAGGTCCTTGATGCTGCCGGATGCTGTCTCTTGAACTTTGGATTTCATCAGATTCCAAGCATTCTCAATAGGATTTAGGTCCGGGGAATTACCAGGCCACTCCAAAACACTAATATTATTATCATTGAAGAACCTTTTTACTAACTGGGACCTGTGAGCAGGGGCACCATCATGCATGAAAAATTCACACCGATGAATTTCCCAAAATGGCAGCATGTGCTGCTTCAAAACTTCGAGATAGTTAGTCCCCCTCATGGTTACATTCTTGGGAAGGAAGTACAGACCTTCTCTGCCCTTGTTTCCACTAAAGGCACCCCACACCATCACACTATCAGGGTGCTTCACAGTTTTCACGGTATATTTTGGGTCATACCGAGACACATTGCTGGGATGACGCACGATCTTTGACTCTCCTCTGACCAGCCTAAAGGTGCTCTCATCACTGAACATCACCTTCTTCCAATGGGCAGCTGTCCAATGTTTATAGGTCTTGCAAAAATTGAGCCTTTTCATCTTCATAGCCTTGGTAAGAAGTGGCTTTTTGGCAGCGCGGCGAGCCGGTAGGCCTAAGTCCTTCTGTAAGCGATGACGGATGGTCCTGAGGGCGACGTTCTGGAGAAGGTCTGGGTGTTTTTTCTTGATTGAAGCGGAGGTTACAGAAGGGTCTGACATCACTTCACGCCTTAGGATATTATCAGTCCTTGGAGATGTCTTCCTAGCTGCACCAGTGCCCTCCTTCCTCTTTGGTATGGTACCTGGTGGCAATAACTCAGCTGCCCGTTTTAGGCGATAAATCGTATTTCTTGAGGTTCCTAAATCTGCTGCTACATCAATAAAAGACTTTCCCTGCTCTAATAGGGTCAAGGCACGGCTTTTATCTGTCATAGAAAGCTTTTTCCACCCCATTGTATCCACTTGCACAGAAGTTATAGCACGTCAAATGTAGGCACGAATGCAGGAAATCAGCACGCTGGAGCGTTGTACACCAAAACCTCACTGTACGAGCTCAAACGAGACAGTGAGTTCCAATAAAGCGCAGTTCTGTTGTCTTAGCTCAGGAGAGTCATCCACTCGTGGCATAAGCCCCGCCCCTTTTCATTGGCTTGTTGGCAAGTAAAATCGTGAAAGCGATTTTATGTATCGATTTCTATTGCCAATATTCAATGTCACTTTTTTTGTTGCCGCCACTGTATATATTTGTAGCTGCAGAGCTGCTACAGCTCAAAAAGAAGAGATATGATGATTCACATTTGAAATTAGGTTTTACAGTAATAAAGTCTAGTGGGGAGAGAGAAACAACAGTATGTTCTGTATTCTGAGGTGTTGGAATCAACTTCTCCAAAGCCCAGCAAGTTAAAGAGACACTTGGAAACGAAGGATCCCAGTTCTATAAACAAAGATGTCGATTTCTTTAAAAGCAAAGCCGAACAATTGCACAAATTCAGACTTGACGGCACAGGAATGTTTTTGCAGAACATTAAGGCTGTTCTAAAAGCCTCCCTAGAGGTTTCAAGGAAAATTCTTGTTGCCAAAAAAACCCCCATAACATCGGAGAACAGTTAATATTACCTTGCTGCAAATATATCATATCGAATGTGCCTGGAAGTTTTGAACTCGAAAAGCTAAATCATGGGTCGCTGTAAAACGATATTGTTATGAGGCGAATAGCGGATATGTCTGATAACATACTGTCGCAGGTGGTCTCAAAGATTCAGAATTCGACTTTCAACTTTTTTTGCGATCCAGCTAGATGAAACAAAAAATGTCGCCAACTTAGCCCAACTTTGTGTCTATGTACGATATGTATATGACAAGCATCTGGAACACGAATTTTTGTTTTGCGAAACTCTCGGTACCAAAACAACTGCAATGGAAATATTTAACAAAGTGGACAGATTTTTTAGGCACATGGTATCAAAAGGAAGAATGCCATTGGCGTGTGTACTGACGGCGTTCCGGCAATGCTTGGTTCCCATTCAAATTTTCAAACTTTGGTTAAGCAAAAATCCCCAGATATTATTGGTACACACTGCACTATTCATCGCCAAGGCTTAATAACGAAAACCGTGCCTGATAAGTTTAACAATGTTCTCGGTTTAATGATTAGAAAATAGGGAAAATAATTATGTTCTTATATCAAAATGATTAAAGGAGTTGGACTCGAACCTGTGTCATCAAGTGCTCATCGCTTTTATGACTACGACGTTAATCGATTGACCTACCATCCTAAACTCAAAAAGGGTTGAAAATAGTTTTCCCTATTTTCTCCGTTTCTATATCTCCCATTTTCTTTCTTAATCTGTCAATTGTTCATGTAATATTTTCCATAGCACTTTTCCGGGTTGTGATGCCAGTTTTCATTTCATTGGGCTTTTAAATATATCTATTATATATCACATTTCATGTGATTTTCAATTATTATAAAGAAAAAAGCCCGTGCCCCCTCCTACTAGAAAACAATAGTCTTGTCTCTCTCTGGATAAAAACCTACACTTCGTTATTCAAAAGGCTTCATGAATCAACCCTTTTGGGTTGCGGGGGGGAGCTCAGTCGATGAGCGTCGTGGTCATAATAATGATGAGCGCTTGATGAGACAGGTTCGAATCCAGCTCCTTTATTCATTTTCATATAACGGTTAAAAATAGTTTTCTCTATTTTCTCAGTTTCTTTATCTCCCATTTTCTTTCTTAAGCTTTCAATGGTTTGTGATAAGCGGATTATATAATAGGAAGGCTATTGGCACCAAATTGTAGGATTTAACAGGCCCAGCGAAAAACTCCAGAAAATGGACGCGCGGTCATTATTATAAATCCCAGCATACCCCACACATATAAAATAATATGTCTAAAATTGGAATAAGGAAATGAGAATGTATAAATTAATTTGCATCTGTGAATTTGAATACAAAAATAAGGAATGTGAATATATATATATATATATATATATATATATATATATATATATATATATATATATATATATATAAGGCAAGCAGCCGTTGGAAGTGCGCACGGGACACACGGATGTACGAACGCGCGAAAGGTTAGAGCCACCTGTGTCAATAGGAAAGCGCATAAACAAACAATTCGCGTCTCAGAATAGATTTATCAAAAGATGGAAGTCTACGAAGCACATGGGTAATACAGCCGTTGATCAAAGGAATTGTACCACAAAGCTGTGACAAGCGTATCATGTTTATAGATAAAAAGTTGGGATATGTAATTAATTAGACATACAAAGCTTTCGATAGCTTAGGCTTAGGGGTGGAGAACAATGAACTCGACAACTGAAGCTCATCCCACGTACGATGCTGGGCCACGCCCTCCTGAAAATGAGAATTTATACATATAGGTGGATCAGCTCAGTTTGAATGATTATTAAATTATTAAGATTATTAGATTACTGTCGTTAAGAAGATTATCTCGTACAAGTTCCCTATTTTTAATTCACCCATTCTTGTTGCTCCAGAATTTATATATATATATATATATATATATATATATATATATATATATATATATATATATATATATATATATATATATATATACTGCTAGTCGCACACAAAGTAACTTCGTAACGTGCGTCTTGCCCCGTTAATAGGCCTATATTAGAATAAAGTATATTTTTGCATCGTCCTTCTTTACCTCGATTTAACCTGAAACCTTCGGTAAGACCAGCCAAAGATAAGAACACAGTGAAGAAATCATATTTGAGTCAGATACCTAAAACACCTTCATATAAGTTGGGTACCACCATAAATTGGTAACTAACACCAAACCTTATAGGTTCATGTAATATTTCCCTTAGCGTTTTTCCGGGTTGTTATACCAGTTTTCATTTCTTTGTGGGCCTTTAAATACATCTATTATATATCACGTTTCATGTGATTTTCAATTATATATATATATATATATATATATATATATATATATATATATATATATATATATATATATATATATATATATATATATATATATTTATATATTTATATATATATATATATATATATATATATATATATATATATATATATATATATATATATATATATATATATATATATATATATTGATATTTTATTGAAGGCGACTGCGAATTTAGCATTAATAATTTTCTTTTCGTGCCTCTCGATTTCTCTAATATTCCGCTTCTTGTCGTTGGTTAACTCGTGTATAAGCTCGCCAAAATTCATTACAAAAGCACTGATGAACGAGGGCAGTAAAATAATTCACTGGATAAAACAAGACATTTATTGGCCTAACGCGTTTCGATACACTCCTGTATCATTATCAAAGGAAGGTAGAAATAATATAAGGAAATAAAAACATGGCTATTTATATCGGGGTTTGAAGGTTAACAATTATACCACCATATTTACAGGGAATAGAAATTCTTAAAAACAAAGGATTAAGACGGCTTAAAGAGGCTAGTTTAAAGTGGGCACAAGATTAAGATAGGCGGGGATTATTACTTGGCGCACGAGGACGCGAGGAAGGCAGGGTGAACTGTATGTTTGTTTGTGTATTTAATTTGGACTGTTTTTCTTTTATATAGAGAGCTTCTAATATGAGTAATTGTTGGCGATTTGGAGCATATGCAAGAATTTCGGTGTTATCTTCGAGTGACTTTCGGTCCAATTATCTTCCATGTTTTTCAAATGTATGTGTTTTAGGTGCACCCTTGTTTAAATGGTAGCTCATTCTTCGTGTTAATTATGTTTCTGTCATTCCGATATATGAATGAGGTAGGAGCTCACAGTCTCCCATTTTGCAAGTGTATTCGTATATTAAATGACTTCTTTGTTTATGTGTTAGGGTGGGTGTATGGTTATTTTTTAGTATATGGTTGGATGTCCGTTTATTATTGTAATAGATTGTGAGTGATACGTTGTTTTCGTTTTGGGTTGGTTTCACTACTCTGTTTATGATTTCCTTGATTACTCTTTCGTCCTTTCGTTCATCCTTCCAATTATATATATATATATATATATATATATATATATATATATATATATATATATATATATATATATATATATATATATATGTGTGTGTGTGTATGTAGGTTAAAGCCAGAACCAGTATTCGGAACATATAGAATTTGGAACGTTTCGAACATTAGCTATATTTATCCTCAGCCTATAATGGGGTAAAACAATATGAAAGCAAGCAAGCTTAGAATACATAAAGATATATATATATATATATATATATATATATATATATATATATATATATATATATATATATATATATATATATATTAATGACTGACAATTAGTTTGAAGTTTGATGAATTTGAGAGAAAATAATGCGACAATCTAATAATGAATAAATTTAGAGTTTAGTAAAACTTTCAATAAACAATGCAAAAATTACCGAGAGAGGACAATGTGAACTTACAAAGAAAAACACTGCAAAATTATAAAACAAACTGAGAAAACAACGCAAAAATTAAAATGAAATAAATGAATGAACACTTACCAACTTATGTATTCTAAGCTTGCTTGCTTTCATATTGTTTTACTCCATTATAGGCTGAAGATGAACACAGCTAATGCCCGAAACGTTCCAAATTATATATATTCCGAATACTGGTTCTGGCTTTAACTTATACTAAAATCGAGGTTTCCGAAAGATGTTTCAATTTATATATATATATATATATATATATATATATATATATATATATATATATATATATATATATATATATATATATATATATATTCAAGCGGGTTGCTCTAAGTAGTCTTATTTCTAAGTTAAGGATGAATCAGAGAATGAGACATGTAACAGTTCTCATTTAATCATAACGACGTTTTGGCTACACTACCCATCATCTGGTTCTATAAAATAAATAGAGTTAGAACATAATAGCTATGATCACAAGAAATCATTTATGTGATCAAAATAAAGGACATTTGAAATTGATACTGTAAAATGTTGGTAGGCTTACACTGACAAAACAATGAAACGAAAACATTAATTAGTTAGGTTAATGCAAGGAATCTTTGAAATTATTGATTGCTCAAACACAAATAATGTTAACCTTTCGCGAACAGCAAAAAACGGAGAACTGAGGTAGAGATTTTTGTATGCGACGTCATAGGATCGATAGGTTGTAAACATTTTTTAATCTATTTATGTGATTTAGGGGAAAGAGGCAGTAAAATCAGTATTGATACCCGGGTTTAATTGCTTTATGAACAGTGATTCAAGAATACGAAGGGAAGTAGGATCTTTGGAATGTCCTAAAATTCCAAAGTTTAAGTGGGAAATATCAATCTTACATTGAATGGAGCGATCACAGATGGGGAACATCTCTTTATTAGTGATAAAGTGGCCAGTACGCGGGGTTCTGCCTAGGTGGAAACAGATTCGAGCCTTTTTTTGATGTAGACAAAGTTTTTCTTGGGCGAATTCCCCCCAAATCAGTTTTGGGTGTTATTTTTGTTAGGCTATTGAAATCGCATCATATAATATTATCTATCATTTTTAAGATAATTTCAAAATGGGGGACTTCGCACCATACCCTCCACTTAATTGTGGAGGATTTCACCACCCACAGCCTTGCTATTTTTAAATAAACTCGGAATAGCCCTTATTCGAAAGACTATCATTAGATTCAAATTTAAAGGCGATTGCCAATGTTGTTAGGCCTTTAGTTTTTCTACTGCTTTGCTGGACCTCAGACATAAACTTCGCCCCAGAATGCTATTTAAATCACTCATATTTTTAATCGCCTGGCACTCTATATATCACTATGTCGGTAGGTCAGCCGGTACGTCGGTCCAAGTTTTCTTTTTAATAACATTGTAACTATCCGGCTGATTCTAACGAAATTTGAAACCCTTATTTTGTTTTATATTCTCTTTCGAATGATATAATTTGCAAGGCCCTCTCAAGTTTAGTCCTGCAATTATTGAAAGTTTGAAGGTCGTAAGATAATAAATCAGGATAAGTGAGAGCACGTGACTTTGGTCAGCAGACATCGTTTTTTAAATTGATTAATATAAAGTGTCCATATCATATTTTAATTGAGAAAAATATGATATATAATACAATATGATGTGATTCAATTAACAATGTGGATCCCAAGATAGTGGCCAATCTATTTTTCGTCTTAACATCGTAATTAGAAAGAAATTTGCCCGCCTAAATTAGTGAAAGTGCTAAATAGTGTATATCAAAGATATACATTATATAGCATTTGCCTTTTTCATTAAGTAGAGATACATATTTATAACAAAGGGCCCACAAAAATAGAGGCCAGGCATTTTCCGAAATGTAACTATATCAAAATTGTCAAATTTCGGAAAATGTCCGCCCTCGAGTTCTGTGGGCGCTTTGTTAAAAATATTTCTAGTTACCCCCTCCCCCCTCCGTAAATGCTATATAAATCATAATTACAAATTTTCACGCATTAAGTAGTTAAATTCTTGTATATATATATATATATATATATATATATATATATATATATATATATATATATATATATATATATATATATATATATATATGCAACAAAGCCCACAGGGAAAATTAATACGAGGATTCCAAGTATTTTCGAACTTAATTTCGAGTTCTTTATCAAGGAATAACAAAAGTATTGAAAATTGTAATATTTATAAGGATGATACAGAGGAGAGGGAACGCCCACAAAAACAAAACAAAAAAACAATCAACAAAATGAATTAATATGAAATGGAAACGTTAGGAGGAGTGGAGATAAATACAAACTAAGATTATTAAATCAGGTAAATTCAAAAGACTAAAGGTTGACAAGAGGATTAAAATACCGCCTAAGCAATTAGGGAGTAACAACAAGGAGTAACAACAAGGAAAGAAGGTACCCTAGGAAACCTTACGGTCCATTCAAATAGGGTACCTTTGGACTAGCAATCGAGCGGGCACAAGGCTGCTCAATTGTTTTGCGTCCCTAAACGGCCACTTTTCAAGACTTTGTCTAGTCTTGACTTGAACTGGTCAACAGATTCACTGTTGACAACTTCCACTGGAAGTGCGTTCCACTTACCGCAGATACTCTAGGTGAAAAAGTTTCCACACAGATTGCGGTTGTAACGCTTCAATTCAAGTTTGAAGCCGTGATTGCGCGTTCTGTTCTCACTCAGTGTGAAAATATCCCGGTAGTCAACATTGTCGAACCCTCGAAGTATTTTGAAAACTTCGATAAGCTGACCACGCTGTCTACGGGTTTCCAGCGAGAACAGATCTAATTCCCTTAGTCTATCCTCATAACTTTTATGTCGGATAGAGGGAATCAGCTTGGTTGCCCTGGCTTGTACGCGTTCCAATCTCGCGATGTCCTTTCGCAATGAAGGACTCCAAAATTGTACGGCATACTCCAGGTGCGGTCGGACAAGTGAGTTGTACAGG
The DNA here is from genome assembly GCA_963969495.1 of Ceratothoa steindachneri. NCBI lineage: Eukaryota > Metazoa > Arthropoda > Malacostraca > Isopoda > Cymothoidae > Ceratothoa > Ceratothoa steindachneri. Next base: position 161,023,051 of record OZ018317.1, on the reverse strand, counting down.
CACAGTACAATCTCCTGGTTCCGATAACCAAACTGGTGCTTAATATAGCCTAGCATCCTTTGGGCCTTTTTCTCCACCTCAATGCACTGTTTCGAGAACTTGAGGTCACTAGTGATAGTAACACCCAAGTCCTTCTCAGTGTCACTCGATTCAAGAGCAGTGCCCTTAAGGATATACTGAGATTGGGGGTTTCTGTGGCCGATATGCATCACTTTGCATTTCCCCACGTTAAAAGGCATTTGCCACGTGTCCGACCACTCCCCAATCTTCCCAAGATCTTCCTGCATGCGGGCAGTATTTCCATCCTTTGCAACGTTCATACCAAGCTTGGTATCGTCGCAAATTTGGAAATCTTGGCAACCATGTCACCGTCCATGTCGTTGACGTAGATGATGAATAGTAGTGGTCCCAGGACAGAACCTTGAGGCACCCCGCTAGTAACGGGCACCCACTCAGAAGACTGTCCATTTACCACTACCCGTTGCAGTCTGCCACTTAGCCAGTTCTCGATCCAGCCGGCTACCTTTCCGTCTATGCCAAGCGCTCGCACTTTCCGGAGAAGGTGGCGGTGTGGTACCTTATCAAAGGCTTTCTGAAAGTCTAGGTAGACTACATCCACCGCCTTGTCCCGATCGTGCTCACTGAAAACGAAGTGGAAGAATTCTACAAGGTTCGTCAGGCATGACCGTTGCCTTCGGAAGCCGTGCTGGGAACTCCTCAGTAGCAGGTTTGACTCTAAATACGACGTCACTTTGTCCACCATGATGCTTTCCATGAGTTTACCGACTATCGAAGTCAGACTGATAGGTCGGTAGTTCGACGGTTGGTTACGGTCTCCTTTCTTGAAGATCGGAGTCACCTCCGCCTCTCGCCAGTCTCTAGGAACGCATTTGGTCCGGATTGACATGTTAAAGATAGCGCGCAAATGTCGTGATACTTCATCGCACACTTCTTTCAACACTTTAGGTAGAAACCCGTCCGGTCCAGGGGACTTATTCGTCTTTAGGTCAGCGATCTTTTTCTTTATTTCTCCTTCGGTGAAGTCCATTGCCTCCAGCTTTTCCCCCGAGTAGGAATCCGTCGGCTGGGGAATGGGACCACACTCTTCAGTAAACACTGAAGAGAAGTAGTCGTTGAGGAGGTTGGCATTTTCTGCATCTGAATGCTTTAATGTCCCCTCCTCATTCCTCAAAAGGCCAATCGTTCAACGGATTGGTTTACGGCTGTTCACATATCCAAAAAACTCCTTGGGATTCTCTTTACAGATCTGGCCACTCGGAGTTCCTCATACCGCTTACCCGCCCTTATGCTGGACTTCACTCTCCTGGCTAGCCTCCGGTATTCGTCAAAGTCACCCGAGATCTTCGATTGCCGGTACACATTTCTCTTCTCCCTAAGCAGTTGCCCGATTTCTCGATTAAACCACTTTGGTTGAACAGAAGACCGACGACGGTATTTCAGAGGGATAAAACGCGATTGAAGATTCATGAATGTGGTTTTGAAACTGTTCCAAGAGTCTTCAACAACATCGCACTCTTCTAGCCTCACGTCAGTCAGTCCCGCGCGTAGACCTGCAAAGTCTGCTCTTCTCAAATCCAGTTTCCTTGATTTACTAGTTGCAGGCTCTGCCTTGGGGACTTTGACTACAAATCTAATTAGTCGGTGGTCACTGCCACCGAGCTCTTCACCAACAGAAAGGTCCTCAACGATGTCATCCTCAGAGGTGAAAACCAAGTCGAGGATATTGTCTCCTCTCGTTGGCTCTCTCACCCACTGAGTGAGGAACTCGTTGTTCGTGAACTCCAGGAGTAGTGCGTTCTCGCCACAGGGTTCTCTGGTTTCCCAGTCAACTTGTGTGTTGAAATCACCAAGGACGATACACACTCTGTCTTCGACAAGTTCTCCTGGCAGCTGGTACAGATCTCTGTCCTTTTCAACGAGTTGGGCAGGAGGTCTATAAAGCACCAGGGTCCTGTATTTGGCAGGACCTATCTCTAGGTCAACACCTAGTAGTTCATGGTCGGATATGATGTTGCAATCCGTCGAGTTGAGAGTATCCTTGACATAAAACATCACACCGCCACCCTCTCTGTCTGGCCTATCTTTCTGGAAGAGCTGGTAACCGGGAATCGTGAATTCACCTTCAAAATCTCGGCTTGAGGTTTTTATCCACGACTCCGTTATGGCTACCATCTCAGGTTCCTCTGTTACTACGAGGCCACGGAGCTCAAGAAACTTATTCCTGATTGACCTCGCATTGAACAGAAGAACTTTGAGGGAGTTCCCTAGTGTAGGACTCCCTACGCTCTTCCGTTTCCCGGCTTCTCTGTTTTCGTGGTCACACCCTTTTTGACGACCTCCGAGAAGGTCGTTCCAGGAGTGACACGGGCATGCTGGCGCACGTCCGCTTTCGCTCTGTTTCAAACGCTCCTTTGGGTGCGTTCCACGACATCTTGAATTAGATTGGCGAGAAAGGCCTTCCCTTTAAAGGAGAGATGTACCCCGTCCCTTTGGTAGAGGTCGTCTCTACCGATAAAGGTACGATAGGGGTCCACGAAGAAGACTCCTTCTGCCGTGCAGAGATCCGCCAACCTTTTGTTCACTACGACGTTTCTTTCGTGAGCGGTTCGGGATGGACCTCTTCTCGGAAGCATCCTAACCACCACACGTTTGCGGGTTTTTTGCCCTATGTCGTCCACGGCTCCCATCACTGTTTGGATGGTCTTACCACTGAGGCCAACCTTACCCCCTCTGAGGGGAAACACTGAGCGAGAAATTAACCTCAGAGGTCAGGAATGAAAAACTAAAGTAGAATAAGTACTAATGTTCTAAAGACTTGACTTAAAAGAAAAAAAATGAAATTGAAATTGATGAAATAAGTAGGAAATGTGTGGTAGGTATATAAAGATAAAAAGAAGTTGAGTGTTGCCCTGATGTAGAGGGCATCTCTCAGGTTTTTTTCTCTTAGTTGGTTTTTATTTTTCCTCCCATTTATTTTATTTTATTTTTTGTTTATTTATTTTTTATTATTTTCCCCCAAAAAATTTCAACCTAAATAAATAAATAAATAGATTGAATTTTTCCTCCATCGTGGCATTCAAGCCTTTCAAGTTTTTTATCTGCTATATATATATATATATATATATATATATATATATATATATATATATATATATATATATATATATATATATATATATATATTCTTCTTTTATTTTACTTAATAGTTTATTTTTTTATGTTTGTTTGTTTTGTTTCTTCTTTGCACTTAGGTGTTCGTGCTTTACTTGTTTACGTATATATTCAGATTTGGTTTTCTCGGGAGCAGTTCCTTCCACTCGGGAATAGGGCTTGCCTGGTGGCGCGTCCACTAACTGCTCTCGGAATTTCTAGGTTGAGGTTCATGTTCGGGAGTATTTCGTTTTCTATCTTGTCCCAGGTCTTTCTCCCTAGCCTTTGGAGTTCTATATTCAGTGGGGTCAGACCTGCTCTTGCGTGCAGTTCTGTTTGCTGAATATAGTCCATCCTTCGTGCTCCAGCTATAAGCAGGACTGCTTTGTTCTGCACTCTCTGCATTTGTCTGAGAGAGGTGGAACTTGCAGCCTGCATGACCACTGCCGGGTACACTAAGGTTGAGCGCACCAGAACAGTGTATAGCTTTCTAAGATTTTTGGAGCTGAGGTTTTTAAATCTATACAGTTTTCCGAGCTGTATTTTGGCTAGGGAGATTCTGTTGCTAATGTGCACTTTGTATCCTTTGGATGTAAAGTGCAGACCTAGGACTTTTTCTTTATTTCCGTATGGGTATAGTTCACCGTTCACCAAGACATCCATACGTCTTCGGCGGTTAATTGGAAGGATCTGGAACTTTCAGCGGTTGGTCTTGATTTTCCACTTTCGTTCGTATTGATTGATGTTATCGATTTTGATGGCTGTCTGCCTTGCTTAGTATCCAGCATGTTTGTAATAACTGAGGACGATTTGTGTGATTTCGTCTGCAAACTGCAGGTACATCACTTCCTCCCCTACCGGATCAGGTAAGTCCAGTGTGTACAAAAGGTACAGCAACCGACTCAGACAGCCACCTTGTAGAACACCCGCCTCAAGTTTAAACTCGGGTCCTCTGTAGCCCTCGATCGAAATTTGGGCTTTTCTGCGCATGGTGTAGTCGCAGAGGACTCTTTCCAAGATTGGGTTCAGCTGGAGACCTAAGATCTTTTATTGTAAGCCTCTTAGCCAAACCTTATCGAAGGCCTTTTGTACATCTCGCATCACCACGTCTACGTATTTCCTCTCAGCTTTACAGCCGGCGACCTTTTCGGTGAGAAGGGCAAGGGCTGTTTCAGTCCCCCTTCTCCTGCCGAACCCGTGTTGCTGAGGGCTGTGGGCTTCCAGCTCGGTCAGTTGGTCTTGTAACCTGTTGGCTAGAAGCTTCTCGTAGAATTTGCCTATAATCTCCAGGAGGGATATAAGCCTGTAGTCCACCAGTTTATCAGGCTTCCTCCCTTTAGGTATAAAGATGATTTTAGCTATCTTTAAACCGTCGGGGAAGTAACCCGTATTCAGGGAAGCATTGTAGATGTTCGTGATTCCCTGAATGATCTGCCAGGGGGCATGCACCAAGTTATTTCTGGTGATGCCCGTCCAGCCTGGTGCCTTCTGTTTGAAGGTTTTTATGACTGCCATGACCTCTTCAGGTGTAGTTTGGCGGCCATGGTCTGCCAAAATCCTCCCTTCATCGACATAGGCATGTGAAGGCGTGCGATGCACAATCTGATTAAGATCTTCAATCAGTTGACCCTCGAATTCTTGGTCGAATTCCGCATTTTCTTCTGATGTTATCTTAAAGACATCCTTCCAGAATATGCGGAATCTTTTTTCCAATACCGCCGGGTCTTCCAAGTAGTTATCGCCCTCCTTAATGCGGGTCTTTTCTCTACTTGTAAGATCTTTCAACTTGTTCATAAGTCGCCAGAACACATCGGGTCGCACCTCGCTGTCAACCTTTTCAATCAGGCTGTCCCAGATTTCAGCCTGTTGCTAGTTAATAGCCTGCTTAAGTTCTTCACTCAGGCGTCTTAGGAGCGTGGTTCTTTCCCGATTTGTACCTTCTCTCCTGATTTCCTTGTACACTTTCCTGTGCACTCTAGCGATCTCTCTCATTTCTTCGGTCCATCTGGGTTGTGGGAGAGTTTCGTACCTCTTCATCGGTACACTCTCGCGATCTGCTTCGATGATGTGGGCAGTTATCGTCTCCAGCTCCTCATCGATCATCTCTAGCCTTGCTCCGTTTAGGTCCGCTGGTTCGTATCTAGCAAGGATTTCCTTGTAGCGTTCCCAGTTGGCCGAAGCATAGCTTTTTCGAAGAGGGATTGGGATCTGTATTTGCGCGAGAGAAATGGTCGTCAAGATCACTATGTGGTCACTGGGGACTGTTGGGCCTGGCTCAATACGGTAAATGAAAGGGAAGCCATCGCTTGTCATGACTATTTCGGGCTTTGTTGCTGACCTTACGGTGGAATAGGTCGAAAAATCCGGACCTATACGCTGGATGTTTTTCCTTCGCATAATCATTTCCAAGTTATGGCCTCTTTCGTTCGTGTTACCATAGACAGCCGTTCGGCATCTGGCATTGAGGTCGCCCCCAAGGAATACCATTTTGCCGTGGCCCAACAGGGTGTAGAAGTTTGTGAAAGGAAGGTACTTTCGTCGAGGTGGTTGGTATGCCGCCACGATTATGAGCTTGCCCACTTAAGTGTGCAGCTCTACCACCAGGAAGGACTCGTCCATATTCGTAAGCTGTCTGAACGAGATATTCCTTCTGACGGCAACAGAAGCACCATCGTACCTCTCCTGAGAATGTTTTTTTGAGATCACTCTGTAGCCTGGTATCTTTAACTGCTTGTTGGTCGTATCGATACCATGGTCCATGATTAATATGATGTCGGGATCAAGCACACGGAATATATTTCCGTATGCCGTGGCTTTTCCCTCTCATCCATTCACGTTGAGTGTCAAGATCTTTAACCTGCTGTTTTGGTTTTCCATTCTCTATTCTGGCTTATGTGGATGTCCTAGTGTCTACGGGTTGTTGACTTACGTTCCCCGTTTCTTTTCTTCTTGTATTCTGCTGGGGATAGTTCTACAAATGTTTCTCGGTGGAAGGCGATGTTTTGGTTAAAGAAAGCCTCCTCAACCGTTTCCTCGTCGCATTGAGCGTCGAAGTCCCACTTGTAGAACTTCTTTTTTATCCCCACACAGATTTTATTTGTGTCCGAGTCATTCGGGAAGGGGAACTGTTCCGTGGCGTAGATGTTGAGGTTTACTCTGTCAGGGTCGATTTTCTTATTACTTTTTCTTTTCCCTTTTTTGGGTTTCACCTCACATACAGAGCCCTCTGAGTCCAAGGTGTCCGTGGTATCGGAGGACTCTGTTTCTCTTTCCACACACTGTGTAGTTGGCCTATTTGTTTATTTTTGTCATCATATCCGTGCGATAGGTCTAGATGCCAAAGATAGAAATGTGTGAACTGTTGGTTTGTTATAGTTAAGTGTTTCATTTAAAATATATGTTTATTTTGGTATAAATCTGGTGTTTCCTCTTATCCTTATGTGTTTAAATAGCTCTTCCTTAAGAACAAAACTACTTAATTAGCACTCTTAGAACAAAGCCTACTTCATCATAGAAGTAACTCACGCACCACAAAGCATACCGCTACAAAAAGGGTGTCAAAGAGTATAGTGATAAAAAAGGGCCATTCTACGACAGTAATGATTTTTGAAACCTTGGCCCATGGTTGGTTCCTCGCAATTTCCTCCTTTATTTGATCTTTGGAGTGCTGCCCAATCCCAGGATCTAGTCTCCTGCATACGACGCTCCTGTGCGTCTGTATTTGCGGCGGGATTGCAGGTTGGAGACCTATTTCGCGCAGTGTCTCTACTGCCTCCCCCTTCGTTATTCCCTCCACATCTTTTTCATTCTCGCAGACTGCCACATATCCTGCGGGGACCTCGAGCAGACGGAGCATAGCGATCTTCAGTTTCCCGAAGACCACTTTGAACGCCTTCTCTCGGCTGGGCCTGCTGCTTCCACTGATGGTGCGCACCGGGATCCGAGTGGTTCCATTGGGCTCCATTTCCCCCCAGTGGAAGACCCCCTAGGTTGAATTTCCTCTTGTCCTCTTGGTGATGTTTTTATCCCCTAGTACTTGTAACAGGTGATTCTTCCTTCTTGTAAAAAATATGATCTTTTTATAGAGTTCTTTATAGAGGGTAACCCCCCCACCCTCCCCATTGCAAGAGAGCTTCAGCGAACATGAACTGCGGGATGGGGCGGATGAATGATGGGTGGTCCCAGGAAGGCCCCTCAGACGGGTGATATGTGTTGGCGGACTTAATGATGGGTGGTGATTGAATCAACTACCACTACCCGAGGGTGCCGCCCTGTCTGGGGTTTGGTTATCGATGCTGATTCCAACTTACACAGGGACGGTTGCATCTCCCCCTGTCGTCTTGGCCGGAAACTACCCTTAGAGATTAGAGCGTATTTTTCCCCAAAGCTTTCAGCATCGCCTCGTAACCGGCTGTTCTCTTCCGTAGAGTTCCATAGTGGGCTAATCCTCAAACCTGCTTTCCTTTACGTCTGCAATTATGTCTATCAAGCTAGACATGAGTCGGCTATACGTGGCTCCGTATAAAAATGTTCTTATAGTCCCCGTGGGGAAAAGGCAAAGATCGTCGAGGTTTTCTTGGGGTCTTCCTCGACTTTTCCGCCTTTGCCGGCTGTGACTTCTAGTTGAGCGTAAAATAATTCAAGTTTTCTTCCAAGTCTACTGCTTACTAAATGAAAATAAATACACAGACATAAACATAAGGCTACATAGATGCACAAAAAATTAAATTAAACAGTTTATTAAGATTAATATAAATATTTAGTATCAAATTAAAAGTCTCAACAGTGCATTGTGAATATAATTTAAAAATAACCATCGAGTTTATATAAGCTAGGACTTAAATTAAAATTTGGAAATTTCCTAATAAAGGTCAATTCAATGATATTTCATGAAATTGTATCGTTATTATGACAGATGATTTTAGCAGAGAGGAGTAAAAGTGAATATAAGAATAGAATTAGTTGGTTTCCGATAGACAGAGAATTTGAAAATATTTTTCTTTTTTTTTAACAAATTTAATTCCCTTGTACCTTCCATCAAATTTACCCTTGATTTATTAATACACCTCACGCCTTCTGGTGTAAAATTCTCTGTGTATCGGAAACCAACTAATTTTTCTCCTTATATTCACTTTTACTCCTCTCACCATATTAACGTCAAAAGATCAATTTGTATTTCAATGTTTCTCCGTCCACTTCGTGTGGTTAGTCCTGATTTTTTTGACTCTGAAGTTTCCAAAATTGTTGACATCGGCCATAAACTTTGCTATCCTTTCCATTTCCTTGATAAATGTCTTCTGTTAGCTAAAAAGTCTTTTTGTCGTTTTGAACCTGGCGCACGTTTTAATAACAAGAATACTCTTGTACTTCCTTTTAATCCACCCTTTGCTTCTCTCCCTCATATTTTAAAATCTCTAGGCATTTGTGTAGTATCTAACTTTAATAATACTATCCCTAAGCTATTAGTCAAGAACGCCCCTTTCCCTATTGGTAATGTATATTGCGTAAAATCTATTGATTGCTCTAAATATTACATTGGCCAATCAGGTAAATGTTTAAAAAAAACGAATTTCTCAGCATAAATATAATGTCCATTGGGGGGGAGGAAAGCAGCTCATTTTATGTTCATATGTCATATCTTAATCACAATATTGATTGGAATTCTGCTAAAATCATCTATCATAATAACGATACAATTTCATGAAATATCATTGAATCGACCTTTATTAGTAAATTCACAAATTTTAATTTTTTATTCCTGGCTTATATAAACTCGATGGTTGATTTTAAATTATATTCACAATGCACTATCGAGACTTTTAATTTGAGACTAAATATTTATATTAATCTTAATAAACTATTTAATTTTATTTTTTTGTGCATCTATGTAGCCTTATGTTTATGTCTATGTATTTATTTTCATTTAAGTCAAGTCTTTAGAACATTAGTACTTATTCTACTTTGGTTTTTCAATCCTGACCTCTGAGGTTATTCTCTCGCTCAGATTTTCTCCCTCCCTAATTGCTAACGTTTCCATTTCATAACTAATTCATGTTGTTGATTGTTTTTTTGCTTTTTTGTGGGCGTTCCCTCTCCTCTGTATCATCCTTATAAATATTACAATTTTCAATACTTTTGTTATTCCTTGATAAAGAACTCGAAATACAGTTTTAAAGTGATAGGTTGAGGAATAAGTTCTTGCGTTTTTTTTAATGTTGGGTTGATTTAAGTTTTGTTGACGTGATTTGTGCACATGTTAAGAAACAATAATAAATAATGAGAGCAAAATTTGCAAAGGTTAGTCTACGTCTATTAACAGCGTAGACTATTAGGCTTTTGCTTAGGCTACGTCTTGAAATTGAGTAATAAGTCATTGCGGTTTATTTAAAAGTTGTGTTAATTTAGTTTTTGTTCTGTACCCTCAAAATGGAATGTCAAGTTGAAAGAATGGCACATTTTCGACACTTGTTGTTATTAATTTTAAATCGAGACGGGAACAATGCAAACGCAGCCAAAGCTCATCGCGATATTTGTGCTGTGTACGGAGAAAATGCTTTATCAGAAAGGTCAGCTCAATGGTAGGTTTCACGTTTCAAAAATGGTCATTTCATTCGTAATGACGAAGAACATTCTGGTTGCCCCATTAAGTTGGATGAAGATCGATTGAACGACGTTCTTCATGAAAATCCTCTTCAATCGACTAGAGAATTGGCTGTACAATTGGCATGTGATCAGAAAACTGTAGTGAATCACCTTCATTCGATGGGGAAAGTTAAAAAAACTCGGTGCATGGGTTCCGCACGCTTTGAGCGAAAGCAACAAACTTCAACCCTCCACGATTGCCGCAGGTTTGATTGCTCGTCACAAGGCTACTCGTGGATATAAGGACAGATTTCTTCACCGCATCATCACTGAGGACGAAAAGTGGTGTGTTTATGTCAACATGAACCATTGAAAACAATGGCTTAGCCCCAATAAAAAAAAACACTTCAGCGATTAAAGCAAGGACTCCATTCACGAAAGACGATGTTGTGTGTGTGGTGGTATTGTGAAGGCATCATTCTTTATGAGCTCCTTGCGAACAACGAGATTGATAATGCAGAATTCTACGTTCAACAAATGTATCGACTCGTTGAAGCTATTCGTGAAAAGCGACCTCATCGACGTTATGGAGTCCTTCTGCAACACGAAAATGTCGCCCTCACATTGCCAATATGACAAAATACGCCATCCAAACGCTTAATTGGGAAATCCTGCCGCATGCTCCATATTCGCCAGGCTTTTTTCCATCGGATTTCCATATGTTTCGATCGCTCTCCAACAATTTGCGTTCAATACTGATGTGGAATTAAGAACCTGATTAGATGAATTCTTCGAGTCAAAATCCAAAGATTTTTATTGCAGAGGCATCGAAAAACTAGTTGAACGTTGGGAAGAAGTCGTAAATAACAACGGAGAATACATTATTGATTAAATTGCTTATTGTTATCAATTAAAAATGAAGTTTTCTAAAATGGTTAATGGTAATTAATAAATTTGATAAAACCGCAAAAACTTATTCCTCAACCCATTACTTGGAAGCCTCGTATTAATTTTCCCTGTGGGCTTTGTTGCATTTATTGCTTACTCACGCGATACCTTGCGAGTTTTCCATATATATATATATATATATATATATATATATATATATATATATATATATATATATATATATATATATATATAAACATTATTTAGCATTTTCACCTCTTGATGACGGCAAATTTCTAATTATGAAGTTTGGACGAAAAATAGATTTGCCACCATCTTGGGAGACACATTGTTGTTAATTGAAATTGCATCATATTGTCTAATATATCATTCTGAACGGATTTTTTTCTGAATTAAAATATGATATGGACATTTCATATTAATAATTTTTAAAGTAAACATGATTGATTTAAATAGTATTCGGGGGCAAGGCTTATTTCGGAAGTCAAGCAATGTTGTAGTAAAACTAGAGGCTTTACGACATCTGGCCATCGCATTTGAATTCGAAGCTAATGCTAGCCTTTCGAATTAGGAATACTACGATGTTATTTAAAAATAGTGGGAGTGCATCCCCCCTAATTAAACGGAGTTATGCAGGCGAAGCCCCCTATATCAAAATTACCTTAAAAAAATATCTAATACAATATGATGCGATTCCAATACTCTAAAAAAAAAATCCCCCATGAGCACTTTTTTGGAATTTGGCCAAGAAAAAAACATCCTCTAATTTAAAAAAAAACCCACTTGTTTTTAAGCATAAATATATCTAAATTATCCAAAAAATCGAGGGCAGGCATTTTCCAAAATGTAACCATATATATATATATATATATATATATATATATATATATGTATAACTGAATCACGAAAATAAGGAACGTGAGGAATTTATGAATAACGTGGCTGTAACGTTATTCATATATATATATATATATATATATATATATATATATATATATATATATATATATATATATATATATATATATATATATATATATATGTATAACTGAATCACGAAAATAAGGAACGTGAGGAATTTATGAATAACGTGGCTGTAACGTTATTCATATATATATATATATATATATATATATATATATATATATATATATATATATATATATATATATATATATATATATATATATATATATATATATATATATATATATATATATATATATATATATATATATATATATATATATATATATATATATATATATATATATATACTGGCAGCCATAATATAAGGGCCAGTAAGAACAAGTGTATTCAAATATTTATTATAAAAGTTTAACTAAACGTTCAGCCTATATTTTATACACATGTTTACATATATCTAATATCTATCTTTCGTGAAAATTTCATGTGAATGGATTGAATATTTCGTAAGCTATGAGGAGATAAACAAACTATCTTCCAAATTGCAGCGGCCAAAAGTTAACTTAGAAAAAAGGAACTACCAATCGAGGTATTTGTGTTTAGGAGACTATTGATGGGCTAACTTCTTCGAATCATAAATTATTGGAACATTCAACTGTCAACACGGCGGCTTGTGAGAGACGACCGGGGTCTTGTGATGAAAAACAAAGGATTGTGTGCCTTCACCAAGAGGGCAAGTCGAATTCTCTGATAGCAACTACTGTAGGAAGGTATAGAAGTGTTGTGCAAAGAATTGTAGCTCATTTTAAGTCATCAGGTTCGACAGATGCTAAACCCAAAACCGGTAGACTTTGTAAAACGTCACCAAGACAGGATCGTTTTATGGTTAGAATGTCACTGAAGGATATATTTAAGAGTGCCGCTGAGATATCCCGCGAGTTCAGCTCCACCTCAGATGTCAACGTATCGCGCAGAACAGTTTCCCGAAGGTTATTAGGTTCGAGGTTGCTTCCTCGGGCACCGGTAAATAAACCTCTGATCTTCAAGAAGAATCAAAGAGCCCATCGTCGTTACGTTCACGAACATGTCGTTTGGAAAGAATAACAGTGGGCGCAGGTTCATTTTAGCGATGACTCGAAGTTTAACGTGATTGGTTCCGATGGCAGGATGTACGTTCGACGAAGATAGGGCGAATGGTTATATTGTGCATGTGTGAAGAACAGTGAAATATGTAGGAGGCAGTGTAATAATATGGGGAGTGATCTCTGCTGCTGGTCCTGGTTCACTTATTCGCCTACAACCTCCTATCTTCGTGCACGACAACGGTCCTTGCCATACTGCGAAGAGAGTCAAATATTTTGTGAGTGATAAAGGTGTTGATCTCATGGAATGGCCACCTCAAATTCCCGATCTCAACTCTATAGAAAACGTTTGGAAGATTATTAGAGATGGGGTGCGAAGGAGAAATTAAAAAACCAAGATGAACTCTGGGATTATTAAAAAACGAATGGAACAATATTACCCCATGATTTTGCCTGACATTAATTCTTTCTTGTGGTAACAGATGTCGGGAGGTCAGTGTTAGTAAAGAGATGTTCACAAAATATTAATAGCAAGGGTTTCTTTTTTGTTCTTGTTCCATTTTCATTGTTTTTCTAAGTGCCCTTAAATTTTGGCCACTGCAATTTGGAAGATAGTTTGTTTATTTCCTCATAACTTACGAAATATTCAATCCATTCACTTGAAATTTTCGCAAAGAAAACAAGCTGAAACGAAACATCACTTGTGTTCAGTTCATCCAAACTTAATTGAAAAAACACTAAATTTCTAGGAAAGATAAGGAAGAATAATTAAAACTAAGTCTTATTGATGCCCATTTAGGTTCAGCCTTTTCTTTGGAGAAAGCTTCCCTGGCATCCTTCGAAGTGGCATGGTATATTGCACGATCCCAAAAGTCACACAACATTGGAGAGTAGCTGGTGAAACCAGCATCAGTCGCTATGGTTAAAATTACTTATGGAGCAGATGTAGCTAAAGAAAATGAGTCTCTACCACTTTCTAACAACAGCAGCAAACGTCGAATTGATCTCATTTCATTAGATATTTTTGATCAATTAATTGTGGCACTGAAAAAAAGAAGGGAAATTTTCATTGCAGATAGATGAATCTGTAGACATTGCTGGTGAACCTCAATTCATGGTATTTCTTGCGTACAGAGGAGATTACAGAATTCTGAAAGAATTTCTTTTCTGTAATGCCCTGTCAACAACTACCACAAGAGAAGATATCTTTGTTATGGTGAACAGTTTTATCAAGAGACATTAAATAGACCGGTTAAACTATTTGGCTGTGTGTACTGATGGATACCCATCGATGATTGGAAGTCGAGTAGGTTTTGTCACTCGAGTTAAAGGAGAAAATCCTGATGTCATAATAATTCACTGTTTCTTACATCGGGAAAACATGGCCTTTCAACTTCTCTAGCCAGAAATCCATGTTGTGCTGAATGTTGTTATCCAAATTGTGACTTTTATAAAGGTCAAAGCTTTGAACTTGCGCATTTTCCGTAAAATGTTTGAAGAGATGGGATCACATCACCAGGACTTACTTTTCCACTCTGATGTCCGTTGGTTGTCTCGAGGACGCATCCTTCGACGGGTTATTGAACTTAAAATTGAACTATAAGTTTTTCTCCAAGAGAAGAAGCATAAACTGGCCGACTGTTTCAAAGATGCTGCATGGGTGACAAAGCTAGCATATTTAGGTGCCATCTTCAGGCACTTGAATGAATTGAACTCAGAGATGCAAGTGCGAAATCAAACTATGATAGATATCAGTGAAAAAAATGCATCATTCAAGAAGAAATTTACACTTTGAAGAGAAAAATTAGCCACCGGAAAAAACAGTTGCTTTTCCAGAGCTGAGTGCAGTGCTGCAAGATTCATCGAAAATAGAGCTTGCTAACATTAAATTGTTTTCCCAAGATTATTTGCAGAATCTTCAGGAGGAAATAGAAAATATTTGCCAGAAAATGTTGATGTATGTACACAGCTGGATCATAAATGTGATCGGTGTGAAATTCAGTGATGTTGGAGAAGATATCCTAGGATTTCAAGAGGCTGAAAAAGCTTTTATTCCATTACCCACCATATACCTCTGTGAACAAGGATTTCCAGCTCTTGTAACGATCAAGACTACAACAAGGAGCCGTCTGGATCCCTAACATAATCTGCGCTGTTCTCTCTGCATCAACATCAGGCCAAATCTGGAGAAACCTGTCCATAATATGAAGGAGCATAACGGTAGTCAATAAAATTCTTGTTTACAATTTGTCAATGAAGTCTAATTGAAGATCCAGAACAAGTTGCCAGCCAAAAGTTTATTTTCTTTGATTGTTTTTTGTTTCAATAAATTACATTAATATGAAATTGCGCTTTTAATATCCTTCTATCAACATAAAAATATATGGTTTATTAAATAATAGTGAATGTCCGTAAAATATATTGAATAAAACTAAATTATTATATTTATCAGCAGTCAGTAGTAGTTGAATAGTCAGAAGGGATCATTCATTAAACAGTATTATTGTTGGCATTCAAACGTTTGTTTATCTCTGCTTGAGTATGAAGGTTACTTCCAATTATCCTTAATCAATATTATATTATATTTATTAACTTATAGTAAAATTCAGTAAACTTTATTAAATTGGATAAAACTAATACTGAAATAATATTTCCTCCCTGAGGGTCGCCAGGCCCAAATCAATTTGTGTTCAGGGTCACGACAAAAAAAGTTTGGGAAACACTACCTAACAACCGAAACTTCCCCACCTATATTTAATTTTGATTTTTCAAGTTTGCTTTCATCTATCTCGACAATAATCTCAATTCCACCAATCTTGCACAAACTCCTGAACACATCGACTTCAGGTCGAATCATTACGTGTGAACCGATATATAATTGCATTTGACATAATGACAAAATAATTACGTTTTTCCTATGCATAAAAACCCAAAGCAATAATAATAATATGATGATGATGATGAGATGATGATGATGATAATATGATGTGGATTATGCTGAGCCAGTAAATGAGAACCATTTTCTAATCATAGTGGATGCTCACTCTAAATCGATTGACAGGTACCCTACATCAGGTCCAACCGCTACAGAAATTATTAAGTTTCTTATACATTCCTCCACTCAATTTGGTCTCTGCCAGTGGTCCTTCTTTTGGTTCCGTTGAGTTTAAGGAATTTGTCAAAATTTTGGGTATTTATCAGATTACTATGACAGCATATATGTAAACTTTTTACCGCTATTTAACTGAGAAGATGGCTCAGACTTTCAAGAAAGCTCTCTGTACGCCTTCCAAACCGCTTCGAACGACTATAAATATGTGCCTGTTTATCTATCGACTGATACCGCACTCTACTACTGGAGTTTTCCCAACTGAGTTGAAGATTGTTCGACACTTGAGGTCTCGATTAGATTTGTTATGGTCTACAGAACAACTATTTGCTAGAGTAGCCAATAGGCGGGAATATCAGAAGGCTAGCCACTCAAAGTCTACTAAAGACTTATTCCAGCCAACATCATCTCGAGTGATGGTCGGGAATTATATCCCTGGAGGATTATAAGTAATAGTCTGAAGGTAACTGAGGTAAGCCTCTTCGAGAGTGGTGTAATTACTAGGGGGGGGGGATTGCCACCGTATTTTGGTACCACTCTTGGGGCAACAAAGTGGGTTTCTTAATTCGGCTGCCTGGTAAAATTCCTTAGTACATGCCTTGTATTCACAAGGCTATGACTCCAAAATTGGAACGCTCTCTTCTTGCTTGGTAGGCTGGGTAAATTCATGATCGGAGATTTCCTCAAAAGGTAAAGGAATCTTGGAGCTGGATTCAATATTCCTTTTTCACCGGGAGCTTGGAATCGTCTTCAGATGGCCTTTTCTTGATAAAAGAATTCAACATTAAACGCCGTCCAGCTCTAGTTTTTCATATACGACCCGCGGACATGCGGTATTTTGACTTTTCACTCGAATTCATTTTTATACCTTTAATTAGTTCCCATAGTATTAAATTTGTTCTTTCTCCCTACATTAACATTATTTTATAGTAAAAATATTTTTATTTTAATGAGTAATATCTACATATTACAGAAACAAAACAAAACCATTACATTTGTTGTTTGCTTAAGTCTATCTCTTCTGGTGGCCAACTGTCACCATCTCTTATTTAGGCGATCTAAAATATTAAATGCCCTTTTTTTTCTTCAATTAAACCCAATTTATATTAAATTTATTCAAAAGATAAAGTGAAAAGTACTATCTATAGACTTTTACATGAAATTTATATTTATTAACCAAAATTTACTATATTCTACCCTTTCGTTTCTTTTAATAAATTCGTTTAAAATTTCTTCATATACCGGTAATGGAAATGAAATTATTTAGTTAGTGGTAAAAATAAGCAAGTGATTAAGAGAATGACAATAATTACGAGGGGCGGTCAATAAGTTTTGCGAATCGCTAGGCCAATACAGAGGAAGGGGGATGGCTGTTTGTAGGGGTGTTAGGACAAGTTATGACAAGTCAGGACCTGCAGCCACACGCTCCTGCCTCGTCTATTTAAGAAGCAGTAGCTGATCGCAGATCGTCAGTCACAAATATTTCAACAATGGAGAAGGTTGAGCACCGCGCAGGGATCAAATTTTTGACCAAGGAAGGCAAGAATGCAAAAGAGATCCATGAACGCATGGTTGCAGTGTACACCGACACCGCCCCTTCCTATGCAACCATTGCTCGCTGGAATAGGGAGTTCCGCCATGGTTGTGAGTCCCTTGAAGATGACCCCCGTCAAGGACGCCCGTCAGACGTGGCCAACGAGGACAATGTGGCCCGTGTGGAGAGGATCATCCTCGAAAATCGACGGATGAAGGTCGAAGAAAGCGTTATCAACATCATCCACGACAATTTGGCCATGATCAAGGTTTCTGTCCGTTGGGTCCCTAGAAACCTCACACCCCATGATCGACTTCAACATCGTCAAAGTCCACAAGGCCAGAGTTGCACAAGCTGCCTTGAGGGAGTGCGGATTCGAGGAGCTCAACCAGATCTGGCCCCTAGCGACTACTTTTTATTCCGCCAGCTAAAGTCTGCACTGCGTAGACGCCGGTTTGGGGACGATGAAGATGTCGGGAATTCGAAGCCTCAGGGACAAGTGGCGCAAGTGAATTGAAGTCGAGGGTAGTTATATTGAAAAATAATAAAACACTTTTCCTCATATCTCGTTTCCTTATATCCGAATTGCAAAACTTATTGACCGCCCCTCGTAGTATAAATATAACTAGTCTGCTTAATTGTGATTACAATGCAAAAAGGAAGTATTCACAATTTGTGAACAGTGCTCTCTTTACAACACTTATCATTTGTATTCCCTCTACATGGAATGTTATTTTGGTTTACCGTGGACTGATTATAAGATTTTATGTCTCCAAAGTGCTCATTTTTGAGGTACCTTTGGTTGTTTCATTCAATCTTGCAATGTGAGCACTCCATAGTTATAGGTGGGTACATGCTGAGGTACAGGAGCAGACTGGTTCTTTATATTATAGCTGTAGTGTGCCTACATGGGATGTTATAAAAAGACACAAAGGTTAGGTAATTCCCAGATCCATATGGGTATATAACCTGTTTTTCTTATTTCTCCTGTTCGTCCTATTTCCCCCCCTATTCATGTCCCTCCTGTGATAAACTCTTCACCACAGGAAATATATTTTCCTTCAGTTAATATACGCAGGTCTTCTAGAGTTTTTTTTCTATTTTAAAACTAAGGATATAACGATATAATGACGTTGCAGTTGACTATATAATAATTAGTCTTGTAAATACTTCGATATTAAACGTCCTCCCAAGCTCATGTAGAAATACTCAATCAACCTACGCCCGTCAACCATTCCATAAAGATAAGCAATTAACTACTTCAGACAAAAATATAGGCATAACTGTACCCTACCTCTTCCTATCATAACCTAAGTGTATATATTATACTTTATTTACCAACCCCTACTAAAACTTTCATCTTGACACATAATACCAACATTTCCCACGTCATATCATTGTGTTGTTAACTATTCTTGTTTACAGTCTAACTATAACACTGGACTGTATCAAAAATACAACATAAATGGCAATATCATTTTCCAGACCAATTTTGCGTGCTGAACACTGTGGTAGTATTCGTTTTGCTCCTGAGGTTCTAGTTATTGTGTTGCACAGCATGTGTTATAGAGCTAGGTGCATAGGCAGCTATGTATGAATTATTACTGTGTAATGTCCGCGTGCGATCATTGAATGTGTCTTATGTTTATTTATTTTGTTGTAGATTAACTGAAGGATGCCGCAGACTTGCAAGAACCATCCTACCTCGTTTTGCTACATATGCGGAAAGTACACACCCTCAAAACAGAAGCACACTATCACATCTTCAGTAAAACGTCTGTATTGTGCCTACATTGCTATTGAACTAGGAGATCAAGACACTTCGCCTGTGTGAACTGTATTTCTGGGTTCAGCCATTAGATAAAAGGCGAACGTAAGTCAATGCCATTTGGTATACCAATGGTTTGGCGGGAACCGAAAAATCACCATGATGACTGCTATTTTTTTATGGTGAAACCGCTGGGGAGGAATGCTAAAAGCATGAAACACATTAAATATCCAAATATTCCATCAGCTATGCGACCTGTACCACACAGTGATGACGTCCCAGTACCAATATGTCCTGAGAATGTGCACCGTAGCAGTTCTAGTAACACTTCAAGTAGTGACCGTGAAGATGCAGATGTGGATGAAGAGTTTAACCCTACCTGGATCTGTGGGAAAAGCACTCACTTGTTTGAACAAAGTCAACTAGATGACCTTGTTCGAGATCTTAGGTTGTTAAAAGAATCTGCACAATTGCTAGGCTCAATGTTAGCAGAGAAAAATCTTTTGGGAAGCAGCACACACTTTGCATGGTATAGGCATCGAGAGCAGGAATTTGTGCGGTACTTTACTAAGACAGATGACATGGTGTATTGCCATGACGTTTCAGGTCTTGTGGGACACATGGGTAAGTAATACCATCCTTAAGAATGGAGGCTCTTTATCGACTCCTCTACAAGGAGTCTGAAAGCCGTGCTACTTTTTGATGGCAAAAAAGTAGCATCATTGCCCATTGCGCATTCCGTCACCCTGAAAGAAACCTACGCTACCATGTCATTTCTTCTTAACAACATACAATATCAGGATCAAAACTGGCTTCTTTGTGGTGACCTGAAGGTCCTAAGTATTTTGTTAGGGCTGCAGGGAGGCTACACAAAACATCTATGCTTTTTATGCTTGTGGGACAGCCGTGCAGATTCCGTACACTACCGACAAGTGCAATGGCCACAACGGACGGAATTTGTACCTAGGCGCCCTAACGTCAAAGCTCTACCACTTGTACCAGAGGAGAGAGTGCTTCTACTTCCACTTCACATAAAGCTGGGATTGATGAAGAACTTTGTAAAAGCACTTCCGAAAGATGGAGAAGGGTTTAAGTACCTGTCCCACAAATTCCCTTCTGTAAGTGATGCTAAAATAAAAGCCGGCATATTTGTTGGACCACAGATTCGTGAGCTTCTTTCAGATACCGGCTTTACTGAAGCATTAAACACCTCATGAAAGAAGTGCTTGGAATAGTTTTAAAGTCAGTTGTAACAGGTTTCTTAAGGAACACAAAAGGCGATGACTACAAGGAAAGAGTTACAAGGAGTTACAAGGAAAGAAGGTACCCTAGGAGACCTTACGGTCCATTCAAAGAGTTGAGAATATGCTTCAAGCATATGAGACGGCTGGCGTACGGATGAACATAAAAATGCATTTCTTCCATAGCCATCTTGACTACTTTCCTGCCAACTAGGGTGACTTCAATGAGGAACAGGGGGAGAGGTTCCATCAAGAAATATCCGAAATGGAGCACCGCTATCAAGGCAATTGGAGTGTGACGATGATGACTGATTTCTGATGGTCGCTTCAAAGAAGCCGGGCAACATCTGCTGATACACCGGCACACAAGAGAAAGTCTCGAACGCCTGCCTTTGAGGGAGAATAGCTGGCCTCAACCTTCAAATACATTGGTGATTTTAGCAAGCAGATATGTACATGCCTGTGTGTGTTTAACGTACATTTATCATGATTTTATTTCTTCTCAATAAAATAAAATGGCCTGTCAACCTCTGTTTGCCTTTACTTACCTATATAAATTTACAGGAATTTTATAGACCTGGCTTAGACGCATTTCTGCACGATAAACCTGAATAATATAGTGTCGGTTATTACAAACAAATGAGAACTTCCCTGAAAAAAGTGAGCATGATTTCTGGATTCAGCATGCAAAACTCTAATGGGAAATGGTAATGACGTCTTTGTTGAAAGGAATTTTTTTGGGGATGCAGCCCAATGTAATTGATTGCCTCTATATTAAAGTTGTCCATATAATTATATTTTTCTTTGTTCCATTATGCTTAAGCGTTTCGTTGACCAGGGTGTTTTAGGCCCCGGTATTAAAACTGAAATCCAAAAATATTTCATAAGGTTTCAAGGTGAGTCCAGTCGACTTGCTTTTATTTGTTGTTCTTATTCACCTTCTATGGTATTCGCCCATCCAGAGGAACCACTGCTATGATCTTCTGTGCCCGACAACTGCAGGGAAAGGCAAATGAACAACAGAAGCCCATATCCCTCGTTTTCTATGACCTTGAAAAAGCATACGACAATGTGCCTAGAACTGCTATGTGGTCACCCTTAACCAATTTGGAATCCCTGAACCTTTCATGAAGATGATACAGACAATACATGATGGTATGACTGCAAAAGTCATCCACCAAAATGACATATCAGACTATTTCCCCATCACATGTGGGTTAAAGCAAGGATGTGCTCTTGCACCCACTCTTTTCGCCCTATATCTGGCTGCCATGTTATACGAAATCCCCCCCAGACAACCCAGTGGTCGAGATCAAGTATAGGTATAATGGTGGACTCTTCAAAATGTCTAGACTCAAGTCCCATCTTAACACCAACACTGCCACTGTAACGGAAATGCAGTACCCAGATGACAATGCTGCCCCTACTCCTTCCCAAGAACAACTTCAGCAGTCGGTAGATAACTTCCATGCTGCATATACCCGCTTTGTCATGACTGTGAATAAGGGTAAAACTAAAATCCTGGCACAACCAAGCTCGGGAGAGGACCCGCCACAAATGAAGATCACCATGGAAGCAACCACCATTGAATGTATGGAACATTTTCCCTACCTATGAAGTATCCTCTCAACTCAATGCACTGCATCCAAAGAGATGGAAAACAGACTGCAGGCAGGTCGCACTGCCTTCGGAAGACCATCCACCAGAGTGTTCATCAAATAAAGACCTAAGCATACACACTAAATAAATAGTCTATAAAGCGATAGTAGTCTTCACGCTCTTATACGCATGTGAGACCCAGATCATATATAAACGTGGCCTAAAAAACTGAAACGATTAAACAAAAAAAGCTACGTACCATCATGAAAATGAAATGGCACGACTATGTCACAAATAGCAATGACCTTGAAAGGGCAAATATCACCAGCATCGAAGCAATGATCCTAAGACACCGCTTCAGGGGGTCAGATCATGTGGTACGCATAGGTGACATAAGACTACCTAAGAAGATCCTCTTCGGCGAACTGAGCACAAGCTCCCGCCCGAAAGACCGCCCCTTGCTCAGATACAACGACCAGCTGAAGAAATCCATCAAAGACTCAGACATAGAACCAAACTCGTTTGAGCTATTTGCCAACATGGAGAAACGAACTAAAAGTGGGTCCTGACCTATTTGAAGGAAATGGAAAAGTAAGCTTGGAAGGCAAACGACTACAACGGGCCGAAAGGGCAAATCAGCCCCAGCCAGAACCCACATTGCGCTCTTAAGCCACAAGAGAGCTCACCACCCACACCAAAAATAACTAGACCTTAAATTAAACTTTGTAATAGACTGAAAAAATAATACTCGGATACGAGTACATGCCAAAGACGACGAACAATAATGTTAATATCCATATTGCCCTTATACTCATGACTGACTCACTGACTGTCTCATTTATCATGCGACTTAAATTTTGTTCCTTATTTATGTTTGCGACGCGTTGTAATATATAGACTATTCGAGAAGGCAATAAAAGTTAATTGAAACATATTTAACTTAAATTACTCGCTATATCATTTAATCTTCATCTAACTTGTATTTCTGTAAAATAAAATAAATATAGTTTGTGATTTAACATTTTAACCTGTCCGTTCATTGACTTTGCCAAATTAATTACATTTGTTTCCACTAAGATTTTTGTAGTCATATTTTCTTTTCGGTCGTTCTTAGAAAACGCTTTTTTAGGGGAGACAATTTGAGGAGAATATTGAATCGTAAATTCTGAGGAAAGGACCCTCCTTTGTAGGATAGTCTTTAGGTAATTGTATAGAGTCCTAGCTTCTTTTGGGCTACTTTTCCTAGCTACTTTTTCTGAGCTGAAATCTATGTGGACGAAGTTTATGGCGATATCCGATTGAAATCTCAGGATCCTCGTAGCCCCATCCCCCCGACGAGCAGTCCCCAACAACGAGCCGACCCTCAAAATAAGCTAGAATCGCATCAGCCCATTCTCGCAACATTTACCAGTTTTTATTTATCAAGCGACACTATATTTGGAAGTATCCTGCTTCAGTCACGTCATGAAATAATGAGACAAGATTCTATAGAAACGCTCGTTAAATATTCAGATTATTTATTTAGGCCCTAGTGAATTTATCATCCTTTATATTATATTATGTTACTTAACTGAAACGTTCCATTTAATTAGAGAAAGTTGCTTCACAAACGAATAAAATAACAGAAAATAAAATATAAAACCAACAAATAAGCTTTGATCCACTCAAGACTACCCGAAGAAGTAAGGAGTTGAAAGCTACATCAAGCAACTTATATCAGAAGACTTGTAGTGCTCACATTGCAAGATGTAATGAGTCAAACAAAGATAGCTCTAAAATGAGCACTTTGAAGTTTTATAAAATCTTATAATGGGTTCACGTTAAACCCAAAATGACATTCGATGAAGGGGGTATAGGTAGGCCACTCGTTTATGGTAAGTGGAATAATCAGAGCCGTAGCAACCGACCCCTGGGTCGGGGGGGGGGATTCTCTTGAAGTGACATCACTGATCACTGTGGCCCCCCCAAATTATTTTATTAATGAAAATATAAAATTTTCGAATAAACAATTTCTGTAAGTATTCCGCAGCATTGGGACTGCTGAGAATAGTATTTGTCGTGCCTGGCACTACTTGTAAATGTATGGTATATTGTTATGGGGGCCCCACAATCTTAATTGGGAGGGGGGGTGCACTAGACATTGCAACGGCTCTGGGTGGAATGAATTTGTAGCGTGCGAAAAGTGCAAATGAGCGGCTTAAAAGCTTTTTTGAGACTCAGGATGGCCGATTGGATTCGCCGCTGGTTAACAGTGGTCTAGCGACGCGGGAAGATGTTTGCAACTCGCTAACGCTATCTTTTTTTGCTTTGCCCCTTTTTCTACTCTCCTCTATCTACAAATGGTATGATTCGGCTTGGAGCTAACGACTGCTGTTGGTTATGCCGTAAAATTTAATCTGACTTCAATTGAAAGTTCCAGATTACCGCGGCTTATCCATTTGTAGGCTGGGTTAACGGTAACCGGCTTATAGCTTGACAGGGGTAAGGAAATTAAAAGAAAATGGCGGTTTTGTAGGTTTTAATCTTGAACTTATAGCCACCTCATTTCCGGCAAGTGAAATCGCTGAGTTCCTGGTTCGTAGTGTGTTCAGGTCCTTGTAACTGGCTATCGGTGTTAACAGACTTAGTGTTTCTTGTATTTTTTCTCTATCAGACTGTGTTTGTGTGTTTATTACGTCTTTTTTTCTTACAAAATATTAGGGGTGTGGATCTGTTTCTCCAATCCGAGAGCTAGGCGGAGCTTCTTTGATCAAAGGGTATTTGCGTCTATTTAGTGTATGCACTTATACACCAAGAGAGTGTTCGAATTTGGAAATCTGATTTCTATTTATCAGGCCGATATTTGTAGTAACATATAAAATTTTGCCTTTCGTTGGTCCATGTGAACGCTGGTGGGTCAGACTTCCCAATCTTTATTTATATGGGCAGCTGTTTCAACTGACTTCGGTATTGCAACGCAGAAAAAATGGTCGGCTCGCACCTGTTTTCTAATGTGTGGATGTTTGTGTGTTTACCGTGGGGACACAGCGATTTCATTGCCTCGTGGATTTTGCATTATTTACAAATATAAGGGTTGCTTTGCATCCATTGATTATTAATAAATGGCATATTATTTTAGTGTTTGGCTTGTGTGCTGATTTCAAGATTTCATAGGGCCAATGGGATGCTCAATCTTTGAGGTTCCTTGTTGGGTCTACTTCACCTTGTAATTGAGCGCAACAGGGGATCCGAATAATGAACGCTCTTAAAATAGCACTGTTCCCAAATCTTAAATATATCTTTTTTGCATTATAATCAAAATTAAACAACTTAATCATATTTCTCCCAATTATTGTCATTCTCTTAATCCTTGTTTATTTTTATCAGTAACTAAATAATTTTTTGTATTAGAAGAAACTTTAAACCAACTTGAAAAAGAAACGAAAGACTGGAATATAGTAATTTTTGGTTATTAAATATAAAATTATTGTAAAAGTCTACATATAATAATTACAATCTTATTTCTTCATATATATTTAATATAAACCGAGTTTAAATGACGGTAAAAAAGGATATTTGTTTTATAGCATTGAATTAAGAGAAATTGTAACATTTGCCAACAATACAAGGTATAACTTAAGAAAACAACAAATTTAATGTATTTATTTGTTTTGTAATATTTAAATATATTTGATTAAAATAAAACAATTTTACTTAAAATAATGTTAATTTAAGTAAAAAAAAAATATTATGGGAACTAATTAATGTATAAAAGATAATTATATTAGTGTATGTTAAAAATGCCGCATGTATGAGGGCTGTGTATATAAAACGAGAGCTGAATTGTGTTTAAAGATGAATTCTACATGTCAATAAAAGAGAGATATTATACGAATGAACTTCCTAATCAAGAAAAGAGAGATATTACATACGGAGAGAGAGTAACATCTTAAAACGTTTCAACGGAATGAAGAGGTTATCACCATAAGAGGAACTTCTTAATTCGCGGCCATCCGAGAATACTTGAGCTCCGAAGAAGAAGACCTGTCACCGGTTATGAGGTGTTCCTCTTCCAAGGAGGTAGACCCATCCATAACCAGTGACCCCTCCGAAGGATGGTCACCGGTGGAGACTGAGATGGATTTGCCAAGAGAGCAAAAAACTGCTCACTTTACCAACTAAAAAGAAAATTTGACGAATTTCATTACCATCGGCCTCCCATCTTCAATGAAGCAACCGTTACAGGATGGTCAAAAATCGTCGATCTCTGCTGCTTTGCCGCACGAAATGGTGAATCGAATTCCACCACCATCGAGCCTCCCGTCTTAAACGAAGCAGCTGTTACGGGATGGCCTCAAATCGTGGATTTCTCCTGCTTTGCCGCCCGAGACGGTGGATCGAGTTCTATTACCATCGAGCCTCCTGTATCCACCTAAGCAGACGTGGATTTTTGCTGCTTTGCCACCCTAGACGGGGGATCATCATCTCGCAGAGCTACTCTTCTAAGAACCAAGATCATTAAGCTTTGCAAAACTCGGAAGCAACGAGAATGATTCGAGGAACTCATTTCTACATCGGACTACTCCAAGCAAATTGGATGAGCTACGATAAACCGCGACAAGTGGACGTGGGTTGAGACCTAACCCGGCAAAGTTTGTCCAGTCTCTACCTACGAACGCAGCACCCATCATCGCAGTTTAAAGGGACAACATTGAATCAAGATGAAACCAACAAACGACCTAACACCATTCGTTCGGCAACAGTGTTCAAATTTAACAATAAGTGCTTTAAAAAATCCCAGTGTAAATCAGTTTAACATTGGAGATTCAGTGCTGATTTAGTTTTAAAATGTAAACAGTGAAAAATCCAGTCATAAGAATAATAATATTAATTTTGTGAAACCAAATTTAGTGTACAAAATTTGTGAAATTATTAATTTAAAGATAACTTCGTATTCCTAAGTTTCGTTTAGTTTAAGAGAAGTGGTGTGGTGCATACACACAAAGTAATGTAAATAAAAGAGGTTTTGTTCGCGATGAGGAACTGCAGCTCCTACATGTGAACGCTCTAATAAATGTTAAACGATTGGCATAACGGAGGTTAAACAAAGAATCTCAGGATTGCTGAGCCCTCTGAAAAAATAAACAAGAAAGTAAATATAATGTTATGGTGCGCGCGCACAAATCTGTATGCATAAAATTATATAAAATAATACGAAACCATCCGGAGCGCTTAAGTATTGAATTTTATGTTACCGCCAATAAATAATTGGGAAAAAAGGTAAACTAAAAGTAAAAATAAAGTTATGGTACGCACACACACGCAAAACAAATTTGTTTTGGCATTGAAGAGTTGCAGCTCCTGCGTCCGAACACTCCAAAAGAACTTCTGAGTACCGTAAAAATGTGTGCGAAAGAATTATTTCTAAAAATATACATAATTTTGCTTTAAAGTTCCGTTTTCTCGAAGGGTAGTGAATGTAGTGCTCACATTGAAAGATGTAATGAGATAATCAAAGATACCTCCAAAATGAGCACCTTGAAGTTATATAAATCTTATAATGGGTTCATGTTAAAACAAAAGTAACATTCGACGAAGGGGGATCCAAATATTGAGTGCTCTTAAAAGAGCACTGTTCCCAAATCGTAAATATCTCTATTTTGCATTATAATCGAAATTAAACAACTTAGTCATATTTCTTCAAATTATTGTCATTCTCTTAATCACTTGCTTATTTTCATCAGTAACTAAATATTTTTTTCCCGTTATTAGAAGAAACTTTAAACGAACTTAAAATAGAAACAAAAGACTGGAATAAAGTAATTTTTTGCTATTAAATATAAAATTATTGTAAAAGTCTATAGATAATAAATGAAATCTTATTTCCTCTATATATTTAATATAAATAGAGTTTAAATGACGGTATAAAAAGGATATTTGTTTTAGAGAATTGAAAAAAGAGAAATTGTGACATTTGGCAACAATACAAGGTATGATTTAAGAAAACAACAAATGTACTGTATTTGTTTTACTTTGCAATATTTAGATATATTTGACTAAAATAAAGACAATTTTACTATAAAATAATGTTAATACAAGTAGAAAAAATAAATTTAATATTATGGGAACGAATTAAATGTATAAAAAATAATTATATTAGTGTATGTTAAAAATGCCGCATGTATGCGAGCAGTGCATGTAAAACGAGAGCTTGACTCCGTTTAAAGATGAATTCTCTTATCAAGAAAAGACACCTGGAACCCTTCCAATTTCCCGCCAAATAAAGAATATTTAATCAAGCTCCAAGATTCCTTTTGCCTTTGAGGAAATCTCTGATCACCTTACCCAGCCGACAATCAAGCAAGAAGAGAGCTTTCTACAATTATGGAGTCAGTGGCTTGTGAATACCTAGCATTCTCCGTAGAAGCAAACAGGCAGCCGCCAGGCCAAATCAAGAAACCCATTAGGCTGCCCTAAGAGTGGTACTAAAGTTCGGTAACAAATCACCCTCGGTAATCACACATCACGCTCGAAGAGGTTTACTTAGCCTATGACGTAGAAAGCCTGTTTACGGACGTGCCTATCGCTCAGACGATCGACATCATTATAAAAAAAACGTATACCACCATCCTACAATGTCTCCTCCAAATCTTGACAAAAACATCTTAAGGAGCATGTTACATTCATGCACATCAGAGGCACCGTTCAGGACAGCGGATGGTAATCTATATACGCAAGTGGATGGAGTGGCTATGGGGTCACCCTTAGGCCCGACCTTCGTAAGCTATTACATGGGTCAACTTGAGGAGACATTATTGGACATCATAGAAAATAAGCCACACACATATTGCCCATACGTAGATGATATCTACATCAACGTCCAAAACGAAGAACATCTGATAAACATCAAGCAGTATTTGGATGAGAACTCCATGGCTTTTGTTGTTTTATAATAAATGATGAGTTGAATTTTATCCATTTGATTTTTAACCGTGATGTTACGGTTAATAATCTCCTCGATGTCTTTTTTTCATCTATTTTATTACATCTTGTAGATGGTGGATCACTTGTCCTGTATTCATCTTTCTTTTAAATGAATGTGTTTGGTAAAAACAAACTAAATTGCTGAGCTTTCGATCTTATTCGATCATCTTCGGAGCGTTTTGATATGTTCTTACCTCCTTTACCGATGTAATGAGTGGAGTGAGGATCTGACAGAGTGAAAGAAAACGATTTTAAGGGGTATTTATTCGCCTTGGTTAAACGTAACGTTAGAGAAAATGGGCCACTCCTGTGAGTAGAATTTTAAAATAGCTTTAAAGTGCGATTTCAGCTTGTCGCTTGGCTGTTGATGGCCGGCTTATCTTCGTTTATTAATATGGCTTCTAAGATGTTCAGCTTATCTTTATTAACCTCTTTTCTTTTAATAAAGGTGTTGTCAACTAGCATATCTCTCGTTAGGTTAATGTTATGAGCGCTCTCCATAGGATTTTTTTTTAGGCCCTCCGCTTTGCAGATACATAGTTAAACGTCTCGAAAGTGCAGTAGTTGTCATGCCAATATATTTTGAGTTGTTATAAAGCTTACAGTCTCTATCGGGGCAGATAAACCTGTAAACTATGTTGGTTGACTTGAGATTCGAGGAGTTTAGGCAGCTGTTGTTTTTCATCAGGAGATTGCTGGCTTTTGTTGTTTTATAATAAATGATGAGTTGAATTTTATCCATTAGATTTTTAACCGTGATGTTACGGTTAATAATCTCCTCGATGTCTTTTTTTTCATCTATTTTATAGGCCATGGACATCTGGTTTCTGTAATACACTTTGATGTTGTTGACTTCTCCCTGATTACTTTCAGTTTTATCCGTATCTTTGCAATGATTATTTAAAAATGATTGAAGTTGTTTGTCAATCATGCTGTTTGAGAAACTGTTGTTCACGAGTGTTTGTTTCACTCGTGCTATCTTTTGGTGGAAAAGTTCCCACGTAGAGCAGCATTTATATGTTCGGCGGATGTATGAGCCGATTACGCTTATTTTATACCTTTCTCGGCATTCACTCCCCGCATTGAGGCATCTTCCCATGTCCGTACTTTTTCTATGTACTTTAGTGATGTAGCTGCCATTGATGTTTTGAACCTCAACGTCCAAGAAAGGGAGTTTATTGCCCGTGCTCAATTCATAAATGGATTTTAACACGGATTTCTCATGAAATTGTTGCTTGATGTTTATCAGATGTTCTTCGTTTTGGACGTTGATGTAGATGTCATCGACGTATCAGCAATATGTGTGTGGCTTATTTTCCATGATGTCCAATAATCTTTCTTCAAGTTGACCCATAAAATAGTTAGCGAAAGTCGGCTCTCAGGGGGACCCCATAGCCACTCAATCCACTTGATGTATAAATTACCGTCTGGTGTCCTGAACGGAGCCTCTGATGTGCATGAACGTAACATGCTCCTTAAGATGTTTGGATCAAGATTTGAGCACGGGCAGGCGAAGAAGACATGGGACAAAGTAGAAACTGAAATACTGCCAAGTCTGGACCTGGACATAGACATTGACATGACAAGACTAAAACGGAAAATCTTACGACGGACTAACTTCCCAAGTGGCAGGCGAACTGCTGCTGAGAAATTGAAAGAACGATTTAAATAGACTCTCCTTTTATGTATTTTTTAACCCTAAGTTCATATAGAAACATCGTAATTATGACAAAAGCACTTAAAAATACCAACTTATGAACTAAATCCTGAATCTGTCTTAAATTACCTAAATCACTTATGTTGAAATTTTTTCAATAGGTACTTAAAATGTATTAATTCAGCTACAACTAGAATATAAAGGCTTGAACGCCTAAAAAATATATAATTATTTAAAATATGTTTATATAAAGTAAATAACACGTATACGTAAATGTATATATGGAATTAAAAATAAACAGATTGTGTATGTATGAATTTGTATGAAAATATAAAAGTTTGAAAAAATATATGTTAAAATTTGTATGAAAATTTAAAGTTAGAACTAAATATATATGTTAAAATTTGTATGAAAGTATAAAAGTTAGAATAAATATAGATGTTAATATATATATATATATATATATATATATATATATATATATATATATATATATATATATATATATATATATATATGAGGAATTAAACCACATTCTCCGAAGACAATTTAATTCAGAACAGTTTCGGTGTATCTCACGCCCTTTTTCAACTGACACTGGGCAGAAAATATAAGAGAAAAGCATAACACAAGATCCCCTCTTTTTCCCCCAATCCCCTACTTGTGGCTAATCTGGGGGGGGGGGGGGGGTAGGCCTAAACATATTGAAGGGCTGACATTTTACTATTTTATTTATTTGCGATCTTATTACAGGATTAAAAGAAAATTGACCCTCAGATAGATTTAAATTAGGAACTGACGATATCAAGCTCGATTCTACGATTCTTCTCTTAACATAGTTGGCCGATTTAAATAACATTTTACTTCCATTGAAATCGATAGTATGATTCTTGTCTCTAACATGGCAAAAAATTCCACTACTTTCGCTGCCCACTCTAATATCTCTTTTGTGTTCGTACAATCTCCTGTCTAGATTTCTCCCCGTTTTCCCTATATAAACTTTATGGCAATCGTTGCTTGGTACTGCATATACTCCTATGTTATGATGTTCTTTGGGTTTCCTGGCCATCATCCATTGGTTTAAGGAATTATTATATTTAAAGGCTAGATTAATACTCGCTTTTCCAAATATTTTCTACGCAGTGTCAGTTGAAAAAGTGTGTGAGATACACCGAAACTGTTCTGAATTAAATTGTCTTCGGAGAATGTGGTTTAATTCCTCATCTTTTTTTGCGATATTGCATTAATTTTCATCATATATATATATATATATATATATATATATATATATATATATATATATATATATATATATATATATATATATATATATATATAAATAAAAAAGTAAAAAGAAATAAAAAATAGACAAATATTATAAATAAACAATAGAATATATATATATATATATATATATATATATATATATATATATATATATATATAAGGGTTTATCAGAAAGCAAGAATTGTTAAAGCATAAAGATACAAAAGAGTGACAAGAACAAGGCAAAGCAAAAATGCCAGAGATGCCCCAATCACCAGGCAAAATATCAACGGTGTGTTTTCACCAAACTATCTATACCACTATCAATCTATTACTAAAAACTTTGAACATCATCATCATTCTTTCACTCTGTTAGATCCTCACCCCACTCATTACATCGGTAAAGGAGGAAAGAACCTTTCAAAACGCTCCGAAGATGATCGAATAAGATCGAAAGCTTAGCAATTTAGTTTGTTTTTGACCAAACCCATTCATTTAAAAGAGAGATGAATACAGGACAAGTGATCCACCATCTACTAGATGGAATAGAAAAGATAGTTAGAAGAAGAGAAAGTTGCCAAAGGAAATTAATTAAGGCAAAATACACAATGGTCTTCAACAAAATTGTCATTCAAGAAGGACTGCTACCCAACTATACACTACACACACACATATATATATATATATATATATATATATGGTCACCAGTTATGGTTGAAGAACGACACAGTCACCATTTGTAGGAAGCAAATGACGGGCACCAGCTTAGGGGCACGACGATGTCCTAACTTTTAAGTGATGGTTGTCGTTGCGGTAATTTATTAATCTGACTCCAAAGATCAATAATTTTCAGGTGTTCTTTTGCTTGGCTGGGCTTACCGAAGGCTAAAGGCAAAGGTAAGACTTACGAAAATAACACTCTATTTAAATAACGTAAGTTATATTATACAAATATATATCTACATTTACAAACCAATACAATATTGAATCTTTATATTACATTTTAGCAAGGCATAATTGGATAAAATAGGACCAATTTACGTCCACTTCATGGAGGTGTTTTTCGGTCCTATTGAATCCAGCACAAAGCCTACTTATGGTGTAGTTCGACCACTACAAACCATCTTTGTAATTACATAGCCAGAAAGAGGATCTTAATCAAATGCTAGTACGAGAAAGCTGCTACATACTTATCTACATGAATATAAATTAAAATAATACCTTTTTTACTCTTTCTTAAAATTCGGTCACACTTATTTACATATGTAATTATACATTCATGCCTGGGTCGATTATAGGACAAAACAATCTTTCAATCCTACAAAATAAAGTTCAGGAAATAACTTCTTTTCCTGGAGAGCCTCGCCTGCTAATGTTGGAATGAGTAGATGTACAGGAAAGTCAGTAAAGAATACGGATGGAAGGAGTAGATGGACAGGAAAGTCAGTAAAGAATATGGAAAACGCTTTTGTCCTCATGCTCTACACAGTACTTGATCGCTGGCAACATTTTATTTATTTTTAGTCGCGTGCGACAAAACATCTCACTATGTCGGTCGGTCAGTCCCCGTTTTGCTTTTCTATTGTTTTTGTAATAACATTGTAACTATTAGTCCTACTCTAACGAAATTTGAAAAGCTTATGTTGTTTTACATTCCTTTTCAAATGATATAATTCCCAAAGTCCCCTTAAGGTTAGCCAGTGAATTATTTGGCTATAACTTAACTATTCGGCCAATTCTAACGAAATATAAAACCCTTATGTTGTTTTACATTTTCGTTCGAATGGTATAATTGCCAAGGGCCTCCTAAGGTTAGTCTGGGAATTATTGAAAGTTTTGAAGGTCGTAAGTTTATAAATGAGAATAAGTGAGAGCACGCGACTTTTTGGTCAGCAGACCTCATTTTTTTTCCGCAAACCTTCTTGATCTTTCAATAGACGTTTTTATCTGTGCCTCATACTACAAAATATTCACACTCGAGGAAATTCTCGTCAAGTCGATTTTTAAATATATGTACTTCTGTACTTTCCACTGCATGGTTACGTAAGATATTCCACGTTGTGTGTTTTTGCAGCTAAAGTAATTTTGAGCTATTGCCGTCTTGAATCGCTTGTTTACTAATGTGAATCCATTTTGACTATTGTTTGCCCTATCATTTATCTCTAACAGAAATCTATAATTTACATTATTGGCTCATTTTAATATTTTAAATACTTCGATTAGTTTTCCACGGAATTGACTACTTGCATAGGATGTTAGGTTTATGGAGCGAAGTCATTCGTCGTACGATTTATTTCTAAGAAAGCTTCGTCTTTGTTGAAGTAAGGAGACTAAAATTACGCAGCGTATATTATCTGTATTAGGTGGATATATTGTTGATGCATGTTCATGGAAGTCTTCGAAACTACATCTCTCAAAAATCTTGATTTTCCAAATCTTCTATGACTGAATTACGTTGATGATATCATCTTAACATGGCCGATACGCCACGACTTTGAAGCCTTCTCCAATAACCTTAACTTCATCCATCCATCTCTTCGCTTTATGGCTTAATGAGAAACAAACAATTGCCTTCTCTTCCTAGACATTAACGTGATTAGAAATTTCAATGGCATAACCCCTACAGTCTACAGGAAAACAAGCCTTTCACACTCATTGCTTAATTATTTTTTTCTGCCATTATCAAACCCCAAATAGAGTAGTACTCTTATTTCTCTTCTTGCAATTCTACAAAATCTGTGATCCTCTCCTACCCCAAGAAGAATTGTACCATGTCAGACAAACATTCATCCAACTCCAATACCTCCATGTGGAGCGTTGAATGATCCCACCGACAAGCTCTTCCTCTTTTGACTCTCCTAATAAGGAAAATACGATCCCTGAATATAACCGTTAGATTTTCCTTTCCTTCTCACTGAAACAAACATGTCAGTGACTTGCTAGATCCCCTTCAGACGTCATTTTCATGACTGTTTACTAAAGGACACCTACTTGAACACAGAAGCCTTGCCATACCTCAGTATAATTCTGGTGTCTACCTCGTCCCATAAACCACCTTCCGAGCCTTTTACGTCGGAGAGACTGATCGCTCACTCCAGCAATGTTATAACCAAACAAATCATTCATCCCCGCAAAAGGAATGAGAACTCTAATGTTTTCAAAACACTCTTTCACACTAAATCCTCCCATCAATATGAATAAATAATAATAAAAAAAATAAATGTAGAGGCAGAGTTAAAAGTAAAATTATAGAATCTATATTAATCCGAAAAGGGTCAATAAATATGAAGGAACCTTTCGTTTCAGGCACTTCCTCCAAAATATGTGGTAAAACAAATTTCTCCCAAATTGGACTTCATAGCCCGTCCTAATTAATCCTATCCTTCCATTCAGATATTCCTTTTCTTCTTTATTTTTTTTTAAAATTTTATTATTACTTATATATATATTTTGTCATTTGATTTGATTGGGACGCAACATTTTATTATCAACTCGAATGTTTCGTTTAAGTATATAATGTGTTTTTATTTTTCTTACTCTGCTTCAAAAAATTGATTTTATATTCCCAAACTCTGAGCATTTAAGGAACTTAAATATTCGGATTTTATATATATACCAGGCAATGGCATCGCCACGCCTCCTACGGGGGGAGTTTGCGCTTCGCTACTAAGATTAAAATCTAAAATCTAAAAAAAAGCATCCATGGTTAAATTTTTAAAAATTTTCTGAACTTCGCCAATTATAATAATTTTTAAAAAGGAACTCTAAATTAAATTTCGTCCCTTTCAAAATTTCACGTTGCTAAAATATAGTTATAGAAGAGAAGATATATAAAAATAAATTTTCTGAACTTCACCATTTGTAATTCTTTGGATTTTGAAAAAATCACAAAATTTCGATACTTATATTTATTTCTGAACTTCAACATTTTGTTTTTCGATATTATAAAAGAATTATTAGAAATAACTTTGATAAAAAAACATAAGTCATAACCAAACTAAGATGAAATTATTATTCAAATACTCAAAAAAATTCCTCTTTTTAAATTATAGTTAGTGATGATGATGATGATGATGATGATGATGATGAAGTGATGAAAATTGATTTTTTCGAAGATAAAAATAAAAGTAATAAATGCATTATATACTTAAACGAAATGTTCGATTTGATTAGGGAAAGTTGCTTGCTAATAAAATTAATTGACTGAAAATATATAATACTAATAATAAATAATAACAATACTACTAATAAATAATAACAATACTACTAATAATAACAATAATAATAAATAATAATTGTTATTCATTATAATTAATAATAATAATACTAATAATAAATAATAACAATACTACTAATAAATAATAACAATACTACTAATAATAACAATAATAATAAATAATAATTGTTATTCATTATAATTAATAATAATAATACTAATAATAACTACTACTACTATGAACAAGAATGAGAAGAGGAATTAGACTGATGACGTAAGTAGAATACTTCCGAAACTTGTACAGTTAGCAGCAAAAAATAACAACATGACTATTCTAAACAGAACCTGGCTGTTCTGACTACCTTAGCTACCACAGGGTAACGCCACATATCTCTACCTCCACATCCTAAACAATTACAACTACCTTTGTTGCGTTTCATCATTGAAAACCACTCGTGCACTTTTGAGTCCGAGTGTTACGACGGTCCAAACGCTCTCTTCCATATTAGGCTCATATCTAAGAACAATGGCCAGCGGACAAGGATGTATTTTTCTTTAACTCTAGCCTCCCTGTAGGGTAAGAGAAAAAGAGTGGCAGTGTTTAGTCATTCACAAGTGGATATGAATCGACCACCCCACATGGATGCAATCATTGGTTTATACCACCCCACATGGATGCAATCATTGGTTTATACCACCCTACTTGGATGCAATCATTGAGTTTATATCACCCAACCTGGATGCAATCATTGAGTTTATACAACCATACTTGGATGTATTCTGTATGAGATTAAGTTTCAATAGAACTTCCACTTCCTATTACATGGACCGCTAACACAGGGACGCTATAAAATATCCACAACATGCAGCACCCTCCCTCCACTCTAGCCTGGTCTCTCAGGACAACCTCATAGAATTGGCGGCCCTACTTAATTATGACAACGTTAGCGGGACTTACATCACAGACTGTCGGACCAAAGGCCATCTCCCTTAATCCCTCAAGCAGTCGGGGAGAGCAGAGATTGCATCTGGTCCCAGGGAGCTATACAAAACAATAACTAAAACATTGTCAGCTGCAGCGTTTTTTCCACTTCAACCCTTTGATCACAACCAGCCTACTGAACGGTTAAACCTTGAAGAGATGTTATTGGATCTCATTAACCTCTCCAAAAGCATCAGAGAGTATGGCAACCTGCACAATATTTTCCCCTAACTATCCTTTCCAAGTTTAAGACCAGGTTGCTTCACTACGGGTGTAGGGGAGTTTCTAGTGACTTAAGGGCGGCTTTCATTTCTGAATTGAGATGTTTAAGATGAAGGAATGTGTGAGCTCAAGCTCCTGGGCACTTAGGTCATAGAGGACTAGAAACTAATTCGGTTCCTGGGGGTCAACTGAGGGACCTGGCCAAGGCTAAACAAAATTTTAGTCTAAACTTTTTGAACGACTTTGAAGGAGATCTTCCCGAGAGCCACACCGGTGCACATACGCACCATACTGAATATTGGCGGGCCCCGTAATCTGAGCGAGATGACCGATGACCTCTCCTACCATGGGTATTACAATGTTTCAGTGTTAAGCTCCACCTAATCCATGCTTTTGTTTACAAGTCTAGAGACCTGCGGACCTTACAGCTATTCGACCATTGTTATAGTTCCGCCTTCGTTGGTGGGGTAGACCCCTCATTGGAACGGTTCTAATGGAGTTCTGTGATATTTGAGTCATGGGGGCAGACATAGGTGACACTGGCGGGGAGATATCGCCACTCAGACTGGGAAGTAACCAAGAGAAGCAGGGGCGGATTTAGGTTTGGGCAATATGAGTAGCCACCCAGGGCGGCATTTACCAGGAGCCGTATAGATTGTACTTATTTGGTATTTATAAATATATTTTGTTGTTACACGTATAAACAATGATAATTTTGTGTTATTGTTCCAAATAGATGAATAATAGTAAACAAAATAATAGTTGCTCCCGACTGTTTTGGGGGAGGCCTAAAAGGTTCAAGAGGGGCGCCATACTTCCTAGAACCTCCACTGAGGGATAACATTCGTTATGAGCTGAGACTCTTCTATTGGTATATATATTATTTTTCATTCAATCAAACCTCACCCTTCTTCTGGGTATCTATCTCATTTGGTGGACCTGTAGAGGTACGACCGAAAATACAACAGGAAATCTAGTAAACAGCTATGGAGTGTTTTACAATTCCGACTCGTCTTCACTCTCGTAATCGACTTCTTCAAACAGAAGAAGGATGTGGTACTGGTTCTGCTCACTTTAATCTCAGTTTTAGCGTGTCCTTACAAGAGATAATATTTGTAGGGGGGGAGGGAAGTACTAGCTACACTAGTAAGACGTCTTTGGCCGACTGAAAGTGGTAATTAAAGAATCTCCGATACACGGAGATTTGGGAATGCGTTGGGCTCGAGTATGCCGAGCATCCTCTCGATGAGAAGTCACCCAGGCTCTACCTTGGCCTTTACCCTTTGGTAAAGGAGTAGCGCACTTTCCAGACCCCAGTGCTCTCTCTTGGGTCGTCTTTTGTAACTCTTTTAAGTCTCCCACTATCTTGTCCATGCATGGATAAATCCAACAAAGTGAAAGAGGGCGTTAAACTTTCTTAAATGAATATATATTTCTGTTCTGATCACCTTCAAAATCGGGAGGAGATCTTTCCGTCCCCGGACCCCACCCAAGTATAAGAATATACCATTGTGTTTTGTTCTTTTTCTTCTTTAGGGGTGAAGGTTGGTAATTCACGGACTTCTGCAACCCCTTAGAGGGTCCCCGATGGCGGATGAGAAAGCCTCGTCACAGATGTTATCGGAAATAGAAATGACATGGTCGCTTGTGGCGCCCCATCGGAGAGAGGAGAATCCTGCCATCCTTTTGAATCCTCGGAGACCTCGCGTTTCCCAAAGAGGATCTTTTCCAGGAGATCGATGGTGTCCAACACTGAGTCAGTGTTCGCCCTCGGGGAAGACAAAACCGTCTAGGTCGGGGGCGCTTTCGGATCCACTCTCACCTGGGAGGGCGCCTACATCTGGCCATCCGCCGAAGGTGTCGAGGATCCTAACCTCTAGTGTCTCGCTGGGCCTTGGGCTTGTTGCTATTATATACGTCATGGGGCCCGGCGAGTCGACAGCCATTGGGAAATGCGGGGAAGGGCGCGCCGGGTCCTAAGAATACCATAAATACGCGGCGGGGCGAGGGAGTAGAGGGCGTGACTCAGTAGACCCTGTCCACCGTTATCTCTCTCACGGGGGTCCACCCTATCTAAATGGTCTCATCGAGATCGAGCATCCTTACGAGTCTGGTTCCGCTTGCTTTTTTTGCAGTTGTAGCAGTCCCTTGTGATTGAGAAGGAAGGGGGAAGGGATAGCTCAACTAGTGATTCGCCCAGGGACGACTCTAAAAATAGGGCAATGGGAGACACCCGACCCCTACCAACAAACTTGGGAAATGGAAAAAGGCTTTTTACCAATTGAAATGAAATTGATGAGAGGGTAGCCTCTCTATCGGAGAGAGTTGTCAGCGGCTACTCTCACCTCTACACCGAGGTAGGACGAGACTTCAATTTCTCTTGTTGCTTCTATTCTTTTTTTGTTGCACTTAAGAAAACAAAAGAAACCTACGATCATGAAAAAAGTGATGGGCTTTATCTCACACCCACAAGCTCCCGTGTCTGATTTTTGGACCTTCAGTGGCGTCAGCTCTTGGCGTATTAAAAGGCGATGTTCGATCATAGACAACACACACACGCCGACCGTTAGTGACCCAGCCCGCAGTCACTCCGCAATGGCTGCAGGCACCAACTGAGAAATTAGAAAACCATTTAAGAAAGAGATGATCCCCTTACCAAGTCGTACTAGTCGTCGCAAAACGGCCATAATCTCAAGATCTCTCATATAGTAGACCCATAGACGAGACTAGACGTTTTGTTGGCCTGGTAGCCAACAAGGTAATAAGACCCATCCCTCATAGGTACTAGAGCCTTATGCACCCAAGAACGACGGATGGGAGGCAGTTAGCCTATTGGGCACAGATATATGTTATTGGGACAAAACCGCACATCCCATTATTCGCATACCAACGCTCAGAATCTCTCAAGCCGGGTCTCTTGCAACCTGCGTGCGCTTTAGGGCGTTGTTTCAAATCCTGATCCTGAATGAGTTAGCTGGCAGGTCCTCACACCTAGATAGAAAAAAAGAAATAGGAACGGAAAAAAGTGTATAGACATTGAAAATATGGATGCATAGATGGAACGTAAGAATGAAATAGCTTCTAAAGGCTAAAGAGCTGAGGCCATCTCAGTGAGCCACCAAGATTTCCCTACGGCCACTCAGGCCGGGAGGACCTGCCGTTTCTCTAGGCATCAGGTGTAACATTCCACGCAGGGGACAGTCCCTTTCCCTGTTGGTCAGAAGTCAATAAGGATAGATCTGAAAGGAAATTAGCGAATGCAGACTGGTGAAAATAGTTGAAGATATAAAACCTCGCGTCTAACAAAGACGGTTAGTGATAGTGAAAAGGTGCGGCCACGGGCCAGGATATCATACAAGAGGGTTCTTAACTGTGGGCACTTGGGCTTACAAGACGTGCTCCATCTCAGGATACAAAGTTTAGTAGTATAGACAAGGTACCCCTGTCCGGGGATGAAGCACAAGAGAGAGCAGAGCCGATCTTAGAAGCACGGAGAAGTACCACCTCACAATCGTGCATTTGCGCCGGCTCTTCGTAGTAGTTGCACTCATTGTCCTTATAATCCTGCGGTTTGTGGTAATACTGGTACCAGGAATAGTGGCTGAACTCCGCATCACGAATACGCAACTTCTTTCCGCAGATAATATAATTTTAGAACTCAATCAAGGTCTCTTAGGTGCATCTTCCCTGCGATATTTACCTGCGGCGAAGCAGGTCTAAGGGTCATGCAAATCTCGCGTTGTCTTCAACTTCTGTCCGCAACGAGTCGCTGGCTCGATGTAGCCAGCTAAAACCAATGCTACCAAAGGTGATCGAGGTCACTGAGTTAAAATATGATATAAGTTGACCACCAGGTGGCACTACCTAGTTGATAGAGGTGCTAAATTAGCCATTATCGCCACAGATCAACTAGATCAGGGGTCGCCAAACCTTTTTTCACAGTGGGCCAGATAACTGAGAGAATGACGAGCGCGGGTCGCAGAACCATTTTGTTCAATACAATATAGTGAATCTACAAAAAATAAAGACAACAAAGATATTTATTTACTAAAAAGTTTTCAAAGGCGTCGTTAGCAATAAGATAGCATTATCACACCCAGAGCGCATATATCTGGGTCTCACAAACTAAGCAGCAGAAAAGGTTAGTGGAATTTGTGAAACTGTCGTTTAACTTTTAAGATATCATCAATATTTGCTTCGTAATTGCTACCTAGATCCACACTGCAGTGGCGGGCCGGATGAACTGACCTCGCGGGCCGGATATGGCCCGCAGGCCGTAGTTTGGAGACCCCTGCACTAGATCATATCCCTCTAGGTTTCCATCCAGAGCTTACGCTCTTGTTTCGCCCTCTAATCACGTCGCTGACTTCATGGTTACGTCTTTCCAACCATTCGTTTGACCGTGCTTTGCTACTTCCTTACGGGGCAAACTGCAATTACCCATTCAAAATGTCTCCTAAGTACTAATAAAAAAGTGATTACTCCGTGATTACAATAATATAATCAGTGCCTAAATAATTATTCATGCCATATTTGGTGTAGCGAATTATCCAAAGCGATAATCATCTGTATCCAGAATTTCATTTATTTTTTCAAGAGTTATACTCGCATAATCAATCAATACCATCGACTTCTTAGAAATAAAACACCAAAAATAAATCAGAGAGTTATTATTAAGCGTTCTATTTATGTTCCAAGGCAATCAATTCTCTCGTTAGTTTTAGAGTCGAATCAAGCAAAGTTGACTCAGAAACCCACAAGCGTGTTAAGTTTTCGGACTCCATAGACCAAAATACTACGTACATCATCCAGATTTATTTTGCTATATATGTGGCCAGTATAACTTAAATGAAAATTAAAGTAAACCTTTTTTAGACTTTGGAATGAAGGCATCATACCCCGTTCATTTTAAAATCAAACTAGGAAAAAAAATTACCATTACATAGCCACTTTAACCTAATAAAGCAATTTGTAAAGGTTTTAAATCAGAAAGCTCCGGGTTTAGATATATGTAGAAAAATTTCGCGAAATGAAGATGAGAAATTTGAGAAGGAATTTTTTATTGTCCCCAAATAAGACAGCTAATAAAAGATCCCCATTCACTGAATGAAATAGCATTCAGTCCTGTGCTTGGACTGCATGCGTTCTATTTTGTAGAAAAAATGTTCTTCGCAACTGTAGATAGTTAACATGAATTCATAGGAGATATGTTCTCTAAAATTAGAAAAGGCTGCAACATGATTGAAGTCACATTACCTTCACAACCACCCGAATCGCTTCCACCCCCGCCTAAACCTTGGCGATTTCAACGAAGAACAGCGATAACGATTTTACCAAGATATAAAAATAATGGAAAGGAGCTACCAAGGAAGGTGGGTTTATGGAAAAGAGGTACCAGGGAAGGTGGGATATATATATATATATATATATATATATATATATATATATATATATATATATATATATATATATATATATATGATGCCGTGGCGTGCAGTCAATGGAAACAATGCTTTCCCTATTTAAGAAGAAAAGAAAAAGAATTATACCCCAACAATTAATATGAGGCAACAGCATCAATTTTATTCTCACATTTATGCTTGCCTATACTTGTATACACCATACGGCACTGTTCACCTTCAATCAAATTGGCGTTAGACCCTGATGAGCTCGACTGCAATTAAAGAAATGCATCCTTTTCGTCGAGATTTCTACTCTCTTTTTTTCTCTTAATTTCAATAATAGTTCTGGTTTTGATGCTCTGGAATGAATAGTTTAAAAAACGTTTTGTTTTTCTTAGCAATAATATGCAGTCATTAGATTTTTATGATTTTTATCTAGATATTTCAACGCCGTGTTAGAATTAAGAAAAAAATAACTTATTTGGATACGGAAAAGGAAAGCAAATTCAGTGTTGCAGTCATCAGCTTGCATCTGGCAACTCTACTGGGTTGCTAGAATCTAGGAAAACGCAACAAAATGTCTAAGACATAATGACGTAACTATTATTATGTTTTGAAGCTTAAACAACTTTTCTGGTTATATTTAAATACTGGTCCTGAGAAAGAAAGCAGCTAAATAGCAAAAACTCTAGTATGGTTAAGCTCTTATATCTTAAGAGCATTTTTTTTAATATTTCTGGGATTCTGGCGGGCCTACTACCATAGTCATCCTTCGAATCTTTGAGATCAGTAACGATGAAGCAATGCTCAGATAAGTGTAGCGTATTGTTTATTCATTTTTTTAAGTGATAATTCCCTTTTAAACAAAATAGATGCCAATGAAGTTGGGATAAAATGCGATTATATTATTGAAAAATTATTAAGGTAAATATGTAATTAAGCGGCTCGGCCCCAAAAGTGGATTTTTGTGTGTTTATATTTCGTTCACCCCTGCCTGAATATTCATGCGCGTTTGAGTCCTATTCGAAATATAGTCCGAAACTAAACAAACGAAAAACGCTGTTTACTTACGCCATTTTTGGTTAAATTATTCACTTCTGTAAACGTAAGAACATTATTCTATAAACAATTAGGATTATATACTGGGGGGCTGTGTCCTCCTTACCTGATTGAAACTCAGGATCATCATAGGGTGGTCCTACCCATTGTGTTTACCTCCACACGAGCCGTCCTCTTAATTTACTCAAAAAACGTGAAACATTTTGGAACACGGACGAAATAGTACGCCCCATCGTTCAAGCCGCCAATCTACATATTTACCATTATTAAAAAGGAAGTTAAGTGCAATAACTTATAATAAAAGAGAAACTATTATTAAAACAGGTAGGCCTGTTGCACTCGCAAATACCTTGTAGGCCAAATGATAGAATATCTTG
Source organism: Ceratothoa steindachneri (assembly GCA_963969495.1). Taxonomy (NCBI): domain Eukaryota; kingdom Metazoa; phylum Arthropoda; class Malacostraca; order Isopoda; family Cymothoidae; genus Ceratothoa; species Ceratothoa steindachneri. The sequence continues at coordinate 160,978,985 of OZ018317.1, read as the reverse complement.
GCTAGCTGGTTGTGTATACTTACAGATGCTATTTTAACATTTAAATAAAGTGAGTAGCTTACAATTTTATAGTTATTTTTAATGAACAACAGATTTACTTTAATTAACATTTATTTTGGTAAAACTTGAATTGCTTCCTCATCTTCAAATGTCACCGCACGCCACTGGTATGATAGCAGTTTACTGCTCGAACCTTCAACGAGATTGTCCAAGTTTACCTCGCTCTAGGGTTTTCATAGAGACGCTTCTCATCTTACGACGAAAAATAATCCAAGTATTCTTTCAAATCCATTTTCGGACTTTGTGCGCTAATATGGTTTCCTGGAATTTATGACAACTCATTAGCAAAATTACAGAAATGGTAAATTAAGTACCTACATGGGTGATTCTAAATAAACTAAATACTTAATTTAATGTACGAAATAATTGGACACGTTAAATAAATAATTAGTACAAAGTTAAGCAATATGTAAAGGTTTTAATAACTACTCGTATATTGAAGAATGTTAGTGTACACACCTTAACACTATGTTGTGAGATATTATAACTGAAGACTCTTTTGAACAATGAATGTTGACTTTGGCTTGTTAGGTCGTCATTTTTACAGAACAACAAAAGGTACAGCAGAAATATCTGAATTTCAAAGTTGGTTTTAGTGATTTAATATATATTATATAAGTTAGGTTACTTGATTTTAAGTTAAGCACATTGTACTGGAAAAAAAGGTGTCAATGATTAATTACCGTGTAAAAAAGGAGCCATAGAACTTATGCTCACCTCAAGGTCTAGACTCAATTGTAGCTTGCCTCGGAGGATACCATTGAAAGAGAAACTTGAGGCATCTCTTGAAAATCCATATACATTTACATGCAGTTGTGAGCTTAAAAAAAATTAAGAACAGGTTCTTTCCCTACGGGTCCCACTAATAACAGGTTCTCTCACTATCAGTCTCTAGCAGCAAACTTTGCTGGCTTGCCCGACATACGTACAAAGGTTGGTCTCTGGCTTGTTACATGCTATAGTCCACCAAGTAAAATTATTAATTTCATTATTTTTTCCAACCTCAGAAAAGATTGAGAACCCCTCATTTAAGCTAACAACCGGTTCTCAGGATTAATGAAATTCAAAGAACAGGTTCTTACGAACCGGTTGAATCCCATTACTGTTTACATGGGTACATTTGCTTCAGCAGAGAACACCAACATAATTACTCGTCACTTCATCCTTTCAAGCCTCTCTATATAAATAGTTTCGAAAAGACACCAGATTTGTATAGCATATTACAAGTGCAGCCTTATGGTGGACGTGGTGTACAGTGGGAGAACGATCTTTTGGAAATGTAGGGAAAACATTTAGGGCTGAAACATTAGATTCTTGGCTTTTTTTAAATATATCTACTCATTATTTGGAAAATTCAAGGGACCTTTCCTTTCAATATCCACTGTAAGCAAAGATATTTCTGATAAGGTATAGCTAATACAGTCATGTGTAATGGTCTTGCAATTCGGACCAAGAAACGAATAATTTAAGACACCTCTGCCATTTAATACACCATGTTTGTTTAAGGTTCTCTTCGTCAGAAACTGCAAATACTTTTCTTTGTATTTTTGTATTATCAAATAATGACGAGATTATACACACAAGTTAAATGTCTACAATATATCATTAACATACATTGAAAATAGAAGGGGTTTAAATACAGATCCTTGTGGGACTCCACTAAATACTACCTTCCTAACCGATTCCATTCCCTAACAGTTCTTTGCGTTTGTCTTGTAATCGATTCTTCCTTCCAAATGAGAGAGTTTCCATTGATACCCACCAAGAAGGTGGGTGCTTCCTGTAGTGTGTTCCACCTGTTAGCTCGAGAAGCGACATACCCTCAAAATAGATTGAGTTTACCTGGGCTTTATCCCTTTCCCACATCATTTCTTTCCACCAATTTCTTTATAAACCTCAGCTCATCAACCTTCGTTTATTCATGTCTGAGGGATGAGTGGAGGGTTAGTTTCTTCCCCCCCATCTTGAGTCCCGTCGAGGGTGCTGGTTTTAACATACATGCAATCTTCCTATCCCTTTCTCTTTTTACTACTCATTCTTTTCTTTCCTTTCCTGGTGTACCTTTTTTTGTGCATGCGCAACGGGATACGAGAGGAAGCATGGACAACCTTGCTGCCTTTGACATCAGTAGGATTGTGTGCCGCGAATGCCTGGTAGAGATGCAATTAGATATCTTCCATACATTTTCATTTTTCCTATCTTCCTCCCTTCTTTACATATCTCTCCTTTGTTACTTTAAGCAGTATAAACTCTCGTTAGTATTGTATTTTAAATTCGATAACAAAAATTCGTTGGATCCCGCAGTGTTCAACATTTTAATCAGTCACCAATTTATTCGCGAAAAGAACTCAGACATGGTAGTAAGGCAGGATATTTTTCTAAACAAATCTAAAGCATGTTAGTAAGGCGCGATTTATTTTATAAACAGAACTTAAACATGGTAGTATGGCAAGGTTTATTTCATCAAAAGAAGTCAGACATAGTAGTAAGGCACTATTTGTTTTATAAACATAACTTAAGCATGGTAGCAAGGCATGGTTTATTTCATGAAAAGAACTTATACATGGTAGTAAGGCACGATTTGTTTTATGAACAGAACTCAAACATTTTAGTAAGGCACGATTTGTTTTATGAACAGAACTCAAACCTGGTAGTTAGTATGGTACGATTTTTTTCATGACAAAAACTCAGACATGGTAATAAGCACGATTTGTTTTATGAACATAACTCAAACATGTTAGTGAGGCGCGATTTGTTTCATGAACAAAACTCAAACATGGTAGGTAGGCACGGTTTATTTCATGAAAAGAACTCGGACATGGCAGTAAGGCACGATTTTTTTTGTGAACAGAACTCAAGAATGTTAGTAAGGCGCGATTTGTTTTTTTAAACATAACTTAAACATAGTAGTAAGGCACGGTTTATTTCACGAAAAAAAATCAGTCATTGTATTAAGGCACGATTAGTTTTATGAACAGAACTCAATCATGATAGTAAGGAACGGTTTATATCATCAAAAGAAGTCAGACATGGTAGTAAGGCACTATTTGTTTTATGAACAGAACTCAAACATGGTAGTAAGGCACGGGTTATTTCACGAAAATAACTCAGATATGGTAGTAAGGCACAATTTGTTTTATGAAATCAACTCAAACATGCCAATACGGCACGATTGTTTTATCAACAAAACTCAAACCTGTTAGTAGGTTACGATTTGTTTTATGAACAGAACTCAAGTATAGTAGTAAGTCGCGATTTGCTTTTCACAATTGTTGATGTATAGTATTTATCCATGTTGGAGATATGTTCAACTATTTTCTCTTGGACGATTGATGTAAGTAGCTTAAAATGTCTGAAGTTAGACTAATTGGCGTGTAGTTTGTAGAGCAGTGGTGATCGTTACTTTCGAAGATGGGATTTACATTAGCTAATTTGAATATTTCCTTCAGGTAAACAAAAAAACAAAACAAACAAACAAATAACAGCTGGTGTCAATCGAACAACTTTTGCTTTTGTCAGTTGATGCCTACTTCTTAATTTTGCAGTCAGCCATCGCTGGTAACTCCATCGTGGTGACTCCTGGCAAGCTGGCGCTATCCGTGGCTTATTAATCCTCGCTCTCGCGAGTGAGGAACTATTGTTAGTTTCTCAATTCTCTCGCTCGGCTGCCATACCTCCAAGAAAGCTCTCCATCCACGCGAGCTGCAAATCCCTTGATTTGAGGCCAACAAGAACAATTCCAACTGTAGACTTTGTTAATAGAGACAAATAGGTAGCGTGTTTACTTAACCAGCCACTGCGCTAATATGAAATTTTGTTTTTTATTTAAAATGATTTTAAGTATATAAAGTTATTTTTTCGATGTGTATCGGATAATTGTTACTTTATTATTCCTCATTCGTGATTACTTTTCGATGTCGTTTTCCTAAGAATTAATTATAGTTTGCAATCATTTCCTAAATATATACTGAAGTGCCCAAATTCATGATGGGTAACTAGTACCGTGTATGACCACCTCTACCCCAGCGAAGTGAAACAACTCGACGTGGCTTCGATTCCATAAGTGGGAATAAGACCTCTGGAGAGACATTGACCCATGCCCCCTCAATAGCTTTCCACAATGCCCTGATATTTGCAGGTGCTGGATTTGTGGTGTCAAGAGATCTTGCCAAGAGTTCTCATAAATGCTCGATTGGGTTGGTTCATGGCGGGTTTTCGAAAGTGGTGGCCACACGATTCCTCGGAACTCTCCAGAATGCTCCTCGAACCATTTTTGGACAACTTTGGCCTGATGATTCAGTCCATTTTCCTTCTGGAAAATTCAATCCCTCTTTAGAGTATATGAAGTCCACGAATAGGTTCAAGTTGTCACCAAACAGTGAAAGGTCGCGGTCAATGGTTAATGACATGTTTAGGCGGAGCAGCCGATCCAACCAATGCCAAGCGAACACATTCCAAACCAGTATGGAGCTACCATCAGTTTGCACAGTACCTTATTAATAACTGCGTTTAATAGCCTCATGAAGTCTGCGCCATACCAAAACCCTAACATGAACAAAAATCACTGGGATCAAGACTCGTTGGAGCACGTCACATTTTGTCAGTCCTCCAGGGTCCAATTAGCGACGTCACAAAGCCAGCTGGGGCCCTGAGATAGGTGTTATGATGTTAACAGGGGCATCTGATTAGTTGTCTGCTCCCATGACCTATATAATGCAAATAATACTGCACTGAGTCGATCGATATACGACTGCTAGCTCCTACATTGGATGTGGATACGATTTAAGACAGTTGCTTGTCTGTTACCATGGAGAATTCCAGCCAGACGCCGCTGGTCAGAATCATAAGGACCAGTGTAGGGCCATTGTGGTGTCCAAGGTGGCCGGTAATACCTTACATGAGGTATTCTTGGTACACACATGACGCAGTATTTCGAGGGAGGTTAAATGCCAGCAGTGTTTCCGAAATGGAATGTTATAACCGTCTGACAGCCTACATAACACCCCGTTCAAAATCCAATAATTCAGGTCGCCTTGGCATGCATAGGCAAGGCAGCGTTCACATTCACCACCGAGATGTTAGAGCATAACTGATTAAGGACCTGGAATGCCCATGACAACAAGGTACGGTGGTAATACCTACTATTACTTTTACATAGTGCTCTCCCATGAACTTTGGGACTTGAGTGTACGCATGGAGGTAAGATTTTATTAATTTTGTGATGAGTTAAAAAAAGAAATTCCTCAAAACCGAATTAATTCTATAAGAAAAGTATCCACTGTTTATTTAAACCATAGAAGAGCATTTTCATCAATGATGCAAACAACTTTAAGGGGAAAATTTGTTTTTAGTATATTAAAAATTATTTTCTTTTCCTTTGCAAACACGACACTAATTTATTCAAATCAAGATTGTTTATGAATATAATTATAATGATTTCGGATGTAAGGGGGAAAAAAAATGTTGCCTCAAAAGAGAAAATATTTGTTTAGATGTATTATACCGACTCTTTCGGACGAATATATCCCCAATACCATGAGGCATCCTCCTCCATGCTTGGGAGAATTTTGAACACATTTAAGGTTAAGTCTGTTACCTACAGCGAGTCTAACAAAGTGTCTACCATCAGATCCAACTAAATTACATTTAATTTCGTCGCTGAAATGAATTCCCTCCCACTATCCATCCCTCAAAACAACATGAGCTTCAGCATATTCGAGTCTCGCCTTCTGGCTCTTCAAACGGATGATTGGTTTGTGTGATAGAACGGTATGAGGCCGCTTAAATTCAGCTGCTATCATATGCTTAGAACACATGCTACCCACGTGCATCTGCGAGAGGAAGCATAGCTCGTTATCGCCCACCTTAGTCAATATGTAATCAAGGAGGTTCATTCCCCCGTTTCGCCTCCATACGTCGATCTCGCCAGATTGAGTTAGGCTTATGGGCAGATAAGGTATTTTTCCAGGCGCGACCGGGGCATTCCCCCGAAGCCTCCCACTCAATTGTCCCCTACGCCAAGGGGATGGCTTCGACTATTTATATCTTAGCTTTCCCGATTGAAGCAGATCAGATCCAGATTATCTTCGCGAGGCATCACGCCGATCCGGTCTTCCTTGTGCACCATAAGAGCTCTCTACCTCGAGATCCACCTTATTGTACAGAAGAGGACAATATCCCTTGAGTGCCAAGGTTCGTGCCTTCGAGACGCCAAGTCAATAAGGCCCCCCATGTTGTTCAGAAATAGAACAACGTTAGAACATTGTTCTTTAAGCCAGTTGATAAGAAACGGTTCTCCCCTCCCCCCCTGTTGTTCGGAAAGAGAACAACGTTATAACAGCCATTGTTCTTTGAGCCCGTTGACAAGAGACGGTTCTTAACCCCCTGTTGTTCAGAAAGAGAACAACGTTAGAACAGCCATTGTTCTTCAAGCCCGTTCGTCAAGAAACGGTTCTCATTCCCAAGACGTCACGTCAGGATAATTTAATTCCCCCCTTTAACGTTCTTCAAGAGAACGCTTGGTTTCAACAATAGCCTCCATTGTTCATCTTGGACATCCCCGATTTGCTGTCACAAAGATCGCTCGTACCTCCGAGCCCCACTTTGCTCTCACTCTTCGAAGACAGTCCTTCTCCTTCGCTAAGGACAACCCCCCGAAGAACCCTTCTGCTGGAAATCGCCAGTGGCCTGAAGATTCCTTGGCATCGTCTTTCTCTGCACAACAACTTTGTAATTACGTAAGCTGAGCATTACCTTTAATTATCTAACCTTTTGTCAACGCTACCCTGTGCTTTAAATGGTTTAGCGAACCATCGTCCCCCTTTAATTTTTATTTGTTTACCTTTTTAAATCTCTCCAAATCTTAATCCTCGGATTAGTCAGATATTCCCACGACCCTTTCCATTCTACGTTTATGTAAACATTTTCTTTTTGTGTGTTGCTGACAGTTTAATTAATAAAACTCTATTTTATTAATGATAGCCATATTATTATCCTTGAGCTCAGTTCCACTTCTTAAGCATATTGAAGATAAATAACCTCGCTCAATCAGATTACCACGCACTCGAAATATTAGAATAATCCCCTCAACGAATAGTTATATATGGTATATCGTCGAGAGCCTATTCTACGACAGTTTGGTTGCTGCAAATGAGCTTTTAAATCAGATGCATTGAAGCGACTGGACACTGTAAAACGGCTCACTTCTTTGCCCCTATTGGTCTCAATTTTTCGGGAAATTCCTGCTGCGGCTGCAAAGGGATCCTTCATTGGTAAGCGTCCGAAAGCTCTGTCTTCCCGAACAGTGGTTATGCTGGGTCGACTGACTTTTGCAGGAGATTTATAGGTATTGTTTTCATTGAAGTCTTCAGAACGCGCGAAATCACACTTTTGGACCTTCCTATCTATCTTGAAATTACAGAAAGAGCCCTTCCTGAAGTCGTCAAGCGAACAATTGTCTGATGGAGCTTAGGAGTCACTTTCACGTGTGCTGGCACATCTGCAGAGTCAATACAATGGTGGTTGCACAGTTCTTATCTACTGAGTCAAATGTTGCCAAAAAAATTCAAGAAACTTCTAGAATGCTCCTAAAAATCGTTCTTTTATTTTGCACGTGTCAATATTTTATTTTTGTTATAGTTTACTTAATATAATTTATTTAATATACCATTGTATCATATAAAATATTTATAAAATATATTAAATGCATGTCTTTATGTACCATAGAAATTTTATCTACCTACTCATCATGTTTTTGAAAATATTTTAATAAAGGAAAATCGTTCTTTTTTTGCTCGGTATTGTATGTATATGAGATAGTGAGTACATACTATACAACTCCTTTTATATAAAATCAATGCAATTAATGACAATATTTGCATATCTTCCAAATTAAACTAGAGATTTGGCAAGTTTAGCATAATTTATTTACTTTTGTACTAAAGGAAAAAACAAAACTCAAGCTAAATCCGAGAAAAGGAGGGACAACTCCGTAGATCAAAATTGGAGAAAAATTAACGATGCCATATTGAATCTTAAACCTTGACAAATTTCCTTAATGAGTCGTCCAAATTTCCCCTAATTTTTCTTATAACAATCAAATTAAAGGGTGTGATGGCAGAAATCCAAAAGCCTTTTCTTGTTCAGAGACGATGGACTGGAAGAACATGAAGCATCTTACGCTTCATGGTGTTAAGGAGAATTACAAATTTACAAATTACAAATTAGGTTAAAGTGGTGAAATTGTGTGGTAGGTATATAAAGGTGTGAATAAGTTTTCTAGTTTGCCCTGGTGTTAGGGCATCACTAGCATTCTTCATGTTGTGTATTTAAAAAATTTTTTATTTCCTCCGTCATAATATTTGTATTTCTTTTTAGGTATTTCCGCCTTCGAAGCATTCAAGCCTTTCAAGGTTGACTTTCTTGCTGAATGATTCTCAGTGTTGATTGCTTTGTAGTCTCTTAATATGGGCATTTAGCCTCTTTTCTTAGTTTGAATTTTGTTGACTTTTAGTTAATTTATTAACAGTTGGGTATTGGGAGTTGGGCACTTCGCCTCTTTTTATTCTTGACTTTTGATTATTATTAGTTTTGGGCACTTCGCCTCTTTTATATTTAAATTTAGTTTTATTTTATTAATTTTTTACTATATTTATTTATATTTGGGGGGGGGGACTTTTTACGTGGGCACTACGCCTCTTTTTTCAATATGTTTCTTAAAATTTGTCAACTTGGTTGTCCAATCATCAAACTTTTTAGTCTTGGTATCTTAGGGTCACATAATTTAAGAGAAGTGGACTAGTACTACGTAAATATAGGTGGTACCACTTCTCTCGCGCAGGTTCTACTGCTTGGGAACAAAGCAGTTCTACCTATAGCGCGTCTCCGGTTTGCACGAATGGTTAAGTTTAGGTTCAAATTCGGGAGTATAGTTAGATCTATCTTGTCCCATGTCTTTCTCCCTAGCCTTTGGATCTCCGTATTGATCGGCTTTAGACCGATTCTCTGGTGAAGAGTCGATTGCCGAATACGGTCGATCCTTCGCGTGCCTGTAATCAGCAGCGTGGCTTTATTCTGCACTCTCTGCATCATTCTGAGAGAGGTACAGCTTGCCATCTGCGTGATCACGGCCGGGTACACCAGGACTGGGCGTACCAGGGCCATATACAGCTTCTTGCTGTTAGGCACGCTGAGGCCTCTGAAGCGGTAAAGTTTCTTCAGCTCTCGTTTGGCTAGGGAGACTCTGGTATTTATGTGGGTCTTATATCCAGATTTAAAGAGTCGTAAGCCCAGGACATTACCCTCATTGGAGTACGGATAGTGTTCATTATTGACGACAACGTCATCAGTTTTTCGGCGGTTCATTGGAACGATCGTGAACTTCTGGCGGTTGGTCTTTATTTTCCACTTTCTTTCATATCTATTGATATTTTCTATTTCGACAGCTGTCGCCCTCGCCTGGCTTCCAGCGTTCCTGAATGGACTCAGGGCGATTTGGGTGATGTCGTCTGCATATTGCAGATACATCGAATCGTACCTCACTGGAGCAGGCAGGTCTATTGTGTACACGAGGTACAGCAGAGGGCTGAGACAGCTGCCTTGTGGAACTCCCGCTTCTAGTTCGAATTCGGGTCCTTTGCAGCCCTCGATTGAAATTTGGGCTCTCCTATCGGAGATGTAATTGCAAAGGATCCTTTCCAGGAGTGGGTTAAGCTGGAGGTTGAGGATCTTGTACTGTAATCCTCTCAGCCAAACCTTATCGAAGGCCTTCTTAACATCACGCAGCACCACGTCTACGTACCGCCTCTCAGCTTTACTGCAAGCGAGTTTCTCCGCAAGAAGGGCGAGGGCTGTTTCCGTTCCTCGACCCTTGCGGAACCCGTGCTGCTGAGGGTTGTGGGCTCCCAGCTCGGCTAGTTGTTGTTGAAGCCTGTCAGCTAGGAGTCTCTCGTAGACTTTTGCAATGAACTCCAGCAGGGCGATTGGCCTGTAGTTTACCAGTTGATCAGGGGGTTTACCTCCCTTGGGAATGAAGATCATCTTCGCAATCTTGAGACCTTCCGGGAAGTAGCCCGTGTTCAGGGAAGCGTTGAAGATATTAACGATTCCCTGAATGATCTGCTGTGGGGCGTTAACCAAGTTGTTTCTGGTAATACCCGTCCAGCCTGGTGCCTTTTGTCGAAAGGCTTTTACAGTGGCCTTGACGTCCTCTGATGTTATGGGACGTCCGTGACCCGCCATCTCCCTGCCTTCGTTGACTTGCTGTAGTGGGTGTGTGCGATGCGTTTCCTAATTAAGTTGTTCAATCAGTTGGCCTTCGAATTCCTGGTCGAACTCAACGTTTTCCTCGGGTGTAATCCTGAAAACGTTTTTCCAGAAGTTCCTGAACATATCCTCGAGAACCACCGGGTTCTCAATATAGTCTCCGTTCTCCATTATCCGAGTCTTGGGTCTTGGTGTAAGTCCCTTTAAGTTCCTGACTTGGCGCCAGAACTTGGCCGGGCTAAGTTCGCTGTCGACTTTGGCTATCAAGTTGTTCCATATTTCCCCCTGTTGGAGGTTGATAGCCTCTCTAAGCTCTGAGCTTAGGCGTCGGAGCAGCAAGCTCCTTTCCCGGCTGGGACCCTCCCGTCGTACTTCTTCGAACACTTCCCTGTGAACGCGAGCGATATCTCTCATCTCCTCTGTCCATCTGGGCTGAGGAGGTGTTTTATACCCTGTAACGGGTATGCTCTCGCGGTCCGCGTATAGTATGGACGTTGTTATCCTCTCCAACTCCCTGTCGATCTCCTCTAACGACGCCGTGCTGAGGTCAGCTGGCGCATAGTCACTGAGTCGTTGCTTGTAACGATCCCAGTTGGCCATGGCGTAATTTTTCCGGAGAGGGGCTGGGAGCTGGATTGGTGCGAGAGATATTGTAGTGAGAATCGCTATGTGATCACTAGGGACTGTCGGGCCTGGCTCACTATGGTAGTTGAAAGGAAAGCCTTCACTTGTTAAGATTATGTCAGGCTTAGTTGCTGACCGGGAAGTGATATAGGTCGGAAAATCCGGCCCTATCCTTTGAATGTTCTTTCTTCCCATAATCAATTCCAAGTTTCGGCCTCTATCGTTGGTGTTACCATAGCCTGCCGCACGGCATCTGGCATTGAGGTCTCCCCCTAAGAATGCCATTCTGCGGTGCCCGAACAGTGTGTAGAAGTTGCATAACGGGAGATATGCTCGTCGAGGGGGTTGATATGCTGCAGCTATCACGAGGTCTCCGACCAGGGTGTGTACCTCGATTGCCACAAAGGACTCATCGAGTTCTGGTAGTTGTTTGAAGGAGATGTTCCTCTTGACAGCTATTGCAGCACCATCAAACCTTTCCTGGGAATGGTTCTTCATGATCACTCTGTAGCCCGGTATTTTAATGCGACCAGCTGTAGTGTCGATACCGTGCTCCGTGATGAGAATGATGTCAGGGTCGTGCACACGGAATATGTTACCATATGCCGTGGCTTTCTCCTCCCATCCATTCACGTTGAGTGTCAGAATCCTCATTCTGTTGCTTACTCTCTCCATCTATTTGTCACTTAGTGCTTCTGGGTGATGTTCTTTTTCCTCCCGTTTCTCTTCTTCCTAAACTCAGCGTTTGAGATCTGCTCGCATGTGCTGTGATGTAGAATCACATTTTGCGCGAGCAGGGCCTCCTCCACAGTCTCGGGATCTACTTCTGAGTCATATTCCCATTTGTAGATCTTAGACCTTATGCCCTGGAATATGCTCCTGGTTTCCATCTCCTCCGGGAAGGGGAATTGCTCACAGGCGTATATCCTAAGGTTGATGTAGTTTGCCCTTATCTTCTTCACTCTCTTCTTCTGTTCTTTCTTATCCTGGGGTTTGGGTGTATCAGTGTCTGAGGAATCTGAGGATTCCGAAGAACTGCTATTATCTGAGTTGATATTATTTGCCGATTTTTGTTTACCATGGGTGGGAGCAGGAGTTGTCGCCTCGACTGCTACTTTCCGTGCTTTATTATTAGATTTCTTGGTTGTGTCCGTAAGAGTCGTGGTTGCAGTATTCTGTTCCTTAGGGGCCATCTGCAGATGCAGCACGTCCCCCGAGGGTGGGTTGTCCGGGAACCACATTTGTTCCATACCGTTCTTTGCCAACATTTGGTTTAGGACTGTTGAAAATGTACCCGGGCGGGCCAAGTTCATGACGTGTGCATGGAGAATGCATGTCATGATTTTGGTGGAGCCCTCGTTTTCTATTTTCAGATACGTCTTCTTGGCGTCCACCTCGGAGATGGCCGCCTTAGCCGCCTGGGCGTAGAACGTGTTCGCTCTACGCGTCTCCTCGTTCTTCTTGGCTTCCTGCTTTCTTCTCATAATTTCTTTTTTGGCGGGGCATGACATGGCCATAGTCCTATGACCTTGCCCACAGCTTATACACTTCACCGTGTTACTGTCACAGTTGCGCCAATTGTGGCCCTTCTGACTGCATTTGGAACAGGATTCTTGGGGCTCCTTACAGTCTTTGGTGGGGTGAGACTCCATCTGGAAGCACTTGAAGCAGAACTGTACTGGGGTGTATTCCCCCTTTTCCACCTGTTCTCCGCTGATCTTGGCATTGAACATTAGTAGTCCTTGTTCCTTTGCCTTATGTGCCATGGTAGTCTCCGTGAAGACCACCTTGAACACATGCGTGTATTCACCGCCGTCCCTTCTATTAAGAAACTTAATAACCTCGGCAACCTTGGCCCAGGCTTGCCGAAGCTCAATCTCCTCTCGGATCTCCTCCGCAGTATGCTGCCCAATCCATGGGTCGATTCGACGACACACCACGCTCCTATGGGCCAGAATCTGGGGGGGTACTGCTGGCTGTAGTCCAATGGCTCGCAGCGCTTCTACTGCCTTTTCTTTGGTTATCTCCTCGATATCTTTTTCCCTCTCGCAAATGGCGATATAACCTGAGGGGATATCCAGCAGCCTAACCATAGCTATGCCCAGTGCTCCATACACGGCCTCAAAAGTGGATTCTCTGCTGGGTTTGGGTTGTCCGTCGACAACCCGCAGAGGAATCCTGGTCGTGTGGTCCTGGGCCATCTCTTCACAAGAGTGGCCCTTCAGTCCAGTTAATAGCTTGTCTTCGTTTGCTCTCGATGTGGGTGATTGGTGTTTCTTGAGATTGGTGCTCCTTCTCTTCTTGGATTGTTAATTGGGGTAGTTGGTGACTCCCGCTACTTCATCACAAAGCTTACGTGAACTGAACTGCCAAATGGGGGGGGTGAATGATGGAAGGTGGACCCGGGCGAGGCCCCTCAGATGGGTGATGAGTGGCGGACTTGATGATGGGTGGTGATAGAATCAACTACCACCCCCCGGGGGTGCCGCCCCATCTGGGGTTTGGATATCGATGCTGTTTCCAACTTACACAGGGACGGTTGTATGTCCCCCTGTGGTCTTGGCCGGAAGTTACCCTTAGAGATTAGAGCGAACTCTTCCCCAAAGCTTTCAGCATCGCCTCGTAACCGGGCGGTCTCTTCCGTAGAGTTCCACAGTGGGCTAATCCTCAAACCTGCTTTCCTTTACGTCCCCAATTATGTCTATCAAAGTGGACCGACATAGTTGTGGCGAGACTAGATGAGTGGCAGATCAGTTCATTTCAGCTTCGCGACTCCGTAGTGGGAGGGGGGGGGGGTTAGCACGACATCAAATCTTCTTAGTGCCGGTATAAAATTCGTAAAAGAATTCTCCCCGTAAGGATGATGAGGCTCCAAAAACTGGCGTTTTGAGCCTCCCTTGCCTCCGACTTTTCCTCCTTTTCCAAAAATGAGATCTTCTCAGCGTCGACTTTTCAAGTGAAATTATGCGTGTTAAGGAGAATAAAAGAAAGTCTGGTTTATAACAAAAAAATGACCTATTAACTACCACTATTAGTTTTAGTCCCATTTCCTTTGACTGAGTTGATCTTGTACTTAAATTATTGCGTAAAAGCGAAATATTTAGAGCTTACATAACTTTAATTGGGCTAAATTACAAAACAAACAAGGCATTTCGAACCTTTCTTCTAGTAGAACTGGTATACTAACCACATTTTCGACAAACACTTAATATTCTCTATGCAGATTGAATTTACAAGTCAATTTTTACAACCACATAAAATGTTCCTAAACGAAAAAATGACATAATTGAGTCACGTTAATAACTAGGAAAATAAAACCTTTAAATTTGCTTTTAAAAACACAACCTAGATTAGTTTAAAATCTATTCTTCCCTAAGTGACTATTTGATCGAAGAGAGATGATCTTATGAATACTCCGTTCCTCCGTTGTTTACCGATTTATGTTTTCCAACGCTGGTCACATAGACAAAAACAAATCCTTTACCCCCAGATAATTAATAAACCCCCTAGAGTCTAGTTCGACATTCTATAATCTCCTAGAGAATTATTAAACGTCTTAGAGCATGGGTTTGAAACCGGTCGGTCGAGACCTCCTGGGGGGTCGCGAAGTCTTGACAGGGGGTTGCGTAGCCTTGCTAGAAGTGGCTTGGGAACCCATTTTGTACTGCACTTGATGTATCTAGTATCCAAGATGAGACTCAAGATGAATTTTCGGATCTAAGAAACGACTCTCCAGCTCTTGATCTCTTCAAGGGGGAATCGGTGACTCAGTTCCAGTGCGCTATGTATCAGTCATACTGCAAAGTCGTCATGATAACCTTAAGTGGTCTTGTTCCATTTGTGAGGCAGGATTTTTTAACTCTTGTCAATATAGAAACGAAGAATAGGAACAGTTTGGATATTGGAGATGACATGAGACTGGCTCTAACAAACGATTGGCCACGAAATTCAAGGCTTGTTGCTCAAATGCAACATAGGGCATCCAACTAGCTGGGCTGGAGAGCTGTTGAAACCAATGTTAATAATAGTGGAAGAACAATTGTGTTACTTTTGTGAATTTAGGTTTTACCAATGTTGTAACTTAGTTTGCTAATAAATAATTACAGGATTCTTTGAATTAGTGGTTTGTTAGATGTTTCTTTGCCTCTCCTTTACAGAAAATAAAATATCAATCAAGGTGCTGATAGTATAGCGGTCACGTGGGCTTCAAGCGTCTGGGTAAGGGATTGCGGGTGCAAAAACGTTGGGAACCACTGGCTTAGAGTCTACTTTTACGCATCATCATCTCCTAGAGGATTATTAAACCCCTTAAGATCTACTTTTACGTCTATCACCTCCCGTAGGATTATTAAACCCCTTAGAGTTTACTTTGACATTCTACCACCTTAAAAAGCTAAAAAAATTACCATCCCTCCCTTAATGAAGATGACTGTACTACACTCACTAGCTAATACTAATTCTATGCTCCCTCTGGTTTCTTTGTGGTTTCTGATTGCTTCATGTTTACTAGAGCATAAGGTATATTTAATTATTTTATATCATTAAAAGTGTGGTTACCTTTTTTCAATAACCAAATTCCTTCGACTTTTTTAATTACACTGTCTAACAAAATTTAACCTTTTGTCGACTACAAAGATTAGAATAACATTTTTTAATGTAGTTTTATGTATAGATTTAAAAGAATGGAAGTCATTTTTATCGAAATGACCAGTTTTTATGTTGCCGATTACTATTTTTGTCAAAGTTTGAAGATTTTAACGAATTTCATTCTTTTATTTCTTATTTTCAGGTTATTTAACTAAATAAAATTTTAAATAAAAGCAACAATTTTAATTAAAATGCCAAGAGAACAGTGTTAAACTAGCCCAGATAAATTCTGCTACATATGTGGTTCAGTAACATTTAAAAAAAAATCAAAGAACCAATTTCTTCTCTAGTGAAAAAACGATATAATTTGTATTTTGGATGTAAAATTGGCGACCAAAATAAACCATGGGCACCACATATCTGTTGCACGACATACTTTAATTCTTTATCAAAATGGTCTAAAGGAAAAATAAAAAGCCTTCAATTTGGTGTTCCAATTGTATGGCGAGAGCCCCAAGATCATGCCACGGGCTGCTATTTCTGTTTGGTAGACATACAAAGTAAGTAATTGTTTATTGTCCACTGTACCTATATTTTGAAGTAGTATAGTGTAATATTATTTGTGATAGAATGGCCTGAGGCTGCTAAGCCTCGCCTCTATCACGTATCAAAACTCATGCTTCCCACATGCATCCTGCGAGAGAGAGAGAGAGAGAGAGAGAGAGAGAGAGAGAGAGAGAGAGAATTGCGTCCTTATCGCCCAACATCCCGAGTATAATCTTCCCCCGCTTCAAGTTTAATCAAGGAGGTTCAATCCCCCGTTTGCCTCCAGGCGTCGATATAGCCAGATTGAATTAGGCTTATGGGAAGATAAGATTTTTCCAAGCGCTACCGGGACATTCCATGGAAGTCCCCCATTGTCCTCTACCCCGAGGGGCTGGCTCCGGCTATTTATGCGATAGAATTTCGCGTTTGAAGCAGATCCCGATTAGCTTCGCGATGCATCACGCCGATCCGGTCTCCCTTGTGCACCTAGGAACTCTCTACCTCGAGAACCCCCTTGTTGTCCAGAAGAGAACAATATCCTTGAGTGCCAAGGTTCGTGCCCCTCGAGACGCCGAGTCAACAGCGCCCCCCTATTGTTCAGAAGAGAACAACTTTAGAACAGTTATTGTTCTTCGAGCCCGTTCTACAAGAAACTGTTCTCGCTCCCCTGATATCACGTCAGTGATAATTTACAATTGTTCAGAAGAGAACAACTTTAGAACAGTCATTGTTCTTCGAGCCCTTTCGACAAGAAACGGTTCTCGTTCCCATGATATCACGTCAGTGGTAATTTAATTCCCCGCTTTTAACGTTCTTCAAAAGAACATTTGGTTACACCAATAGCCTCAATTGTTCATCCAGAACATCTCCGGTATCCTGTCTCAAGGATCGCTCGTACTTTCGAGTCCCACTTCGCTCTCATCCTCAAAGTCAGTCCTTTTCCCCTCGTTAAGGACAAACCCCCTAAAAACCCCTTCTCCTGGGAAAGAAATCGCCAGTCGAACCGAAGATTCCTTGAAAACGCCTTCCTCTGCACGACGACCTTATAAATACGTAAGCTACGCATTGCATTTAACTATTTAACTTTATGCCAATGTAACTCAGTGCTTTAACACGGATTAAGCCAACCCTTTCCCTTCTTGTTTGTTTTGTCATTTTAAATCCTCCGCTTAGTCAAATATTCCCATGACCTTTTCGTTTCATGTGTATCTTCCATTTTAATCCCCGGTTATGTAAATAGTTTCCATGTGTTGTTTCGTTAGATTAATTAATAAAATTATATTTTATTAATGTTTGCAATATTATTTATCCCTGGGCTCCGTTCCACTTCTTAAGTATATTGAAGATAAATAAGCCCTCTCCAGGCCTATTTATTTACGTAGAGTCATTCTCGGCCATCTGATCAACCCCGCACTCGAATATAGAATAATCCCCACAAAGAATAGATATATAGTATATTGTTGGCAGCCTTTTCTACGACATTATTTTTTAAAATATAAAATTAATCCAGTTTAGAACCACTTTATTGTAATCACACATATATACATAGCTTTAAATTTTATGCATATAATTTCCATACTTTTAGGTAAAACAACGGCCTATACCTCACTAAAAAGACATTCCAGTACCTGAACGACCTGCAGAAATTGTTTTGTCTAACTCTGATGAATCAGATATGGAATCATGTGAACTAGAGACTGAAATTTATGTTCCTGAAACTGTTGATACTATTCCAAAACCTTTCTCACAACTTGATCTAGATGATCTTGTAAGAGATCTAAACTTAACAAAGCAACAGAGTGAATTAATGGCCTCGAGACAGAAAGAAAAAAATTTAGTAGCAGAAGATGTTCGAATTACTAAGTTTTGCATTCGATCAAACGATTTACAAGACAAATTTTCATTTGACAACAATTTATGCTACTGTAATAATATTCCACGTCTCTTTGAAGAATTAGATATGCATTATGAACTCAGTCAATGGAGACTTTTCATTGACGCTTCTTCATATACATAGTAGGAAAGCTGTGTTTCTGCATAATATAAATAAACTACCATCGATACTAGTAGCTCACTCTGTTGTTTCGAAAGAAACTTATGAGAATTTAGATTTCATTTTAAAAAGCATTAAATACAGTGAACATAAATAGTTGATTTGTGCAGACCTTAAGGTAGTAGCCATTATAAATGTCTCGCAGTCAGGCTACACAAAGTTCATGTGTTTTTTGTGCCAGTGTGACAGTAGAGCTCTGGGAGAACATTGCATAGGCTCAGAAAGGCCTTTAAGAGAAGAGACAAAGGTAGGTTGTCATAATGTCATACATGAACCATTGGTTTCTAAGGAAAACATAATTTTGCCACCACTTCACATAAAATTAGGTTTAATGAAACAATTTGTGAAAGCCTTAAAGCATGATCAGCCATCCTTCTAATATATAAAAACAAAATTTCCTAAGGTTAGTGATGCTAAAATTAAAGAAGGAATCTTTGTTGGGCCTCAGATTCGACAACTTATGGTAGATAGTGAGTTTGAGGCAAAATTGAGCAAGCCAGAATTTGAGGCCTGGCATAGTTTCAAAGGTGTATGTAATGGTCTCCTTGGAAGGCACAAATCAGAAAATTACGACATTTTTGTTCAGAATTTAAATAGGTCTTATAATGGGTTGGGATGTGGTATGTCAATAAAGGTGCATTTTTTGCATTCCCATCTGTCTTTCTTTCTAGAGAATCCAGCAGACGTCAGCGATGAGTATTGTGAAAGATTCCACCAAGATATTGCTACTATAGAAAATCGTTATAAAGAAAAATGGAGTCCTGCAATGCTTGTTGACTTCTGCTGGACCCTTCACAGAGACAGACAAAATGTTGTCCATAAAAAGAAGCCTAAATATTCTAAAAATATATGACTATTGTATAGATTTCAGCAATTTTGAAAAAATATTAAATCTTCATTATTTTTTAAATATATTTTTATAATACTACACTCTGAAATGTATTAAAAGGACTTATTAATTTCTTTTGATGAATAAGCTTTTGTTTCCACTTATCTTTGTACTTTTTGTCAAACAAAATAAAAATAATAACAAATATTTCATACCTTTATATACTGATTAATTTAAAATTAATACAAAATTAAATGTACAGATTAGAAAAAATTGAAGTCATTTCATGAAAAATAAAAGGCATTTTCGTAATCTACGCAAACAAATACAATAGAAAACTACATTTCTGTAGCAAAATCATTGTTGGACAGTGTTAGTATTTAATCTATTTTATCTTCCATTTTTTATATTTTATTTTTTATTGATAACTATTTTAGTATTAATTTTCATTACGATATTTTCGATTTGTAATTTTTATAAGTAGTAATTTTTCTTGATGGATTTTTTTCATTCTTCCTTTTTTGTGTAGTCCAACACCGTCTGTGTAAGCGGACAGACCTTGAGTGAACCTTAAGGTCTTTGCTGGTCCTCGTTTCTGTAGTTCTGTAGATATTGAACTTGAGTGAACCTTAGGGTCTTTGCTGGTCTTTGTTTCTGTAGTTCTGTAGATATTGAATTTGAGTGAACCTTAGGGTCTTTGCGAGTCCTCGTTTCTGTAGTTCTGTAGATATTGAACTTGAGTGAATCTTTGGATCTTTGCTGGTCCTCGTTTCTGTAGTTCTGTAGATATTGAACTTGAGTGAACCTTAGAGTCTTTGATGGTCCTCGTTTCTGTAGTTCTGTAGATATTGAACTTGAGTGAACCTTAGAGTCTTTGATGGTCCTCGTTTCTGTAGTTATTGGTGAGAACGAAACTTCCGACAATAAATAGCATTAATTTCTCCCTCGATCCTCTCTCTCTCTCTGTATTTCTTTATTTCCTCTCTATCTCTTTCATCTCTCTTTCTTTATTTTTCTCTCTCTTTCCCTCTATCTTTTTCTTCCGCGCATCTTTCCTCTCACTCTTTCTTTTTTCCCTCTCCCTCATCTATTTTTCTCTCCTTTGTCTCTATCTCTCTGCTACTTTCCTCTTTCTCTGCATTCCTTTCTCTCCCCCCTCTTCCATTTTCTCTAGCTCTAACTCTTTCCCCTCTCTCTTTTCTTTTTATTTTCTCTCTATCTTTCCTCTCACACTTTCTTTTTCTCATCTGTTTGTCTGCCTTTGTGCCTGTCTATCTGTCTGTCTGTCTCTCATATCTATCTATCTATATATATATTTAAATTATAAAATTATTCACATACATGGCATAAAATTTCCTATTTTTAATGCTGTTATAAATTAGCATTGAGGCGATTGTGAAACCTAACCCTTTACTGCAACAGAACCTAAACGACCAGTGATCGCTTATAAAGATTTGCCCAATTTATGAACCTGCCCAATCCAAAGCATTTTGTCCGACCCCGACTAATTTAGGAGATAAAACATCTAAATGAATGATACCTGATCCTTCCTTTCGCTTATGTTTATGTCTATATGATGCGAACCGGTAGTTTAATTTGGGGGGAAGAGGCAAGAAAGATGCTGTGTATGTTGTCTTATGTTCTAACTATGGCGAGTTATTTGGCCTTACTGTTCGTGTGTTTTTTTTTTCCTCCTTTTCATATTGTTAATAGTAGTACTCTCTTTAAAATCCTTCCATGGTAATTTATGCTTTCTGATTTCAGTATACGACCACGCGTTTAAATGGTAAATAGAAGCGCCGGAGTTAAAGCAATTTGTAAACATATAAATATATGTATAGATATAATATTAGCTCATAAAATAGCGCGTAAAGGTTGCAATAAATGTAAGCCAAAACAAAGAAAAAAAACTATTTTCCAAAGATTTTGTCAAAAAACTACGAAATTCATTCTCTGATGATGACCAGTGGCTTTAACTTCCTTCATAGTAAAGGAAGTGACATTCTAACATACTGATCTAATGGCATCAAAATGAATTCAATATAATTCATGACAGTTTTTTTAAAAATCCTCGATGCCTCATTTATTCGTTTGACAATTTTACATGTTAGTCTATCTAATTTATAGCAAAGGATTTGGTGAAATAGTTGGCTTTGGTTTCACCATGTCACTTCGATCTCAAATTCTTGAATATGAACGGCCTTTATATCGTTTTTCCTCCTAAAGTTATTCACCGCAAAAGACTGGAAAGAGAAGAAATTCTGTACAAAGAGAAGTTAACCTTTGTTTTGCGGGGATTGCGATCAAGCTTGGGAGTTGCAGTTCGGAGCTGTC
The DNA here is from genome assembly GCA_963969495.1 of Ceratothoa steindachneri. Classification (NCBI taxonomy): domain Eukaryota; kingdom Metazoa; phylum Arthropoda; class Malacostraca; order Isopoda; family Cymothoidae; genus Ceratothoa; species Ceratothoa steindachneri. The sequence continues at coordinate 160,957,689 of OZ018317.1, read as the reverse complement.
CTCTGATAGGGCGGTAATGTATCGCCTATGTGCGAAGAGATGCGCCGTGCTCCCCACTGAGTTCCAGAGGGCAGTATCAGCAACCTTATCGTGGCGTTTCTTTGTTTTTGACTTGTGTCCACCCTGATTTGCATGAGATTGTCGCAAAAATGGCTTCCCCTGATGAAAATTGGAAAGAGAGTGTCATTAAGTCTGAAAAAATAAATGTTCCTGAAATCCAGTTGTATTTTTTCTCTAAATCCTTGAATCAAATATTATCAATAGATCGTTCATACAGCCAGAGGGGGCAGGTCTAATAGGTAGGTAAATCTCTTTACCCCTTCAGCTTGGCTGTGAACGATGTTCACAATGTCAAAGGGTTTTATGGCGGTTTTATGACAACATAACAGCTTTCAAGATCCAATCGCTAAGTAAAATTGATTTCTTTTTCGTTCGATAGTGTTTCCACTTGATATTTATAATTATTTTATCCCTTCTTCCTCTCACTCACTCCCTTTAGTATGCATTCTAATTAATAAATATGAAAAGAACAAGCGATCTTGTTAATTATTCAAATTATTACCTTCTTTTCCGAGCCACATTACACGAATTGAATTTTATACAGCTTTGGGAGTCGCAGAGATACCCTAAGATAACACATAGTTACTGTTTGAAAAGTACTTTGCAAGGGTTAGATAACGTACTTATCTGTCACTCTTCTTTTACTATGAACTTCATGTGTAAGAAGGTATCGAATTCTGTGATTCTATTTGATATATTCTTGTTACTAAACCATCCCATATAGTTTATATATATTTGTGTGTATAGTTGCACTGTCATATGAATAGCACAGCTTATCTGATGTAAACAAAAACAGAAAAGACTCGTTAACTACCTTGAGAAAATGCGTATGGTTTTTAATATAGCAGTAAGGAACATGAGTTAGTCCCCAAGGGTCCTTTTACAGATTCAATAAAGAGCCAATAACGTGGAACATAACTGAGGTCCTGTCAAAGCCTATCGTTCGAAAGATCAGTGCTCGCCCTTCGTCATAAATTACGTGGTCCCTGCGGGGTGCCAAATACAACGACACGGAGTCCAATAGTACCGAATAGGTCGTACGTCATCGACCCATTGTTTTGGTCAAGGCTACTGTAATAGAAATAGTCAACCTAACTGCGACAAGTTAGAGGGAGCGTCATTGCGTCTTTCTTCTTTATTAGGAGAGGTTAGTTCTTTTGTTCCGCCTTAGGCTTTTGGTTTCGTTCTTGTATTGTGACCCGCTTGTGGTGGATCATTCCTTACAAAAAAAAAAATCCTTTTACAATGCTTGTGTTATTATGGACGAATCGTAAGGAGGTAAAAGGTGGATGAGATGAAAGGCGAATTGTTTTGGAAGTGGTAATGGGAATGAAAGATAATTTCCTTCTCTTTATTTTTTTTTTTGTATCCTTTTGGGGGATTGGTTTTCGCTGCTGAATTAAGACGAATTCATAAGGGTTTCGCTTCAACCTTGATAATTTTGTTTACCCATCTTTTTTTCCTATTATTTTTACATGTACGGACGGGGTGGTCTCATCCTTAAAAATGTTCAAACTTACAATTTATAGGTGTGTTGTTTTTCAAGATGACTTCACCCACTCGTGGCTAGAATCCCCCGTCGCACGAAGCTTGCGACTGGTGATTTGGTAAATGGAGAACACACACACACACATACAGACACAGAATCCCAACTCCTTCTTGCATGGCTAAACCAATAGTTTTTGTTGTAGGCGGGCGCACGCGACTCTAAAAGTTACTATGTCGGTCTATAGGTCAACGATCAGGTGGTAACTATTTTACTTTTCAATGAGCTTTTTGGCAATAACATCTTAACTATTCGGCCGATTCTAACGAAATTTGAAACCCTTATGTTGTTTTACATTCTCTTTCGAATAATAAAATTGCCAAGGTCACCCCAAGGTTAGGAAAATAATTATTTGGTAATAACATCTTAACTATTTGGCCGATTCTAACGAAATTTGAAACCCGTATGTTATTTTATATTCTCATTTGAATGATATAATTGCCAAGATCCCCCCAAAGTTAGTCCAGGTATTATTAAAAGAAAACTAACTATGGGTCGGATTGCCCCACTTGTTGAAAATTTTGAAAGTCCTAAGTCACAAGTCAGAATAATCGAGAGCACGCGACATAGGTCTGTTGACTTTGTGGTTTAATCATATATCCGAGTATTTCTCCACTTTATCCAAATTCTCTATCTCTCTGCACCCCCTCCCCAAACCCCTTTCCACAAAATTTAAAGCCTGATTTTCGAAAGCTGTATTTTTAGAATCGAAAATTTGTGAGGTAAATTTAATAGAATTTCTATCGTTTGACGACCCTGAAATTACCGAAGTAGGGTCACAAGGATTAGGATGACCTCAAAGGACATTCCGATCCAAACACGGGAGGTCAGGTCAAGAAAGGGAAAGAAGTAGATGGAAAAGGGTATAATAATTAGACGCAATGTTACTCTTTATTATATGCAAGTAATATTTATCAGTTCTATTCCTAAACAGGCTGACGGAAGTGCTTTAAACGACATGCCACGGGAAATGATCCCATATCATCATCATCATCATCATCATCATCATCATCATCATCATCATCATCACTTCAACATCACTAACTCTATTATTTAAGAAGGGAATTTTTTGAATATTTGAATACTAATTTCATCTTAGTTTGGTTATGACTTATGTTTTGTTATCAAAGTTATTTCTAATAATTCTATTATAATATAAAAAAACAAAATGGTGAAGTTCAGAAATAAATATAGGAATCGAAATTTTGTGATTTTTTTTTAACCCAAAGAATTACAAATGGTGAAGTTCAGAAGATTTATTTTTATATATCTTCTTCTATAACTATATTTTAACAACGCGATATTTTGAAAGGGGGGAAATTTAGTTCAGAAAATTTCTAAAAATTTAACCATGGCTGCTTTTTTTTAGATTTTAAATTTTAAACTTAGTAGCGAAGCGCAAGCTCCCCCCTTCCCGTAGGGAGAGTGGAGAAGCCATTGCCTGGGCTGAGTAAATTTCACGAGAAAAAGTTCTTTACTATTTGTAGCGCTAAAAAAGATTTTCCCAATTAATAAGCTTAAATCCATTATTTCTAGGAGTCGCCCTAATTCAAATAGCAATTCATACATCAGATTAGTGAAACCTTTTAGTATCTTGAAGAATTCGATGAAATGACCGCGCAAATAAACGTCCATTTTCCATCGAAAGTTAATTAAGTTCCCTCCATCCGGCGTCATTTGATTTGTTTCTAAGTTCAGGAATTAATTTCATATGATTTTGTTTCTAAATTCAGGGATTAATTTCTTATGAGGTTTCTATTATCCGGAATTAATTTTATCTGATTAGTTTTTAAGTTCATGAATTAATTTCATATGATTTGTTTCTAAGTTCAGGAATTAATTTCACATAATTTTGTTTCTAAATTCAGGGATTAATTTACTATGAGGTTTCTATTATCCTGAATTAATTTTATCTGATTAGTTTTTAAGTTCATGAATTAATTTCATATGATTTATTTCTAAGTTTAGGAATTAATTTCATATGAGATTTCTAAGTTCAGGAATTAATTTCATATGTTGTTTCTAAGTTCAGGAATTAATTTCAGATAATTTTGTTTCTAAATTCAGGGATTAATTTCTTATGAGGTTTCTATTATCCGGAATTAATTTTATCTGATTAGTTTTTAAGTTCATGAATTAATTTCATATGATTTGTTTCTAAGTTCAGGAATTAATTTCACATAATTTTGTTTCTAAATTCAGGGATTAATTTACTATGAGGTTTCTATTATCCAGAATTAATTTTTATCTGATTAGTTTTTAAGTTCATGAATTAATTTCATATGATTTGTTTCTATGTTCCAGAATTAATTTCATATGTCGTTTCTAAGTTCAGGAATTAATTTACTATGATTAGTTTTTTAAGTTCATGAATTAATTTCATGTGATTTTTTTTCCAAGTTCAGGTATTAATTTCATATGATTAGTTTTTTAAATCCATTAATTAATTTCATATGATTTGTTTCTAAGTTCAGGAATTAATTTCCTATTATTTTGTTTTTAAGCTCAGTAATTAATTTCATATTGTTTCTAAATTTAGGAAATAATTTCGTCGCTCTACGTTGAACGCGTTCTAAAATTGTTATCTCGCAAATAGAGAGAGCAAATATGAGTCGATTGACGTCTGACAAGCGCTTCATATACTAGGTAAGTATATCTTTCGATTTAAATAAAAAACTCGTTGCTATGTAATTTATAATTGTGTTTATATTTTAGGCGGCTTCAACACGGAATTTTGCTCTCTTTTCTAAGCGTGTATCATTCGAATTAAAAAAAAAATAAAGGACCAAGAATTTATCCTTGATAGAGACCCTTATTGATCGATGCTAAAATTGAGTTAATCCTGTTTACCAAAACTCTCTGCCTCCAGTGGTCCAACCAGTTTTCGATCCACTTCAATCCAACTTCATTTTACACCATGCGTTTTAAACTTTATCAGATGTCTCATGCGGAACGGTTTTAAGTACTTTCTGAAAATCGATCTAAACTATATAGAATGTTTTATACTCGTCAAAATTTGAGATAATTTAGTAAAAATATTCTAACATGTAAATTAAACACAAACGTTACCGTTGAAAACCATGCTGACTATCATTAAGGTTTGGACTACAATACTACAAGATTGGGAAGTTCGAGCAAAGAATATACTGCGTCAAACATTACTACAAGAGAGGCACGTTGAAGTAAATGCAGGAGACTTTGATACATCAGTCCGAATGTGAGAAAGCCCCTACAAAAACAGAATTCTGAACTGGGTGGACCACTTTGAGAGGTATGGGACCGTGGAGAACCTCATCGCAGTCAGTGTAAACAGCCCTAGCCACTCATGACGCCCCAGGAAGAGTAGAGCCTAGCTGGTCGAGAACGTGGGCGAGTCGGTTAGAGGAGTCCGAGTCTATGCGCAAGCAAAATCAGTCCCTCGGTATCTCCCGTGAGATGAAGTAGACCCTTATAGCTTTAGACAAACAGCAGAGAAAGGCTATGGCAGTCAAGTTAGTGGAGAAGATCCAGAAGACCCCAGATTTCCTTAACCCCCTTTGGAGCTCAAATGAAACCCACTCCCATATTTTAGGAAAGGTGAACTCAAATACAAATGTCATTTGGGGAACCTCCTAACCCAATTAAATAGACACCGAACCCCCTACACTACCCTAAGTACACAGGGTGGGCTGTAATCTCAGCCAGGGGCATCATCGGATCATTGTTCTCCGAGGAATCTGGCACGAAGGTGTGAGTCACTAAGGAAAGGTATGTTGACGTCCTCAAAACCTTCAAGAGTGAGCTAGAGACACTCTTTCCGTCGCCTGTGAGAAAGATCTGGTACCAGCAAGATGGAGCAAGCCCTCACACCTCAAACTTGTCCCAAGATTGGCTGAAAGAGAACTTTGGAGGCAGTGTGATCAATCTCAAGACTGATTTTAGTATACACCTGATAGCCCTTACCTTAGCTCCCCAGATTTCTTCCTTTAGAGCTATCTCAAGGACCGAGTGTACTCAAGAAAACCCAGGACCGTCACTAAACTCAAGGAAACCACCAGGAAAGAGATAAGAGCAATTCCTCGAGCTGTTTGTAAAGACGTATTGGACAACTTTGTGCTGCGCCTCAATAAATGCACGGAGCTAAATGGAGGTCATCTCGAACACATGCTCTAGAATGAAGAAGAAAATCCCAATAAGTATCTTGTTTTAATTTGATGTTCTAAACATAATAATTTAGTTATAACTATAGTTTAATTTAATTACGACACAAAAAATAAGAAATGGAACCTATCTAAATTTGGGGTCCTTTTTTTTTGGTTACCCTGGGGACCTTTAAGCTCTTGATAAAAACCGAAGTTAAGGAAATTTACCTTAAATCTCTGGGGTAAATTTTGATGCTTTTTGAAAAGTTGAGTCACATTTGCTTTTTTAAACTCGCTTGGAACTATTCCATTATTAATTAATTTGTAAAAAAATATTACAAAAAGGTGTTGCTATTTTACTTTTTTTTAAGATTAATTGGCTAGGCTTTATCGGGACCTGGAGATTTGTATATTTTTATTTCCTTTATATAAAGACTTATTTAGTTTTCAATTAGAATAATTAATATTTGAAATAGCACTGTGATTAAAACTAATCTGACCACAGAGTGTAGGTAAATTTATTGTGTCTTTCATTGTATAGAGTTTTGAAAAAAGTTCATTCAATGCCTTTTCTATATGGGGCAACGCCGATGAAAAGAAAGATGACCCACCCCCTCTCCATTATTCGACTCCAAACTTCACAGGACAGACCTATGGACTAAAGTTCTTCGCCCACCGCAAACTTAAGAATAAAGATGACTTTATCAACTAATTGTCAGACCATTACAGTCGTACCAAAATCGGAATCGTCACCGCGTTTTTTCTCCGCGCATGGTGGATTTGCAGCCAGGAGTTTCTTGTACAGGAAGAAAAACACATAGAGGACACTTTCTATGACTTGGTACCCTAATGGCTTTAATCAGGAGAGCCAGGTACAAAGCCACAGGTAGTGCTTAACAGTCCAGAACCAATGAAGACTGTTAGAGGGGAGACTACAGCTCAACTCTCACTAGACATATTGCTGCTAAATTGGGCAAAAGGTTGTCACAGTGCATCAAAGGTCTCAAGATTAGACCATCCTGGTTTAGATGACTGCCTAAGTCCAATATGTTGTCTCCTACTATACTTTCCGCTATCCTATCCTAAACTTTTCCTCTTTACCCCTCTCTCACACCTTCCTTCCGACCCACATTACTTGGAGTCCACAGAGGCTCTGAACAGTGAGAGTGCGGATGACTACAAAGAACTACCGGATCTCGCCCCCTCCCCCACCTTGGCCATCTTATGAGGGCCAGGGAGTAGGGGTCAGTCGATCGGTTCTTTGTCTCCGACTATCCTTTTCTTTTCATTTTATTCAGAAGTAAGCGTGGGTCTGCTGATTGGGGAGCCGCATTGACCCCCTCAAATTTCCATCAATCCCTTGTTTCGAGAAAGTTATGTCCCTACGCAGAGTAACAGCTGTACCAATCTTGATAAAAGATAAGTCTACAAAAGTGAGAAGGGAACGTAAAGACGTGAGAGGCAACTTTGACGAAAAACAGAAATCGTGAGAATATTTCGCGAACATTAAAAAAAAAGTATTCAAGGTAAGTGAAGAGGAAAAGGTAAATTAGTATATAGAATTGGAAAACCGAATCATAAACGCACTAAACCAAGCTAAGCATATAAACAAGGTCTGCTAACCAAAAGGTCGCGTGCCCTCACTTATTCTGATTTAAATCCTTACGACTTTCATAACTTTCAATAATTCCCGGATTAACCTTGGGAGGACCTTGGCAATTCTATCATTCGGAAGAGAATGTAAACACCTTAAGGGTTTCAAATTTGGTTTGAATCGGCCGAATAGTTATGATGTTATTGCCCCCCCCCCAAAAAAAACCCCCCCAACTAATTCGCTGGCTATCCTTGAGAGGACTTTGACAATTATATTATTTCAAAGGGAATGTTAAACAATATAAGAGTTTCAAATTTCGTTAGAATCAGCCGAATAATTATGATGTTATTGTAAAAAAAGATAATTCCCGGGCTAACCTTAGGAGTACCTTAGCAATTATATCATTCGAAAGAGAATGTAAAATAACATAAGGCTTTCAAATTTCGTTAGAATTGGCTGAATAGTTATGATGTTATTAAAAAAATGCAAAGCGTGGACCTACCGACCGACATAATGAGATGTAGAGTCGCCGGGGACTAAAAAGTCACAACTTTCTAATAGCTTATTAAAAAGCAGAACTAAATTATATTAAAATATATATTTTTTAATGTAAATGACGGACCTTAACTTTTTGTCACACCTCATTTATGGAATTGGAAAGGCGAAAAATGGTCAGACCCTAATTGCATAATCTAGAATAGTATAATATACTCGTATCACATTATAGCAAAATATAGCATAGTATAACATAGCATATTATTGCATAGTGGTGCTTATCATATTATAGCATAACATAGTATATTATAGCATAGCATAGCAAAATATAGTATAGTAAAGTATAATATAGTATAGTATATGTAGTATAGTATCTCCTAGCATAGTATAGCCTATCATAGCATATTCTAGTATAGCCTAGTATTGTCTAGAATAATATAACATTTTATATCCTAGTATAGTCTTGAATAGTAGCTTAGTAAAACTTAGCTTACCGTAGAATAGCCTACCATAGTATTACCTCACCTAACATAATAAAGCCTAGCATAGTATAGACTAGCCTAGATTGCCTAACATAGTAAATCCTGCCTAGCCTAGCATAGTATATCATAGCCTAGATTGCCTAACATAGTAAATCCTGCCTAGCCTAGCCTAGCATAGTATATCATAGCATAATATAGTATAATAGAGTATATTATGTCATATCATAGCCTAGCCTAGCATCGGATAGCCTGTCTGGCTAGCCTAACTTAGTATAACAAAGTCTAGCCTATGATTCCCTATAATAGTAGAACTTACCATACCAGACTCTAGCGTAGCTAGAATAGTATAGCCTAACCTTACTTAGTATAGCTTAGTCTGGCATATTATTACTTAGCCTAGACTTATCTAGCCTAGCCTGGCAGAGAATGTATAGTATGGCCTATCCTAACCTAGAAACCATAATGAAGCCTAGCCTAACATAGCCTAGCCTAACATAGCTTAGTACAACCTAGCATATATAGGATAGTAAAGCTTTCCATAATATAACTTATCATAGTATAGCCTAGAATAGTATAGTATAGCATAGCCTAACCTAGTATAGTTGAGAATAGTTTAACATAGTATTACCTAGCCTATCTTCGTATAGCCTAGGCTAGCCTAGCCTCGCAAAGCCTTGCATAATATAGCCTATCTACCATAGCCTACCTTACCCTAATCTAGCCTAGCATAGTATAAGCATAGCATAGTATAAACTAGTCTAGCATAGTATAGCCTAGCTTAGCATAGTATGTCCTACCCTATTCTAGCATGGTATATCTTGGCATAGTACACCCAACCATAGTCTAGCCTAGTCTACCCGACCCTATTCTAGCTTAGCATGATACACTATAATCTAGCCTAGTATAGCGTATTATAGTCCAGCATACCCTTGTATAGCCCAGCCTAGCATATCATAGCATAGAATGGACTAGAATAGTATAGTATACCCTAGAGTATCATGTATACCCTAGTCTATCCTAGTTTAGACTTGCATATATAACCTAGCATCGTATATATAGCTTAACCTAGCTTAACTAAGTATAACTCAGTGTATCCTAGCCTAGCTAATCGGCCGAATCGTTATGATGTCATTGCCAAACAAAATAATTCCAGGGCTAACCTTGGGAGGACTTTGGCAATTATATCGTTCGAAAGAGAATATAAAACAACATAATGGTTTTGAATTTCGTTAGAATCGGCCCAATAGTTATGATGTTATTGCCAAAGCAAATTAATTTCCTGGCTAACCTTTGGAAGATTTTGGCAATTATAGAGAATTTAAAACAACATAAGGTTTTCAAATTTCGTTAGAATCGGCCGAATAGTTACAATGGTATTACAAAAAAAAAAGCAAAACGGGAACCCACCGACATAGTGAGATGCAGAGTCGCTCGCGACCTGACTCACACGCGCCTAAAAACATCCTTACTAATTGACGAAGTAATAAAAGATACCAAAGAGAGAATTGAGGCAGTTATTACGACGGAGGAATTGAAAGAAATGAATTTAAGTTTTAAACAAAAGTCCTTGGTAAATCTGGACTCAAGAAAAAAAATCTATGTAGCAGCCCAAATAACACCCTTGAATGGATAAATAAGGTATTTAATGCCAGCCTTAATACAGGATACTTCCAAAATGAACTTAAGGTGGCCTTTGTGCCCCAAATGAGAAAAACATCCACACAGGTGGAAAACTACCAACCGATTTTCTTTTTGGATTTCATAGGAAAAGTTTACGAAAAGATAATCAATCGTGGACTAAAAAAAGAAAAAATCTTAAATGAGAAGAATATAAACACCTGTGAATTCAGATTTTGCAAAATAGAGATAAGCGAGATAACGCTCAACTTAATTAGGATAAAAATATCAAAATCCAAAGGAGAAAAGGCGAGCAATAGACATAGCATTCAGAAACCTATTCAAAGCTTTAGATAAAGTTTGACAAAGTGAAATATAATATAAAATACTCAGATTGGGAATCCGCAGCAGGATTAAACGGATATTATGCGAATATGTAATGGAAAGGTAGGCTTACATAGAACTGGACAACACCAAAGGCGCTTATTTGAAGCTAGCCTACAGCAAGGTGGATCTCTGAGCTCCACATTATACTCGGTGAATTCTGCGGATATCTTTACACATTTAATTCGAGGTCAACAAACCTAAGTCACGTGCTCTTAAATATTTCAATAATTAAAAAAAAATAACAAACGTATTATTAATTAACAAACATATCTGACCGTACGACTTTCAAAACTTTCGAAAACTCATTGAAAAGTTAAATGGCTACCATCCGAACGACGGACCGAAATAGTAACTTATACGAACCACGTGGACGCGACTAAAAACGAGGGATGTATCTCATTATCGTGATATATATCAGTGAGAAGATAACAGTAAACCACAATATTTGAATCAAGATTTATTTATAACCACAGAACTAGTTTCGGCAAAGTTATAATTGCCATTTTCAACTAAGTAATGAAAAAAGCCAAGCAAGGATCCCAGTATATATATGGCGAGCAAAATACTAAACAAAATGAAAACGCAGGAAACAATCTGGAAAACATAAGTATTTGGGTGGACTCGGCGGAAGTTACTAATCTCCAAGAGCAATTGCTTCCGGGAATTTATAAATACAATTGGCGACTTTATTCGATATATATTTGTTAAATTTGTATTGCCCCTTCGGATGTATTGAAATTATCGACTTTGTTAATGATGATAGATTCTGCAATTCTCCTCTCAATATAATTGTTTGATTTATAAATGATTATTAATTGATTAAAATCGATTCTCTGGTAATTTTGCATGTGCGTAAAAAGCTTGAAGAACTTGTACATCTTCTTATATCGGCTTGATGTTCTTTTATCCTCTTATTAAAGTGGCCCGACTCTCCGATGTATCTCAAATTGCAATTATGGCATGGTATACGGTATACGCCGTCGTCGTGATTGATTGAACACGTCTAGTCAAGGATTTTTGTATGGTATTGGAATATTTAAATGTAATATATATGTCATTTCCGTTCGCATACGATTTTAAGGGGGCCAAAGCGTGGCCTTCGTGAATGAGAAGGCCTTGTCACTCGGCCCGTGACGTCACACCTGGAGAACATAGTCGAGCTGCTGTCCACTGAAGTTTCCACCTTATGTGCCCTTCATTTTGTGCATATACACTTCTTAGTATGTCTGTTATCATCATGCATAACATCTTTTTAACATTAGAAAACGATCATGAACTTAGAAAATACTGAAATCACCTTTTTATAATCAAACTGATCATAACACAATGGGCATCCTAAATACTATTAAAATCAAGGCGGACAGTTCACATTTAGACCTATTCTATAGTCTGCAGCTTCCGTCTTTTCCCTGAAGTCTTGCTTTTACAAATAAAATAATTTTCTTAGCACAGAAGTTGTTGAGGCCCACAGCAGCATTTTTTGAATTTTCTCTATGTCATGACCATTATTACAATTATTCATTGGGAGGAATCCATCATTATCAGTTAGTACATTGAGTGTTACTTCTGTAGCAATAGTCCTTGAGTGAAGTGATTTTATGAATTGAGGATCTTTTGTAAGTTTATTTATAACTAAATAGTTATACATAATAATATTTACTACAGCGTCGTCAGGATATAAAAGTGAGCCTCTGCTAATACCACGTATATAATCATGGTTGTGTGGTAAACTTTCTATGGTTTCATTGCAGGTAAGAAGGTCTTTGCACAATGCGCATTTCATTTTCTTTGCAACGCTAAAACAACAATATCCAGCTATGTATGCAAAAACTTGTTGATACCCCATACAATCTTTAATATCATTTTCAGTGATGTTTATATAATACTTCTCCAATTGTTTCTAATACATTTGAATATATGTACAGAATCAAACAAGAAAAACAAAGGTCTATAATTTTGTGCTGGGTGGCGATATACAGTGGAACATAGAGGCGATGGGGGTGGGGGGGGGTGAAAGTATGACATGGCTTTCTTGTTGATGGCATTGTTGTCTGTTACAACACATATGACTCGGAAGCCTATTTGCTCTAATCCAGTGATGACTAGCTTTATTATTGTATGCAACGTTTCTGCTTTCAACGTTTTAACTGGCAAAATGTGAACAACGTCCTTAAACTTTGAGAGCAAACTACTTATCATAAATACAAAAGCACTGTTTGCTGCCTCTGTGCTGTTGAAACGCCAACCAACAACATTGCCTCCTTTGTAATCAATATACTGTTTAATATGAATTTCATCAACCATCAGTATGACAGTTATGTCACTTAGTGATAAAAATTTAAATTTATTTTTAATATAGATTAAAAAGTTACTATCATGTTGTTCAACTGCTTATTAGTCAATACTCGTATCTTGTACTCGGTATAGTGTGTTATCGTGAAAAGGCTTAAAAATGAACTCACAAGACTGTATAACAACATATTTACGTACCTTAGTGTATTTTGTAGGCAAAAAATCCTTTCGTCGTATTGCTCTCACCCACACACTTTGTTCCCATTTCCATAATTGCCTCGGCATAATGGAACACAACACTTTTTGGCATGCTGCACCAGGCTTGTATTGAAAAACCACCATGAAAATTATTAAAATATCCAGGTTCACTTCACTTGACTCTTTGCCTCTGTGACCCACAGCAAACTGAAATTGGGTCAGTTGCCGATTAGTCCGGCGGTTAAGTTGCCAAATAGCTTTCCAGCGGGAGGCCGCCGCTTGGTGATGACGTAGGCGCCTCTCACAGACCGAGTGACGAGGCCTTCTCATTCACGAAGGCCACGGCCAAAGCTGGAGCATATGGGAAACTAATACAATTTTTAAATTCGTCCCTTCGCAGTGTGGGGATGGCATAGAAGTTTTTCCGTGATTTCGAATAGCATCTGTTTATGAAGTGAATTGGGTATTTTAGTTCGATAAAATTGCAGATAAGGTGGTTAATTTCATACTGAAGGAAGATTGGGTCGCATGTTCTATAGGCTCGGAGAAAAGGGGAAGAAAGAACAAATATCTTAACGGATTTGTCATGTAATGAGAAAAAAATGTATGTAAGCATTTGGATTGGTAGGGTTTCGGTAGAATAAGTACTGAATCTGATTATTTAAACGGTTGATTTTTACGTCTAGAAACGGTAAAGAGTTGTTCTGTTCCCATCCTACTTTGAATTTTATCGATGGGTGTAACCAGAATTCGTTACACCCATCGATAAAATTCAAAGTAGGATGGGAACAGAACAACTCTTTACCGTTTCTAGACGTAAAAATCCACCGTTTAAATAATCAGATTCAGTACTTATTCTATCGAAACCCTACAAATCCAAATGCTTACATACATTTTTTCTCATTACATGACAAATCCGTTAAGATATCTGTTCTGTAATAATATTTATACGAGTAAGTAGTGATGAGCATAGCTTCCTTACAACCTTCTAATGTAATGGTAGAACTGAGAAGGTATATTCAAACTGCCCCTTTTTATATGGTTTAATCAATTATATTCATAATACATCTAGAAAAGAAACAAAACAAAATATTAGTAACATGAATCCATATGAATCAATATAAATGAGGAAGGGAGAACATATAACAGTCACTCCCACCAAAAAGAATTCATTCTTTTTCAAAATATACAATACACTAGATAAATAAAGTTAAAGTAGAAATCGAAAAGATTACAAATCTAAACGACGTACAGGTTTATGAGCACGTAAAGACATTCTAGGGCCAGGCAACTGTATTGTCAGATTGTCTTGACTGTTCACACTGTTATCAGCATCATGAACAGGATCTTCTTGTATCTGGATAATTTTTTCTTGCTCATTTCCCAATATCTTCCCGTTGGCTTAAGGAAAGTTAGTAGTTGTAGATGGGAAACTGGACTAGGAAACTGGATCGGAAAGGACACCTGGACTTCGTGATTCAGAATCATTAGGTGGAATATTCCTAGGACATGGGGCTAAATTACACAGAACAACAGTGCTCTCTCTCTCTCATCAAGGAATTTCACATGAGTAGGTGTAGAGTTAGTCTCAATGAGATCAACGACGTCCACACCTGGTTTGTATTTACTGCGAGTCTCAAATCGTTTGAGGAGGACTTGTCCAGGTTCAATTAGCCAAGAAGGTAGGGCCAAACCGCTAACTGAACGTCTCTCAAAATAAAAAAAAGTCGTTCATGCGGGGGGGGGGATATTTGTAGGGGTACAAAGTAGTGAACGTATGACAAGTAAGGCATCAGGTAACACGTCCTGCCATACACTTAATGACAAACCTCGAGATTCAATAGCCAACTTCACAGTATTCCAAATAATATTATAGCGCTCACATTGGCTATTTCCACGGGGTTGTATGGAGAGGTGTGGCTTCTGTTTACAGTAAGACGTAGTAAAAATTATTTCACTTCCTTGGAAATGAATGCCAAGCCTCAGTCTGAATGAATATATGCGGGTAGACCAAATAACGAAAAAAGATATTTTAGGAACAACTGCCACACTAGCAGATACATGACCGGGTGTAACTAAATATAATTCAGATCTCAGCATTGCTTGCTCTAATGATCGAGCTTGTTGAGTAGCATCGGCTAATGTAAGCTTTTGATTCTCAAGGAGTCGTGCACGAATGTTCGGAGATTTTAACCCTCGTATGAAGGAATCCCTGATACTCTCATCACGGTAAACCGCAGCAGTAACACCCTGAAAGTTGCAATCCACAGCAAGACAATTGAGAGCTTGAAGGTACTGATCAATCGATTCTTCGGGAAGTTGAATTCGAGTAGAAAACAAATGTCTGGCATGAGTTTCACTGGCAGCCTTAATATAGGCAGCTTAAAACAATTCGATTGCCTTCGAATAATCAGCATAGCCCTCTATTACATCCGCGATATGAATACCAATGTACAAGTAGAGTACTTCTAACTTGTCCGGAGAATGATCAGATATTGTAGAACGGAAGTAGCAGAAATTTCTATACCAAAGCTTCCATAATTTGTCAGCATGTGGATCCGAAGTAGCTACATTAAACTTCTCAAGTCGTATGACTTTATCCATAATAGTTGATTAAATTGTAATAATAGTTATAAGTAGTGATAAGCATAGCTGCCTTACAACCTTCTAATGTAATGATAGAACTGAAAAGGTATATTCAAACTCCCCCTTTTTATAGGGTTTAATCAACTATATTCATAATACGAGGGGCGGTCAATAAGTTTTGTGAATTGGTAGGGCAAAACAGAGGAAGGGGGATGGCTGTTTGTAAGGGTGTTAGGACAAGTTATGACAAGTCAGGATCTACAGCCGCACGCTACTGCCTCGTCTATTTAAGAAGCAGTAGCTGATCGCAGATCGTCAGTCACAAATTTTTCAACAATGGAGAAGGCTTAGCACCGCGCAGTGATCACATTTTTGTGCAAGGAAGGCAATAATGCAAAAGAGAACCATAAACGCATGGTTGCAGTGTACACTGACACCGCGCCTTCCTATGCAACCATTGCTCACTGGAATAGGGAGTTCCGCCATGGTTGTGAGTCTCTTGAAGATGACCCCCGTCCAGGACGCCCGTCAGACGTGACCAACAAGGACAATGTGACCCGTGTGGAAAGGATCATCCTTGAAAATCCACGGGTGAAGGTCGAATAAATCGAGTGAGAACTTGGAATATCACATGGAAGTCTTATCAACATGATCCACGACAATTTGTCCATGACTAAGGTCTCTGCCCGTTTGGTCCCTAGAAACCTCACGCCCCATGATCGACTTTAACGTCGTCAAAGTTCACAAGGCCAGAGTTGCACAAGCTGCCCTGCGCGAGTGCGGATTCGAGGAGTTCAACCATTCTCCCTTCAGTCCAGATCCGCCAGCTCAAGGCTGCACTGCGTGGACGCCGGCTTGGGGACGATGAAGATGTCTAGCTCGCCGCTCGCCGTCCAGGAGTGGATTGAACAGCAGTCGGGAGATTTCTGGTTGTCGGAATTCGAAGCGTCAGGGACAAGTGGCACAAATGCAATAAAGTCGAGGGTAGTTATATTGAAAAATAATAAAACACTTTTCCTTATATCTCGTTTTCTTATATCCGAATTGCAAAACTTATTGACCACCCCTCGTACATCTAGAAAATAAACAAAACAAAATATTAGTAACATGAATACATATGAATAAATACAAATGAGGAAGGGGAACCATATAACGTTCTTTCTTCCCTTTTTCTTCGAGCCTGCAGAACATGAGACCCAATCTTCCTTCAGGATGAAATTAACCACCTTATCTGCAATTTCATCGAACTAAAATACCCAATTCACTTTATAAACAGATGTCATTCGAAATCACGGAAAAACTTCTATGCCGTCTCCACACCACGAAGGGATGAATTTAAAAATTGTATTAGTTTCTCATATGCTCCAGCTTTGGCCCCCTTAAAATCGTATGCGAACGGAAATGACATATATATTACATTTAAATATTCCAATCCCATACAAAAATCTTTGACTAGACTATGTCCAATTAATCACGACGCAGTGGTATACCGTATACCATACCACAATTGCAATTTGGGATACATTGGAGAGTCGGGCCACTTTAATAAGAGGATAAAAGAACATCAAGCCGATATAAGAAGAGGTACAAGTTCTTCAAGTCTTTTTACGCACATGCAAAATTACACCAGGGAATCGATTTCAATCAAGCAAAAATCATTTCTGAATAAAAAAATTATATTGAGAGGAGAATTGCAAAATCTATCATCATTAACAAAGACGATAATTTCAATTCATTCGAAGGGCAATACAAATTCAACAAATATATATCGAATAAAGTCGCCAATTGTATTTATAAATCCCCGGAAGCAATTGCTCTCGGAGATTAGTAACTTCCGCCGAGTCCACCCAAATACTTATGTTTTCCAGATTGTTTCCTGTGCTTTCATTTTTTTTTAGTATTTTGTTCGCTTTATATACTGGGATCCTTGCTTGGCTTTTTCATTACTTAGTTGAAAATGGCAATTATAACTTTGTTTAAACCAGTTCTGTGTTTATAAATAAATCTTGACTCAAATATTGTGGTTTACTATTATCTTCTCATATATATATATATTGTATCTCGCCGCATCTTCCCCCTCCACACGCGCACATTTTATGTGTAAAAAGGGAAAAAAATACCTGAGAAATTTAAAAGAACTGAAAAAAAGAGGGTTTGGATTTGTACAGCAGTCCGCCAGTTGAGTAGCCCTGGACTACGCAGTGTACTACTATAACATAATGCCAGACTTATTGTACTATGCAGTATGCTCTAGTGAAGTTTTCTATATTTTTCTTATATATAGTAATATGATATATAATAATAATATAAAAAAATAGAAAAATGAATAATTATTTTGTCTCTGCCTTCTGTGCCTAAGGGCAAAGACTAAATTATTACTATTTTTCTACATCCCCGCGGGGCCCCCTAAAGCGCGGGGCCCGTAGCACGTGCTACACGTGCTACTAGGTTAAACCGGCACTGGATGTATCAATATAAAATTCACGGATGATGTGACTCAGTTCATACTTCTCCCATTCGGGTATAGACCATTGCAGGCAAGAATGACATCAGGAGAAATAACATCAATAAATAGGTACGAACGAAAATGGGAAATAAGTATCTACAATAACAAATGCAATAACTCTGCATATTGAAAACCCCTAGCACAAAGAATAAATAAAAATATACCAAGCACTAATCCAATCGGCATTAGTCTACTCTACGGTAACAATATACACTATCTCAAAGAGCAGCCTACAAAATATACAGAAGATCCAGAATAAAGTAATTTACATAATAACAAATACAACAAGGGCAGAGCACAGAAACCAACGAGAATGGCATCGAGAAGCGAAATTGAAACCCCTTAACAAGATTATAGTAAGGGAGAGCTAAGAAGACAATAGAAAAGCCACATGAAGTGATGGAAGAACAACTACCCAATGGTTCGTTGTACTATTGTCCTTTGATTGGAGGTTTCTGGTGTACTCGGAGAACAAGAGAGGGTGAGACCTGATGGTATGAAACCTCGATGCGATTGGAATCAAAATTAACATATAAAAGGCCTCATACTCTCCTACATGAGAAAGGGGGAGCCGTAAAATCAAGGGACCCCCCCCCACTCTAGACTCATGTCTTAAAATGTGTACCGACAAAGGTAGAGGCCGTGAATGCGCCCTACCATTGACACAAGTCTCCCCTTCCTTGGGTCCCCAAAACGATCAAGTTTGAAAAAATAGTCCGTAAAGCGAGCCAGCGTCGGTCAACCGGTCTGAGTACAAAAATGGAAACAAGAATACAAATGTGTTAAAATTGACTGACAAAGAGGGTAAACAGACGAATGAAAGTTAGGTAGAAGGAAGAAGCGCATCGCGAAAGAAGGAATTGGGTGTCATAAATTTACGCGATAATTTGGTTAACTATCCTGGATTCCCTCAGGACGAACATACCGTCATGTTTCTCTCTTACGAGGAGATGAGAAAGGAACCATTCGAGATACCCCCATCCATTCAATTGTGGTATTTTGCTCTAATCGGTTGTTTATGCCTTCTCTACTATTTTGTTTGTTTTATTGCTCCACTTGGTTGTTTATACCTTTCCTTCTCTTGTGCTCTTTTGCTTCAATCGGTTTTTTATGCCTTCCATTTAATTGTGTTCTTTTGCTCTAGTTGGTTGCTTATGCTTTCCATTCTATTGTATTCTTTTGCTCCAATCGGTTGTTTATTCCTTCCATTTATTTATGTTCTTTTGCTCCATTCGGTTCTTAATGCGTTAGCGATTTTATTTCTCTTCGCTGGTTTATCTCTTTAATCTGACTTAATTCTACTTATCCAGTTTTGAGGGCTTTACTTATCTATCCTTTTTTTCTCCTAATTTAAACGCTTTTGCATTACATGTTGTAAATACTAATAGAAACAGGTGCTTGGATAAATTTAATATAGCGATACCTGCTATTCATATATATATATATATATATATATATATATATATATATATATATATATATATATATATATTTAAATTTAAGGTCTTATTGATCTTCCTTATTGAGTTTGTGTCTTTGGGATATTACCCTATTTTCCCCACAGGGCGAAATCTATCAGTACAAAATATAATTTTAACAACTTCCCCTTCAGAATTAATTTTAGTGCATAAAATGTTTTGAACCATAATGGACTTAATTTTACGAATTTATAAAGATTTTTATTTTTTTAAATTTATCCTTAAATTACCTTTAAAGCTAATAATCGAAATTCCATTTTTAACATCTACCCTTTCTTCTTACAATTTGAACGTAAGCGAAAATGATCTGAGGGAGAGGGGAAAAGTTTTGAACTCTACAAAGAATTTTGGAACTTAATCAGACCACTATCTTCGAGAGAGTTGCAAGGAAATTTCACGTCACCCTAACTTCTCCAGGTCGGAACGACTGATTTTTGGGGCTTAAGATTCGACACCTTAAAACAATCTCGCAACCCTTTCCCTACCTCTAATACCAGGCGACACTAAGCGGATCATATAATCCCGTCCCACACTCCTTTAGGGAACGAAGTTATGTGAAGCCCGCCAGAAAGAACCGATCAATCTCCAGCAGAAGAGGCGTCCAGTGGCTTGGGCACGTACCCACCACAAATGGACTATGTTTCAGCGGGGATGTGACCTATATTCCGACGAGTCCACGTTCCAGTTGTTTCAGACTCCAGGCAAAGTTGGAGACGGCAGGAGGCCAGGGGAAACAGTGAAATCGAGAGTGTATAACGCCATCAGTAAAGTAGGGTAGCCCCTCTGTAATGGTTTGGCTGCATGTGAAGTTTAGGGGTGGATCGTCTCCCCGTTTGTGGTGGCATCATTAATTCAGAGAAGTATCAAGCCGTCCTGAAAGATTACATGCTGCTCTCAACCCGAGACCTCTCTAGGAATGCCTGGAATATGATTTTCTAGTAGGTAAATGCTCCATGTCATAATCCCAGTGTTTCCAGGACAAAAATATCATCGTGACGGACTGGCTACCTCAGTCTTCGGATATGAATCCACTGAAAAAAAAACTCTGGCAGGACCTGAAAGAGGCCGTAAGACGTCGTCAGCCAGGCTCCAATGAGCAACTGGAGGCATTCATCACCGAAGAATAGGTCGGCATCACCACCCCGCCTCCTCCTCCTCCGGCTGGGCACATTCGTGGAGAGCATGTCTCGAAGAATAAATGTTCTCATCACCGCCGAGGAACTCTCGAAATGCTACTGAGTCTCATGAATTCGTTTGGTGTCACTACAATTTTTACAGAGCTTCTATGTTGCTAATGTTACATGTTTTGACAAATTTTGTATTTTGTTCATACTTGTTGATTGCGTATGACTCATATAACTTATTGCATGTATTCTCCTTATTTCATTATTATATTCCTATTAATATTCAAATAAAAACTTTAAGACCCTGCCTTTATATAATTTCCTAGAATTTAAGGTGAATGATCAAAAGTATAAAAATAGATTAAAAAGAGCAACGGTATATTGAATTTGCACACTTGAGAGCTAAAACAGAAGAAATACTCATTAAAACAAAAATATCAAAGACAATATCTATTTTCCAATGTCCAAAGTTTAAGCGAAGTTGTAGTCGCGTGGACGCGATTCTATAAGATACTATGTTGGTTCGTAGGTCGGTCGGTCGGATGGTAACATTTTACTAATTTGTTTTTTAGCAAAAACACCGTAACTATTCGGCCGATTCTAACGAAATTTAAAACTTTTATGTTGTTTTACATTTTACTCTGAATGATATAATTGCTAAGGTCCTCCTAAGGTTTGTCCTGGAGTTATTAAAGGAAAACTAAATATGAGTCGGATTGCCCTACTTGTTGAAGGTCATAAGTCAGAAAAATTGAGAGCACGGACTTAGGTCGTTTGACCTTGTTTGAAAGTCACTGGACTTCTGACACTAATGTAACCTTATTCAGATCAATATTCCAAAGACTACCACGTTAAGCATACACTACCTGAACCCACGATAAGGTTCTAACTCTCAGTATGTAGTGTGTTTTGGTGTACCTGATAATAATAACCCCATATCAAGGATAATCGATTTAAGTACTGGTATTCAGGAGCGATGGTTTCTTTCCCTGCATAAGATCTCAACCTAACACCATACCTTCCTTTGTAATGGAAGTGATTTATTTATATAAAGAAGATAATTTTAACCAGCAAATATTGGAAAAGTGGGAAAGTTGTTGAATTTAAAATGTAGGATTTAGCTTGAATATTTCAAACGACGGACGGAAAATGAACGAAATTTTAACCATTAAATTATATATAAAAAAATATAATAGCCCTTAAATCAATATGTATTAAGAGTCAAAGTGGCTTGAAATCATCTGGTTCCACGTGGCACCTTAAGCCTTAAAGAGGTTAGTGAACGAAAATTTTAACAGCATGAACTCTTCCTCCATTCAATAGTGAATGTAGTATAGAGTAAGATCTAGAGCAGGCCAGGGTAACCCTTGGCATGCGTGCCAAACGTGGCACGCCAACGGCTTTTTACCGGCACGCGAAGCCAAATGCTTAACTTAAGAAAACTAAGTAAATATGTCTCTAACTTCTTTTATGTAGCAACCGCATGGTGTACAATCTCTTGTAAATTATCTGTTATCATTGGTGCAGAAGCAGAAATCTCAATGATGGTAAATAAATAAAAACTCCACAATTTTTCTTTTCTCTAGATTGGATTTGTTCGTTTCCTTTTAAAATCGTAAAGATTCAATTCTGTTTAACATAATATGTAATTTTTTAAGTAAAATAACTATCTTTTCCTTGTAATCTTTATGCATCATATGTGTTTAAGAATGAATAAAAGAATATCTTTAATTTTATGTCCTTTTATTGTGTTTTGGTCAATTATTGGCACGTGAGAAAATTTTGTATCAAAGATTTGGCCAATTTTAGCACACCCACTTAAAAACGTTGCCCCCCCCCCTTTCCCCCTGATCTAGAGGGTATAATGATTGTATTTTATCAACTGACCTTTGTGTTTGGCAGTGGACATTTCTTAATATCCTCATCACTCGCCTCTGAGAGTTATACATGTCTCTGCTTACTTTACTCGCTTATAGGTGTCCGTCGGCGCGAAGACGACCTCTCCCATCTCGCCTGTCATTGGCGCGCATGTGGCCGAGAAGACCCGATCTTGTCTGGAAGCCTCTTCCACATTCGTGGCAATGAAATATTGCTTAGAACCAACTGTGATAGTAGAGAAGCGCTTGTCTCTAGACGCACACTGAGGTAGGTGGGGCACGTGATAACGATGCCAGACGAACGACTGCCTAAACTAGTCCTTTACAGCTAACTCAGGGAAGGTGGCCGTTGTGTCGCGGGGCAGAAAAAAACGCAATAACGACATGCCCAATGGTATTAGCATAAACCCCATATTTAATAGGTAATAAATGGAATTATCAATTTATGAGCATTACAAATATAAACAATTATTGTTCAGATACAAATCTATCGTTAAATTTTAAATTGTTTCTTTTTATAGAAAATATTGTTAAAGGTTAGGGTAGGGTGGGGGGGATTATTCACTCGAAAGGATAAAACATAAGAATTCGAGAGGATGCATAAATTGTTTCGGGAGGAGCCAAAACCCTTGCCAATCGGAGATCTAATCTGAGCGCGGGGGCTGATATTAGTGACTTGTCACAAGGGGAGGCAGTTAAAAACCACCCCCGGTTGCTTTCATGGGAACGTTTCTCAAGTCTCTATCAGCCATGTCATCTTCCCCGCATTCTTCTCTTCCTTGGGAAGAGTAACGAGTAGTGCGTGCTCTCTCCTCCACCCAGACCACTTCTCTATCTATCTACTTCTTATCTATCTATCTATTAGTCGAATGGTCAACGCCAAAGTTGAGCGAAAGTTAATCGCATAGGGTGTGGTTAGTTTCCGGATGGAGTCCGAATCGGGATGGTGACTTTGCTGTTCTTGCCATATACCGTAAAGACCTGTAGTTTAGTTTCGATATTAATAAACTGTAGGTCATCACATAAATGGGACGGGGGAAGGATAGACCACCAATTGTTGAATAAAGAATCAGGTAAATAAAAGAGAAGAAAAGCTTTAAAAACACCCAATTATGTTCATCAGTTACCCTTTCCACCCGATACCGAACTTACAACTTCAGAATCGGTGAAGGAAGGACAAATACCCACATTAGTGAGCCGATCTCACAGTTTTGTTGGTAGATGTTGACAGTTCAGGCACCCCACCCCCCTTTGCGACCTCCCCCACTGGCCGTTCTGGCTATTTTGGGGGAGTGGCGGTGCAAGAACGGCGGGGGGTGGGAGGAGGATAAGTGCCGATATTAAATTACACAGGTGAAACCCCGTCTCGCGGTCGTGCCTTGCTGGGTGCTCGGCAGAGCGGCGCCCCGGGGCTGATCAGCATCTTGAAACAATGGAAGTGCGGATCAAAGTATCAATAAATCGGATTAACACAGAAGGGGGGCCTGTCTCAGGGACGTCCCGCTCGCAGGGGTCCCGCGACAAACGAGTGACACGGGAGAAATGTCGCCAGGGGAGAAGGATACGGAGGAGAAAGGGTGGTGGGAGTCTTCAGCGATATTCCCGCGTTAGACGTGTAGTCGTGTACGTATGTATGCATGTAGGAAACTCTCACGGTACACAGGACGATGAAATGACGTTAAGCAAAAAGAGACCAAAGTCTCGGATCGGTACAAAAACAGCCAATTTTTGTCATTAGAGTTTCATAATTAGGGGAGAGACTTCCTTGTTTATGATTACTGGTTATTAACGTCGTTTTAAATAGTATATAGATAATAAATAAAGGGCAATATATTGTCCCTTCTATGTTTATATATTCAAGGCAGCTCACACACGCACGCATATATATATATATATATATATATATATATATATATATATATATATATATATATATATATATATATATATATATATATATATATATATATATATTTAGATCTGGTTCTCCTTATGTATAAAGTTCCCTAGTTTAGGATTTCTTTATTCTATCTTATTTTGCTTTTTCTAACAATGTGTCCTACTTTACTCCACATCAAACTCTTTATTCATTTTGATATATTTGACACTCGTATCTGTGTTTGTATTCATTTATTTTTTCTGATTCCTGTGGGTTATTCTTAAAATGGATCGATATATGATTCTCTGAGTTGTCCACAAATGTATTGATTGAATACTTTCGAGTTGTAAGCTTAGCAGCATGTCGCTTCTGAAGATGGAGCTTTACTACCGTTCTCTACTCTTGCTCTTCTATTGATTTCCTTCTCTTTTCCAATCAAGTTTAGCGAGCTGTCCTATGTATACCGATTCTTGTACCTGATCTAAAAGCTGATGGTAAATACTGATTCTCCTTCTTAGGTAAAATTATTGATCATTATTTTTGGCTTTGAAAAGATTATGTTTGTGTCCAAGTGCGAGACCGACTTTGACAATTCTATTACCATTTACTGTAATTTACTTGAATGTGACAATTCTGTTACAATTTACTGTAATTCGCGGCATTTTTTTTATGAATTTGAAGCAAATTACATTTTTTATTAGCAGAGCGGAGGTGACTTAAATATCTTTCGTTAATTCTGATTCTATTTTAATCCCCTCCAAAAGTATTGAAAATCTCTCCAATCTATAAAGAGTTTATGAGATAGAATTCCCTTGTTTTACTCCTTATTATTTGTGTTTTATTTACGACAGAGCGCAGCCTAAATGACGATGTGGAATGACTAAATAAGTTAGGATATAAAAGTGGGTTTTGTTAATGCCGTTTCTGTAGTGGTCTGAGAGATGAATCGGTCTTTACTGAGTCAAAAGATTTTTTTATAGTTGTGGTTTACTGAGAGATGAATTGGTGTTTAATGAGTCAAACGATTTTCATAATCGGTGTTCGCTGATTCAAATTATTTTTATACTAAGTGTTTACTGAGGGATGAATTGGTGTTCACTAAGTCAGAAGATTCCTATAGTCGATGTTTACTGAGGAAAAGGATTTTCATAGTCAGTGTTTACTAAGTGATGAATTGGTGTTTACTGAGTCAAAGGGTTTCCACTGTCGGTATTTACTGAGAGATAAATTGGTGTTTACTAAGTCAAAGAATTTCCCTAGTCGGTGTTTACTGATAGATTAATCGATGTTCAGTGAGTCAAAGGGTTTCCCTAGTTGGTATTTACTGAGAAATGAATCGGTTTTCCCTGAGTCAAAGGATTTCTATGACCATTGTTTAGTGAAAGATGAATAGGTGTCTACTGAGTCAGAGGAATTTCATAGTCGGTGTTTACGAAAAGATGAATCTTTGTTTACTGAAATGAATCGGTGTTTACTGAGTCAAAGAATTTTCATAGTCGGTGTTTACTGAGAGAAGATTGGTGTTTGCTGAGTCAAATTATTTTCATAATCGGTGTTCACTGAGTCAACTGATTTTTGTACTCATTGTTTACTGAGAGATGAATCGGTATTTATTCAAGCAAAGGATTTTTAGAGTCTGCGAGTACCATCTAGAGAGAGGTATTTCATTTGTTTTCCTTAATACTTTTTGATCAACTTGCCAATGTTCATAAGTATTATACTTATTTTTTATTCCTGTTTGTTCATGCTGCTGATTTAAGTCCAGTATTTGTTTTAGTCTGTTTGTTAGAACTCTGGGAAATAATTTATATGTTACTGATATGGACTGATTGGCCTGTAGTTATGTAATCCTCCTCTTTCACCTTTCGTTCTTACAGTAGGCCAACAGGAGCTTTGTACCATGCCATTGGAATCTTTCTTTCATTTAAACATTTTGTAAACAGACAAGTTAGTAGGTTACCAAAACCTGATATAGACTGATTGGTCTGTAGTTATGTAAGCCTTCTCTTACGCCTTTCGTTCTTACAGTAGGCCAACAGGAGCTTTGTACCATGCCATTGGAATCTTTCTTTCATTTAAACATTTTGTAAACAGACAAGTTAGTAGATCACTAAAACCTTCAGCCACCCGTTTTATGAAATCGATTTGGACCCCATCTTCCCAAAGCGCTTTGCCATTTTTCATGCTCTGAATTGCCTGAAAATTTTCGTCGCTTACTTTCGGGAATTTCTCTTCATTTCTTTTCGGAAATTTTCATCTGCTGACAGGTTGGTACCTTAGAGTTCCTGATGGAATTCTTCATCTCTTTTAATGATCCTTCTCTAATTGCGACTTTGTCCTTTAGTGTTGTAGTTTGTTGTCTGTCAATGGTAAAGTGATGTTTCATCTGTTTTAATGATTAGTTAATTTTAATCGTTAATTTTCACTAGGATTGTATCCTACTTTTTACAAAGACTTGTTATTTAATAAGCTTTTTGAGTTTTTATATTTGATCCTTTCTCTAATTGTCCCATTCTATCTTCTTTTTCGTTTAACTATTATTTCGTTGCCTCACAATTTTTTAGGGGTTAGATAACATTGTCTCATTTTGGTTGGTCAAAGTTGTTCATTGTAAAAGAGTTTCTGTTGTATAAATGTTGCCGTATTCTACTGATGAATGTAAAACTGGATTATTTAGTTTATTAAAACTATTTGTTAGTAGGAATTGGGAGGTATTTTACTCAGGCTGTCAATTTTAGGGGAGGTTTGTGCTCTTTGTCATGAGTTTGGCTCTCGTTTTAGTTTTACAGGGTGTCCCTAAAGTATGGATGGACACATAGGCAAAATTCGTATGATCAATAAAAGAAATTTGAACAATATTTGATTTAATTGAGATATTAGTAGAGTAGAGGAGCGGCTTCACCACTGCTCCTCCTTACAGGAGGAACTTGCGCTTCGCAGGCAGACCTTCTTTCTGTACCCCACGCCCAATCTGGCTATGGAAAAGGGGTTTTGGTCTAAAGAAAATTTAAAAGGTTTCTAGAACATATTTCCTAATAATTTTCTCTTGATTTTTTTTCAGATCCATGCCTATTTTCTAGGCCTCAAAGAAACGATAAAAAATTATCAGGATTCTTTTGAAATGCGGAAAAAACAATCCAGTAACATTTTAATTTTGCTTTACTCATATTTAGAGGCCAAGATCTATTTCCACCACACTGCGAAACATCGGACAACCATCACCCGAGAAATGCTAATTAGAAGAAAAACCATCACTCTCAGGGAGAGTAATCGACGACGACTGCTCAGTCCGTTTACCATGCCTCCTTTACCGATCAATTTTTTTAAGGAAAAAAAAATAGATTACCGTCCGAAGGTTCTCCCACTTTCCTCCGGGTTGGGAGGAAGGCGAAAGAACCCAGTGAGTGACCCCTCGCGACTCTCCAACGCCTTCCCCCCTCCCCAGGTCTCACTGTGTTTGATGGGCCTGGGGGAGAATTTACATGGGTGAAAAGTGAAATCAGTAGGAGAGAAGGAGTTGATCTAGGTTGGCTTTCTTCCTGCAATTAGGGGAATAAAAGACAAGATAAGCAGACTCAGTGTTTGCTTGTGGCCAACTGACTCTTGGCAACACCGGCTACGAATGGTTTGGATGAATTCAGACACGCTTCGAAACAGAATCATCCATCAGAACATTATGTAACACGAAAAGAATTATATTTGTAAGTTACGATTACTTTTTTACATACGTTTTTCTCATTTTACACAGACTTTCCAAATTCTACAAAAAATATATAATTTAGCATTACTTTTTAGATAATTGTATAAACTTAGGAAAAAATGTAAGCAGTATGATATAATTTTATTTTGCTAGAACGTTGCGAATAATTATTTTACCCACTATGTATATATATATATATATATATATATATATATATATATATATATATATATATATATATATATATATATATATATATATATATATATATATTTATATATATATTGCACAAACTCCCACAGGAAAATGTAAAGCAGATTCCAAGTACATTCAAACTTTGTTCAGTTCATTCTCAAAGAATACATAATTACTTTACAAGAATGGTATATATAGGAGAAAATCAAGCGACGCTATGCGCACGTACAACGAAAGGACACAAAACAGAGTAGGCGGGAAAAGAATTATCACAAAAGTAGGATTAAATACAGGTACCGAAGGGTAAAGACATAGATAAGATCACTAAATGGTATTCAACTCTTAAGCATAGACAGAGAGATGGACTTAGGAGTAACAATATCGAGCGACCTAAAACCCAGTCAGCAATGTTCAGAAGTCCTTAAGAAAGCAAATGAAATAATTGGATTCATTGGTAGAGCGTTTGAATATAAGTCCAAAAATACAATCCTTACTCTCTAAAATTCATTGATCCGCCCCATTATGGAATACTGCCTCCAAGCCTAGTGCCCGTACTACTAGAAAGATATAACGAAATTAGAACGAGTCCAACGAAGGTTCACTAAAATGATACTAAGTCTAAGGAACAAAACCTACGAAGAGCGACTTAGAGAACTGAATCTCTTTCTGTTAAATCACCGTAGATTAAGAGCGGACTTAATTCAGGTATTTAAAATTATCAAAGGCATAGACAATATTGACCGCAATAAATATTTCACTATCGACCAGTCAAATTACACGAGAGGAAACGGTTGCAAAATTATATGTAAACATTTTGACTCGCACGAATCTAAGAATTTCTTTTTTAACCGAATCGTTAACTTATGGAATGTTTTTCTCGTAAAGTAATAGACTGCAACACCATAGTTACATTCAAACCTCTATAGATAAATACTTTGATCTAATCCACGACTAACAGCGTTTTCTAGCGAATAACTAACTCCCTAGCCTTCAGGGGACAGGTTCACCAAATTTTATCCTACTTTCCATCTCCACTATCTTCCCCATAATCTTTATCTGAGGTCACCTAGTGTGGACCACAAGGTCTGTTGTGACCTGTTTATATATGTAACTCTTCCAAAATATCCACGTATGAGAGAGTATGTGTGAGATGTAGAAATATAAGTCAAATAACTATGAACACATACATATGCAATTATAAATACATTGTTCAATAAACAAAATAATTATAACAAATTTAATAAATAATGGGCTGAGATTTAAAATAGACAATTTCGTTTAAAATAAGTGCTATTTATGCATTATTATCAGGAATGAGGCCACAGACCTCAACTTCAAAGTGTATATCAGCGATGAATACCAACTACCAAGATGGAAGTTACAACATGATGTAGTCAAAGCCCTAAATGAAAGCCCATGACAATGGGTCTAAAAGAGGAAGACAGAAGAGGATGAAAATCTTATTGAGGAGTTATTCCTCAACGACAGATTTAATCTCCGTGGCGACTGCGTTACTTTACACCGGAATACATTCAAAAATTTTGTAAGTGGAAAGTACAAGGATGGTGTGGCCGAACCAACCAGGAGGCACACCATACAAGCAACGAAAGACAACTGAAACGAGCTATACTGGCCAATGGCTCACCATACCGCTCCAAATTATCAAAGAAAGGGGGAGTAATGAGCCATTGATTTGCAGGAATTGTGACAGTATCCAGAACTAGATCCAGTTCACACGGAACTAAAATAACCGAAAAAAGGAATAAATAAACCGAACATGACAAGAACTCACGCTAAAAAATCATCCTAACTAAGACAATCTTCCCGAACAAGAATTACGAACAAGACCAGGATGATGGATAACCGATGAAGACTTCAAATAGTGAAAGAAAACAAGAATAACTACAGTGAACAAATAGACAATCTAAAATGAAAAATTCACACATGGGAAATACTATGTGATAACAAGAGAAATAAACTAAAACAAACAAACAAGCACTCACTGCAAACAAATAAACGTGAAAACAAACAAAAATAAATCACGATAAAGCTCTAACACAGAAACAAGACGTCTGAATAGATGAATAACGAACGACAGATAGAAAAAATAAAGACCATGGTTCGGATTCCACGTTAATCAGTAGGTCCTAATAATAGTATGTACCATTTTTAGTAGCGCACACATGAATCTATAAATTACTATGTCTGTCCGTAAGTCAGTGGGTCGGATGGTAACATTTTACTTTTCATTGAGTTTTTTAACAATAACACCGTAACTATTCGGCCGATTCTAACGAAATTTGAAACCATTATGTTGTTTTACATTTTGTTTTGAATGATATAATTGATAAAGTCCTCTCAAAGTTAGTCCTGGAATTATTAAAGAAAACTGACTATGCGTCGGATTTAACCGCTTGTTGGAGGTTTTGAAGGTTGTAAGATCATATGGGCATAAGGTCATAAGTCAAAATAATTAAGAGCGCGTAACCTAGGTCGGCTTATCTTGTCTTTTATCCCCCTAATTGCAGGAAAAAAGCCAACCTAGATCAACTCCTTCTCTCCTACTGATTTCACTTTTTACCCATGTTTCTTCTTCTCCTATCCCTCCCTGGCACCCCGCCGTAAATTCTCCCCCAGGCCCATCAAAGACGGTGAGACCTGGGGAAGGGGGAATGCGTTAGAGAGTCGTGAGAGGTCATCCACTGGGTTCTTTCGGCCTTTCTCCCCGCCAGAAGGAAAGTGGGAGAGCCTGCGGACGGTAATCTATTTTTTTTCCTTAAAAAAACTGATCGGTAAAGGAGGCATGGTAAACGGAAAAAGAGCAGTCGTCGTCGATTACTCTCCCCGAGAATGATGGTTTATCTTCTAATTAGCATTTCTCTGGTGATGGTTGTCCGATGTTTCGCAGTGTGGTGGAAATATGAGTAAAGCAAAATGAAAATATTACTGCAAATTTAGATTATAGAAAAGACCTGCGGATTGTTTTTTCCGCATTTTAAACGAATCCTGATAATTGTTTATCGTTTCTTTTAGACCTAGAAAATAAGCATAGATCTGAAAAAAAAATCAAGAGTAAATTATCAGGAAATATGTTCTAGAAACCTTTTAAATTTTCTTTAGACCAAAACCATTTTCCATAGCCAGATGGGGCGTAGGGTACAGAAATAAGGTCTGCCTGCGAAGCGCAAGTTACTCCTCTAAGAAGGAGCAGTGGCGAAGCCGCTCCTCTAGTCTAATAATATTTCAATTAAATCAAATGACATTCTTTCCAGGTCAAAATCGCCATTGTAAGAGAGTATGAGGCTGGCAAAGGTAACAAGAAGAATTCTGAACAGTTTCATATGCTTATATGCTCTGTCAGAATGTAAAAAGCTCACAAAGTGCACATGAGTCAAAGAATAAAGACGAAAGCTCTCGCAATCGTTTTCCACTTTTCATTTATGTGTGTATCTACATCATTCAGAAGTGAAGGATGAAGGAAGAAACCTTTAGTAAGAAACCAAGAACAGGTGCTTCGAGGAAAATAACGCCTCATGCGTGCTCCAAAATAGTATTGAGAATAGTGATAAAAGATCATAGAACAACAAGGAAAGAATTGATTGAAGAACTGGCGTCAACTTTACTCGGCAGATAGTTTACAACACATTGCGAAGAGAAGGGCTCCGCGAGTACCGGGCAAGAAGGGTTCCTCTACTGACGAAGGATCACGTTTCTGGTCCCAAAACGTTCCCCACAGAGAGATGATACACAAAGAAGAACATTATTTCAACAAAATTCTTTGGTCAGATGCAACAGAAATAGAATTATTCGTCAATGACTACATAAAGTTTGTTTGGCGTGAACTTAATACCGCCAACAGACAAAAAAATACCCTGCCAACAGTGAAGCATGGGGAGGTTAGCATAATGTTTTGGGTCTGCTTTTCATGAGCAGGCACAGGAGACCTTCACACCATAGACAGAACGATGAACTCAGAAGAATACTGCAAAATTTAAAAGTATCATCTAGTAGCTGGGCCAGAAAACTCGAGGAGAGAGGACGTTGGCTCTTTTAGCACAATAACAACCGTAAGCATACGCTAAAGCAAACAACTGAGTGGCTAAATAGGCATCATATTAATGTTCTTGAGTGGCTTAGCCAGTCCCGATACTTGAATCCAATTTAACATCTTTGGAAAGGGTTGAAAATTAAAGTTGGAGAAAGGAAGCCCTTCAATTTTGCGGATTTAAAGCGAGTATGTGTTGGAGAATGAAAGAATATATCAGCTGATTTATGCCAGCAACTTTTTCATCCGACAAGAGACGTTTGGAAGCTGTTCTGGTGAACATTGGATAAACCACAATTCACAAAATATTAACTTTAGTTTTAATCTTTGCTTATGAATGCTTTTTTACATCTATTCTGAATATCTTTTGTTTCTAGTATTATACTTTACGATAGTTTTACAAGTTGAAATCATCTTTTGTTACATATTTATGTGTTTTATTTAATATAATGAATTTCATAAAATAAATGTTTCTAGAACGTTACGTATAGTTAATTGACCCACTGTAAATATATATAACGGGTGTTCCATTGAGACGGATCGAAATTAGCAGTAAATAAAACAGTGTTATTGGTGAAAATTTATTTATTTCACTATTGAATCATGTTATTTGAGTCATGGCAATTATGTGTGAGAAAAAATATCGCCTAAATGTCCGCCAATGCTTCGGCAGCACACCTCCACTCGGTGGTCAAAAATTTTGATGACGTCTCTGCATAGTTGCTCCTCGATCTCACCACTATGCCTTATTATCTCATCCTTCAGCTGTTGAATTGTTGTTGGCTTGTTGGCATAGACCTTACTTTTGAGATGATCCCAAAGGAAGAAACATAAAGGCGCCAAGTCACACGATCGTGGTGGCCAATTGACCTCGCTGTTTCGAGTGATGATGCGACCTGGGAACTTCTCATTCAATAAAGCCATTGTTGCATTGGCTTTGTGGCATGTAGCGCCGTCCTGTTGAAACCAAAAATCTTCGACATTCATAGAATTCAATTCAGGCCATAAAAAAGTTGGGTATCATGGCACGGTATCGCTCGCCTGTCACCGTAACAGAATTCCCGGCATCATTTTCAAGGAAATACGGCCCAATGACTCCGCTAGCAAAAAAATCGCCCAAACAGTGACCTTTTGTGGATGAAATGGCTTTTCAACAATCTTACTGGGATTTTCATCAGCCCAAATGCGACAATTCTGCTTATTAACGAATCCACCAAGATGAAATGGGCTTCATCACTAGAGATGATTTTTTTGCGAAAAATCATCATTGGCTTTTCTTTGCCTCGTGCACACAATTGACGAATGTACGGCGCTTCCAATGGTCAGCAGTCTTCAGTTCTAGTGTCAATTAAATTTTGTAAGCGTGCAGAGACAAATCTTTTGTCAAAATTCGATGTAACGTTGTTGTGGAGAGGTTTAATTCCTGCGCGCGATGACGAATAGAGGTGTCTGGATCTTCGACCACATTCTCGCGCACTGCATCAATGTTTTCAGCTGAGCGGCATAAACTAGCACGCAATGGCGTTTTCATATCTACCACCGACCCCTTTTGTTTGAATTTACGAATAATTTTCCCAATTGCACTCTCAGTTGGTCGATTATTTTGACCAAAAAAATCACCAAGTGCCCGAAATGCGTTTCTGTTTGAACGTCCATTTTCGTAATAGGCTTCGATAACTTTAACAGGTTGTTCGATTGTTAATCTTTCCATGGTTGAAATTGCCAAAGACTGAAGTTGTTAAATCTGAAAGAAAAGAAAAAAAATCATTATACGCTTAAACTTAACTAACATTTAAAATCAGTCCAAGTTATTGGAACACTATATATATATATATATATATATATATATATATATATATATATATATATATATATATATATATATATATATATATATATATATATATATATATATATATATATATATAAATCTTTCATGAACGCAAAAGAAGGATGAAATGAATCCAGCAAATCGCAAGAAACAGAAAAACAGGATCCCGTTTTGCTGTTTCTTGCGGTTTTCTGGATATATATATATATATATATATATATATATATATATATATAGTACAAGAGAAAGAAAAATTGGACGCGAATGAGCAAATGAGACAAGAAACCGGAGTTTTTTAAAGGCAAGAGAGAGGGACATTAGAAGAATCCAGAATCAAAGGGAGCAGAGGGCGGCACAGTGAAGGCGATCCTTGTACTATATGTATTTATAGTCAGCTACACCAGGTTTCTGCATCTTTCTTTCTGTCTTTAAATTTATTTGAAAGGCAGGAAATAAAAATGCCGTAGCCCTATGGTGGTTGTATTATCACCTGCAGAACGCATAGTTGCTCTTTCTCTCTCTCTCTCTCTCTCTCTCTCTCTCTCTCTCTCTCTCTATATATATATATATATATATATATATATATATATATATATATATATATATATATCTGGCTCGCCAAAGGGTGCAATCATAGTTTTGATGCAGTTAAACACGTTTTTTATTGTTTTAAACACATAAATATGTGTTTAAATTGTAATATTAATCAATGTGGTCGCCCTCGGCGGCGAGTACTAGCTCCAAGCTAGGCCTTAAGGCCGCGCCCAAGTTGCGGACGAAGTCCTTCTTTCTTCTGGGCCAGACGCGGTTGACGGAGGACTTCAACTCGTCGAAGTTGCTGTGGCGGACCTTACATGCCTTGACCTCGACATTCGTCCACACGCTGTGCTCGAAGGTATTAAGGTCGCGTGACTGCGGCGGCTAAAAGCCCTTCGACCCCACCACTCTTGCCCTTTCTTGACCATGTGGTTCGGGGCACCGCCCTACTGAAAGACGTAGTCCGCCTTCGTGATCTTTCTCGCTCAAGGCAGGTCTTTCGTGGCAAAGATGTCCCAGTTATCGACCGCACCCCCCCCCCTCCCCCACCGCATTATGCCACCATACATATTTAGTTTGTTTTATATCCTTATTTGGTAATTAACATTTTCAAAACATAGGACACCAATTGTTACTGAGATCCTTTGACATTACAGTAATATTCATTTTGACTTAATTAGGCTTTCAACTGAACCCAGTGGTCAGCGAGGTATTCATGAGAATCTTAATAATTTCTGTTTTCCTTCCTTGCTATTCTAAATATGCTATGCAAGCTATTTTGGCTACGTCCAAACAACATTAAATAGATATGTCCAGTTATCTTATGCACTCTCACATTAGAAGCAAACTCCATTCATCGTATTAAGTCAACCCAAGCTCTATCTGTCTTCACATATGATTCTTATCATCCCTTCAGATCGGTTGATCTTTTCTATATTTTGTTGCTTTGGAGATGGTATGTTGCAGTCCGATTTTGGATAGCGACCCAAATTTGCATCGACTCAGCCATGACTGTATGTTAAATTTCAACTCGTTGGGATTTGAGGGTTGTGAAAACAACAAAAAAGTTTCATTCTATACTTTTTAGCTACCACTCGTGAAAATTTCTGGTGATTGGATCTGTTTGACGTGTCGTGAGAAACTATGTTTAACGTGTGGTCAGATACTATCTATTTCGCGTGTCGTCCGAAACTATCTGTTTAATGTGTTGTCAGAAACAATTTGTTTAACGTGTCATCAGAAACTACCAGTTTAACGTATTTATCAAAAAGAACACAGGGGATGGGACGCTTTGATACACATGAAACTAATTTAAACTGGAAATGTCCCAATAACGTACTAAAGGCTGTTATCTCTTCTCTCTCGGAGTAGAGTTTGAGTTGCAAATATCTCGCTCTCAAATAGATGGTGCAGTAATACATGTTTCTACGAAAACTGACCATACTTTCTTCTATGTTTAGCGTAGGAAACATGTATTCTGTAGTAACTGCATTCAGAGCTTAGTAATTGTCACACAGATGCATTGAATCATCTTTCTTCTTGATACACGTCAACGGAAAGGACCAAGCGAACTTCGTTGCCTTAATAACTTATTAATTTTTTATATCAGCAGATGAAAGTTCACCTCATGTTTCTAGGGCAATTGGCATCTTGTATCGCTTCTTAAATATGGGTGGATGTTTCCTTGTTTCTATATGCATCGTCATATCTTTGCTATAACCCCGGAGCTATCAACTCATTGAGAACACTACTAAAATCAAACCACAACAAATCGAAAATCGTCATTTACTCGTTAGCCCATTTTTTGGGGCTATTGAACATTCTGCCCATAAATTTTCGCCTTTCAACACCCTTCGCCTCCTAATATTAAATCTCCTGTAATTCATCCATTTTCAACTTTAGAGTAGGAAGCGTAAACTTTGTCCGAAAACTTTCGAGACTTGGGATTATATATATATATGTAGGAAAGAAACCACAGCGATAGGATCAATTTATTCGCGAAACTAGGTTTCGACGGAAACCTGCGTCATCGTCAATCGCTGGAATACTAATGAAATATCAAAGAGATGCCTATCGTACGGACACACAAATTTACAAGACGGAATGTGATTAGGGGATGCGGTATGGGAAAGTAGCGGCAATTTTGACTAAAGGAAGTGTAAATTTCTTACTTATCAATGGATTAGTGTCGAATTGGCCATCGGAAGTATAAAAGTTTGGAATTTTCTTTATAAACGCTGATTCAATTAAACGCTTGTGTATATAATTGTGAGAATTATAAATTATTTTTGCATTATCAATGTCAATTGAAAGGTTTTCATTTGACATGTGGAGAAACAAGCTAGAAGAAAGAGATCCGCGTCAAATATCACTTTTATGTTCCTTCATTCTCTTGGAGAATCTGCTGCTTTCCCCAATATATACTTTATTGCAAAATTTGCAAGGAGTTTATTCTATTCCTTGCAATATTTGCAAATTTGTGTGTCCAGAAGTTTTGCATTTCTTTTGTATTTCGTTAGTCTCCAAGCGATTGACGAGGAGGGAGGTTTCCGTCGAAACCTGGTTTCGCGAATAAATTGATCCTATCACAGTGGTTTCTTTCCTGCATTTACATGTCCATTATTGTACTTCTTTGGTTATATATATATATATATATATATATATATATATATATATATATATATATATATATATATATATATATATATATATATATATATATATATGGGACTTTTTTATACATAGGACGCCGTCAGGTTTTAAATTCACTGTTTATCGCAAACCGTCCTACTCCAGTTCATATATTCACTTTTATTCTTACCATAGTGTTAAAATTAAACGGTCTGTATTCACTTCTATGTTTCTGCGTGCATTACGCCTCGTTAGTCGGGAATTTTTGAAAAAAGGAATTGTCCAATATCTTTGAAATATGTAAAAAACTTTGTTACCCTCGTCAGTTTTTGCATACTTCATTAAACTTTGCTAGGAGAACTTTTTATAGAACTGATAACTTACTGGTTTTCAATTACAAAAATTGTCTCATCTTGCCATACTTTGAACCATTTTTTGTCTCACCCGTATTTTTAAGCAACTTAATATCTCTGTAAATTTTAGATATGAATCCACTTTATATAAAATGTTAGTCCACAATAATACAAGGAAAAAAAAGGTGGAGTATATCCTATAGAATGTTCTATTTATAATTTACCTTACTTCGGGCAAACTGGTGAATCTTTATCTACTAGAATTTACCAACATAAGTATAATATTAGAAGAGGTGAAATAAACAGCGCTTTATTTTTATATTTATCTCAAAATAACTACCCCATTAACTGGAATTCTTCAAAATTCCTTTATCATTCCGCTGATTTCACAAAAGAAATATTGTCGAGTGTTCCTTAATTGGCATCTTACCCAATATAAATATTTGCCCTTGTTTTAAAAAAAAACTTGTACTAAATGAAATAACTTCATAATGCAGCCTGTTGTCACTCTTAATTAGTTAATATCATTCGCATTGCCTCCCCCACCACGTGTCTCTGTTGTGAGTGTGGATTAACTCTTAGCCCTAAATGTTATCGCTCTAATGATAATCCTTTAAAATGTTTTCGATTTGTTTTTTCACCCACCATATTCCATTCATATACACGGCGTTGTTGTGTGTATGTGTGAATATCATTTTAGGGATGCATATGTCTGTTATTAGTTGCAGATTGTTCTTTTATTTCGTATTTTTCTGTCTTGTTTGGGTTTTTTTTTTCCATTGGTTTGTACTATGTGATGGGGGTTCCCTTCGTATCTTTGTACCCTATATAAGGTTGTCTTCTCCATTTTCCTGCTATTCCTTGAAAATGAACTTGCAAATATAGTTCGAAAGTGCTTTGATTCATCTTTTCATTTTTCTGTGGGTTAATTTTCAATATATATATATATATATATATATATATATATATATATATATATATATATATATATATATATATATATATATATATAAATAAATAAAAATATATATATATATATATATATATATATATATATATATATATATATATATATAAAAATAAATAAAACCACTGTGGAGGATCGTATTATTTATTATCTCGAGACCAGTTTCGGCATGGTATTTGTCATGCCAGCCTCAGTCGAACATTAAGAATACATGCAGTCACACCAAGCGTACACTATATATATATAGTTTACAGAGATCCAATTGAAGTTCCTAATCAGGGGGTGTGAATTTAAGTTCATTAAGGATATCTTTTAAGATTAGATCTTTAACGTAGGGGCTGCATTTAGATTGCGCATCCGAAAGGTCAAAGTTGGGGATTTCATCTATAAGGGTGGATTCAATGACCTTTCTTTTGCGGAAATCCTTACACGGGTAGATTAGTTCGGCCTGTGGGAAGTCTATCGGGTGATTAAAGTCATTACTGTGTGTGAAAAGACTAGAGGCTGTGTTTCCCCATCTAATGTTTCCTCTGTGTTCGTGCATTCTCTTATCTAGGTTTCTTCCTGTTTCGCCTATGTAGAATAAAGGGCAGTTAATTTCTTTACAGAGGATTAAATAGACTCCTGATTCGTTGGTTTCTTCTATAGGTTTGGTGGTAGGGAATGATTTTTTAATGGTCAAAGGGTATTTAAAAGTGGTGTGGTTAGAGGAAAGGATACTATTTAAACCTTGAATTAATGGAGAAAATGGAAGGAAGAGGCAGTTTCTTTTAGTATCTGGGTTCCTACTTTTAGGGCAATAGAAGTTTGAATGGCCTTGGATAAGCTTTCATTGATGATATGGAGAAGATGTTTTAGTTCTATAAAAGTACAGGTGATGAAAGTAATTTCATCGGACAAGAAACATAGGTCACAGATTCTAAAACCTCTCAAAAACATAGACATTACAATGTTTTTTTCATTTTTATATCATGACAAGAGTAAAAATGGATGTAAGAATTTGAATTAGAGGTTTCATATATATGTATATATATATATATATATATATATATATATATATATATATATATATATATATATATATATATATATATATATATATATGGCAGGTTTCATTGATAGCGACTGCTAGTCTCGCGGTAATAATTTTCTTTTCAATCTTCTCGATTTGTCTTATGTTCGCCTTTTCTTCATGGTTCAACCAGTGAATAAGCCTACCAAGTTCATTAGAGACTGATATTTATTAATTGCAAAAGGGTGGAAGGAAATTAACCCACCTTAGCACTTCATTTTATTATACTGACGCGTTTTGATACGACAAGTATCATCTTCAGAGTTAAAATGGGATATTAATACATGTATTCCAGTTATAAAAAATGTGTTAACAAACTGACGAACGGAATCTAGACACGTATAGGCGAACTAGCAGGCTGCGTAGGTGCCGGTAGGGACTGTTCGAGGAAGTGTATGTGGGTGGCCAAAGAGGGAGGGGGGGTAAGCTGCTTGCCATAAGTGATTAGCGGCTAGAGGCATCTGTCCTAAATGTACTTGGTCATAAATGTACTTGAATATTTTATTGCTTCAAGAAGGAGTAATTAGCATCTGCTGGGAACATAGTCTAAAAATTTTGTGTTTTCTTCCATCATTTTTATGTTAAGGGGAGTTCCATGTATTTCTTGTGTATGATTTTTAGGTGCGCCATTGTTGAGGCGACGTGATATTCTCCCTGAGAGTGTGGTTTCGGTCAGTCCGATATACGAGTTAGGTAAGAGCTCAGTCTCCTAAGGTACATGTGTACTCATATATCCCATGGGTCCTTTGTTTGGGATGAGGTGGAGGTCTTGGGCTTTTTTTCATGAAAAGGGTTGATGTCCGTCTATTTTAATAGTATATGGTTAGTGCGATCTTTTTTTCGGCATTCGTGGGTTTTATTCCTCGGTTAATAATGTCCTTGACTGCTCCCTCGTCTGCATGGTATTCTGTGCTCGAACTAGAACTGTGCTAGAGCTTTGATAGGTTGTGTTGGCTTTGAATAAGAGAGAGTTAAATAAAAGTTAGAAATAGGGCTTAAATTCACAGGAAAAGGAGTGGAAATATTTAAAAATATTTCAATTAGTTAGCGTGTATAATTGTTAAAATCTATTAATTTAGGGGTGCTTTGATTAATGAATCTAATAATTATATAAAACTGTTTTCAATTAATTTTAAACAGATAATTAAAGCAAATTACCAAAACATACTGTACAAAATCACTTCTAGAAGCAGTCCTCATCGATATATACATATACGAGTATATATAAAGACTGAAAATTATAGAATTAGACATTGCATTAATAAGATGTCTTGTCATGAGAACAGTAATTCACCAAAACAATAGGATTAAGGAAATGTTAAATAGTATTTTGAGGTATTCCAAAAATGTTTGAAGTAAAAGATTCAACACTTCTGATTGTTGGCAAGGGAAATATTTTTATCCGAAGTCTCTAGCTGATATCGATTAACACTTGCACTCTCGACGATTTTGCAGGGAGCAATTTTTGCAGCGCCTTCCGCCACAAGAACAAGAGGTGTTGCCCACCATAACTTGCAGCACCCCTTTGTAGAGGGTGGCGAAAACAGACATACACTCCTTGAATTGTCTTCTTTTGCGTTAAAGGTAAGATTGACGCTTTGCGGCGTGAGTCACCTCGATACACGACTACAGCATTAAACAGATAACACTTTCCTTCACCTGGAATTTTATTGTAGTAAAGTTTGAAATACAATCCTCCGAACCGATTGCCTAATCATTTTGACCTACTGGTTGAACTTAGGCAGCGTAGGCTAATCAACGTGCGATCCCTCGTGCGCATAAACTCTTCATCGATTTTACTGACCAGCACATCCACTTCCAGGAGATGAGCATATAAAATCTTTAGTAACTCATCACATTCAAACACATGAATCTTTATGCCTAAAAGCTCCATCTTCACAAACAGGAAGTGACAAAAAGGTTTAAGGAAATGATGTGCGTCTCGATTCAGGTGAATGAAAATCCTGCCGCAATTTTAGGTGCCTCAATACCCAAACAAAGAATAAACGCCAGTTCGTGCTGAATGTGATGGATTTTTTCTGGTAATCTCCTCGAAAAATCCTCCTTATTGAAGGTTGACCAGGTCGACTTGTATTCAATCCACGTACCGACACTATATTGAAGTTTGGTGTTTCTCTTGATTACTTTTCTTTGCTATCATGCCAAGAAGGATCGTATTTCCCCCATCGTCGAAAAAAATTGAGTGTCACCTGCCATTGATGACTACAAAATTTGTGTCTAGAAGTGGTCCCAAAATTCATCGCCGCCTGATTTACGGATTGTACTGATACGATCAAGGAACATTGAAAGCGTGGCTCTTAATGTGGTATCAAAGATCATAAGAATACTAAGTGTGAGTAACATTTGTAAACTACATGGATTGCGAGGTAGTAACATCAGCCATCGTTTGACTGGGTCAGAAAAGTCTAGAGATCGACTTGTCAGCCTTAAATGAGAACTTGTTTTGCACAAATCTCCTCAACCCATTACCCTACCATTAAGGTTTTCTAGATGTCATTTAACTATTTTGATTTTCACACCTATGTTACTAAAACTTAATTTCATTCAAGCTATTTCTCAACATAGGATCTTCATCTAGAGATACTTACCCTGCTTTTCCACTCATTTTCTCAAGAGTAGATATATAAAGTTCTAGAAGAGCGGTAAGGTGTTGAAATTGCCATTTTTTTGTATATATTCAAACTGTGCATAACTTAAAAGAAGGAGGTTTGTTTTTTAAGTTTTATTTGTTGCTGACGATTTTTTTTCATTCGGTCCAATTGCTAGTATCGTAGTTCTTCAATTGATATGCATTTTTTGTTTGTTATGAATGGATTTGTAAAGAAAAGTGGAGGGTAATATAAAACCTAATCATCCTCCATATTCACTTGTTGCTAAATATGAGTATATTGGTATTTCCTTGGCCATATTTGTCGTTTGTAGAATGGCCGATCCTTGATAACCGATTTGATTATGCTCGACGCAATGCAGATACAAAGATGGTTCAGCCGATTCTCTAAAGCCAATAATACTGACGCCTAGGGACTATATTCTATGTCTGTTTTTCCCGTAAGTTTTATCTGATACTCAATGGCTTTACCTGGAGAATTTTCGATTCTCTACCTACTCACTTTTCTCGTATCGAAACATCTACTAAATGATGTGTTGTTTTTGCATTGATTCTTTTTCGTTGACTGGTGATTACTTGTTTACACTTCTCTATGTATGCAAGCATTTATTATATCCTCGGATGCTATGGTGGAGGATTATTTATATGCATTTGTTCATTATCTGTTTGATAAATGAAAGTGTATAATACAATTTGCCAATGCTTCCTAATCGGTTGTGTATATTCACTTTGTCAATAGCGATTTGTCGTAATACAAAAGAGCAGGTGAAGAATTTGTTCAACATCTTTATTTTTCGTCCGACTTAAAGTCAACGCCTATAAGGAACAATTTGCATGGTGTCAAAGTTGAGATCGGTAGTCATTACCTCTCATTAAACTGCATGAATGGGGGAAAGTTTAATTTTTTTTCAAGGATGGTCGATTCATTAAAGAAAAAGGCATTCACTTTATGTTAAGCTATAGTTCGATGATAAAAAAAACAAGCAATATAAGAATTAACAGGGTCGAATATTTGGCAGGAAAGTCAGACATTTTTTTTCATATTTCTCAGGGCAAGATTAGTGCAATATCTAAATTTGTCCTGTGGTATTCCATGCTTGTTTCTATATTTGATAGACAATTTTCACCATCTGACTCCAAATTCATACGGTAAGATTTAATATTCAAGATTGTGAATAGCGGATGAATTTTTAATCGTATTTTATATATTTGCCTTCTACCCGTTTAGTGTTTATATATTGCACTCCAATTTTTGTATGTAGATAACTTATTTAAATCCGTTCTACCTTTTATTATATTTAGTTCCAGTTCCAGTTCCCTACGCAATAAATATAAGAATTGTAAGAAAAATGCAGGTCTTGTAGTGTTATCTCTCGAGCCTTCTGGATAAATCGGGGATAAGATTCTGGAAAGAGCGAGTTCTGGAGTTAATTTTGCTTTTCTTGGGGTGTCAAAAGAATGGCCTTTGTTCGCGTTGGTAAAATGCCTGAGAGTCGAGCTTGTGATTGATGGTTTGTTTTGCCGAAACGTATTAGTTTATTAGGATGAACTTCTAGATTACTCTTTTTGTTGTTGATTTCAAAGATTTTCCTCGCACCGCCGCGTCTGGATTTTTGGAATCGTTACAAATGTTTAATGCTCGTTAAGTCGTAGATTTGAGAATATGGCTAGAGACGCAACTATATAGGAAACAAAAATGTGTTTTAGTAGGGGCTTTGACAAAATTGATCCCTACAAATTGTTGTAGCGTCCGAATTGATCGAAATCAAGATTTTTTTTTTAAATTCAGGATCCATGGTTTCATCCGTTGAGCGTCCACCGCGTCTTCCATTGACGTTGCACGAGTGATTGTCCTAATTGTTGGAGATAGCATTCGGGTTTTATTACTTTATGTATCCTAAAAAAAATAATTT
Source organism: Ceratothoa steindachneri (assembly GCA_963969495.1). NCBI lineage: Eukaryota > Metazoa > Arthropoda > Malacostraca > Isopoda > Cymothoidae > Ceratothoa > Ceratothoa steindachneri. Next base: position 160,913,574 of record OZ018317.1, on the reverse strand, counting down.
TTCTTTCACAATTCGGCTGCTTATGTTGGCCAGAAATATTAGAAATCGATTTTCAAAGGGTCAAACGTAAAGCTCGTAGCTTTGTAGTTGTCCTAGTGATTATGGACGATTCATATACTAATCCAAAGTTCGCTTATCTTCTTAATCTTGTCCTTATCTGTTATTGGGTTGACTATTTTGACTATTGCAAGAGATAAAGATCGGATATATATATATATATATATATATATATATATATATATATATATATATATATATATATATATATATATATAAGTAATTCGATTGTAGCTGTATTCCAGGATAGATTCAAATTCCATAGGAAAAATGAATCGAATTATTAGGTTAACAATACGATTATGGTCGGCGATACGTTGGTTGAATTCTCTAATTATATGGTTGCCCAGAAAGTCCCGACTCACTTAGAAAACGAAAGTTTGTTTACAGTTTTTTTATTCAAAGCTGACTTGCATCTGAGACAGATTCGGATGCTGGCTGATCGCTGGAACAAGACCGTAGAGAATGATGGACTTCATTTGGAAAAATAAATGTTGGTGTTACTCCCTCAAATTTTGTTGTTTTATTTCCGCTTCCTAAGTGACTCAGGACTTTTTGACCAACCTAATATTTTATAATTTACTACAAAACTCAATTATATGATCGACGGGGGAATTTGAACTCTGTAACTAGGAGCGTCGCTCACAGCACCCAAAATACCCAACCAACAAGAGCTTCTTTCGTGTTCACCGCATCAGCCTGGAATGGTTTAATCCAATTTGGTGAAGGCTTTTCTCGTGAGTTGGTGCCTTATGATAGTGAATAATTTGGATTTGAAAAATGTAGAAAAATAATGATTATTTGAGGCATTTGTTTTCAGCTTTTAAAGATAACCTGGTATGAGATCAGTAAGAGAAATAACTAACCACCAACTCTTGCCAAAACGGGTGACAATCCAGTAGATCAATCATGCGGGTTGGGTGAAAACGATCTGGTGTACTGCGACAGCCAAAGTGAAGGGTAAAGTAGCGACTCGATACATTTGTATACAGGGCTGTTACATTGGTCTATTGTCTACAGTCTATCTTAGCGTGGCTGAAGAGCGTCCCCCATGCGTACTCATCGCAGTGTAGAGGTGGGTACTCATTGCTATAGCAACCGCATATCATCTCTGTTTACATTACAGCCTTCATCCCAAATCTGCTATCTAGTAAGTTTATAGTTGCGTGGATGCTACTCTATAATTTGCTATGTCGGTCCATAGGCCTGTCGGTCGGATGGTAACATTTTACTTTTCAATGAGTTCTTTTTGGCAATAACATCGTAACTATTCGGCGGATTGTAACGAAATTTGAAACGCTTATGTTATTTTACATTCTCTTTCATAGAGTGTAATTGACAAGGTCCTCCAAAGGTTAGTCCGGGAATTATTTGGCAATAACTTCGTAACTATTCGGCCGATTGCTCGAAATCTGATACTCTTGTGTTGTTTTACATCCTCTTTTGAATGATATGAAGCTAAGGTCCACTCAAGGTAAGTCCGGGAATTTTTTAAAGTTTTAAAGGTCGTAAGGTCATATAGTCATTAGGTCATATGGTCATAAGTCGGAATAATTAAGAGTACGCGACCAGGGTCTTTTGACCCATTGTATGTACCAACCGACACTGGAAAGGGCGGAGAACGCAAATGTCCTCTTCTCGGCCGATCTTGTGGACAAAGGTAAAGAACTCTCATTCTTGTGTTGGTATTTTGGCATCTTTGGACAAGAACAAAATATCCAAAGTTGGAAAAAATAATACCAAAACCAGGCAATGGCTTGGCCACTTTCCCAGGGGGAGGGGGAGCTTGCGCTTCGCTGCTAAAATAAAAAAAGCAGCCATGGCTAAATTTTTATAAATCTTCTGACAATATGGCATATATATTGCTCTGGCAGTACAAAATAGTACAATGATGTACAACATAGAATCTAAGATGAGTAAAATCGATAGCATTCAATGTTAGTCTATCGATAGTCAGGAGAACAGGCTGCCTAATATTTCTCAGGCTGTACAACGTATGTAGGGCAACATAGTACAAAGTTGTACAACATAGAGTCGAAGATATGTTGAATCGATAGTGTTCACTGTTAGTCAATCGATTGTCAAGACAACATGGGGCTTAATATTGCTCAGGGAATGCAACAAAGGCAGGACAACATGGTACAATATACACAGATTCGAAGATATGTTGAATCAATAGCGTTCACTGTTAGTCAATCGCTTGTCAGGACAAACTAGCGTCTAATATTGCTCATCTTGACTCTTAATATAAAATAGTTTTAGCCGAAACTTAGCTTTTTAATTTTTTAACAAAGTTAAAGATTTTTTAAACCGAAATAGATTTTTTTCAGTTAAAATCAGTTTATCTTGGAATATTTAATTCTATCCATGTTAAAGTTATTTTTTTTCGACATTTCAGGTCATCTGATACAAATTGCTTGTTTAAGGAATATCTCTAAGGTTGACGAAGTGGATAGTTCAATTGACACACGAATTTGGTAAAATGCTGTATTAAACCCTTCACCATGATAATGGTTTTGGCGAAGTATATCAGTTTATTAACGAATTTAAGTTTGGGGTATATACGAAAAAAAAAGGATCTGAAACATTTGGTGTTAAACACATCAAGTAATTGTGCCCCAACACATAAAACGTCACATCAACAAAGAGCGAACATTTAAAAACAAAACAAAAAACTTGATGTTAATCTCGCAAAAATCGGTATAGTGATGTGGCTTAAAAAATGCTACTCCAAGAAAAGAAGAAAGCTGAAAAAAAACCCTGAGTAAGCAAATTTTATATAGTGTGTTTCAGCGTGTATGGGTCTATATGCTAGAGGGGAAGGGGGGAATCGCAAGCTGTCGGTTGTTCTATAACTTCGCAAGAAAAACAGGGTGGTGAAAGGCGAAGGAAAAGAAAATTAATCTTTGATATCGGAGGAGCTATGTAATTGGTTCCGTTTGACCCAAATTAATTGAAGTAGATGTCATCGGCACGCGGACGGGTCCGAGCGCCTTTGCTTCCGATAATTGCTCCTATCAGCTGCTACGTTCGTCTCTAAATAATAGCGGAACGGCTTCCCATCTTGCATAGCCCGATCTCTCTATTCATTCCTTAATTGAATCAAAACCGAGGCTCGCGAAGAACTAAACGCCCTTAATCAGTTTGGAAAGAAGACGCTGGTGATTTTCTACAGGATACGACTTAGTTTATTTCCTCCAGCCCCTAAACACGAATACGTACACACACACATACTTATTTTAAAAACGATTTGTACTTGTTTTCTTTTTAGGGTTTTATTAACTGAGGACAAATAGCTTATCAGCATATGATAAGCCACAAGTTTGATCTGAGTTGGAACTTCGGCCTAGCAACTAACTTGAATCAATGTGACTAAACTTCGCTAGAAGAAAGAAGCCATGGTTTGACTCGATTGAGGCGTAAGTCGTAGCCATATGTATCTATAAGACGGCTACAACGTTGTTCGCCCATAAGACTCATTCACCTGTATGCGTAAACTGCCGGGCGCGCTCGGTGAAACCTTTACTCATTGCAAAATATATTATATAATATTTTATAGGATATTATCATCATCATCATCACTAACTCTATAATTTAAAAAGGGGATTTTTTGAGTATTTGAATAAAAATTTCATCTTAGTTTGGTTATGACTTATGTTTTTTATCAAAGTTATTTCTAATAATTCTTTTATATTATCAAAAAACAAAATGGTGAAGTTCAGAAATAAATATGAGTATCGAAATTTTGTGAATTTTTTAAAACCCAAAGAATTACAAATGGTGAAGTTCAGAAAATTTATTTTTATATTTTAGCAACGTGATATTTTGAAAGGGGGGAAATTTAGTTTAGAGTTCCTTTTTGAAATTATTATAATTGGCGAAGTTCAGAAAATTTATAAAAATTTAAACATGGCTGCTTTTTTTTAGATTTTAAATTTTAATCTTAGTAGCGAATCGCAAACTCCCCACGTAGGGGGGAGTGGCGAAGCCATTTCCTGGTATGTTATTATATGATATTATATGGTATTATATGATATTATATTATATTGTATTATATGATATATGTGATATCACCCCACAAATAATGATAATAATCAGGAAGTAGAGATATTTTTGTACCACAATATAAGAATTTCAAAGAATATGCAGCTGTATTTATTTGCGACATGGATTCTTTTCCCTGGAAACGCCGGATACCTATGCTAGTACAACATATGCGAAAATCAAACGGGTAAGGGGGCAATATTAAGCAAGTGCTCCAAACTTGCGTGTCCAATTTCGAATTACGTAGCACTATCGACGCAAGATTTAGTCAAGACACTGATAGCAAAGGCTTTGGTATATATGAGCTGATACATTTCATTTTGGGAATGTTAGAGAAGTCCTTTGAAACATACTTTCCCTGGTGATGACGATGCTTATCCATTCCACAGGGGACTTTGAGCAATGTTGGCTGTTAATTTATTCTATGTACTAACCCAATCAATTGTTTCGTCGGATTTTCCCATATAAATATATATATATATATATATATATATATATATATATATATATATATATATATATATATTAGGGTGATCCAAAAAACGGGGGGAAAATTTCATAGTGCACTGATCCTTTCTCCACACCACTGATTGAATACGTGTTGCATTCCTTTCCTTGTGTGCGAAATTTCATTACAATACAATGATATTTAGAGGTAGCTCCACTTTCAATATTTTCTTTTTTCTTCTTATTTTCAGATTAAGGCAATCAGTACTCGTTCGACCCCCGAGTGTTGGCTTCTTGGGAAGCCTGTTGATTCTCTATCATGTGCCCCTCATCCAGGTAGGCGGGATGTGATGTCGTTGTACCTGTTCCATCACGTCGTGGAAAATAATACTGTCTCGAAAGGTCGGAACTTGGCATGTGGCGAGGTCCTCACCATTTGGGAAAGGGACAGGATCCAGACACAGCGGATGAATGCTTGTGTCAGGAAACTGCAAGGAATCCACGAGGAATACCAAGCACCCAAGAAACACCGGACTCGTGTGTGAGAGTCGGACCGTGTCAAGTAGAAGATGTTCCTGGATGACCTGCAGGATCTCTTCGATATTGTCGCAAACGATGCACTCCAGACGATGACTAACGAAGAAGATAAGGAGTTCCTCAACATGCAGCGTGAGGACATCTTCTCGTCCAGCATTGCAGGGATCGACGCGAAGAAATCTGGAGTCGAGGCTAGACGTGGGAAGAGAAATGACCAAGAAGCTGCTCTCAAGCAGAGTTACGACAAACGACAGGCTAAACTTCAAGGAGCCGAAGCTGCATTCAGTTCTAGATCCACATCGTCAGAGGAGTCTCAGGCTGAAGACGACTACCGACCTACATCTTCAACCTCTGCATCTGATCCTCCGCGAATAGCCCCAAATCATCTTCAAGTCCTTGAAATCTTCGGCGCCTTGGATCGAATCAATCTTCCAGATCGTGGTGCGGCGTTCGTCACTGGCCCACGATATTTCTGGTCTGAACTTGTCCCGAATTTCGATACGGCGGTCGTATCGTCACACACGCCAAATCCAAGACGAAGAAGCGCGGAAGAATTTTCAAGCAGCTGGTCCCCTTCTGCATTGGGGCGGGAAAATGCTGCAGTAGATGAGAGGGAAGGCACTGGAGAAGTTCAGGCCGCAGCATCTCTGGAATTGCTCGAGTTTTGGAAGATTCATGACGAAGTAGTCAGATTAGGCTTCGATACAACTGCAAACAACACTCGCCTCCACAATGGCGCGTGCGTCCGCATCAAGGAAGGTCTTAGGTAGGAGTTGGCAATGTTGGCGCTCCGCCATCATGTGGATACCCTTTTTGAAGGACATTTAGGGCAGCTTCGCTCCCAGATGAAAAATTACCTGCATGTGCCCTGGCTGATCCAACAAAGTGTCTGCGCGATGACTACTTCGAGTCCCTGCAGCTCGTAGCCTTCCCTGTTTTTCGGAGGGTGCACAACGACTCAACCATCGGCTTGTGCCCCTGGTGCCATCCACCACGCGATGTGGATGTCAAAGGGCATCTACTGCCTGAAAATGTTCCTGTTCCGACACCAATTCAAGACAACGAAACGAGAGGAGCGGAATGTGACTTGCATGACGCTGTTCATTGCCCTGGTGTACGTCCACTTTTGACACGAAGTTCCTCTGTTATCCCACGCCCCATACAACGACATCATGACGATGAGGACTGAACTTCAGAAGTACACGAACCAGATGGACGTCGCTGCAACCGCGAGCGATGCCCTCCAACATCATCTCTGTTATTTAGCGGAAGACTCGGACGGCCTTTCACTGTTGGACGACCGGATTCAACACAAGATGAAGGCCGACTGCGTGACTCGGATGAAGACCGAAAATCCGACCGAAGATCACCTACGCCAGGTCAAAAATCGAAGACAAACGGGACATCCGCCTTGATACCTTCTTCACCAACAGGTCTCATCGTGTTTTCGACGTCCTCAGGAAAGGCGGAGCCCAGGGAGCGGAGCAGGGCTTCCTACAGATTAATCCTTTGGCTTTGGAAGGGTGACAAACTGTACGAGGACTTTCAGGCCAGAATCAAAAGCCTGAGAGTGGCGAACGACATAGCTGAACGAGAAGTGGCCCTGGCAGAGGCGTAAGATGCGACGCTGACGAAGGATGAGGATCAGGTGCAATTCATCTTCAGTCTCATTCACAAACACCGAATGACCATCCTGACGCTCTCAAAGACGAACCTGACGAAGGAAAAGTGAAAAGTGGAGCGACAAAATGATGAGATAGAGAGACGAAATTTGACGTGTAATTCCTTTTCGCGAAGTGTAATATAATTTTTATTTTTTCGGACCACTCTAATATATATATATATATATATATATATATATATATATATATATATATATATATATATATATAAGCAGTGTGTCTCTAATGTCTTCCTATCTAGAAGAGTATGGAATTTAATGCGGCCTTACAGCCGTGGTCGGGAAGAAATGAAAAGATTGCAATTGGATTAGGCGGAGCTTTCTTAGCTGCCGGATGGCCGAGTGGTCTATGCGACCCGGTAATTGATCGCGGAGACGCGACGGTTTTGCCTATCGGTTCGCTTCTTGCCACATGGAACTTATTCTTCCTATTGCAAGGTTGCAATGAAATTAAACAGAACACATCTCTTTTAGATCAAGAGAGAAGTGATCGAAGGATTCAGCTACTGATGAAGATATGTACAAGAGACCTCGTACTGGGGAAAGTACACAATTGAATGTTATTCTCCACTATGTAAGAAAACTTTTGGCACACCCTGTTTCTATAAGTTTTGCCTCCAAGCCAAGAGCTAATTCTAATCACTTCGAGTTATTGCTAGCCTAGATCCACTAGAGGGTGCGAGGTGCAAAATGTTGCAGCTGACATCTGGAATATTGCGCGCCCACAGGCCCTCGACGTCCGCGGGGGAATATTTTATATTTCTTCCATACATTTTCACTTCCTCCATCTATACCACTTTCTTTCCCGATCTCTCTTTACAAAACTCCTCGGGGAGATACCCTCGTTAGTTTTAGGTTATAAATTCCTTTTTTCCAAATCCTTCCCCCAAACAATACAGACTAGTCTTTAGTGACGATCGAATTCTTCATTTGATCTTCAATGAAGATGAGTTCTATTAAACATTCCGAAGAAGTAGCGCGTAACATTCGTCTGAATGTAAAAGTATGAGGAGAGAAAGCATGGCGGCTCATAAGATCGGTTTGGGGGCATCTTTCTTAGAGTGGAATATGCGACCCGGTAATTCATCGCGGGGCCGAAGGGGTTGTCTATTGATTTGATTCTTGCAACATGTAGGTTCTTTCTTTTCACAACGGCCTTTTCGCTTACTATACATTCCCGCTTTAGGTCCCTCTGCAACTTATTCTGGTGACAGCCGCCAACTTGAGTTATTCAGGTGTCCTTCAGGAGTCGTTATTCTGGTGGGAAGTCCCAGACGACTTTAATTTTAGTCATCCCCAGAATAAGTGATTGTGTTCATCCCTCAAAATGTTATTCAAGTGACACCCAGAAGACGTCGACAGAGGTCGATATTCTGGTGATCCCCAAATTCCTGTTAATTTGCAAAATCCCAAATTCCTGTCAATTTGAAAACTCCTCAAATTCCTGTCAATTTGCAAAAATACAAATTCCTGTCAATTTGCAAAAATACAAATTCCTGTCAATTTGCAAAATAAAAAAAATCCTGTCAATTTGCAAAACCCTAAATTCCTGACAATTTGAATAATCCCCAAATTCCTGTCAATTTGCAAAATCCCCAAATTTCTGTCAATTTGCAAAATCCCAAATTCTTGTCAATTTGCAAAATCCGCAAATTTCTGTCAATTTGCAAAATCCCAAATTCCTGTCAATTTGCAAAATTCCAAATTCCTGTAAATTTGAAAAATCCCCAAATTCGTGTCAATTTGCAAAATCCCAAATTCCTGTCAATTTTAAACTTCCCAAATTTCAGTAAATTTTCCAAATCCCCCAAATTCATACCAATTTATAAATCCCCCGATTCCTGTCATTTTAACTCCACGCCCCCAAATCTTTATTAATTTGCAAAATCCCCCAATTCCTGTCAACTTGCAAAATCCCCCAAATTTCCGTGAGGGAGATAAACTGCTTAGAGGTATGACGCCATAAAAATATCTTTCTCGGATGCTATTTTGACCAAATCTTTGAGTGAGCGGCCTTTATTAATTTCCATTTGCATCACAAAACTATTTGTTAACCGGGTTCAACCTTTGCATCCAATCATCGTTTGAAATGCGAAAATCACTCCACTAAAAATGTTTTTCTACATCCCACCCTTTTTTTATTGATTCGTAGTGGGTGGGAAATGGTCCTGCTCTTGGGGCTCTGAAATAAGCGAGTCATTTGATATGCGCCGTAATGGGAGTAGATCGGGTAGACGGAGATCTACTAATTCTTTCCTTTAATTAACCAATCACTTTGTAGCGAACAATTTACGCAACCAATAAAAAAAAAACTAGGCAATTTAACGAGTTGGATGGGTTAAATGATATATATATATATATATATATATATATATATATATATATATATATATATATATATATATATATATATATATATATATAGAGAGAGAGAGAGAGAGAGAGAGAGAGAGAGAGAGAGAAAGAGAGCGAGAGAGAGAGAGAGAGAGAGTATTTGTGTGTTGAGATAGAATGTGTGTCTGTGTAGATAAATGTATCTGTTTATAGGGAAAGAGTGTGTATGTGTAAAGAAAGAAAGAAAGACAGAGAGAGAGAGAGAGAGAGAGAGAGAGAGAAAGAATTTTAATTGTACTTTTTTTAATAACAACTTTACCCAAATCTCTTACTTCCTCCCAATTTTCTCTCGCTCTACTCCTTCTGCTTCTTATGTCTTCCATGACGATCCTGTTTAATTTATTGGTCAATAAATTTGAAGTTGATTGCTTCTAATTACACCATGAGTTTGAGAGTTCTGTAGACTTTTATAGCTAATGTATTAATAATGAAAGCAAATATACGATTCCATTTGAGAATGAATATTGGTCTCTCATTGCTGATTTCATTTCTTTTACTCTTTTTTTTTTTTAATTTGAGTCTTAGTAACTCAAGATTTTTGACGATGAAAGAGAATATTCGAAGACAATTTGGTAATTAATATTCTGTAGCGTCTATGAATTTATTACTTCGTAATTCATTATATCAATTAGTATATTCTGTATATATAAACCACTTTGTAAATGGTGTAGCTCCATTCAAATATACAAGGCTTTTGCCATTTATGTGGAAGAAAAATGCAAATTATAAAGTTTACAACCGCAGATAAATATACGATGTAAAATATAGCGGGAGGTAAAAATTAACCATAGAATCCAACAAATGCTCTTGACTGAGCTAATCGATTTACTAACCCAAACTAAAACGATGGCATATATGGATTGCGCTCTCGGTTATTAAACAATGGTATTTAACATTGAGTACATTTCATATAATGAATATAAATTAAAAACATTTCTATATGGGTATAAATGCATAGTTTTAAGTAACATTGGAAGCTTAATTATATATTATTTGAAAAAGTCGGTGAATTATTTAATACGTATCTAATGCTTTATTAGAATTTCTGAAACCCTCCGTTCGAACTATCTTTTACGTTTCTCCTTCCTTCTTCAAATTCAAAGGCAGATTAATTCTGATGCCATTTTGAACTGAGGAGAAGCTAAAGATATGGATGGAGTAGTAATTACTAAGTAACACTGGAACTCAACCATTGAGTAAAGAAAGCGAAGACCCATTAAACTGATGATAACTTTGGTTATAAAGATGCTTGATTAATGAAACATTAGCAAACTTATGGTGTACATGGTTCTCATTTGGATATTAGCCTCTTTAAAGTAAGGCAAAATAACCGAAAAAACACAAAATACATTATATGGAAGTTTCAGGAAGGAATGAAGTATTTCCACCTGCGAATTGGATTGTCAACATTATTTTAAAGGAAACGATTCCTCTTGTTTTATTACAAATATCATACTATTTAGACTACCATTAGTTTTAAGAACAACATTAGAATCACCAATAATTGACTATCAGGTTAAACGACATCTTTCTTCTTCACTAAAAGATGAGTTAGAAATATTAGAAGCAAAGATTTGTTCCTTCTTTTACATCAATTAAGAGAGTGAAAATATTTTTGTGAGAATTTGCGCTTTCAAGTAATTGCGATAGGCAGAAATTTGTATTTTAAAGGACTTGTAACCTACATAACATTTTTGTTTTCTGTATTTTTTAGAAATTTGTACTTTAATCTCAGTTTAATTTGGTCTACACTATTCTAGCAGTCCTAAAATGTAGTGGACCCCCTGCCCCACTCAAGGAAAGTCATTTTGCTTTCTTACAGAACTGCACAATGTTCATCTGAGATTTGTGTCTTCTTTTTCCCTAGTAGCCTATGAATTTCAATTTTGTGATTGCCCTAGTGAGACGCAGGTAGAGAAGGAGATAAAGAGATGGGGAAAGGGTACCAAAGAGTAATTAAAATAAAGGAGCTAATAGATATTAATACTAAAAATTAATCACAAGATAAAAAAATTAAATACACTTTTCTGAGTACAATTTAGAATATATATAATCAAGTTCCTATAAGCCAAGACAACTAAAATTGAAAACAGAAGGTTTTAGGCACCAGTAGACTTTCTGACAATAATTTTTATGCCTGGAGGACCTTTTAGAATTTTCTTCAATTCAACCCCCTTAACTCCGAAACCAACGAGAGAAATGACAGTTTGGAGTGAATTTGGATGGCGTTGAATGTATGCTCTCTAGTTTGGATGATGGCAAAGAAAGGGATTAAATTTTGTGATTTTTTTAAGATACATAGTAAATAAGCATTTAAACGATAGTTGTACAATAAGCTGAATAAAATAATAAAAAAATATAGAATCATTCACTTAAACGGAAATTACTAATGAGAATTAATATACTATTATTGCACTGAATATATAGCTTCACTTTAGGCACTGTGAATACAATGTACAGCAGCTGGTAAAAGTTTTTGAAAACCTTGAAAAATTGGGGAAATTAAATAAATGCAGGATCATACAGTTTTAATTGAATATCAATATGAATATAACAGTGAAATAAGGATGAATAAATATTAATAAGTTAAATATTGCCCAAACAATTAAAACGAATTAACGAAATTTACCAAAACATGTAACATCAGTAACTTATAACACATAAACCCATGAAGCTCTGTGAAAATTACAGTAACACCAAATTGAAACATGAAGCTCAGTATCGTTGAGAGAGAGTTCTTTGGTAGTGATCAGAGTATTTATTCTTTGAAGCATGCTCTCCATGAGTGTGCCAAACCAGAGGGGTATGATGTTGGCTCACTCCTCAAGGAAAATTTCCTTCAGTTGGTCTTTGGAGCATGGCAGATAATGTCTTACGGCCTCTTTCAGGTCCTGCCAGAGGTTTTCCTTCGGATTCAATCTAGAGACTGAGGTGGTCATCGCATCATGATTATATTGTTATTCCGGAATTACTGTATGGTAGACGCAGACCTGTGACGTGGGGCATTCATTATCCTACTCGAAAATCACATTCGTGGCATATTTTGAGAGGTCTCGGGCTGAGAGTACTATGTCAATCTGAGTAATACTTGGTATTTCTTTGGATTCATGGTGCAATCACAAACGATGAGACGACCCACGCTTGAACTTGACATGCAGCCACATACCATTACAGATCAGCTGCCATGCGTTGAGAACGTGCCAAAGCCAGTCGGCATCGCTTCTGTGAAGATTGATCAGCGACTTCTCTTGGGATTTATATGACTTCAGGCCTTGTGCAAGTAGTCTTTGACTGACTGTTTTGACTGATGCATTAACCTGGCCGCCTTCTGTCCATTCTTGTTGAAACTGGACAGCGGTTGTCTTACACGTGCTTGCAAACTTACATCAACATTTTCATAGACATACACAAGGAATAAAAAAATCCATGTCTCTGAAAACTCTTGTCCGCCGCTGTAGTTAGAGAAATTGATAACTATTCTATTTACCGAATGTTAAATTTATCGATAACGCATACACATAGAGCGAATTAAATGATTGTCGAAAAATGGAGAAATAGGCTTCGATGAATGTCGCTGGTCGTTGAGAAGAGATTTCAGTGGTCAGTATACAACGTTACATTGGATTCCAGCAAAGATGGAAAACGTCTCGTCATGCAGGCGTTTCTTCTTCTCCGACCTGTATATGAAAATGGATCCGAGAATGGATTTATTGAGAAAGTAATGAATTAACTCTAGTTTCTCTCGATGGATGTTTATTCTCCCAAGAGAGGAGAGTCTGGCTTGTCACCCGCTTAGAGAGGGATGTAGTTTTAGGAAAAGCTGCAGCTGGAGGAAACGGTAAAGAGATAGGAACAATCTTATATGGCGAAATAAGAAGAGGTTCTCATATATCTTTCTATCTGTTTTCCTTTCTTTCTCTCTATCCCTCTCTCCCACTCCTTTCCATATCTCCCCCTTTCTTTCCATTCCCCCTCCTTCTCTCTAACCCCACTCCACCACCCCGAAAGCCCGAAGTGACTCTCCGGTTACCCAGGCATGTAATGTGCGTATGTGAAAGTCGGTTGCCGATGTCCCCACAATTTCATACGAAAAAATACTGATCATTATTTTCCAGGTTTCCAGAGCTGTGTGTGAACATTTATTTTGTGTTCAATTTTGTAATGTTCATGAAATAACTATTTCCTTAGTCTGGAACATTTTGAGTGGATTTTTAGTTGGTTGCGAGTCTAGTCGCGAGCAACTCTACATCTCACTTTGTCAGTCGGTCGGTTGGTCCCCGTTACTATTCGGCCGATTCATACGAAATTTGAAACCCTTATGTTGTTCTACATTCTCTTTCGAATATTATAACAGCCAAACTCCTCCTAAGGTTAGCTCCGGAGTTATTTTGTTTTGGCAATAACATAATAACTATTCAGCCGAATCTAACGAAATTTGAAACCCTTATTTTGTTTTACATTCCCTTTTGAAGGATATAATTGCCAAGGTCCTCCCAAGGTTACTCCAGGAATTATTGACAGTTTTGAAGGTAGTAAGGTCATATATCAGAATATGAGAGAGCACGCGACTTTTTGGTCAGCAGACCTTCTTCTAATAACCATGGAATGAATATACAACACATATATATATATATATATATATATATATATATATATATATAAGAAGCGCAATTTATCCCTGCTGCCACAGCGGCGTTCGCTCATAACTGACGGTCATTCACGCGTGAGCGTAAACTGCCGGGAGCACGATGTGAAACGTTTACTCATTGTAATTATATTATATTATATTATATATTATATAATATTATATCTGTATCGAAAGACGCTCAATCTGTTCCTTCTTCCACAGTTTACGCGCGCGCGTAAACTGCCGAGCATGAACAGTGAAAAGTTTACTCATTAAAAGAATATTATATGATATTATTTGAAAGGAAGAATGCGCAACTCTCATGACTCTGCCTTCATCGATAAATAATAATAATCAGCAAGTAAAGAGATTTTTGTGCCACAATCTAAGAATTTCAATCAATATGGATCTGTATTTATTTGCGTCAGGATTATTTGGTCCTGGCGACGCCGGGTACCTCTGCTTGTTCCCAATATGACCCAGATTAGTCAAATATTAATCTAGTAACTAACGAGGAACCTGCATTTAAACTTCTGATGCAAATTGTAGGTAAATAGTCTATAATCCTATAGTTCAAGACTCTTTGCTGGTCTTAAGTCTACGATTCTATAGTTCAAGACTCTTTGCTGGTCTTGAGTCTATAATTCTATTGTTCAAGACTCTTTGCTGGTGTTGAGGTAATAATTATATAGTTCAGGACTCTTTGCTAGTCTTGAGTCAATAATTCTATAGTTCAAGACTCTTTGCTGGTCTTGAGTTTATAATTCTTTTGTTTAAGAATCTTTGCTAGTCTTGAGTCTATAATTCTATAGTTCAAGACCCTGTTGGTCTTGAGTCTATACTTCAAATGGTCAAGTCTCTTTTCTGGTCTCGAGTCTATAATTCTCTAGTTCTATATTTTCTAGAAGTGAAATGATATAAAACCTATTGGGACACATATCACGTAGATTAGAGTAACCATTTTATCAACCACATCTATGGTAAGGAGGAATACAAACTAGTAAATTGGCTGTCGCAGGTAGCAGATATACCATCTGCTCCTCTTCTCCCTCAATCTCCTAAGCGGTCTGAGGTAGAATTGATGCAATATGCTCCTTTTCTCCCTTAATCTCCTAAGCGGTCGGAGGTAGCAGAGGTGCCATCTGCTCCTCTTCTCCCTTAATCTCCTAAGCGGTCGGAGGTAGCAGATATACCATCTGCTCCTCTTCTACCTTAATCTCCTAAGTGGTTGGAGGTATCAGATATGCTATCTGCCTCCGGGAGGCTGAAAAACAACATCATCGACGAATCCCCTCTTTTTTGTCGTTTGCTCTCAGTTTCTAGTCCGAGTCGGGCGACAGAGGCGCACCTCTATTTGCAATAAGGAACCTCAAGGAACAACACAGCATTCGGAGTACTGCAGGTAATTTGTTGCCGTTCGGAACCCTTTATTCCGCGCTTGCGCAACTACCATCCTAAATCCTTAACATGTAAACTTGGTAAATATATCTGTATAAATAAACTTTCTGTTATTTTCTTTTATATACAGTTAGAAGACAAATTACACCTTGTATCTTCCCCTCATGCAAGGATTGGCATAAAAAGGGAACGCGGACTCATGAGCAGAGCGGGGCAATCTTTATCAACTCTCAAGACGTCACCTGCATAGTGCTCAATTGTAGAGACTAATGTTTTTGGGGCCGAGTCGTACCTTCATTATGTAGTACAAGCCACGTTAATGGTTTGCACCTGTGTGTCCTTACATTTTATACATATTGTATAACTTCCACTCAAACATAGTAAATTCAAATGCAGAGGAACCCAACCTAAAAAAATCAACTAAAAATTCAATTGAATTTTGTTAAATAAAAAGTAATCGGTTTGTGGGTACAATTATAATGGCAATGATGACGAAGGAATAAACTGACCACTTTCCGAAAAAACGTGGTTACAATTGTTGTCCCAATGCCTATGCTTGAAAGGCGCGGAAACCAATGTATTAGGTTTGTTAACAAAAAGTGGGGTGGTGAAGGCCAAGTAAAAGAGATACTGATATTTAAGAGTAAGGTTTTGAAAAGATACAGGCGCTCTTTTCAGGGGAGATTCTCTAAGCGGATTTAGCCCAAAGAACCCTCGTTAGTTCACTGTTAAGAAAGGTAAATTAAACGGGGAAGAGTTGAGAAGAGGGAAAATTCGAAGTACAAGGTCCGTTCTACCGGGAATGAGAAATTGTGTACTTACCTTGAGTAACTTCGGAATTGAGATCTTACCTTAGAAAACCGCTGGGCCGTACTTTGAAGGGGAGGAAACGGAACGAGTTAGGAGTCTTGGGAGCAGGCCCGTAGCCAGGCCGTGATTTTTGGGGGGGCTATTTCTATTTTAAGGGGGGCTAATTTTTTACACATATTTTTTTAACAAATACCATGTTGATATTTAAGTTTTCGGTTCGCCTTAATTACATATATCTAACGCTGGGAATGGAGTGATAAGAAAAATCCACTTACCAGCCAGTTCCTTATTAGCTACCGCGACTACAAAGCCAACAAAAGTTCAGAGTCCATAAGTAGCATTATTGCTGTAGTTCTTTGAGTTGAGATTATAGTATTTTGTTATGATAATACATAAAAACACTTGTATTTTTATCATAAAATTGATTTATAAAATTATATTTAATATGATTAGTTTGGGAAATAGAATTGCAAATGGGTTACAGTGATTTGAGGATTGTGAAGATGGGGTTTGCTACAAAATTATTGGAATGGACTTCCAGAATTGGCGAGGAATTCTTAGAAAGTTTGAATGTATTTTAACTTATAGAATAGCTAGGGGCAAAATAAAATTACAGAGCTTTACTGTGCAGGCAGTTCTTCGAACTAGTAAGCCAACCAGGCAGTTCACCAAACCAAAGTTGTAATATGAAGCAGGAGCCACAGACAAAATAACCTCTTCCAGAAGATATCTGTGAGTAAATGTACATGATTGTTGTGTAATGTTTCACACAAACGAGAACTTCTCCCTTGTGTGTAACTAATATCATATTATTATTTTAGACTAAAAGAATTGGGGGGCTAATCAGATTTGGGGAGGCTAAGCCCCCTATAATTCCCCGTGGGTACGGGCCTGATGAGAGGGGGCGTGTTTACTCGTCGAGACGTAGGGGAATTATATCGAGTTGCATCTCAGAAAGCGGGAAAGAACCCATGATGTGGGGAAGGGAAACTTCATTCCCCCGCGTCGTAGGGAGTATAAGGGGCACTCAAAACAACCAAAAGAGGGAGGTGGGGCAACTAGGCCAGGACACGTGGGAGTGTGCAGAGCCCGGCAAGTGAAGGGCATGGTCCATTATTGTTACATAATCCTGCTTCATATCTTCTTTATCCAATTATTCACGATAATTACAAAACTAAATGATAATATTTTCTTGTCTGTCGCCATCACAGTATTTATGTATTTTTGTTTCGTTCACATTTTTCCTCCCTGGACATCCTTCATTGATTCGAAACTATTCATATTCAATCAGTAGTATGGATCAGCGCGCTTCAGGTAATGACGTCATGACACCAAATATTCGAGCGCACTCAATCCCGTTCAGATCAGATCAAATGAAGGTGTCCGGTATTGCTTTTTCTACAGCACCGTTTTGAATACTGATACTTTCGCGGTACCTCTCTTAGTTATTAGTTATATATAAATTAAAACAACCCTAAACCTAATCGTTACACTTTTGTTTTCATTTCATCAGTCAAAATATCCCAGCGCGAGTAATAATAGTTATATAATAGTTTTGAAATACATCTTAAATACATTAATTATTATTGTTATCAAGAAATTAATATGTCACCTTTGAAAATAAAGTAAAATCAATTTTAATAAAACCCCCTCCCACAACTTATTCAGCGAATGTTTCTATCGTTATTGACAATACTCTATCATCGGTTATGATCAAATTATAAGATTTTTTATCGCCTCTTAGTTCTATTTGACCTAAAATAAAGGACAGGATTAACGTACTGGTATGAAAAATGAAGTTTGGAATAGCGTTAAGTTGAGAAACGTATCGTTTTTCACAGACCAATCACTGAAAATGTGGTGTTCTCAAATCTCATTGGTAACTTGAATTAGTGTTTGAAATTTAAATAAATGGGTTATAAAGTAGAAAAGCCGATTGACAATAGAACTTGAAATTGGAAAAGAAACTTGACTTGACACAATAATAACATACAACTCATTGGCTTTCTTACCTCATAGATGAGACTTGATGAAATACTAATCTAATAAAAAACACACAATAGAAATTAAACTTAGGGACGAGAGTCGTGAATAGTGAGGCCAGAAGTTTAAATGCAAATGATGGATAAGGAGATATGAAAGGGTAGTTTTTGATGGAGGAGGGAAGTGTTGTAAGCATTCCACATTCACTAAGCAGGGATAGGCAACGTACCTTAAAAAACCCCACTATTGGTTAAAGGTAGATGCTGAGGCTCCTTGGAGAACCTCCTTTAAGTGGAAACCCACTATGTTACTGTTCTTATGGGCCATAAATGACCAGAGGAAACCAGGTTTGAAAAAAATGTCCATATAAGATCCTCACCCGCCAGGAAAGGTTCTCTACCCAAGAACGATCTTCAAGATATCTATTAAAATAGACAGACAACAGTGGGTAGATGGCAAAAGGGGAGGATAGAGGACAAAGAGTCAATTGGTTTGATAGATAATTCTAATAACATCCCTCGCGAGAGAAGCTTTTAAAAAGTCAGAAAGGTTTTTAAGTTGAAATAGGACATCTCTATTTTTTAAAATATTTGTACAAAAATTTATTTACTTAAAATTAATCTTAACTCTGAGTAAGGACTTCTTCTTTAGTTACTAAGGATAAAACCCATTTCACGTTCACAATGGCTTTAAAGGCGTGTAATGAAGAATCGAGGAAGAAGCGAGGAGTTTGCAAGCCAAAATGACGTATCAATTCCAGAGAAGAAAGCGTCCCTTCTGAAGAGAGAGAGAGAGAGACTTTTGATTTTGAAATTTTTTTAATTATAATTATTGTAATACAATGAAAAGATAGAAAACTCATAACATGATATGCTAGCATCGCAAAAGATATATAGGCCAGCCTTACCATTGACCTCGAGGGTATATCGAGGGAATTTCACTTAACATCAACTCACCAAGTAGGCACGAAGTGTTCTCATGTTTTTTAAGTCAGAGCCTATAATTATGGAGACCTACCTTTCCTTCTTCGTCTATAGGCTCTGCATCTTAAGTCTAACACGAATGGTGCCTCACAAGAAATGACTAAGGGTAACGAAAACCTTGTCGTTTTTACAACGGGGCTCGAACTCAGGTTAGATTGAACTCAATAAGTCGCTCTCTACCTCGTAGTGGTAAGCGAGGACACGTTCGATAGCTGTATTATGCTATTTCGACATGTTCTAGGCTTGGAACAGGCATTTTAAATATTAATGAATTGAGTTCCAAGATCTGAGATCTAATCCTTCCTGTACTAGGTTAACCTCTCGTTAGTTTTGACGTTCATTTATTTGAGGAAGTTGTGGTCCGAGCTTGGATCAAGATATTGACATACAATTAATTATAAAGAATTTAGGAACAAACGTCATTCTGGAAGAGACCAATATGATATTTAATGATGTAATTTAAGATGGAAGGGAAACTAGCGAGGACAAATGCGAGTGAAGAATAGCGATATGAAAAAACATCATTTTTAACCCCGAAAAAATCAGACCTTATTTTTATCGCGCTCTGATTTTAATTTGATTTTAGGTAAGACCTTCTTAATATCTGACATCATGACGAATTTATTAGATCGAAACCGACAGAGAAGATTGAATATGGAATTAAGGAGGTCTAGCCCCGGAGAGGGAGGGGGTGGAGTGAATTTTAAGGCTACAATTGAACACACGTACGATCTTTCTAGTCGTTTGAGTTGACAATTTTATCATAGGACAATGGGAAAAAATATGAAATTATAATCTTTGAGGTGCACGTGTATTTTCTCAAAAATGCCCTCATTCAACTGATTTTCAAATACCATTAGGCACTTTCCGTTCAGTTTGGCTTTGACTTTATTTAAAATTACCAAAACAATTTTGAAATTAGACGGAACTCTCGATAAAAGTTCCTTGAATCAAGGTAAACCGACATAGAATCTGCCATATCGCAGTTCGATGGAGTTAAGAAACTCTTCACTATTTGATTGTTCTATGGATCTATAGGGTCTCGATAACGAATTCTCTCTCTTGTTTCGTAGGCTGGGCTATGTAATCAGCGAGCTTCCATAGGAAAAATGAAAATATATATAGCTAGATTCTTTATTCCTTGACAAATAGCTGGAATAAGCCTTGAATAAGCCTTGAATAAGCCTTTTCCACAAAAGTACACCTATATTAATAGTAATTTCATCTTTGAGAGTTACCGAAGGTCGTCCGGTCTGCGGAGAAGACGCGATTAACTTCTCGAAGAGCTCAGGTTTCGTCCTCTCAAAAAGTCCCACGATTTTTGTTCGTAGGAGAGAGTAATTCTGCGCCGAGAGGACTGCAGCTGGAAGACGATCGACCGTCTCGGGAGGCAACCCAGCCAAAATATGGTAAACTTTCGTTTCTTCTCGTTGTATTCTTGAGATGTGAAATTGCGCCTCCACAAATTTGAACTATCCTGAGACTGCTGCTTCATTAAAAACAGGAGGGCTGATGGAGATCGCGTCCGCGAGTTCCACTTCTTGGTGTGGATAAAGAAAAATATATATAGCTGAGTTCTTTATTCTTTGGTAAATAGCTGGAATAAGCCTAGAAATGGCGAACAGTAATGATAACTTTTCTTCTTGAATAATAATAACTCTTTCGGTACTGACCTTTTCCATGGATGAATGAATGAAATGAAAAGGAAAGTGGAAGAACAAGTTTTAGATCCCCGTGCCCCTCCCCCAACCCTTGACCAGTCCCTCCCGGAGGAGAGACCCGGTCGGGGGGGGGCGAGACCCGGTTCCACCGAGTTTCCTCGGCGCCCTCCTCCCTCTGGGCCCGAAGGCACCGAGGGAAAAGAGCTCCGGAGAGGGGGAGAAGAAAGAAGTAAGGATAGGACAGACTGAAATCAAGTCAAAGGCTTGAAAGTTGACCAAGTTGGCCTGTGGACCTGCTTAACCTGGGACCCGGACCCTGGTGTTTTTATGTTTTCCTAGCTTTTAATTGTTAATATTTGCTGTACCTGTCCCTGGTGTTAGTGTTTGGCCCATCTTTGGATAGCGGTAAAGGAGGAAGGTGATTGAAGTGGAAGGAAGTTGGAGGTTTGCAGAGAGGTGCAAGTTGCGTGGAGGTCACGCTAATCTCTGTACTATAAACTGATTTTAGATTTAAGTTCGAAATAAGTTAGAGTGAAAGTTTGTCTGATTGTTTATTTCTGTGGTTGTTTTGTTATTATCTTAATTGTGTATGAGATAGGCGTTCAAACCGTTATTAGCGTTATTTGTTTTCCTGCTATGTTAATAACTCGAGTTTCTATGTTTTTTTATAGCATAATTCTCGTATCTGGATCTGTTGTATGGGCTCATGTCCCTTAGTTATTTATTTGTTTAATTCCCTTCTTTATTCATGTTGTTTTTCCTTTTTCTTTCATTTGCACTTTTTGGTTAGTTTTGTTATTCCTTGTGGGTATCAAGTCCAATCCGGTCAGTTTGTCATTATTCGTGAATTTTTTTGTCACAATCAGGTTTTCTGATTTGGTTTACACGTAAATCTCCTCCTCTTCCCTTTGGTCCGGTTTGTTTTTAACACTAGGAAACAGCATATGTTGTCTCCATCCTGCTCCTCCTGCTATTTGATTATTTAGTTCCTCTCCTATTTCTTCTTGTGTGTTTTCTATGATTTTTTGGCTCTTTTTTAAATTATTTTGTTTAATGGTTTTATTTTCTCTTTGATGTGCAAGTCTCTTCTTTGTTTTTTTTTCTCTAATCATCGCATGTTCGTAATTATGTATACTGCCTTATTCTGTATACGTTGCATTCTTATTAGATTGCTTCTTGAAGCCGTATACATGGCAATTGCTGGATATATCAAAGTAGGCTGTATCATGGCCTGTTAGATCTTTTTCTTATTTTTCATGTTTAGATTTCTTAATATGTAGAGTAAAGTTAGCACGCCTCGTGCTTTGTTTCTTCTTTCGGTCACGTGTTTCTTGTAATCATTTTTGGTAATAGTTAGGCCTAAAATATTGCCTTTACCGTTATACCTCTATCGCTCTCCATCTACGTAAACGTCAGATAGTTTTCTGCGGTACAGGTATAATTTTAAATTTATCTTTATTCGTTTTAATTTTCCATTTGCGTTCATACTCGTTTATATTTTCTATTTCTGTTGTCGTTACTCTGACCTGCATCTGAGGGTTCCGATAAACACAGGGAATTAATTGAGTGAAATCATCTGCGTATTGTATGTTTACACAGCCCCGTTCCTTGGGGGGAAAATGTCCGAGGTATACACTGAGTATAGCGAAGGACTTAAACATCCTCCCTGAGCGAGGCCCGCATTAAGCTTGAATCTTTCACCTCGGTAATTTCCCGTGTATATGTATGCATATCTTTCCATTACGTAGTCGCATAAAATTCTTTCCAAATAGTTGTTCATTTCCAGATTTAGAATTTTATGTTGTATGCCTCTTTGCCAGACTTTATCGAATGTTTTTGATACGTCCCGGCATACAATGTCCATACTGAATTTCTCTCCTTTAACTTTGCTTATTTTTTCTGTAATCACGCTGAGGGCCATCTCCGTATTCCTGTTCTGAAGCCGAATTGTTGATTGTGTTCAGGATATGGGAAAGTCCTCTAAATCCGTTTATTTAGTTCGACAATTATTCGGTTTTCGAAGTCTATGTCGTAGTTTTCGTTTCCTCTTCGCTCATGTTGAACACTCCTTTCCATTGTTACCTGAACAATTTTTCAATCTCGCGTTCATCTTCGATTAATTTCCCGTTTCTGTCCTTAATCTTTATTTTTTCTTTACCTTTAGTATTTTACATTCTTTTTATCTTTTTTCAAAATTCGCGGGGCAATAGCTCGTTGTCAATATTTTGAATGGCTATGTCCCAGTATTCTATTTGTTTGTCCGTTATTGCGCTTAGTAGTTCCCTCTTCTTCGTTCTCAGATTGCTGACGTTCCGTTTATTATTATTTCCTCGTTTATCGCTTTTATTTCTGCATTCTTAGTTTTTATTTCGTGTGTCCATATAAAGTATTTAACTCTTTTGTATGTGTTTCTGGGTATTGCATTCTCGTCAGCTAATTTTATTCGCGTCCTTATTTTTTCCAGCTCGCCGTCGATTTCTTCTAAAGTAGCTTCATTTAGTCTGTTTGGTGCGTAGTCACTCAATTCTTGTTTGTATTTTTCCCAGTCTGCTCTATGGTATGCCTTCCATTTTTTAGCGGGTATTTGTATGGGTTGCTGATTCACGGGGAGTAGTGTTGCTGTGTGGTCGCTGCAAATAGCATCTACCGGTTCCATGTAGTAGTTAAAAGGAATGGTATTGTTTGCTAGGCAAATGCCTGGAGTTGTCGCTGTTCTGTTTTTAATTAGCGTTGGGTACTCTTGTCCTAGTCTTCTTATTATCCGCCTCTCTATTAGAGCTTGTAGGTCTTTTCCTGTTTGGTTTCTGTTCCTATATCCTGTGTACGTGCACCTTGCGTTCAGGTCTTCCTTAAACAAAGTTAGAAGTCTATTGTTAAATATTCTCACAAAGTTATTTATTGGGAGTCGCGGTCGTCGCGGTGGTTGGTATCCCGTAGCGATTATTATATTGGTTAATTCCATTTTGACCTCATTTGCGAGGTAAGATTCGGTTAATCCTTGCTTTGTTTTGTACTCTATTATTTTCTTTATTGCTATTGCTGCTCCTTCGTATGGTTCGTTTGTGTGATTAGTCGCTATTACGTTGTAGTTCCATATTTTTAGTTTATGAGTCTCACGGTTAATCCCGTAATCTGAAATTAAAATTAGGTCGTGATCTAGTTCTCTAAAGATATTTCCATATGCATTTTCTTTATCCTTTCAGCCATTCGTATTTATCTGTAAAATTCTTAATTTACTATTATCCATCTTGTTTGTATGTTCTTAAGCGGTTCTTCTTTTTGGGAGAGTGGAGGTATAACGAAAATTTATTTGTATCTTTTCCTGGCATTTCTGCCTTTCATCTCTGTCCTTGCTGAGGTCTGACTCTTATCCGTTTCAAATTTCGCGGTTGGTATTTCCGGTCTTTGGTCACATGGCGAGGTGTCCCTAGTCAATTTTCTTTTTTGTTTTTTGTTTTTTGCGTGTGTTTCTTTGTACGTTTTTCTTATTATTCTAGTCGGTGCTGCTGCTCTCAGATTCTGCTTCCTCCCTTTCTGTGTCTTCCTCTTGTTCAGATTCGCTTTCCTTTCTTTGTGTTGATCCCAAGAGTTTTTTTTTGTATCTTCTGAAATTTTTATGTTTAATATAGCCCATGAATCAATATTTTGCGGGAATTTTATTGGCTCCAGCCCATTTTTCTTGAGCATGGAGTTCAACGTGGTGGAATATGTTCCTGGTTAGGCAATGTTTAAGACGTGTGAATGTAGAATGCATGTCAGTATTTTTACGTTCAAAGTTCCTTTAAGCGTCATTTGAGTGGTTATTCCATTGTATTTCGTTGCTGCTGCCGCTGCATATGAGGTGTTTCTTGTTCCTTCTTTTCTTTGTTGTGTTTCATTTTATTATTTCTTTTCGCTTAGGACATGTCATTGCCATTGTTCTGTGTCTCCCTCCGCAATTAACACACTTTTTCGTAGAGTTTGTGCAGCTCCTCCAAGAATGTGGGTCACTGCATTCTGAACATATTTCTTCTTTTTTTCTTGGGCAGCTTGCGGTGATGTGTTATTCCATTTTGTAGCATCTAAAACAGATTTGTATATTGTGATACTGGTTTCTTTGAATGTTACAAGCTTGGATTCTCATACTGTATCCGAGAATTTCCTTCTGTAGTGCCTTTGTAAATCTCGGTTGACTCTCACACTATTTTAAACACATGTGTGTGTTCCTTAAATATGATTATGTCGTGTATCTTCATCCAGGGTAGTTGTTCCATTATTTCATTTTTTATTTCATCTGGAGAGTGTTCCCTCACTCATGATTCTACCTTACGGCATACGATGCTTCGGTTGGCAATAATATGGGGAGGTATTTTAGCCTCTAAGTCGATTTTCTTTAAAGTGATGGTTCGTGCCGATGAAAGTAGCAATTCGACATCGTTGTTTTCCGCAGAGATGACAACAAATCTATTAGCTGTTTCTATGCATTTGGTCAGGGGGATTTGTAAATCCTTGATAAGATACTTACCCGACTATATACAAACCCAATCAACAAAATAACCAACCAAGACACCAGATTGATACCTTAATAAGACAATCAAATTTAAACAACCTAAATAGGAAGAAACAACCGACTAAGAAGACAACACAGATCAAAAGTGTTAACAGAAATAATTCGAACAAAATGAACTAAAAGTGTAATAAGTGAACTATATTAAAAAGTTTAACAAAAATGATAGTCAAGTGAAAGTTAAGAGTAAAACAGAAATAAAACAAACATAGTAAACTAAAAGTGTAATAAGTGAACTATAGTATTAAGAAGTTTTAAAAAAATAATAGTGAAGTAGAAGTTAATAGTAAAACAAGTGAACAAAGTGAAACTAAAGTGAAAAAGTGAAAACAACAAGAGAAAGGGAAACAAAGTAAGGAGAGTAAAAACAAGTAACATAACAATACATAAACAAAGCTCAGAGCTAAGTTAACTCAAAACGGCATGGATGCTACAATAAACACATGAATGAAAGATGAAGAGAATAAGGGAACATAGATTAGGCGGTTCTCCCGCTTCTGTATGAGGAACATAAGTGCTAAAGTGTGAGAAAGGAAGTAAGCATGATGAATGATGAGTAAATGCATGACGGTGGTTCGGAATCCACGTTAATCAGCAGGTCCCCCTTGTCCTTCGGGCAAGGGTATTCCACCCTTTCCACATTTGACTACCGAGGTTTCTCAATCTGCCTCCTCACCAATCTCTCCTCTTTTAACTCTAAACTTTCCGTCTCCCACAGCTATAAACCCTCTTCTAAAGCTTGTTCCGGACTTCCCATTAAGCACTTCACTATCGGTTAACTTGAACTGAGAGTCAGAAGTGTGGGGAGTTTCTCCAGGAGCAAGTCGGCCGCGGGCCTCCTCCTCTTCTGTGCCCTCCACCCCCCGATCGTGCGATGGGTACAGAGGGAAGGAGTAACCGCGAGCCGTACCTTTTCTCTCCCCTCCCCCCCTAAAAATTTCCGAATTTTTAAGCACTCAATCAGAGCTTGGATCTAGCACACGATACTGAATGTGTATTCTCGCCAAATGAGGTAAAGTTTTGGGGAATCCTTCACCGACCGAGTACACTGGGATTTTTGTTCCTTTATTTACAAGCTATAATACTGGGGAGTTTAACTTCCCATTTACTAAAGCTGGAAGTCCATCTTCCTATTTACGAAAAAGATTAATACAAAGAGGGAAGTCTATCCTTCCATTTACGAAATAGATTAATACAAAGCGGGAAGTCTATCTTCCCATTTACGAAAGAGATTAATACAAAGCGGAAAATTTGTCTTCCCATTTATAAGGTTCAATGTGTGAACCGTTTAAATTTTTCAAACGAATGTTTACTTGGTTCGACCTCCACAGATCTTGTGAATTAACGCTAAACAGGCATTCTAGACTCAGATCTAAAACAGTCTCATATTCAGATTGAATCAAGGCGAGGGATTGTGAACAGAATTGACAATCGGTTCGGGGGTTTTGTCGACTTGGAGTTCGGATTCCGATAACCTTTTAAGCGACTCAACCTGGACTCTTACCTCATCATCTACTTCACTCTGAGGATAAGTGGGGACAATCCCCTGCTAAGTAAGATTAATGGTTTTAAAAGTACAGACCTCTCCACGGGGGGTATCCATCGTTAGTTCCTAAGAATTATTATTCCCCTCCCGCGAACCTGCCTGGTTAACACCGGTCACCGACCTGGAGGAAACCCTCTGGGAGTTTGTCCCCCAATCTGTCCTTACGCTGCTAATTTCTCCTGCATGGGGCCTTTGCCTTGTATCTGTTTTGAAACGTGAGGTTCCAGGAGTGAAAGGATGCCTCTTCTGTTCCCTCCTCTTTTAAGGGACTCTCGGAGAAGGCATACACAACTTTACGGTATGGCATAGAGTTCCGTCGCCAAACAGGATGCCCCAGGGTACATTGTATTAGATGACCTCAGATGTCGAATTGGATCCACTCTAAGCAAGCAACTGATCCCTTCAACCTCACATTTCAAGGAAAAGGAAGGTAAAAGTCTCTGTCTGCAAGGGGACATCGTTTTCCATCAAGTTCCATTCTGTCTACGGCAAAATCGATGCTTAAGTTTGACTTTGCTAGATACCTAGCCAGAATTTGGTTGGAACCGAAGAAAGGTGCTGACTCCGGATCCTCATTGCGTTTGGTCTATTTATCAATGAAGGTTTTGATTGTAAATGTGTACGACGTTAGTTTGCTTGAGTTGATGCCCAAATATAGGCCAACGGAGTCAGAGATAAGGACCTTTGAGAAAAAAAAATATTTAGGCATAGTACAGGTCTGAACTTATCCCAAAGTTCCAAATCTACCGTCAAAATAGGAAGCAGGAAATCTGTATCAAGATTTGGCAAAGATCCAGAACATTGTGTACATTGGCTATCAAACCCAATTGTCACGTTTTGTCCTTGTACTTGTTACAAATTAGTATCGTTTTTTACTGTTAGAGGGTAAAGGGCTAAAATGTGAGTTTTGACTTTGCAAATCTTGGACTGGTATGGTAGGAGATAACTTTAATTCGAAGTCCAACTTCACAAACCAATCGTTAAAAATTACAATATTCAACCAGATATTTGCACTAGAAATGTAATCAACAGTCGAACTTTCGACATTTTTACTTGTTCCATTCGATAAAATTTCTCGCTTCTCACTTCTTATCATTCTTTTAAGGATTTAAATCCTCTAGTACTTTGATATGTAAACAAATAGGTATATTTAGGCCTTTATTTGCCTGATTCAAAAGATTTCTTGAGGATTAACAGAAAAGTCAGATTTTGACAAATTAGTAATTTGTAACTTACATGCACTAAGACAAGGAAAAATAACTGAAAATAATTTCTTAGCCTGAAAAACTGTGAACCAGTATGTGATGGTGTCATTACATTCACATGTTTGCCATCTAAACCAGCAATACAGTTAGGGAAGTCTCATTTCCAACTGAATTCCTTCTCAATTGTCGTCAATTAGTAGGCAACTTTCTGGCTAAATACTCGAAAAATTTAATAGAAATAACTGGAACATTGTTGATAATAAGTGGATTATTTTTAATAGAGTTAAATGAAGTGTTTTGGGAGCAACTGATTTTGACAACAATAGTCGATTGACAACACTTCTCCCAGCGCTCATAATTAGAACAACAGTGGTGGGAGAGGTAGGAATCGGTGCTAATAAAGAAATGGGTCTTGTTTCCAGTTAGGAGTGAGACCTCAGCATAGGTTTTACTCTCAATTACGTGGAAGATTTCAACACTCGTCTTGATCTCAGTTAGGAAGGAGACATAGACATAGGTCTTGATCTGAGCTAATTTCAGCTTGTGATTAACCCCTACCAGAGAGTAGCGAATGAAGCGTTTGGACAGAAGAGTGAGCATCCGGATAGGAATAGGTAGTTATTCACAAAAAAGTAGGAAAAATAAGAAATCAAGGAAGAATTTTTCTTGACTTTACATATATAATGCACCATTTTATCATGTTAAAGCTACGCAAGTCGGTATCACGGTTGAATGAAAGGGAGATGTGGGTGAATGCATATATGTCGGTAAAAAGATAAGCGAAACCTGTGATTTGCCCCTGTGAGAGAGTAGCGACTTAAGCGTTTTGACAGAAGAGTGAGGATCCGGATAGGAACAGGTAGTTATTCTGGAACGAAGTGAGAATGATAAAAAATCATGGAAGAATAGTTGTGGCTACAACAAGGCTAAGAATAACAGGGTACTTGTGAGCAATGAGAAGTATCTTTTGTTGGGAGAGGAAGCGAATGTAAATATGACTGGCTTGCGGGTGTAAATGGGGTGGTATATCTAGGTATGGAAGCGATAAAAAGAGAGGTAGTGAGTACTCTGAGAAGTCTGAATATGGGAAAGCAGATTAAGTAGATAAAAGTAGAGGGCCTCAGGGCTGGATGAATGCTGTGATAGTTCCGTTTGTGTAAGGCGAAGTGAAAGAAAGGTAAATACAAGAATTACAGAGGGACAAGTCTATTGAGTGAATTGGGTAAGATGTATGGGCAAATTCTGATTGGGTGTAAAAGGTTAACCAAGCGATTGATACAGGATTAGTAAGGTGGATTAGAGAGAGTATAGTGGTGTGGATAAGGTATTTGCACTGAGATTGCTTGCTGAAAAAAAACACAAGATGTGAGATGTAAAGAATTCGCTGGTTTCGTGGGTCAGGTTAAAGGTTATGATCGTGTGCATATTAAAGAAGTGTGGCATGTTCTAACCATGTATGAAGTGAGTGGCAAACTATTACATGTTGTGTAAGATGCCTGAAATGAGTGGTTAGACATAAATGAGATGATGAGTAAAGGTTATGTGAAGTCGTTATGGTTGTTTGATATCTATGGTATTTAGGTGGAGTACTGAGAGCAATACATATTGGAAGGAAGGTAAAGGGTATGGAATCGATGAGGCGTGGAGAAAGATGGGTTCAGACCATGTTGGCGTATGTTGATGATCTGTTGTTAGTGTGCGAAAGGGAGAGGGATTTGAAAATGTTGATCGAGGCCTTTGACAAGGTTTTTGTGAGAGGGCCAATACTACAGGCAGAAAAGACTATGTTGACGGTATTTAGGAGGGTAGAATGAGGTGGGGTGTGATGTTAGAAACCTTAGTGTAACCCTTGAAGTAGTATGGTTTCGATTATCAAGGATTTGTCGTGTATGATAATGGTGTATGTGAAGCAGATTCCGGCTAAAAGGTTTCAAATCGTACGTAATTTTCCAAAGCGATTAGAGGTTTAGGGAATGCCAAAAGTTTGATTGCGGAATTGGAAGGACATTCCACAGTGGTGCCGACGTTGGTGTGTGAGAGTGAAAATAGCAAATTGGAACTTTCGTGTTGATTTTCGGAGATTTTGTGTATTAGTCGTAAGTAGCATAGCTTTCAAACAGGCTAACTCCTCTCTCATGGAATCTATCCTGAGAAGAGTCTCGTAGGTTAAGAAGGTATCAAGCTTCTTGTTATTTTATGATTGGCTTTAGAGTGTTCTTGATGGCGTTCTTTGGATTGACTTGTATGATTGGCTTAGGAGTTTTCTATATCCGTTCTTTGAATTGGCTTCTATGATTGGATTTAGGGTTTTCTTGAGACCGTTCTTTGGATTTGCTTTTTGCGGCCGTTCTTTGGATTGGCTTGAGAGTTTTCTTGAGACCATTCTTTGGATTCGCTTCTATGATTGGCATTAGAGTTTTCTTGAGTCCCTTAATGGATTGGCTTCTATGATTGGTTTAGAGTTTTCTTGAGCTGTTCTTTGAATTGGCTTCTATGATTGGATTTAGGGTTTTCTTGAGGTCGTTATTTGGATTTACTTCTTTTATTGGCTTTAGACTTTACTTGAGGCTGTTCTTTGGATTGACTTATATGATTGGCTTAGGAATTTTCTTGAGCCGTTCTTTGAATTGGCTTCTATGATTCGATTAAGGGTTTCCTTAAGACCGTTCTTTGGATTTGCTTCAATGATTGGCTTTAAAGTTTTATTGAGGCCGTTCTTTGGATTGACTTCTATGATTGGCTTAGGAGTTTTCTTGAGCCGTTCTTTGAATTAGCTTATATGATTGGATTTAGGGTTTTCTTGAGGTCGTTATTTGGATTTGATTCTATGATTGGCTTTAGACTTTACATGAGGCTGTTCTTTGGATTTGCTTCTATGATTGCTTTTAAAGTATTCTGAAGGCCGAATTGGGGAATGACTTCTATGATTGGCTTAGGAGTTTTCTTGAGCTGTTCTTTGAATTGGCTTCTATGATTGGATTTAGGGTTTTCTTGAGGTCGTTATTCGGATTTGATTCTATGATTGGTTTTAAAGTATTCTGAAGGCCGAATTGGGGAATGACTTCTATGATTGGCTTAGGAGTTTTCTTGAGCTGTTCTTTGAATTGGCTTCTATGATTGGATTTAGGGTTTTCTTGAGGTCGTTATTTGGATTTGATTCTATGATTGGCTTTAGACTTTACATGAGGCCGTTCTTTGGATTGACTTCTATGATTGGCTTAGGAATTTTCTTGAGCCGTTCTTTGAATTGGCTTCTATGATTGGATTTAGGGTTTTCTTGAGACCGTTCTTTGGATTGGCTTGAGAGTTTTCTTGAGACCATTCTTTGGATTCGCTTCTATGATTGGCATTAGAGTTTTCTTGAGTCCCTTAATGGATTTGCTTCTATGATTGGTTTAGAGTTTTCTTGAGCTGTTCTTTGAATTGGCTTCTATGATTATATTTAGTTTTTTTTTGAAAGTCGTTATTTGGATTTGATTCTATGATTGGCTTTAGACTTTCCTTGAGGCTGTTCTTTAGATTGACTTCTATGTTTGGCTTAGGATTTTTCTTGAGCCGTTCTTTGAATTGGCTTCTATGATTCTATTTAGGGTTTTCTTGAGACCGTTCTTTGGATTGGCTTGAGAGTTTTCTTGACACCATTCTTTGGATTCGCTGCTATGATTGGCATTAGAGTTTTCTTGAGTCCGTTAAGTGGATTGCCTTCTATGATTGGTTTAGAGTTTTATTGAGTTCATTAAGTGGATTGGCTTCTATGATTGGTTTAGAATTTTCTTCAGGCCGTTCTTTGAATTGGCTTCTATGATTGGATTTAGGGTTTTTGAGGCAGTTCTTTGGATTTCTTTCTATGATTGGCTTTAGAGTTTTCTTGACTTATAATTGGCTTTAGAGTTTTTTTGAGGGTGTTCTTGAGTTTTGCTTCTAGGATTGGCTTTAATGTTCTCTTGAAGTCAATTCTTTAGATTGGATTCTATGATTGGCTTTAGAATTTTCTTGAGACCGTTCTTTAGATTGTTTTCTATGATTGGTTTTTGAGTTTTCTTGTGGCCGTTCTTTTGATCGCGTCTTATTATTGGACTCAAAATTTTCTTGAGGCCTTTCTTTAGATTGTCTTCTATGATTGGCTTTAGCGTTTGCTTGAAGCCGTTATTCAGATTGGCTTCTAAGATTTTCTCTAGAGTTTTCTTGTAGCTATTCTTTGGATTGGCTTCCATGATTGACTTTAGAGTTTTCTTAAGTCTGTTCTTTGGATTGGCTTTTATGATTGGCTTAGAGTTATCTTGAAGGGTGTTCATTGAATTCAATTCTATGATTGGCTTTTAGAGTTTTCTTGAGGCCGTTCTTTGGATTGGCATCATATAATTGCTTTAGACTATTCTTCAGACGTTCCTTGGATTGTCCTCTATGATTTTCTTTAGAGTTTTATCTTGGCTGTTGTTTGGATTAGCGCTCCTTATTGGCTTTAGATTTTTCTTCAGGCGCTTCGTTGGATTGGCATCTATGTTTGACTTTAGAGTTTTTTTGAAGAATTTTTTTGGGAATTAGCTTCTATGATTGGCGTTAGAGTTTTGTTGAGGCCGTTCTTTGAATTGACCTCTATTATTTGCTTTAGAGTTTTTTTGAGGTCGTTCCTTGGTTTGATTTCTATAATTGGCTATCAAATTAACATGAGGCCGTTCTTTAGATTGGCTTCTATGATTGGCTTAAGATTTTTCTGGAGGCCGTTCTTTAAATTGGCTTCTATAATTGGTTTAAGATTTTTCTGGAGGCCTTTCTTTGGATTGACTTCTATGATTGATTTTAGTGTTTTCCTAAGTCGTTATTTGGTTTGGCTTATATGATTGGCTTTATAATTTTCTCCAGGCCTCCTTTGGATTGACTTCTATTATTGGCTTTAGAGTTTTCTTGGGGTCGTTCCTTGGATTAACTTCTATAATTGGCTATTGATTTGAGGAAGTTCATTAGGTTGTCCTCTATGATTAGATTTAGACTTTTGTTGAGCCATTCTTTGGATTGTCTTCTATTGTTTCTTTAGTTTGCTTAAAGCCGTTCTTTGGATAATATTCTATGATTGGCTTTATATTTTTCTTGAGGCGATTCGTTGGACTGCCTTCCAAGATTTGTTTTAGAGACTTCTTGAGGTGGTTTTTAGGATTAGCTTCTATGATTGGCGTTAGAGTTTTCTTGAGGCTGTTCTTTGGATTGGCTTCTATGATTGTCTTAAGATTCTTCTAGAGGCCGTTATTTGGATTGGCTTCTATGATTGGCTTAAGATTTTTCTCGAGGCCGTTCTATGGATTGGCTTTAGTTTTTCCTAGGCCGTTCTTTGGATTGGCTTCTATGATTGGATTTCTAGTTTTCCTAAGGCTGTTCTTTGGCTTGGCTTCTATGATTTGCTTTAGAGTTTTTTTGAGGCTGTTCTTTGGATCAGTTTCTATGATTGGTTTTAGATTCTTCTTGAGCCCGTTCTTTGGATTGTCTTCTATGTTTGGCTTTAGAGTTTTTTGAGGCCGTTCTTTGGATTGGCTTCTATTTGTTGTTTTAGAGTTTTATTGACCCGTTCTTTGGATGGGTTTCTATGATTGGCTTTAGAGTTTTCTTACGGCCGTTTTCTGAATTGGCTTCTATGATTCGCTTTACAGTTTCCTTGATGCCCTCCTCCGGTTTAGCCTCTATGGTTGACTTTAGAGTTTTTTGAGGCCGTTCTTGGGATTCTTTTCTATGATTGGCTTTAGAGTTCTCTTGAGGCCGTCGTTCGGATGTATTTATGCACCATCCCATTACTTACATCCTTTAATAAGCGAGATCCGACTAATCTTACATCAGATTTCTGTCTCGTTCTATAAGGTTGTCAACCTCTGTTGGTTTTCCGTCCATGTTCTTCTACCTGACAATGAAACAGCTGACAAGTTTCCCAGTCAGCTGCCGTCCTGTCAATCCAGGGTTTCCTTGCAGCCACTGGTCTCTTTTCCCAGGCGAATGAAATTCTTCAATCTGACCATTCACCAAACTCCACCACATTAAACTCTTCATCTGTTTCTGCTTCTCATCCTTCCAGCGTTCCCACCAGGAAGAGGTGATGCTGGCATGATCTTACTTGGGTCAAACCAGGTTAACCCACAGGTACCTTCAGGACAGCGATATCCCTCTCACAGGTAACCTCTGTCCTACCACAATCAAAGTCCCCCTTATTCTGGTTAAGTGGCCCCTGTATTTCATGTCCAATTGCTGACTCTGAGTACTTGGATTTAATCCTGGCCAAGAGTATTTGGTTCTCCGTCAATAATATTTTCTCTCTGATATAATTTTGCCTTGTGTTTTTCCCCCGTTTTCCCGCCTCGTCTCTCTATTTCTACTCCTTAAGATTGGTTTGTTTCGCCGAGTGGGACGCTTATGCGCCAATATGCGCCCTTCCCCTATTATAAAATGTATGTATATATATATATATATATATATATATATATATATATATATATATATATATAGTTAGGGTTTTGATGCAGGAAGCCATATTAACCCCTCACTACTTACTATTTGAGCCATTGTCTGTCCTGACCTACGTTATTCCATTAAGAGGTCTTTTAGAATAAAAACGAAAGCGCTCGGAATCGTTTTTCCATTTTCTTTGTGGGTGTTATTTATCATAATTTTGACTCTTTTGACTCAGGTGCAAGTTGTGAGTTTCTTTTCATATATATATATATATATATATATATATATATATATATATATATATATATATATATATATCGTATATATGATTCACACTGTAATATAGTATCATTTTAGCGTTACGGTGTAGTGAAATTAGAAATTTGGCTGTCAAAATCAAGACATGTTAATTAAAAAAAATGTTTTAGCCGTCAATTATACATTTACCACACAACATCTATTTTGTGGAACTTATTAAATTTTCGTTAATATAAAGTGGCGCATCGACACTTCCTCTTGATTATATATACATATATAGTCATAGACAAAAGTTTTGAGACTAATATATATTTTTTCATTCCTTTTTAAAGTTTACGTCATGGGAATCATTGTTCTAATATTTAAATTAGTGCACGTTTTTTAAAAAGTCAGCATTTAAAAAATAATAGTAAAAAATGGATTCTTTCGCTGAATCCTAAAACGCGCTGTGATTCCGTTCCGATAGGAGGTGAGTTTCAGCCTCTGTAGGCTTCTACTCGATCTAAATTGTAAAATGATGACAGATAGGGGTTAAATGAATGATGTTTAATTATAATATATTTGGTAATATATTAAAAAAATAATTCAATCATTTTCAATTCTAGAAATGTCTTTTTCCAAAGAAAAGGGCAAACCATTGTTGGTCTGCAGCAAATTGGTCTGAAATGCAATGAGATAGTTGTAAGTGTATTGCATCAAGGAACACCTTCTTTAGGATCATTAGTGACTTTAAAAAGACTGGTTACACTCCTGTGAAGAAGTCTTTGGGACACTCAATAGCTTCAAAAGAACGCCAAGATCGTCTACTGGTAAAGTCTCAATCGAGGGTTGGGCTGCCTCCATTGCCAAGTTTGTTCACGATTGAAAAGGAGTAAGTGTGAACACTTTCAGCGCATACAATGAAACGAAGACTTTTCGACAAAGGTCTCAAGTCGAGAAGAACCTTACGGAGAGGCTCCACTTTGGTGGAAATATAAAGAACGGACTGTTGAAGAATGGGGCAAAGTGATATTCTCTGATGAAGTGATCTTCCGCTTGTTTGAAGCTTTTGGAAGATCTCTCGTTAGGAGGAAAAAATGGGAGCGCTTTCCCGAGTCCTCCTGTGTTGTCCTCACGGTGAAGCATCTGGACACTCTCCACGTTTGGGGTTGCTTCTCATCTAAGGAAACCTAAGCACTAACAATTTTGCGCAAGAACACTACCATGAACTCAAAATGGCACCAAAACGTGCTTTATTAGCACCATATCACAGCAGATCAGAAGTAATTTGTGGGTGATAACTATATTTTTCAGCATGATGGAGCACTTGTCCCAGAGCACAAGCAATAACAAAGTACTTGGCGGAAAATAACATCGAACGTTTTGGACCTTGACCCGGGAATTCGCCAGATTTGAACCCAATAGAGAATTTATGGACGATAATTAATCAAACTAGCTGCTGATAAATATAAATAATCTAATTATGAGCAGTTGCAGGTGCTTATTGGACAAAAATGGAATCAATTTTAGTCAAAGTATCATCACAAATTTGGTCTGCACCATGCCAAAAGGAAATTGAAGCAGTCCTGAAGAACAAGGATCATCATTGTAAATATTGACTCCGCCCATCAATTGACTGTATTTATTTATAAAATGGTTTGAAATGTTGATTTTTCGTGAGTTTACTCATAAGGAAGGATATACCCTATCCACAATCAAAATATTACTCTTAGGACACTATTACAACGATATGAAGAAGTATGACATTATTTAGAGCAAACCTGGGCAACCTTTGGCACGCGTGCCAAACGTGGCACGCCGACGACTTCTACCTGCACGCGAAGCCAAATGCTTAACTTAAGAAAACTAAATAAATTTATCTCCAATTTATTTTATATAGCGACCGCATTGTGGACAACAACCTGTTATAAATTATGTTATGAGTGAGGCAGCAGCAGAAGTCTCATTGATGGTAAATAAATGAAAAGGTCCACAATTTTTCTTTCTCTAGTTTGGATATTTTGTTTTCCGCTTGAAATGATAAAGATTCAATTCTGTTTAATATAATATGATAATATGTATATTTTTAGGTAAAATGACTATCTTTTCCATGTAATTTTTATGCATCATAAAGGGTTGGGAATGAATAAAAAGAAGATCTTTAATTTTATATCCTTTTCTTGTGTTTTAGTCAAGTATTGGCACGTGAGAAAATTTTGTAGCAAAGATTTTGCCAATTTTGGCACACCCACTTAAAAAGGTTGGCGACCCCTGATTTAGAGGCTTAAAACACTCGCACCCTTAGTAAAAATTACCTTTTTTCTGAAAGTGATCACTTTCATCTTTGTCTTATTTTCATTCTTTTCACGGTCCCTTATATACTCGGATTTTCGAATAATTTTATTTCGCAGGTATCTTTAGTGTTACAATCTAATTTATTGTCTAAACTTAAAAGTGGGTTTTAGCAAACATTTTATTTACATTTGAATAACAAAATTCTGTAATGCTCGATTAAACTTATGTAAACTTAAAATTGAGTCTCAATCCCTTGAAATTGATTTGTGTCATCCAGATCTTTGCTTGTGCATATATTGAATAGATTCCTTGACCTCAAACGTCATGTAATATCGGTTGGTGTCTTTGGTTTTGTGCTAAATTCCCGGTACTACTGATGGACTTAAGACATTCTAGAATAATGAATACATTTTCAAAACTAACTTTAGTAAATTCTGTATCAAACGCGTAGGCAACTGGGGTTCCTTTGCTGAAATGCAATCGAAGTAACAAACTTGAACGATATAGACCTCACAACACGAATTGGTGCAGCCAGCGACCGCTGAAAACCACATTATGGCGTGACCTGACAACCTTAGGCCACTATACAGTGTCACTGAGAAGAGATGCGAAATATATTGCGTTTTCACCGCCTAGCCATCAGCTCAATTCACTCGCTCACTTCACGCCAAGTGCCAGCTTTACCGTCAGCCTACACGCTCTTCATTCACGCGAGTTGCAGCCACTTGACTTGAGCAATTAAGAAGAATTCCTAAAGATAATATAGAATTGTAGAGCGTTTACATAATAAACCGGTCTAGAATAAAAGGCTTATGCGAAATTAGAAACAAGCGGTTGGTCTACACTCAGATTTAGACTACACATAGAGTAAATGCGTTGGAAATAAAGATCGAATATTTTTTAAATATTAAAACTAAATTTCAGATTTTCAAACTCGTTCCTAATTTTTTTTAGCAAAGTATTTAGTGCGAGGACATCGAATTTCATTAGGCCTCCAAAAAGAAAAAATCACCAAAAGTAAGAAATTAATTAATTTTGGCTTTCGGCACATTTCGAGGCTTTTTATTTCGCAGTGGAACCTAACGGTTGACGCGATTTCGAACCACGAGCTTCTATAGCGTATGAAACCCACCCTGAAGTTCAATAGGCAGGAATAGTTCTCGCGAATGATGAAGAATTCAGTGTACAAGGGGATTCGAACCAGCAACCTCCCGCGTGTGAAGAGGCGTTAACGCACGCGCTTCGCTCACGTAAAGTCGCTGTTCGAATCACGTTTATATATATATATATATATATATATATATATATATATATATATATATATATATATATATATATATATATATATATATATATATATATATATATATATATATATATATTCCATAACCCTATATTTTAAGAACGAGATTTTTTGAAGGTGTTTGGATAAGATTTTTTCTTTTAGTTCGGTTGTCACCTAAGAAAAAAAAGAAACAGAATAAAAAGAAGAAAAAGAAGAACAAGAAGAAGAAAAGGGTGTTCGGGGTGTTAAAATAAAGAGTCTATAAAGGGGATTAAAAAAGGCGGTTATGATTAGCAAATAAGGCCGTAGGCCACACCCCGCAGGGGTGCTGTTCCTGTTAAGGAAGAGAACAGCGGCATATATATATATATATATATATATATATATATATATATATATATATATATATATATATATATATATATATATATATATATATATATATATATATATATATACATATATATATATATATATATATATATATATATATATATATATATATATATATATATATATATATATATATATATATATATATATATATATATATATATATACGAGGGGCGGTCAATAAGTTTTGCGAAACGGTAGGGCAAAACAGAGAAAGGGGGATAGCTGTTTGTGGGGGTGTTAGGACAAGTTATGACAAGTCAGGACCTTCAACCACCCGCTACTGCCTCGTCTATTTAAGAAGCAGTAGCTGATCGCCGATCGTCAAAAGAGATCCATGAACGCATGGTTGCAGTGTACACTGACACGGCCCCTTCCTATGCAACCATTGCTCGCTGGAATAGGGAGTTCCGCCATTGTCGTGAGTCCCTTGAAGATGACTTCCGTCCAGGACGCCCGTCAGACGTGACCAACGAGGACAATGTGGCCCGTGTGGAGAGGATCATCCTCGAAAATCGACGGGTGAAGGTCGAAGAAATCGAGCGAGAACTTGGAATATCACTTGGAAGTGTTATCAACATCATCCACGACAATTTGGCCATGACCAAAGTCTCTGCCCGTTGGGTTGCTAGAAACCTCACGCCCCATGATCGACTTCAACGTCGTCAACGCCCACAAGGCCAGAGTTGCACAAGCTGCCCTGCGGGAGTGCGGATTCGAGGAGATTAACCATCCCCCCTACAGTCCAGATCTGACCCCTAGCGACTACTTTTTATTCAGCCAGCTCAAGGCTGCACTGCGTGCACGCCGGTTTGGGGACGATGAAGATGTCCAGCTCGCCGTCCAGGAGTGGATTGAACAGCAGTCGGGAGATTTCTGGTTGCCGGGAATTCGAAGCCTCAGGGACAAGTGGCGCAAGTGCATTGAAGTCGAGGGTAGTTGCATTGAAAAATAATAAATCACTTTTCCTCATATCTCGTTTTCTTATATCTGAATTGCAAAACATATTGGCCGACCCTCGTATATATATATATATATATATATATATATATATATATATATATATATATATATATATATATATATATATATATATATATGTATATATATATATATATATATATATATATATATATATATATATATATATATATATATATATATATATATATATATATATATATATATATATATATATATATATATGTTGAAAATTAAACCACAGGAAAATGAAAAGATGAATCAAAGCAGTTTCGAACTATATTTGCAAGTTCCTTTTCAAGGAATAGCATGAAAATGGAGAAGACAACCTTATTTAGGGTACAAGGATACGAAGGGAACGCCCATCACATAGTAAAAACCAATGGAAAAACACAAAAACAAGACAGAAAAATACCAGGAAAAAGAACAATAGGAAACTAATAACAGACATGTGCATCCCTAAAACGATATGCACACAGCAACGTTGTGTATATGAATGGAAGATGGTGGATGTGTATATCGTTTTAAGGATGCACATGTCTGTTATTAGTTGTCTATTGGGCTTTTTCCTGGTATTTTTCTGTCTTGTTTTTGTGTTTTTCCATTGGTTTTTACTATGTGGTGGGCGTTCCCTTCGTATCCTTGTACCCTAAATAAGGTTGTCTTCTCCATTTTCATGCTATTCCTTGAAAAGGAACTTGCAAATATAGTTCGAAAGTGCTTGAATTCATCTTTTCATTTTCTTGTGGGTTAGTTTTCATATTATTGCTTTCCTCACGTTCCACTTTGTGAGCTTTTTCATTATATATATATATATATATATATATATATATATATATATATATATATATATATATATATATATATATATATATATATATATATATATATATATATATATATATATATATATATATATATATCCTCTCTTTATGTAATGACCATTACAAAAACTTTCAAATATCAAAAGAAATAATAGGGAACCAAAGCAAGCACCACGTTTTTTGCTCAACTCTTCTTTAAGAAATATTTAATGAAAATAATAAAGAAAAAGATTATCTCTAATCCATTAGAGGTCAATCGGAGCAGAACAGTTCCCTATCTTTTTGTTGTTTTCATCGCTTCTCTGAGCGAGGCCAAGAAGCCTCAGGGAGCCGATTTGGGGTTGCAAAGTGAGCAATTTGGCTCACTTTGATGCACTTTTTAACTTGTTTTGGAATTTTTATCGAAATTTTGGGTGATTTGGGTCCTTTTTTTTTGCGCTAATCAATCACGGCCAGTCAGCAAGTTTGACCATACTGAGAAAGTTTACTAGGAATAATGAATTAAAGACGAACATGGGCTAAAAATTTAGTAACACAAAATTTCCTCATTTTTCGAATTTTCAGATTATAGAGACATGATAATGAAGGGAAATAAGAATGTGATGAAAGAATATACAAAGAGAATGAAGGGGTGAGTAGATACTAGGAATAGGTAATATTTGTTTATTTTTCATTAAGAACTGATATATATGGATTAGAAAGGGGTACTTAGAAATCCCAAAGCATAAAGTTCAATTGTAAATAAAGAATATTAGTTTTTTGCAGACTCATCACAATTTTTAAAAGTATCCAGAGTACGTTTCAGGTAAATCAATACAAATTGTACACTGGGAGAAGAAAACAAATTGTGTACCAAACGAAGCAATATTTCTCATGAGCATTCACACACAAATAGAACGATATATATATATATATATATATATATATATATATATATATATATATATATATATATATATATATATATATATATATGAGGAATTAAACCACATTCTCCGAAGACAATTTAATTCAGAACAGTTTCGGTGTATCTCACACCCTTTTTCAACTGACACTGGAAAGAAAATATAAGAAAAGTGCATACAAACATAATAACACAGGGTCAGGTCGTGAAAGATCCCCTCTTTATTCCCCCAATCGTCTACTTGTGGCTAATCTGGCGGGGTTAGGCCTAAACATATTGAAGGGCTGACATTTTACTATTTTGTTTATTTGCTTTCTTATTACAGGATTAAAAGAAAATTGACCCTCAGATAGATTTAAATTAGGAACTGACGATATCAAGCTCGATTCTACGATTCTTCTCTTAACATAGTTAGCCGATTTAAATACCATTTTGCTTCCATTGAAATCGATCTAATGATTCAAGTCTCTAACATGGCAGAATATTCCACTACTTTCGCTGCCCACTCTAATATCTCTTTTGTGTTCATACAATCTCTTGTCTAGATTTCTCCCCGTTTCCCCTATATAAACTTTATGGGAATCGTTGCATGGTATTGCATATACTCCTATGTTATGATGTTCATTGGGTTTCCTGGCAATCATCAATTGGTTTAAGGAATTGTTATATTTAAAGTCTAGATTAATACCCGCTTTTCCAAATATGTCCTTTAAACTATATAATTTATTATTAAATGGCAATGTTATACATTTGTTGAAGTCATTAGTGCGGGAAGGCTTATTACCATAGAATGTTTTCCTAGCTGCAAAATGGGCAGACGATATGAACAAATCGGGGTAATACAAATTAGAAAAAATGGTCCTGATAATAAGAATTTCTTCCTCCTAAATGGGAAGGATGACATATTTTGTATGCTCTAAGGAAAAGGTTAGAAATTACCGATTTTTTAACAGTATTATCGTGAAACGAAAGCAGTGGAATATTCTGCCATGTTAGAGACTTGAATCATTCGATCGATTTCAATGGAAGTAAAATGGTATTTAAATCGGCTAACTATGTTAAGAGAAGAATCGTAGAATCGAGCTTGATATCGTCAGTTCCTAATTTAAATCTATCTGAGGGTCAATTTTCTTTTAATCCTGTAATAAGAAAGCAAATAAACAAAATGCTAAAATGTCAACCCTTCAATATGTTTAGGCCTAACCCCCCCCCCCCCCAGATTAGCCACAAGTAGGGGATTAGGGGAAAAAAGAGGGGATCTTTCACGACCTGACCCTGTGTTATTATGTTTGTATGCACTTTTCTTATATTTTCTTTCCAGTGTCAGTTGAAAAAGGGTGTGAGATACACCGAAACTGTTGTGAATTAAATTGTCTTCGGAGAATGTGGTTTAGTTCCTCATCTTTTCTTGCGATATTGCATTAATTTTGATCATATATATATATATATATATATATATATATATATATATATAGTTGTGAAATCATTTGAAATGCCACAACTGCCTTCACACTCTTCTCAACCGGCGGGACCTGAATTGG
The DNA here is from genome assembly GCA_963969495.1 of Ceratothoa steindachneri. Classification (NCBI taxonomy): domain Eukaryota; kingdom Metazoa; phylum Arthropoda; class Malacostraca; order Isopoda; family Cymothoidae; genus Ceratothoa; species Ceratothoa steindachneri. The sequence goes on along the minus strand of OZ018317.1, from coordinate 160,870,763 downwards.
TTATATGGCTTGGATAGAGAAGCCTTGTCAATGGATGGCATTACTTCCAAAATGTCGGCCTTCAAAGATAATAAAGCGTTGTGAGCTGCCTTGTAGACATCCTTCTCAACAACACCCCACAAGAAAAAATCTAGGGGAGGGGGATTCAGGGAACTTCAACGGACACAACCCTGGGGACACGTGGTGCAGTACACTTTCAATTTTGCATTGATTTACCTGAAACACACTGTGGTATTCTCAAGCTCACAATGTCTTTGGGAGATGGGAAAAATGGCTGCCCCCCCAACTTTCAAGGTAAGCTCAGAGTACTAATTTGGCCGTTTTGGCCAGATTTTACAGCTTCTATAATCCTACCCCCCCCCCTCCTCAATATAGTTGATAAGGTTAGTATCCACCTCGCTTTAGGTGCGGTGGATTGGGCTTCAACCCGTTGTTCTAAATCCCTATCCTTCAGGGTGTGGGATTCTTTGTCTCCATATCACCTTTCTCTTTGTCTTCGTTTTTGCTTATGGGTTCCTTCGAACCCATCTGTTCTTTAAAAGATTCTTCTTTTTACCGTAATTTATCCAATGGGGCGATGCAAAATATACAGTCGTGCTTGAAAACAAAGGAAAACCGCGCCAAACGTCAAAAGATCCGATACAAAATACCAGCAAATAAAAACGACCAAACAGTCAACTAAACCACAAAGTTAAAAATCCCCCCAAACTCCCAAGAAAATCTCATACAGAGACCTAAATCTGACTTCCTCTTTCTTGTTTCACGAACCAATTCAAGAAACAGAACTGAAGCTTCATCGAGATAAACAACTACCGATGTTCACTCATCAGCAGGGGATCTTGGAGCAGCAGTGGGCCCAAGAGATATGGCGTGCAGGCCCACCGGTGTGTGGACACGAACTGGTGCCTACCAACTACTGCACTTACCCCCACTGCCTTGTAAGTTCTGCCTTTTTTAGACAAAATCTAGATGAAAGATACCTCGATCACAAATCAGGTTCGCAAGTGACTATAGGCGAGCACCAACAGACCGGTGTCTCGGCATCTCCCTGCAACCGAGGATAAGGCCTGGTTGTCTTGAGCCTTTCCTGGCACCATGGTCCTTCTCCCCCCGGGCAAGATACGGGTCCGAAGACTGCACACATTCCTACCCGTTTAAACCTAGTGCATGTTTGATGCCCTCAATATGAGGGCATCCGTCATCATTAATCTCGATGGACTACCCAAAGAATTGAGGTCATTATTCACTCTAACTTCAATGTCTACCTTCTCTTAGCGTTATAGTCCAGAGCGTGTCAAAAACCATGGGGTAGGTACCTCGTATCGTGAAAGAATCTCTCTAGCTCGGCGAAGTATATGAAATCGACGTAGTATTTATTTTAAAAATGGATGGAAGACTTGTGGATAGATGATCCTTGTAGTCACAATAGCTACCCATAGTTCCCTTATATTTATTGACGCTTAATCTTGTGTGCGAATATAACTGGCCACCACGTCATATAAATGGTCGATTCGGTTCATGTCGAGTCAACGTTGTGGCCACACCATTCGTCGGATATCTCCAGAATGCTCCTTGAACCATTTCTGGGCAACATTTGACTAGATGACACAGTACATTATCCTCTTGAAATTTCTCATCGTTTTGGGGATAAATGAAGTCCATGAATGGATGTAATTGGCCACCAAGCAGTGCAAGATAGCAGTCACTGCTATCTTGAATCGGACCATTCGATTCAACACATGCCAAGTGAACACACCCCAAACCAGTATGAAACCACTACTAGCTTTCGCGAGGCTTTGTTAACAATATGTGTCATTGGCTTCATGAGGTCTGCGCTACCTCCGAACCAGACCATTAGCTTGAAACAATTGGAACCCTTAATTATCGGACCACCTTACATGATGCCATACATCTAGAGCTCCAATTAGTGAAGTCAGGCGACCCGGTGTGGCGCTGTGTCCTGTGGCGTGCTGTTAATGTGGGGTAATCTCTAGTGATTCTGTTTTTATATCCCATAGAACATAAAGAAACGCTGGACTGAATGATGGCTATGCGCCTGGTACCTCCTGCGTTAAATACGGATGCGGTAATGACGCTGACATAGGAAACCTCTGAGGGCTCAATAGGAGAAAAGTATTTTGAGATTGGAATGGCAAGAAAGCAAGTTAAGCCTTTCCTGTTTGTTGGGGAGTTTTTGTCCATTGGTCATAAGTAGCATATCTTTCAAGGGGGCTCACCGCTCTCTCATGAAGTCTAACTTAACACCAGTCTTGTGGTTGAGTAGTTATCATGCTTCATGTTATTCTATGATTGGATTTAGAGTTTTCTTGAAGACGTTCCTTGGATATTTTTAGCTAATTTTGTTGAAGTTTTAATTATTTCTGTCGTGAAATTTAGGTAAGAAATATTTCGTCAGATTTAGAACTTTACTAAAGCCTATCAAACTACTAAGCCTACTAAGGCTCTCTAGGACCAACAAGGAGTCACTAGTTTGAAAATCCACTCCCGAACTCCTAAACCTGCAGGTAATTATAAAATACTACTAATTTCATAATAACAACTATCAAAGGCTTTAATATCCTGCCGAGGGTAGTTCAAAATTCCTAAAAAGGATGTGAAAGGGTGAAAGTCAGAGGTTTAGGATAGGTAAAGGAGGAAAGGATATTGGTAAGGAATGTTTCGAGAATTATATTTCTATATGCTATTTTAAAGTAATATTTATTTAAACAAATGTAATATAGTGTCTTCGACGACATTCTTAGGCAAGCCATTTTAAATGTTATTTTATAAGTAAATATAATTGTGTTAATTCCGTGTGAATTTTCTTTTTTACTAGCTTGAAACCGTTATTTTTATTGGGCACTCGGTTATCTAGCTCAAATATTGAGTCATAATTTATATTAGTAAATCTATTAAGTATGTTAAATACTTCAATATGTTTATCTTCTAGTGAAAGTAAATTGAGGTACTTCAGTCTATCCTGATACTATCTATTTCTCCGTTCATAAATAATTGTGCTGGTAGAGGCTGGACGCGTTTCAATATTGCAATATCCTTTCGCATGTATGGAGACCAAAATTGCAACGTATATTCCATATCAGGTCTTAAAAGATCTTTATATAACGCAAAAATAATACCTTTCGATTTAAGAGCAAAATGTATAGATAAATATCTATACTAGAACCCATAATGCTTTTTATGCCGCTATCAGCGCATTGTTACTAAAATTAGAGATCATTCGAGACTAAGAAGCAAAATCCTTTTCAGTGCTGACTGCTATCAGCGCATTGTTGCTAGAATTAGAGATCATTCGAGACTAAGAAGAAAAATCCTTTACAGTGCTGACTGCTATCAGCGCATTGTTTCTAGAATTAGAGATCAGTCGAGACTAAGAAGCAAAATCCTTTTCAATGCTGACTTCTATCAGCGCATTGTTTCTAGAATTAGAGATTATTCGAGACTAAGAAGAAAAATCCTTTTCAGTGCTGACTGCTATCAGCGCATTGTTTCTAAAATTAGAGATCAGTCGAGACTAAGAAGCAAAGTCCTTTTCAGTGCTGACTTCTATCAGCGCATTGCTTCTAGAATTAGAGATTATTCGAGACTAAGAAACAAAATCCTTGTCAGTGCTAACTGCTATCAGCACATTGTTTCTAGAATTAGAGATCATTCGAGACTAAGAAGCAAAGTCCTTTTCAGTGCTGACTGCTATCAGCGCATTGTTTCTAGAATTAGAGATCAGTCGAGACTAAGAAGCAAAATCCTTTTCAGTGCTGACTTCTATCAGTGCATTGTTTCTAGAATTATAGTTTATTAGAGACTAAGAAGCAAAATCCTTTTCAGTGCTGACTGCTATCAGCGCATTGTTTCTAAAATTAGAGATCATTCGAGACTAAGAAGCAAAGTCCTTTTCAGTGCTGACTGCTATCAGCGCATTGTTTCTAGAATTAGAGATCAGTCGAGACTAAGAAGAAAAATCCTTTTCAGTGCTGACTTCTATCAGTGCATTGTTTCTAGAATTAGAGATCAGTCGAGACTAAGAAGCAAAATCCTTTTCAGTGCTGACTTCTATCAGTGCATTGTTTCTAGAATTAGAGATCAGTCGAGACTAAGAAGCAAAATCCTTTTCAGTGCTGACTTCTATCAGTGCATTGTTTCTAGAATTAGAGATCATTCGAGACTAAGAATAAAAATCCTTTTCAGTGCTGACTGCCTTTAGCGCATTGTTTCTAGAATTAGAGATCATTCGAGACTAAGAAGCAAAATCCTTTTCAGTGCTGACTGCTATCAGCGCATTGTTTCTAGAATTAGAGATCAGTCGAGACTAAGAAGCAAAATCCTTTTCAATGCTGACTTCTATCAGCGCATTGTTTCTAGAATTAGAGATTATTCGAGACTAAGAAGAAAAATCCTTTTCAGTGCTGACTGCTATCAGCGCATTGTTTCTAAAATTAGAGATCAGTCGAGACTAAGAAGCAAAGTCCTTTTCAGTGCTGACTTCTATCAGCGCATTGCTTCTAGAATTAGAGATTATTCGAGACTAAGAAACAAAATCCTTGTCAGTGCTAACTGCTATCAGCGCATTGTTTCTAGAATTAGAGATCATTCGAGACTAAGAAGCAAAGTCCTTTTCAGTGCTGACTGCTATCAGCGCATTGTTTCTAGAATTAGAGATCAGTCGAGACTAAGAAGCAAAATCCTTTTCAGTGCTGACTTCTATCAGTGCATTGTTTCTAGAATTATAGTTTATTAGAGACTAAGAAGCAAAATCCTTTTCAGTGCTGACTGCTATCAGCGCATTGTTTCTAAAATTAGAGATCATTCGAGACTAAGAAGCAAAGTCCTTTTCAGTGCTGACTGCTATCAGCGCATTGTTTCTAGAATTAGAGATCAGTCGAGACTAAGAAGCAAAATCCTTTTCAGTGCTGACTTCTATCAGTGCATTGTTTCTAGAATTAGAGATCAGTCGAGACTAAGAAGCAAAATCCTTTTCAGTGCTGACTGCTATCAGCGCATTGTTTCGAGAATTAGAGATCAGTCGAGACTAAGAAGCAAAATCCTTTTCAGTGCTGACTTCTATCAGTGCATTGTTTCTAGAATTAGAGATCAGTCGAGACTAAGAAGCAAAATCCTTTTCAGTGCTGACTTCTATCAGTGCATTGTTTCTAGAATTAGAGATCATTCGAGACTAAGAATAAAAATCCTTTTCAGTGCTGACTGCCTTTAGCGCATTGTTTCTAGAATTAGAGATCATTCGAGACTAAGAAGCAAAATCCTTTTCAGTGCTGACTGCTATCAGCGCATTGTTTCGAGAATTAGAGATCATTCGAGACTAAGAAGCAAAATCCTTTTCAGTGCTGACTGCTTTAGCGCATTGTTTCTAGAATTAGAGATCATTTGAGACTAAGAAGCAAAATCCTTTTCAGTGCTGACTGCTATCAGCGCATTGTTTCTAAAATTAGAGATCATTCGAGTCTAAGAAGCAAAATCCTTTTTAGTGCTGACTGCTATCAGCGCATTGTTTCTAGAATTAGAGATCATTCGAGACTAAGAAGCAAAGTCCTTTTCAGTGCTAACTGCTATCAGCGCATTGTTTCTAGAATTAGAGATCATTCGAGACTAAGAAGCAAAATCCTTTTGAGTGCTGACTGCTGTCAGCGCATTGTTTCTAGAATTAGAGATCATTCGAGACTAAGAAGCAAAGTCCTTTTCAGTGCTGACTTCTATCAGCGCATTGTTTCTAGAATTAGAGATCATTGGAGACTAAGAAGCAAAGTCCTCTTCAGTGCTGACTGCTATCAGCGCATTGTTTCTAGAATAAGAGATCATTTGAGACTAAGAAGTAAAATCCTTTTCAGTGCTGACAGCTATCAGCGCATTGTTTCTAAAATTAGAGATCATTCGAGACTAAGAAGCAAAATCCTTTTCAGTGCTGACTGCTATCAGCGCATTGTTTCTAGAATTAGAGATCATTCGAGACTAAAAAGCAAAATCCTTTTCAGTGCTGACTGCTATCAACGCTTTGTTTCTAAAATTAGAGATCATTCGAGACTAAGAAGCAAAATCCTTTTTAGTGCTGACTGCTATCAGCGCATTGTTTCTAAAATTAGAGATCATTCGAGACTAAGAAGCAAAATCCTTTTCAGTGCTGACTGCTATCAGCGCATTTTTTCTAGAATTAGAGATCATTCGAGACTAAGAAGCAAAATTCTTTTCAGTGCTGACTGCTATCAGCGCATTGTTTCTTATTAAAGATCATTCGAGACTAAGAAGCAAAATCCTTTTCAGTGCTGACTGCTATCAGCGCATTGTTTCTAGAATTAGAGATCATTCGAGACTAAGAAGCAAAATCCTTTTTAGTGCTGACTGCTATCAGCGCATTGTTTCTAGAATCAGAGTTCATTCGAGACTAAGAAATAAAATCCGTTTTAGTGCTGACTGCTATCAGCGCATTGTTTCTAAAATTAGAGATCATTTGAGACTAAGAAGCAAAATCCTTTTTAGTGCTGACTGCTATCAGCGCATTGTTTCTAGAATAAAAGATCATTCGAAACTAAGAAGCAAAATCCTTTTCAGTGCTGACTGCTATCAGCGCATTGTTTCTAGAATTAGAGATCATTCGAAACTAAGAAGCAAAATCCTTTTCAGTGCTGACTGCTATCAGCGAATTATTTCTAGAATTAGAGATCATTCGAGACTAAGAAGCAAAATCATTTTTAGTGCTGACTGCTATCAGCGCATTGTTTCTAGAATTAGAGTTCATTCGAGACTAAGAAGCAAAATCCTTTTTCGTGCTGACTGCTATCAGCCCATTGTTTCTAAAATTAGAGATCATTCGAGACTAAGAATCAAAGTCCTTTTCAGTGCTGACTGTTATCAGCGCATTGTTTCTAGAATTAAAGATCATTCGAGACTAAGAAGCAAAATCCTTTTCAGTGCTGACTGCTATCAGCGCATTGTTTCTAGAATTAGAGATCATTCGAGACTAAGAAGCAATATCATTTTCAGTGCTGACTGCTTTAGCGCATTGTTTCTAGAATTAGAGATCATTTGAGACTAAGAAGCAAAATCCTTTTCAGTGCTGACTGCTATCAGCGCATTGTTTCTAAAATTAGAGATCATTCGAGACTAAGAAGCAAAATCCTTTTTAGTGCTGACTTCTATCAGCGCATTGTTTCTAGAATTAAAGATCATTCGAGACTAAGAAGCAAAGTCCTTTTCGGTGCTAACTGCTATCAGCGCATTGTTTCTAGAATTAGAGATCATTAGAGACTAAGAAGCAAAATCCTTTTGAGTGCTGACTGCTGTCAGCGCATTGTTTCTAGAATTAGAGATCATTCGAGACTAAGAAGCAAAGTCCTTTTCAGTGCTGACTGCTATCAGCGCATTGTTTCTAGAATTAGAGATCATTCGAGACTAAGAAGCAAAATCCTTTTTAGTGCTGACTGCTATCAGCGCATTGTTTCTAAAATTAGAGATCATTCGAGACTAAGAAGCAAAATCCTTTTCAGTGCTGACTGCTATCAGCGCATTTTTTTTAGAATTAGAGATCATTCGAGACTAAGAAGCAAAATCCTTTTCAGTGCTGACTGCTATCAGCGCATTGTTTCTACAATTAGAGATCATTCGAGACTAAGAAGCAAAATCCTTTTCAGTGCTGACTGCTATCAGCGCATTGTTTCTAGAATTAGAGATCATTCGAGACTAAGAAGCAAAATCCTTTTTAGTGTTGACTGCTATCAGCGCATTATTTCTAGAATTAGAGATCATTCGAGACTAAGAAATAAAATCCGTTTTAGTGCTGACTGCTATCAGCGCATTGTTTCTAAAATTAGAGATCATTCGAGACTAAGAAGCAAAATCCTTTTTAGTGCTGACTGCTATCAGCGCATTGTTTCTAGAATAAGAGATCATTCGAAACTAAGAAGCAAAATCCTTTTTAGTGCTGACTGCTTAAGCGGATTGTTTCTAGAATTAGAGATCATTCGAAACCAAGAAGCAAAATCCTTTTCAGTGCTGACTGCTATCAGCCCATTATTTCTAGAATTAGAGATCATTCGAGACTAAGAAGCAAAATCATTTTTAGTGCTGACTGCTATCAGCGCATTGTTTCTAGAATTAGAGATCATTCGAGACTAAGAAGCAATATCCGTTTTAGTGCTGACTGCTATCAGCGCATTGTTTCTAAAATTAGAGATCATTCGAGACTAAGAAGCAAAATCCTTTTTTCGTGCTGACTGCTATCAGCGCATTGTTTCTAGGATTAGAGATCTTTCGAAACTAAGAAGCAAAATCCTTTTTAGTGCTGACTGCTATCAGCGCATTGTTTCTAAAATTAGAGATCATTCGAGACTAAGAAGCAAAATCCCTTTCAGTGCTGACTGCTATCAGCGCATTGTTTCTAGAATTAGAGATCATTTGAGACTAAGAAGCAAAATCCTTTTCAGTGCTGACTGCTATCAACCAATTGTTTCTAAAATTAGAGATCATTCGAGACTAAGAAGTAAAATCCTCTCTAGTGCTGACTGCTATCAGCGTTTTTTTTCTTAAATTAGAGATCATTTGAGACTAAGAAGCAAAGTCATTTTCAGTGCTGACTGCTATCAGCGCATTGTTTCTAGAATTAGAGATCATTCGAGACTAAGAAGCAAAGTCCTTTTCAGTGCTGACTGCTATCAGCGCATTGTTTCTAGAATTAGAGATCATTCGAGACTAAGAAGCAAAATCCTTTTCAGTGCTGACTGCTTTAGCGCATTGTTTCTAGAATTAGAGATCATTTGAGACTAAGAAGCAAAATCCTTTTCAGTGCTGACTGCTATCAGCGCATTGTTTCTAGAATTAGAGATCATTCGAGACTAAGAATCAAAGTCCTTTTCAGTGCTGACTGTTATCAGCGCATTGTTTCTAGAATTAAAGATCATTCGAGACTAAGAAGCAAAGTCCTTTTCAGTGCTGACTGCTATCAGCGCATTGTTTCTAGAATTAGAAATCAGTCGAGACTAAGAAGCAAAATCCTTTTCAGTGCTGACTGCTATCAGCACATTGTTTCTAGAATTAGAGATCATTCGAGACTGAGAAGCAAAGTCCTTTTCAGTGCTGACTGTTTAAAATTTGACCACCGATATTATTATCTTTTCGCAAATTATTATGACTTATATGCATCGCCTTACAATTGTCAACGTTGAATTGCATCTTCACTCTATCTGACATTTTAATTTTCTACCCATGTCTTTTACAGTTAGTCTGATATTTTGGCCTAGTACCTAGTGTTGTATCTACAGTTAATTTTAAAATTTTTAGACAATAAATTTATGTTAATATCTGCCCCTATTCTCTGCTATTTTATTTCTATTAATTGTTTTATGGGACGGGTGTGAAGGGCCTTTTTGAAATCGAGATAAGCTACATCTAGAGCTTTATTTTAGTAGAACTTTGTGATCATTTCTGGAAAAAATCAAGTAAATTAGTTAAGCGTCAGCGTTGAAGGCCAAGATGTGTGTCATTAATTTATTTACCTCCCGATTCTCCACAGTTCTATCGCTAATAATGGATTACAAGAGTTTACCAAAAACCGAAGTAAGAGATATGGGGCGATAATTTCCAGGCTCAGTATTTATGCCTCTTTTGAAAATTAGTGTTACATTTGCCTCTTTGAAGTCTTTAGGAACTATTATAATTATATTAGTAAATCCATTTAGTATGTTAAATACTTCAATATGTTTATCTTCTAATGAAAGTAAATTGAGGTGCCGGGATGTGTGTCATTAATTTATTTACCTCCCAATGCTTGACGGTCCTATCTCTAACAATGGATTACAAGTGTTTACCAAAAACCGAAGTAAGAGATATGGGGCGATAATTTCCAGGCTCAGTATTTATGCCTCTTTTGAAAATTAGTGTTACATTTGCCTCTTTGAAGTCTTTAGGAACTATTATAATTATATTAGTAAATCCATTTAGTATGTTAAATACTTCAATATGTTTATCTTCTAATGAAAGTAAATTGAGGTGCCGGGATGTGTGTCATTAATTTATTTACCTCCCAATGCTTGACGGTCCTATCTCTAACAATGGATTACAAGAGTTTACCAAAAACCGAAGTAAGAGATATGGGGCGATAACTTTCAGGCTCAGTATTTATTCCTCCTTTGAAAATTAGTGCTGCATTTGCTTCTTTGAAATCTTTAGGAACTATTATAATTGTAAAAAGGAGTTTTAGCAGTTTGCTTTCAAATTCTGTAAGATAGATCAAATAGATTCCCTAGGTACCTGGTGCTTTCAAAATTTTCATTTTCTGTATATAAAAATAATTTCATTTTCGGTTATGTCAATAATTAATAGATTAGGGGCTTCGCCAAAATTTATTACGTCTTGAATCGTAGGTAAATTATTTGTTTATTCGACAATAAAATCATCTACAAAATATTTATTTATTGTCTTCACCACGTTGTCCCGATCATCGCTAAGGACACTCTCGGGATTCTGAAGGGGTCATGATACACTCTATAGTTGCTAATTATTATTTACATATGTATCAGGTAGTACAGAAAGTAATGACGTTTTTTAAGTGCTGGGGGAAAAACATCCTGGTTTAAAAATGTGTCAAAAAGGTTTGCGAATGATTACGTCAACGACTCAGGTTTCGAGGTGGAGGTCCCACTTTTCCCAAGAACGGGGTGTAGGTCCTTAGGGGAACTTGCCCCGAATCATTTTGACACGCTTCTACACTCATGACGATGAGTCCTATCGATTAGTGAAGATACGTGTCCGTCAGGAATAGCGGCGAACCTGAATCAGGTCCAGGTGAAATCTCACGGACTTCGCTCGTAGCGCTTATATCGCTTCACTGCTATGGCCGTTTCGCTCTGAGCTGATCCCCAAATATCCTAAACGAAACAGGGTTATATTAAAAAAATATAGTCGCAATGACTAATAACTGAAGATAAGTAATTTAAGATATTGTTTCATTTTGTGGCACAACTGCTCTACAACTTACATGTATGAAAATATATTCAGGTTTCTCTACTCTACATATATATACATCTTTCTTCCTCTTCCCAGAATGTTGGTATTTTGCCTAAAAATTTTATAACTTTTAATTGTCTATAATGGAAAATTTTATTAAATATTTCATACTTAAATTTGAAAACATCTTTTCTTCGTGTTAAAATTTGGTGTCAAATGTACAAAAAGATTTTTACAACGATTATCGCCCACATTATATTTTTCACCCTGATTTACACCATTATGTATATGGTAATAGATCACTGTTGCTAACTGTTAGACCTTATCTCTACTTAACTTTAATACTACACTACTAGAGGTAGTCCAATCCCGCTTCGATGGAACTGTAGACTATACTTTCTCTTTTACTACCATTCAAGGACCTTTTCATAAAAAGTAAATTTATATTTTCTGTTATCATTCTTCCATCCTTTTGGATACCAATTTGTCTGCCAACATTTTTAACATCCCCCCCCTCCCCTCCCTCCCCTTCACTTCAAATCAAACAAAAAAATTTATAAAGCAGTTGTCTTTTATAGATCATGATGAGATAGTACAAACCTGGAAGATAATAAGTCTAATGGCCGAGTTCACTCGACATAAATTACCATTAGATCTACAAATAAAAGAATAACAGTTCCATTTATTGATATTAGAGTGCTTCTTCCAAGAAACAAAAGAGCAATCCCACACTTTCTCGTAAGGATTTGTTCCGAAATCGACAAAAAAATGGCTATGTTTTTCTTTGGTCGAATCCGCCGCCCTTGGTCTCCGTCTAGACCCATTTCCCCCATCTGGCCCCCATCAAACTCGTTTCGCTCTGTTCGTCGGCTTTCAACGCATCATTGGCACGTCGTTGGTTCAATTAATACCCCCCCCCTCAATTTTGTATTAATAAAAATAGAAGGGGAAATTCCCTCTGGTTCCAACCAGTAATTAAAAAAAAATATTGGTATGAGTGGAGCTTTATTCGTCTTTACAGGATATTCATTCAGGCGTTTCCGCTCTTCAATTTCGGTCGTTTTCCGGAGAGGAAGGAGTTGGGCGGCTCCGAAGGATGAATCTATTTCCCAATAAACAACTGATGAGTAGTTATTGATTTATCTCACCCTCAGCGATACATGTAATTATTATTTTGAAGTATCATTTAATATTGGTCTCCTTGAATATGAAGTAAAATTGACATATGAAATATGTTCAGTTTTGTTCAGTTAATATTGCGCGTCTTTCCAACCTAGTGTGGTCGAAGTAGTTGTCTAGCACAATCTGGCTATGTACCTTACAACCTAAACATGTTTGATTGCACTAACCTCTTTAAAAAATCTGTCGGGATGTTCTCGTTGGGTTTTGTTTCTTAGTTTGAGTCGATATTAATTCGAGGAATATTTGAAGCCACAGTCAAAAGGAATAATATGAAAGAAAGGGTAGAATAGTAATAATGTAAACACAACCAAAACCCGTAAATATTGGAAAGAACATACGAAAAAGGAGAATAAAAAAGGCCACCAGGTCGCATCATGTCCTCTCCTGCTAGACCACAGATATATTAACATATATACAATATCATATTTACGGTTTTTCATCTACCAAAAAATGAAAGAGAAAATAAGCACGAGGGATATAATTAACTTCAATGAGATTAAATTCCGAGAGAATATAAATTTTTAACCTTCCCAAAACCGAGCCGTAAAAACCTCTATCGCATTTTACGTAAATCGATACAAACTTGAAAGTACTCGTATGTCTAAGGGCTAATGAACGCATCAATGTAGGTTACTTGACCTTGAACACATTCAGTAGGACTTATGACTTTAGCTTTCATGCGAGCAACAACATACGCGGTTTACTTAGAAAATGTTAGCTGAAATCGGAAAACAGCACGCCATACTTGAAGCCCTCCGCACCGGGAAAAGCATGAAGATTGTGAATTTGTTTAATTATTCGAAGAATCTCGTTTATAAAGTGAAACGGCAGTATGACTTGACTGAGAATAATGAGAATCTACCACCGAGCGACAGATAAGTCTACTGATAAACCAGATTTAGGCATTAAATAAATAGAAGAAAAGAATTGCTAAAATACAATAAGGTAATTTCCCTTACATTCCCTATGACAGTTTGCCGAAACTGATTTTTCCATTTAAGAGAAAGTCTCCTTAGATAATAATCTTAATCTATTAAGGATTATTGTATGGCGCTTTTCAGAACTATTGACCTTCAAGGAGCACACATTTATCAAATATGGAAAAGCAAGAGAATAAGTGAGTCTTTAAGGTATCTTCAAGGAGCACACATTTATCAAATATGGAAAAGCAAGAGAAAAGGTGAGTCTTTAAGGTACGCTTGAAGATAACATGGGACGGGAATAACCATATCAAAGCCAGTGTATCATTCCACAAATATAAAGAAAGTGCGATCACCCAGGCAGCTCAGACGACTACGAGGACCAATCAGTAGATGAACAAACCCCGAATTCGCGGTTCTTGGGGTTTGAGCTGCGGCATTTAAGGTCTTATACGTAAGCAGAAGAGCCTTAAAAGTGATTATGTATCGAATTGAGAACCATTGCAGATTACGAAGCAGGTTAGTTACACGTGAATAAAAGTCCCTGGTGGAAAAGACGAGCTATAAAGATTTGAACCAGTTGGTGACATTGAATAGTGGATGCTAGTGAACCAGCGAGGAGTTGAAATAGTTAAGTCTGTAGGTAGTGGTTGTGGACAAAGTGACTGCAGCTGCGGCTGAGATTACGAATAAATTTGACAGAGAATTTATGACGTTGGTAACATAAAGTGTGACTATTAAACACGACCCCCAGATTTTTAACTGTTTCAGAAAAGGGAGCATGGGAAGCACCAACGACTAGATAGAGAGCGATAGTTTTGATGTAAGTGACGTTCGCAGGAGTGCCTACCAGTAGTATCTCAGTTTGTTCATGTTTAAGTTTCGAAAAGTTGTTCTAGAGCCATTCTCTGATGATGTTATAAAAGAGTAGTAGGTTTCTAAGAGCTTCAGAACAACATCCCTGGAGAAAAGGAGGGATCGATTTGCGTGACATCATAAAAATCAAACGATATACTAACCAGCCACTTAAAAACACCAAGGGGAAAGAAAAAGATGAAAATAAGAAGTAAAACAAGAAACTAACCTTGTGAAACACCCAAAACACCCCTTCGCTGACCGAGATGCATTATTACCAATCTGAATAGATTAAGTACAGGATGAAAAATACGAGCGAAATCAGTTGAGAGCAGTTCCGCAAACATCCATGAATTCAGAGGAGGCAGTCAAGAAGAGAGGCATGGTCATTAGTGTCAAATTCTGGCGAGGGGTCCAGATGTACACGAATGAAAGGCTGACTAGCGTCGTCCCTACGCCAAAGGCGGTCCGTTAGTAGGAAATCTTATTTACTGAGGTATTCTGCCTTGAAACCAGACTGAAAGATGTCATCCTTTTGTACTGGCACCCTTCAAGGCCAGGAATTTTAAAGAGTACCTGTCTACCAACTAAGAAAATGTCTGGAAGAAGAGGTGAGGGGGGTCAAATCACGCTTGAAGGCATCAATGGTGGGAGAAGAACGGATAAACAGCAAACCACTCAGTCCACAATCCAGGACCGAATACTGACCCCTTCCCCCACGATAATCCATGAAACACAAACGACTACGAGGAACAGTAAAGGAGTAGAGCCGGAACGTAGAGTTCTCAGGGGAAGGATGGGTTCAGCTAGGAAAACAGGTAGGAAGGTGCTGGGGTGTTTAAGATCTAAAATGAAAGGAAGAAGATCTTGAAGGTGATTCTGGGTCAAATACGCAGCAAGTGCAGCTCGTGGGATAATGGAAGTTGTACGAGAGAAACCTCCTTTGCGGAGAAGAACACGGGTTACAAAGTTCCGAACAAGTTGTAGAGGTAGAAGAGTAGAAGTATAGGATGAAACTTGGATGTTGCAATAAGCAAACCGGCAATGACTGCATCGATAGTAATCTCGAAACATTGTTGTTGTTTTTTGGTAAAGTTAGAGCGGATGCGGCTAAGATTACGGAAAAGGCAGATAGGATTTGCAGACATTAGCAAAATCGGCTTTAGCAGATAATTGTCTAGCTATCGAAGGTTCTGATAAATAAGGTGCCGACGAATAGGGAGTCGTGGCGTCAGGTGCAAATGCGAAAATTGGGTGAAAGGGGAAAAGAGAAACAGAATTAAATAAGGGACTGGTCACAAATTTCCGCGGACTCATCTGTTATTGTAGGGATTATGAATTGAGAAGGTTGAAGTGACAACGTCAAGTATACTTCCATATGTATAGGCAGGGCAAGACAAATTGAGAGAGAGAGTATTGTAGTAGTAGAGGTTCGCCAACCTGCTTTTATCCAGGCGGATCCCCTACTGGATAATGAAATAGATATAAAGGTCAGTATGACAATCGCTAGTGAGCCCGAGGCGACCAGGAGCCGGTCCTCTTTGGGGAAAGGGGTCAGAAGGTATTGTGTTTGGGCACCAAGCAGCGTTCAGGTGGGGCCTTCGTCGCCCCGGGACAGAGGGATCTGTTCCTCGTCAGAGGTATGTGGATATAGATACCCATCGGCAGGATTCCTTGGAACACAGAGAGAGAGAGAGAGTGTGTGTGTATGTGTTGTGTTGCGAAGACGGAAGAGGCATGAACGAAAGTAGTGTTGTAATTGGCTATGTGAGTGATGAGCAGTGGCGTGTGGTGACTTTTGAAGATGAGAAAGCAATTCAAGTTTTACCAAAATAAATCTTAATTGAAGTAAATATTTTGTTCATTAAAAATAAGTATAAAATTGTAAGTTACTTACTTTATTTAAATGTTAATTTTGTTAACCCTATTTAAATGTTAAAATAGCTTCTGTAAGTATGCACAACCAGCTAGCCAAGATGTTCTATCATATTGGCCTACAAGGTATTTGCGAGTGCAACAGGCCTACCTGTTTTAATAATAGTTTATCTTGCATTATAAGTTATTGCACTAAACTTCCATTTTAAGAATTTTTCAATAATGCAAACTCATTTTATCCAAACTTCATTTGCATCCATTTTATTTAAAAGGGAATTATCACTTAAAAAAATGAATAAAAAATATGCCACACTTATCTGATCACTTACTCACAGCTACTGATCTCAAAGATACGAAGGATGGCTATGGTAGGCCTGCCAGAATCCCGGAAATATTAAAAAAATGCTCTTAAGATATAAGAGCTTAACCATACTAGAGTTTTTTATATTTAGCTGTTTTCTTTCTCAGGACCAGTATTTAAATATAACCGGAAAATTTGTTTAAGCTTCAGAACATAATAATAGTCACGTCATTATGTCTTAGACATTTGTTGCGTTTTCCTAGATTCTGGCAACCCAGAAGAGTTTCCAGATACAAGCTGATGACTGCAAAGCTAAGCTTGCTTTCCTTTTCCGTATGCAAATAGGTTATTTTTTCTTAATTCTAACACGGCGTTGAAATATCTAGATCAAAATCATAAAACTCTAATGACTGTATATTATTGCTAAGAAAAGAAAAATATCTTTTCAACTATTCATTCCCAAGCACCAAAAAGCAAAACTATTATTGAAATTAGGAGAAAAAAAAGAGTAGAAATCTTGACGAAAAGGAAGCATTTCTTCAATTGCAGTCAGGCTCGTCAAGGTCTAACGCCAATTTGATTGGAGGTAAAGGTGCCGTATGGCGTATAAATGGTGTTCCAATAACTTGGACCGATTTTAAATGTGAGTTAAGTTTAAGCGTCTAAGGATTTTTTTTCTTTTTCTTCCAGATTTAACAACTTCAGTCTTTGGCAATTTCAACCATGGAAAGATTAACAATAGAACAACGTGTTAAAGTTATCGAAGCCTATTACGAAAATGGACGTTCAAACAGAAACGCATTTCGGGCACTTCGCGATTTTTTGGTAAACATAATCGACCAACCGAAAGTGCAATTGGGAAAATTGTTCGTAAATTCAAACAAACGGGGTCGGTGGCAGATATGAAAACGCCATTGCGTGCTCGTTTACGCCGTTCAGCTGAAAACATTGCTGCAGTGCGCGAGAATGTGGGTGAAGATCCAGACACCTCTATTCGTCATTGCGCGCAAGAATTGAACCTCTCCACAACAGCGTTACATCGAATTTTGACAAAAGATCTGTCTCTACACGCTTACAAAATTAAAATGACACAAGAACTGAAGACTGCTGACCATTTGAAGCGCCGTACATTCGTCAATTGGGTGCACGAGCAAAGACAAGCCGATGATGATTTTTCGCAAAGAATCATCTTTAGTGATGAAGCCCATTTTCATCTTGATGGATTTGTTAATAAGCAGAATTGTCACATTTGGGCTGATGAAAATTCCAGGAAGATTGTTGAAAAGCCACTGCATCCACAAAAGGTCACTGTTTGGTGTGCATTTTTTGCTAGCGGAATCATTGGGCCGTATTTCTTGGAAAATGATGCCGGGAATTCTGTTACGGTGACAAGTGAGCGATACAGTGCCATGATAACCAACTTTTAATGGCCTGAATTGAGTTCTATTGATGTCGAAGATTTGTGGTTTCAACAGGACGGCGCCACATTCGACACAGCCAATGCAACAATGGCTTTATTGAATGAGAAGTTCCCAGGTCGCATCATCTCTCGAAATAGCGAAGTCAATTAGCCACCACGATCGTGTGACTTGACGCCTTTAGATTTCTTCCTTTGAAGTCATGTCAAAAGTAAGGTCTATGCCAACAAGCCAACAACAATTCAACAGTTGAAGGATGAGATAATAAGGCATATTTGGGAGATCGAGGAGCAACTATGCAGAGACGTCATCAAAAATTTTGACCACCGAGTGGAAGTGTGCCGCCGAAGCCTCGGCGGATATTTAGGCGATATTATTTTTCACACATAATTACCAGACTCAACTAACATGATCCAATAGTGAAATCAATAAATTTTAACCAATAACACTGTTTTATTTACTGATAACTTCGATCCGTCTTAATGGAACACCCTCTGCAAGTATAGGCAAGCATAAATGTGAGAATAAAATTGATTCTGCTGTCATATTAATTGTTGGTGTGTAATTTCTTTTTCTTTGTCTTATATAGGGGAATCATTGCCTCCCTTGCTTCCATTGACTGCTGCACGCCACTGGTGATGAGAAGTGTAAGATCTACCCACCATATTACAGGGTTGAGCACATCGCGTCCACCAATTGGTAGCCAGAGTTCTACGTGCGCTGACGTTTGTGTCCGCTCATGTCGGGATCGAACCCGGTACCGCGACGTTGGCAGACCAACGCCGTATCTACTCAGCTAGCAAAAGCTCTAGAGAGAGAAAGAGTGAGAGAAGGAGAGAGAGTAAATATTAGCAATATCAAGAAATCGGCGATATAAATGAGTGTGATTAGGATGTTAAAAATGTCAAGAATAAGCAAAATTTGGAAGTGTTTTTCCAAGGCCAGGTTAATAAATGCACCCGAGTCATCGAAGAAGCTCTTAGATGGGTGACCTTGAGGGCGATATATGATAGCAATTTTGAGAGAAGGTTTCAAGATAAGAAGGCGAGTAGATGATTTTCATATGTGTTGGGGGAAATTATTTGGTTAGCGCCAACAACTTGCTCTGATGCTCATAGTCCGTGAATGAACGAAAAACCAATGGATATTGTTGCCAAAATAGCTTTGTAATTCTCCATGACTATGTTTTCACTAGGCTGAAAAGGGGTAACTTTTTATTATCAAAAGGCGACAATTTACGAAGACAGTAGTTCCTGAAAAAAATAACCTTTCTGAATAACTTTGAACAGTCTGTTGTATACTGATGAAGTCAAAGTTTTGATGAATCGCAGAAACATTATTTGTAACATATTTCTTAGCTCACCAAAGGTGATTTTTGTTGTTAAATTGTGTGTCATCTGAGTATTCATCTCTCTACAGGATGCTACGCAAGTTTTGGGAATGGATTTAGGTCGCAAGTCTTGGGAGGCCAATCCATGATTGAGTTTACCGAAAATCCTTTCGACTCTAACCAGATTTAGATAGCTTGTAGGATTGAATAGGAGCTTTATCTGTGGGTCGAGAGGTATGCACTGTATTTAGGAGGTTGAGTGGGGAGAGAGGAAATAAGTTTATGTATTTGCTTATATAGGAGGACCTGTGACGTGATCCGCCCGGAAGGGATTTTGTAAGGAATTAGCAAAGGAGACATCTTACGATCTTGATGGAGGGACTAAATAAATATATTCTATAAAACGATGACATTGTAAATTTGGTGTACGAATTGAAAGAAGAATGATGTGAACGTTTCAGCACCGATGGTGAATAGGAGGTGAAAGAAGGGGAAGCGATGCTATGAATGGTCGTTTGAGGGAATAAGGGGAAACAAAGATTACAATATTATCATGAACTTAACAATATATCTCCCCAAGAAGCAAAAATAATGCATCCTCGGGGGTTAGCAGACGAAAGATTTGAAGCACAGCTGCAAATCACAAATTAAGACGGGCAGAGACACTTTCTACAACCAATGACATCGGAAGGAGTACCTACCAGTAAGTACCTCATCAGTTTGGTCAGTAATAGTTTAATAAAATTGTACGAGATTCATTTGTTAATAATATAGGCAGTGAGGAGATTTATAATAGTCTCAGCAAACGAGTCATAGGACAAGACTTGGGTGTCATCGGCATTAAAATTAATGATAGAGCGAGGTGACGCATACAAATGTCAAAGAGAAGAAGATTGATACGAAAAAAGAGGACTAATTCCCTCTCTTTGTTGAACACCAATACGCACCTCGGTAAGCCAAGATATATCATTCCTATATGAACATATCGAGAGAGAACTGATTGGTAAGGGCAAGAAAAGTCAAGGTCAGTGTGATCCAGAGTATCAAATGCTCCTAAGAAATCAAGAAGTACTAGATTGAAAAGCTGAATATCAGTAGCCGTTCGACAAAGGGCATCAGTTACATTTAGGAGAACAAATTCATTACTGTACTTAGGCTTGGATACAGACTGGAAGATCCCATCGATGATGGAGAAGGGATGTTTATCGAGAACGCAGGGTGACACCAGCCTTTCAGGTTTGTAGAGAGGAAGGGGAGTTGAAAGATTGGGTGGTAGTTTGCCGAGTTGTTTGGATCTAGGCATGGTTTCCCTAGATTTAGGCAAACTATCTTATGTTTATAAAAGGATGATACCGTACATGATGAGGGCGAGGCATCAAAGATTCAATAGAGGCGAGGAAAGAGAACCGGGAAAAACTGAAGATATGGACTAGGGAAGACTGACTCAAGATGGAAACAACTCTTTTCTTTAAGAGAGAAAAACGATGTTTACTTCTTCAGAGGACATGAGAGGCCAAGAGAAGTTGGATAGAGGAAATACCATATGAAAAGTTTCAGGGTAAGGGAAATACGATAACGATTCTGAACAACTTTGTTATACAAGAAACGCAAATACATTGGCTGTGATGACTGGGGGACTATAACTAATATGGCAGTGGTTACAACATGGATCTGCATTCGTTTAGAGGCCTTTTATTTATCACTGTAGACGTAAAGCTTAACATGTGCAGTTTATCTCGATTTTAAAAGGGCCTTTTACATCGTACCTTATAAAAAACTCTTAATAAAGCTAAAACCGCATTTAATTAATAGGAGGCAGCGTACTAAAATGGAGATAAAATTGGTTGGCAAAACATAGAGAGTTATTGTCAATGGAAATAATTCATCATGGTGATCTGTCACTAGCGGCGTACCTCAAGGATCCGTTCTCGGCCCCTTCTTATTTTAAATAAGTGTGTCCAGAGATTATATGCTGATAATAAAAAGTGTCAAAGCTCTCTTAAAACAGCCGCAATTTGTGCAAGGCTCTTCAAGCAGTTAAGACAATCATTAGCAGAAATTTGAATGTGAATATATGGAATCTAAATATCATATTAGAGGCAAATAAGAAAAAATTTGGATTGACTATTTTACTGTAAAGAGATCATTTTTCGCCGCCGACCCATCCCTAGTTAACTCAGCTCACTAATCGCCTTTAAAATAAATAAATACTGATTTAATTTTGATTCTGTATACTTTAACCACCATTTCTATAATATAAAATAAAACTGGTGATGAGTTAGCTGGCGATGGGTCGGCTGTGATGAATCGTCCCATTCCCGTTCAAACAACTGATATGAAGAAATTTTATTGAATACAATGAAGGAAAATTCGACGCAGCATAATGTTAAGTAATAAACTTTCAACAGTTCCTGGAAAAATTAACCTTTCTGAATAACTTTGAACAGTCTGTTGTATACTGATGAAGTCAAAGTTTTGATGAATCGCAGAAACATTATTTGTAGCATATTTCTTAGCTCACCAAAGGTGATTTTTGTTGTTAAATTGTGTGTCATCTGAGTATTCGTCTCTCTACAGGATGCTACGCAAGTTTTGGGAATGGATTTAGGTCGCAAGTCTTGGGAGGCCAATCCATGATTGAGTTTACCGAAAATCCTTTCGACTCTAACCAGATTTAGATAGCTTGTAGGAATGAGTAGGAGCTTTATCTGCATGAAGACAAGTAAGATCTTAATCCTAACCAAATGAGGTATTGATACCAAAAGTAAGAAGGAACATAGCAGTGAAATGGATAACGAAAGAAAATAAGAAAAAAGTATTTCTGGCGAAAGAAAGTTAAAATCTCCCAGTATTTATACTGGCGAAAGTAAGAAAAAAGGTGTATTAATACAGAAAGAAAGTAAGAAAAAAGGTGTATTAATACAGAAAGAAAGTAAGAAAACAAGGCTCTATTAATACCAGATGAAAGTAAGCACATAAAGCTGTATGAAAGGGAAAAGAAAGTAAAAAAAGCTGTATGGATAGTGAAATAATGTAAGAACAAAAAGTTTCATTGATACAGAAAATTGGAAAAATAATTATATTTATACTGTCAAAAGTAGGAACAATAAGCTGTATTGATACCGTAAGTAAGATCAATCACCTGTATTTATACCAGTGAAAGAAAGAATAAAAAGCTGCATTTTATACCGGCGAAATTAATCTTTATTTATACCGAAAGAAAGTAGGAACAAAAAGTTATATTGATATTCAAACGAAGGAAATAACCCCCCTGTATTTATACCGGCGAGATTAAGAGCAAAACCTATATTTATACTGCATTATGTAAGAATAAATAACTATATTTATCTGTAGAAATTAGGAACAAAAATCTTCATTGATTCCGAAATAAGTAAGAACAAAAAGCTATAATGATACCGAAAGAATGTAAGAACAAAAATAGCTGTATTAAAACCGAGAGAAAGTAAGAAAAAACTACGTTTATACGTAAAGAAAGTGAGAAAAGGCTGTATTTACGAGCAAGAAAAAAACCCCTGTATCGATACCGCTAAACCTTTTATCTATTCTTGATTGTAGGATTCCTTTTATATTCTGCAAAAACGAAGTATCATCATCTTCATTATCACTAACTATGATCTAAGTACAGGATTTTTTGGAGAGGTTGAATAATAATTTCATCTTAGTTTGGTTATGACTTATCTATATTTTAAATTTTTATCAAGGTAATTTCTATGAATTTCTTTAGAGTTTGAAAAAACAAAATAGTTTAGTTCAGAAAAAATAAACGTGATTATCGAATGCTTTATAATGTTTTAAAAGAAAATGAATTACAATTGGTGAAGTTCAGAAGATTTATTAAAATTTAAGTAAGGCTGTTTTTTTTATTTTATCTATAACTATATTTTAGCAACGTGATTTTTTGAAAGGGGGGAAATTTAGTTTAGAGTTCGTTTTTAAAATTATTAAAATTAGCGAAGTTCAGCAAATTTATAAAAATTTAACCATGGCTGCTTAATTAGATTTTAAATTTTAATCTTAGTAGCGGAGCGCAAGCTCCCCCTCCCGTAGGGCGTAGTGGCGATGCCATGCCTGGGGTTCCTATAATTAAGAACCTGTGCTCTTTGACGCCATTTCTTTCTAGATTTGAAACGCCCGCCCCTTTCTCGACGAGGTTGCCAAGGCAATGTTTGTCATCCTTTTCTGCATTACTGTAATTTTATGTATCTGCGCTTTCGTTCTTCCTCATTCTTTTTTTGTATTGAGTGAAATTTCATTGAATCATACGTGCAGAGTTAATTTCAGAGCTTCCTACGACTGAAATAACATTAACAATTATGTACCTATATTTAAGAAAAGGAACATATATGAGCAACAACATACACAAAAAAAAACACAGCATTCGCATCTACCAAAACGGCATCATGTTCCCTTATTTTTCTGCCCCCATTATAACCTCACTGTAATGTGTTTGGTACAGCTATGGTAATCAAGATGCAGCCAACAAGAAAATTTTGCTTACAATCCCAACCTGAGGAGGAATCTGCCAAATAGCAGAGATAGGGCCGTTATTTAATTTTCCATCGCACTTCCATTTTTGTTTATGTATATACGAATATGTGGCTAATTTAATTTAGTCCTAAGGAGATAATCATTCGTTAGTTCCTCCCAATCTTCCATTTAACTACCTTTGAAATATTCTAATGCACGTCAATAAATAATTCCAAGGACTTTGACCTTCATTTGCGACTTAATTCAAATCTTCTAATTGATCGCTGATGTATTTTCCCTCTGTTTACGATCATCTGTCAGGATCTGAAATGAAAGGCAATCCACGCCCGGCGCTTCATCTCTGGCCTGGCGCACGGATAAACCATCGAACTCAAATGCCGGAAACACGACACAGAATCATTCATCTTAGCTCCGCCAGAATGATTTCCAGTCAGATGCAGAAGGATGTTCCAAGTGTAGTCGAATTTTAATTAATTATTTGATTAACGAATTTCTATTCTCTGACAGGGCGTTCGGATCCGTGCTCGTTCTGTTACTCTCCAATTCATTCTCTCTCTTTTCTACCTTCATTGTTCTCGACAGTGGGATTTATTTTCCTTCTGAATTCCATATTTTCTTTTTAACTTGAAAGTTTGAAATGGACTCGGCCTACAGCAGCGTTTGTCTCAATATATAAAAGCGGACGTTTCGCCATAAGAAACCAAAGGGTTGAACTTCTATTTTTTTAAAACTTCATAATAACCTGTTTTTACAAGAATTGGAATGGTAATATTTAGTTTTAGTTAATAATTTGTAATGATAGAATTGAAAAATAATTGTAAATTACAATTGAAAAATATTTTTGACGCTCAATATATTTTATTACCTGTTACCAGACGTCAGATAAAAGTTTGAATTTTGTCGCCCGACATTTATACAGAACCTTTACACTGTAATAGGTACAAACATTATATGCTAATAAATATGCATTGCTTCCTCTGAGGAACCTAACTGATAAACGAGCGTGGCGAGTGAATCTTCTCTTCATTTCATAATCGAAATCTTCATATTTACAACGTAGAGTTAATCAGCTACTTGACGATAAAGTACTTCATTTCTTCATTCTTTTCTCTGTTTGTCATATTTATATTCATCTTTCAATTCTTGTTGAATGTCCATGAAAATAACCAATGCATATTTTCAATAAAAAAATTTGAATTACATTTTATTTAGTTAACATCTTAATAAATAACATATTCAATGACATATTCGATAAAATATTCAATTCGAATTGAATTATAAAGCTAATACCCGTCAAAATGGATATAAATTTGTCCAGAAGCGATTCACCAGTCACATAGCGAAAAATCGTTTTAGCTATAAAATAGCAACGTATGTCGGTTAATATATTTAAAAACCGACTGGACGAGTATTATTCGCGCTTAAGTGTAACTTAAGGAAACACGGAATAATATCACTTACAAAATCAGGATTGAGTTTTTTTTTTGGCACAAGAAGCCCCGAGCTTCTCCTCTCCCCCCAATGATGTCAGTTAATAGTCTAAACGTGTTTTCCATATTCCTTTTTGACTTTCCTGTCACTAATTATTTTTTTCAACGCTAGCACAAGCTCTCTGTGGAAGAGAAGAGATTGTTTCTATCAGCTATTTAAGTGAAAGGAAGTATGCATATTAGAAAATATATAGTAATAGACTCGTAGATAAGTTGAGAGAGGTATTAGAAAAAAAAAGAAAAGTCAAGGCTAGGACAGAAGAAAAAATATCCACCATAAGCAGAAATAGCGAAGGCTGCAATTGAAAATATGATGACGCCAGTAACCAACTTAACAATAGCCGAAAACACTGGCCTAGATATATTCATGTGCATTCTCTATGCGCACGTTACTAACATTGGTCAACCCGACACTTTATCATCTAGATTGACCAACCTCCTCAACAACAACACCAAATAGATATGGTTCCCGAATAGTAAAAAACAACAAAAAACAGCATTTAAAAAAGGCATGATACACTAACGTTAGAAAGTGGTAGTTAACATCTTCTGTAAGCGGACTGGCCTTGAGTGCACCTTAGGGTCTTTGCTGGTTCTTGTTTCTGTAGTTCTGTAGTTCTTCAACTATACTTCCTTTCTCCCCCCCTCCCCCCGGCCACTCCATCTACCCTAACTTATCGCACGCTTGTGGCAGTTCGTTACCCAATGTTCCCCGAAGATGACTGCAGGCAGGTGGAAGGAAGCCTAGGAAATATAATTATGGAAACGATACGACTCTTTCTTTCCAGACTCAACAGAAGTCTCTTTATTGCAGATTGGAAAACACTAGCTCGATCTTTGATCCTCATACTCTAATACTTAATACTCAATAGAGAATTCTTATCAATTTAAAGATGATCTTCTTAGCCGTGTCAATGAGGGCTACCTGGTTAGAATTAATGATGAATCCTTATTCGCAAGTATTCGATATTAGTAAACATAAAAATTATAATTTTATACATTTATATACATATAAATTTTATTTGTATGTCAATAGAGATGCGCCGCCTGGTACGTGACCTTTAAGCATAACAAGTAGAGAGAAATATTAATATAGACCCTTAGAAAAATGAATAACGAAGTGCACATAATAATTAACAAAACAATAATAAAATAATGCAGTTTATTATTATCGAAAGTCATCCGAAAGAAATTAAACCTAAAAGATAAGTATCTGCATACTTATCTCATAAATTTAGAGATAAAATCAAAGAAAACCATATTTTAGTTCTTGCAAATTTAAACATAAAATTTCAACAATTAAAATATTACTTTATAGAATTTTCCATCTTACATTTACTTATATTTCATTATATAACGAGTTCGTCTTTTTTTTTCAAAATCATATAAGAATAATTACCTTCTATCTGATATTTCTTTTACCGACTCCTAAAATAATCTTTAACCAAGCATATCGACTCTCCTAAATCTCCTATAAATGTTCCCAAAATGCTTTTTATATTTAGTAGTGTATTAAATGTATCCATTAAATGAGAGAATTAAAAGAAAACTTATTTTTTTCAACAACTAAATCCTAGGATTATTATTCTAAACAGAGACATCATAGGAATTTTTCCCCCCGCCCAAAAGATCTTATCCTTATAGTTCACTCAGCAATGTCGTGTATCTTTATAGATGTCCAACTTGTACTGGCAAGACTTATATAGACAGCACTGTGAGGGCTCTTATGGATATGCTCTCTGCCGATATAGGCCATAATTAGAGAAATGAGAAAAAAGGAAAAAATATCCATACATAATATATAACTAAATGCAAAACTGAAGTATCTTTAGAAAGCTTTGAAGTTTTGCCATCTAATTATAACCAACAACATTTACAGGGTGGAAATCCGAAGTGTAGATTGATATTAATTTAATTATCTTCGAAACACAATACTTCGACTAAAACGAAATAAAATTAATATATATGCTACAAGATGATGTAACTAATATTCCTTTGGATCATCGTTTTAGTCACTGACACAAGCAAGTTTAGGCATAACCTGAGCGGAAGAGGCACGCAATTTCAATTGATATTTCCTCCCATCATTTTTCTAGTTTGTACTTCAGAACTTTGACTCGTTGAGGAGATTTGGTACAAGATTTCTGCTCAAGCAATGATTACACTCCAAACTCTATGGAGTTCTAATGTGGCTAACTGGGAGGGGATAGCCCCTTTGACCAAAACCACTTACAATTTCCCGGGAACCAGTCAAGAGAACCTTTTTTTTACCTTATTAACTTTCACCTTCATTTTTTTCAAATAAACATGTTGATTGATCGTTACCCCTTATTCACTGAAGATGAGTGTTTTATGACCTGTTGGTGTTACGTCGGCTGACACTATCACCGAAGAGGGCTTTTTTCCCCTGAAATATTTCTGCTGTTTAACTGCTCAACCAGAATCTTATTTTTTGGTGCCTAAACACGATAATTCTGTGTGTTGTGGATGGCTTGGATAGTGAACAACTTCTCAATCCTCTCTGTTACACCTGATACTTGGACGAGCTACAACTCCTCCCAGCCTGAGTGAAAATTTAGGAGGTCCTGATGATGGTGCCTGGGGAAGTTGATGGTGCGCATCCTCTCGCTGTCTCTCGGCTTTCTCTACGACTCTATCTTTAATCTAGGCCTAAAAAACTGTCCAGCTATCTCATGCATTGTCAGAAGAAAGGCTGTGGAATCTCTCTAAACAAGGCCCTTTAACGCTCGCAGGTCGCAAGACACTAGGCCATGAGAGGACCTGGACGTTGGGGCGCAAATAAGAGGAAGGGCGGTTTTGCCTCAATAACCACTTCCATGCGTGCAATGGGTTAACCACCTCCCGGCGGCCATTCTCGAATGCAAAAGGTTGTACTACATGTAGCGGGCGAGCTCTAGTACTTTGTTGGTTCCCAGACTAACTAAAAGTCTCGGGTTACGTCTCTTAATCTGCTACAACATCTTAAAATCTTTCCAAATCTGCCGTTCTGTCCAAGATCCCATGCCTCTTTGGGTGTCCAATTGTGAGATATGACTTTTGGGAAATGACCATCATTTTCGGCTGTCATTTCGGCAAGTGTCCATCCAGGCCAAGGCTAGCACGTCCAGCCCCGACGCAGCCTGGAGCGGGGAGGCCCAGATCGAGACCAAAGTCGCAAGTGATGTGAGCAAGGTCTCGATTAGACCAGGACCCTTCATTGAGAGATTACCTGGGGTTTTTGATCCCGCTGGCTTCAAACGCATTTTAGTTATGCGCTCCACTGATGGCAGCAAGTTGGCACTAGGCCACAATACTCGATCAAAGGGAACCTTAGCTGGATTAACTGGAAGAGAGAATAAAGATTAACTGGAAGAGAGAATAAGGTGACCCCTCTCTTGAACGGTAGTCTTCTAGACACTCAATGGCTCGCTAATGAGAGTGACGCAGCGAGTGGTTTATGCGAGGAGACTCGAATAATACTCCTTAAAAGACATTACCGAAAAGCTGGTTGGTATTTCTACCGCATCTAGGCATTCGTGCCACTGCTACTGCTACCGCTTTGACCACATAAATCGCTCCTGTAGATGTGCAAAGTCAGGTTTACACGAAGTATGTGTAATTTGCTGCAAGGCCGTACACGATAAGTCCCTATCGTGTATGGCCAACTTGTCAATTTCGGAGAGCAGCACCATGCTTTCTCAAAGCAATGTGGCGCGTATCGCTTGAAGAAGGCACTCCTGGTCGTTCAGATTGCGGAGCATCTCCGCTTTAGTAAAGCTAAAGCCTTGATTCTGGCGTGCCCAGCGCTACCTACGATGTTTTATGCCTCAATTTTTTTTAAAAAAGGCTCCCCTCTGCTCCTGTCCAATTCATGCCTACGAGCACGCTCGCTTACGCGCCAATTCGAACTCGTTTGCAGGTTCCACCCACCAGGAGATCTCCCCTGGTAGAGCTGACGCATAAGGGGTTCATATCCAACCACGGTTAAAACTAGGGCCCTTCCTCTCTACGCGTAACCATTTCCTGTAAGTCTAACGACTTTCAGGAGGAAAACTACCTGAAGTTGCTCTTAAAGCCATCGTTGCAGGCTCAAAAAATGAGGACAGTACCAGAGAAGCTTTGACTCCTAAGTCCCCACTCAAGGCTAGAACAGGCGATTCGGATACGCGGAACCCTTCAAAAGAGGACTCACGTCTCCGAAGCCGCCTTACTCACCAAAGGTTTCGAGGCGGAGGGAGGAAAAGACTAGCATAGCCAGCCCAACCCCTCCCATAAATCCTCGAAGGCGATACCGAATTCAGTGCTTTTTCCCGCCAAAACTGCCCGGAGATGTACCTCCGGGAAGCGTACGGACATTCCTATGAGGGTCTTTTCTTCAAAGAAGACCCGCGCATCTCCTCCGAGCTAGGCCTGGAAGCATATTCCTTCAATAGAATTGCAGAGGACTCCGAGCCACCTGGGAGGAACTGCGGAGCTTTGTACCCGGCCCTTCGCCATGCAAAGCGCCTTTCCACCCCTGCCTACATTCTTGGGGTAAAAGGATCACGCGAACCCACAACCACGGGATTGGGGTAGTAGGAGAATGTTCGATTTACTCTAGACATGATGTCATTTATGTGTACATTCCACCGTCAGGCGACTTCGACCTGAGGGACTTCCGCCCCATTGTACCCTGATACTTGAACGGAGACACCCCATCTGGGGGCACTACATGACCAATCGATTTGGTACACGAGCTGGAGATAGGTGTCCTAAATGTGGATGTGTTTATGCATCACTCCCCGATAACAAATTTATTTTTTGGGGGGGTCTTGATCTACCCCTGTGCTCTTCGGAATCACAGCCTGATTTTGGATAGGAGATGTCGATGACCTCGATGGCAGTGACTACTTTTCCATTCAACTATCATTTTTTGGACCGCTGTCGGCTGAAAGCCAGCCCAGATAGTATTTGGAGGGTCTGTGGTGGATCACATTTATGGAAATCACTGATCTTCCTATTCCAGTCAATGAGCTTAGATCAGTGGAAGACCTCTTTTTCAGAGGTTTGAAGGTAGGTCAAAAGGATTCGGGAGAAATTTTTGCAGGACCGCTTACCCGTTCTTCAGCAGAGTGGGAGCACAATATTTGACCCTGCTTCCGTGGTAGGAATCTTTCGCTCATCTAGGTGAGCAAGGCATGGTATTTTTGTTAGATCTGTTTGATAGGATCTGGACAGAGGGTATCATCCCAGACTCCAAGAGAATGGTTACTGTGTTCACTTTTCGAAAACTAGGGAGTGATCACTCTACACAGGCTAGTTTCCGCTTACTTTCTCTTACCTCTTTCGTGTGCAAATTGTTTTGTGAACAGTGCGGTTTACGCAAGTTCCACTGCAAGTCGGATGCTCTGCTCTGACTGCAAAATGCTTTCTGCAAGACCTTCTTTAGTAGACTGCACCGTAGCAGGATAACTTTAGATTTGGAGATCCATGATATCGCATAGAGATACGATATAAGGCATACCCTCCACACGATGGGGGGAGGGACGCTTTCCAATGTTTAGTTCTAAATTCCAGAGAAATTTTATCCCACTTATGAGTGTGAAAAGGAGCCTCCTTTCCAATGGAGCAGCAAGAGAGCGTTCCGCAGAGAAGTTTCAGCTTCACACTTTTTTCTCTGAGAATCAACGGTGTCACCTTAGTGCATCCGGATGATGTTCTCGTTACACTTGACGTGTACAACCTTTTGGCTTCTTTTGGTGCGGCCCACTTCCCAACTCTGGAGCATCGACTCCAACAGGCATTGAACCGTATATCTCCCTATGCTGAAGCGCACAGGTTTCAGTTTTCCTTGACAGGAATAAGGTAGAGTATTTATGCTGCCATCTACGGCTCCTAACACACCTGGACTTGTTCCTAAACAGGATTTTCCTGGAATTGTTTTAGACCTACGCCTCACTTGGTAGGCATATATTCGCACGATAGGGTCTCTTATACCCGGGCCAATGCTTTAATTCTCTATCGATCCTTTGTTCGTTCGAAGTTTGAATACGAAAGTGAGTTTTACGCATCGGCAGTCGATCCAGCATATCGGTCTCCATCTGGCCAACAGTGTTTTCCACACCTTTCCCTTTGAGAGACTTCATGTTGATGCCATGAAGATGAAACTTACTCTGCACCGTGCACAGTACGTTGGGTCTGCGCGTACAAGCGCGGACCCAATCCCTCTTTTTTTCGTCATCGGCTCTAACTCCATGTTTAGCAGACTTCGATGGTGCATGTGCCGCCGAGATACATCAGTCATACCCTAATTCTTTGGGATTTAGGGCTAGAAAGCTCCTTCCTTCGAGAGCTTGATGTAGTTGTCTGATTTGTGGCGCCTTTGTTTCTTCAGGAGAGCTACCATGAAGGGTACCACATTTGACTATTTATCGACACGCCTCTGCTTCTAAAGCTTCAACAGCGCCGAGATTATTGCGTTCGAACCTTTTAGAGGACACAACGGGTCACGTTGGATACATGTCGTATCTCTTCTGTTTAAGGTCAGCGGGGATCTCTACCAGGCGCTGCGTCTATCTTCATGACATAGCTGAATGCAATACACTGCTCGTTACGGGAGATAGCCCTTTGTGCCCGGTTCTTATACCTTATAGACCTGATTTATTGACTCAGAAAACTCCATGAGCACTTTCGGAGTATTGTACTCTCTGCATCCTTTGGTTAGTGGTATCCGTGACTCCACGGATCTCACAAGCTGGGCGAATGTCGAGATTATCTTCTGCTGGTTTCCTGGACTTAGAGAGATTGCGGACAATCAGCCCGCTGATAAAGACGCCAAATAGTCCGCAGGGACTGGGCGACCACACCAGTGTTTTGCTCTTCCTCACAATGACTACATAACAGGAATCAAGTCAGGTTTACCTGGTGTCTGGCGAAGAAGATAGGAAACGTCCGATGGGAACTTAAAGTTCCGCGACATCGCGTCACTAGTATTCCCATAGACTTAACCACTAATGCTGCAGAGACTTCAGGTCACATTGTGCCGTCTTCGAATTAACCACACTCGCGGGGCGAACTGATATTGGATGGAGCGCTCTTTGGTAGCTTATTGTAACGCCTGCCTTGTCCCCCAGACTGTTTGGCACATTATTGTTGAATGTCCCATTCGGGGTGATCTTCGCGCACGTTACTTCTCCTGGTATCAGGACGAGCAGAGTCACTACCGCATTTTACTTGTATTCGGCACGAATTCGTGCATACTAACTTGGAGCGTCTTTGAACGTGTTTCCCTGTTCTTGCTTATTTTTGTTTTATGTTTTTGTGTTTTGCTTTTGTTTATTTTTGTTCTTTATGTAGTTTAGTATTGGGGTAAAATTTGAATACGGTGACTCATGCCCGAGGTGGCAATCGCCAGATGGACACTAAAAAATATAGTCCAGAACGAACCCCAAAATACATGGGATCAAACCAAGGCAAAATGACAGCAAGACACCTCCTCGATTGCCCTAATCTTAGCTAAGTTCGAAACACACCTTCTAACCCCTTGAAAAAGGGACCTTTGGTCACGCCCGTCCTTGGCGGGGGGGGGGGGGCGAACCCCACCAGATTTTCACTTTATTTAATAAGTAAAAGAGTTTATATTTTATTCCATTTGCTATCTCTTTCTCTCTCTCTCTTCTTTCTTTCTTAATCTATGTTTGGTCTTATAAAAAGACGACATCGCTTGTGCATCGTCTTTCTTTATTTCTTATGGTTCATTGATTATATACCGTGTCACGTGGTTCCACTTTATATATATATATATATATATATATATATATATATATATATATATATATATATATATATATATATGTATATATATACTCGTTATATATATATTGACGTTTCGCCAACATGCGAAACGTCAATAAAGAACTTCAGTGTATTTTCCGGGTTTTTACTTCCTCCTCCCATTCTCATATATATATATATATATATATATATATATATATATATATATATATATATATATATATATATGCTGTGTGTGTCTCTATGTGTTAATAAATTGAGTTAGTAACTTCTGTGATGAAATAATCGCCAAACTTACCCAATCTGCCTCTCTATACAATTTCCATTTCCATCGGTTTGTTAATTAATAACTTTATTCATTTGAAAGTAACTTGAACCCGAATCACTCTGTAGAATGCATCTGGAATGGTTGGAATTAAGGATTTATGAGCAAGAGACTCCACTTGGGGGGCTTGATAGGCAAGTGTCAACAACAAGTGTTTAACTCTAATACCGGAATGACCATTAATCCATTAATCATTTTCCTAATTGGGATTGGAAACAAATAGATTGCTTCTACGAATCCTTCTCTCCTTTTGCAATTTTCATTTTTTGAATAACTTATATATATATATATTTATATATATATATATATATATATATATATATATATATATATATATATATATATATATATATATATATATATATATATATATATATACGTACCCACTGATCAAAGCTTAGTCACGTGACGTATTTATAATAATTAGCGCTTGTAGTTAGTATTTAAAGTGAAGAATCAGGATGTTATTACCGAGGGGGCTTGTAAAAGGATTCATAGGTTTTGCAAAGGTGGCACTGTGCAGTGCCTGTCTGGACCGTGTTTGCAAAATTTGGCGCAAAGCAGATGTTACCCAGTGGCAAAAAAGAATGATGACATTTGGGCGCATCAAAGGTCATCCTGTGAATAATTTAACACGAAATTTGCAGGTGTATCTAGGCTTATAGTCATATAGATCTACTTGCAATGGCAAATATTTGGGTCTACAGGAAATTCTCGCCATATTTGTTGCCGAAGGACAATACTGACGCCCCCTAATCACCGGAGTGTTCCCTGTTTGGGGCTAAAACTCGCTTCGCTTCAAGGCAGTAATTGCTGCATGATGTAAACTCTGGTCCTTCGGCGCCCTTTACTGAAAAGACACTCCTCGTGGAACTGCATAAAATGAAAATATGGATCAGAGTGGCGCGCAAGAAGCCTCTGCTCTCCTCTGCCCACAAAGTTACGTGGCTACAGTGGGCCAGAAGACTCAACAGTGCACCGCGGAGGACTGGACACGCGTTATGTGGTCAGACGAATCAGCGTTTCCTCCTGTATATGGTTGATGTTCGACCTCGCGCTCATCGTAGACCTCATGAGGCCTTCAAGGAAGACCTCAGGGTGAGGTTCAAGCTGGAGAGGGCTCTTTGATGTATTGGATGTGCTTTAATTATGCGGAAATGGGTCCTTTTGTTGAAGTGTATAGCAATGTTTTGCCGTTACTTTTCATCTTAACACGGCACGTAACATTCTAATCATTGTATTCCAGTATAACATCTTCATTTACCAACTTAAAACTGCGACTGAACGTCATGATAAGCTCAGAAACAATCACACATATGGATCTGAACCCCATTGAAAATATATGGGAGTACCTCGAACAACGCTTGAAACACCAGGGACGGCATCGACGCAAGCTGACCGAATTGCACAATTCTTTGGTGTAACAATGGATAAATATTGATGTCTCCTACATCTAGAACCTAATTCAGTCCATGTCACGTCAAAACAGAACTGTTATCCAACCTCGTGGTGGTATCACATTCTATTAGGTGCGTTCCCGTCCAAGATTACCATTTTTTTGTCCTGTTAGGTATAGACATCCAAGCTTACTGGGTACTAGTCGTCAAATCATAAAAAACTGCCTTATGTATTATATCATATAATTAATTTCATTCAGTGTTATCAGAACAATATTACTTATAATAGTTTTCTATTTAACATATTTTGAATGTCGTGTGGGTACAAGTTTTTTCTTTAATTAAATTCAGTTGCTGCCCCTAAAACATTTACCATTGCAGTTTACTTTCTTTCATCGAAGTCTTGTGATATTTAAACCACTGCCAAAGGCCCCAATTCAAGTTATCTACCATAACCTTTAGAATCAGTAATCATTTTATCTTCTAAACCTACGTTTATTTTTACTGATGATCTTTCCTCCCTTATCTTTTTTTGTGTCTGTTCATTCCAAACAAAAAAGTTAAAGAAATGATGAATGTGCTATCAAATTGATGTATTGAATTAGCTAAACATGAGAAAGAGAGATCTTAAAATATCTGAGGTGATCAGATTTTCGTCTTATGACAGCTCTTTGAAGGGAAAGTTTTATCATTTCCTGATTTTTCTGGGTCTAGTTTAGATCATAATAATTTGTAGAATTGTGTATGGTAAGTTACGTAATGGCAGAAATATTATGAGTATCATCGATAAATTTTATTTTGTCAGATAAGGAATTAGAAATGGTTATTTCCCGTCTCTCTGCCCACTATCTCCCCCTCTCTTTCCCATCTCCCTCTCTGCCCTTCTCCCTTCCCTTTCTTCCCAACTCTCTCTCTCCCTTTATACTCTCTCTCCCCCTCCTCTATCTACCCCTTCTATCTCCCTCCACTCGACCCCCTCTCCCGATGGTTGCAGAAACCATATGGACGAATAGATGACAAAATGAGAGCTTTTGGCACAGTCAGAGAGAATCGAATTTAGGTTAGGTTTTGTTCTCAACAAAATTGTGTATGGCGAGCACATTCTTTCAGCACAAAGATGTTCATAAATACACATCAAAAGAGGGAGGGAGAAAATAAGAGTGTAATTGATCTGTCCTAGGTAAAAAAAAATAATATGCTACTGGATTTATTTGATGTGAATCTGTAAGGGGTAAAACAATAAAACTGTGTAGCAGTGCTAAGAAGAAAGTTGTGGTATATGAAAGTTAGACAATTATATTGGTGAGATATTTGCAAAGGAGGCATTGTACGCGATTGTGTTTTATGGACCCTATAAGTGTAGAAATGAAGCTGAAAAAAGGAGGCTCGCAAATGACTTGGGACGAGTGGCAAATGGTATTTGGAATGAGTATTGAATGATGTGACAGGGTGAGAAATGCGATAATTTGAGCTTTTATTACACTAATTGAGAGAGTGGATGATTCTCTGCTAAAAGTATTTCATGTGAGGAAATATTCGTTCAGTGCATAGCTATACATAAATACAAATGGGTTGATCAAAGGAGATGGGGAGAAGTTGAAAAGCATGATTGATATGTACCTACTAAGAAAGAATATGCTGCTAGATGTATTTGATGTGAAAGATGTAAGAAGAATGAGTATGTGACTCTACCAAAACATAACCTTTATATAGGTTAAATTGAAATGTGTAGAAATGGATCGTGGTTGGATAGACGTAAGAAAGGTGTGAAAAAGGTAACTTAAAAGTGAAGGCAGGTGAATTAGAGAGAAAGATAGGGTGAGAGTAGGATATAGAGTACATGCGAATGTTTAAAAGTAGGAAAGGGAGTGAGTATAAATATGGAGATGAAGTATATAATCGAGAAATTTAAGAAAATTATAGTAAGTGGGGGCATGGGCTGTCTGTATGTGAGATAGAAGTTGAAAAAGAAAACAGAACACTGAATTAAGGAAAGAAAAAACAAAGGGGTCTGCGAACCGGTCAGGGCGCACCATCACCCGTTCGAGCGGTATATTATTTCGAGCTCGACCTTGAACTAAATTCGCTTAGTAAAAACAGCCCAATGAATGGTTCTCCGCCTCTGGCGACGAAGTTCAGTTGGCGGCCTTCAGTGACCGTTTGACGTGCTTTTAATACTGGTAGAGCAGCCTCCTGGCCAGAGGAAACAGCAGGCACGAAGGAATCCCTTACAGATAGAGAATAAATGATTGCGATCCCGTCTTCCTGGAAAACAGGAGGATGTTGATGTGAGAACTTACCTTGAATTCTTTTGCTACGCTTCCAAATCTCTGTAAGATCGGCTCAAACATTAAATACACCGATAGTTGAGGCTTCATGAAAATTGGCGAGCGACCTTCGAAACAAAACGGCATCTTCCCTCGCTAGACAAACCTCACACCAAGTGGAATCGATTGAACGGCTTGAAGAACGTTTATAGGCATAATGTCTCTCTTTGAGAGCCACCCCACCCTCAGCTGCTCAATACGGAATCAGTCATTGAGAAACAGGCCCAAGCAACTGATCAATATGCATTTTCAGTTTCTGCCCCCATTGTGCCTTTTCACGTGCTTGGTAAACAGCACCTCAATTTCCAGGCAGTCAAGCAACAGGCAGAGAGCAACGAACGAATCTGAAATTTTCTGGTCCCCCCGGGGAAAATTCTGCCAGAAGCACTCAACTAGCTGGAACAAGTGTACGGAGATAAGAGAGTATTGCGGTCACGTGTTCGTTTGAGTGGTACAAGAGGTTCAAAGAGAGGCGCGAGGACCTGGAAGGAGACTCCTGTAGTGAAAGGCATTCACCGAGCAGGACTGATGCCAACGTTGAATGCGTGAGTCAGATAGTGCTTGGCGTTCGTCGGCTGATCGTTCGACTGGTTGAAAGTTAACTGCGAATGAAAAGCGACAGCATCTGGAAGATTATCACCGAATATTTAGGCGTGCGGAAGATTCGTGCTAAGATGGCGCCAAAGGTGCTGAACGATGACCAGAAGGAGCGACGCATGTTGGTGCGTCAGGACATCCTCGAGCGTCTTGAAACCAAACTAAATTTGCTAAGGAGAGTTACCACCGATGATAAGTCATGGATCTTTGAGTACAACACGGAAACCAAGCGCCAGAGCCTTCAGTGGAAGAGTCCGTAGTCGCCAAGGTCGAAGAAAGCAAGACAGTAGAAGTCCAAAGCCAAACTCATGTTGATCGTATTTTTAAATGTGAAGGACATCGTCCACATTGAGTTCTTGCCACAGGGTCAGACGACCAACCGATATGTCTACGAAGAGATCCTGTTGAGTTTGCTCTTCTCGTTGCACGAGAGGATGGGAGAATTGTGGCGAAACTACATACTCATGGCTGCTTCACCACAAAAATGAACCGGCTCACAACGTCCTAAGGATCCGTCAGTTCCTGGCTGAGAAAAAACACCGTGCTAGCGCAACCTTCCTACTTAATCTGAAGCCATGTGATTTCTTCTTCCTTTTTTCCCAAGGTCAAATTGGTCATCAAGGGGACTCGTTTTCCGGACTTGGAAGACATCAAGAGAACCGTGACGCCAGAATTACCGAAAATACCGGGAAAATCCGTGAAGAGGTGCATGGAGTCGTGGCGGAGAAGGATAAAAGAGTGCGTTAAACTCGATGGGGATCGAGTTAAATGATCCCTATAAAAATAAGAAAATAATTGTTTGTCGTAAGAAAAATCATCCAAGTGGAGTTTGTTTTTTTAACCAAGTTGCAACTTTTCTATGCAAATATAGAGGCAGGAGGGAGAGAGGCAGGTCCACGGGAAAAGTTGCGACGCGAAAGCACAAAATCTTAAATTTACGCACACCATCTACCTCTTCTTTGCTATGCAGCACGAACGATTCCCCTGATTACTAAATTCTAATCAAAATAGAGAGGAGTAATTTGGTCGTAAAGTTTGATTAGGTCATTTGTATTAATTATAACTACAACTTGAGAGGAAATTTAACAGAGACAAATCCCTTTAAATAAGTTTGTAAATGAGTCTGTAAAGTCTGTAAAACAGGTAAATATAGAAGCGAAAATATTTGGATAGTATGCATATAGTCTCGGACTTTCTTGCGGCTTTGGGGTATGGAAGGCACGCACACTTCATCTCCAGGAAGAAAGCGACAAGCATGCCCACT
This sequence comes from Ceratothoa steindachneri, assembly GCA_963969495.1. Lineage (NCBI taxonomy): Eukaryota > Metazoa > Arthropoda > Malacostraca > Isopoda > Cymothoidae > Ceratothoa > Ceratothoa steindachneri. The sequence goes on along the minus strand of OZ018317.1, from coordinate 160,832,235 downwards.
TAGAAAGCTTCTATTCACTCATAACCTACACAATTTCAGCCACTTATTCCTGTCACTTTTTTTCTCATACGCTCGTTCACATAACCGAACTACTTTTTATGGCATCTCATCTTTGCCACTGTCAGTCATGGTTCATCCAACATACTCGAAACATTTATTACTAGTACACTGCCACTTTAATCGTTGATTACTAGTACACTGCCACTTTGATCCTTGATTACTAGTACACTTCGACTTTGATCCTTGATTACTAGTACACTTCCACTTTGATCCTCGATTACTAGTGCACTGCCACTTTTATCCCTGATTACTAGTACACAGCCACTTTGATCTTTGATTACTAGTACACTGCCACTTTGATCGTTGATTACTAGTACACTGCCACTTTGTTCCTTGATTACTAGTACACTACCACTTTTATCCTCGATTAATAGTACACTAGTGGCCACTTTTATCCTTGATGTTCAGGAAACTATTCTTTGTGTTTATCTGCTTTTTTCCTGCCTTCCAGACTGATTTATTTATCCTCCAGATCCCCATTTATCCTGCAAACTTGGGGCTTTCCAGGTTAACAGCAGTTATCCGAGCTTTCTCACCTTTTACCACATGTTTCAGAACACGACATGGATTCCTCATAACTCTAACCTAATTCATAATTCTTACTAGATTTTAATATATCTCACATACAGACTAAAAAAAACTCGTTCTCTTCTCGATTTGAACCTTCTGTTCCACATGGAAGCTAAACACACTCACATTCTCTTTATAACTCCAACATGATTAATCCTTCTATTGCGATTTCAAACTCTTATCCCAAATACAGGCTAAAAACACTCATTCCCTTCCTACTTCTAATATGATTCATCCTTCTTTCTCGAAAGCAACCTCAACCATACCTTTTGCTCCACCATATAACATGTTAACCATCCATTTGTTACTCTATTTCCCCTTCTCTACCTCAACTTCCCTCACTTTTAAAGATAAATATTTCAGAGTCCCACGAATTGTTGGATATTGAGGAAGAGCCACTCAATTTACATGGATTGTCTTCCGGTTCTTCATAAAAGGCAAATTTTATAGACTGTTATAATGGTGTGAACCGTCTGTAAATGGTATCATCGACAAGATCTCGAACCTAGCTTCGTCTTGCTCTGAGGTAGTTGGTGTCGATACCTGATATACACGCTCAGGTTGGTGTCTCTCTCAGCTTAGGTAAAAACCTGAGTGATTAACAGGTTGATAAACGGTCGAGCAAAGATGCAGCTCACTTATATTCTATTATCGATATAAATTTCTTGTTTTTCCGCCAATAACAATTCTCGCGGGATATCAAAGTAGGGGAGATGGATTTGTCTGTTGAGCTTCTGATGACACCCAAGCTACTGTAAGATGTACAAAAGTGTTTTTTTTTATGCTGAGCCTGTCTGTTGTCTCTGTAAAGTTAATGAGAAAGATATGTGTATATTTGTTTTCATTCGAGGCATTTCTGCTAAACTTGACAGATTGGAAATATATGATCATGCAGGCAATGCTACAGATAGGTCCAAATCCGTAGTTTTTCTGGCAGATTCTCTTCAGATACAGCAACGATTGGATTAAAAGGACCTTGATACCAAACTTAAATTTTCACTTAGTAATTACTAAATAAATAGGCTAGTATCTCAAACCCTTATGTGGTAGTTGTCCCTAAATCTTAGAAAAATAAGTTATTTGTAATGTAAATCTCATAATAGTTACAGTTTTAAACATAAATTTTTCATATTTTCAGTATCTGAAATTTAATTTGAATTCTTTCAAGAAAATTCTAACTTTAAAAGTTTTACAATTAACTCTAAATATTTCCCCATTAATAAGTGTCGAGGAATAGACCGAGGGGTGGTTGGAGTTTTTCCCGACTCTTATATATATATATATATATATATATATATATATATATATATATATATATATATATATATATATAAAGAAGGAGCAACTACAGGATCTGCGGGTGATTATACAACCACCACAGGGCTATGGCATTTTTATTTTCTGTCTTTCAAATAAATTTGAAGACAGAAAGAAAGATGCAGAAACCTGGTGTAGCTGACTATAAATACCTATAGTACAAGAGGAATAAGAATTGGACGTGAATGAGCAAATGAGACAAGAAACCGGAGGTTTTTAAAGGCAAGAGAGAGGGACATTAGAAGAATCCAGAATCAAAGGGAGCAGAGGGCGGCACAGTGAAGGCGATCCTTGTACTATATGTATTTATAGTCAGCTACACCAGGTTTTTGCATCTTTCTTTCTGTCTTTAAATTTATTTGAAAGGCAGGAAATAAAAATGCCATAGCCCTGTGGTGGTTGTATAATCACCCGCAGATCCTGTAGTTGCTCCTTCTTTGTTATGTGACATGGATAGTGAGCCTTTAAGTTGTGAGGGGGGTAAGAGGATGTGGTATAAAAAATCCTTGGAGGTTCCTAGCTTAGGGAAATACTGGGTTTGCTGGGGTAACGCTTTGGGCGAAATATAGTTACTGTGCCTGGAAGCTTAGCGGTAAAGCATCTGACCGGCAATCAACAGACCCGGGTTCGAGTCCCGGCCAGGAATTCAAAACTTTCCCCCCCTGGTGTTATTTCTGTCTTCTCGGTAAAGGATCGCCTTCACTGTGCCGCCCTTTGCTCCCTTTGATTCTGGATTCTGCTAATGTCCCTCTCTCTTGCCTTTAAAAAACTCCGGTTTCTTGTCTTATTTGCTCATTCGCGTCCAATTCTTCTTCCCCTTGTACTATATATATATATATATATATATATATATATATATATATATATATATATATATATATATATATATATATATCCTATTATCCCGAATGCGGAGGAGGAGTCGTACTACTCCTTATACTTCGTTCGGCCCGTGCCCTGAATGGGTTTATTGACTCAGAGTGCTTAGAGGTTTGCTACGGAAGGATTGGAATGAACTTTGCCAGCAAGCGATCCAAAGGAAGTTAGATACACAAAAATATGAAAATAGAGTTTTAATCAACACTAAACAAGAATATATATATATATATATATATATATATATATATATATATATATATATATATATATACAAATATTGTGCTTTGAGAGATAAATCAATAAGTGAATCTCGGATATCTCACTTGGCTTGTAAATAACTATTCACTATGTAAATCCCTATACACTTATAATGTTGGTAAGTTTCGCGGTGAAGTTGGGGAATGTGAAAGGGTAGTGTTACCTTGGAACCTGATGTTCGGGTGGCGCTGGTGAGTGAAAGTGGTGAGATAAGGGGTGGAGACGATGAGGTAGGTTCTCCAGGGACCCACCTGATCCCACAATTCCGTCACGATTCTGCTGGAAGAAGGCGATGACGGGAGCTTCTTGTTAAAGAGGGCCCCACGCTCGTGAACTCCAAGGAAACTTGGGTGCTTCTGTGAGCCAGAGGGGGATGTGGGCGAAGTGACCTTTCGACGCGTAGGGTCACGGAGAAAAGCTGAGATGTAGTTTTCTCGCTTAGGGAACCAGAGTGAGGCCGATTGTAGCTTCGGCTCTGAAAACGTGAGTACGAGCCTAGGTCCACACTGACTTGCAAACTAATGGGCAAGGAGCCTCCCTAACTGGGACCGATCTCCTCTCTGAAGACTTGTTGTTTCGACGATTTACAACTACACCGAGATAGATGGCAATTCCGGCCCCGCCAGACGCTGTGCAAACTCTACTACCGAGGGTTAAAAAAAATTCATGTTTTATACTCGAAACTCGGGAGAGGTTCACATGGCTCCGGAAGTAGATTTAATATCAAGCGCCCTTCTTTGGGTGAGAGACTCTTGATTATCTCCTCTATTTCGTCCTTTGAAAACTTCTGGGAACCACCGGAAGCCAAGATGTGCTCCCATCTATCGATAACCAGTCGAGGAAGGAACGAGGTGGTTATCTAAAATGGTCGGCGGGTTCTTCCAGCGGTAGACCGTCAGATATCGGGCCGGAAGGGAAAGGTTTGATAATCGGCCCGCCCGGAACGGAGGTGGAAAAATGTGAGTGCATTAGGCTATTTTCCTACAATGAGATTCAGTCATCAAAGTTAATAAATTAATTTTGGTTGAAGTGGAGTCTTGGTAGAAAATCTTCATGTTAGGGACCCTTCTTTGAGTCCAAGTTCGAACACTTTAGAGCCATCTAGCTCCCCCTATTTTTCAACGCATAGTCCACTTGATATCCAGGATTGGTTGGGAAGTTTTAATAAAAAATATTGTTCTATCATACCTAAATATTGCTCTAACATAATTAAATAGTGTTCTACCATAACTATATATTATTCTACCATAACTAAATATTGTTCTACCATGACTAAATATTGTTCTACCATAACTAGATATTGTTCTAACATAAATAAATATTGTTCTACTATAACTAAATATTGTTCAGGCAATAACTATATTGTTCTGTTACATTATAAATAAATCTGGTTCATACCATAATTAAATATTGTTCTACCATAACTAAGTATTATTCTACAATAACTAAATATTGTGAAACTATAACTAAATATTGTTCTATCATAATTAAATACTGTTATAGCATAAATAAATATTGCTCAAGCATAATTAAATATTATTCTATCATAACTAAATATTGTTCTGCCATAACTAAATAGTGTTCGACCATAATTAAATATTGTTCTACCATAACTAAATATTGTTATACTATAACTAAATATTCTACGAAAAGTAAATAATGCTCAACCTAACTAAATATTGTTCTAACATAATTAAATATTGCTTTACCATAACGAAATATTATTCTACCATAACTAAATATTGTTAAAACCATAACTAAATATTATTCTTCCATAAAGAACTATTGTTCTACCTTAACTAAATTTTGATCTACAATACCTATATATTGTTCTACCTAAACCAAATATTGTTCTACCATAATTAAATATTGTTCTACTATAAGGAAATATTGTTATACCATAATTTAATATTGGTGTTCCATAATTAAATATTGTTCTACGGTAACAAAACATTGTTATACCATAACTGAATATTGTTCTACCATACCGAAATAATGTTCTACAATAACGAAATATTGTTCTACCAAGACTAAATATTCATATACCATCACTAAATATTGCCCTACCATTCCTAATTATTGTTCTACCATAACTGAATATTGTTTACAATGACTAATTATTGTTCTACCATATCTATATATTGTTATACCACAACAGAATATTGTTATACCAAAACGAACTATTGTTCTACCATAAATAAATATTGTTCTACCATGAAGAAATATTCTTCTACCAACACGAAATATTGTTTTGCAATAACTATATATTGTTCTCCTATAATTAAATATTCTTATACCATAAATAAATATTGTCATACCATAACTAAATATTGTTATACCATAACGAACTATAGTTTTACCATAACTAAATATTGTTCTACCCTAACAAAATATTGTTCTACCATAAAGAAATAATGTTCTACCATAACTAAATATTGTTTTGCCTTAACTACATATTGTTCTACCATAATTAAATATTCTTCTACCATAACTAAATATTGTCATACCATGACTAAATATTGTAATACCATAACTAACTATTGTTCTACGATAAGTAAATATTGTTCTACCATAACTAAATTTTGTTCTTCCCTAACTAAATATTGTTTTACCATAACTAAATTTTGTTCTACCATAACTACATATTGTTCTACCAAAACTAAATATTGTTCTATCATAACTAAATATTGTTCTACCTTAACTAAATATTGTTCTACCAAAACGAAATATTGTTCTACCATAAATATTGTTCTACCATAACTACATATTTTTGTCCCATAACTAAATATTCTTCTACCATAACTAAATATTGTTCTACCATAACTAATTATTGTTCTCCCATAGCTTAATATTGTTATACGTTAACCAAATATTGTTCTACCATAAATTAATTTGTTCTACCATAAATAAATATTGTACTACCATAACCAAATTTGTTCTACAATAAATAAATATCGTTTTACCATAAATAAATATTTTTCTACCATAACTAAATATTGTTATACAATAAGTAAATATTGTGCTACCATAACTAAATTTTGTTTTACCATAAATAAATATTGTTCTACCAGAACTAACTATTGTTCTAACATAACTACATATTGTTTAAAATAAATAAATATTGTTAAAAAAAACTAAATATTGTTCTACCATAACGAACTATTGTTCTACCATAAGTAAATATTTTTCTACCATAATTAAATATTATTCTACTATAACTAAACTAAGGCTTCCGAAGGCAACGGTCATGCCTGATGAACCTTGTGGAATTCTTCCACTTTGTCTTCAGTGAGCACGATCGGGACAAGGCGGCGGATGTGGTCTACTTATACTTTCAGAAAGCCTTTGATAAGGTACCACACCGCCGCCTTCTCCGGAAAGTGCGAGCGCTGTGCATAGACGGAAAAGTAGCTGGTTGGATAGAGAACTGGCTAAGTGGCAGACGGGGTGTCTCAAGGTTCTTTCTTGGGACCACTAATATTCATCATCTACGTCAACGACATGGACGGTGACATGCTTGCCAAGTTTTCCAAATTTGCCGACGATAACAAGCTTTGTATGAACGTTGTAAAGGATGGAAATATTGTCCGCCTGCAGGAAGATCTTCAGAAGATTGGGGAGTTGTCGGACACGTGGCAAATGCCTTTTAACGTGGGCAAATTCAAAGTGATGTATATCGGCCACAGAAACCCCCAATCTCAGTATATCCTTAAGGGCACTGCTATTGAATCCACCGACACTGAGAAGGACTTGGGTGTAACAATCCCTAGTGACCTCAAGTTATCGAAACAGTGCATTGAAGCGGAGGAAAAGGCCCAAAGAATGCTAGGCTATATAAAGCGCCAGTTTGGATATTGGAACAATAAGATTGTACTGTGTTTGTACAACTCACTTGTCCGACCGCACCTGGATTATGTCGTACAATTTTGGAGTCCTTCATTTCCAAAGGACATCGCGAGATTGGAATGCGTACAAGCCAGGGCAACAAAACTGATTCCCTCTATCAGACATAAAGGTTATGAAGATAGATTAAAAAAATTAGATCTGTTCTCGTTGGAAACCTGTAGACTGCGTGATTAGCTCAACGAAGTTTTCAAAATACTTCGAGGGTTCGACAATGTTGACTACCGGGATATTTTCACACTTGTTGAGAGCAGAACAAGAAATCACGGCTTTAAACTTGAACTGAAGCGTTACAACCGCGATCTGTGTGGAAAGTTTTTCACGAAGAGTATCTGCGGTAGTTGGAACGCACTTGCATTGGAAGTTGTCAACAGTGAATCTGTCAACCAGTTCAAGTCAAGATTAGACAGTGTCTTGAAAAATAGCCGTGAAAGGACGTAAAGCATTTCAACAGAGATGTGCCCGCTCGACTGCTAGTCCAAAGGTACCCTACTTGAATGGACCGTAAGGTCTTCTAGAGTACCTTCTTTCCTTGTTGTTACTCTTCTACCATAATTAATTATTGGTTTCCCATAACTAAATTTTGTTATACCATAACTAAATATTGTTCTACCATAAATAAATATTGTTGTACCATAACTAAATTTAATCTACCATAACTAAATTTTGTTCTACCATAGCAAAATTTGTTCTAACATGACTAAATATTGTTATACCATAACAAAATATTGTTCTATCATAACTAAATATTGTTATACAATAACTAATATTGTTATACCATAAGTAAATATTGTTTTACTATAAGTAAATATTGTTCTACCATTACTGAATTTTGATATACCATAACTAAATATTGTTCTACCATAACTAAATATTGTTATACCATAACTGAATATTGTTCTACCATATCTAAATATTGTTCTAGCAGAACTAGATATTGTTCTACCATAACTAGATATTGTTTTACCCTAAATAAATATTGTTCTACCATAAGCAAATATTGTTATGCAATAACAAAATATTGTTATACCATAACTATATTTTATACAATGACTAAATATTGTTGTACAATAAATAAATATTGTTATACCATAAATAAATATTGTTTTACCATTAGTAAATATTGTTCTACCATGACTAAATTTTGCTATACCATAACTAAATATCGTTTTACAATAACTAAATATTGTTATACTCTAACAAAATATTATTATACCTTAACTAAATATTGTTATACAATAACTAAATATTGTTATACCATAACTAAATATTGTTCTACTATAACTAAATATTGTTTTAACATTACAAAATATTGTGAAACTATGAAGAAATATGGTTATACCCATTAATAAATAGTGTTGTACCATAAGTAAATATTGGTATACCATAAGTAAATATTGTTTTACCCGAACTAAATATTGTTCTACTATAACTAAATATTGTTCTACCATAACTAAATATTGTCATACAATAACATAATATTGTTCTACCATAACTAAATGTTGTTGTTCCCTAACTAAATATTGTTTTACCATAATTAAATATTGTGTTACCATGAATAGATTTTGTTCTACCATAACTAAATTTTGTTTTACCATAACTCTAAATATTCATCCACCAAAATTAAATATTGTTTAAAATAGCTAAATATTTTTCTACCATAACTTAGTATTGTTCTAGCATAAGTAATTATTATTTTACCATAACCAAATATTGTTTTTCCACAACTAAATATTGTTCTCTTATAACTATACATTTTTAAACTATAAAAAATATTGTTATACCATAAATAAATATTGTTTTACCATAACCAAATATTGTTCTACCTAACTAAATATTGTTCTACCATAACGAAATATTGTTGTGCCGTAACTAAGTATTGTTCTACCATAACTCAAAGTTCTTCTTACCTAACTATATATTGTTTTATCATAACTAAATATTGTTCTACCATAACTAGATTCTGTTCTATCATAACGAAATTTTGTTCTTCCATAACTAAATATTCATCCACCATAATTAAATATTGTTTAAAATAGCTAAATATTGTTTTACGATGACTAAGTATTGTTCTACCATAACTAAATTTTGTTCTACCACGAAAAAATATTGTTCTACCATACCTAAATATTGTTCTATTATAACTAAACACTTTTATAACATAACAAAATATTGTTATACCACAAATAAATATTGTTCTGCCATAACTAAATATTGTTCTACTCTAACTATATATTGTTTTTACCATAACTAAATATTTTCCTACCATTAAGAAATATTCTTCTACCACAACTAAATATTGTTCTACAATAACTAATTTTTGTTCTACTACAACTAAATATTGTTCTACTATAAGTAAATATTGTTCCGCCATAACTAAATATTTTTACCATTGCAAAATATTGTTATACCATTAATAAATATTGTTCTACTATAACTAAATATTGTTCTACCCTAACTAAATATTGATTTACCTTAACTAAATATTGTTCTACCATAAAAATATTGTTTTACCATAACTAAGTATTGTTTTAGCATAACTAATTATTGTTCTACCATAACTGAATATTGTTTTACTAGAACTAAATATTGTTCTAGCATGACTATACATTTTATACCATAACAAAATATTGTTATACCATAAATAAATATTGTTCTACACTAACTATATATTGTTTTACTATAACTAAATATTGTTCTATTATAACAAAATATTGTTCTGACATAACTAAATATTGTTCCACCATACCTAAAAGTTCGTCTTTCCTAACTATATATTGTTTAATCATAACTAAATATTGTTCTACCATAACTAGATTTTGTTCCATCAAAACGAAATTTTGTTATACCATAACTAAATATTCATGCACCATAACTAAATATTTTTAAAATAGCTAAATATTGTTCTACGATAAATAAGTATTGTTCTACCATAACTAAATTTTGTTCTACCACAACTAAATATTGTTCTACATAACTTAATATTGTTCTACCATAACTAAACATTTTTATACCATAACAAATTATTGTTATACCATTAATAAATATTGTTATAACATAACCAAATATTGTTCTCCTATAACTATATATTGTTTTTACGATAACTAAATATTGTTCTACCATTAAGATATATTGTGCTACTATAACCAAATATTGTTCTAACATAACTTATTTTGTTCTACCATAAGTAAATATTGTTCTACCATAACTAAACATTTTTGTACCATACAAAATATTGTTAAAACCATGAATAAATATTGTTCCATTATAACTAAAGATTGTTCTACCATAACTAAATATTGTCATACCATAATAAAATATTGTTATACCATAAATAAATATTGTTATATCATAACTAAATATCTTTTTACCATAACTAAATATTGTTCTACCATGAATAGATTTTGTTCTTCCATAACTAAATTTGGTTCTACTATAACTAAATATTCATCCACCATAATTAAATCTTGTTTAAAATAGCTAAATATTTTTCTACCATAACTTAGAATTGTTCTACCAGAACTACTTATTGTTCTACCATAACTAAATTCAGTTCTACCAAAACTAAATACTGTTTTACCATAACTAAATAATGTTCTAACATAACTAAATATTGTTCTACCCTAACTAAATATTCTTTTACCATAACTAAATATTGTTCTACCATAAATAAATTTTGTTCTACCATAAATAAATATGTTTTTGCAATAATTAAATTTATTCTCTCATAAAAAAATATTGTTCTTTAATAACTAATTATTGTTATATCATGACAAAATATTGTTTAACCATAACTAAATATAGTTATTCAATAACTAACTATTATTATACCATAACTTAATATTCTTTTACCATAAGTAAATATTGTTCTACCATAACTAAATATTGTTCTACCATAACTAAATATTGTTATACCCTAACAAAATAGTATTTTACTTTAACTAAATATTGTTTTACAATAACTAAATATTGTTTACCTTACTAAATATTATTCTACCAAAACTAAATATGGCTCTACCCTGACTACATATTGTTCTACCCTAACTAAATTTGTTCTACCATAACTAAATATTGTTTTACCCTAAATAGATATTATTCTACTTTCAATTAATATTTTTGTACCATAAATAAATAGTGTTCTACCATAACTAATATTGTTATACCCTAACAAAATAGTATTCTACCTTAACTAAAAATTGGTGTATATTAACTAAATATTGCTATACCATAACTAAATATTGTTGTAACAGAACTAAATATTGCTCTACCCTTACTAAATATTGTTCTACCCTAACAAAATTTGTTCTAGCCTAACTAAATATCCTTTTACTCTGAAGATATTTTATTCTACTATAACTAAATATTGTTATAGCATAACAAAATATTGTTCTTCCATAACTTAATGTTATACAATAACTAAATAATGTTCTTCTCTAACTAAATATTGTTCTACCATAACTAAATATTTTCTTGAATAATTAAATATTGTTATACCATAAATAAATATTGTTATACTATAATTATATATTATTCTACCATAACTAAATATTATTCCACCATAACTCAGAATTTTTCTACCATAACTAAATTTTGTTTACCATAACTAAATATTGTTCTACCATAATCGCATTTGTTGTTCCATAAACATATATTTTTGCCATAATTAAATATTTTCTACCATAAATTAATATTGTTATACCATAACTAAATTTTAGTTATACAATAACTATATATTGTTCTATCTAACTAAATCTGGTTCTACCATAACTAAATATGTTTTTACCCTAACTAAATATTGTTTAAAATGTCTAAATATGTTCTGCCATAACTACATATTGTTCTACCATAACTAAATGTTGTTATTCCTCAATTAAATATTGTTTGACCCTAACTAAATATTGTTCTACCATAACTAAATATTATTCTACCATGACTACATATTGTTTTACCATAACTAAATATTGTTCTATTATAACTAATTGTTGTGCTTCCTTAACTAAATATTGTTTTACCATTACTAAATATTGTTCTACCATAACTACATTTTGTTCTACCATAACTAAATTTTGTTCTGCCACAACTAAATATCTATCCACCGTAACTAAATATTGTTTAAAATAGCTAATTATTGTTCTACGATAACTAAGTATTGTTCTACCATAACTACTTATTGTTGTACCATAACTAAATTTTGTTCTGCTGCAACTAAATATTTTTCTACCATAACTAAATATTGTTATATTATAACAAAATATTGTTATACTATAACTAAATATTGTTACAGCATAACCAAATATTGTTCTACTATAGCTAATTAGTTCTACTATAGATAATAATTGTTCTACCCTAACTAAATATTGTTCTACCATAACTAAACATTTTTATACCATAACAAAATATTGTTATACCATAAATAAATATTGTTACAGCATAACTAAATATTGTTCTACTATAGCTAATTAGTTCTACTATAGATAATAATTGTTCTACCCTAACTAAATATTGTTCTACCATAACTAAACATTTTTATACCATAACAAAATATTGTTATACCATAAATAAATATTGTTCTACTATAACTAAATATTGTAATACCCTAACTAAATATTGATTTACCTTAACCAAATATTGTTTTACTCTAAAAATATTGTGTTACCATAACTAAATATTGTTCTACCATAACTAGATTTTGTTCTACCATAACTAAATTTTTTTCTATTATAAATAAATATTCCTCCACCATAACTAAATATTGTTTAAATTAGCTGAATATTGTTCCCTCATAACTAAGAATTGTTCTACAGAACTACGTATTGTTCTAAAATATCTAAATATTGTTTTACCTCAACTAAATATTCTTTTCCTATAACTAAATATTGTTCTACCGTAACTAAATTTTGTTCTACCATAAATAAATATTGTTTTACAATAACTAAATCTATTCTACCGTTATAAATATTGTTTTGCCCTAACTAAATATTGTTATACCATAACAAAATATTGTTTTACCTTAACCAAATATTGTTATTCAATAACTAACTATTATTATACTATAACTAAATATTGTTTTACCATAAGTAAATATTGTTCTACCATAACTAAATATCATTATACCATAACTGAATATTGTTCTACCATAACAAAATAAATTCTAGCTTAACTAAATATTGTTATAAAATAACTAAATATTGTTCTACCATAACAAAATATTGCTCTACCCTTACTAAATATTGTTCTACCCTAACTAAATTTGTTCTACCATAACTATATATCGTTTTACTATAAAGATATATTGTTCTACTATAACTAAATATTGTTCTACCATAACTAAATATTGTCATACCATAATAAAATATTGTTATACCATAAATAAATATTGTTATATCATAACTAAATATCTTTTTACCATAACTAAATATTGTTCTACCATGAATAGATTTTGTTCTTCCATAACTAAATTTGGTTCTACTATAACTAAATATTCATCCACCTAATTAAATCTTGTTTAAAATAGCTAAATATTGTTCTACCATAACTTAGTATTCTTCTAGCATAACTAATTATTGTTCTACCATAACAAAATATTGTTTTACCACAACTAAATATTGTTCGACCATAACTATACATTTTATACCATAACGAAATATTGTTAGACCATAAATAAATATTGTTCTCCCTCAACTATATATTGTTCTACCATAACTAAATATTGTCCTACCATAACGAAATATTGTTCTGACATAACTAAATATTGTTCTACCATAACTAAAAGTTCTTCTTCCCTAATATATATTGTTTAATCATACCATAATATTGTTCTATATAACTAGATTTTGTTCTACCATAACAAACTTCTGTTCTACCATAACTAAATATCCATCCACCATAACTAAATATTTTTAAAATAGCTAAATATTGTTCTACCATAACTAAGTATTGTTTTACCATAACTTAATTTTGTTCTACCACAACTAAATATTATTTTACCATAACTAAATATTGTTCTACCATAACTAAACATTTTTATACCATAATAAAATATTGTTATACCATAAATAAATATTGTTATATCATAACTGAATATTGTTGTACCATAACTATATATTGTTTTTACCATAACTAAATATTGTTCTACCATTAAGAAATATTGTTCTACCATAACCAAATATTGTTCTACCATAACTAAATTTTGTTCTACTACAACTAAATATTCTTTTACCATAAGTAAATATTGTTCTACCATAACTAAACATTTTTATACCATAACAAAATATTGTTATACCATAAATAATTATTGTTTTACCATTATTAAAGATTGTTCTACCCTAACTCAATATTGTTTTACCATAACTAAATATTGTTCTACTATAACTAAATATTGTTTTACCATAACTAAATATTGTTCTATCATAACTAGATTTTGTTCTACAATAACTAGATTTTATTCTACCCAAACCAAATTTTGTTTTACTATAAATAAATTTTCAGCCACCATAACTAAATATTGTTTAAATTAGCTAATTATTGTTCTACCATAACTGAGAATTGTTCTACCAGAACTACTTATTGTTCTCCTATAACTAAATTTTGTTCCACCACAACTAAATACTGTTCTGCTATAACTAAATATTGTTCTAACATAACTAAATATTGGTCTACCCTAACTACAAATTATTTTACCATAACTAAATATTGTTCTACCATAAATAAATTTTGTTCTCCTATAAATATATAGTGTTTTACAATAATTAAATTTATTCTATCATAGTAAATATTGTTCTACCATAACTAAATATTGTTTTATCATAACAAAATATTGTTTTACCCTAACTAAATATAGTTATTCAATAACTAACTATTATTATACAATAACTAAATATTATTTTACCATAAGTAAATATTGTTCTAACATAACTAAATATTTTTCTACCATTCCTGAATATTGTTCTACCATAACTAAATTTTGTTATACTATGACTAAATATTGTTCCACCATAACTAAATATTGTTATACCTTAACTATATATTGTTCTACCATAACTAAATATTGTTCTACGATAACTGAATATTTTTCTTCCCTAACTAAATTTTGTTTTACCATAACTAAATATTGTTTTTTCATGACTAAATTTTGTTCTTATATAACTAAATTTATTTCTAGCATAACTAAATATTGATCTACCATAACTATATATTTTTAAAATTACTTAATATCATCTACCATAACTACTTATTGTTGTACCATAACTGAATATTGTTCTTAAATATTGTTTTACAATAACGTAATATTGTTCTACCATAACTAAATATTGTTTTTTCTCTAACTAAATATTGTTTTACTATAACTAAATATTGTTTTATAATAGCTAAATATTGTTCTACCATAACTAAATTTTGTTCTACTATAACTAAATCTTGCTCTACCATTACTATTTTTAACCCTATTATCTTTAAAATTTGTTCCGTCTTCTTTAAATGATTTTCTACTTGGTTACCATAAAATATGCAGTCTCATGACTACGGTATAAATAGCTATCGAGCCTCTTATCTTCAAGTTTTATAATTAACAATTTTAAATGAATTTGGTCTCGTGTTCTCAATTATTCTGACCCTATGACCCTACGACCTTCCAAACTTTTAACAAGTGAGGCAATCCGATCCATCGTTAGTTTTCTTTTAATAATTCACGGATTAACCTTAGGAGGCCTTTGGTAATTATATCATTCGAAAGAGAATGTCTAACAACATAAGGGTTTCAATTTTTTTTAAATCTGCCGAATAGTTATGGTGTTGTTACCAAATAATTCCACTACTAACCTTTAAAGGACCTTGTCAATTAAATCATTCGGAAGAGAATGTAAAGCAATATAAGGGTTTCAAATTTCGTTAGAATCTGCCGAATAGTTAAGATGATATTCCCAAATGACTCATTAAAAGTAAAATGATTACCATCCGACCGACCTCCTAGGACCGACATAATATCTTATAGAATCACGTGCACACGACTAAAAATTAATATAACTCCTATGAACAATTTACGAAACTAAAACGTCTATTCTTTTGATTGATTGAGTGGTTCAGCTTAGTTTTTCATCGTGTCTGGTCGTGGAAAAGGCGGATTAAATTGAGAAGACCCAGACAACCTTTTTTTCATGCTCGTATAACGGAAAGTTGTTGACAAACGAGAAGTAATAAGGAGCCCAAGGGGAAGGAGTACTCTATCCCAAGGTTTTTCGGCCCATCAAGACTGAAAGCGGGTTCCCCTCCGCACTTTCCAAAGGCAAGGGGGCAAGACCTACGAGGACGGCCGTCATCGAAAGTATTGACCGTAACCTTAACATCCTCTCCATTAGAATCATCGACACCCCTACCGGCTATGCGACCATCTGCCACTCCATGTAGGATGTGGAGCGGCTGGTCTCTAACGAAGCAAGGACCCACTTGAGCAAAATCAGTCTGGAGGCTAGTATCCCCCAAGAGATACCTGTCCAACGGGCAATCATCCTACGGCGCTTGGACCCTTTTTTCACGGTTAACTCTTGCGATGAGATTAAAGAAGAACTCACCGCTAAGAAACCCTGGGCCAACATCACCAAGGTGGAAAAGTTCGGGAAAGTCCAAAGCATCGTTAAAGTCAATTTTTCTAATATAGAAATGGCGATGAAAGCAAAAAATCAAGGGCTGCTTGGGTTTTACCTAAGGGTATCACCCGAACAAATACAAATAGAAGAATTTATCCCCATCGACTGCTGCTATCAGTGCTTTGCAGTCGAGAAGCATCACACGAAACACTGTACGGCAACTGAGGTGACGTGCTCCAACTGCGCCAAAACCGGGCATAGATGGAAAGAATGCAAGGAAAGGAAACAAAAATGTGTTAACTGTGTAGGGGAGCACAGGGCCTTGGCCATGAAGTGTCCCATCTGCAAGGAAGCCATCCGTGCAAAAAAGGGAGCAAAACCAAAAAGAAAAGGTAGCAAAAACAAAACTGAACTACGCAAAAGCAGCGGCTCGAAAGAATAACGAGATAACCAATACCACGAAGCTGGTGATGCCAAAGGAGGGTAGATAGGTCATGGCTATGGTCATATTCGCTCATTTGGCAAACCTGGCTAATCCGGGCTCTTTCTTTGAGGAACTTAACCGTCTCCTCGCGAAGAACGGGACCCAGAAAAAGGTTTGGGTCCCCGAAAACCCGCCCTCGGCAGAACTTTTGAACATTCCGTTCATTGACGTGCTTCAAGGGGAACAACCTTCCAAAGAAGAAGCAAAACAGAGCCCAACGTAAGCCCCCCAAAAAGAAAAAGCAAGGAAAAAAAGAAACTTCGGAAGGGGAAGAAGAAGAAACGAAGAAAGGAGCGAAGAAGAATACAAAGAAAGGAAATAAGAAGAAAGCAGAAGAAAATAATGAACAAACAACCACGGATGAAGAGGAGAAACTGGAAACTAACAACGTGTATGTATGTAACATAGAAAATTATATATTTTCAACTCCTATGAGTAAAAATGTAAATAGAATATTGTACTGTTTAGCACTAACTAATTGAATTCCAAGTCTCCGGGAACCTCTATCTTCTTGTACAATTTTCGCCACTGTTCGCTATTTTGCATGTATGTAATTCTCTCAATCGTAATTCATCTGTTAATAAACTGTTGACCGTTGCCTTCTTTTTCTCTGCATCTTATCCCGCTCATCGCGGGGGTCGACCTTCTTGAATCGTCTCCGCCATAAGTCTGCGCCTCATTCCCAGCCAGTCCCTTTTCTCAGGTCGCGAGTGATTTTGTCCATCCAGCTTCCCTTAGCCTTCCGATCTTGCTTCCCTCCTATACCTTTATTTCCATGATCTTGCCCACATAAGTTCCGGTCACAAGCCCGGATAAATGAGGAGGGTTGGTGTGAGGAAGAACATCTGGCTGTAAATCCTATGTTAAAAACAATGATGAAGTTAAGAGTGGTATTAAAAAATTTTATGGTCTTACTCAAATAAGAGGAGGCAGAGTTTACTGGGAACAGATTTTCAAAATCAAATAGTCTTCAGAAATTACCTGGGTTTATTCTTTCTCTTGATATTTTTCTTTTGCGATAACGAAAAGAAATGCATTTAAAAAATTCCCAATAATTTCTTCTCCATATCTCAAAGAATTTTCTTTATATTTCAAATTCAAGTTATGAAGCCACTCGTTCTTCTAGTTCTTCAAAAAGTATTGCGTCGATCTTCGAGTTCTTCAAAAAGTATTGCGTCAATCTTCTAGCTCTTCAAAAAGTATTGCGTCAATCTTCTAGTTCTTTAAAAAGTATTGCGTCAATCTTCGAGTTCCTTAAAAAGTATTGCGTCAATCTTCGAGTTCTTCAAAAAGTATTGCGTCAATCTTTTAGTTCTTTAAAAAGTATTGCGTCAATCTTCGAGTTCCTTAAAAAGTATTGCGTCAATCTTCGAGTTCTTCAAAAAGTATTGCGTCGATCTTCGAGTTCTTCAAAAAGTATTGCGTCAATCTTCTAGCTCTTCAAAAAGTATTGCGTCAATCTTCTAGTTGTTTAAAAAGTATTGCGTCAATCTTCGAGTTCCTTAAAAAGTATTGCGTCAATCTTCGAGTTCTTCAAAAAGTATTGCGTCAATCTTTTAGTTCTTTAAAAAGTATTGCGTCAATCTTCGAGTTCCTTAAAAAGTATTGCGTCAATCTTCGAGTTCTTCAAAAAGTATTGCGTCGATCTTCGAGTTCTTCAAAAAGTATTGCGTCAATCTTCTAGCTCTTCAAAAAGTATTGCGTCAATCTTCTAGTTCTTTAAAAAGTATTGCGTCAATCTTCGAGTTCCTTAAAAAGTATTGCGTCAATCTTCGAGTTCTTCAAAAAGTATTGCGTCAATCTTTTAGTTCTTTAAAAAGTATTGCGTCAATCTTCGAGTTCCTTAAAAAGTATTGCGTCAATCTTCGAGTTCTTCAAAAAGTATTGCATCGATCTTCGAGTTCTTCAAAAAGTATTGCGTCAATCTTCTAGCTCTTCAAAAAGTATTGCGTCAATCTTCTAGTTGTTTAAAAAGTATTGCGTCAATCTTCGAGTTCTTCAAAAAGTATTGCGTCAATCTTTTAGTTCTTTAAAAAGTATTGCGTCAATCTTCGAGTTCTTCATAAGTATTACGTCAATATTCGAGTTCTTCCAAAGGTATTGCGTCAATCTTCTAGTTCTTCAAAAAGTATTGCATCAATCTTCGAGTTCTCCAAAAAGTATTGTGTCAATCCTCGAGTTCTTCAAAAAGTATTGCGTCAATCTTCTAGCTCTTCAAAAAGTATTGCGTCACTCTTCTAGTTCTTTAAAAAGTATTGCGTCAATCTTCGAGTTCTTTAAAAAGTATTGCGTCAATCTTCGAGTTCTTCAAAAAGTATTGCGTCAATCTTTTAGTTCTTTAAAAAGTATTGCGTCAATCTTCGAGTTCTTCATAAGTATTACGTCAATATTCGAGTTCTTCCAAAGGTATTGCGTCAATCTTCTAGTTCTTCAAAAAGTATTGCATCAATCTTCTAGTTCTCCAAAAAGTATTGTGTCAATCCTCGAGTTCTTCAAAAAGTATTGCTTCAATCTTCTAGTTCTTTAAAAAGTATTGCGTCAATCTTCGAGTTCATCAAAAAGTATTGCGTCATTCTTCTAGTTCTTTAAAAAGTATTGCGTCAATCTTCGAGTTCTTTAAAAAGTATTGCGTCAATCTTTAAGTTCTTCAAAAAGTATTGCGTCAATCTTTTAGTTTTTCAAAAAGTATTGCGTCAATTTTCTAGCTCTTCAAAAAGTATTGCGTCAATCTTCTAGTTCTTCAAAAAGTATTGCGTCAATCTTCTAGTTATTTAAAAAGTATTGCGTCAATCTTCGAGTTCTTTAAAAGTATTACGTCAATATTTGAGTTCTTCCAAAGGTATTGCGTCAATCTTCTAGTTCTTCAAAAAGTATTGCGTCAATATTCGAGTTCTCCAAAATGTATTGTGTCAATCTTCGAGTTAGTCAAAAAGTATTGCTTCAATCTTCTAGTTCTTTAAAAAGTATTGCGTCAATCTTCGAGTTCATCAAAAAGTATTGCGTCATTCTTCTAGTTCTTTAACAAGTATTGCGTCAATCTTCGAGTTCTTCAAAAAGTATTGCGTCAATCTTCTAGTTCTTCAAAAAGTATTGCGTCAATCTTCTAGTTCTTTAAAAAGTATTGCGTCAATCTTCGAGTTCTTTAAAAGTATTGCGTCAATCTTCGAATTAGTCCAAAAGTATTGCATCATTCTTCTAGTTCTTCAAAAAGTATTGCGTCAATCTTCTAGTTCTTTAAAAAATATTGCGTTAATCTTCTAGTTCTTCAAAAAGTATTAGTCAATCTTCGAGTTCCTCAAAAAGTATTGCGTTATTCTTCTAGTTCTTTAAAAAGTAGTGCGTCAATCTTAGAGTTCTTCAAAAAGTATTGCGTCAATCTTTGAGTTCTTCAAAAAGTATTGCGTCAATCTTCGAGTTCTTCAAAAAGTATTGCGTCAATCTTCGAGTTCTTCAAAAAGTATTGCGTTGATCTTCGAGTTCTTTAAAAAGTATTGCGTCAATCTTCGAGTTCTTCAAAAAGTATTGCGTCAATCTTCGATTTCTTTAAAAAGTATTGCGTCATTCTTCTAGCTCTTCATAGAGTATCTTTACATTCATTTAGATCTTCAAACAGTATCAATCGCTTCATTTTTCTAGTTCTGCACAGATTATTGCGACTTTCATAAAGTTCTTCAAAAAGTATTGCTTCTTTCTTCCAGTTCTTAAAAAGTAGTGTCATCTTTCTAGTTCTTCGAAAAGTATTGCGTTAGTCTTCTAGTTCTTAAAAAAGTAGTGTCATTCTAGTTCTTCAAAAAGTATAGCATCTTTCTTCTATTTCTTCATAAAGTATTGCTTCTTTCTGCTATTTTTTTCAAAAAAGCATTGCAGTATTCTTCCAGTTCTTTTAAAAGTCTCGTGTCATTCTTTTAGTTCTTCAAACATTATCGCGTCATTTTCTAGTTTTTAAAATGTTTCTCTTCTTTCTTCTACTCCTTTAAAATGTATTGCGTCATTCTTCTTGTTCTTAAAAAAAATCGTGTCATTCTTTTAGTTCTTCAAAAATAAAGCGCTATTCTTCAAAAAGTATTGCATCTTTCTTCTATTTCTTCAAAATATATTGCGTCTTTCTTCTATTTCTTCAAAAAGAATTGCGTCATTCTTATAGTTCTTCAAAAAGTCATGTCCTTCTTCCCATTCTTTAAACAGTATCGCTTCATTTTCTATTTCTTCAAAAGTATTGCGTCTTTCTTCTAGTTCTTCAAAAAAAAATTGTCATTGTTCTAGTTCTTGAAAAAGTATTCCATCATTCTTTTAGTTCTTCAAAAACAATTGCGTCTTTCTTCTAGTTTTTCAAAAAGTATTGCGTCATTCTTCCAGTTCTTCAAAACATAATGCCTGTTCTTCTACTCGTGGTTCTTTAAAGGTTACTTCATTATTTTCTTCTGGTTCTTCAAAAAGCATCGTGTCATTCTTTTAGTTCATCAAACAGTACCCTATCATTCTTCTTAATCTTTGAGACGTCAAATTTTCCCAAAGTATTCCGAGATATTCGCCAGTCGCGAAACCTCGATAGTTCATTTCAGAGTAATTTTCTCTATAGAATGAATGGAGAAATTGCGACAAGTGTTAATAACCTTAACTGTCTCTAATTTATTGGTTCGCACCTGTTATATCCGAGGGGAAGTGATATTTGTTTGTTTGCGGGAGCATGTTTTGGGACGAGCCTGTCACACTTAGCGTGGAATAACTTCTTTAGTACGCTGAATTATTACATAACATAACACGGTTATATAAATATATATATATATATATATATATATATATATATATATATATATATATATATATATATATATATATATATATATATATATATATATAGTTTGCATTTATCTCCGCTCCTCCTAAGGATTCCATTTCATATTAATTCATTTTGTTGATTGGTTTCTTGTTTTTTTATGGGCGTTTCCTTTCCTTTGTATCACCCTTATAAATATTACAAATATCAATATTTCTGTTATTCCTTGATAATACCTCGGAAAAGAGTTCGAAAGTACTTGGAATCCTCGTATTAATTTTCCCTGTGGGCTTTGTTGGATTATTGCTTACTCACGCGATACTTTGCGAGTTTTCTACATATATATATATATATATATATATATATATATATATATATATATATATATATATATATATATATATATATATATATATATATATATATATATATATATACCAGGCAATGGCTTGGCCACTTCCCCTACGGGTGGAGCTTGTGCTTCGCTACTAAGATTAAAATATAAAATATAAAAAAAGAAGCCATGGTTAAATTTTTATAAATTTTCTGAACTTCACCATTTTGTTTTTTGATATTATAAAAGAATTATTAGAAATAACTTTCCTAAAAAAACATAAGTCATAACCAAACTAAAATGAAATTATTATTCAAATACTCAAAAAAATCACCTTCTTTAATTATAGAGTTAGTGAAGTGATTTTTTATATATATATATATATATATATATATATATATATATATATATATATATATATATATATATATATATATATATATAAATCTTGATAATTCTTTGCAATTGCACAATCATTATAATGCGGTTAAAAAGGCAATGTTGTAGCTAACTAAGCTCTTCACCAAGCCCTCGGAAGGAGCTCGTCAATTGGTACAATTACTTAAAGGAAGGTGAGGTCTTTTAGCTAAAGCCGCTGTCTACGGATACAAATTTCATAACTGAAAAGGCCACAATGAAGTCTTGTCAGGAAAGAATCAGAGCAGAAATCAAAGCACAAACTATTGTGACCGTCAGTGCGAAATTGAGGGACGAAACTACACTCGTTTTCCTAATTTAAGAAAAATAAGAAAAGGACTTTCAGAAGAGATAATTAAGAAGAGCGCCAGTGGCAAATGACACTTCTTTTCGGAAATTGATAATTAAAATGTAATATTCCTGAAAGAAATTCCGACAACTATCTATAATTTTGGTCCCACAGGGCGCGCCCTCTGTCAGAAAGATAATACGCTCATTCACACCGCTAAATTCGTTAAATACCATTCAACCAATTTATCCATAACACCTCTTTCTGAATAATCTGCATTTCTGACCTCATAGTTCACCCAGATTAAATACCTCTTTTGCCTCGAAAAGGTGAACAGCGACCAACAAAATTCTAGGTCGTTAGGTTGAGACCTTTCCTGCATTATGGTAAAGCCATTTTCTCACTTCATTGATCTCAAATTCCTTCACACTCGCACTATGGAAAGACAAATTTTAACTGTAGAACAGAAAATGGAGCCCTTGACCCGGGCAGAAAAGTTTCCCCACCTTCATTCTTTCGTCCTCTATCGCAAACGGCGCCAAACTTTGAACAGCTGCATTGAAGAAGAAGACATTCAAAGGTAATTTCACATCTAGTCTTTTTTCCCATATGCAGGAAAGCTTGGGATGATTGACTTAGCGAACTCCAAAGGACTGCTCGTTGACAGCCACTGGTCTTGACTTTCAGAGTTCCGCAGTGAAGTACCTTGTATAGCCTGTAATGTTTGGTACCTGGATGAGCTGGACGTCCTCCGACCTGAATTTAAATTTGGGAAGCTCTATCGATTGGTCGACACGAACTCTGAGGGGGTCTGGGAAAGCTTTTGATGCGCCTTCCTCTCACTCACTCTCAGCACTACTTTATTTTATTTACTCTACCACTATCCTCTCAAGTTTTCGTCTATCTGTACTTCTTAGCAGGAAGAAAGTGTTCTCACACGAACAAAGTGCAAATTCAGGGTTGAATTAAACCCTTTGACGATGCCTGGGGAAGTTTATAGTGCGCTTGCTCCTTGCTCCCTCTCAGAATTCATTTTCCTCTACAACTATCCCCTTAACCCTTTGTCGAGGCTTAAGCACCTGAATAGCTTTTCATACCGTGTCAGAAAAGAGGCTTTGAACCACGATAAAAACATTCATTTAGTTTCAGCCGTTTGCGAGAGACCAGGTCTTAAGGGGAACTGGGGGTTGGGACGCGAATAATATGCAAATCGGTTTTGCCCCAATAACAACTTCCCTACGTGTAATGTGAAGACCATCTACATGTGGCATTCTCGGGTGCATAAGGTGGTACGTTTTGTGGCGTGCGTGCTTTACTGCCTTTTCGGATAAAAGGCCAACTAAAGGCCTCGGATCCCGTCTCTGGGTCTACCACAACAATTATCAAGCCTGGCCGTCGAATTGAGGATCAGTGTGTCATACGAACGACTCCACACGAACGAATCAAACCTCTCTTTACTCTCTTGTAAAGTTTTTCCCCGATAAAGGAAGTAAAGTTCTGTGAGGTTTGAATACGCGAGTACGTGAAAACTTAGCGCAAATAACTTTTTCGACGTCGCTGTACCCAATATAGATGCGTGCTTAATCTGATTAGAGAGACCTACTGTGGCGAATACACGACACCCAGAAAAGACTTGCTAAACCCTCCCCATCCCTGCCCCGCCGTGACTTGGCTCCGTGAATATGACTCTACACATAGAGCTCCGTTGCAAGTATGCCGTTCTATTTAGAAATAACATAATTGCAAACTTTGGGGAAAGGAGTTCTGAGGCTTAGCCCGATGCGGAACCCAAATGAAGGAGCAAACCTGGATTGGGACTCAGTTACCAACGCGGGGATAATTAATACCCTAGCCTTCGGCACCGTCCAAGACCACAGAGGGAGATACCACTGTCTCTGTGATAAGTCGGACGTAACAGAGAAATACCCAAAACCCAATAGAGGGGGCGGCACCTCGACTGGAGTCAGTTGATTCGGGCTTCAGTCATCATTAAGTCCGCCATGTTTTCACACCCTCTGAGGAGCCCAACCAGGTCCATACTTACCAATCATTATCACATCCGAGTCATTTTCACGGGGTTGTTATCGGCGGGGTCGGCGACCCCCTCTAAAGAAAGAAAAGTAAGTTTTAAAAACTGATCCTCAATGGCACGTAACAATACATCCACACTTACACTCCTACGCATAACAGAAAAAACACCCACTACCAACAATGAACACACCCTTCTCAACCTAGCCGCTACACATGACACCCCAATCACAAATATAATAAAGACTCACACAGGCCACAAACTCGTCTTCCGCTCACAGGAAGACGCAGTCAAGTTCCACGAACTTACGTCGGACACACTCGCCGCACAAGACCTTCACACAAAACTAGCCGATGGTGTACACAAAAAACACCAAATACGAGTCCTCAAGATCAACCCCCTATGGTTGTCTTTCTCCACCGATGAACTCCGCACACACCTCAGAGAGAAGAATGGGGAGGAGGTCATCAGAGATTTCTATTACAACCGAACAAAACAATAGGCAGCAATTACACTGTCTGATGAACACAACAAAACACTGCTGCTAGACCAAGGCTTCAAGGTCTGCGGCACACTAACATATCCACGTAACATCGATCTACAGCTGAACATAAAGCCCACACAGTGCCACCGGTGTTAGAAAACCGTACTCGAGACACGAAACTGCCAAGTAGACCTGGTCTGCTCAAGGTGTAGTGTAGTGGGCCACCACTACACCACCTGCACAGACACCTCACCCCTCTGCACAAACTGCTGCGGTGACCATGTCGACCTCGACTCTAAATGCCCTAACCTAAGTAAGGCCCGCTCTGACGTTGTAGCGGCAATATGGCGTCCACAACCCACCATCACAACCACACACCCTTCCCCCGCCCCACCTCCTCTCACAAGAACATTCGCTGATGCTGCCGGCGCAACGCTGTCCACACCACCCCCTGTCCTACCCCAGACACACTCTACCCCAGCATCAACCCAGACTCACATACATGTTCCGACACCCGCCCCCACCCAAACATCCTACACCCAGACCACACCACTACTCCTGACACCCACCCCTACCCTACACCACACACCCAAAACTACACCTGGCCGCCTTGCTTTAACGGTGGAAAACGACATCTCGAGGGGTGACGCCCGACTATACACAAAGATACTCAACACACTGTTTGCCTCGCACGGTCTAGAACAGATCACCTTCCCCGAGATGGTGTTTGCTTTAATCGACGAGCACACACACACAGGAGACTCGCACTCCTCCCCATCCCGATGGGCACGAACACCTTTTCCTCTGGACCTTCCGCCCGTTTACACTCCGCCCCCCACCTTCACCACGCTCCTGCATCCCCCCCCCTTCTGTCCCTGCCCCTCTCGCCACTGTACCCTCCTTACCTGCCCCTTGGCCCACTGCTCCCACCTCTCTTCCTACCGCCTCCTCTACTCCCTCCACAGCTACCACCCCTTCCTCCCCTATACCTAAACTCCTTTCTACCACCAGCACTCCTCCTTTGGCAGCCTCAAATCCCATCCCCTATTGCCACCAAACCCCCTCCTGCCGTCCCTACCCCCTCTCACAGCCTCCAACCCAACTTTCACTGATGCCACAACCACCACCTACTCCACCTCCCTCACGCCTACCACACCCTCCACAACATTCCGCATTAAACAAAAAACCTCACCACGAAACCCTCCGCCACACACAACTACGCAAAAGCCGACCAGCCCCCTCCCTGCTCTTCCTTCTTCTCCTCCTTCAATACTTCCTTCCTTGCCATCCCAACCTCCTCTCTCTCCCGACACTCCCCTCTCATAATCTGCACCTTGCCTACTATCTATAGGCCCCCATCTACTAGCTTTATTCCCTCCTCCTCTGCTCCTAACTCCCTCCTCCTAGACTCTACTCTCTCCAATCCTCCTTCCACGACCACCACCCACTCTCCCACTATCTCTAACCCTCCTTCCACAGAATACACTCTTCCCTCTACCACGGTCTGTCCACCCATTAACACCACTGATAACCTCTCCACTCCCATTAAACCACAGCCGATACGCGTGAAGGTTCTCGCTCTCCACGCTTCCTGGGCAATAACCAAGGAGAGGGGAACGGTCTCGGCTAAATTAGCCCCACGCGGACTCCGCCCAAGTCAATAGGTCGCCTCAACATAATACAATTAAACGTACGCAGTTGGCACGGTATTCGCCATACTGTTGCCAACTGAGTCCTAAACACACAGAGACCTGACATAATACTCTTGAACTCGACCAATCTACACCCTCTCAACAACAGACTCCGCATTGCAGGCTACCACACATATTTAACTCCATAAGCGCCGCACCTAGGATCAGCGATCCCAATTAAGCGCTCTATACACCACTCCCTCATTCAAACATGCGATGACTCTTTTCTAGCCGGCAAGGCACAGATAAGATCCGGCCCCATCCTAGTGGTCACGCACTACAGGCCACCACGCCTACAATTAAACATAGAAGTCCCACCTCGGGCTCTACCAAACCACAACCTACCTATCTTCTTTGCGGGTACCTCAACGCTTTCCACCCAAGACTCCTTTCTAACACTACGAATGATGCAGGAAGGTACCTGGCTGGTGCCCTGCCACGCTATCGCTACGAGCACATCAGCCCGGCCTTCCCAACTTTCTTCGGTCCTCGCGGAGGAACCACGTCTTCGGACGTGGTCTTCCGCAACGACCACGCTACATGCTTCTACACTCACATCTCACCGGGTACTCACGTACTCTCTGACCACATACCGATATGCCTTATCATATCCACATCTCCCATACTCATACCCAAACCACCTCTCTTCGACTTTAAAAACACGAACTGGGAAGAGTTCAAGAGACACATAACAGAAAAAACGCCACAAAACTTCGACCTGGACCACACCAATCCAGACATGTTAGATGACCACTGGTGCTCAATCTTGAACAGTATAACTGCAGCACGCGACCTACACACCACACAAAACCTTCCCATGTATAAAACACTTCATATATTCTATACACACTCAGAGACTAATCACACAGTACAACAATCACTACACCAGAGTCCCATTACAACACAACATTACTCACCTACGTGCCCGCATCCTACAGTGCGTGCAACTAGATAGGAACCGACAGTGGCGAGAGGTCGTCTACATCGCAGAGGATCCTCGTTATACTGACCCATCCTCCTTCTGGCGGCACGTAAAAAGGATGCTAGGCACTGATCCACCCGACTCCATTACCCTCCAAGTAAATAACCACACTCACAGACACCAACGTCATCCTCGACGCATTTAGGTCCCACTGAAACACAGTACACACACACAACCTACCCAAACCACACCCGCAAGAGCACTTCCAGGAAGTTCAGGAGTGGTGTCGGGACCACGCTCACGAGCTAAGCCCCCCTTCCCCCCTGATACGAATAGAGCTGCCCGACTACACATCTACACTGATCACTCCCATCACCGTCGAGGAAACAAAGCACTACATTAAAATAACACCAAAACGCGCACCCAGCCCCTCCGGCCTACCAGTCGCATTAATACACAACCTCCCCGCAAACATATACCCTACACTTACACACCTATTTTCACGCCTCATTAGCCTCAGGCCACTTCCCCAAAATATTAAAAGTCTCTCGCAACAATTACAGGCCTGTGGCTCTATTAGAGCACCTAGGCAAAATACTCGAACGTATGATAAACTACCGCCTACGGGACTACCAGGAAGAGAGGGATTGGTTTTCCCACCACCAATATGGGTTCAGGAGCGGCCGGTCCACTCAGGCGTCTGTGACCATCGTTCACGCGAGAATACAAAAAAACCCCCGCCAGATACGTCAAAAGACACTCTCTATTAGCAAGGACGTAGAGAAGGCCTTTGATAAAGTGTGGCACGAGGCATTCCATTGGAAACTCGCCAACAATACAGAGTTAATTAACTCTCTGCCCCAGAAGGCTCCTCTCGCACTACCTCACTGAACGGAGATGCCACATAAAATACAACAATAACCTATCACAACCTTTCACACCACGCTCAGACGTTCCCAAAGAAGTGTATTGGCATTCACACTTAACATCATGTACACAAACGACACCCCACGCCCACCCGAAAACTGCCGTCACACCTACAGTATCCTATGTCGATGACGAGACCTTTCTCGTCAGAGGCCGCGGAACAAACGAGATCACGCACCACGCACAAATAATACTAGGCGAAAAGACAGAATACGAGGATAAATGACTGATTTTCACGAATGCATAACCTACAAATTTTATCACACACACCAGACAGGAACTACCTAAACCCAACAAGGCTCGACTACACACAACAGACAAAAGTCCTTGGGGTAACCTTTTATAAGTCCCTTAGGTTAAATATACACCACCACATAGTACAAGCAAGAGCGGCACGCACAAACAAAATGCTGCGCAGGTTCTACCCTGCAGGCAAGAAACTACAGTTACACCTATATAAAACACTCGTGCGACCTCTTCTTATGTACGCCCCACTGTCACTCATAACTGCAAGTGTCACGTAACAGGAGAAGGCTCAGGGCATTCAGAATTCTGCTTGGAAGCGCGCTTGCCGCTATCCCATGTACGCGAGAATGTACACACTACACGACAACAACAAATTAGCGCCTCTCAAAACATACGCTCACACTAGACTCACAAAAAAACTCGAGAAACTCGCCAGAAACCCCATATACACCGCACTACACGCAAAACTGTATGTTGCGATGGCTCTGCGCTACCCAGCAGCCCATGATCACCCGCAGCCCATACCGTTCTACGCATAATTTAAGAGCATCATGAATAACGCATTTGCGACTATGTAGACACGATCTCTTTCTTGACCACCCCTCAACCGTCGTCCAGTCATGAACACCCTGAGACACACCTAACTACACCACGCATCGGTGACTAGTCACCGACCTATCAACTATTTCTATCCCCTTTCAAGTTATTTCCGTACCCTCCCTTTTCCTCTACCACTACCTGATCGCCTGTGTTACACAGTAATCCCTCTCTGTTATTTCTATATACATCGATTCGATCAACCTAAACCAGTTGATTTACTGTAAATCTGACGCTTTTCTTATCTTACTCTCTGGTAAAGGCAGCAAGTTACAACGAAAGTTTTACATACGGGAAAACTTTGCACAAAGAATCTTCTACGACGTTGCACTCAATATTAATGCTTGCTTAGATTTATTGGAGAAACCTCCTGTATCTAAGTACGGGGTAGTTCCCCTCATAAAGGGGGTATTATCCATACTTCGCGCTCTTTTAATCTTTTCCTTCTTTCATCGCTTCGCAACATAACGCAACCCTCATTACGCCCAGAGCTCCTTGGTAGTACGGTGTAGTGAACCCTGGAAGCAAGCTCTGTTAGGGGGCGCGAAGGAGGGGGTCCCTTATGGACACGAGCCTGAGACCTTGGAGAGGCGTCTGCGAGAGTAGACCAATTAAGGTAGGAGGGTTGCGGAATGCGTTTAATAGGAAGGTATTTAAGGAACCCATAGGTACCCATCCAATAGGGCTTAGTCTCTTAGACATTGTTCCCTTTTTCAGAGTAGGAACGGGGGGCTCCTACCCCCCCATTTACCGAATCAAGATGGTATTCATTAAACGGCTCCCTTTACAACTCAAGCCCAACGGAAAGGAGAGGACACCGCAAGAAGCGGCTCAGCAGATCTTTAACGATCTACAGATCCTACTTATCAAGTGTTTAGTGGTACAAAATGGGTTGATCGTGATTTGCCCCCAGAATAAGGATGTTGAGAAACTCGTATTTTCGGCAGGCAGCATCACTCTAAACAAGATTGACTCAGAAGCAAAAACTCCCCCTCAAATCACGGCAAATCGATCTGTAGTGTGCAGGAAAGTTGAGCCTTGGGTAGGCATGCACATACCTCAAGACATCAAAGAGCTAGAATCGAGACAACCATGGCTGAAAATCCAAGAGGTAATTAAATTTAGGGAACACACCCATGTTTTTAAAGTTGTGTGTGAAAATACAGAAATGGCCTTACAAATTATGGAGAAAGGGCTGATTACTTTATGTACAAGGATACCGCAAGCTAATATCCAGCGAGACACATTTGTAAACATTCAAATAAGCTTCCTTTACTATTCAATGGAAGATCACATAACCAGCGACTGCCCCGAAAAAGACCTTGTAATATGTTCAGAGTGTGGAACACAAAGACACACACACCGAGCATGCCAAAATACAATTAAGAAATTTATCAACTGCGGAGGACCACATCAGACCATGGCGATGCCATGCCCGAAAAGAAGAGAAATTATCAAAAGAAAGGAAGCCGAAGAAAGAATGAAGGGGCAAAGAAACATGACCTAGGCAGCAGTAGAAAAAACAACGACGCATCTGCGAAACACAGAGACACAAATCAACATAGATGGTACACTCAATGTTAAAATACTGATGTGCATTTTGCATGCACACATCATGAACATTGCTAGCCGAGGAAGCTACGCGAATTCACTGAATCGAATGCTGAAGGCAAACAGCATTGAGCCAATGAAGTTTCCAAATGATGTGGACTCGTCAGCCATATTTAAAGTCAAAATTAACGATGAGACCACAAAAGCACTAATTGAAGAAACCAAGCAACAGGAAGACAAGAAAGATGAAAGAGAAGAAACAAATAGCGAAGAAACAGAATCAGATAGTAGCACAGAAGAATCTACTCAGGAAACAAGAATCACGAGAAGAAAGACACAGAAGAAAAATAAATCCAACTTGAGCAAAAATCTAACCCGAGACAACAATCCCCGACCTCGTCGTCATCACTTTCACGTAAGGGAAAACAAGAGTTCATGTGTAGACGTGAACAAAATGAAAGAAAGAAGAAAAAACGGTAATCGAGATTAACGGAAACTTACGGAAAACCTTGAACCATTATGGAAATGGGCAAACGTAACTTAAAAAATTTACAGATAAACACAAACGGTTGGAGAGATAAAAAAAATATGTATATGGAAATATCTTTCGAGAATTAGAACCAGACGTTATTTTGATATCTAGGCACGAGCTAGACCTAGTAACTGAAAAATTAAGTATATGAAATTACAATGTAGTAGCGACTAACCCCTTGAGACAGAAATTTGACGGGGCAGCATTAACGATCAAGAAGGAACTCAACTACAAGAAACAGGAGGGAGTAACCGAATCATATGCGGCAGTAGAAATAAAATTAGAATTAACCAACCTTACAATAGCCACGGGGTACCAAACCCCAAGTAGAGACGGATTGCCGATTAACAATTTCGCAAAAATCTTCGACAACAGAAATCCACTTATATTTATAGGAGATTTAAACGCCCATTGCGCTGAGAGAGGGCGCAGAAGAAGAAACAACGCGGGCAGGCATCTGAAAACGATTATAGACAGGGGAATGGTCCAAAGATTGGGGCCAGAATTCCCCACCTATTTAAACAACAACGTGGCATCGGAACCAGACATGTGTTTCGCGAACTTCTTCCTGCCATTCAATTATTACTTCGAACCGGTCGACATACCGATCAGTGACCATATAACTACAAAGCTTACCATAAGCCAGAATCCTATACAGAAGCCGTGTAAGAAATGGAAAGCCTACCACCAGACTGACTGGCCGAAATACAAGGAAGCATTAAGAAGATACACACCAAGGACTTATGCCGAGGCGACTCTAGAAGAGATCGATGAGGGACTCAGAGAAATAAGGAGAACGCTGACTACAACAGACGAAATTGCAATTCTGAAAAGTGCCTATAGAACTATCCAAAACTTCAGATGGTTATTAATAATGCTAAATAAGAACGGAGAAATAAGACGTATCTCCGAACAGATACGGAGGGAAGGACATAGCAGAGACCTTTATAAACAGCTCAGAAGAAAGAAAAGAAAACTAACGCAAATAGTATACGACAAGCAGCAAGAATACTGGAACGACTATGTCCAGGAGATAGACATCGAAGACTCCCCTAAGAAATTCTGGAAATAGGTAGATAAAATGAAGAAAGAACCTACAAAGGAGAAGATCAAAATTAAGGATGGAAGAGGAAAACTACTAGAAGATGAAATCGAAATAGAAAGAGTTTTCAAAGAACATTGGAGGAATGTCTTCCGAATCAGTGAAGAAGAAAATGTAAACTTCGACACGGATTTTGAGGGCACAATTATTGAAGAACTCAACCAAGCAAAGGCGAGGAAACAACATTATGAGACGGTCGACGAGTTGAGGAACAACAACGAGGATAACATAGAAATATTAACAGTTGCAGAGCTTAAAGAAACAATAAGCAGCTTTAAGCAAAAGGCGCCGGGAGCCTCAGGGCTAACAATGAGAAATTACATGGAAGCGACGAACAACATTTTGGAGGGATTGTAAAACGTATTCAATGCCTATCTAAATACAAGATACTTTCCCAAGGATCTGAAGGGGGCCAAGATGATTTTCATCCCTAAACCTGGAAAATCTCCATACAGTGTAGAAAATTACAGGCCAATTTCGCTACTGGATTTTATCAGTAAAGTATACGAAAAAATCCTAAAGAAGAGACTGGACAGACATCTTGTGGAATATAATCTGCATAACGAATGCCAATTCGGTTTCCAGAAGAATAGGAGTGTGGCGGTCGAAGATCGATCCTAGTAAACATTTGATTGAAAAATTTAAACGGTTTACACATGAACCTAGGAAACATTTGTTTGAAATTTAAACGGTTCACACATTGAACCTTATAAATAGGAAGATAAACTTCCCGCTGGTAATAGCCCTTTTTTGTAAAAAGGAAGATAAACTTCCCGCGGTTAGTAACGTTTTTTGTAAATAGGAAGATAAACTTCCCCCTTTGCAGTATTTCTCCTTCGTAAACAGGAAGGTAGACTCCCCAGTACGATATCTTGTGTCGGCCATACGTAGCCCCGTACAAAAATAAATCTTGTTCATGAAGTCCCGTGGAGAAACGGTGAAAATCGATGACGTTCTTGACTTTCCTTACCCTCGACTTTTCCTCCTTTGCCGGCTGTGAACTTCTCTGTGAGCTCAATTTTTGTTGATTTTTTCCAAGTCTGAAAATTCAGATGATGATGATGTACTCAGTTTTTCGAAGAGAGATGGTATAGTGGAAGATATAGTGGGTGAAAAAAAAATTAAAGATGGGAGGGGGGGGGGCCCTAGTAGGGAGGGCATCACTTTATTTTTATACCATTTCATTTTTTCTTTATTTGTGTTGTTATTTTGTGTTTTTTAAAGTATATTTGTATCTTCATGTGTTTTTAATGTTCTTCTTATTGTATTTTGTTTCTTCTTCTCTGTCTTTTGACTTTTAGTGTAGTAGTGTTATTTGAATCATTCAAGCCTTTTATAGCTTTTCTTGCCGACAATGCTATTTTAGTGTTGTCTGTATTCTCATTTTTCGTGAGTAAATGTATGGGACTAGATGTGATGTGTTGTGACGCTTTTTATGTCTATATTGGAGTGATATTATTTCGTGAACAGAGTTTTGTGCTCGGGAACCGGCTTCTGCGTGAGTCTTTCGCCCGTAGCCACGC
Organism: Ceratothoa steindachneri; assembly: GCA_963969495.1. Taxonomy (NCBI): domain Eukaryota; kingdom Metazoa; phylum Arthropoda; class Malacostraca; order Isopoda; family Cymothoidae; genus Ceratothoa; species Ceratothoa steindachneri. The sequence goes on along the minus strand of OZ018317.1, from coordinate 160,797,762 downwards.
GGGTATATTCAACCTGCCACCTGCTCCCTGTAATTCTGAAATGAGATCATCCGTTAGAGTGGAACAGATCTTTTTGCCGAGTTTCTAGGTGACGACATTGATGGGCTCCAAGCATTTCCTCCGATGCAGGACGCTTTGCCTGATTCGGTCACGCCTTCTTACTTTGTTGATAAGCAGAGAGGCAGTGTTCTGGATACGTTGCAGCCTTTTCATCGAGGTTTTATTAGCCGCTTGGGACACCACTGCGGGGTAGATCAGCATAGCCCGGGCATACATCATATATAATTTCCTGATGTTGGCCGAACTAAGATCTCTAAACCTGTAGAGCTTGGAGATTTCTCTCTTCGCCAGGTTCTGCCTCTCCGTGTGGTGTCTCGAGTATCCATGGTCGGTAATTTTAAGGCTCAGGACGGTGCCTTCGGCGGAGTAGCCGTACTTCCTCCCATCTATGATGATGAGTCATGTCAACTCGCGGTTCAACTGGACAATTTTGAACTTGTCCCTGTTGGTCCTGATTTTCCATCGTCTCTCGAATCGGCTGATGTTGTTGATTTCCACTATAGTGCCGGCCGCCTGCGCCCTTGCTTTCCTCTCCGGGCACGAGACAATTTGTGTGACGTCATCTGCGTATTGTAGATACATCGTGTCCCTGTGCACCGGAGTTGGGAGGTCGATGGTGAAGACCAAGTAAAGCAGAGGACTCAAGCAGCTTCCCTGAGGGACGCCCGACTTTAATTCGAATTCGGGGCCTCTGTGCCCTTCAATCATGAGACACGCCCTTCTGTCCCTGATGAAGTCACAGAGAATCCTTTCCAGGATTAGTTCTAGCTGGAGGTTCAGGATCTTGTATTGAAGTCCTTCCAGCCAGACTTTATCGAAGGCCTTTTGCACGTCCCTCAACACAATGTCTACATAGAACCTCTTCGCTTGGGTGTATGCTACTTTCTCTGTTAGGAGCGCCAGGGCGGTGTCTGTGTCCCTTTTTTGCGAAATCCGTGTTGTTGTGGGTTGTGCGCTCCTAACTCGCTCAGTTGAGCTTGTAGCCTATTCGCTAAAATCTTTTCAAAGATTTTACCCTGCATCTCAAGAAGAGAGATGGGGCGATAGCTTGCCACCTGGTCTGGAGCCTTGTTCCCCTTTGGGATAAAGATGATTTTGGCCATCTTGTATCCATCCGGGAAGTAGCCTGTATTCAGGGCGGCATTCATCGTGTTTGCCAATCCCTGAATAATTTGCCTTGGGGCATTTACGAGGTTATTTCTCGTAATCCCAGACCAGCCTGGAGCCCTCTGCTTGAAGGACCTTATGATGTTCAAGGTCTCTTCTACAGTTATCGGGCATCCGTGGTCAGCTATCACTCTTTCCTGTGATACTTGCGGATGGGGCTGGGTTCTATGTATCATTGTGCCGAGGTCGTCGAGCAGTTGGTCTTCGAAGTCCTGGTCGAAGTCGTCGTTCTCCTCTGGTGATATAGTGAAAATCGTTTGCCGGGGCGATCTAAATCTTCTTTCGAGAGACTCTGGGTTCTCTATGATGTCGTCTCCTTCCTTAATTTGGGTTCTGGGTCTGGGAGGTAATCCCCTAATTCTCCGGATGTTATTCCAGAATTTTACGGGATCACTCTCCCTGTCCAGTCTTCTAATGATGTCATTCCATATCATTCTTTGTTTTTCTATTATGATGTCTTTCATTTCCATGCCTAGATGCCTCATTCTGGCCGTCCTTTCCCTATTGGTACCTGTCCTGCCGATCTCATCATAGATTGCTCTATGTTCTCGGTCGATTTCTCTCATCTCGTCCGTCCACTCAGGTTGTGGAAGCATTTTATAGGAGATTCTGGGAACACATCTCTCGTCGGCTTGAATGAGGAGATCGGTGATCTTGTTGATCTCATCATCAATTTCTTCGAGATTTGCGTCTCCCAGATCAGTTGGTTGGTATGTACTGAGTATCTCTTTATATAGCTCCCAGTCAGCTTTCGCGTAACTTTTCCTAAGTGTAATGGGCTTGAGAATTGGCGCTAGCGAGATGGTAGTGAGAATCGGGATGTGATCGCTCGGAACCACTGGTCCGGGCTCATTGACAATGTTGAAGGGAAAGTTTTTTGATGTTAACACAATGCCCGGCTTTGTTGCCGAACGTTGTGTTACGAAGGTCGGGAAATCTTGCCCGGCCCCCTGGAGTCTGTCTCTTACGAGTAGCATCTCCAGGTTTCTTTCCCTTTGATCGATGCTTCCGTAGCCTGATGCACGGCATCTGGCATTAAGATCACCGCCAAGCAATGCCAATTTCCCACGCCGGAAGAGGTTGTAAAAGTTAGGGATCGGCAGGTAATCTCGTCGCGGTGGTTGATAGGCCGCCGCTACGGTCAGGTCTCCAACTAGGGTAGGTATTGCTACTGCCACGAATGATTCATCTAGACTTGGAAGTGTTTTATATGTTAGGTTGTTCCGGATCGCGATGGCAGCGCTATCGAACCTATCTCTATTCTTTAATCAGGGAAATCTATCCCTACCTATTTATCTTCCACTATTACATACATATATGCATACATGATTGCAGTTGCTATCATATGTATGTGTATGTATTTTCTTTTCACTACTTCTTATATCCAAAGTCCAAAGTCCAAGTGTAAAAATCAGTCAGAATCTGAAATTTTTTTGTCATTTTAATAAGAAAAATTATATTCCTTGTTTACCATTTTAAAAGCTTATTCCGGCTATAATATACAGGAATAAAGAAACCAGATATAAATATATATTTTTCCTTCATCCCGTAAGGAAGCTGATGATCACTTAAACCCAGCCTGCAAAACTAAAGAAAGAGAATACCATAACTGACTCAGACCCTGTAGGAGCAATATGCTTAATAACTGAGAAAATAGCCAGAGTCAAAGGCGAAAAGAAGAGCGTGGACATTTTATGTAGAGACGTGTCCAAAGCAATAGACAAAGTTTGGCTGCAAGGCCTGAAGTACAAAATACTCCAGTTAGGATTGGACAACCAACTGGAAAGGCTACTATGCAATTATGTATCCGAGAGATACGCGTATATAGAGACGGGCAATCACAGAGGGGACTCATTCAAGCTGGAGGCTGGGGTTCCTCAAGGCGGTTGCCTGAGTCCGTTATTATACGCGGTATATACAACAGACATTCCCCCCCCCCTGCGATGGAAGGTTGCATGAATATACAGTTCGCGGATGACATAACTTAAGTTGTAATGTCACCCTACAGGCACGCCCAATTCAAAGCAAGGGCGACTGCGGAAGAAATCCGTAGATTTAATGAATACGAGCGCAAATGGAAAATAAGTACGAACAGAGATAGATTTAAAATAGTATCCATTTTCAGAAGAAAGGTATCAGATATCAACGTGGATAATGACATAAAATTATAGTTAAGAATGTAAAGTACTGAGACTGACGATATAAAAGATCGGCTACACGAAACACGTAGCAGAAATAATATAGAAAGGAAGGAGAGGATTGATACTTCTGTATAAGCTAAGAAGACTAAGACTACAGAATAGAAAGAAGCTCTACAATGTGATTGTTCAACCAACACTAATCTACCCAAATTGCTTGAATTGCAAAGGGGCCAGAATAAAGCAATGTACTTTATAACTTATACGAGAAGAGCAGAAATGAAAAGGGTAGAAAATCTGCCAAGAGAAGCCAACGTCGAGGCCCTGAACAAGATAATCAGGAAAAGGGCTAGAGGTGTCATCGAGAAGACTCGCGACGAAATTGGAGACGGTTTGACAGCGCATATAGAGATAGGAGCAGACTGGGCGCCTTATCGACTCTTCCCAAGCTGGGCGAGGATTGGTAATGAGGACGCGGAAGAAGAAGACATATTCACGTAGTGATACTACCGACGCGAATAGGAACAGAAGACTAAGAAGATCACCAAAGGGACAAAAACAACCATTGAGAAGACAACGTACGAAGAAGATAAGATAAATAGAAACATGCATGCCAAATTAAAGAATTTCAATTAGATTACAACATAAACAAAATAGAAAAGCAATTAAAACATATCATATAACAAATACTCACACACTAATAAGGGTTTGAACGCCAACAATAAGTACTAGGATACAAAAGGGACAGCAAATTCACCTGGATCTCAGGTACTTACTCTCTACTTACAATACCAACTTCAAACTATATAAAATGGCCAGATATTAGCTTGACCTCCAAACAATTTGCAGCTCTCAGCAACTCTCCTACTTCCTTTTTTTCCTCTCTAATTCTTTATTACTGTCCTCAACACGTGTTCTACATTAATACGAGGGTGGGTGATACACACCGTAGTATTAGCACCGCGTTTTAGATGTAGGGCCAAGACCACCTAGGTCACCTGTCAATCTACTACTAGTTTCTCGCTGTTCCATCGCTCCTTTTCCTCTTCCTCTCTTTGTCCTCCTCCTATCTTCCCCTATGTCCTTTTCCCCGGTGCTTCAATGCACGCGAAGAGGGAATATGGGAACAAGAGGAGTCCGGGCTCGCTCGCCCCTTTCTCCTCTCTCCTGGCCCTGACGATGGGGCTGGGGGAGAGGAGGGAAGGTGGGATAGCTCGTCCGCAGTCAAATGTGCAAGAGTCACCCTTATTGGTGATTCTCAAGCACGGGGTCTGAAGCCCCTGCTAGCGGCCCGCCTTCGCACAAGCGTTAAGGTGAGCTGCATCCCAGGTTGTGGGAATAAGCAGGTAAGAGCGGAGGCCGAGAAGTCTCAGATTTCAGAGACTTCAGTCGTTGCCCTTATGGTAAGTGGCAACGACCTCTACCTCAGAGGAGGTAGGGTAGGCCCTACAGGTGAAATTATGAGGACAGTTATGGGCGCTGTCGACGACTGTGGACTGAAAACCCGCAGACGCGTCGTGGTGGGGATGCTCCCGAGGTGGGGTCCAAGCCGGACTGCCCACTTGAGGAACATATCGCTAAACAGGCGCCTTGCAGACCTCTGTACGGCTGAGGGTGTCTTTTTTGTGGACCCGTACGCCATGTTCTATGGTAGAAAAGACCTCTACCAAAGGGACGGGGTGCACCTCTCCTTTAAGGGCAAGGCGTTCCTAGCCAACCTCATCCAGGATGTCGTGGAGCGCACCCAAAGGAGTGTCCGGCCCATTGGGAAGGCGGACGTACGCCAGTACGCCCGAGTCACTCCCCAAACAATCTTCTCGGAGGTTGTCAAAAATGGTGCCACCACGACAAACAAGAAGCCGGGAAACGGAAGAGTATAGGGGGTCCTACATTAGGGGACTCCTTGAAAGTTCTTCTGTTCAATGCGAGGTCAATCAGGAACAAGTTTCCTGAGCTCCGTGGCCTCGTAGCGACGGAAGAACCCGAAATGGTAGCCATAACAGAATCGTGGATAAAAACGTCAAACCGAGACTTTGAAGGCGAATTCACGGTTCCTGGCTACCAACTCTTCCACAAAGATAGGCCAGACAGAGAGGGTGGCGGTGTAATGTTGTATGTCAAGGATACAATCAAATCTACGAACTCCAACGTTATATCCGACCACGAGCTCCTAGGCGTTGACCTAGAGATCGGTCCTGCCAAATACAGGACCCTGCTGCTTTACAGACCCCCTTCCCAACCTGTTGAGAAGGACAGGGAATAGTACCAGCTGCTGGGTGAGCTGGTTCAAGGCAAAGTGTGCATCGTTATGGGCGATTTCAACAGCCAAGTTGACTGGGAAACCAGAGCAGCCTGTGGCGAGAGCGCGCTACTCCTGGAGTTCGCCAACAACGAGTTCCTCACTCAATGGGTCAGAGAACCGACGAGAGGAGACAATATCCTCGACTTGGTCTTCACCTCTGAGGATGATATCGTTGAGGATATCTCTGTAGGCGAAGAGCTCGGTGGCAGTGATCACCAGCTAGTAAGATTTAGCGTCAAGATCCCGAAGGTAAGGTCTGTTGCCAGTCAATTAAAGAAACTTGACTTGAGAAGAGCAGACTTTGCAAGCCTTCGAGCTGGACTGACTGACGTGAGGCTAGAAGTGTGCGATGCCGTTGAAGACTCGTGGAATAGTTTCAAAACCACATTCATGAGTCTTAAATCGCGTTTCATCCCTCTGAAATGCCCCCGGCTGTCTTCTGTTCAACCTAAGTGGTTTAATCGAGAAATCGGCCAACTGTTAGGGAGAAGAGAAATGTGTACCGGCAATCGAAGATCTCGGGTGACTTTGACGAATACCGGAGGCTAGCCAAGAGAGTGAAGTCCAGCATAAGGGCGGCCAAGCGGTCTGAGGAACTCCGAGTGGCGAGACTCTGTAAAGAGAATCGCAAGGAGTTTTTTGGATATGTGAACAGCGTAAACCAATCCGTCGAACGATTGGCCCTTTGAGGAATGAGGAGGGGACATTAAAGCATTCAGATGCAGAAAATGCTAACCTCCTCAACGACTACTTCTCTTCAGTGTTTACTGAAGAATGTGGTCCCATTCCCCAGCCGACGGATTCCTACTCGGGGGAAAAGCTGGAGGCAATCGACTTCACCGAAGGAGAAATAAAGAAAAAGATCGCTGACCTAAAGACGAATAAGTCCCCTGGACCGGACGGGTTTCTACCTAAAGTGTTGAAGGAAGTGTGCGATGAAGTATCATGACATCTGTGCGCTATCTTTAACATGTCAATCCGGACCAAATGCGTTCCTAGAGACTGGCGTGAGGCGGAGGTGACTCCTATCTTCAAGAAAGGAAACCGTAACCAACCGTCGAACTACCGACCTATCAGTCTGACTTCGATAGTCGGTAAACTCATGGAAAGCATCATGGTGGACAAAGTGACGTCGTATTTAGAGTCAAACCTGCTACTGAGGAGTTCCCAGCACGGCTTCCGAAGGCAACGGTCATGCCTGACGAACCTTGTGGAATTCTTCCACTTCGTTTTCAGTGAGCACGATCAGGACAAGGCGGTGGATGTGGTCTACCTAGACTTTCAGAAAGCCTTTGATAAGGTACCACACCGCCGCCTTCTCCGGAAAGTGCGAGCGCTTGGCATAGACGGAAAGGTAGCCGGCTGGATCGAGAACTGGCTAAGTGGCAGACGGCAACGGGTGGTGGTAAATGGATAGTCTTCTGAGTGGGTGCCCGTTACTAGCGGGGTGCCTCAAGGTTCTGTCCTGGGACCACTACTATTCATCATCTACGTCAACGACATGGACGGTGACATGGTTGCCAAGATTTCCAAATTTGCCGACGATACCAAGCTTGGTATGAACGTTGCAAAGGATGGAAATACTGCCCGCCTGCAGGAAGATCTTGGGAAGATTGGGGAGTGGTCGGACACGTCGCAAATGCCTTTTAACGTGGGAAAATGCAAAGTGATGCATATCGGCCACAGAAACTCCCAATCTCAGTATATCCTTAAGGGCACTGATATGGAATCCACTGACACTGAGAAGGACTTGGGTGTAACAATCACTAGTGACCTCAAGTTCTCGAAACAGTGCATTGAGGCGGAGAAAAAGCCCCAGAGGATGCTAGGCTATATTAAGTGCTAGTTTGGTTATCGGAACCAGGAGATTGTACTGTGCCTGTACAACTCACTTGTCCGACCGCACCTGGAGTATGCCGTACAATTTTGGAGTCCTTCATTGCGAAAGGACATCGCGAGATTGGAACGCGTAAAAGCTAGGGCAACCAAACTGATTCCCTCTATCCGACATAAAAGTTATGAGGATAGACTAAGGGAATTAGATCTGTTTTCGCTGGAAACCCGTAGACTGCGTGGTCAGCTCATCGAGGTCTTCAAAATACTTCGAGGGTTCGACAATGTTGACTACCGGGATATTTTCACACTGAGTAAGAACAGAACGCGCAATCACGGCTTCAAACTTGAACTGAAGCGTTACAACCGCAATCTGTGTGGAAACTTTTTCACCTACAGTATCTGCGGTAAGTGGAACGCACTTCCAGTGGAAGTTGTCAACAGTGAATCTGTTGACCAGTTCAAGTCAACACTAGACAAGGTCTTGAAAAGTGGCCGTTTATGGACGCAAAACAATTGAGCAGCCATGTGCTCGCTCGATTGCTAGTCTAAAGGTACCCCCTTTGAATGGACCGTAAGGTCTCCTAGGGTACATACTTTCCTTGTTACTCCTTGTTACCTTTTCTCCTACCTACTTAAAACAGTTTGGATTCCACTCCGCTCAATACCTCTCTGAAGATGGACCCTAGTTTGGATCTGGAAGCTCAGAAATAAACCCTCAAAACTCAGTCGTGCATATCATTTCCCTCAATATATATATATATATATATATATATATATATATATATATATATATATATATATATATATAATTGGAAAAGCACGACATCCCTCCTTTGAGCGACCGAAAGCTATCAGCCCGTGTGGTTGGCGCGCAAACTAGCACGCGTCGCCCCCAAGGTTAAACGCTTGATATCAGTATGTGTGGAGAAGTTATATACAGAAACAAGAGAGAAAAGATCCTACTGGAGGTAACCCGGAGAGGTGCAAACGAAAAAGTTAAATTGATGAAATGTGTTGTCATGGTTTACGTGTCCCGTTAGCTCAGTCGGTAGAGCACTGGTCTAGATAACCAGAAGTCTGAGGTTCGACTCCTTGCCGAGCAATGTTTTTGGTTTTATCTCGGGGTCACCTCCAGTAGGATCTCTTCTCTCTTGTTTCTTGTAGGATCTCTTCTCCCCCTATTCGGATACTGGTTAAAGGCTTGGTTTAATTGAGATCAAAGCGGTTGACGCTGCCTCAGTGTGCTTGGTTCGAATCTTATCCCAGCTCGGATTTTTTCAAAGTAGGAAATAACTATTTCCGAAGAAAAATATTATTCCGTTTTCTCTTTCTTGCGGTGTGTTGGAGAGAGAGAGAGAGAGAGAGAGAGAGAGAGAGAGAGAGAGAGAGAGAGAAAAAAAAAAAATAGTTACATAGAGTTACATAGATACACAGATCACACGGGCCTTACGGCCCAGACTAAGGTGATCTGGCCTTAAATCTACTGCCACTTACACATAGAATAGTAGAAGTAAAGGATAGAAAAGTTTTAGGCTCTCCCCACCCTCCACTCCCTCCGGCAAAAGCCGTACATGAAATAATTTTGGGAAAAGTACCTTGCAGGTGTAAGAAGACAGTACCTGAAGGAAATTTGCATTGAATAGTAATTACATGAAATGAATATGAAAACCACTTACATAAACCTGAAAGAGTTATATTTTTGTAATATTATTTTATTTTGTAGCTTATGCTAAACAATTCCAATATTTGTTAAGTGTTTGTCTAATCTCATTTTAAATGAATCTATAGTGCTGCTGTCTACTACCTCGTTTGCCAAATTATTCCAATCATTAATAATCGAGTAAGTGAAGAAGTTTTTTATTACATCCATAGTGGCTCTTTTACCCTGAAGTTTTGAATCATGTCCACGGGTGGGACACTCCCCTGTCAGTGTGAACAAGTTATTGGCATTAACGTTGCTTAATCCTTTAAGTATTTTGAAGCACTCTATAAGCTGCCCCCTTAGTCTTCGTTTTCTGACGGAAAAGAGATTGAGTTTTTTTAGCCTCTCGTGGTAAGGTTTGTTACGGACTGACGGGATAAGTTTTGTCGCTCTGTGTTGTACAGCTTCTAATTTATCTATGTCTTTTATTAAGTAAGGGGCCCAGAACTGTACAGCGTATTCGAGATGGGGCCTGACAATACTTTTATATAGTGGCATAATTATCTCCTCGCTTTTATAAGTAAAGTTTCTTTTTATAAATCCTAGTGCTGTGTTAGCTTTTTTTGCAGCAGCTGCGCATTGGTTTGATGTTTTTAAGTTTCCTGTAATTATTACTCCTAAATCTTTAACCTGCGGGGTTGTGTTTATTAAGCCGCCTTGCATTGTATAGGTGTATTTTTTGTTTTTTGTTCCGCACTGAAGGATTTGGCATTTGTCGATATTAAATGGCATTTGCCATTTCTCAGACCATTCGGTAATTTTATTTATATCAGCTTGCAGGCTAGCCCTGTCATCTTCGCATAATACTGAGTTACCTATTTTCGTGTCATCTGCAAATTTAGATATGATATTATTTATTCCAACGTCTATGTCATTGATGTATATAGTAAATAAAATAGGCCCCAGGACTGATCCCTGGGAAACACCGCTGGTAACAGATACCCAGTCCGATTCCACGCCATTTATTATCACTCTCCGCTTCCTGTTTTTTAACCAGCTACTAATCCATCCGGAAAAATATTACCGTTAATTTCTAGCGTACGCACTTTGTTCATGAGTTTCTGATGGGGAATTTTGTCAAATGCCTTTTTGAAATCTAGGAGAGAGAGAGAGAGAGAGAGAGAGAGAGAGAGAGAGAGAGAGTAACAACAAGGACAACAAGGAGTAACAACAAGGAAAGAAGGTACCCTAGGAGACCTTACAGTCCATTCAAAGAGGGTACCATTGGACTTGCAATCGAGCGGGCACAAGGCTGCTCAATTGTTTTGCGTCCCTAAACGGCCACTTTTCAAGACCTTGTCTAGTCTTGACTTGAACTGGTCAACAGATTCACTGTTGACAACTTCCACTGGAAGTGCGTTCCACTTACCGCAGATACTGTAGGTGAAAAAATTTCCACACAGATTGCGGTTGTAACGCTTCAGTTCAAGTTTGAAGCCGTGATTGCGCGTTCTGTTCTCACTCAGTGTGAAAATATCCCGGTAGTCAACATTGTCGAACCCTCGAAGTATTTTGAAAACTTCGATGAGCTGACCACGCAGTCTACGGGTTTCCAGCGAAAACAGATCTAATTCCCTTAGTCTATCCTCATAACTTTTATGTCGGATAGAGGGAATCAGCTTGGTTGCCCTGGCTTGTACGCGTTCCAATCTCGCGATGTCCTTTCGCAATGAAGGACTCCAAAATTGTACGGCATACTCCAGGTGCGGTCGGACAAGTGAGTTGTACAGGCACAGTACAATCTCCTGGTTCCGATAACCAAACTGGCGCTTAATATAGCCTAGCATCCTTTGGGCCTTTTTCTAGGCCTCAATGCACTGTTTCGAGAGATATATATATATATATATATATATATATATATATATATATATATATATATATATATCTCTCTCTCTCTATATATATATATATATATATATATATATATAACATTTCTCTAGATAAGAGAAATCACTTTCAAAAGGTTATGGATGAAAATGAAGCAATTACTCATAAAGTTCAAGAGAATATCGATGAAAACGGAGAAGATCCTTTTCCTTTTTCTCCGCCTCAATGCACTGTTTCGAGATATATATATATATATATATATATATATATATATATATATATATATATATATATATCTCTCTCTCTCTCTCTCTCTCTCTCTCTCTCTCTATATATATATATATATATATATATATATATATATATATATATATATATATATATATATATATATATATATATATATATATATATATATATATATAACATTTTTCTAGATAAGAGAAATCACTTTCAAAAGGTTATGGATGAAAATGAAGCAATTACTCATAAAGTTCAAGAGAATATCGATGAAAACGGAGGAGATCCCCATCATGTTCAAAAGCGTATGGGTGAACTTAGATAATACCCCATCACGTTTAAATGGGTACTTATGAAAATGGATAAGATTCAAATCACGAATATAGATGAAAATGGACAAGTTCTCTATTACGTTCAAAAGAGTATTGATAAAAATCGAGAAGTTCCTCATAACGTTTAAAAGGGTATGGGTGAAAATGGAGAAGTTCCCCACCACGTTTAAAATTGTATGTATGTAAATGGAGAAGATCTCCAATCAGGCTCAAAGGGTATGTATGAAAATGGATATGTTCCCGTTCCGTTCAAATGTGTATTAATGAAAATGTAGAAGTTCTCCTTCACGTTCTAAATGATAATCATGAAAATGGTGAGTTTCCCTTCACGTTCAAAAGTGAATGAATGAAAATAGATTTCTTTTTCACGTTCAACAGTGTATGAATGAAAATGGAGAAGTTCCTCATCACGTTTAAAAGTGTATGAATAAAATTAGAGAAGTTCCCTATCACGTTCAAAAGGGTGTGAATGAAAATGGAGAAATTCCCCATGGCGTTCAAAATGGCATGGATAAAATTGGAGAAGTTTCCCATCACGTTCAAAAGGATATGGTTAAAAATGGATGTTTCCCATCACGTTCGCTATCACACTTTAAAAATGGAGAAGTTCCGAATCACGTTTAAAAAGATATGGTTTAAAATGGATAATTTTCCCATCACGTTCAAAACGATATGAATATAACTACGAGTATGTAAGTCCCCCATCACCTTCAATAGTCTATGGATAAAATGGAGAAGTTCCCCATTACGTTAAAAATGGTATGGATAAAATTGGAGAAGTTCCCCATCACGTTCAAAAAGATATGGTTTAAAATGGATAAGTTCCCCATCACGTTCAACCGGGCATTAATGAAAATGGATAAATTTACCCACACGGTCAAATGGGTATGAATAAAAAATGAGAAGTTGCCCATGACGTTCAAAAGAGTTGGGGTGAAAATCAAGAAGTTCCCATTCACGTTCAAAAGCGTATGAATAAAAATGAGTAAGTTCGCCATCATGTTCATAAGAGTAAGGATGAAAATTTGGAAGTAGTCCCATAACGTTCAAAATGATAATGATGAAAATGGTGAAATTCCCCATCAAGTTCAAAAGGATATGGATAAAAATGGAGAAGTTCCCCATCGCTTCAAAAGCTTAGGAATGAAAATGAGTAAGTTCGCCATCATGTTCAAAAGAGTATGGATAAAAAGTGAGGAAGTTCCTTATCACGTTAAAAATAATAATGATGAAAATGAAGTTTTCCATTACGTTCAAAAGGTTATGAATGAAAATTTGGAAGTTCCCTATCACGTTAAAATGATAATGATGAAAATAGTGAAGTTCTCCATGACGTTCAAAAGGATATGGATAAAAAATGGAGAAGTTTCCCAACACGTTCAAAAGGGTATGGATGAAAATCAATAAATTCCACATCACGTTCAAAAGGGTATCGATAAAAATGGATAAGTTCCCCATCACGTTCAAAAGGGTATGGATAAAAATGGATAAGCTCACCTACACGTTCAAAAGGGAATGAATGAGAATTGAGAAGTTCCCATCACGTTCAAAATTGTATAGATGAAAATGGATAAGTTCCACATCACGTTCAAATGTGTATGGATGAAAATGGATAAGTTCATCTACACGTTCAAAAAGTGTATGAATGAAAATTGAGAAGATTTTATCATGTTCAATATGGTATGGATGAAAATGGATAAATTCCACATCACGTTCAAAAAGGGTATGAATAAAAATGTATAAGCTCACTAACACGTTCAACAGAGAATGAATGAGAATTGAGAAGTTCCCATCACGTTCAAAATTGTATAGATGAAAATGGATAAGTTCTACATCACGTTCAAATGGGTATGGATGAAAATGGATAAGTTCATCTACACTTTCAAAAGTGTATGAATGAAAATTGAAAAGATTTTATCATGTTTAATATGGTTTGGATGAAAATGGAGAAGTTCTCCATGCGTTCAAAAAGGGTATGGGTGAAAATAGAATCTACGGTAAAGGTAATTTTTAGGCAATATTTATTTTCATCTCGTAAATAAAACTTCGAAGAATTGTGATTTCGTGGGTATATTATAAATGATTTGTGCCGTGGCCGCTTCCCGCCCCACAATAAAAGATAAACCACGAAAGCAATATTAACTCTTAGGTGTTATTATTATTATTACACAAGATGAGACAGGTAGAACGGGAAGAGTGCAAGCACTATAGATTGCAATTAGCAATCCCCGAACACCTGCAACGTCGAAGAGGAAACGATGGTAAGAAGAAAAAGAAGTGGGATAGAAGAACAAAGTGGGAAAAAGATAGGTAGAGATAAACCTCAAGGCTTCCAGTCATCTATGGATTCAGTTAAATTAAATTGAGTAATAAAATTAAATAAAAAATTTTAAAAACAGTATATAGCAACATTCAAATAAAAGAAGATATACTGTATATAGAATATTAAACAAGAAAAAACATAACAAATAACAAAATAACAGGATAATGGCTCATGATTGACACAAGATCTTATTAGCTTTCTTTTTTAAGGCATCTACACTTTTTGATGCACAAGTCTTTTCGTCCAAGGAATTCCAAAGATGGACAACACTTGGCAGAAAGCAACGCTGAAACTGGCTCGTACGGCATCCGATAGACTGAAAAGAAAGAGGATACCGAGCCAAAGCCTTGACGAGTGTTTCTCCTTGCTACAAATTGCTTTGGCAATGAAATATACAGCGAGTGATGCGGATTGGATTGCATCTTATAGAGCCTGCACACATTGCTGATCTTCCGGCGATGTGCAAGGTTCCATTGGACATTACCGCCACAAAGAAAGCTGGCAGTATAAGAGACTCTTGTCAATGAGAGGCAAGTGTGAGGTAGCAGCAGACGATCAGACAGGGGCACAATATTCCAAAGCTGGAAGAATGAAGCTTCGGAAGCAATTGGCGGACACGGAAACATCATTGAAGGTGGCATAGGCCTTTCTCTGGGCAAGTTAGAAGAAATACTACTCTTTCTTCACCCTACACGCAGTGTACTTTGAATATATTCCTTCCTCACATTTACATATCCAATACCTCACTTTCTTTATAATTTTTTATTCCTCCATTCTTGATCCGTATCGAATTATTTTATCGCTTCTGCAAATTAAATACTGTCCCACAGTATCCAGTTTGCGTCCTTGATCTCTTCCGGCATATCTACAAAGGCGTATCGTTGGGTCTCCTTTGCCCGACCGAGGTGGAAAACAGAGCGTTGTGCGCGAGCCAATTTCTTCTCGCGAGTCTCCAAGACGTTTCGATTTCCTAAAGTCCACCCACAAAAGGGGATTAAGATTGAAACTCAGAATATCTGTAGAAATACAGACATATATTTTAATTTAGAAATTTCAAAAGACATACAGAGTGATATGAATATTTTATTTACAATAATCATAGCAATTATAATCATAAGAGCAATAATGAGAATATTTGTAATTATGAAATCATAATATTTATTAATAAATGAAACACGATAATACTAAAAAATTTAAAACAGCTATAATATTAATATAATGAAATTTGGAATAAAACTATGAAGTAATTTTATAATGTTAACATTAATAATAATATCATCAATAGTATTTATAGCTTAATTCTTTTACAATGCAAAAAACGTAATGGGGGTAAAGGAATATATATATATATATATATATATATATATATATATATATATATATATATATATATATATATATATATATATATATTATATATATATATATATATATATATATATATATATTTATAAAAGGTCTTTAGTCTTTATACTTTATTCAGAGCATCAATCGATCATAATAAAAGCTCTGGTTTCTTGGTATTTTTGCTTCGGAACCATATAACACTTATTTCCCATAGGCATGGAATATATCTGCATATGCCAATATATACATCAATAAATATGACTAAGAATTAAAATATTGTTTACAAAGTAGTAATATTCTTTACATTTTGTGTACAGGGTGTATCGTAAGACCTAATTATCTAAGAGAGATGGATAAAAGTCACGTAATAAATATATAACTTTTACTATCTCTGTGTATATGTATATACATGTATATACATTGTATGTTTTTAGACCCGAAAGCAACGCCGACATATTTTCTAAAATATTGGCACTGAATAATCTCCTTCTGCCATTAGGTTTCTTCGTAAAGGGATCTGTAACCCCGCTGTGGGACAGTATGGAACTCGCCTCTCATTAATTTCTGGCTAGATGCCCCCTTTTATGGTCGCCTACAGTTTAATCTAGGTTATAGTTTTCACGTCGCGGGCGGCGGAGATGAGCCAGTCGAAAATACGGAGAATTCAGCGATTTGAGCTGTATCAAATAAAGTCAAATAATTCTTTTTTTCAGCAGTCAACAAGAGAACAAAGTAACTGAAATACCACAGACAACTGTAAAAATTAATCTCATAAACAATTAAAGAACAATTTTAACAAGACTAAAATGAAGAAAGGCACACGAAAATACATATATAATATGTATTTTTATGAAATATAAGAACGATTAAATACTTTCTCGTTGAGGGAGTTTCTGATTATTTTCCGCCTTTAATATTCTTCTCGCCTTTTGGGGAAAGAGAGTAGGAATAGGTTACAGGGTAGTCAATTGATTTTACCTAGGGGAAAATACAGAAAAGATTCGTTTTTGATTGCCATGCAAGTGCCAGAAAACACATGAAGGCTTAATTTCCTTATTATTGATATTAGAAAAGTGAATGCATCAATAGATGACAATGTCCCCATCAGTATATATATAATTTACCTTGTAATTGTCCCTCAATCAAACGTAAATAGATTTGATAACTTTCTTAAATGAAAACATTCAAATATTTAGGTAGGATAAATTCGGATTGATTGAACCCGCATCAATTTATCTTGAATTTAATTAGGAATGCGATTCAATTGTAATTAATGGTCTGTCTTAAAATTGAGCAGGTGTACTGAATGGATTTAAAAGAGGGCTTAACGTATATATAATTTATAAAGGACAAAATTGTAATATCTTGAAAAGGGTATGAATTTATGCATAAAGAGCCACGGCCTGGGCTAGGAGAAACGCCATCACATTCGGGCGAAGTTAATCACACCAGCTGTAGTTTATCATCGAATGTAGTCCCTATTTTTGTCGATCTCGCAGACTCTGCTGTAGCTACCCGTGGTTCGGACCCTAATTACGTCCAAACTGAGATAGGTCTAAAAATAACAAGTGTACAACGGTGGCGAAACCCGTAGTAAACAAATAAATAATGGGATGTTGTGGAACGAAGCTCCCCCCCCCCCTTATAAATTAGGCCTCTTTATTGAGCGCATGGCCGAGTAGGCTCTCAATTAGGCTAAATAGTACTAAGAGGGGTCTATTGGAGGATTTCATACTGAAGTGAAACTTCTATAAGCCTCTGTTGCAGCTTTCTATTGGAACAATTCTCTGGGGATCTTTGAAGGTCGCTTTGGGGCGCTTATTGGCGAAATTCGAATTCATAGTCGTTCTGATAATATAACAAAGCATAAATTAATATTAAAGTGGAATTCGTGAGGGAACTTTTTTTTTACTTGCCATAATTAAATGATGTTAATTAAAAATACGGAAAATAAAAAAAATAATTAAAATTGAGGTTTTTTTGTCATTAAAGGATCTAATTATTGATTTCATCGGAGATCATTTGCGACCGTATTAATAATGCCCTCCTACGTTAAATGGTCCAATGAGAACAAATATGATAGTAAGTAACATTTTAATTCATTTTACACCAAGTTCATCTCATATTTTCTTATGAGGACCAGTGACGTGATATAACGTGTGTATATATATATATATATATATATATATATATATATATATATATATATATATATATATATATATATATATATATATATATATATTACAACGTGTGGATAATTCTCACGCAATATCTTTGTAATGTGCCATAAAATTAGTACAGGTAGTAGATTCTGCACTGAATATTAAATAAGAGATCACAAAGCACTTAGAAGATCTTTTGGTTTTAATAGACTAGAAAACGAAATGAAGTTTGTGAAACAAAGTCGAGTGGTTTATAAAGTATAGTTCATGGATGGTTACTCATCCATGGTAGAGAATTTTCTGTTTGTGGGGCGCTCACGAGGCGAGGGACGATATCTGACGTCATCAATTTTCCCACAAGACTAGATTTTCGAAGTAAAATTGTTCGCACTTGTAAATTGGGTTTAAGCATGTGAACATCACTCATTCAATTATATATATATATATATATATATATATATATATATATATATATATATATATATATATATATATATATATATATAAAATCGTCAAAATGGCAAAGCTATGACACTTGTTTAAGTGCCTGTATAACTGTATAATAAGACAATAATACTCTTTAAAAATTTGAATTCTTAAAAATAACTACTGAATTTCAAATACAAAACTGTATATATACATATGTGTATGTATGATTATTCGTGTGTGTATATCTATGAAATTCATTGCCACTGTTTCATCCTTCATATTTTGTGTTACTTAAATATTACATAAAAAGATTACATATAACTGTTTATCGGTGTACATGTATGATTAAGATGGTAATGCGGGTCACCACTCGACAATGAGTTCCAGAAGTTTTCGCCAACCATCTCGAACACCATCTCGAACTAGAAAGCCTATTCGGAATTGGATGAAAACTGGTATTATATAAATATTTACAAAGCTGAAATATATTTAACAACAAACACTGCCACGTATAATCATAATTAGAATAATAATAATTTTAGGAATTGAATTAACATTGTGAAATTGTGCCTCGCTTTCAACTTAAGCTATTGACGTATATCAGTGAATTCGAGTCTCGTCAGAGGATGAGGCAATTTGAATGTACAACATCACGCGTTATCAGCTTCACTCTTTGCGTGATGTTGATGCTGAAGCTCTTCAGTTAATTTAATTTGGTATTCTTCATTAATAACGCAACTACTACCATTCCCATTAATTTCAACCGTCTCGATTAAGGGGGCGGGGAGTGGTAGTTCGGGGCTGTCTTCTTTTCCTACCGAATCCTCTTCCTTTATCGTCACAGGAAGAGGGGTGATGTCCCCATCGGGTGAGGACCGCGTCCTTTCTTCTGTTTCAGGCGTCGTCGATCCGGCGGCCTCGAACATCGATCTCCTCGCCTCGTCAACGGAAGTAGGTTCGATTAACACCGTTTCTTGCTCACTATTTTGCCTATAATCATCCGTCTGCATGACGCAAACGCCATTTATAATCACCTCTCGTTCCTTTTCTCCTACCGCCCAGGACGGATTGACCCATTGGGGAACTGCCGGTTTTCTCCTAGAGGATGGCCTAGCAACGGGCGACGAGGAACCGCGACCATCCTGGTCTTCGGCAAAGTCATCGCCATCCGATCGGTTGCCATTCGGACTCATGCCTCCGGACATATTGGAGTCGTCGTCGATATAGGAGTTGTTGGAGTCATCTCCTTCCTGCTCGGCTTTCATGGACAAATCCAGTCCTCCGGATGAATACCTGTCTGGATGTGAGGTATTTAGGCTCGCGATTGAGAATGGGGGAATGGGTGAGAAGAAACCAGGGTGAATACTAGTGGGTAGACCAACACCCAACCCGGGAAGGGTCGGGGGTAATCCCTTTTCCTTGCGCAGTTCCATCAACCGCTGGGAAAACATGATGCGGAATTGAAGAGGGTCAAAAGATGTTTGGGATGGATTAGGAAGGTCCCGAGGGGGGGAGGAAATACCTCCTTCCGGGCTTCCGGGTTGTTGTTTTAATCGCATGCGGTGATTGTGAAACCAGTTTGTGATAGTCCTGGTTGATAACTGAAGCTCTTGGCCGAGGAACTCAATAGCAGCTAAATTTGGGTACGGGTCGAGAGCAAAGGCCAATCTCAGAGCTTCTTTTTGCTCCTCGGAGAAATAGACCCTCGGTTTTTTCGAAGATCCTCCCGGCGAAGGAACCTGGAAAACATCGTGGGAATCTTGAGAAACATCAGCTGTAGGATCAAGCCCCCGTCTTCTTTTGTTTGCTTCTCGCCTTTCATTCTTGAGAGTTTGTAGCTTTTCCACATTGTGGGGGTCATTCAACCATAATTGCATTCGAATAAATGGTTCTCGCCCTTTGATGCTAAGCATATGCCATGGTTTTGGTTTACTGAGTAGTTCAGATACTGATCCTTGTGAAAGACCCAGAACAGCTTCACCAAACAGCTGTAAAAGAGAACATAAACGAATTAGATTAAATTCTCTGAGATTAAACGAATATATTTAGGGAGAGAGAAAGAAAGGTAAGGTGAAACGCTTACTTTTTGTCCAATGTTATTAGCAAGCAAAGCTTCTTTAATTTTTGTCGTAATCACCTGGGTATCCAGGTCCTGGGTAAGTGCAGCCATTTCGTAAACTGACGGAGCCACTGGTCCTGGGACCCTTACATTGGAAAGTCCAGCCTGAAAAGGAAAGACCTACGAATATTGTAAAAAATATCCTGGTAAATTTTCAATAAAATTAATTTAAACAATAATGTATGTCTATTTGCATAGCCTAATAAATTAGATACTAACCTTTCGCAGTGGATCCAGCAATGGCATTCTCGTATCATAATGATGAGGATGCGGCGGAATACCAAGACTTAAGGATGAAGGGATGCCAACTGGAGGAAGAGGCGACTCTAGTGGCTTCGGAATATCAGCTGGCAGCTTGATATGGTGAGGTTTGCTTGTACTGGCTGCGGGAGGCACAAAGAAAAGATCTTTTACAAACAAAATAAAATGACTTTGTTCTCATATATTAAAAGTAACAGTTACTAATTATTTGGGCACTTACGAGAAGGAACACCATAGCCACCTGTTCTCATTAATTTTTCAGGAGCAATTTTATATTGAGAAGCGACCAACTTGTGAACAGCGTTGTCATCTTCCAAAAACATTTTCATCCGTATGAAAGGCTCTCTTCCCTGTACAAAAAAACAAAAATAAAAATAACATTCAATGTGGGTAGAATCTCGATTTTTTATTGTAATAATGCTCTAGGAAAAGATAAGTAGAAGAATATGTACACCTTCCGTTTAAACACAGAACATGAGAAATTCTCCCATGATGTGAATGGCACCCTCGAAGCATTAAGGCAGTTTTTGCTTCTCGAACTCTAAGCGCTTCGGGATCATCTTTCTTCCTATAAATTGATACCCCTTTTTTTCCCTACTCTAAGATTCGAAGCGTCAGGGTTAATGGCAATGGGGACTCCCTTCAAGTTATCTAACTTAAAATCATTCACCATCATTAAGTAAAATTGATCGTGTGATGTTTCGGGTATATTTTTTTTAAAATTTAACTGTAACAAATTAAAAAAAAAATCGAAATACATAACTACGAACATTAGATTATCTCCGAAAACCCATTACTTTTTCTAGTAATAGCAGTTACCTTCTGGGTAAGCATATGCCACGGTTTGGGCCTAGCTAGCAGATCGGAAACAGATCCTTGTGAAAGGCCCAAAACAGATTCACCGAACAAACGTTGACTGATACTGTATTGACTAAGCTGCTCTTTTATCTGAAAAAAGAGAAAAGCAAAGTTTATTACAGGAAGCTTCAGTTTAAAGAATGCCTAATTATCCTAAATAGCAGTATCAAAGACTTCTAGTGAGTTCTCTTTGAAAACAGCCTATGTATATTTTTCGGATCGTAAAACTCAATTATAGCAGTTTACTAGTGGGGGAGGGGGGCGTCAGCTGGTAGTATTGGGTACGTAATATTTATGGTGAAGTGTGTAAACCAATTATGTTTTGTTCTCTCTTTTATGGGTAGGGAAGAAGTACTGAGAGTAGAGTTTACAACCCACAGAGGGAAGCATAATTATGCCCTTTAATACAATATGTCATAAAACAGCAATCGAATGAAGTGAAACTAATTACAAGTTAGAAATATGCTGGGTTTTGGCGCATGGGAAACAACCAGAGCATACATACAGTAGATACGTAATTCCTCAATAGAAATCAGCGATGCGTATGAAAAAGAGAAACTCTTTTTTTCCAAATATGCATAACTCCATAAAACTTTAGGCATAAAATTTCGCTCATAAACATGTAAGAAATGATTTCCATCAGGGCGAGTCAAGACGTCATCAAACGAGGATGTCGACGAACGCGGGAGTTTGCGTTCGTACCCACATGGGTGTGTGTATGTGTGTCTCTATGTTACAATAATAAATTACTACCCATACTTATCTACTCCTTAATATACGGAAGTGGATCCATAAAGACCATACAAAGATCAATTTCGATAGTTCTTGAGAGTTGAAAACAAAAACAAATCGTAGTATTTTTATCGGTTATCCTTCAATTTATCTCCGAAATTGAATCGTAATTTTGTTTGGGTTTATAAGGTGTGTAGTTTTCACCGATATTTTTATTATGTGCGTAAGATGTAAATGTGTGATGAATTTTAAATAATTATAGCTGAATTTTACATTCTGGCCATTGATATTCTAGAAAGGAGCCTCACTTGGCACTTGACACTTGGAAACAATACAAAGTTTTACGACTGTCGCCTATTAACAGGGTTGTAGAATATAAATAGATACTTTAAGCTGCTTTCACAGGCAATATTTAGGGTAAATTTAAATATCTTCATCACTCTTCCAAACATATGTACACACGAATACACTTACAAACTACTATTACTTCGAGATATTAGAAAAACAAGGGTTGGAAACAATAAGGAGCGAATTGATCCGTGCTAGGAATACATATAGGTCAATTTGCTCCATTGTCTCAAGCATTATTTAGATGTTTGGTGAAGATATGATCTCCCGCTCGTTCTAGACAGGGGTAAAGGGTAGGATCTCCCTCCAGGGTGTCTCTCCTGCGGGTCGAGGACATATTGATGAGCACTCTCCTGTTTAGCAGCCCCGCGTGTGCGGTTCCTCGGTTTATTTACATTCCATTCACTTTCACTTCGCCGAACCTCAATAATTTCTTGCTAAACTTTTGGTCAAAGATGCCTGTTTTGGTTTTCCTTAAATAAACTCGTTCACTCATGCCAAGAGGAGCCGAGGACGAGGGCGGGGGCGGAGTCTTTGATGAACTCCCAAGAGAGGAAGAAGTGAAGAAGCCCTGTTCGCCGCGAACAATGAGGCCTTCGAGGAGATAAATGTGATGGGAGGAGTCTGCAGCGGGTGTAGGGAGGAGAATAATCAGGGCTTTCCGATTATACCTCCTACTAATTATTCTGATACAAGTCCCCAGGGCTACGATTGCAAGAGTGGATGTGATGGTTGTCTTCTGCTGAACCCTTTCATTGGGGTCGAAAGCACAACTTTTCAGTAATCACTTCAAGTGAGGGTGCACTACCATCGTGTAACAGGAGTATTTAGCAATTACAATGTCAAACTTATGCACTGATAGGCATTCTTTAATACATCCTTCCATTACAATGCTCCATTCTGGGGGCATTCTTCTGAGGCATTATATTTTCGAGTAAATACTTTTTGCAGGGCATTCAAAATTCGTCCCAATTCCACTTCAATTATTTTACTGTTTCTTTATGTCTCATTTCCCCAACCCATCCCTACATTGTCACTGATGCCCCGATTGGCGAGTGCCACGGCAAGTGCCACTATGTAAGAGGAAGGCCAATCAAGCACGAGCCCCTCACAAATCAACCTACACACGGTCTCAAATTTCTAAGTTCAAACCATCTCGTAGATGCCGTTGCTATAGCAATGAGTAGCAACCTTCACAAAGCATCGGAGACGCTTGGGTGGACGCTTGTCAACCGAGTGACTATAACCAAAAGACCACTCTAGAGACACGCTAGTAAGGTACTAACCGCGTCACATCACTCCGTACATAGCAGCTTTTCTTAAAATCTTCATATTATAAAGATGGCAGAATCATCTTTATCGCTCCATACACTAGTTGCCCTAGCATGGCTCCGAAGATGTCTTCATCAGCAACCGCTACCTCAAGAAACCAGACACAGCTCAACTATGCGCACAACATATGTTGAGCCTATGAGACCAATTCCAGGGATAGATCGAGTAGATGATATTGGAGAGAATTTGGGCCTGTCGGAAAAGTTCATCAAGGGCGGGGGCTTGAGGGAAGGACCTTAACCAGGTGGAACTGGAGTAATTAGAAACCAGTCTCTAGAAACCAGAAACAGCTCAACTATGTTTGCAACATATGTTGAGCCTATGAGACCAATTCCAGGGATAGATCGAGTAGATGATATTGGAGAGAATTTGGGCCTGTCGGAGAAGTTCATCAAGGGCGGTGGCTGGAGGGAAGTACCTTAACTAGGTACAACTGAAGTAATTAGAAATCAGTCTCTAGAAACCAGAAACAGCTCAACTATGTTCGCAACATATGTTGAGCCTATGAGACCAATTCCAGGGATAGATCGCGTAAATGATATTGGAGAGAATTTGGGCCTGTCGGAGAAGTTCATCAAGGGCGGTGGCTTGAGGGAAGTACCTTAACTAGGTACAACTGAAGTAATTAGAAATCAGTCTCTAGAAACCAGAAACAGCTCAACTATGTTCGCAACATATGTTGAGCCTATGAGACCAATTCCAGGGATAGATCGAGTAGATGATATTGGAGAGAATTTGGGCCTGTCGGAGAAGTTCATCAAGGGCGGTGGCTTGAGGGAAGTACCTTAACTAGGTACAACTGAAGTAATTAGAAATCAGTCTCTAGAAACCAGAAACAGCTCAACTATGTTCGCAACATATGTTGAGCCTATGAGACCAATTCCAGGGATAGATCGCGTAAATGATATTGGAGAGAATTTGGGCCTGTCGGAAAAGTTCACCAAGGGCATTGGCTTGAGGGAAGGACCTTAAACAGGTACAACTGAAGTAATTATGGGAGTTTGCAATAAAGATCTTTGACTGGAATATTAGTGATTTTTTTCGCTCGCGAGGGCACGAATATTTTAGGCTCTTACCGAACTTCTCTTTGAAAGAGATTCTAAATGTCATTGTATTAATCTGCCGCTTGTCGCTCATATATTTTTGTTCTCAAAGCTTTATATTGAGCTTATTCATAACATTCATATCCATACTCACCCATATAATCTAATTTATTTGATTTTAGGTGGTAAGTTAAAGAGTATTAAGAATACATACATCTGTGTCGCAAGGTCAGTCTAATTTTACATGAAGTTTCATTCTCTTCCGACACATTAGCTAAATTCTGTTGGGTTCCTTCCCAGGTAGCGAGCGTTTTGCAATGGAGAGGATGAATGACTTCTCACTGAACACCAACACTCCCTCTTTCATCACTAATCTCTTTATTTATATGAAAATGATATTCACAGCAAAATGGATAGCAGTCTCGTCCTGTCACTCAACTCCATATTAAACAACTCTCCACCTACTGGACTGCCTCTTTCTATCATTCTCGCATTAGAGAGCAGGTGCTGGCAGACCTCCGTTTAGCCCACACCAGGTTAACACTCAGGCATCGTGTGGCTTATTATTCACCTCGCCACTGTCAAAATTGAGTTACGAGTAGCCGCTTCTATCTTTTCGATCGTGCCCCGAGTCAGACCATTTGTGTCTATTCTTCGCTGAAGACCCCCGGTTTTCGATTAGTAGTCCATGCTCCTTCCTTTTATCCCGCGTCTCCTCTCAGAGTTACCCCACACGGACTAGTAGATCCTTATGACCACCAAATAGCTATGGAATTTGTAGCGAAAGTGAACGCCGTCACCAGAGTAGAGGATGTCGGTGTTCCTTCCAGGAGTTCCTCAAAGGAAGCCAAAAGTGGACAATTCACAAAAGCTAATCTCCGCTTAGAGTGGTATTTAATTAACAAGTGGAAACTGGCAGAGAGTCGCACTCGTCAAGCATTTGAGACAAGATTAACTTATATTATTAACACCATGTCCATAAAATAAAACTGGTGAAGATAAAACTAGTGTTTAATATTACCCATAACTATTTTTTTGTTCTACAAGACATGAATGCATCGTGTTATTCATATGTTTTTTAACACTTTCTCATATTAAATGATCTTAATTTTATTTTAACCTTAAAATAGTTATCATCATCACTTCTCACTAACTCTATAATTTAAGAAGGGGATTTTTTTGAGTATTTGAATAACCAGGCAATGGCTTCGCTACTAAGATTAAAATTTAAAATCTGAAAAAAAACATAAGTCATGACCAAACTAAGATGAAATTATTATTCAAATACTCAAAAAAATCCCCTTCTTAAATTATAGAGTTAGTGAAAAAACAAAATGGTGAAGTTCAGAAATAAATATAAGTATCGAAATTTTGTGAATTTTTTAAAACCCAAAGAATTACAAATGGTGAAGTTCAGAAAATTTATTTTTATATACCTTCTTCTATAACTTTGTATTTTGGGCAACGTGATATTTTGAAAGTAGGGAAATTTAGTTTAAAGTTCCTTTTTAAAATTATTATAATTGGCGAAGTTCAGAAAATGTATAAAAATTTAACCATGGCTGCTTTTTTTTAGATTTTAAATTAGTACAAAATGTTCCCTCGAGGATTTATTAGATAAAAGGGATTAAATAGTTCCTTCACCAAATTTGCATCGATTAAATTCCATTAACTTTATGTAGCATGATTTTTTAGTCGCGTGCGAGTCAGGTCACGAGCGACTCTACATCTCACTATGTCGGTCGGTGCCCGTTTTACTTTTTTTTGTTTTTGTAATAACATTGTAACTATTTGGCCGATTCTAGCGAAATTTGAAACACTTATGTTGTTTTACATTCTCTTTAGAATTCTATAATTGCCAAAGTTCTCTCAACGTTAGCTCTGGAATTATTTTGTTTTGTTAATAACATTATAACTATTCGGCCGATTCTACCGAAATTGAAAATCTTATGTTGTTTTACATTCTCTTTCGAATGATTCAAATGCCAAAATCCTCCTAAGGTTAGCCCGGGAATTATTTTGTTTTGGCAATGACATCATAACTTTTTGGCCGATACTCTGTTAGACTAGACTAGACTAGGCTATAACATGCTATGCTCTGCTAGGCAAGCCTAGAATAGGCTATACTATACTAAAGCTCTGCTAAGATATAATGTACAAGGGTAAGATATACTATGCTAATTTAGGCTATAATATACTATGCTAGGATAGCGTATAGTATGTTAGGATAGGCAATAATAAGCTATGCTTGACTAGCGTATAATAGTATAGTATTGGATATACAGGGCTAGGATAGTTAATGCTAGGCTAGGTTATGCTATGCTAGGTTATGCTATGCTAGGCTAAGCTATACTAGGCTAGGCAGGGCATGAAATGTTATACTAGGCTAGGCAGGGCATGAAATGTTATACTAGGCTAGGCTACGCTATGGTATGCTAGGTTAGGCTATGATATACTAAGCTATGCTACATTAGGCTAGTCTTCGCTATATAAGGCTAGGATAAGCCAGGCTTTGTAGGGTAGGCTAGGCTATGTTATCCATGTTATGCAAGCCTAAGCTAAGATCTAATACGTCTAGTCTAGGCTAGGCAATACTATATACTATACTAACTAGGCTAGTGTAGGGTAGGGTAAGGTAGGCTATGATATATTATACTAGGCTATGCTAGTCTAGACTAGAATATGCTAGCTAGGATGGGCTAGAATATACTAGGCCCGGCTCCAGTGAACTAGGCTAAGCTAGGCTATACTAGACTAGGGTAAGCTAACCTAGGCTAGACTAAGTTTTAATATACAATTGTAGGCTGCGCTAAGCTAGGCTAGGTTATACTCTGCTAGGTAGGCAAGGCTATACTTCGATAAGCTAGGCTAGGTTTGTATTTACTGTGCTAGGCTCAGGTATACTATACTAAGCTATGTTATTCTAATATGTACTATGCTAGGCTATATATGCAAGTTTATACTAGGATAGGCTCGAGTATACTAGGCTACTCTAGGGGATACTATGCTATTATAGGCCATTATATGCTATGATATACTAGGCTGGGCTATGGTAGGTTATACTATGGTAGGCTATGCCATGGCATAATCTACTCTGTTATACTATGCTAGGCTAGGCAGGATTTACTATGCTAGGCTTTATTATGTTTGGTGAGGTAATAGTAGGCTATCCTACGCCAAGCTAGGTTTTGCCAGGCTACTATTCAAGACTATACTAGGCTATGCTATAAAATGTTATACTATTCTAGATAATATTAGGCTATACTAGGATATGCTATGCTAGGCTATACTTTACTGTTCGAGACTATGCAATTAGGTTGTGACCATTTTCTCGCCTTTCCAATTCCATAAATATGTGTGACAAAAGGTTAAGTCCCACCATTTTAATTAAAAATATAAATATATATTAATATAATTTAGTTCTGCTTTTTAATAAGCTTTTAGAAAGTTGTGACTTTTTAGTCGCGGGCGACTCTACATCTCACACGGTCGGTCGGTCCACGTTTTGCTTATTTTTTAATAACATTATAACAATTTAGCCAATTCTAACGAAATTTGAAACTCTTATGTTGTTTTACATTCTCTTTCGAATGATGCAATTGGCAAAGTCCGGTAATTATTTTATTTTGGCAATAACATCATAACTATTTGGCAGATTTTTCCGAATTATAAAATTGCTTAGGTCCTCCTAAGGTTAGCACGGGAATTAGTTTTTTTTTGGCAATAACATCATAACTATGCGGCCGATTCAAACGAAATTTGAAGCACTTAAGGTGTTTTACATTCTCTTTCGAATGATATAATTACTAAGGTTCTTCTAAGGTTAGCCCAGGAATTAGTTCCTTTTTGGCAATAACATCATAACTATTCGGCCGATTCAAGCTAAATTTGAAACCCTTATATTGATTTTCATTCCCTTTCATATAATATAATTACCAAAGTCACCTAAGGTTAGCTGGGGAATTATATTATTTTGGCAAAAACATCATACCTATTCGGCTGATTCAAACGAAATTTGAAACCCTTATATTGTATAACATTCCCTTTCATATAATATAATTGCCAAAATCCTCCAAAAGATAGCCGTAAATTAGTTATTTTTTGGTGGGGGGGGGGAGGCAATAACATCATAACTATTGGGCCAATTCAAACGAAATTTGAAACCCTTAAGGTGTTTACATTCTATTTCGAATGATAGAATTGCTAAGATCCTCCCAAGGTTACTCCTGGAATAATGGAAAGTTTTGAAAATCGTAAGGACATATATCAGAATAAGTTAGGGCACGCGACTTTTTGGTCAGCAGACCTTGTTAGATGAGTGTTTTCTAGTTATAAAACATTGCTAGGATCACGTTACCTGGTTGAGTACTTAGGGAGCATAACTTTAGTGATCAACGTGATTGAAGAAAAGGGTCATTGGAGTTCATGGACTGATGTCTGGTTTTATCTTTCAAGTATTTTACAAAGAAACTTCGATCCAGTTCACGACAAGAAAATTCGAAACTGTAATTCAAATTATCTGCATCGAACAATTTTGTTCCATGCTAATTAAATGCGTTCTCACGGTTCAGAATTAAAGTGGGTGATCATCGCAATTACATGTTTGGCTCCTTAATTCTCCCTTTCCATTCTATTTACATTTGTCTCCCTTCCTATCATTCTCTTTACCTCTGTCTCCTCCTCTCCCATTCTCAAAATCTTTCCTTACCAATTTTTACGTCTAATCCCATAATTCTTCCATAAATGAGAATATACAGGACACTGATATAAATATACAGGAAACTGATATAAATATACAGGAAACTCGTATAAATATACAAGGACACTGGTATAAATATACAAGACACTGATATAAACAAACAAGTCAACTGCTATAAATATAAAGGACACTGATATAAACAAACAAGTCCACTGCTATAAATATAAAGGACACTGATATAAACAAACAGGTCCACTGCTATAAATATAGGAAACACTGCTATAAACAAACAAGTGCACTGCTATAAATATACAGGACACTGGTATAAATATACAGGACACTGGTATAAATATACAGGACACTGATATAAACAAAGAAGTGCATGCTATAAACAAAGAAGTGCAGTGCTATAAATATACAGGACACTGTTCTAAACAAACAACTGCACTGCTATGAATATACAGGAAACTGCTATAAACAAACAAATGCGCTGCTATAAATATACATGACACTGCTATAAACAAACAAGTGAACTACTATAAATATACGAGAGACTGGTATAAACAAACAAGTGCACTGCTATAAATATACAGGACACTGCTATAAACAAACAAGTGAACTACTATAAATTTAAGGGAGACTGCTATAAACAAACAAGTACGCTGCTATTAATATACAGGATACTGCTATAAACAAACAAGTGCACTGCTATAAATATACATGAGACTGGTATAAACAAACAAGTGAACTACTATAAATACACGAGAGACTGGTATAAACAAACAAGTGCACTGCTATAAATATACAGGACACTGCTATAAACAAACAATTGAACTACTATAAATATAAGGGAGACTGCTATAAACAAACAAGTGCGCTGCTATTAATATACAGGATGCTGCTATAAACAAACAAGTGCACTGCTATAAATATACATGAGACTGGTATAAACGAACAAAAGGATGGCAAAGATCAGTATGAAGCAGTCCTATGTTTCTATGTTTATACCACTCTCAATGACCGTTCTGTGACTTGGGTAAATAATGCCCCTACATATATGGATTTTGATCTCACAGATCCTGATCCTAATCCGGATAAAATTGCCTATGTTCATAGAAAGTCATATTTTCTCCATCCTTAAGAATTTTCAGTCGCTCGCACGCCACTCTCTAAGTTACTATGTCAGTTCGTAGGTAGGTCGGTCGGATGGCAATAACATCGTAACTATTCCGCCGATTCTAACGAAATTTGAAACCCTTATGTTGTTTTACATTCTCTTTCAAGTAATATAATTGCCAAGGTCTTTCCAAGGTTATTCCGGGAATTATTAACAGAAAACTAATTATAGGTCGAATTAGCCCTACTTGTTGAGAGTTTTGAAGGTCGTAAGGTCATAGGTCGGAATAATTGAGAGCACGCGACTTAAGTCTGTTTACCTTGTTTATTTGACTCGTCTATAATTTTCATAATACTGTCAAACATGTCAGAAAATGCCCCCAAATCTCAATGGTCTAGCGATTAGCTGCTGTCAAATCCGCATTCGAAGGTGGGTCGATTCTAAAATTTAATTAACTCATCTTTAGCGCAAGACTCACAGCTATACAAGATTTTATCGAAATCTGTTCATAAAATTTTAAATCACCTTGTACATAAACAGCCAGACATACACATATACACGTGTGATCATATAACATCTGCATATCTCTGTTTAGGTAGGCGCAGTTTTCAAGTTTACATCGAAATTAAGTCACCTTGTACACAAACAGTCATACGTACACACATACACGTGTGATCATATAACATCCGAATATCTCTGTTTAGGGAGGCGCAGTTTTCAAGTTTACATCGAAATTCCAGGCAAAATATTTTGAAAATTGGATTGAACGAGGAGAAGATGGGGGTGGGGTGTTACAGATTGCAAAGGAGTTACTGTTTCTTCTTTTGTAAGCAAAATCTGGGATTTAAGGTTATATTGGTACATGTGCTGGGTGAGCAAATTGGTTCCTGAAGACTATGTATCCTACTTCCTATAACATTTAAGGAAGAGTTTTCCTGTGGCAATGTATTTAGCCATAAAAGCTTTAGCTCATTCCAATACAAGAAGAATGACCGACCCTTTTTTATAACAAAGGACAGTGGAATCAAGTTTAAGAAACGAAGGTTTATGATACCTATGTCGAAAGGCTGCGATTTGGCATGTGTAGCAAATGCTAAAAAAACAAGACTGAGAAAGAAATGGAGAAAAGGGGATGAAGAAATAGGGCGGGATGAAAAGCCGAGTTCCACATCCAATCCAAGGGCATTAAATGAATGCATCCAGAGAATTAGGAAAGCGTCTTCGAAATGTTTGTAGAGGATGCAAAATTACAACTTTTGAAGTTTCATATTTTAAGTCTTCTCCGAACAAACTAAAGTCTTACGACTATGTTATAAAGTACATAAATGGGGATTCCTGTAATTAACAATTAAATAAGAAACAACAGTTTAAAAGGAGGCCGGTTTTGGGCAAATGAAAGCTGTTAAAATTAAAACAAGAACTAACGTCGAAGCATTTGTGAAGTTTAGGTGGAAGAAGAGAGATTAAATACACTCAATTTCTAGTCTTCATCCTTTTCCATAAAAGGTTTGGCATTTTTATTTTCAGATACGTTTATTAATGTAATGAGGAAAATTTATTAGATACAGCACTATTTTTCAGCACTATTTTTTATAGTCGATTTTCTGATATTCGATTACAACGACCATCCAGACATCTTTTGAAAAAAGCTTTTCTGATGAAATAGCGAGGTAAAAGGAATTTTCCGAGGAACGGAAGAAATCTAAGAGGAGTAAATTAGGCAAACGAAAGTCTTCACGACAAATTAAAAGAAAATAAAGTTTGATCATCGGCAATGTGAAGAAAATTGGAGAGAATGGCATTCAACCCCAAAATAAAAGAGTTCAATCAGGATTTAGAGCTCTTATTCTTAGAGATCTTTCGTAAATTAAAGGAGAAGTAGATACAACCCCTCATGTTAGCAACAAAGCCACTTTTCAAGCTGCTGGGGCGTCTTTCGTCAAGAGTGAAAAAAGGTGTAAGGTTCACATAAAATTTTATACCATTAAGAATAAGACAAAAAGGTCTTCCTAACCAAAATAATACAAAGGAAACCGACTGTTATAGGCCCAATCATACATGAAAACTGACATTAGCAAAGTTATCTTCACAGGCTTATCAAGAGTCATGCTGGGTAGGCCAGATGGTTGGGCAAGAGGCTGGGTTGTCAATGGACGTCTGGTGAAGCACTTCACCATACAACAACAAGGAGGAGAATTGATGAACTGGGTTGGAATTGTTGGAGATAAGCTAGTAAGATTTTTTAAAGTGGATGATGATGGCAGAATTGATTACGGGTACTGAGAGGTCCTGGAGAAAAAAATTCAAGAGACAGCCAATGAAAATGAAGTCACTTCTATTCCTGGAAGACAATGCTCCTAGTCATACATCCAAGTTCTCTAACAATTGGTAGAGATAAAATGATTGTAGGAGACTCAGTTTTGGACAGGCCTCCCCAAAGTTGTGACATAAATCCAAAAGAAACCCATGTTGAAATCCCTGAAGAGAGACGTTTACGCAAATGGCAGCGAATTTAACTAAAAAAATAAACTTCGGGAAACCATTCCAAGATGTTCAAAGAATGTTTCTGTTGATTGCCTCAAAACTTTGTCTTCATCAGTATACAAGAGACTTTAGAGTTACTCATAAGAAGGGTTCCGTTGACCAAGAGTTCTTGAAGTTCTTAATTAAAATTGTTTCATCTGATTTCCCTTCATTGTATTACTTAGAATTACTTCATAAAGACGTTTCAACTTATTTCAATTCGTTACCTTAGGATTTTTTCTAACGGAGGTTGAAAATTCTATGTTTTTCTATTAAGTAAAAATCTGCAACAATAATTTGTCTGATTCTCCTCTCATATGGCATTTAGATTCCATATATATACAAACGTTACTCCTTTAGCTATTATTCAACTAGTTCTATCTCATCAACCTGTAAACCTATAGAGACAGTATTTTAACAGAATTTACAACAAAGCATTATTTCACTATGGCTAAAATTCAATAAGATATCATTCATTTTTATGGCATTTTTAAACAAAGTTATACTTCTGTAAAAAAAAACAAATGTCAGTTGTAGTTTATTGTCGATCTTTTAGTGGATTTTAGGTCAGGCATTGGCGACGCCAGATTCAGGATTAACAAACGACATATCTGTGGGTCCTTTGGTCATTACCATGACTTGGTCACGAGAATGTCGTTCTTTGACTAAAACTTGCTACATTAACAAAGGGTGGAGGTGTCTAAGATTAATATAATAGTTCCCTGGATAAGGTTGAGAGAGACTTACGCTAGATAAACTGTAAAAGAAGCTTCGTTATACAGGAAGCAATACTAGGAAACCAGGAGGTAGCAGACCTAAAAAACAACAACTACATCAGAAAAATTTGATAAAATAAATAGTAAAATATGTCCTCAAAATAATGAACCAGGTATTCATTTATCCCAAAGAACAATTTCCCCAAATCTAGGTATTGGTAGGAGTTCTCTGTAGTGTGCAATCAAATCCCTGACCCTAAGACCATTCTAAAAGATTTCCACATCTAGGAAAAATAAAAATGTGAAGGAGAAAATAGAGGAAAGGTACAAACAGTTAATTGATAATTTTAAAGTTACGGTGTTAAGAAGATACTGTTCACGGGTGAAAAAGATTTTGCATTAAGAAATTACACTAAATCTTTAATATGATATTTACGGACGCGTTTTAAACTCGAAATTTCGGTGAGACATCGCGGTTTTTTTTAAACCGATGAAATCTGCAGATATTTTTAAGGGAACGGCAAAACTGATGTTCATTGTATTGAAATCTTAAAGACGAAAGTAAATTCCGTAAATTACATGTAACTTTTAAACAATTGTTGCAAGACGTCCGTCGTCTTTATCCAGAAAATGACTTTGTTTTCAGTAAGATAAGGGTACTTTCCCGTACAATCAAGGCACCCTGAATTCATTATTAAAAATAGATGACAGTCTCAAAGCAAGCAGTACAATCCACGTAAGTAGTGGAATTCCAACTATGGTGTCTTGAGATATGTGTAGTAGAAGGGAATTAATCATGACCAACCTTTGCGGAAAAGTGATGAAGACATTTAAAACCTGCTATATAATAATCCGAGGAAAACAGGAAATGCCTTTAGTCTTGGACTACCCCAATTCACCTTTACCTAGCTTATCCAATCTACTTCTTTTTCCCAATTATGCATCCGATCTTATTTTTAACTATCTTATGTCATTGCAATAGGCAGATATTTTTTCCTGTACACCCTATACAACTATTCTATCAGTAATAGGAGGTACCATTCCCATGAATTATTCGATCCTTCTTAAATCACTAAGGAATGGAGGCAACTAAGTGCCAAGCGAGTGCCACTCTTTTTACTGAGAATTCCGTTTTGCCTTTGTTGTGGTCCCATTTAAAGCCATCCACCGTCTTAGATTGGGCGATTTGATCGCTGATGAATCTAATCGGATGTCCAATTAAGTGTTGAATCACGAGGCATCTCATACACACTTTCTCGGGATTTTTGACAGATATTTTCTGTTCATGTCACAGATGATATAATTTCGCCCCCTTTTTGTCAGTATAGTGTACGATATCTGATCATGGTCCACATATTCGCTCACGCATAAGCGTATATACACAGATGCAATTCGAGTTTGGATGTCGCGTATCGCCTGCGTGATACCCAATGAACCGTGATCTCTACAGTCATATGGGTGAAAAGCTCTGCCCCTAAGATTGGCCTTTTGATACGAATAAATGGAGTATGTGGTACATATTAATAGATATATGACAAAAAATATTACGTATATTTATACATCTGTAGTCATGGGAGAGAATTACTGAAAATTATGTTAGCTGAGAAGTGTTTATATGTTGTAGATAGAGGAATTCAATTTAGAGTGGGGAAATAGTTTATTGCATTAGTTCAATGTTGTTATTCAAAGTATTTTCTTAAAAAAATATATTTAAGATAATATTAAGTAAGAAAGACAAAACGTAGAAGGCGGGTTCCCTCTTTATTCTCTACGTTTCGGGTTATTTCGAAACCCATCTTCAGGAGCTATAAAACAAATTTGAAATCTAAAGTTAAATCTATACTACAGCACAAGTACAATATCAATAAAATACAATATAGTTTTACTATATTGTATATTCTTTTCAACTCTGATCCTTCCCCTCATTTTATTCTCAAGTTCTGTACCGTTACGTTTATTTTGTTTGCATTTGATTAATATAATTTTGTTTCAAATATTTTCTACTTTTGATACCTCACTAGTTTTTTGTTCGTTTGATTTTCGTTAACATAATGTTAATTTTAGTATTTTACAGCTGTTTGCGTCGATTTTTATTTATATTGTACTTGTGCTGTAGTATAGATTTAACTTTAAATTTCAAATTTGTTTTATAGCTCCTGAAGATGGGTTTAGAAATAACCCGAAACGTACAGAATAAAGATGGGACCCGCCTTCTTCGTTTTGTTCTTCTTACTTAATATTAAACTCAAGCTTTGTCGAAGAATTCATGGAGAATACATATTTAAGAATAAATACGAACAAAATGTAATAATATATATAAGAAAGTTAAGAAACTCGATGCGGGTAGTGTAAAGCAAAAATTGACAACTAGGTATTTAATGCAATAAATTTGCTTCCCATGCGTGCATAGAACACTTATTCACCTCATTGTGGTGTATAATGATATGCCGGAATGGTTTACCAAAAGGTTGTATTTTCAATCGTGCTATCGTTATGGTAGTATGCCCTATGACCTGCCATGACCTTCTTCTATTACCCTACTAATCTAGTTATAGTAGAAACGAGATGGTAGAAGGCCTCACCTTTTTCACGATATCTTCGGTGTTCATGGAGGAGTACTGGTCAAATTGCTGCTGAGTGATGGGAGGGAGTATTGCTTTCATGGGTTTCTGATTCATGGGCATAGCGCCGGTCATGGGAGGCCCAGTCACGAGGGAATTGGTGATGGAAGCCATCCGTTGAAGTGGAGATGCTGTTGTAGAGATGGGATCTTCAATTCCACTGCTGGCACTGCTGGCACTACTGGCGCTGCTTACGGAAGCAATGCTTGTGATGGGAGTGACAAGATTCGGGAGAGGGGAATCGGTGCTTATCGGGGTTCCACCTGGGTAGAGAAAAACAAGCAGTCAGATGCTGTACCAGATACATCAAATCTGTCAGAGGAATATTAGCAAGCAAAGATTTTTTAGCTTTATATTAATGCACTCGATTATCCTCTGATTTTTAAATAACTCTTTACCATATGGTAATGTTCCAATAAATCACTCCGCACTAGGTAATCAGACATGATAATCATGGCAGTATTTTCAAAATGACTTGAGAAATGATAGTAATAATCTTGCCCTAAACCCGTCTTGCAAGTCAACATTAACTATGTTCACATACATCTATCATCATTTTCTCATGAACATTGATCCCTTCTGTATTTAATATTATAAATATGTGATATGGAAGAATTCATATATGGTAAAACACTACGAGGTCTTAATGATTTAGCAAGCAATCATGGTAGTTAAATAGAGGATAAAAATTCATTTACTCCCTCCTCCTCCGTGACTCCTAGCCACTGTTGACCCCAACACCCCATTAAGTGTGTTAAGTCGCCGAATGCAGCATGGTGCAGTTCTTCCTCCTGCCATAGACTGTATATACCCGTAGTTCGGAACTCATGTTAATCATTTAGAGCCCACTGAGAAATCAAAGGCTTCTAAACAGTGCATATGGATGAGAGATGTGCAGAGGGGTAATTATGCCGCAGCCGAGAGCTGAAATCTATCCAATTAATTATACAGATTTGGAAAGCCTACTTAAAAACACAGTTTGGGCCATTTTTTATCAAATTAATTAATAAAGGAATGGTTTCAAGAGAGCTTCAATAGATAAATGTAACTCCAGCAATTTCAGGTCCACATTCGTTGTTCGTAGATTCACGATGTTTCGACGTAAACCAAACCGTAGAATCAAAAATTAAATATACCCATGTTTTTCAGTCGCATGACTTATGTTTTAGAAATTGGCTGAAGTAATTAACAAAATGAACTCAAACTACGAACATTATCTCGAATTTCACAAAAGAGTCGATACTCTTACTCATAAGAGACTTCTGCCCATGTTAGAACCGTTTGCAAATAATGTGAACTTACTGTTTTCGGGTTTCATTCGCTGCACACCGAAAGGTGACCCAACCGTTGAGATCCGAGAGGAATTGCCGTCCTCTTCTTCGTCACCATTCCGTGGATCTCGTTTAGGCATGGAAAGATCTTGGGCACCGTTATGGCCTCCAGCTCCCAACGACATGCCCATGGTCATTGGAGAGGTATTATTCATACCACTTAATCCTGGATGTCCTCCAATACCTAAACCTTTAAAACAGAGATTAGACCTCATTAGTCAAATAGGTTTAGGCCGGAGTTAAATGTTTTATAATTTTATAAACATTCGTTGATTAGTGAAATTGTAAATATGCCATGTTTAAAGTTGATTTAGTTAAGAAAACCCCATTTTTTCCCTAGACTTAATAGAGAAATAGGTGATCTTTAAGTGTGCGTGTGGAGGGGGGGGGGTATCAGTCAAATCAAACAACTTCAATAAGCCCCCCCCCCCCCAAATTCGCCCCCCCCAAAAATTATATAATATTATTAATTGAAAAATTGCAAATAGGTTTCCTTTTTTCCTATTCACATTTCTATACGTTTTTCCCATCCTTGCAGTAGATTTTTTATAAAAGTTTGTCTTTTGTGTTTCAGTTACCGAGATAACGATTTTATATGTGGTCTTTCAAACTTTAGAGAGTACTAAATTAGGACAATAAGGTCAATGGCCCAGGTTCTCTAAAGCACCTCTTCTGGATCTCGTAGAATGGATTCCATGACCTTATTAGTTCTATTCTATGTCTTGTACTTGAGGGGTTCACTTTAGACCTCAGGAATATATTCAACCAGGAAATGATATAAAATCAGTGGGTACTAAATTATGGGTATAGGGCAGATGACCCAGGACGCGTCATCACTATTTCTCAAAAGCAACTCATGTAGATCTACGCCAAAGTTTTGTCTTAATTACACTCAAGTTGATTTCAAAATGTGAGAAGATGATCGATCAAATGTTTCAAGTATCCTGAGCGATAATTGATTCACAAAGATAAATTGAAGACACAGATACACAAATCTACTTCATTGATGAAATTCGGCGGTCATTTTCTAATAGACTGAAGAAACGAATGTTTTTCCTATCAATAGTGGCTAATAGTCTTGGATTTGTGGGGTATAGTAATATAGACTTCTCACTAATTGTATTTTTAATCCATTTCTAAAGAGGGTTTCATTGGGGAACTATGTTCATCAACTTCTTGCCTAGATTCAGACATTTCTGTGGCTTCGAGTTAACAGTCCATAATCTAAAGAAGAGTATCTTTGAAGGCGTTTAGTCAAGTTTTATTTTTAAAAGAGTGTTCATGAGTTTCGATGTCACTTATGCCAAAATATAAATTTCCGAGAACTTTCTAAATTGCCTCTGTATTTATATTCCAGAATATAAACAATAAATTAATTAAGGGTATTGAGAGGTAATATATTTTACCTGTGATATTGCAGTTCAATAAAATAATGATTTAGTCACAAAATAACAGATAAAAAACATAAACGCCATCATTAGCAATGACATTTGTCCATAATGGAACAACCATCATAATTTTACAGTAAAGAAAAATGGTTCTTTAAGAAGAGTAAAGTGTTTAATTGGTTTCTCAACATCATTCGTTCGAAAAAAAATTTTACCCCTGGTGAAGTGTTCAAGTAATTTACTAATTATAAAAATGGTGCAAAAATTTTAATACGAAGCTTTATTTTATTAAGATAACTTATATGGCATCACAATTTTATTGTGATGCTCTTGAATATTGTACTAAGGCAGATAGGTTTCTGCGAAATTGTTAATGCTTGAATTATCTTCAACTACAGCCTTTCCTGTGTCATTATCATGAACATTATGTCTTCTTGAACAATGGTTACCTTTCACAGACTCACCTAACTAGTCTGAACCATTCGCTCGATTTGTATGCACATCCTTTTTGTTTATTTATTTTGGCATTGCATTGTTGCATTTACGTGACTTGTGAAGCAATCGAAATTATTTGTCGCCGATAGGTTATTTGACACAACAAAAGAAAAATATGAAATAAACCAACCATAACAACAGTTAAATTCACATTTAAACATACACTTCAATCTATATACGTGCTAACATCTATGTAGCATGACTAAACTTTTGCCCTTAAAATGCAACATTATTTTCCGCTTTTCTTCTCACAATATCATATCCAAAAGTGCTTTCTGTTAACTATTTTTCAACTGCTAAATTACCCGAGGTTTTTTGCAACCACTCGTACTTCTTCAGAAAATTTTCTTATTATTGTTTACTCTCTTGCCAAAAGAAAAATCAGACCTTTCATTTCCTTCTTGTAGTTTTTCCTTAACTCAGAAACTTTAACAGAGATCGAGAAATAATGACTTTCTTCTTAAGAAAGTATGACATCAGTGTCCAAAAGAATTGGGTACCTCTTATGAAATAAACCTGAATTTCTCTAATAATAAACCGAACTAAAGATTAGGATGGATTACTCTTGACTTTTTACCTATTGGAATAATGCATTAGGTGATTGCTATTCATGTTAGCATATAGAATATCTGACTGTTTCTTTGCTTTCTATCCTTCTTAAAAAGGGTTTTGAATTCCTGTTTATTAGAATTTTATTGAAGGAAACATGCAAATTTTTGAATCAGGGAACGCAAATCACCAAAGAGTAAACCCTTTAATTTTTTTTTCCTTTTGGTTTCCAAAATGAAAGAGTTATCGAAAAAAATACCATGCAATGATCAAGACCGACCAAACATACGCATACACATCGAGATATGTGATTATATATATACATACCGGCCGCTCCGAGTCCCATTCCCGTGGCAGCTACTCCTTGAAGTTTGCTGAGCTCCTGATGATAGGCATCAAGAGCCATCTTCATCTCTTCTTGACCTCGGTTAAAGAGAAATGATTGCCCGAGGAAAGGGAATAATAAATTTGGATACTGGGGATCTCTAGGCATAGGTAAGTGAGGGTCGTGGGAATGACTACGAGATACTAGTTTGAATAATTCTTCTTGGTAAAGCCGGGCTACCTTCTCTTGAGGAACTTCCTCTCCCTCCTTGCGCGCTCTCAGACGTCCTTCTCGCGATAATGGGCTGTGGAAATAAGAGATTTACGTTACTATGGCAATTGATGCTATGTGTTGTTATAGCAATGAGTAGAAACCTTCGTACTGCATCGGGCATGCCTGTGGGGGACACTATCCCTCCACGCTGTAGATAGAGGGGAGTAGGAAAAGAGGCAAAGAAAAAAAATCAGGAAAGTAGCGTATGCGAGTTGCGAACAGTTTCCCGCGTCGCTGGACCACTGCTAGCGAGCGACGAATCCATTGCACCATCCTGAGTCTCAAAAACAACTCATTCGAGCGAAGCTTTTAAACGGGTTGCTTGCACTTTTCGATACGCTACAACGCTAAGCAATGGAATGGAACCACTGGACCAATCAAAATAGTGGGGGAAAACGATCCTGTGTACTGCGAAAACGATTTCCAATACTGCTACGGTAAAAGTGGTTAAAATACCCAATTAATACAGTTCTTTTTAGGGGTGTTAGATCGGTCTATTGGGTACAGTTACTTGTTTGGCCCGATACAGTGTGAAGATGGCTTCCCATTGGTTTACTAACCATGTAGTAAAACCTCTATGTAATGGAAGAAGTATATCTTAAATTATAGAAATGTTTGGCATGAGATAAAATGCCCTGGTTGTTAACAACACATGACAACATAAAAGGTAAACAAAGATTTACCTAAAAAGACTAATTGTAAATCAAACGCTGTTGAAGTTACTCAATAAATCAATTTTTGATCTATTTCTTGGTTGAATTTAAGAAGTAACAGGGATATAATAACGAATTTAGAACAAGGAACATTAGAGGCGACCTAGTACGGGGTTCTCAGGGGTCGGATCGCACCTTGGAGAATGAATAGAGCTCGCTGGAGACTTGGAATCCGTACTTCTGGAATCCTGATCGATGCTCATCCCAGACGTCGGAATCGGTGGCTGCTGATGAGGTATCTGAGGCGTTTGTTGTTGTTGTTGTTGTTGTTGCTGTTGCTGCTGGTGGGGGTGGTGGTGGTGATGTGGTTGTGGTGGGTG
Organism: Ceratothoa steindachneri; assembly: GCA_963969495.1. NCBI lineage: Eukaryota > Metazoa > Arthropoda > Malacostraca > Isopoda > Cymothoidae > Ceratothoa > Ceratothoa steindachneri. The sequence continues at coordinate 160,756,131 of OZ018317.1, read as the reverse complement.
CGGAATGGGACCAAGTCCACTGTTGCCTGACACGGACACAGAATTCATAGCTCGTGACGCCTCGGTCAGTATATGCTGAATCCTCTCTTCAGTGACGGTCTCTTCACCCACCCGAAGGCCGCCATCTTTGTGGGAACCTAGTTATGAGTTTGGTGAAGATCATTCATTAATTGAGTAACAGCCACGTCAACTGTACCCATTCTGCCCACTGAACATTCCCCTCACTCTACCCAAACTTGGGTAGAGATTCAAAGTCATGTACCCTTCAGGCCATAAGCTTCCCATGTAACCTAATTTGTACCTTCTATACATTTTTTACCATTTCCTATAACTTCACTGCTTTCTTTACGAAGCTCTCTTCTAATATGCTATGATGACGATGCCCTCGTTTGTCTTTTATTTTTTTAATGCATTACTGGTTTGTCGTCGTTCGCTCCATCGTTAAACTGTAAGGCCAGCCTTGGGATAGAGACTCCAAAACATGAGCAAATGAGTAGTAAAACCAAGACAAAACAACGACTCCAAACACATTTTTACATCCTGTCAGGAGAATAGAACAAAATTATATGTACATTTGTATACCAGGTCAAAGCCTTCATTTTACCCAACACTGTATACCTCTCTCATCCACTTCTTACATAACACACTGTATTCCTCCCTCATCCGCCTCTTAGATAACACTGTATACCTCTCTTATCTAATTCTCATTCATAAACACACCATAAAAAGCTTGAAAACAATTCCATATAATCTCAAAGCAAGGTGTACAATACATCAATGGGAGAATAAACGAGGTGGATTTTATCACCTGGACCCAACCTGCCTATACGCATATAGCTTCGTTCGTAATTTTGTTAATACATTTTGTAACATATATAAACTGAATATTTGTAATAATTCCCCATTGTAACTCTGAAGATGATACTCGATGTATCGAAACGCGTCAGTTAAATTATAGAAAGTACTAAATTACATTAATTTACTTCTACCTTTGGCAAAATAACAAACATCAGTCTCCGATGAACTTCGGTACGCTGATCCACAGGTTAAACAATGAAGGAAAGGCGAATATAAGACAAATCGAGGAGATTGAAGAAAGAATTATTAATTCGAAACTAGCGGTCGCTTTTAATAAAACATGCTATAAGGAAAATATACTGCCCAAATTGATTCACACGTATATATATATATATATATATATATATATATATATATATATATATATATATATATATATATATATGTGTGTGTGTGTGTGTGTGTGTGTGTGTGTGTGCATGTTCTTTATTAGAAACGATAGAGCTAAGGATGCTACAAATGATTATAGCATATACTTCCTTTGAATACATCAATATTGAAGGAACAATGTAATAATGGCTTTTTTAACCCTCTCTAATTTACGGATATTACAGATGATCCCTTGCCGAAAATTGTATAAATCAGCCTGAGAAAATTGTCATTGCCTGAAATCACTTACAGAGTACCAGGGTGTGTTATTACACTCTCTTTCTTATGGAATATTACCAAATACAAGTGATCAACATCTAGATTGATAGTCAAACATGTCTCTCGATGCGGCGGAAGAAATTCGAATGAAATGATGTAGAGAGGAGGACAATAAGAAGAGAATCTAGTATGAATGTTAGAAATGGTGCAAATGTTTTCAATACTGTTTTAAATAAAATAAGATTCATAGGGTGAACTAAGGATTCCGGCTATAGAGATATTTGAAATATGATGAAAACAAAAACTCATTGCTATTTAGCAATTTTATTTAGTAATAAGTGCAAGAAATTTTATTTAAACCATACAAGACTTGCACATATGTGAGTCTATGTGCCTTTTAGAATTAGGTATGTCCCTATCTATCTTTGATTGTACGCGATAAGTTCGGACGAAGTTCAGGTTGTTAACAATCTGTTAACATGAGACAATATCAAAGACAGGGCATTTGTGACCGCTTGATTGGCCTCTTTTGACCCCCATTGTATTCAAACCGTCTTTAATTTAGTGTATGTAATAAATCAACTCAGTATCGCAACACATGAATATTCCTTTGGCTGACATTTTTGTGGATATGTGTAAATCAGTAAACTAAACTCATGAACTGCGTGAAATCCACATATATATTGAATTAAATAAAATATTATTCATGTAAGCGTCTCGACTTATCTCTACTTTACACTTCATTACAAAAGAATGAGAAACAAACTGCTAAAATTCAAAATCACAATTACTGATACGACTAATCTTTCTCACCTGACCGAGGACCCACAAAAAAACCCACCACTAAAAATAAGAACGCATCTGCCAGTCAACCTTCGGCAGAGCCTTGCAAGTCTATGCTCGTATTTGGCAAGCAAATAGTGGAAATAAATAGAATAGAACAAACCAGTTATCAGCCTGTGGTAGGTCGAAGAAGGGAACGCGTTCTCGTGAATTTTATTGAAGGAAAATTTCCGAAATTAGGCAAAATTAGGGATCTTTTGAAGGTGGAGTTGCCATTTGGTCTCACAAATGAGTGATAATTCTTGGGGTCAAATTATTCGTTCGATCACCCAAGAACCCTCAAATGGATTCAAATTGTTCGACACAACCGTTTTTGATAACGGAAAAATTTTATCAACGTTGGAATTCCATTTTTCACTCGAAACAATGATGCGGACCGATTCTATGGATCTAACGAGGCTTTTGGACATGTATGCATTTTAAAATATACTGATTACATGAGTATGGGAATTCTGAACCAACGAGGTTATAGTAATCGAATATAGGAAGTTTATTATTGTTTTCCGAATCGACCTTCATAATAATACTCAAATGAATTTGCTTCTCTCAGTACAAATTTTGCGTTATATCACCGAAATACCCTAAGCTATATTATCAAATACATTCAGCATTAATAATACAGCCATATAATGTAAACATGCAGCATTTTGAAATCCTGCTCATATTTAATGCGAATTTTGTTCCCGTGCTCATGTCCAAGATCAAAGAATTCAGCGACGTAAACCCCATTTCGCGAACCTTGAATTAAAGGCCACACAGAATGAACTCTCTTATCAACATGTAAGAGGCAAATCACATAATTGCCCCGAAGATCTTCGTGTTTGCGTTCTAATTCCATATTCCGTCTTTGCGTGCCTTAATCTACGTCTTCGAAGAATTCTTGAAGGAAAGCTAGTGCGAATGTTTGCAAAACGAACCCTTTATTTATATTAGATATTCCTTTCTCTCACATAGGTGCATGTTTGCGTCTATATATCTAGGGATGCATTTCTTAATAGGACCAATTTATTTATGGTCGTTGTGGTCTTTCATGGTTTCCAAGAGAACTGTCTTGGAATTTGATTGCATTAGCGACTGGCTTTTGGGAGATCTAAAGGGCCATATAGGATGAAAGCCGCCGGGCCCACCAGAAGGGTGAAATGCTGAAATACTTGCGAAAGCGTTACAGTGAAGGATTTAGCTCGCGGCCTTCTGTTCTCTGTCATATTACAGGATTTCCACTTTATCGGTACTAATATTTTCATTTATTTGCGAATAAAGAAATAAAATTGGAGTGATTTGTAAACTTTGAGGCCTTTAATTCAAAACCATGGCTTCTCCAGAGCCCTAAACTACAGCCAAATACTTAATTCTACAAATAAAGGAAACCCCACCGAAACTTTAGTAAGAATCCAATGTCAGAGGCCTCTTTTTTTCCGCTGTCGTACATTGGCGTTAGTTAATTGCGCCTTGTGTCATTTTCCATCGTGGGGGAAGCCCCTTCCCCTAAGGTCAATCGCTGGTAAACGAGAAAAGGAACTTGGACCCATGCCAGCGAGGGAATTTTTTGTGTCCATACCCCTCGGGAATATGGTACGCTGAGGTTTAAGATCATATGGCAGTTTCATGGGACTCGAGCTCTCATGCTTATATTTCTATGTATATATATGCGGTTATAGTAGCAATATTTTCCTTGATGTGAATGAAAAACGTCCCCGATTGTGCCCTATCAGAATGAATGAGGCGAGAAATTGCTATCATAACCGCATATCTTATATTTTAACTGCGCTAGTGTAGCTTATATATATATATATATATATATATATATATATATATATATATATATATATATATATATATATATATATATACATATATATATATATATATATATATATATATATATATATATATATATATATATATATATATATATATGAATATATATATATATACGGTGTTGCCACTGAGGCACACTCAATTGATTAAGAGTAAACAGTATCAACGCGTTGTGTCAAGGTTCCTTCCAAGAATACAGGTGCTTAGTTTCATTAGGAATCCAATGAAATAAAAGGTAAGGAGGTTCTTATTTAAAAGATTATAAGTCCCAAACACTTACAAGACACATTATCTGATGGATAAGAGAAATGAACATTTCTATTTGAGCATCAAAAAGCTCTAAGGAAAAATGGAATGACCGCCGATTTTTCTCAGCCTTCTCCCGAGGTAGAAAAACAAGAAGGTTAACTGTTGAATAGGATTACCACACACGTACTACTATATCAGTGGGAAAATTAGTAGCAGAGAGGAGGGGAATAAAACTAGTTATGGTAAACCGGGGTCTCTTAAACCAGGATTAGACGCAAATGATCTAGTGTTCGTGTAAGATGAAATAAGCCGTAGCGCGAGATGGCCGATGTACCCACTCAACGAGCGAGCCTGGACCAACAAGGGCTGGTGGAACATGATGCGTGTGATTTCCCCTAATACTATCAAAAGTAGGCAGCGCCCTCCCCCCCGTCTTTATGGTGAAACATTGGAAAAAATAGGGTCCTGTATCTCATGTGATGTTTTAAGCAGTAAAGTCTGGGCATTGTCCTGGGTTGTGAGTCATTGCGGAGTCATTATGCTGGAGTCGGTATGCTGGAGTGGAGACTCAGTCTGAACGCAGCTCATTCAACCGTTGCTAAGCACCCATAATTGGGAAGATGCCCAGCGGAAACGGAAGAATGGGAAGAATTAGTTTAAGGGTAGGAGGAAGGATGAGATGGTTAAGTTCAGCAAACCTCCGCTGTTCCATTCTCATGGTTCGAAGCATAAAGCACCAGGATGCGTATATCGACCTCACTAGCTAAAACACCAAACTGCAGATAGCTAACTAAGTTTCTATAGCGTTAGGATGTGGATAGCGATCTCATTCTCTAAATCACTAAAATTCGGATAGCGATCTCAGCCCCTAAAGCATTAGACTTCGAATAGCGATCTAAGTCCCTAAACCACTAGAATCCGGATAGCGATTTCACTCTCTAACGCACTAAAGTGCGGATAGCGATTTAACTCCCTAAAGCAGTAGAAGGCCAATAACGATTTCACTCCCTAAAACACTAAAGTGCGGATAGCGATTTTATTTCTTCAAGCACTAGAATACAGATAACAATTTCACTCCTTAAAGCAGTAGAATGCGAATAGCGATTTCACTCCCTAAACCACTAGAATGCAAATAGTGGTTTTACTCACTAAAGCACTAGAATAGGGATAGCGATTTCACTTCATAAAGCACTAGAATGCGGATAGCGACTTCACTTCCTCTTCACTAGAATGCGGATCGTGATTTCAATCCTTAAAGCACTAAATGCGGATAGCGACTTCACTCTCTCTTTACTAGAATGCGGATCGTGATTTTAATCCTTAAAGCACTAAATGCGGATAGCGATTTAACTCCCTAAAGCATTAGAATACGGATAGCAATTTAACTCCCCAAAGCTAGCCTTTAAGTTTGCATTAAGTTTCACTGGTGATTTCCTGGTAAATTCAACTTTGGTTGAATTTGTTATTGCTGCCAACCTTTTTATTGTGAATACTTTGCAGTACATATCAAAATGTGTTTCTGCTTTCGGAAAAGTACTTAAACACACTAATACTTACTTTTCAAATGTTTTATTAATGTAATGCTCATAAATAAACGTGCAATGCGAATTCACGAACCTTTTATTTACCTGATATTAAATAAAATTGGTTGCACATTTCTTGTTTACATTTTCACCCTTTAAAGTAAAACACGGAAACTTACACTTAACTTAAAAGTTCCTTGTTCATTAACAATGGTCATCTATCCTTTGAAAATATCCGAAAAAAATTAACCTGACCTTACAAATCTCCTCGTGAACTTCTATAGTGATTTTGAGCAATCGAATGCCAATAAAAGTCTATATTTAACTCTCTATGACTTGAATTTCATTCATTAGATTTAATTGACTGGAATTGTATTGCCTTTTCATCTATATCCCTGCCTCGCTATCTATCCTCGATGCCTATCAACATATATGTATAACGATAACCTTTGTGCACCGGTACATAAAGGCTTAATTGCAGTGCGCTGGCAATTGGACGGCAACGGCTGTGATGTCGAGAATACCGGTTTCGAGAAACTTGATTGCCATGCGGATGAGAACAGACTTGAATCTAGGAAATCCTTCCATTTAATCGCTCGTCAAAAGAAAGAACTCTACCTTAACTTAATGTTAATACTTGAGGAAAAAAAGTTAACTAAGTGAGAAAAGGTGTAATGACTACATTGAATATTAGTAATGAAAAAATTAGTTTTCGTCAAATTTAAAGAGTGCGAAGGAAAGGAGAAATTCCGAGTCTCCAGGTTCTCGATCGTGCGATGAAAAAGAGTAGTCAAATATAGGGTAGGAAAATCAAACCTTGCATCAGATTTCATTGCAAAACTTAGTGTTGGTCATTGTTGTGTTTTTAAATATAAAACATAAAGGTAGTGTTTGCCATTGTTGTTTTTTATTGTTTGTTTTTTTAATTATAAAATATAAAGGTAGTGTTTGCCATTGTTGTTTTTATGAATATAAAACATGGTGGTAGTACTTGTCATTATTGTTGTTTTTAATATAAAATATAAAGGTGGTATCTAGCATTGTTGTTTTAGTAATATAAAACAAAGATAGTGTCTATGTTATTTTTATTGATATAAAACATAAAGTTAGTGTCTGCCGTTGTTTTGATAAATAGAAATATAAAGGTAGTGTTTGCTATTGTTGTTGTTTGTTTTTTAATATAAAAAAATAGTGTCTGGATTTTGAAGTTTGTCTCGATCCAAACTAGAATCTGGCCATAAGAATTCTTTGCTGCCATATGTCAATATTTTTCACTTGCAATTACAATAACTCTACCTTTAGCAGTTCTTAATAGATCTCCGAGATGAGTACAATTCTTGTAGAAGGTTTAAATAACATTTTTGGTTTAAATTAAACGACGGTTATATTCGTCCCTCGTGTATAAGATGGTTCATAGGACTCTAAATTTAATTTTCGAAATTTCTCTGTCGATACCGTTTCATATTCAGATTCCCCCCTATCACCAAATTCCGGGACTCCGTTCGAGCCCGCATTATAAAACAATTTGCAGATTCTATTTGCTGCATTCCTCTTTTATGGTTCAGTGTGCACATTCAAATTCAAATAATGTCATTTTTCAAAAACGGCGTCCAACCGTACATGTGTACAGCAAAAAAGTATATCCATAAATCTAACACCTAAGACATATCTCGCTTGTCAAATTCTATATGGTAAAAAATGAAAAGGTATCATTTCTCTTTCGACTTTATATACATATATTGACATATATATACATAGGTTGACCTGTGTTTATTATTCCATACGTTTGAAGGAGCCAAGGATGTGAATGTGTAGGTCATCAGAGCTTATGGATCATTGGATTCCCTCTTCCTTGGTTACTATCTAAAAAATATTGGTACTATTTTTCGTCGAATGTGAGCCCCGCCTTCGTTATGAGAGCTAACCAGAACTAAAACGAGGTCAACAGACCTAGGTCGCGTGATTTCAATTATTCTGACTTATGATCCATGACCTTACGACCTTCAAAACTTTCAACAAGTAAGGCAATCTGACCCATAGTTAGTTTTCTTTTAATAATCCCAGGACTAACATGGGAAGGACCTTGGAAATTAAATCATTCGAAAGAAAATGTTATCACCAAAAGAATCATTAGAAAGTAAAACGATTACCACCCAACCGACCGACCTACGAACCGAGATACTAAGAACTTAGAGATCGAGATGGAGTGGTACATCAGTCCAGTGTCCTATTTAATGTAATTGTCTCCTGGAACTTGCTCCGGACGTCTAATCTCGGATGCAACAGAGCTTTATCGAACCATAACTGGAGTGTTGCACAATTCAATCCAATCACACTTATCGAAAGTGTTGGCTAAATATGGAATACCCAGTCACATTGTCAATTGTAATGGCATTCTATTGTATTATATATCATTTTGAAGGTTTTTTTTTAGTTAAATTATTGGGTACCTAACCTATTAATTGTACCACTGGTATATAATCATATGTTCTACTTAAATGCAATGGCCTATGCAAAAGGTTTAATTAATAACGATCAAATGCTTAAGTTTCCCATGTTATTTCTTTCAGTTATGTAATATCTTCCTTTCATATCGAGCTAAAACTTCCTCTTGGTCTTTTGTTTAATAAAAATTCCATTTGAATATTTCTTCCATCATTTAATTATCACCTCTCACTCTGTCATGCCTATCTCCATTTTAGACGTCATAGTTTTACTATATCTATAATTCGTGATTGCTTTCTTATCCAAGTGTTTCTTTTGTTGTCTCTACTTCGCGAGATATTTGACGTTTTCCAGAGTTTTCATCGGCTTTTAAATGAGTTCTGCTTTCCTTCATATTGCTCCGAACAGGCAAAATATTGCTTTAAAATGCATACCTCAAGTTTGCTAACACGTACCAACTTAAACTATTGCTTTAAAATGCACACCTCGAGTTTGCTACCATGTACCAGCTTAAACTATTGCTTTAAAATACACACCTCGAGTTTGCTACCACATACCAACGTAAACTATTCTTCTTCCTGCGCTTTGGGACACAAATCTTCGTGCTGTAAGAATTATGTATGAACGATCCTCGTTCGCAAATGTTTAGAAGTAAGAGAACTTAAAATTACTACAAGAAGAGCAATAGCTATCAATATCAGGTTGGTTCCTAAGGATATGCTGCTTGACAGAAGTCCCTGTGAACTCTAACAACTTACATATACTCAACGGAGTGCAAGAGCATGGCTATGTTACGCCCAAACAGGCCACAATAAACGGTAAATAATTGAAGTGTATGTATTCTTAGTCGCGTGCACACGATTATATAGGTTACTATGTCGGTCGGTTGGTTGGATGGTAACCACTTTACTTTTCAATGAGTTTTTTTGGCAATAACATCGTAATTATTCGGCCGATTCTGATGAAATTTGTAAGCCTTATGTTGTTTTACATTCTACTTTGAATGTTATAATTACCAAGTTCCCCCCAAGGTTAGTCAGGGAATTATTTGGCAATAACATCGTACTATTCAGCCACCTCTAACTAAATTTGAAACCCTTATGTTTTTTTACATTCTCTTACAAATGATTTAATTGACAAGGTCCTCCCAAGGTTAGTCCGGGATTTATTGGAAGTTTTGAAGGTCATATGGCCATAAATCAGAATAATTGAGAGCACGCGACTTAGGTATGTTGACCTTGTTGTTTAAGGAAGAGATTTGAACAGCGTTTTAGCAAATTGATAATAATAATTCTTAAAATTACACAACCACCTTTAGAAGATGACACATACCCATGACCTAATGGTCAAATCAGAAGAAGTAGCTTCCTGTATATAGAGGATTAAGATCCAGCTCACATTCACTAAATGACTAAAGAGTGAATTCTATGGTACGAACCACACAAAATAGAACCATGGCGTAATGGACATCGTTAAGAAAGAGGGCAACCAACAGCTACACTTTCAACTATTGAAGCTTTTACACCAAATCTGTTTCGAAATCACCCCCCCCCCCCCAAAAAAAACAACTCTATGGTCCTGCATTCCCTCTCACCCTCAGGTGAGAAACAACACTTATCGCCCCTTTTTTTTATTTGTATGGTCGTAAAAGCTCAGTCACTCTCCCCTCTCCAACCATGTTCTCCAGTTTCTCACTCACAGTAGCCACCGTTTAATCCTGAAATCCTTCAAAAAACGACTATCACATACACCCATAACAATGCAGTGGATCCTAAACTATCCTTTGACCTTTTGATCTTTTTTATGGTCGCTAAAAGAGGAGTTTCACACCCGCACTAAACACGAGCGTTAACGCTTCTGGTATCTTTTTCACTTAAAGAATCTTCTTTTTTTTTATTCATGCGCAGGTGGAATTGCATGAGGGAGAGGGGGCCGAGAGAGTGGACGGAGAGAGTGGCGATTCAGGGGGAATGGCAACGAAGCATTGGAATTGAGCGTCATTTGGCCAATAACAATTGTAAATTTGTATTAACTCGGATCGAGGGAAAATGTGTCCACCGTTGCCATTGGAAGGGTTGTGATTTCTGGCCTTTGTGAGCCAGTCATTCCATCTTCCTTCTGCCTCTACTCTCAGTCATCTATGAATAATGGATTACAATTAAATTATAAGCTATGTAAATTCATAGTTCATTTTTCTTATATATATATATATATATATATATATATATATATATATATATATATATATATATATATATATATATATATATATATATATATATATATATATATTTATGCAGTTAGATAAAGGTAATAATCCGCTAGAAAAGTCTCCTGGAGTTCCTCAATCCTCTTTAGGAACGCCACCCATAAGACTGGGCAACCATCCATTTCTCTAAAAGAGAAATTTAAAGAAAGCGTTTGAATCTTTAACAGAAAACGATAAATTTTGAGATCTTCTTGTGGCTCTTCACCCATCTAATTATATATATATATATATATATATATATATATGTGCAACAAAGCCCACATAAAATAATTAATACGAGGATTCGAAATACTTTCGAACTTGATTTCGATACTTTGTGGGTTTTCGACATATATATATATATATATATATATATATATATATATATATATATATGTAATATATATATATATCTATCTTTCGTGGAAATTTCATGTGAATGGATAAAATATTTCGTAAGCTATGAGGAGATAAACAAACTATCTTCCAAATTGCAGCGGCCAAAAGTTAAGGGTCACTTAGAAAAAAGGAACTACCAATCGAGGTATTTGTGTTTAGGAGACTATTGATGGGCTAACTTCTTATGATTATACATTATTGGAACATTCAACTGTCAACACGGCGGCTTGTGAGAGACGAACGGTGTCCTGTGATGAAAAACAAAGGATTGTGTGCCTTCACCAAGAGGGAAAGTCAAATTCTGTGATAGCAACTACTGTAGGAAGGTATAGAAGTGTTGTGCAAAGAATTGTCGCTCATTTTAAGTCATCAGGTTCAACAAATGCTAAACCCAAAACCGGTAGACTTCGTAAAACGTCACCAAGACAGGATCGTATTGTGGTTCGAATGTCACTGAAGGATAGGTTTAAGAGTGCTGCTGAGATATCCCGGGAGTTCAACTCCACCTCTGATGTCAACGTATCACGCAAAATAGTTTCCGAAGGTTATGAGGTTCGGGGTTGCTTGCTCAGGCGCCGGCAAAGAAACCTCTGATCTCCCGAGAAATGAAAATTAAATATGGAGGAGGCAGGGTAATGGTACGGGAAGAGATCTCTGTTGTTGGTCGTAGTGCACTTCAACCTTCTATCTTCGTGCAGGACAACAGCCCTTGCCACACTGAGAAGAGAGTCAAAGATTTTGTGAGTGAGAAATGGTTGAGTAATTGCATTTGAAGTATAGAAGCATGTAACCTCTAGAGGTAGTTAAATATTCCTCCCGTCCTTTACGCCATGTTTCTTCTGCTAATTTCTTTATCTATTCTACCATGTGGAATCCAAAGCTCTCTTAAATATATATATTCTTCAACAGCGCTTCAACACTGTTTTAAGCATAGGTATTCTTCAACGTAAGACAGCTTGAAAGGTGTCTTAAGTATTCTTTAAACTACCTCTAACATTTGATCGTCAATTTTAATTGCTTTGTCTTCAGCAAAATTACTGTTCATAATTTTCCTTTTCGAAAATCAGATTGAAACTTAAACTTTTAAAGTAGAAAAAAAATTACAGTTCATAATTTTCCCTTTTGAAAATCAAATCGTAATTAAAATTGTAAACCATAAAAAAATTGCTTTTCATAATTTTCTTTTTTTGAAAATGAGATCGAAACTTAAGCTTTTAAACCAGAAAAAAAATTACTCTTTATAATTTTGCCTTTTGAAAATCAGATCGTAGGTAAAATTTTCAAACCAGAAAAAAATGCTTTTTATAGTTTTCCTTTTTTGAAAATGAGATCGAAAGTAAAGCTTTTAAACCAAAAAACAAATTAATGTCCATAATTTTTGTTTTTGAAAATCAGATCGTAATTAAAACTTTCGAACCAGAAAAAGTTACATCTTATAATTTTACTTTTTGGAAAATGGGATCGAAACAAGTTTTTAATGCAGAAAAAAAATGCTTCTTATAGTTTTCCTTTTATGAAAATGAGATCGAAACTAAAGCTTTTAAACCAGAAAAAAATTACTCTTTATAATTTTTCTTTTTGAAAATCAGATCGTAAGTAAAACGCAGATTTTAAACCACAAATAAAGTTAATCGTGACAATAAAGAAGAACTTCGATCTTTAAGCAAATAACATGACTAGCAAATTAGGTAGGAACGCTATAAATCACAGTCACAAGAAATAATATGCCTATGCTTAGAATGGTAATTTGTGACATATTTCCAAGAGTATTTTATTAAAACATAAACATCGAATTTAAAAGGCAATTACTCACACTAAGTGGCAAAAAACATCTGGATAAGAACTTGAACGTGACTGACAGATAAAATGGTACTAAAGATTTGAATGAAAACTGGTAAACACATAACCAATAGCAAATATATTAGATCGACGAAATAATTCATAACCTCGACATATTTATATATAAAGAGGCCCCGAAAACGATCTTACCAGGAGGGCTGCGATAAAATTCAATTAACGACATAAGAATTATGGCAAACTGGAGCTTTATTCCTGTCCATACAGTATCCTTAGCAATATATTTTACAGACCCTTTGAATTTAAAGCCATTCCACTAAAAGTTATTTATTTATACTATCTTCTTCCTTTCTCCATATAACACTTAATTAGTGGAACTATTATCAGTTACATTTAACATTAGTGCATTATTTAAGTTATTTCTGTGAGGAAATCAGACAATAATACACTAATTACATCGAGAGTTCAAACGCCAAATTACAAGTTCTCTCACCGTTCACTTTAGACATAAATTCCTTATTTTTAAGTTTTAAACAATATTGCCTTCTTTTCGAAGCAGCAGCAAATAATCATCTTATTGATCTGGTTGATGAAACTACTAGTAAGAAATATACGAGGTTTCACTTTAGTCATTGTTTCTCACGATTTTTTAAACCCCCTGTAATGAACTAACCTCTAAACGTGCCAGTTAAATATTTAAATTGAGTCAGATTATTTGTTTTGGCTTCGGATATAATTGGGATTCTATATCTTGTGTCATTTTATGTCTGAGAATTTTTGTTAGGTCAGAAAAAAGGGTGAAAACCTGGTGTCATGTATTCCATTTCGTACAATTAAAGTTGTTCGGCGAATGAACTTTTAAACTCTCCTTGAGTACTGTTGTGACTACCGAATCCCTCTTTATTTATATTCTTTTACTAAATATTTTTACAAATATGATTTTTACTTAGGATATAAATTTAGGAATTAACTGGATTTTATCATGTAAAATCATTTCCTAAAAAAATGCGTCTTTCTTCCTAAATAATTTTATCGAGGATTGAGTCGCTTCATTCAATTCGCGAACCGATTTCGACCCTCTTTCTACAGGGACATTTTCGCAATGCACTTCTTTTAGTTTACGACTCCTAAATCTAATGGGACGCAATCCTTTTCAGGGTAATGAGTCACGCAGTTAGCGAACTTGGGCAACGAAAAATACAACCAACTTAAACTTTTATTACAATAAAATATAAGACTTTTGTTCTCTTATATCTCACATCTCCCTCTCATCCCGCTATAGGCTGCACGACCTTCCCCGCTCCGCGTAGAGTAAAAATACACAATCTTTTCTCTTTTTTATTCTACCGAAAAATCATAATGAAGGAACTTTTGAGAATCCGTAAATTCATATATATATATATATATATATATATATATATATATATATATATATATATATATATATATATATATATATATATAAAATATTGAGGATAAATCCCAGAGCCACGAGAAACGGATGCAGCATCTTTAATTTTTCACAACGTTTCGAAAACTACAAGTTTCCATTTTCAGGCTAGAATAAGAAGAAAACTTGAAAAGGCCAACAAGACATTATTTTTTGGCCCTTTCAAGTTTTCTTCTTATGTATTAACAATTTTTTTAGTCAGTTTTAAAGCAAATCAAACTGTTGCCAAGTCATACTCAAAAATTTTAACTTATAGTACATTTTACTGATATTTTATAATTGGTCACCCTTTAAAATAATGTCTTGTTGGCCTTTTCAAGTTTTCTTCCTATGTATTAACTTTATAAACTTATTCTAGCCTGAAGATGAAAACTTGTAGTTTTCGAAACGTGAAAAATTAAAGATGCTGCATCCGTTTCTCGTGGCTCTGGGATTTATCCTCAATATTATATATATATATATATATATATATATATATATATATATATATATATATATATATATATATATATCAGTGAAGAAAATAATGGTAAACCACCATATTTGAATCAAATCTATTTATAACAACAAAACTAATTTCGGCTAATCATTAATGTCATTTTCAACGGTGTAATAAAAAAGCAAGGCAAACGGATCCAGTAATAATTAGCCACTGGGGCTGCTTGCCTTGCTTTTTCATTACACAGTTGAAAATGGTAAAAATAATTATCAGAAACTAGTTCTGATGTTATAAATAAATTTGATTCAAATATTGTGGTTTACTATTATTATTTTCACATACCCGTATTTGCGCACATTTAGGCATCAGCAACAGAACTGGAGCCCCACTCACTACTCCCGAATTCTCCCCTATTAGAATACACTAAGAAAACAGACATCCACATCATAAACCCAACTTAAATAATTTTTCAATTAAAGATACAGCTAACACCGAAGACCAACTGCGTAGACTGGAATCATCATCATTATCACTAACTCTATAATTTAAGAAGAGGATTTTTTGAGTATTTGAATAATAATTTCATCTTAGTTTGGTTATGACTTGTTTTTTATCAAAGTTATTTCTAATAATTCTTTTATAATATCAAAAAACAAAATGGTGAAGTTCAGAAATAAATATAAGTATCGAAATTTTGTGAATTTTTTAAAACCCAAAGAATTACAAATGGTGAAGTTTAGAAAATTTATTTTTATATATCTTCTTCTATAACTATATTTTAGTACCGTGATATTTTGAGAGGGGGGAAATTTAGTTTAGAGTTCCTTTTTAAAATTATTATAATTGGCGAAGTTCAGAAAATTTATAAAAATCTAACAATGGCTGCTTTTTTTTAGATTTTAAATTTTAATCTTAGTAGCGAAGCGGAAACTCCGTGTCGAAGCTATTGCCTGGTTTTCTATATTAATATAGCTTATGGAAGAGTTTAGTCGAGAAAGAGAAAAGGATTTAATGTCAAATATAGCTTGACATTTTTTCCCGGAAAACTCGGACGGGAAAAGCCATACAAAAGGTTATCAACACTATTCCAAATTGGCTGTACGGTGAGATGTCTCCTCAGAGAATACATTGGTATTTCCTTCATTAGATCAGTGATATTTCACTCTAGCAAAACGAGACAAAAACTTGGAGCTTATCAATTCGGGGTTGCCTAAATGTTAGTAAAATATATCAGCTAATTTGCTAATAGGCCTTCAAATGTTAGTGGATCATTACCGAAGAATTTTATGTTGTCGAAGGAATGATTTTTAAAAAAATATTTGTGGTAAGTTCAATGATGAGGCCTCGAATGACTTTGAATTTAGCAAATTTAATTTAATCAAGATTATATATATATATATATATATATATATATATATATATATATATATATATATATATATATATATATATATATATATATATATACTTTCATTTCCTAGGAAACCTATTAATTTGGGGGTTTCTTAGGAAATTAAAGGATTCTAACGCCCTCCCTGAAGATGTGTATAACACTTCGTTTAGTTCTGGATCTTCATCTGGAGTTCTTTATGGTCTTGCTAAGACCCATAAAACTGATTTGCCTTTAAGACCTGTTTTTGCAGCATATAAGACCCCCTTCATTTGTGCTAGGCATGTTTGTTGTCCCCGTTTTAGCCCCTCTAACCTCAAATGAGTTTACTCTTTAATAGTTCGCATTTGTTTGTGAAAGAGGCTAAGAATCTTCCTCATGGCAGCTTTGATGTTGAGAGTTTATTCACTTATTTTCTTCTCCCTGAAACGATTCAAATTTGTGTCAATTCCCTCTTCCGTAACTCCACCTGCGTAATAGGTTTAACTAAGACCTTATTCGAAACTCTCCTTGAACTTGCTCTTTGTAATTCATTCTTTTTGTCAAATGTCATTTTGTATGAACAACTCGATGGGGTTGGAATGGGTCTTCCTTTAGGCCCTTCCTTATCAAATATTTGTATGTGTTATTATGAAACTCTTTGGTTTGATGATTGTCCCATTAATTTTCGTCCGGTCTTATATAAGCGCTATGTAGACGACACTATTTTATTATTTAGAGATAAGTCTCATTGCAAACCCTTCCTCAATTATTTAAATTTGAAACACGCAAATATTAGATTTTCCTGTGAGCGAGAAAAAAAATAATAGTATATCGTTCTTGACGTGAAGATTAGCCAAGTAGACAATCACTTCATGTCAAATGTTTACCGAAAACCCTCTTTTTCAAACTTTGGTTTAAGTTTTTTAGCTTCTGTGATTTTAAATTCAAAATTTATGCCATTCTTACTCTCCTCCATAGAGAATGTAACTTGTGTTCAACTTTTTCAGCTCTTTATTTGGAATTCGAATTCTTAACAAAATTCTTTGATTCCAATGGCTATCCCAAATCACTATTTCAGAAACAAATTAGTCTGTTTCTCAATAAAAAATACTCGACTCTGCCACTACAAACTGTTAATAAATTAAAGGTCTTCTTTTCCTTACCATACTTTGGTTACCAAGCCGAAAAACTTAAAAAAAAGAGTTATTAAAAGTGTTAAATTCAGCCTCTCCTCAATTATTACCATCTATTGTTTTCATTAATGACTTCAGACTGGGATTTTTTTAAGTTCAAAGATCAACCACCCACCTGTATGCGATCAAAAATTATATACGTTTTCGTTGTATGTGCAGTAGCACTGTATCATATGTGGACTGGACTGGACTGGACTTTATCTTGCAAAACCTGATCCATCCCACAATTCGAAACCATCTGTCAAAGTGTAGCTCTATGGCTGCACTCGATAACTTCACGATACTTAATGCGGTAAGAAACATCTCGGACCTTTACCTGCTAGAGTCAATTTATATTACAAAACTTCAATCCAGTCTAAATAATAACTCATTTTCTGTCCCACTACATATGGTCACTCATTAAAAAAACATGTTAATTTGTTAAATTTTACGTTATTTTTTGCAAAAATAAAATCCACAGTCAGTTATTTTCCTTCCTATTTTATATAAATTCCCTCGTTGATTTTTTTCTCCATATTTCCAATGTAATCAATTCGTCTCAAATTTAATATTCATGTTTCACAATTTTATTGCATGTGTTAACTTTTTATGTATACATTTAAGTTTGGAATTTTGTATTCTTTCTTTAGCACTGATGATGGGATTAGTTATAATCCTGAAACGTTTGCAATAAATGTTTCGAGGCATCTTAGGCTCTGACCTGGTCATCCTGTTGATACTTCGTCTGAAGTTTGCGTCCATCAATTAGTTTGCCACATATATATATATATATATATATATATATATATATATATATATATATGTGATAATGAATCATAATTTTACTCATGTGCAAGTTGTGAGTTTCTTTTCATATATATATATATATATATATATATCAGGCAATGTCTTCACCACTCCCCCCTACGGGGGGAGCTTGCGCTTCACTACTATGATTAAAATTTCAAATCTAAAAAAAAGCGGCCATGGTTAAATTTTTATAAATTTTCTGAACTTCGCCAATTATAATCATTTTAAAAAGGAACTCTAAACTAAATTTTCCCCCTTTCAAAATATCACGTTGCTTAAATAAAGACAAGTGGTGAAAAGAGAAAGAAGTGTGGTAGGGTGCAAAGAGATGCTAAGTAGCGGGTGATCAGGCTTACCGCTTTTAAATATTTTCTTGTTATGTGGTTCTTTTGTTGTCATTGGGATAGTTTAATGTTAATTCTCAGAGTCCTGAATTGTATAGAAATGGTTTAAATGGATGGTACCATCGCTTGCAAAAGTGTTTTTTTACCTCAAGGGAGCTTAGGTTAAAAAATAAAATTTATACATCTTGTCCGATATGGTGACTAAGGAAACATTTCGACTTGTCATTGGAATTACTTATGATTCATACGTATGTTGCATCATGTTGACTATCATCACCCACACTGGAAACGAGTCGTATGCCTTTAGATCTAAAAGGTTAGAGGTCATTGCAAGACAAAATTTCTAAAAATCCATACAATTCTTTGCAGTAAATAAAGAAACGCGAGAGGAATATAAGAACTCTGGGGTGATTGGTTGAGCAAAAGGATATGGCGAAAGTGGGGTCCTTCATTTGCAGCGAATGTTGATATAGTAAAACAAGTTGTTATTAGTGATACCAATCCTCCCAGTCAAAACAATAGTAAAGTGAGAAGAATAAATCTTGTTTCTCAAGAACGATGGCCATTCGCCGATTTTCCATGAGTATTCCTAAGAGGAAGATCAATATTGCCTTTACATTCTATTCTCTTCCCTTTCAAATTGAGGACGCTACCCATTCTTCGTTGAATTGAAGCTCAACAGTTCATGATATATATATATATATATATATATATATATATATATATATATATATATATATATATATATACATATATTTGAATGTGAGTAGTGTCCGAATCTTTGGTATTCGCTCATCTTTTTATAGTCCAATTATAATCATTTTTGTTGTTTCTTTCAAAAAAAATTTTAAATATAATGAGTAACAGTCATTAATTTTTACACGTATGAAAATTTTTTCATATTTTCAATTTGACCATTTTAAAAAAAAACTATCTTTAAAAAAGTGACAATAAAGGTAAGATGAACTGGGCACCATTTTAGCAAATCTACCCATTCTTAGAGCTTTAAATAATTTCATTAATGATCTCAGTGAGGTCATTGTTTGAATCTAGAGACTCCAGACAACTCGGTTGTCACTCGTCTATCGTTTGCTCCTGTCTATGTGCGCTATGCGAATCATCATATGTAGATTCCCCTTTGAATCAGCCAATATAAAGAATCTTTTGCTTCGAGATCTCTTTAAAGTCTGGATAGCTATCATTAAAATTCTAATGTTCGTATTGTTAAGACCTAAATATCTTCAAAACCACAACAAATAATAAAGACTCGGCAGCCTCTACTGCACGTATTTCTTAATAATTTTAATTGGTAATATGTTTTAATTGATTTTAATATTCTTGGGATTTTAAAATCATTGATGGAGCGGGTCGTTGACGAAACAGGAGCGATGATTTTCATTTCCGTGTTTTTGGGCGAAATTCATCCCTTAATTATAATTATCCCATGAGCTGATCTTATGTATGGATAATTATCCATACATAGGGATTAGCTCATGGGATAATTTAATATTTTTGCAAGGAAATAACCCATTCACCATATTATAGGCAATCAAGGGTCGCTAGTCGTGTTTAAATCCTTGTTTCCTGACACTTTTAGTCATATTTTTCCTCCTGAGGAGAATCTGATCAATTTCCTTCTTCTCTCTGATCTCAGATCCTCCTCCTGATGATTTTACTAATCTCTTTTCCCTTTCTACGTTGCTCACCCCCAAAAAGGAGTTAAGGTGTAAGAAGGGGCAACCACGTTGCAGCTTACATCCGGAGGATGGCGTGCACTCCAGACCCCAACACTCATGGATGGGTCTACAGTCATATTATTTTCAGAATATTTGACCTTCCTCTAAACATATTTACAGGGTTCTGCTTAAGGACCTTTTTCTTAAGGTGACCTCGTTGGTTTTCGCTTTGTTTTGAGGGCAAACGATTAATGTTTATGAGTGTTAAAAATTTGACTAAAAATTAATTAGGTTGTTTCTATCCTCTAATTTTTGCATTTATGTTTCCTGAAGATTAACCAGGGGTTAATATTACCATATTTAACACCTTTCACTTGTCAACTTTCTAATGTCTATCTACTTTTAGGTTTAGCCAATTCTTTGTTTATCCTCTTTTTAGTTTATCCACTTTATGGTTTATCCACTTTCTTGTTTAGCCACATTTTAGTTTACCCATTTTTTTGTTTATCCACTTCTTTGTTTATCTTTTTTAGCTATTCTTTTGCTTATCCACTTTTGTTTATCCTCTTTTTTATTTATCTACTTTTTCTTTATCTAAATTTTTGTTTATCTACATTTTTGTTGATCTACATTTTGTTTATCCACTTTTGTTTATCAACATTTTGTTTTCCACTTTTTGTTTATCAATATTTTGTTTATCCACTTTTTTTATTTATCTACTTTTTGTTTATCTACTTATTTTTTATCCACTCTTTGTTTATCCAATTTTTATTTATCCACTTTTTGTTTATCTACATTTTTGTTTATCCACTTCTTTTGTTTATCCTTTTTCTGTTTATCAACTTTTTGCTTTCCATTTTTTGTTTAGCCACTTTTTTGTTTAGCTACTTTTAATTTATCCACTCTTTCTTTATCTACTTATTGTTTATCCACTTTTTGTTTATATCTCTTTCGTTTACATTTTTATTTATACACTTTTTTGCTTATCCTCTTTTTAGTACATCCACTTTTATATTTATCCACTTTTTGTTTATCCACTTTTGTTTATCCTCTTTTTTGTTTATCCAACTTTTGTTTATATACTTTTTGTTCATCCACTTATTATTTATCCTTTTTTTTCCACTTATTTGTTTATCCACTTTTTGCTTATCCATGTTTTTGTTTTTCCAGATCTTTGCTTAGCCACTTCTTGTTCACCCTCTTTTTAGTTTATCTATTTTTCGTTTATTCATTTTTTTATTTATCCACTTTTGTGTTTATCCAATTTTTGTTTATTTACTTTTTTGTTTATTATCTTTTTGTGCTTATGCACCTTTTTTCCATCCACTTTTTTGTTTACTTCTTTGTTTAGCCACTTTTTTATCCACTTTTCCAACGTTTTATTCCCGTTCTCTTCAGTAAATTTGTCCATATTGGATTTCCGACTTTTTCTTTTTCTTTTATTTGGAACTGAATAAGTTTTTGTATTGCGTTGATTGTCTCTTTCTCCCTTTCAGTATTCCTAATATTACCACTTCTCTGTCTTTCTCCTCATTCCTAGGCAATATCCTTGTTGTTGCCAACAGTATAAAGATTATACTGACATGATTTTCTGCTATAAAATCTTCCGTTCGTAATTATTAGAATTCTTAAAAGTAAAGAAAATCGAAGGAGTTTTAAGAGTAGATGTTGAGATGAAACAAATTTTCAACTATTGAGATAAATTTTCATCTATTTATACATCAGATGCCAAAAGAAAGTTAAGCTGATGATTTCAAATACCTCGAAATTCAGACACCTGCCACACATCCATCCGAATCTATTTAAAAGCAGCATACTCTTTCATGTTAGAGACTATTGTGTAATTAGAAACAAACAAATCGGCATAGACACATATAAAACCAGACTAAAATTACATTCGTTTTACGTTGCCTTCTTTAAATTAATACAAAATGCCATTAATTATATCATCACCGGTCTATTTTCAGTTTGATTTTAATAGCTTCATATTAATAGCTATATCACAATGGTAAGTGTATTCTAACATGCAGATGTATAAATATCCCGAAGTGTTCATTATAAGCACGAAGAGTGGCCACTCAGAAAGAACATATGTATAACAATTAGACCTGATTTTACCCCCAAAAGAAGAACAAAGGACCGGGTTAAAAGCGAAGAGAGGTTCACTATTTGTGATCAAACCGAAGACGCCTGAGTGTTTATCTTGTTATCATGAATGGGCCTCTTGAAGAACGCGGATTGGCCTGATTCCCATACGGTATTTTAGAAAGGAGGGAAGAACTGTTTTGGCTGTTAAGGTGTCTTTCAAGACGTCGAAGACGATTGTGATTTTAAAATGTCATTAGAATTTTCTTGACCAAATAATGTCATTTTTTTTTAAATTAGTATGACTCATTAATGGCAAAGTTTAACTAGACATGGTCAAAGGACAATAAAGTAAAAAAGAGGTATAAAGAATGAAATTAACGGTAGAATATCTACCAGAAAGTATTGGGAGAAAGATTTGTAAAAATATAGATTGATTCCAAGATTTTGAGGGCTGTTTCGTGAGTCTATTATGATCGAACGAAATATCAGTGATGCTTTGAATGGTATACGAATGAATAACCGAATTTTCTTTGATAAAAAAGTTTTTTCTGGTACCAAGACTAATACCCAGATGAGAGCAAAACCTCGCCTAGAGTGAAGGGGCAGTGTTGGCTATTATAGGCACCCAAGACAAGTGAATTGGTAAACAACACCATTGCTCAACTCACAGGTAAGTTTGTCATTAGGAGAAACGAACGAAGAAATTGTTTTGTTGTGAAAGGTTTCATATCTCGGACTAAAAATAATATTTAATATCTTCGGGGACGTCCGAAAAGCGAGCCTGGGAGCTAATGTACGAAGAATTGTTTTTTTTCTCTTAGGGAAGCGGGAAAGTTATTATTTGAAAAGAAGTTTTTTAGAATACAAAACTCTTTGTGCATATTTTCAAAAGATGAAGCGACATATTATCGTCTGTAAAGTAGTGTCAAAATAGCAATTAGTTTGAAGGAAAAATCACTGAAGAAGAAATTGATTCTTAATTGACTAAAACTTTTTAAGGATAGATTGAGGTGAAAGTTGCATTTGGTGTTTTCATAATATTTTAAGTCTAAAACTGGAAAGATTTCTTTCTAGTTCCATGGTGAATTTTATGTTTGGGAGGATTAACTTAATATAATGGAGGAATTTACTTGCGTGAGAGAGGATGCTATCAAAAACACTGAAACACTCGGCGGCGAAGTGGCGATAAAAAAAGTGGTTTGAATTCTTCTGCACAGTCGCGTATCATTTTATTCTTAAGAGTAACATGAAACAATCCGTACCTAAATGACAAATAGGGGAGCCCATAGCAACACAATCCTTCTGTTGGTAAATAGTATAATAAAAAACAAATAAACTCTTAAAAAACAATTTTACACGCTGTTTTAAACAAGGGCGAGTAATATTTTGAAAGTACTCATAGGATTCGAAGATACAATTTAAGATATGATCAATGGTTTCGAACGCAAGCCCGTTCGTTAAGAGAGAGCCAACGTGATATCTTAAAAAAACTGTCATTAGACGGGTTGAAAGTTTTGATTTGATTCACAAACGTGTAACTATTTTTAATTGACTATTGACAATTAACGTATGTTGGGAGATTTTTTTACAAGAAATTTAACCAGTTTATAAGGTAGACGCATATACAAGGCAAAAATAGGCATTTGATAATGTTTTCATATGAATTTTTATTCAGCTTCGATGTAGTCTCTTTGTTTTCATATACCTTGCCATATTTCAGTGTTATCATATATATATATATATATATATATATATATATATATATATATATATATATATATGAGTGTTATATATATGCGCGATACACTTTAATTTGTGTACTTTATTTAATCCGTTTACCACATTTAAGGTCAGAATTTTTATTAGCAAAGTTTAATTAATTTTATTCCCTTTTAATGTATAGTATGTCTATACCTGAAGATGAGCGAGCAGGCTCGAAACGTTGCCTCACAATGTTGAAAGAAACGCTTCTTCATCTTTCTAAATTTTTATCGGTCTTGTCCAATTTTATTTTCCAATTTCTAGCATATTTTTGACTATTTTATCTCAATCTAACAGTATTTTTCACAACTCATGACATCATTTTTTTTTTCCAGATCTTCCATCGCACCCCCATAAAACAACTTTTCCTCCCAAGTCGATCAAATCGATATTTTGCCAACGCGTAGATAGGTGAACCAGATCGATAGCTAAGTGTCGCACATGGACCTGGCTGTCGTTCCTAATATCTCACCACAAGGTCCTCGGAGGAACGCAGGATTCCCTGGTGGATGGCTATCACCCAGTATACAATGCCATTCACCCTCAACTGATCGAAGAGGGAGAATGGACGATGCGAAGGGAGGAATTAGTTTCTCATTGATCGCATTCGTGGTATGAGATTCGACGCCCTGATATTCATCTCCCCAAACAAATCTATTCATGTCGATAAAAAGAAAAGTGATTTGGATAGTGATTTGTTGGTTATTCTTGTCGCTTAATTAACAAGGGATCTGTTTTCTAAAGGTCTCTCATCCGGGGGTATATATGGAAAATGGGCCCTCACACGGTCTACTGCCCTTGTATCTACTAGTGTGCTTTATTCTTTATTCTACGCCTCTTTACCTTCGATGTAATCTAATTTTGTATCAACTCATACATTCTCCACCCCACGTTTTATTCTTCTCAATTCTCCAAAGTTCACCCTTTCAATTTTCTGTTTATTCCCTCGAATTGATTCAGAATTTCGAAATGTTGGATTGATTGGCTACGTGCGGATTTTAAACCTTCAAGAAGGGACCAGGGACGAGGATCAGGGACCAGGGGTGAGAGCAGGAACTAGGGAGCAGCGACCAGGGACCAAGGAGCAAGGACCATGGAACAAGGAGCAGGAACCAAGGACCAGGGAGTAAGGACCAGGGATCAGCGACCAAAGACGAATAACCAGGAACCAAGGACCAGGGAACAAGGCTCAGGAACCATGGGTCAGACACCAGGAACTAGGGACAAGAGACCAAGGACCGGAGAGTAAGGACCAGGTACTAAGGAGCAAGGATCAGGAACCAGGGACAATAGACCAATGACGAAGAACCAGGGACCAGGGACCAAGGAGCAAGAATCAGAAACCAAGGACCAGGAACGAGGAACCAGGGACCAAGGACCAAGGACGAAGAACCAGGAACCGAAAACTAGGGACTGTGAACCAGGGATTAGGAACCAGGGTGAGATGCAGACCTGAGGTGGATATTCATAATGGCAAAAAACACTTTCGTCCTCGCCACTTTCCTGAATGACCCAGACTTTCTTCCCCAGGGTTTAAAAGGCCTCGAATGACTCAAAGACATTTTTGTCCAGAGATGGAAAAGGAGAGAATCCGAGAAGCGAAATTTAAATAAACGAAAAATGTTAACAAATTTAACTACTTTCTGAACTCACATTGGATAAATAACGTAAATAAAACCCCAAATATTTAAAAAGGATCCGTTGTCTTCTATGGGTCGTCTCTCCTATTATGATTTTCCTCGGTTTTAATTAATTAATTAGCATTAGGGTATTTAGGTATTGACCCCAAATGACCTAACTTAATTAACGAGGGAAATACAAACCTCGAAAGGTATTAAGGAGCACTGCATTGTACTTAGTGATGGTATGCGGTTGCTATAGCAATGACTCGGGCACTGCTTTGGGCACGCCAGGGAGGCCAATCTAACAACCATACATAGAACTGTATTAATTGGGTAATGGGTACTGTCACTTTCTTGGCTGTGCTGAAGAGTGTCCCCCAGCCGCGTTCAATGTAGTGTAATGGTGGGTATTTATTGTTTATCCTAACCTCACAAAGTAGGTAAGCCCCCCTCCCGTCCAACTCAATGATTTATTTTAAAATATATAACAAATACCCCTGGTCAATACAATATTCGGAGGAGAATAAGGCCAAGAGACCTAGGTCGCGTGCTCTCAATTACTTCAATATTTTTTACAAAACAAACAAACAAACGTATTATCAATTAACAAACAAATCATCTGACATTACGACCTTCAAAACTTTCAAAAACTCATTGAAAAATAAAATGGGTACCATCCGACCGCCAACCTACTGATCGTTGAAGTAACTTATAGAATCGCGTCCAAAGGACTAAAAAACACGAAAAGTTCAATTTCTCAAAGATTGTTGGTAATCCGATAGTTAAAACATAAAATGGTCTCTTTAAGGATTCAGAAACACAGTTAAATCGTGTAACCTTAGATTGGGTGTTTCGGGTCCTGTATAATTAGTTAAAACCATCGAATTGCCACTTTACATCCTGCCTCTAATATAATAAAGCTTAGGTATATTAACAATGCTTAATTTTTTAATTTACGGGTCCTATACAATTGGTCAAAACCATCAAATTGCCACTCTACATCGTGCCTTCAATAAAATAAAGCTTAGGTAAATTAACAATTCTTAATTTTTTAATTTACGGGTCCTATACAATTGGTCAAAACCATCAAATTGCCACTCTACATCGTGCCTTCAATATAATAAAGCTTAGGTAAATTAACAATTCTTAATTTTCTAATTAACGTTGAGAGAGTGATTTGTCATTTGTGAAGTATGGGCTAAAATTATCAACAACATTATAGCCAGGCTTAACGAAATTTTCCTTACAGTATTTTTTTATCACAAAGTATAGCTATATATTTTGGGGATCACCTGAAGAATCTGACCTCCAAATCACCATGGGAGGTGTGATTCTTTAGGATAGGCAATCTGGCGGTCAGATTCTTCCGTAGAATTCTTTTGGGGGGAAACTCTTTAGGAGTATCAATCTGAGGGTCAGATTCTTCAATAGATTACTTTTGGGGAGACTCTTCAGGAGAAGCAATTTGGGGGCATGATTCTTTAGTAGAAACTTTTGGTGGGAGATACTTCAAGGGAGGCAATTTTGAGGTCAGATTCTCCATTAGAATTCTTTTGGGGGGGGGGGAACTCTTCAAGAAAATCAATCTGGGGGTCAAATTCTTCAATAGATACTTTGGGGGGGGAGGACTCTTCTTGAGAAGCAATCTGGGAGTCAGATTCTTTAGTAGAAGCTTTTTGGGGGAGATACTTCAGGAGAGGAAATTTAGGGATCAGATTCTTCAGTAGAATTTTTTTTTTGGGGGGGGGGCAGGAGACTCTTCAGGAGAAGCAATCTTGAGGTCAGATTCTTCGGTAGAAACTTTAGGGGAAACATTTCAGGAGAGGAAATTTGGGGGTCAGATTCCTCAGTAGAATTATTTGGGAGGAGACTCTTCAGGACGATCAATCTTGGCGTCAGATTCTTCAATAGATACTTTTGGGGGGAGACTCTTCAGGAGAAGCAATCTCGGGGTCATATTCTTTAGTAGAAACTTTTGGGGGCAGACACTTCAGGAGAGGCAATTTTGGGGGTCAGAATCTTTATTAGAAACTTTTGGGAGGTCATACTTCAGGAGAGGCAATTTTGGGGTCAGATTCTTCAGTAGAATTCTTTGGGGGGGAGACTCTTCAGGAGGATCAATCTGGGCGTCAGATTCTTCAATAGATACTTTTGGGGGAGACTCTTCAGGAGGATCAATCTGGGGGTCAGATTCTTCAATAGATACTTTTGGGGGAGACTCTTCAGGAGGATCAATCTGGGGGTCAGATTCTTCAATAGATACTTTTGGGGTAGCATCTTCAGGAGAAGCAATCTTGGGGTCAGATTCTTCGGTAGAAACTTTTGGAGGACCGATTCTTCAGGCGATCCTATTTTTGTATCCAACTTACCGTATTAATTTCAGACATTCATAAATGATGACGTCATGGTACAACCTACTTAGTTTCTCTTACAGTCATTTAACAGAAACTTACCTCCGATCAGCACGAGCTTAATTATCGCTGGGAATTGGAAGAAATATTCGCTTAATGTGATACTTTCACGCAACTCTTAAATCAACCTACATGGAACCAAACGTTGAAATACACCACTTCGTGAGAAAGATATAATTAATCCCCCTCAACCTACCTCAATCATATCTGACGTGGTATGCTTTAATTATAAGGCCACTCATGAATATATCTCATGCGTCTTTATTTGAATGTTCCTATTTTAAAGAATTTAAAATTGAAAAAAATAATTGAGTAACGTAAGGTAAAAAAATATACGGTACGAAAAGAATCCTTATTTGATACCAAAGTAAGGGCTTCAAATAAACAACCCTACCTACCTGAAGGAAAGGGAAGCCACAATAACACGTGACACGGTACAACCTATGCCATTGGCGGGATAGTGTAAGAGAGGTTAGCCATGGTACCATAAAAAGAGAAGAGCTCTCGAATGCATAGGTTAGAACTGCTCCTATTATTTCATTCCTATTCTTTTATTCCAATTACTATCTCTTCTCTCTTTCTTACTCAATGTATGAGTCTTGTTTGGTCTTAGAAAAAAGACGAAATCGTTTGTGTATCATCTTTCCTTACTTACTATCTGTAGGAACTCTAGTCTGATATTGACGAAAGTTATTTTCATTAAATGTGGGCGATAGCTACTCTCGTAAATATAGTAATTAGACATTTAGTATCTTTTCGTGGGTGTTTCAGAATACTTCAGAAGGTCTAACAAAGCGTTCCAGGAGCGAAATAGGAAAAGCAACTTTTTAATTATCGGCTTGGGTCGATTTTTATGAGAGAATAATCAAAGTTTATTATGATATTTTCGCAATATAATTATGTTGGTCTGATTGAGCTACTGGGGTAAGTAAGGTTTCCGTTATTTCCTGAAATTATTATCTTCTTCAGCCCTTCTTCGAATGTTTGTCGTTTCGTAGCGATTACTTTGCATAGCAGCAAAGTAGAAAGTTAAGGATTAGATTACCAAGAAAATGTCGGTTTGAATGACTTAAAAAGCTTTATATGAAAAAAAATACTTTTCCAAGAGTAATATATTTTTTTTTTACCAAAAAAAGCTATTATAATTGACAGAGGGTAATTTTAAACTTTAAGTTGTAAGATGTTTTTATCAGTAAGTAGAAGGAAATGGAATTAATTCTTCTTCATGACTTCACACTATCAAATGTGTGATGTGACGAAGAACCTGATGATTGCCTTTGGTTTGGAAGTCCTCATTCATCTCCTATCTCCTTTACCATCCTAATATCACTTATTTCGCCTACTGAAACATCATTTCAATATGTACTATACGTCATGAAGGATTTTGAAACTGATATCAAAACCAGCTGATGTTTTATGTCTCTCATTCACCGGCAAGTTGCGGTAAAAAATAAAAAAAAAAATAAAAAGTGGTGTCTACCATTTAAAATTCCGAGAGCTCACCATCAGCAAATCTGGAAAGTAATAGGGTCTCTCTCTGTCAGATGCAAGTATGTGTATGTACACAACGATTGAATCAAATGATCGACATCAAGCAACGGTGCGATTTGTATTTGCTCGAGATAATTGCTACATACCCAACTTATCCGGTTCGTTAAAAATGTACGCAACAAAAAAAATCAGTCGAATTAAAACCCCTAACATTCAAATCAAAGAAAAACCCATCCTAAGTCCATTCTCCCTAGGGAACAATATGCCTCCAACTGGTCAGTTTGGATCAATTCATCAAAGATTTGCTTCACTTAGATCAACATTCAATTTCCCGCCAGCCCTAAAATGGGAAGAAAAAACGGCGGGGAAAAAAACTTCCATCGTACGGGATTTTTCCAATCACGTAAAATGTGACCCTTCCGAAAGTAAACAGAATGAGGTCAGAATGGCTATAAGAGGGATTCTTCGGGTTGGTCCATGTATACATTTTAAATTAGAACTTTCTTCTGATTGGTGGACATGTCCACTCCAAATAACTGATATAGCTTAATAATTCTACATACATTCAATATTTTATTTCAGGCCCAATTTCTATTTACTGTTCCCCTCACTTTGCCTTACCTTGGAAATCTCTCTTACTCTATCGTTAGGTAAAATGATACATAGACACATACATACATAATACAAACACTAGACGGAAAAATGGGAATGAGTAGAAGTTAAATTAAAAATATAGAAAGCATTTTCTGATATTCGCTTATATTTTAAAGGATATTTTGGGAGTAGGAATAGAAAACTTTAAGCAAAATAGCTAATGAGCTGCCCGCCTACATATACACAGCGTTTCATGTGCAAGCCGAGACATAAATACTTCTGCCCAGCATTCTGTAAATACTGGGCAAACATCAAATGCAATATTTATTCATTGGAGTGAAAACTCTCATCGAATAAATTGGACCGAGAGTTCTGCGATCGCCAGATCGAAAGATTTCTTTTCACGAAATCTTTTAGAATCTGTGATTATACAGCTTACTTCTAATTGTAATTTTAACCTCAGCCCCGGCATGTATTTTTTGGACCCTTGTATTACAAAAATGATCAAGAATGACCTTAAAGATAAAATCACTGACCTAATTATTAGCTTTTTCTAGTCATTCCTAAGGTTAATATATTTTCTGTTGTATTCATGATACTGTTCACCTCTTAGAAATTGTTTTTGTTTCGGCAGGCTTTTTTGTTCCTATATTGGTCATAGATGCGCGTTTATACTTTTCTAGTTATTCCTATGTTTAATATATTTTCGGTTTTATTTTTTAATAATTTTCATCTCTTATAAATTGTTATGGCTTCTCAAATAGAAGAATTATGAAATTGTAATCTTAATTTAGTTTGAACTCTTCCGTTTCAGTTATTCTTTTGTTCATCTTTGTTTTCTAAAAAGAATTGGAGTGCCACTATTTATGGCCGTTAGTATGTATATATATATAAGAAAGATCGACGTGACGTTCAGGATTTCAGAATCTTTACAAAGAAGTAATAAACGTTAGCAAATATATCAAAGCGAGCTAAGGAAATTGACTGGGAGAGTAATTAAAAACGGCTCCCAAATTACCAATCGCGAAATCAAACAAAAGCGACAGAAATAATTTAATGATTAATCAAGGCAGTTTAGTGAGCCAGAATTAGTCACATTTACACAAAGGTGTGTTTATGCCGAACCGAGAGAAAGAAAGTAAATAGTGATTCTCGACAGTAGTTATAATTTAATTCATTTCTTGCCTGATAGGTAATCCAATTAATTAATGAACAGCAAAGTAGCTAACTAGTTTACTAAAAAAAAAACCTCCTATTTTTGTCCATTTGGATCTTGTGTCCTTGTATAATATTTAATGAAATTTGTATTAAGAAGAGTTGTAAAGTTTGAAATGGTAAGAAATTCGACTCTCCTCTCGAGTTACCAAACCAAGGAAATGTTTCGCTGATAGTCTGCTCTTGTTTTTTTTTAATGTTCCTCAATATTTGATACAAGATAATCTTAATGGAAAAGTTTTGTTTAATCTATTTGAGTAGATTAAGCGAGCTAATCTAGCACACTGGTACAAATAACCTCGACTTCCAGAGATCCACTCATTCGGACAAAATCTGGTTAGCGACGGATACTCTAAGAAACATTTTTTTTTACTGAAAAAAAATTGTTAGAGAATTCTGTTTTATTTGCTTTCTTGAGAAATGTTACTGTAGTGAATGAAAAAAATTGACAGAATAATCTATACCAAACCAAAACAAAGTGAATCTTGATTCTGTAGAAGTTCAAAGACATAAAGCAACACTTGACGCACTTTTTAAAATGATTAGGAAGATATTTCTGATTTATTTTAACTTTCGAAAGAAAATGTGAAAAGTTTATCATCCCTTGGAGATAGGTTGGAATGTTAGATGGTCACACAATGGTAAGATTTACAGTATTAATGACTGCTTCATTCAAGTACTATCTGAAATTGCATATACAATATTTAGTATTTATTCATTTCCATTGGTATTTGGGGAAACCGGGATATTAGCTTGAAATTCTACATTAGTCGGATTTCACTCATAAAATTGAATGTAAGAAGAAAATTTCAACATGTTTACTTAGGAAGACATTTTAAAATTAAAGTCCATTTATTCTGTTTTCTCTATTGAAAAGAATAATTTATATAGAAAACTAATAAAAGCAAAACCTATAATTCTCAAACAACATGTTTCTTCTATTAGAAGAGAGTGAACTAAACAACTTTTAAAAACTATATTTTTATTTCAGAGCGTTTCGGAAAGGGCAAGAGAATGTAAAAGCAATAAAGAAATTTAATTTATTAAAGCTAATATTATTGAAATAGAATAATTGAATGACTCCATCGCCCCCCCCCCTCTCTCTCCCTGTTTCTCTCTCTGTCTCTGTTTATCTCTCTCCATCTCTCTCTGTCTCTCCCAGTCTGTCGATCTCTGTCTATTTCTTTGTCTGTCTCTCTGTCTGTCTATGTCTTTGTCTGTATGTATGTCTGTCTGTCTCTCTATTTTGCTGTATCTCCTAGTTTTATCAAAAGCCGAATGAAGGCAAATGTCTCCTTCCGCTGAATCGCTCCAGAATTTAATTTCCGCGTCTTTATTTGTCCTGTAATACGATTACGTCGATCCTTTGACATAGGATGAACACTTGCTATAATTCTTTTGATAAACATGAGTCAGAGGTACTCATGTTTAGGAATTCCTATGTGGCAATGGGCTTTGCTAAGGCAAAGAGAAAGTAGAGAAAATGATTGAAATTCCCACCCACTCATGGAAAAAAACATTTATTTTGGCAATTGGAGTGGTAAAGCCCTTAAAAAGGGAGTTCGAAAATATAAAAAGGATTAAAAGGTTTCATCTTGAGGAACACTTATGTAGGTAACGTTTGATGAGTCATTTCCTTGACTCAAAAGACTCAGTCCGTCACTCAATTGACTTAGTCACTTTCGGTACAATGGCCAGAAATTCGAAAATTTCACCCTTGCTAGACAGGCGTTTATGAATGAGACCAGGAGGCCTACCAGGAGGTATTAATCCTGTTTTGGGGACGCTTAGTCCCAGGATCAGATCAGGAATAGGGGTCACACAACGCCGCTACTCGCATGGAAGTTTATTATTATTATCGTAAATTTCAAAGTAACACCAGTAAACGTACTCTGTCCACCTTGTTCTTCCAGTAGGACGATAGTTGATTACTACCTACCCCTTCAAGTATCTCAGTAGGTGTCGTCATCTCAGGGCGGGTACCTGCACTTTCATCAAGGACGTAAGGATAGACATAGTCTTTCGATCGGTAGTAGAATTGTAGCTCCTGCACAAGGCAGAGTCAAGCCTCCGGCAAATGGATGGTACCGGATCTAAGTAAGTAGTCAAAAAGTGTAGACGCATCCTGATGTCTCTGTAGGAATACCTCTATGTCTAATTCTGTCTAACCACTTTACATAGAGTACAATTGAACTCTTTATTGCGTGTTTAAGAAGAAATTTGCTGGAAATTATGATAGTGTGGAAAAAAAATTATAGCTTTGAATATCTTTAATTTTTCTCTTCTCTCCACTGCAGCGATTATGATTGTTATAATTCGTAATCTGTCGCTCTTTACTGAAAACAACCTCACTCTGGGGCGTGTTTGGTAGTTTCTGAATGGGGGAAACCATCCTGCGAAGGATATTTTAAATCATGGCTCATTATTGAGGCATACAGAGTAGAACCACATACTTAGGATATGAAACTGCAAGGTAAAAATACAGGTATTCACCCTGCTTTATTTCCAATATAAATACATTGCTGAATGAATTTCTGGTGTTAGTAAATCATTAATCCCAGATCCTTTCTTGACTGTTTTTTTTATGTTTTACTAGTACAATTACACTGTTACATAATTTATGCTGTTTGGAAGATTTTAAGTGGGTGCTAAACTTTCCATTAGGGATCCATTGCTGATCTCAGTGGGATATAATTTAGAATGAATTCTAGCCCAATGTCGTTCTGTTGAATGGTCTTTTTTTATAGTAAGTTACTCGTTTATGCCGATTTTGTTAATTTTAACAGTTTTATTATAAATTAACCATTAATCTTTGCGTTTTGGTAGGAGATATTTGCTCTCTACGACATATCAGATCTAACGACCCATATTTATATTTGGGGGGAACATCTCGATAAGGAAGTTTTCCGCCCCAAAAAACCCAAATAGGATTTTTTTTCATTTTTTTTAGGAAAAGCAAATTGTTTTTCTCTTCTTTTCAGTACCATCCATTATTAGTCAAGTAACAAAAGAATTTCAGGTGGTCCAATACCTTTAAAAATATCTACCGAATCCTATCATCACTAAAACAATATGTGGTGACGTAAATAAATAATTGAAAAAAAATTGAGGACAGGCAAGTCTTATTAACAAATGAATTAATGACCCATTTGCATTATACTCTGTCTGGTGGCTAATCCATTAAGTTGAAAAGAAACATATATAATTTTTAATTCAGTTTTTTAAAGATACCTATTCATTTTTTAATTTGAATATTATAATCGCTACATACATATTTGATATATGACAAAGAAAACCATAAGTCTCACATTTAATATTGTATCGCATGTTAGCGTGTGTACTTCTGCATGTACGTTATGCGTTTGTTAATATGTATGCTATTATATTTCATCTCTCGTAAATTATAAAATATAGTTGTGTGATATAAAATACGCAAGATTTTATTTATTCAAGGATTTTAATTTATAATCTCCAATCCATTTGACACTTATCTCCAAAATATCCCTTTTCAACATAGCTAAAACATTTTTTTTTATCATTCAGTTGACATTTCGGTAAACAACACTCTACTAAACTGTTTTCAAAACAAACTTACCATTACACAATACATCAACTATTTTTTGAATGAAATTAAGATTCGATATGCCGAGGTGAACAGAGACGCAAAAGAAAATTGTTTGCCTTCGAACTCAGAGAAAACGGGACTTATTTCAGTGGCAAGGAATCGCAATTTACTTTAAGTCGCTTCGTATTGTTTTGGAGTCGGTCTGTTTAGACCAAGAGAAACGAATAGGTAAATTCGGGCACCGGTAACTGATATGTAATGTAAGTGAGAGCGTATGAATGCGTTTAGCGAAAAGGTGGATCAATTAATCACTTCTTTCACACCTTTCTCAACTGCGTGCGCTTAAAATACCAAAAACACCGCTTTAATCTTCTGCAAAACAGCATAAAGTGTAATCTTTAAGGGAAAATGGAAAAACAATGGATGATTTACGTTCCTTCCTTGCCCTTGACCATCAATAGAATATTTTAAAGATTAAATTTAGAGCGAAAACCAACGGAGGCATTCTTCGGCATAAAGTATGCTAGATCTATAAAAAAAATGAAGGAGGGAATCAAAATAGGTGGAATTTATATAGCCAAAATTCTTCCTGCTGACATTGTGGAAAATAGGGCAATTAGAACTCCAGATGTCAGCTGTTCAGAAAGATCAAATCACACCGCTAACCTTCCCTTCAGGTCTTCCTCAAAATTTGCAATAGAAATTTGAGATTTTCAGTGAGTTCAACGTGCTGTTCAACGGGTGTAATTCAACGTGGGTAAACAAATTGTCCCGGGAAGTAATGGCAGTAGAGAGTAGTGGATAATATCAAATGGAAAGCATGAATAGGGGAAGGGAGCAATAAAGAGGGGTATGATAACAGACCCTAATAATGATAAGAATTTTATTATGGTGTGTCATAAGATCACAGGCGTTCTCATATTGCTTAAAAGGCGCGTAAGAAGAGGTTCCTTTTTAGTTTGAACGAATAACAAGAACTGGCAGCTCATTCCACATTCTAAGAGCAAATATCGAGAAAGCACGATCAGTCGATCACGTAAGCAGCACCGACGACTGCGAGGTACAAGTGGTAATGGGGCAGGGTAAAACCCCACTACCAGACCCTAATAATGATAGGAATATCCTTAATATTGGAAGAGGAAAAATGATCTAGAGTGCTTCTGTGTGACTGTGAGGATTAACTTGAAGGAAAAACGAAGTTAGAACTGATTTCTTGGTTGATACATGGTGTTTCGAGAGATAGTGTGTGTGCTTGTTTGTATCAAATGGTTTTCTGTATATAATGTTTGTATTTTATCATTCCAATTTTGCATATTTAAGTCTAGGAAGGGTGAAAATGATTTTCTCCCATTCAGCAGTGAAGTTTAGGTAGGTGAGAGTTGGTTTACCTTTCTCTTGTATGAGATGTCCGTTCAAATTTGTTGGACATCGTCTATGTGACACATCCAAAACAAAGAAGTTTCCTGGGGGAGGATAGATTGAGGAAGGTTACTTTTGAAATGTTTCCCGAACAGGTTAGTTACACTGATGAAAAGGTGTTTGTGCCCATTGTGAACAAATTTTGTTTGTATGACGAGTTTGACGATTGCAAACATGGATTGGATCTGAGGGAGATAGAATTTCACCTCATTGTCCTCTAAAGGGTAAGTAATTAGTCTCCTACAGTTGCATGTGACATCGGGGGGGAGGAGTGAGTAATTTATATCCATTTTGTTTTGTTATTATTATTATTTTTTTAGCCTGCAAGAGGTCTTCGATAAAGGAGTATAAAGGCAAATTTCCACACCCGTGGGGGAGATTTTCAACTTCTGTTGTGGAAAAACCTTAAACACGATACATGATATTTGCCATAAGCAGCTATTTTCTCATAAAATATTGGTATCTAAGTTTCTAATTTTGAATTCATATTGACCATAACATTTGAAATACTGAATAATAAAATAAAAATGTATCCATGTTTGTGAATAAAGTATTTTAAACATTTTATAGATAATATCACATGTGGGTTTGAAGCATAGCATAAATTAGTGAGTTTATATAGGTTGTTACAATAGCGTTTGTTGTACAGCAAATAAACAGATTTCGAGCTACATAAATATAACACACAAATAAGTACCATTACGCTATACTTAATCGCACCAAACGCAGCTAAAGATAATAAGCATCGCTGGATGTTTTCCGGCTTAGGTCAAACTTCTCGACGGCTGTTATACCTTGTAGATTCAGGTGGTTCGGAATCCACGTTAATCAGTAGCCCCACTAAAAAATAAAGGCATGTCAATTGAGTTCATGTTAGTGGTAAAACTGCTACCATTAATATATATATATATATATATATATATATATATATATATATATATATATATATATATATATATATATATATATATATATATATATATATATATATATATAGCGGGTGTCCCAAAATTGAGCGCGTATTTTGATGAAAATAAAAACTTTTATGAAAAATTCTTGTTGAGCCATGTTTATCATGTGCAAATTGTGCTCTGCACAAAATTGTAGTGTTCCATGTACAGGGTGTCTTAAAATTAAATTTGTTTCTCAATCCTTTTCTAATCCCTTCTTAATGGATATTAAAAAGAAAAAAAGAATGTTTATTTTTGCGGCTCAATTATGATCGCGAAAAGAAAAAAAATCATAAAAAATAAAAAGAAAAGAAAAACTTTAGTTAAATTATTCAAAATGTGTTCCGTCCGTATCTCTACAAATTTCAAATCAATCTTTAGCATTGCGAAAAATAACGTGGAGTATTTCGGGAGTTATGTCCAGCACTGCTGAAGGTATGCGTTCTTTAAGTTCAGTTAAATTACTCATTTTTATGCTGAGACACTTTTGCTTTGATAACCCCCCTCCCCCCAAAAAAATATACGGGAGAGTTAAATCTGGAGAACGCGGAGGCCAAGGTCTAGCTCCTCCACGTCCAATCCATTGATTTGATAAGCGACTGTTCAGGTAATCTCAGACAATGAGAGAATAATGACAAGGTGCACCATCTGGTTGAAACACGACATATTCAAAAATGCTATCGTCAACAAGCTGTGGTTTTAAAAACTGTTGAAGCATATCAAGGTAGATGTTGCCTGTCACAGATGCTTCATCAAAAAAGAATGGGCCATAAATTTTAAATTTGGTTAGTCCAGACCACACGGTAACTTTTGGACAGTCTCTTTTTCCATTCCATGAAACCACTGAGTCTTTCATTTGACCAGATACAGCAATTGTGTCGATTAACTTTACCACATATGTGGAAAGTCACTTCATTACTGAATAAGATGTTATCTAATAAGTTTTCATTTTCATTTTATCTACAAATTCCGCACACCCTGCTGCTCGATTTGGATAACCGAGCAGCTTTTTCATAAGTGTTTAGCTCATATCAAGTCCCTGACTGGCCTTTCTCACCGAAGTTCTTGGTTCATTTTCAAACAATTGTCGAATTAGTTCAGTTTTGTTGGGGTCAATTTTTTTCTGTCCTCTTCCTTTCTCATCATGTACGAATCCGGTTCTTTTCAATTTGTTCACAAGCGAATGGATCGCGTTGTCTGTAGATCCAAGTTTTCTAAACTTTCTTTGGAACTTTTCTCGTACTTCATTAAATTTCGCTCCTCTGATACGAACTATCACACAAAAAAAATCATCTCTTCTGTAGTCATTATATTAAAGGGTTCTGAAAAGGATGAAAAACAAATTAAAATTTTGGGACATCCTGTACATGGAGTACAACAATATTTTTTTTATAAAAGTTTTCAATTTCATCAAAAGTTTGGGACCCCCGGTATATATACATATATATATATATATATATATATATATATATATATATATATATATATATATATATATATATAAAATAGTTCCCAGAGGATAAATTCCGATTATTGAGAGAAATAGAAAAGCTAACCGGTGCTAACTATTCGCTAGTAATTCAAAAATACAAAGAAACTATTACGGAGAAAGATCGAATGAGAGTGAATTATATATATATATATATATATATATATATATATATATATATATATATATATATATATATTGTAATACTTTCTTTCATTTCAGCCTTATCTTTGTATTTTTGTAATTACTAGCAAAGAGTTAGCACCGGTTAGCTTTTCTATTTCCCCCAATAATCGGAATTTATCCTCTGGAAACTTTTAATTTTATCCCTACCATAAGAAGTTTATTGTTTTCCCCAAGTGTGTGTAACTTATCTGCCTTCGTAAGATTTGCTCTAGTCGTGTTCATGTGTAACGTAAAAATACATCATATGTGTATAAAAAATAACCTTTGGTGTTCTATTTAAGATGCTTTCAGGCCTTCACACAATGGACATTTGAATGATGAGGGTAGAATGCTCGAAACTATGTTGGCACTGAAAAATACATATATTTTATAGATATAAATACCATTGCTTTTATTGCGTATTTAATATGTAGCTTCATTTGTTTTTTTCATCGTCTACAAATAAAAAAAACATGAATAAGTGAAGCCAGTTTTTGCTGACCAAAAAAGTCGCGTGGTCTCACTTATTCTGATTTATAAACTTACGACCTTCAAGACTTTCAATAATTCCCGAACTAACCTTGAGGACTTTGGCAATTATATCATTAGAAAGAAAATGTAAAACAACATAAGGGTTTCAAATTTCGTTAGAATCGGCCGAATAGTTATGTTATTGCCAAATAATTCCCCGGCTAACCTTGGGAAGACTTTCACAATTATATCATTTGAAAGAAAATTGAAAACAACATAAGGGTTTTTCTATTTCGTTAGAATAGGCCTAATAGTTATAATGTTATTGTCAAAACAAATTAATTCCCGGGCTAACCTTGGGAGGACCTTGGCAATTATATCATTCGAAAGAAAATGTAAAACAACATTTGACTTTCTCAAATTTCATTAGAATCGGCCGAATAGTTACAATGTTATTACCAAAACCCCCCAAAAAGCAAAACGACGACCGACCGACATAGTGAGATAGATATATGTAGAGTCACCCGCGACTAAGTGCACGCGATTAAAAAAGACATACGTAAAAATTGGAAATAATTTTTGTATCTGTATCCCGCTAGTTTATCTGGTCTGTTTGGATTATTGGTCTTTACCTAGGCAATAGTCCTTCCCTGTCGACTATCAAAACTTTTTCTCATGTTTTATCGGTCTCAGATGAACCAAAACAAAGCCTGGTCGTTTATTTTGAGCCGGGAGCAACCGAAATGCCTTTCTCCCATGCCTTACACGCTTCGAGGCATATCCTCTGAAGTTAATTGACATTTATTGATTTTTTAAGGATAAAAGTTTGGTATACGGGATATACACATCTTGGGCGTTAATAGGAGGAATGGAGGTGCAATTACTCAAAGAGTTAGTATTATTAAATAGAGTTAAGGAAAGGAGGGAGCTTACTAAGGCAAGGAAGGATATTGAGCGGTTGAGTTGTATTTTCTTTTATTTGCCCTTTCGATTACATTAGTAAGAGTGAATTGGGAGGGATTTTATGAACTAAAGTTAGGTGGTTATAGTGTTCAGGTAGTTCATTCAGAACTTAGTGATGACGAGGGAAGAATGGTTGGATGCAAGATTTTCTCTTGTATTCAAAAGCAACATCGGTGAATCATGTAAATGCAATCGATGAATAAGAAATCGGCAGCTGTAAACAAAGACTTTTACTGAAGGAGACTATTTTTGAGACTATTTGTCCATTCTTAGAGCTCAATGATGGTAAATTTGGGGGTGATGATGAGAACAGGGTTTAATATACCCCAAAGTAATATCTTTCAGTAAATGTCCCCAGGTACGGTTGCTACTTCGCATTCATTGAAAACTAGAAACAAACTATTTCACTACCGGATGGTAGATTCCTTAGTCTCGGCGTGTGAGTGAGAAGATTTATACCGCTTTTTCACACGGAAGTATCAAATATATTTCTAGGATTTTTTTCTGTCCACCAGACCAGCTTGATTGATGCCGGAAATGGTGGGAGCCTCGCATGGTGGAGTCTTTGGAACAATGGTTTAGATTACGTCTAACAGATGCCCACTGAGACGGGCATTGGGTATGAAGTTTGGATCAACCACATTGGTTAACTTTTTACCTTTCCAAACTTGTACTCCCAATGAAATATTAGGCCACATAATGAACCGATTTCTAAAAGAAATATAGAAATGCCGTCATAATTACAAACATTTATATCATTTCAACCAAAAGTCACAAATAAATTACCTTCTTCCCAACTGGTGGTCTCTTGACATGCGTCGGTACTTTTTTATCCTAAAATTATCATCATCATCACTAACTTTAGAATTTAAGAAGGTTTTTTTTATTATTTGAATAATAATTACATCTTAGTTTGGTTATGACTTATGTTTTTTTTATCGAAGTTCAGAAATAAATATAACGGCCGTATGCTAAAACAAATGTGAAATGCACATTTGAGCAAAAAACATATTTTTTTTATATATTTTACATTTTAGCCTTTTGCATATAATAAATTTATAAGTAATTGTGAAGCTACACTAAATCTGATAAAAGTGCATTTCACATTTTTCTTAGCATACGGCCGTAAGTATCGAAATTTTGTGAATTTTGTAAAACTCAAAGAATTACAAATGGTGAAGTTCAGAAAATTTATTTATATATATCTTCTTCTATAACTATTTTAGCAACGTGATATTTTGAAAGGGGGGAAATTTAGTTTAGAGTTCCTTTTTAAAATTATTATAATTGGTGAAGTTCAGAAAATTTCTAAAAATTTAACCATGGTTGCTTTTTTTTAGATTTTAAATTTTAATCTTAGTAGCGAAGCCATTGTCTGGTTCTCTTATAAATTTAATTTGACAATTGTTAAATCTGAAATGATGGTAAATGCTGCCAAATGAAGGCGAAAAAAACTTTAAAAATCTTTAACACGAATTGATTTTGTTGTCCCAATATTTTACATTGGTTAATACGAAGAAGACAAACGCATGTTTATATGATGAGACGTATACAATATTAGAAACTAAGGTTGGAGATTAGCCGCAAGAAAACACCCTGATTTTAAGCGCGTTTGCCACCTTTACCAAACAATGCCTAATTGAGAGAATGAATAACAAGTAAAGAAAAAACACTATACAAAGGTTAATTTGTATTTTTATACAGGTAATAATAATAAATGGATCGAGAGTAGACAATCCATTTTCGAGACACGCGATACAAAACTTTCAGGAACGTTTGACAATATAATTACTAGATTGCCTGAGTACTTTAGTACTCTTCCACTTAATCATATGATTATTGAGGCACATATGGGTATAGAGGGCAATCCATTCAGTAGATCGGCCCACATCAGAATAGTGTTGCTTCAGTCGGACACTGAGTTCATTAACCTGTCTCAGGTAGATTTCAGGGAAGTCCTTACATTGGATTTTATGAATAATGCCGGATGTCGGTGGGGAGGTTTAATACGCAGCCGGTGGTAAATAAAGTCATGTTTAAAGATAACATTAACGTTAAGCTCGCTAGAGAGAAGAAGCAGTGTAACAAATGATTGACGCTACGTTAAAATGTTTAGGTCTCAACGATTTTCTAGTGTTATTACAGTCATACAGGTTTTAATCCTCTTTCACCCCCAGGGAAATGTCATCTGTAGGCAGGTGTAACCTCACTGGGGTGATATCTCAAGGCTGTGTGCCTTCGAGTCCCCAACATCCCAGCATCCGTAGTTTGCCCTTTCGGCACCAATGGCTACAGGAGGATATTCAGCTATACATTGATGAAGTTGGATATTTAATATTTATTCCACAAGGGAATGTTAGATGTAGCACGGGAGGCATGCTGTAGCTGGAAGATTGCGTACCCTATATATCTTCCACACTTTTTCACTACATTTATCATCACCGCTTTCTTTACAAAACTCTACAAATTTTATACGTCTTCCTTAGTATTACACTTAAAAAGCCAGGGAAAATAATTTTTCCGTCTTACAATTTCCCCCAGAGCTCTTGCTAGCCGAGTGGATACGGCG
The DNA here is from genome assembly GCA_963969495.1 of Ceratothoa steindachneri. Classification (NCBI taxonomy): domain Eukaryota; kingdom Metazoa; phylum Arthropoda; class Malacostraca; order Isopoda; family Cymothoidae; genus Ceratothoa; species Ceratothoa steindachneri. The sequence goes on along the minus strand of OZ018317.1, from coordinate 160,713,327 downwards.
TTAGTCCGCTAACGTCACTGTACTGGGTTCGATCCCGGCAAGGGCGAACACATACGTCAGCGCACGGAGAGATCTGGCTACCAATCGGTGGACGCGCGGTGCTCAGCCCTGTATTCGGATGGGTAGATCTTGCACTTCTCATCCCACACAGAGACAGCAATGCTTTATTTCCTCTCCCGTCTTCGCAGCACAACGCACACTCCCTATTCCAAGGAATCTTGCCGATGGATATCTATATCCGCATACCTCTAACGCGGAATACGACCGAAACCAATTTTAGATATATTATCTCATCCCTTATCCAGAAAATCCTGGGGAACCAACCTTTATCTAATCTCCTTTCATTCTCTGACGAAGGGTTCTTCTTGGATTAAAACCATCTACTATAAACATAACCAAATAGGGCAAATATCCACCCTTCGGTTGTAAACCTATATCTGGTCACGTCTCTAGTACAAATAACTGGTCGTGTATTGTTATTATAGCCATGAGTGGTCACCTTCACACTGCACATGTCATGCCTTGGTCACGTTCTTCATTCATACCAGGCAACAGACCTTCACTTTTGCCGTCGCAGTACAGGGGATCGTTTTTGCCGTACACAGGATCGTTTTCGCCGTACACAGGATAGCTTTTGCCCACCCGTTAGAATACTTGGTTAGCGTGGGTGAAGACCGTCGCCCAGGCGTGCCCGTGTAGTATGGTGGCAGCTACTTATTGATGTATTACCCGCATACCATCACTACTTACATTGATGTTTTAATTATAACTGGTCGTCTATTTAGGATAATACATTTAGAAACAATTAAATCTGAAGTTTAAACCTCTTTCGACGGCCATTTTACCCTTCTATTCTGACCATTTTAGAGGCAATGGCTTCATTACTTCCCCCGTACGGCGGATAGGGGGGGGGGGCGGAGTTTGCGCTTCGCTACTAAGATTAAAATTTAAAATCTAAAAAAAAGCAGCCATGGTTAAATTTTTTGAAATTTTCTGAACTTCGCCAATTATGATAATTTTAAAAAGAAACTCTAAACTAAATTTCCCCCCCTTCAAAATATCACGTTGCTAAAATATAGTTATAGAAGAAGATATATAAAAATAAATTTTCTGAACTTCACCATTTGTAATTCTTTGGGTTTTAAAAAATTCACAAAATTTCGATACTTATATTTATTTCTGAACTTCACCATTTTGTTTTTTTGATATTAGAAATAATGATTAGAAATAACTTTAATAAAAAAACATAAGTCATTTGCCCACTAAGAACCCCCCCCTAATTTTTTACCCATCTTCAAAATCCCGTTATACAATTATAGAGTTAGTGAAGTGATGATGATGATGATGATTAGAATCGATAAATGAGAACCATTTTTTGACAGCTTCTAATTCTTCTAACCAATTTAGGGGCAAACAAAGAATTAACAGCTATTACCTCAGGGCAAATCGTCCGATACACCAAACTTTCATACTTAAGTGAATGTTAATCTCTTATCAGAAGGCATCGAGTCTCAAGATCTGTTCCATTCCCTTTATTAATCACTTTTTTTTTAATTTACTCATAGACGATTTACAGGGTAGGGATGAGTGAGTAAGGAAGAGTTTTACAGTCATTTCGATCTTTGGAGAGTATACTTGTGAACCGTATTCGTCTCGAGACAGTATCGCTTGTGCAATCTGGCAACGTTGCCTTCGTTTTGCGATTGGGCTTAAATAAAGGAGGGAAGCATTTCACGGTAATGACTCACTTAAGAGGAATAAAGAGGATAAAAAAAAAGTTTAACGCAAGGGGCGAGGGACCTCTCCTGTATTGAAGGCCACACTTAATAGGCAAGAAGCCCTGTTCACCACCCCTGCTTTCTTTCCTCTCCCGTCTTCACAGCACAATGCACACACTGTTCCAAGGAATCCTGTCGATAGGTATCTATATCAGCATACCTCTGACGGGGCCACGATAATTCCACCCGAACCCTGTTTGGTGTCAAAACATAACATTTCCTGGACCTCTGCCCTAAAGAGGACCTGCCCTGGTACTTTTGGGTTCACCAGCGATTGTCATACTGACCTTTATGTTTATTTCATTATTCTTTCGGGATTCGCCTGAATAAAGGCCAGTTGGTGAACCACTACTTCTACTATTCGGTTTGAATTGGATAACTTGAACCATACAGATAATACTATTTTTCGGCTATGTGTAACGTATGTGTGTATGTATATAAATGCCGAAAGAAATGTCGATTCAACGAACTAACTGAAAAGAACGAAATGTCTCGAGGGCTCAAGAAGTGCTCTGTATAATTAACTAAAATAATTGAATTTAAGACTATCTATTTTGTATCGCCGGTTATAGGTGGAAACAGGGCGGTAAATACTCCTTAATAAATGAGTTTGCGCCATTTTATTAGCTTTTGTGATAGGGTGTGTTAAATTCGCTTTAAATATTCATACAAATAATAGTATATTTACTTAATCGTTGCAATATTTCATGAGATTTTTCCTAAGCCCGTTAAGGAGATAAACTACATTGCATTTCCTGTTATAACAACCGAAGCTAAGAAGATGATGACTTAAAAACAGGGACCATCCGAAGGTAACAAATCTTCATCTCTGACAATAACCTCTGATCTAAGTTAACCTAACCTAACCTGCTCAATCCCTGCTCTTTGAAGAGTTACCTTAATGTAGACCTTGAAATAATGATATACTACCTCTTGTAGGGGAGGAGAGAGAATAACGGCCCGTTGATTTATGAATACACGCGCATGAGGGCCATCTCTAGCGCTTAATAATCCCATGAGTAGGATGATCCTGTATCATATCTTGGACCGGTCATTTCCGATCTGTAGACAAACGGTTAAATGGCTTATAAAGTCTTGGCACTGGGCTTTGATGGTTTGAGTGTGGTAGGAGGTGTAATTGGAGCTGTATGGCTCAGGAATTGAGCGAGTAGAAAAACCTCCGGAGGTCGGAGTAAACGAAGAAGAGAAGGTACGGTTGTCTGACTGATTCTACCACCCTTCTACCTCGTTTCTTCCTCTTTATCTTCTTCCGTGATGATGATGATGATGATGATGTCCACGAAGATCCCTCGCTCACTCTCTTTATTTCCCGTGTGGCAGAAAGAAATGTGTGAGAGGTGTCCCATGATTTGCATTCTAACACCAAAAACCTTTTGTTGTGAAATAATGTTGACCCTGTCTAGTACTTAAGTGAGCGGGATACTTTATTTTTTTGCCCTAGTATGAAGCTGGTAGCAAGTGGAGTAGAGTGAAGTGAGCCAAATTTGTACTCTTGTGAACAGGTCGCCATCCATGGATCTACTGTTCTCTTCATCTCTAGCGTCGACACATGCCTAACCCGTCTGATTTACGAAGACCGCTTAACACATTAGTAGATTAGGTAGTTTGGGCTGATTCTACTTTACCAGGGACTCAAAACAAAAAGACGTCACACACACAGACAAAATTTGCACTTAAGGCAGGGGTGATGGTGAAGTAGGACCCTAACTCAATTCTCTACCTGCTACTTAGCTCATATATGGCACCGGTTGATGAGATGGACCTCTTGTTCACGGACAAACAAATTAATTTATTAATTTCTTTACTGTTAAATTATATAAAATAATTAAAAAATAATTAAATGGGAGAGGAATTCTCTAATAGTGGTGCTGGGGGAGGGAGGATTGAAGTCATATTTTAAACATTTAATTGAAAGTTTATGCATAAATTAAGAAGTTGACCTTTCGATGGACGAACTTGACCTTTCTTATGACCTTGACTCGAATGAACACTCATGTAAAAGGTTCACCTCAAACCGATTTTGAACAAAGATCCTCATGAGATATGTTCTAATGAGTGCCACATGTCCAAGAACGAACCCGACTGAGATTCTCCTAAAAGTAATTCTTGGTGACCTTCAAGAATTATTCTGTAGCAGATGAGCTCTTTGTTAGAACTTGTTCCTTGAGATTAATAATAAGGCTTTAGGGTACCAATTTTAGCGAGGATGTATCTTTTATAGTCTCGTTCCACCATGACACTCTCAGTTGTTTTACCAAACACGTGAATGGCTTAGTTGATTTAAAAAAAAAAAAAATTCTCCTGGGAACGAATCTCTCTTCCCTGTCATAACCAATGACAAATTTTCGGAGTCTCACAAACAAGGTTTGCGTCAATAAATTCCAAGGAATTTTCAAGTCGGCTTAACAGGCAATGAAGAACATTTACATATATCGGTTTCTTGTATCGGTTTAAACTCTGGTTCAGGAAAAGGATCGATAAAAAATTACTAGATTCTCACATGTTCGGTTGACGAAAATAACAAAAGATAAATAAGATAAAAAATAAATAGGTGAGGAACGGAATTTCGTCGTAATCATAGGGCGTTATGAAACTTCACCTCGATGGTTTCAACTTTTTAATAATTTAAAGGGTAAATTCTCCCTTGAAAACAGAGGCATCGTTAGCTGAACTAAATCCTCTTTTCAAATAACATAAATTCGATTAGGATGCCACATCACCACATCTGCTCACTTAAACACAGATACACACACACTGTGACACATAATTCTCTTATGTATATATTTACATAAACTTGACGTACACACCTGATATTAGATGCACACACTGGGAGCCAAAACTAGCGTTCAGTCTTTCCTTGTGATACGGGTTTGAACTAAAGCATGGATGGAGGTAGAGGGAAAAAAAATCTCTAATCATAATTAGGAAGATCCCGTCAATTATAATTTGAGCTGTCAATTGTAAACAGGAAATCGAGACTGGGTGGAATTCCAGTTCAGTCTCCGAGAACTGCCACTATACAGTTGTAGAGTCGCTGAAGAATTATCACGATGCAGTTGTTGAAGCGAAGAAGAACTGCCACGGTAGAGTTTTATAAGCGATGATCTGCCACGTTACCGTAGTAGAAGCGAAGAAAAACTGCTATGCTACAGTTGTAGAAGCAAAGAACTTCCAGGGTACAATTATAGAAGCGTAGATTTGCCACGGTACATTTGTAGAAGCAAAGAACTATTAAGGTACAGCTGTAGAAGCCTAGATCTGCCACGGTACAGCTGTGGAAACGAAAAAGAACTGCTACGATACAGTTATAGAAGCGAAGATCTGCCACGTCATAGTTGTGGAAGCAAAGAACTAGCACGGTACAGTTGTAGAAGCGAAGATCTGTTACGGTACATTTGTGGAAGCGAAGAACTGCCGCGAAGTAGTTGTAAAGGTGAAGAACTGCCACGATACACTTGTGGAGGCGACGAAGTTGTTGTCGTTGTTTATATCTGCCGAGGAGCAGCTGACATCTCTGCTTCCTCCGACCGCTTGGGAGATTACGGGAGAAAGATTTGATCGTCCGGTCTGCGCTGTTAGCTCCGCCATCACCTCAATGAAATGAACCTGCGCATTCTGTTAGGCTATCTTGAGGGACCAGGTTAGAGTTGAGAGAGGCTGTTGCATGCTGTGTGATTTTTATAGCCCTCTGCCTCTGGTACAGACCCTTGTAAACAGATAGGAAGTAGAAATGGTCCTCATCCCACGTTAAGCTGTAGCTCCCTCCCCCCCTGAGATGTCAAATCTACTAAAAAAAGCGCAGACGCGTGATAAAAACTCACTAAATTATTAATTCCTTCTATTAATAAACGTGTTTTAAGGTTAAACTCATTTATGGACACACGCTCAAAACCTGCCATTTTGTCACTATTTTTTTCTGGTCTGTTTGATTGTAGGGATCCAATCATAGTGAATTTACAATTCATCCAATCAAATAATTGAAAAAAGACAATGTTAATGCGTAAGGTTGATTTAAGAAGGCAAGAAGGATTAGTAAACTTGCCTTTGGTGAATAGAAACGTTGCATTTAGTCTCTGTAAACAAACTGTATTCCTTGGAAGGAAGATTAACACTGTCAACAGAACTAAATCGTGTGCTCTCGATTATTTAAATAATTAAAAAGAAAATAAATTAATAAACGTATTATCAATTAACAAAAATATTATCTGAACTTACGACCTTCAAAACTTTCAAAAAATGGGACACTCCGACCCATAGTTAGTTTTGTTTGAATAATTCCCGGACTAACTTTGGGAGAACCTTGGCCATTATATCATTCGAAAGAAAAGGGAAAAACAACATAATGTTTTTAAATTTAGTTAAAATCGGCCAAATAGTTACGATTTTATTGCCAAAGAACTTATTAAGAAAGTAAAATGATTACCAACCGACCGACGACCTACGGACCAACATAGCAATTCTATGTAGATGCGACTAAAAAAAAATAAATGATGATTTACTGATGCCAAAGCGCGTATATGGATATTCAAACTTCACGGGATTTACTGTGAATCAGGTGTATTTATTTACGAGAGGAAATGAGACAATGGGAAGTGTCTCTCACTAAAATATGGATGAAGATAAATTAGTCTTTGTTTAGTAAGGAAATAGCCTCGATAAATAAGCGTTAACATTATGTAAATCAATTCCTGAACAATGACATTTCTCTTGCTATGTTTCGAATCCATTGTCTCATTTTTCACGGCTAACAAAGAATACGCATCTCGCTGGAAAGAGACTTCCTCCATATCCACGAACGTGTATATAAATAGGCAAATGCTGTCAATTTGTTATACGAGTGTGGGAGAGAGAGAGCGTTAAACGCAATTATAGTCCATTATAATATGGCGCTTGGTTATTCCGCGGTCGACGTAAATTAGTCGGTATTCAAATGATATTTATAATCCTTCATGTCTTCGCCTCGTTTGGGTGTCCAAGTGGGGTAGTTTTGTTAGTTGACAACGGCATTTAAGACGTAACTAAACCTAGTCTGCAACCCATCGAGACAAACATGGGTGGCATTTCAGCTTAATATTTGGAGTCCGTCGCAGAATTTTATCGATAATAGTGTGGGTTCTTAGCCTGTTTTTTGTTTTATTTTTTTCAATCCTAGTTTTTGTGCGTCTTTGCATGTGTGGAGCTTTCGCGTCCTGTCTCAGTCGGGTCGAACGTTCAAGCCTTCGCCCTCAGTGCTGTGTCGTTCACTCCAGGCTGATATATTTATCTCGGTTGCAATGCCGCTGCGGTTAGTTCTCTAAATTGGATCTTGTGAGCTAAACCACAGCAAAGATTATTATTAGTAATTAAAATATTTGTGAGGAAATTAATAGTCTCCTATTATTAATAGTATTTCGTGTTACTTCTTCATTTATTCGGGTAGGTGCATAAATTTTCGTTCAAAAGAGAGGGTGCATTAGATAATCAAGACACAAATTACGGCTGTAATGACTCGACGAAAAGGAAACGATTATAAGCAAAGCAAAGGACGAATGTCTCCTTATCAATAATTATTACGGAGATAAATCGGGAATTAATGTTTTTAAAAATTAGCCCGATCGGAAACGAACGAAGGGGAAGTGTACCAACCACAACAACAACAACGCCAACCTAAGTTAAAAAAAGAAAGAACAAACGATGGTCTCCCTTCCTTCCCTTCGACCCATCACGTTATAGAGAGGTAATCGCAAAACAAAGCATGTTGCTCTATAAATGAATATTGCCATACGGGTGAATCAGCTCTTTCGGAACCCTAATTATGAGCCTTATTGATAATGATATTTGCCGAGCCTCTTCTATGCAATAACACCCAACGTAATATAAAACACCCCACTTCACCTCGGGGACTTGGGGTGGGGGATGAGTGACCAGAGGGGGGAAGGAAGGGGGCCCAAACAGGAAATCTTTCCCTCTCGCCCCCAATAAAGGGCGCCGCGGGTTATATACCTCAAAACGTTTATAGCAAATTAACGTCCGTAATTCTAGCACGGTGACCCTCCTTCTCCGCCTTCAGCCGTTCTTTTTTATTCTTTTTTTAATTATTGACGGAGTTAAAAGAACGATTAAATGTCGAATTGAAGCAAAAAAGAAAGAGCTTAATGATGGAAGTGAATGCTAATTAATAGAGGAAGTATAAGGCAAAATACGATAATTACTCAATCTGTATATAAGAATAAAGAGCGAAAATTACCCATGTCCAAAATTTTTGTTTAGGGCAATAAATTAATAAATAACGATGATATATATATATATATATATATATATATATATATATATATATATATATATAAGCAAAGTGCGTAGAAAATCTCAAATAAACAATGGCCTTAAACGGAATGCTAAAAAAAACAATTGAGCCAAAGTGCTTATCATCATCATCATCATCATCATCATCATCACTAACTCTATAATTTTAAAAAAGGATCTTTTTGAGTATTTGAATAATAATTTCATCTTAGTTTGGTTATGACTTATGTTTTTTTATCAAATTTATTTCTAATAATTCTTTTATAATATCAAAAAACAAAATGGTGAAGTTCATAAATAAATATTAGCATCGAAATTTTTTTTAAACTTAAAGAATACAAATGGTGAAGTTCAGAAAATTTATTTTCATATATCTTCTTCTATAAGTATATTTTAGCAACGAGATATTTTGAAACGGGGGAAATTTAGTTTAGAGTTTCTTTTCAAAATTATTATAATTGGCGAAGTTCAGAAAATTTATAAAAATTTAACAAAGGCTGCTTTTTTTTAGATTTTAAATTTTAATCTTAGTAGCGAAGCGCAAACTCCCCCCGTACAGGGGGAGTGACGAAGTCATTACCTGGTATATATGTATATATATATATATATATATATATATATATATATATATATATATATATATATATATATATATATATGGAATGGATAACTAACAAAGTAGCCCGTGAGGTTCACAATGAATGCAATGTCCCCTTATTATATTATTTTCACTTGTAGTTATCCTTGAGAATCAACTGAATAAAGTTCGAAAGTACTTGGAAGCACCTTTTCATTTTTCCTGCGCGACATTGCATATATATATACATATATATATATATATATATATATATATATATATATATATATATATATATATATATATATATATATATATATATATATATATATATATATATATGAAATAAGTTATTTCACTTTTAACCTATTTCATTATTCAATTATTTAACCTTTTCGCTTAATTTACTTGCTCACTTATTTTACTTTTTTTTACTTATTTAACATTTTATGTATTTCACTTATTTCTGTTTTCACTTATTTCAGATTTTCACTTATTTCACTTTTTCACTCATTTCACATTTTCACTTATTTCACTTTTTCACTCATTTCACATTTTCGCTTATTTCACTTATCTCACATTTTCACTTATTTCACTTTTCAACGAAAGAATCTTCTTAAGAAAGACTTGTATCACCCTATGGAACCATTTTTGAACTTTTCTAGTTTTTATATTTTGCTACTATGTAATCTTCTACCCTGTAAAGTCACTGATTCTAACTCTTTCAGTCCTTCCACGTAATCCATGTTCCTAAGGCTCCGATTAGGTTTCGTCCCTTCGATTAATTCACTATCTCCGACCATTTTGGGACTTAAAATGTCGCCGCTGTTTTCCAAAATTGTTCTCAAAATTAAGTAAGGCTAAATCTGATGATTTTTAATGTCTCCTTTATCCAGGAACAATTTGATGCCTCAGTGAACAGCCAACGGCGTTGGATAGCATAAGGAGGAATGTTTGACTTCAGAAAAAGTTAGCTTAGATGGAGTAATGGAAGCTATCTGAATATTAAAAAAGACTTGCTTGTATTATAATGATTGCACCAAGTATCAAAATGTTGAGTATCGCTCAATATTATGTTAACACTGTTAAGGCTGTGAGACGTAACATGGAAAGCTGTAAAGGAGACTACAAAGCCGTGGATAGCAGGCGTTCTGACTTAGTGCGCAATTCAGAATTTACCCCAAAACTACAATAGAAGGTGATCGAAAACCCGAACAAGGATATTCATGAGTTGGAAGAGAGATGGGTGTTGGAGACAGCACCTTGAAGCTGGTCCTGAATGAGAACTTTCGCTAACCCTCGTACAAGAGGCGGAGGGGATCAATTCTGACAGCCAAGACCAATGAGAACCGCTTGACCGAGTCAAAGAAGCTACTGAAGAAGTTAAAGCAGCCTGTTGAGCGTCTAACTATGGGGTTCTTCTCAGATGGAAGGAATTTCTGGCAGGTTTAGTTGCACAACATCTAGAACAACAGTTGGCTTGCCTATAATCCATGCGACGTTCAACCCATCATGAATACCAAGTTTCCCTAAACTGTGATGGTCTATGGTTGTCTCCAGTGAGGGTGAGGCCATACCGCCGCATATGTTTGGCAGGGTCTTAAGCTCAATTCATACAGCTATGTGGAGATGCTGGAGATTTTGGTCAAACACTAGTTGGACATGGTTGCTGCTGAAAAGCCAGACCTCCGGAAAGAGTCAGAAGTGGTTGTCGGAGAAGTTCTATGATTTCACCAACCCCACTTTCTGGCTTCCTAACTCCCCGTATTGTAATATCCCATGCATTAATGTGCGTAACAATTTTGAAAAGGAAACAAACTGCTCTGACTGCAAACACCAAGGTCAAACTGTTAAGTAAAAACAAGTAGGTGTTCGAAGAGTCCAAAATCCAGTGGGCCCGAACCCTCTCTACTCTCGTTATTTAGCCACACACCGCAGGCTTTATTTCGCCTCTCTTGATTCCTCTCAATTCCAAAAAGTTATATTCACCTCAACCTACCCCATTTGCGAAACCACTACTACCCTATCGTCTCTTCGCACATTCACACTGCATCGACCAACTTAGCAAGCAATGTACTTAGCTCATCACGACTCATTCGAACGTAATTAGCAAGTTCTTATGTGTACGGAAGAGCGATTACAGGTGCAATAATGTACACGGTTACTTTATTCTTGTGTTGATTCTGAGCCTCACTCCACTTTCTTTTATATGGAAGCGGTGATCCAATGACACTCAAATTGTTTAAATGGAACGAATGCGACCATTTTATCTTCAATCTAAAAAGCGCTGTTCCGCATCGAAGCGTTCAAATATTCAAGAAATATACCGAATGAAAACTTTTATTTACCTTCCTGTATGTGTCCATCGATTCGTACACACGCACACACATAATATATATATATATATATATATATATATATATATATATATATATATATATATATATATATATATATATATATATATATATATATATATATATATATATATATATATATATATATGTGTATGTGTGTGTATGTGTGTGTGTGTGTGTGTGTGTGTGTGTGTGTGTGTGTGACTCGGAATCCTAGAAAAAAATTAATTTAGAACTTAAAATATTTTATTACAAAAAGCTAAAAACAATTTAAGCAAAGGGCATCACGTGTAAATAGTTCGTCCCTCCTAAAACTAATGAGCATAGGAACTTTAACTACAGGTGAATCGCTCATCCTCAAAGGTATCATTTGGATCATCGAGGACCAAATTCTTCACTTGTCCCAATGTTACAAAAATATGAAATGTGACCTTGTTAACGAAGGTTACGTTTCTTCAAGAAAATTTAATTGAAATGAAAAAAAACAAACCCTGATTAGTTTTGGAATGTGGAACTATATCAATGATTTCATAATTTTCATAAATTTTATATGGAATCTTTAATTTATTCACGTCTCCTTATATAGGGATTTTCAGATACGAGGAAAAGGTTCCGGAAAAAAAGTTCAACTTATTTGATCATAAACATGACTCCATTGCAGGCGAAACATTTGCTCTATTCTCAAATCTTTTGCCATATTTACTTGCAAATATTCGTCATTTCTTGCCGTGGCAGCATCGGTGAAAAGCCAACTCAAGACAACTTGCTTTATTAAAGTCAACCGAATTAAAGAAATTATTAAACTTAAAAATTCTCATTAATAAAAAGACATATTGTGGAATTAAATAAATATTCAGGAATCTAACGTACAGATGACGGATTTTTCGTTCCCATCTTACCTAAACTTTTACAGATATTTAAGCAACTACTCTCTTACGCGTCCAGTGAGAAATACCAGTGTCGGAGATGAAATAATGACTATGTAATTCAGTCTCTTCGCATATATAAATATATATATATATATATATATATATATATATATATATATATATATATATATATATATATATATATATATATATATATATATATATATATATGGTGCGTAAGGTATTTGAGGGCATATGTTATTTATACTATAGCAGCATATTATTTGACTTTATATTTTATAGATTTCAGAAATGTCAATGGCAGACCCTATGCTTACACACGAAATGAAGAGGCCCGCAGTTATTGAGGCTATAAAGGCTGAACATAGCAATTTAGAAATAGCACGATTTTTAAAAGTCGCTAGATCCTTCGTCTACAAATTTTGCAAGGATTTAAAGGCCAAAGATGGTTAAGCCACGGATCGAGAATGGACGAAAAGGAAGACCTTATGTTTTTCAACGAGACTCGGCACCATCACACAAGGCTCAAGCAACGCTGCAATGGATGGCGGAAAATTTTCGTGATCACATAACCCCTAACATTTGGCCTCTTAGCTCCCTACATCTCAATCTATTGGACTACTATGTATGTAGCGTAGTTGATAAAGAGGTTTATGAGCACTTTCATAACAATAAAGAATCCCTAAAAGCCTCCTTAGTCAGAGTAATGTCCAATATGATTGAGAACCACCTGAGCCTAGCATGTAGGCAATTCAGACATCACATAGAAGCCGTTATCGAAGCTGAAGGAGACTTTATTAAATAAAATGACAAAAAAATATGTTTATTCTTATCCTTTTTCAGCAAAAAAGACATTATTATCCGTTTCTAAGAGTCATTTTTTGTGTAAGTATAACTCTGTCCTCAAATACCTTACGCACTCTCTCTCTCTCTCTCTCTCTCTCTCTCTCTCTCTCTCTCTCTCTCTATATATATATATATATATATATATATATATATATATATATATATATATATATAATCTGACAGGAAATACTGCAAAAGAGTATAGAGACTATCACGGCCCGGCACTCACGCACATCCGCGTGTACTGAAATTGCCTGAGGAATAAATTACGATATTTTCTTATGAAAAACGTCTTCTGCAATTTAAGAGGAAGCCGAAAGGTGTTTTCATCCGTTATGATTATTCCGACCGTCGTCGTGGATCGGCCAATGAGACCGAATCCGCATCGAGTCATTGCGTGACATCCATAAAGGAAAGGAGAAGGCAACTTCCGAATACCGTACGCTATAATCTTGTGATTACGCATTCCTTGACCCTTGCCGCCTTACGCCAAGTGGGTAGACAAACAAACAGACAGAAAGAGAGAGGATGGGGCGTGGAGAAATAACGCGTTATACAGTGGCGACTATACTGGAGTTTTACATTCAAATTATTCGACTAATTAAACGAATTAATGACTATGGACAAAGTCCATAAATGAGCAATTAGTGATGTTAATTAAGCGAATAGGGTAATTTCATGCTCACTAATTAATAGACACACACATGCAGAAAGATATATCGGATGCAATGATTGACATGACTATGGGGTACTTATTGTCCCTAATAATATGTTTACTTTTAAATTCTTTGTCGCGAAGCGATTCTTTGTTTCTTTCAGGGCGATCAAAGAGTTGAATATTTAAAGAGCAAACATCCGCATAAAGAGCGGAGTTATCCTGTTACAATTCATGTAATTATCTCATGATTTCCATCATTCATGGTTTTCGATTTCTTAATTACAACACTCAAATCATAAGAACTTGCTTACTAGTTAGCCTCAGGGGAAGTTCCTTCGGATACGGATTGAAAAATCTAATGATTGGGATTTCTGCGCGAATCCCTTTTACTCGTCTCTCCTAGGCAAGACTTTTAAAGAGTTCCATATTGTTGCTCCCAAATTAGAGACACGTCAAACTTAGTGAACAGTGAACACTAATTTTCTGTGCGACCCAAGCCAGACGGTAGAATCAACCGTGATGAGTCGCATGCGTGATTCTAGAATCATCTTTTTACACATTTTGATCTTCATAATTTCTCGAGTCCATAATCGAACAAATAGTCGTAATTTTTGTAATTGTCCGCTGCTGCACCATTCGATAATTACATCTATGATTCGTATTTTATTGATGAAACTTTGTTAGACTTAATGTCATCGAATTTGAATTGTAACTAGAAAAATAATGTGTATTTTAAGTGGTAATTATTATTATAATGAATGCGAAAATTGTATCCCAAATCAGGACAAAAAGGAAATAACTCTGTGTCAGAACCAGGAAATTCTTCGGTATTGAGCCAATTGTCAGATTTTATTGCGCCTTTGGAATCCCTCATTAGTATCGTTCCACAATAAATGACTTCAAATGATCAAGGGAACAAAATATAAAAGAATTTAATAAAACCCAATGCAATCCAACAAGGACTAGAACAAAAACTTAATAGTTATTTCATAGTAAAAAAGCATTAACTTTAAATAAAAAAATATTAGTATTCTCTTGTTCTGATCTTTCGAATTCACGTCTTAGAATTAATCCATTATTTTCCCTCTTTTTATACACACCCATACATATGATAAAAACACACGTATCTACTTAGCCCCTCCCCCTCCTTTAAATTCATTTCTTATAAAAAAATGGTTGGTAGATCAGGATTGACATAGGAGTATCAGATGCTCTCGACTATTCTCTCTAGTTATAATCTTGGTTGGTAAAGTCTTATCATCATCATCATCATCATCATCATCATCATCATCATCATCATCATGACTTCACTAACTCTATAATATAAAAAGGGGATTTATTTGAGTATTTGAATAATAATTTCATCTTAGTTTGGTTATGACTTATGTTTTTTTTATCCAAGTTATTTTTTAAAACCCAAAGAATTACAAATGGTGAAGTTCAGAACATTTATTTTTCTATATCTTCTAAAAATTATTATAATTGGTGAAGTTCAGAAAATTTATAAAAATTAAACCATGTCTGCTTTTTTTTTTAGATTTTAAATTTTAATCTTAGTAGCGAAGCGCTAGCTCCCCCCGTTTGGCGGAGTGGCGAAGCCATTGCCTGGTTTATATATATTTTCAAACAAATGTAAATATAATCAAAAGCAAAATCATCAAAATGAAATGTGTTACTGAATTAGATTTATTGTTTATGGGTGGATGTGGAGAAGGGGGATGGGGTTGTTTAGCTCATTAAAAAGTACACAAAGAACTAGTCAATTAATAAGGGATTTTTTTTATGATGGCCATTTAATAAAGAAAAACTAAAGGTAATTGGTATATCATAGTGCTTGCATTGGATTTAAGAGATTTAAATCTTAATCTTACATAGATTGTAATTGTAGATCAGGAGAGACTCAAGAGCATCGAAAAATAATAACTAAGGAGAGATGAAAAGAGAGAGAGAGACGGGGAGGACGAGAAATTGACAGTTATTATACAAAAGAAAATAAATTTTATTAATGGCTGTTGTGGAGTAGTGTATGGCAGAGTAAATACCATTAATGGCATTTTAGCTCATTGGGGTTTGTTTTTTTTACATATAAATCGTTTTAAATTTCTTGTTGCTGAATGACTTCAGCTCCCTTTAAAAATAATGGTATACCCAAATTACAAAAGGAAGAATCTAGGAGTTTGAAGTGCTTTTTATTTTATGTCTTTTTTTGGCCTATATATCTTTCGTACAATGCCAAGCTCTTTATCTTGTCAACGAAGCTTTAGTAATTGCATTTATAAATACATTTTTAAAATTTATTTCGAAAGAGTGTTTAACGGAACGCAATGAATTGTTATAGACTTTAAGAGTGTTGATATTAGAATTGAGACTAGTGAAGAATTACTAGAAATAATTGCAAATACCATAATATCGAAACGGATACCATGGAAGTAATTTTGAACGCATTCAACAGATCATGACTAAAGTTTGTCGCGTGATAATAAAGCTGTCGAGTGTAAAGAACTGAAAGCAGTTGACTATAATTAGTCAAAAAGAAGTCGATTCCCTCAACGTATTGATGATTTTTGCAAGCGTATATTGCACCTAAATGCTTACATTTATTTAATCAAGGAAATATTTGTTCTCCCAAGCATTTCAACTCAACAGAAGTTGTAGTTTTAAGAGTGGATTGATTTATACTTACTCTCGGAAAAACTCTTCGCCATGAATTGCTTTCCAGTAAATTGAGATTTATTGGTAAAAAAACAATCAAGGATTTCGTATTTCCTCTTTTGCAATCAAAATTACAACCGATAATACAATTTTCTTTCACCTTAAAAAAGGGAACCAATGGGTACATTCAGGAGACGCCCTCAGACACACAAACTTGTCCACACGCAATATATTTGTATCCCAAAAGCCGACTCAACCTAGAGGAGTATTTGCATATATGAATAATTACATGATGTCTTCTGTATGATGCATTAGATGAATTAATTATTTGAGTTTATGCAAAATACATGGGGGAAAAAACTGCCCTTCCGATGCCTTTGGTGGGTAAGTCAAGTCATCGATCATAGTCCGCCATTTAGTTTGTCCAATAGACTCGGCTACTGGGTGTTCTAAATTTAGGACACATGGATTTGCGATAAGATGAATTCTGCCTGCCAGCCTGCTTGCCTTCCTCCCTCTTTCATTCTTTATATATATATATATATATATATATATATATATATATATATATATATATATATATATATATATATATATATATATATATATATATATATATACATATATATATATATATATATATATACATATATATATATATATATATATATATATATATATATATATATATATATATATATATATATATATATATATATATATATATATATATATATCACTTCTTCTGCGTACATTGTTGAATAAATAGCAATTATAGCATATACCGTGCCCTTATAAATAGGTGCCCCCTCTGCTACTTCTTACGGTGGGTGAGGACTCTCCCCCAAGAAGGCCCTATGAGGCATCGGGGAGGCAAACCAAT
This sequence comes from Ceratothoa steindachneri, assembly GCA_963969495.1. Lineage (NCBI taxonomy): Eukaryota > Metazoa > Arthropoda > Malacostraca > Isopoda > Cymothoidae > Ceratothoa > Ceratothoa steindachneri. The sequence continues at coordinate 160,696,383 of OZ018317.1, read as the reverse complement.
GCTACTGTAACTGCATACAGGACTTTGTACAATCATGACTCAAATTTTGAGACACTATTTTTTTTATATATAAATAAATTAAAAGAACTAATGAGAAGTTGCAATTTGTTGTAGTATGTTTGTATGGGAATTTGAAGGTGTAGTATCCAATAATTTAGAGCCCAAACCGATATTAATAATAAATATAACAATTGATACACATAGTCAATATTTACAATGGTTTTCCTTGTTATTCAGGACGGTTTTAATTCGTTTTGGTAATCTGGAGGCCAAATTTGTGCTCATATTTTGATTAATAGTGCTCCATAATGATCAATCAGTACCCACAACTGCTCACAATATTATGGCTTCTGTTTATCAATTGCTAGTTTGATTATCGCCCACTAATTCTCTATTGGAGTCAAATTTGGTGAATTTCTAGGCAAAGGTTCCAAAAGTTTGATGTTATTTTTAGCTAAGAAGTTTGTTATTGCCTTTTTTTTGTGACAAGATACACCATCATGCTGAAAAATACAGTTATCACCCCACAATCAGAGGTGGGCGCTGCTACCAAATTGTTAAAACCGCTATCCGCTACTCCGCTACCTTGGCTCGCTGAAACCGCTATCTCTACTTTATCAAAATCGCGAAACCGTAACTTGCTACTCCGCTATCGCTACTTTTTATTGTAAAGCGCTATTAAAATTCCAAGAAAACTACTATATATTACATGCAAAATTATCAGTTTTATTGCAAAGAAACGTAAAATAGGTAGCGATAGCGGTTTTGAATGTTTTCAGTCCGCTACCCACTACTCCGCTACTTTTTGCTTATAGAAACCCCTTCCGCTACCATTTAGAGAGTCCGAAAGTAGCGGAGTAGCGGACTAATGTAGCGGACCGCCCAACTCTGCCCACAATTGATCGTTAATTGTTAGAAAAAGGTGCTGAAGAAGCATATTTTTGTACCCTTTTGAGCTTGTCAGTGTTTCTGGACAAAATTGTTAGTGTTCCAGTTCCCTTAGATGAGAAGACGTCTCGACACGGAGAGTCTCCAGGTACTTCAACGTTGGCACGACACAGGACTCGTGAATGCGCTCCCCATTTTCTCCTCTTAATGAGCGACCTTCCAAAATCTTAAAACAAGCGGAAGGGAATTTTATCAGAGAATATCACTCAACCCCAGTCTTCAACAGTCTATTCTTTATATTTCCTACAAAGGTGGAGCCGATCCGTAAGGTTCTTCTTGGGGGAAATGAGGCTTAAAACAATGCTTATCAAGTAAACTAGAAATAGGTATTCCTTTGTAACGATCTTGTACGCAATCATACATATTTCCTTAAATGTTCCACTGTTATTTGCTTAAGAGAAACTTTCAATCATTTCTGTCTCTTTAGTTTCTCCTGAACAAAACTTTGGGTAAACTATGAGCCATTTCTCTGTGCATACATAGGCGCCCTAGAGTTCTTCACCGCATTTCCACATATAGGAGGGGAATTTGCAATCAAATATTCGAACCGTTGCCAAATTAGGAATGCTAATGACCAAGAATCTTAGAAATAATATTAATGATCGAAGAAACTGTGTACACATAAGTGAACTTCGGTTAGAGAAACTTTTTTATCTTAAGCTCCATTCCAAATATGAGTTGGAATAATGCAATAAGACGTGATTCGTGTAGTTGTTTGCTGGAATTTCGGCCTTCGTGAGGATTATTAAATCGATTATTCTGTGTGAAATTGTTTAAAGTTATTTATAACCATGGCCCATAATCCCATTCGGGATCAATGTAATTTATGTAAGAGAAGCGACATGACTAAAATGTGAAAAATTCAAGAAACTCGAGACATGTGGTGCGGTTAGTATATAGCATAATTTGACAAACGATAATTTATCCATCTGTTAAAAAAGTTTTCTGCAAAAGCAGAAGGTATACTATATTAGAATTAATTAATATACTCCTTTTTGATGGAGTGTTAGAGAGATACTTTGAACATACCAAGACCAGTTCAAGACAAGACTAGACAAAGTCTTGAAAAGTGGCCGTTTAGGGAGGACGTAAGGCAATTGAACAGGGATGTGCCCGCTCGACAGCTAGTCCAAAGGTACCCTCATTGAATGGACCGTAAGGTCTTCTAGGATACTTATTTTCCTTGTTATTCCTTGTTACTCCTCGAGGAAGGATGCTCATCCCCCAGGACGCTTGAATCAATGTCGTTGAACTTTTTTTGCTATATCCTGACCGTTATAACACATGTATATAAATTGAGAAGAGGCAAACTATCGAATAAAACCGGACAGTTAAAAAACAATAAAAAAATATCTGATTATTTTCATATACTTAAATATAATTCTGTTAATTGTGAACTATATTGAAGTAAAGTTAAGATGTTTTGAATTAGAGGCCGATTTATGGATCTTTTGAGCTACTTTAAACAGGCCTAATTTTGCGTCCGTATGGCCCTCCATCAAGCTTTATTCGATGGGCCATCAGGAAGCGAGCCATAGTTTGTGGCCTTCTCCAACATCTTGTTAGTTTCAATTCTGATTCATTTGTTGTAACGTCAAAACCAACAACAGTCATCAAAGAAAATAATATCAGTGTCGTTGACCCACAGTAGTAACGATATTACTTCCGGCCTAAAATATTTGAGTCAGTACAAACTACTAAATTACTGAATGGGCATATGATTAACGTCGCAAACAAGCTATTACTACTAAAAAAAAGTGAGGAATGGAGACTAAAAGGTGAGAGAATTTTGTAAACCATCCCCTCCAAAAGAGGCCCATTAAGTCCGCTCTGCAAATGTACTTGAAGTTGCCATTGGAACATTCGAATCTAATCCATACATGAAAATTATGATACAGAAACAGCTCAATGTTTGCTGAATGTCCATCATCAGCCATTGGTATACATTTCCAATGAGATAAATACATAATTGTTGTATGAATGCAAATATTAAAAAAAAAAAAAGTGTATTGAGTCTGGTTAACCCTGTAATAGATATGGGTATAGGCCTTTTTACTTAGATAATTGCGCTATGGAAGGTTAAATTAGTATGGGCGTTGAGGCGATGTGATGAAGCAGATAAAGCTGATGGATCAGAGAGAGAGAAGAGTATGTGTGAATGTTGGAGTTCAGGAGTGAGATAATGTTTCAATAAGAGAAGAGAACAAATAAAGAATAAGTTTAATGCAGTGTGATATGAATTTATGAAAAAGATAAGAGTTTTAAAGGAGAAAGGGATTCATAAAGCGGCATAGCAAACATTCCTAAGGATGATGAATGAGGATCCAAATGGGAACAGGAACTTGTTTCGAGAGGAAGAAAGGAAAGGATAAAATTAAGTGAAGTATATCTGTGTAATCATTGAAAATTAAAAGGGGAAAGTGGTGACGATATTTGGTTATGTTACCCGCTTAACAACCGATCTAGTATTACATTTGTGGGCCTACTAGTAGGCATCTACTCTTTAACGTAGAATACAAACCCAGGGTCATTACAACAAATGAGAGTTGCCGCATTGTCGAACCCAAACTGGATTTCATTTGGAAATCAACCATATACAATTAACCATATACCATTAACCATATACCATTAGCCATATACAATTAACCATATACTATTAGCCATATACAATTAACCATATACCATTAGCCATATACAATTAACCATAGACCATTAGCCATATACAATTAACCATATACCATTAGCCATATACAATTAACTATATACATTGTGACTTAAACTTGCTCATCAGAAGAGCGGATTTAAACTAAGATTCAATCAGACTTTTTATACCCAGGTCTCTGAAGGCCAAACTGCGAATGGCTACAACTCCACATCAATGAATATTAAAAGAGATGGTAGCAGATCTTTACATTGTAATATAAACTTACAGATTACTTTCTAAAGATGTATATGATAGGAAATGCTACTGAAATAAGAAAAGTTCAATAGGTTAAACTCTTTTACAAAAGATGTACATAATAATCTGTCAGAACTTTTATCGACCAATTTGACAATGAAAACAAATGCAATTTGCCAGTACAATTGGTTTGTCTCCAGAATTTTAAACAAACTTGTAACCTGGGAAGCAATGTGTAAGGGTGTTTGTTCTTCCATTATTTCCTTCTCCACTTGACTTTAAGTCTCATATTTTCCGATGAGGAAGCAAATGATTTAGTTGGAAAGAATAGTTTTCTTGGCTAATTACGGGTTACTTCCATAAAGGAAGTGAGGAAGTGGAATGTAGAGCAGTGACTCATGAAGCAGGACATGTAATCAGAATATATATACATATATATATTTATATATATATATATATATATATATATATATATATATATATATATATATAATATATCACTAACTCTATTATTTAAGAAGGGGATTTGGGGGGTATTTGAATAATAATTTCATCTAGTTTGGTTATGACTTATGTTTTTTATCAAAGTTATTTCTAATAATTCTTTTATAATATCAAAACACAAAATGGTGAAGTTCAGAAAATTTATTTTTATATATCTTCTTCTATAACTATATTTTATCAACGTGATATTTTGAAAGGGAGGAATTTAGTTTAGAGTTCCTTTTTAAAATTATTATAATTGGCAAAGTTCAGAAAATTTATAAAAATTTAACCATGGCTGCTTTTTTTAGATTTTAAATTTTAATCTTAGTAGCGAAGCCAATATATATATATATATATATATATATATATATATATATATATATATATATATATATATATATATATATATATATATATATATATATACATACATACATCGTGCAGGGTTGCTCCTATAGAGGCGGATCTTCAGTCTCAGGATGAAAGTAAATACAATTGAAACAGGATTCATATATTCCGACGTGTCGGGCTATACACGCCCACCTTCGAGGTACCGAGTCACCGTCGAGATAAACAGCGTTTGTTGCTGTCTTTCCTCCCAATTGCCGAGAATCTTCTGTTCTGCGTTGCTTTTTCGTTTCGCGAAACCCAGTGCTACACATAGTTCGAGGCGCGTGTATGTGTGTATGACTGTATTCGTCTTTATTTACGTATATTGAGATAATTTATCGAGGATGATACAACCTATTTTCCAGATTATTTGTGGCTCTTCCACTTTGCGTTGCCAATACATGCTAAAAGATTATAGTTATAATTTCTTTTATATTTATATGATAGTGCCATAATACTATCTCTCTCAATAATCCTTGAAATTAGATACTATTCCTTACGTAATTAGTAAAGTAATAAGTTTGTTATTCTACGTGAGACAACTGATAAAACTTATTTCCTGAAGATACTTTAGAACTTTTCGATGGTTTCTTTTTTTATTCAGTATGAGACAACAATTTTGAAATGGACAAATCATATCGGTCTGAGTGATTGTAAAATTAATTTTCTTGCCGATTATCATAATTTGATTAACAGAGTTGAAGTGATTAGAAACAGCGTCTGTCAAGTAACTTGATTGGGATTTGAACTGAGCGAACCATAGAGATCGCCTGGGCCGACCACAACGCCTTACGAACGATGAAAATGGAAATAAGTTATTGTCTGATTCCATTAGGAATATGTAAAGGCTATTTCAGATTTATTTGTTTCAGTTCCCATATTTACGGAGTGTTTCTATTTGTTTTTACTTACTTTCTGTTGTAGAGTTTTTATTTTATGCTGTGACATTGGTTTTTGTTTGATATTATTTTTACCCCTATTTTTTTTAGAGCGAATCTAGCAGAATAAAAATTCAATTACACTTCTTATATACTACAGGCTTAAATCCATAAGCGTTAATAAAAACATCAAGGAAGAATAAACAAGTATTCCTCAAATATCGTCTTGTGTATATACAAAATTCAATTAATTCAATTATTAAACAATAAATATAATATTCCTACTTCTGTTCTATGTAGACCAGGCAATGGTTTCGCCAATCCACCCTACGGGGGTAGCTTGTGTTTCGATACTAAGATTAAAATTTAAAATCTGAAAAAAAAGCAGCCATGGTTAAATTTGTATAAATTTTCTGACCTTCGCCAATTATAATAATTTTAAAAAGGAACTCTAAACTAAATTCCGCCCTTTCAAAATATCACGTTGATAAAATATAGAGTTATAGAAGAAGATATATAAAAATAAATTTTCTGAACTTCACCATTTGTAATTCTTTGGGTTTTAAAAAATTCACAAAATTTCGATACTTATATTTATTTCTGAACTTCACCATTTTGTTTTTGATATTATAAAATAATAATTAGAAATAACTTTGATAAAAAACATAAGTCATAACCAAACTAAGATGAAATTATTATTCAAATACTCAAAAAAATTCCCTTCTTAAATTATAGAGTTAGTGAAGTGATAATGATGATGATTAATTTAAAAAAAAAATTATATTTGCTGATTTTTAACGAGCCGGAATCTTATTAACTGCAGCGAATCAAGCAGGTCTATGGGTCATGCAAATCTCGTGTTTTCATCTTCTGCCCGCAACGAGTCGTTGGCTCAATGTAGCCAACTAAAACCAATGCTACCAAAGGTAATTGAGGTCACTGAGTACAAATATTATATAATTTAACCACCAGGTGGCGCTACATAGTGGCTAGAGGTGCTAAATTGGCCATTTTCGCCGCAAGACCACTAGATCATGTCTCTCTAGTTATTAACAGTGATTTATACAGTTGGGTTTGCGGCAGTGGCCAGATAACCCTTTCAAAAACAAAACAATAAAAAATCAACGGAATCTTATTACATACATATACAGTATGTTACCATCGCTATCCGCGTCTGAACATACGTACATGGCTCAAACTCTATCAGCCGAAAATACCAGACGATTTCCATTTAAAGATGGTAGAAACGAATGAAAAATTAAGTTAGTTCTAGTTAACCACAGATCTGTGCTTTTATCAATGAATTTTATCTGTCAGTTGAAACTTACAGTCTAACCTGGCATCCAAACCATTGTTATCTATCAGTTCACTGTTAAGAGAAACCCTTTCTCATCTTTCGGAACATTTTATCGGTCTTGTGCAAATTTGTCCAATTTTTAGCATATTTTTGAAGGTCAACTCTCCATCTTTTGGTCTTCTTTTCAGTCGTCTTTTATCGAATGGAGTCCAATCGGTAAATTTTCTGGCCTATCTATCGTGTTAGAATCCTGCCACATGACCTGCCCAGCTCCATTTAGAGTGGACTCCATTCGGTAATTTTTCTGGCCAATTTATCGTGTTAGAATCCTGCCACATGACCTTCCAAGCTCCATTTAGAGTGGACTCCATTCGGTAATTTTTCTTGCCCATCTATCGTTTTAGAATCCTGCTACATGACCTGCGCAGCTCCATTTAGAGTAGACTCCAATCAGTAATTTTTCTTGTCTATCTATCGTCTTAGAATGTTGCCGCAAGCTTTATTTCAGGTTTATTAGAGCTTCCTTAAGACTTATGTCCCCAAGTTTGTGTTTGTCCACGTATCCAAATGGTTGATTTTCCTTGCCGCCAAGTTATCCCCATCATAATGCTTTTATGGGCTCTTTTTGTTGTTCTAAATTTTGCTGTAAGGTTTTTTTATACCAGGTTCCAGGTTTCTGCTCCATAGGCCGCCATGGGGTAGCCCTGAGAATTGGAGCTTCTTCCGATGACTGACCATCCGCGCTGTGACTTAATTTCCTAAACGGAAGCGTTTTTGTTTTCTAGTAGGCTTTGGTCTACCCCAATCAAATGAAAAAAATATCGGTCTTGTACTGGTTTGCTAGATTTTTTTGTTAGTCGCGTGCACGTGATTCTATAAGTTACTATGTCGGTCCTTAGGTCAGTCGTTTGGATGGTAACCATTTTACTTATCAATGTGTTTTGGGGCAATAACATCCTAACTATTCTGTCGATTATAACTAAATTTGAAACCCTTATGTTGCTTTACATTATCCTTCAAAGGATATAACTGCCAAGGTCCTCTCTAGGTTAGTCCGGGAATTATTAAAAGAAAACTAACTACGGGTCAGATTGCCCCACCTGTTTAAAGTTTTGAAGGTCATAAGGTTATATGGTCATAAGGTCAGAGTTAAGATTAATTGAGGGCACGGGGCTTAGGTCTGTTGACCTTGTTTATAAATCATTTCGAGCTATAAACATACATCACAATAATTGAAAATCACATGACACGTGATATATAGATGTATTTAAAGGCCCAAGGACATGGAAATCGGTAGCACAACCCGGAAAACGCTAAGGAAAATATTTATTTTCATATAACGTTTAAAATAGTTTGCCTGAACTTTCCGTTTTCTACATCTCCTATTTTCCTTCTTAAGCTTTCATTGGTTCATGTAATATTCTCCTTAGTGTTTTTCCGGTTTGTATTACCAATTTCCATTTCCTTGGGCCTTTAAATACATTTATATATCAAGTCTCATGTTATTTTCAATCATTACCAACAAAAGAGCCCGTGCCCCTCCTACTAGAACAATACTTGTCTTGTCTTTCCCTGGAAAAAACTTAAACTTCGTTATTCAAAGGGCTTCTTGAATCAACCTTTTTGGGGATTGAGGATGATTGCTCTGGCAATGAGCGTCGTGGTCATATAAGCGATGAGCGCTTGATGATATAGGTTCAAATCCTACTTCTTTATTTATTTTCATATAACGGTGAAAATAGTTTACCCTATCTTTCCTTTTTCTACATCTCCCATTTTCCTTCTTAAGCTTTCATTGGTTCATGTAATATTCTCCTTAGTGTTTTTTCGGGTTGTGTTACCAATTTCCATTTCCTTTGGCCTTTAAATACATCTATATATCGCGTGTCATTTGATTTTCAATTATTGTGATGTATGATTATAGCCGAAATGATTTATAAACAAGGTCAACACACCTAAGTCCCGTGCCCTCAATTAATCTGACCTCTAACCTTATGACCATGTTTGGAAATTGGTAACACAACCCGGAAAAACGCCATGGAGAATATTTATTTTCATATACCGGTTAAAATAGTTTGTCCTATCTTTCCGTTTTCTACATCTCCCATTTTCCTTCTTAAGCTTTCATTGGTTCATGTAATATTCTCCTTAGCGTTTTTCCGGTGTTACCAATTTCCATTTCCTTGGGCCTTTAAATACATACATCACAATATTTACAGAATATATACGAGAATTTTCGTCTTTGAGGGACTTGCTTGAAACTATTAATTTTATTCATCGTTTACCAACAACGAAGAGATTTTATGGTTAAAGAAAAATAATCAGTGAGAAGAAGAAGGTAGACTTAACATAAACAGCGGAGGAGAGAAAGAGAAAAGAGGGTGAGTTTGTGTAAAATGAAGTGTAGTCCCTTATTGTAGAAAGGAAGATTTTGTGCACGAAATAAAGCGAATGTGAGGATGAATAGAAATAACGAAATGGAGGATTATAGGATCTATAAGCGGAGGTCAAGGAGGAGGGGGGAGGGGAGGACGAGGACGAAGAGGAGGAGGAAGGGAATGAGGAGGAGGAGGAAGAACAGGAGGGGAAGATGAGAGGGAGGAGAAGAGGAGAAGGAGAAAGAGGAGGAGAAGGAAGAAGCGAAGGAAGAAGAGTGGGAGAAGGAGGAAGAAGAGAAGGAAGAGGAGAAGGAAGAGTAGGACGATCTTGTGTTTATAATGATGGGATTTAACGGGAGACCACTTCAAACAACCCCTACCCCTCACCATAGACCTGGGTCTAGGGGCTGCTTTAGAGCTACGACGAGGGGCCGGGCATGACTCTGGGTCTAGGAGGCTGCTTTAGGGCTACGAAGAGGGGCTGGGCATGACTCTGGGTCTAGCGGGCTGCTTTTGGGCTAGAGAGAGGGGCTGGGCATGACACTGGGTCTAGGGGGCTGTTTTAGAGCTACGAAGAGGGGCTGGTCAGGACACTTGGTCTAGGGGGCTGCTTTAGGGCTACGAAGTGAGGCTGGGAAGGACACTGGGACTAAGGGCTGCTTTAGGGCTACGAAGAGGGGCTGGGCATGACAATGGGTCTAGGGGCTGCTTTAGGGCTACGAAGAGGGTCTGGGCATGATACTTGCTATCGTAGTATTAAGATACTGTCAAACAATGTGTAGTGGTGAGGGTGAACTTCAAGTTAGTGTTAAAATTATAAGTAAAATTTTAAAGTTTAATTCTTCCGCAAACGATCGTATCTGAAAAAGTGGTCAGCGCACATCAATGCTGCTGAAATGTTATCCTTCTCTCAACCTTTTATGCCATAAACTTCAAGCGTCCTTTACCATCGCCATTTCCGTTTAGACCGTTGCGATTCTGTCTGATGTAGCCAGGCAAAAAGCAACAAACCCTTCCACCGCGTACTCCACACAAACCCCTGCACTTCACGTCCCCACACAAACACATCCACAGCACGTCCCCACACAAACACCTCCACGGCACGTCCCCACACAAACCTTTCCACTGTACGTCCCCACACAAACCGCTCCACTGCACGTCCCTACACAAAGGCGTCTGCTGCATGACCCACACAAACGCCTCCTATCCACGTCCCCACACAAACACCCCTCCTTTTCACCTTCCACACAAACCCCCCTCCCACTGTACGGCTCATACAAACACCTCTGCTGCATTCCCGCACAAACTGCTCCACTTCAAGCCCACACACAAACCGCTCCATTGCATGGCCTCATGCAACCCGTCCCCCTTCCGCACTGCACGGCCCACACAAACCAGTCCACTGTACGTTCTCAAACAAACCACTCAACTGCACGTCCTCACACAAACTGCTCCACAGAATCAATGATTTCATTTCATTACATCGATGGTTTAATTTGATTCTATCATTGCTTTCATCTTGTCTCGCGTAATTCTTACACGCGCTTTAACAAGACTTCGTCAAGCATCACCCGTCCAGGAGGTTCAAAATATCACTATTTATTCTATGTCTACAATCTGGCATTTGGCGTATGTTTAGCTGCCCTGGCTTGGGGCTAAAGATTTAATCTCCATTTCTTTGTTGGTGGTTAAATTTTGGTAAATCCGTTCGGTTAGAGTGGTCCCTTTCAATACAAATTTAATTCTCTATATCCATTTTAAATTTACTATCATAATCTACTCTTTTTGGTACATATAAGAGGTCCAAGTGTCAGACATTGTCTCCCCTTTTGTACAGGTTCATTTGGGGCTTTCTTACTTTGATCAATCACTATAATTCTGTTGTCATGATGGACTTGGAATTTGGTAACACAAATCGATAACTGTTCTTGTAGGTGATCCGTGGGCCTAAAAACTGGCAATAATGTCTAGCAAGAAGAGGAACATCTCAGAGAACTGGTCTTTTTTTTTTAACTTGGAGGATATCCTTTCAGGTATTTACAATGGTATATTTTCTTATCTGAACTTTTGTGGAAAATATATGAACTTAAAACGCTACAACTTGTACAAATATGACTTTAGAAAACCAACTATTTTTGCCTTTCTAGAAGAATTGATCCATAATTATGAAATGCGACAGGAAGAGAGTAAACACTGTCTTCTTCTACTCCTATACATCATCTATTTCAATTATATGATCCTTAAAGGAAGGGATATATGGTCCGAAAAGTGGCTAATTAAACAAAGGAATCAAACGTGTTTTGTATCAACTATCAACTTTGAAGGAAATAAATCTATATACTCATGGATTAAGGAATGTATACTAGCAAATGGTTCATCCTTGCACCTTTATTTCGGGGATACAAAAGATATCCTAATTCTTTAGAGCCAGTATGACCTATTACAGGCATCCTGAAATCCCTAATTTTGCTTTCAAATACTCCTCATTTTGGCAATAAAAAAATAAAGAAGCTTCGTTATTAAGTATTCTTGTCGTCTACAAACTTGAGTAAATGTTTTCATATTTTGCTTTTTAAATTTTTTTGTATTTTCGCTCTTAGTAAAATTAACATGAGAATGTTCCAATTGGGAATATTCCTGTTTTCCTGGCCATAGATTAAGAGAAATAAAGCAATGGGTTGAGACCTTGGGATATTTTCGCAGATTTTCTGATCAAGCGCTCAGTGAAGGCACGTGGTCTCCAGAAGTGCCATTTAACAATGTTTATTATTATCGTTTTCCCAAAACGGAGATCCGCTTGACCATTCGAGTACCTATATAATCTTTGTACATTGGAGCTGGGTGTTCAACTACTTATTTCCCTCAATCTTCTTTACCCTCTATCCTTTTCTCATTCCTTCTTCCATCGCTTCTTTTCGCCATATGATAATGGTCTCGATGCTTGTTAGTTCTCGAATCTTTTTCTTCAGCAATTTCGCTCAAACCCATATCTGAACGGGAAACCTTTTTGAGAGGGATGACAGACCAGAGACACTCGATTCTTCGCTCATAATAGTATGCACAACTGCCTTATTCAAAGGCTTTGGGTCTGTTTCGGAGTCAATAAGATGGCATACAAAGGAACAAGGTCTGCTGACTAAAAGGTCACGTGCTCTCACTTATTCTAGTTTATGACCTTACGACCTTCAAAAATTTCAATAATTTCCGGACTAACCTTGAGAGGACTTTGCAAATCTATCATTTGGAAGAGAATGTAAAACAAAATAAGAGTTTTAAATTTCGTTAGAATCTGCCGAATAGTTATGATGTTATTACTAAAACAAAATAATTCGTGGGCTAACCTTGGGAGGGCTTTTACAATTATACCATTCGAAAGAGAATGTAAAACGATATAAGGGTTTCATATTTTGTTAGAATCGGCAGAATAGTTACAATGTTATTACAAAAACAATAAAAAGCAAAACGGTAAGCGACCGACCGACCGGCCGACCAACCGACATAGTGAGATGTAGAGTCGCACGCGACTAAAAAGCGAGAATATAACTTATAAAACAAAATAGGAAGTAAATAAGACCCGTATTGCATTCATGTGATTGGTATGAGGACGAGTTTTAAACATGTGTTAGTCCATTTTTCTCCATTAGTCGAGAACCAGGCTTTCAACTCATATATTCAGAGCTCTCATGAAGCAAGAGAAAAACGCCCGTCCATATGGAGTACCTTCGCAAAAAAGACAAAAAACGGATAAAGACAATAACAGATGATCATAGGAGCTATCTATCACTATTACCGTTACCTGGAAAGTAGTCTAACATAGACGATCTATTAAATCAACAATGTAACTGAATGCATGTGAGCAGGAACTTGCTGGGTAAATACGAGGGCTTTTATACTTAGGTACAGTTCATTTTAAATGTTTTGATATTGTCACGCGTTTGGAATGTATATCACGTTCCGGATTTTAGCTTCCTCATCTGTGCACACATGGCCAGTACTAATATTCAATTTTCGTTGAACTCCAATCGCTAGTCCTTGCAGCCTTTGCCCCGGAGGGCATACAAGAGGTATCGCAGGAGGAGCGATTTGTAGAAACTTTGGTCGAGATTTACACAAAGCAACATCTGAATAAAATCGCGTCGAGTTAAAAAGTATTTGACCCTTTGTTGGGTTGTATGGTTGTATAGACATTTCGCAAGAAAATGGGGACAGGATAACATAATTTGTAACAAGAGTGAAAAAATTACATAATGGTTCTCAAATTCATGTGGATATACAAAGACTCCCCCCGTCCTTTCCAATCCGCAAGCACAAAGTAAAGGAATCACAATACCCTCACGTCATGGTTCCAATAAATAAAATCAATGAGGAAAGAGAACAAACAGACGAAGCGAAGGCAATGTGAACACAAGAGGAAAAAGGATGACTTAGACAGATGTGGTTGGAATGGTGGTAAACCTCACGTGGGTGGGGTTCCGCGGAGTGGAACGGATAGGAGAAAAACGGGCAAAAAAAGAACCCCCACGAAATAATAAATTAGTGTAAAAAAGCCTAATGAAGACAAATGAGGGAAATTTGAATCGCAATGGAATGAGGAAGAATAAATAGAGGTTTAAAACAAAACTATATTTAACTTAATGAGAAACGTTACTTCGGTATTGCCGTCACAGAACCCATTCAGCGATACGATATCGCTCGGTCGTTTGAATCACCCAGTTGAACACAAATGTCGTTGCCAGAACTCTCCACTCATCTCTCTTCTTCATTACATCACCTCATTAAGTGACACATGCATTTTTATCTTTTCCTATCACATCTAAGGAAACGGCGGCATAATTAAAACAGGTAAACGGATCAAATAAACACTAAGTAAAATCAGCGATAAAGGTAAAATCTCTCAAAAAAGGTTTTAAAATGGATGAGAAAGATGAAGAATATTTAGAGGAATTTTTTTAATCGGATTTGTTTGTTTTTTTAAATGTCCGAGATTAATATTAAAGTTCGGAAGAAAATGATAAAATAATTTGAACCCTCATTTATCCTATTTTATGCTGTTAAACATATGTAGGTATAGTCATTTTCCTATCTGGTAATAGCAGTTTTAGCGAAAACAGAACATAGTACTATTCAAAAAAAAACGCCAGCACTCTTAAAAATTCAAATATTGCAAGAGTTGTGGAAGAAAATGAATACATAAGATGTGGCTGATAAAATAGTGCTTAATTTGGTCATTTGTCAGAAAATGATCCAACCATCAAATAAAGCTCTCATTATCCATTATTCGTTGCTTCCTTAATTTTAATATTGGCTCAGGGCCCATTAAACTTGCAGGGAGTTTGACATGTTTTAATTTCTATTTGCATAAATTTAATATCAAGTCGTTAAAACACGATATTATTCCCTATGTTTTAGTTACAGTTAATTTTAGAAAGAACGTTAGTTCTTAAATTACATTCATTACTTTCCTACAAGTTTGCCCCTACTGGTGTTCAGTAAAATATAGAGTACATGGTAATCTCACGAATCTCTCATAACATTTTTAACGCCACCTCTAAATATAAATTTGCCTCATTCTCTTCTGAATTCTTTTCGGACATCAACCAAGCATAATTATCAATTCAGTTCCCCTTTTTTTAAAAAAAATTATTCTCCTTAATGCAGTTTGTCCTTTCCGGTACGTTTGCCTTAACTGTCTTTGTGGTCATTCAGAAATCCTGTTTCGAAGGTTGTGTAAATAGTCTTTTCATATAACCTGGTAAATAATCTCGTTTCGAATTATGTATCTTAGGTTTAGTTCAAAAATGTTCCTATTGGTGCGTTTAAGAATTAAATTTAGTTGCCTCTTTAGAGCCTAATCAATTGAAACTCTGTGTTATGGACGTTGATCTTTGAAATACATATTATTATTCTGTTCAATCAGATGGGGAGGAAAATGTACTAATTGGACTGAGTTTGCATTTAACTTCTGAGTAGGAAGACGAGATTTTTTCTATATTATTTTTTCTATAATTCTTTACTTAGGTTATAGGTTTCAGACGTGACTGACTTCACTCATCAGTGCAATAATAATAACAAAAAAGGGCGATTGGGTTCGACCTTAGAGTTGAAGCCCCAGTCATCTAAGAAATCTCTAATTTTAACCATTCCGAAGGAAATTTCCGCGCTAGTCCCTTCCTACAAAAGCCCTTTGTTCAACACATAAGCCCCAAGTTAAAATTCTGCGACCCACTTAATGAATATAGCTTATCCCCTGTTTTTTTCAACAATCTTTATTTAGAATAATTAATTTTTAATTTTAATTTGGCTTGCCACAGATAACACATTTGCTTCATACTTTTACTACCTCTCTTGTTTAAAAAATAAAAGCAGGTATTTGGGTTCAAATCCAATTGCTTCTTTTTGTCATTATCCTCGACTGATGATGAAAGTCAGTTACTTATGAAACCTGTCTCCTAAGCAAAGATTTATATAATTATATATGGTTTTATAAATAAAAGCTCAGTAAATTACGTCTTCTCATTCACTTCAAAGCTAGATACTGAGTTAAAATATTTATCATCTAATTTATCTTTGGATACCGGTAGAGGGAGTTGATATTTTCAATCAAAATGTTGCTCTTTTCCTAGCGTGCATCTGTTCACTTAATTTATTCTCATTACTCCTCTCCCTTTCAATTGTCCATTCATCCGAATACCGAGCTCGTGCCCACTGTATACGAATAAAAAAGAAAGGATGATTACGTACACTTACCTTTCTTGGGGATGAGCGTTTTCAGGAGGTAGATGGCGCTGTCATCCATGGCCCAAGCATGCATCTTCCTGTATGAGTCGCGACCTTTTTCCGTCAGTTTGTCCCAAGGCTTGGGCTTGGATAAGAGTTCTGATACTGTACCCTAGTTAAATATATACAGAACATGAGTTAAATTATTTTAAAGAGTAATTGTTCCGCGTCATATTGGGATTGATAATTTATCGATTGTTACCAGATTATAAAAATTAATTTAATCAGTGTATTCCCCCTCCCCCCCTTGTCTTATTTTGGATGGGAAGAAGACCCGTACCATCTTCCTGCGGGGGGCGGTAAAGCCGATTGATACTGGGAGCTGTCTCCTGGGAGCGTGCGCCAAAATGTTCCGTTCCGTCATGACGGTTAATCCGCGGCGAGAGGGAACATTGAGGCTTTTTTTTAGCGATAATTTGCATTCATTCCTGGGATATAGACATTCGCTTTTCATGTCTTCATCATTATAATTATAACCATTAATCACCCTCTGGACGGCTCACCTGTGATAATCCGAGAATGTATTTGGCGAATAATCTCTGTCCAATATTATGAATGGACAGGAGCTCTCGGACCCTCCGTGCGATGTGTAAGGTATCCAAGTTCTGGTGGCAGTACTTCTCCATGTTGAACCTGTCGCCAAAGAAGAAAATGCGAGAGATGGGATTAAAGAGATGGGATAAAAAAAAGAAAATTATCCCGTACATAACTACCATAAATCCTTTAAAGACTAGTTAAGTTTGAAAAGTGTATTTTTCCACCAGTGAGGAAGGGCCAAACCATTTGATGTTAAGTTGATTCCCAAAGCTACGTATTTAAAGTAGTTAATCGTAGTGAATAAACGTGTAAAAACGAAAGAACTGGTGAAAAGTACCCTTGCTCTTACAAGCATGGAAATAATAACTAGTTACACCTGTCCACAATCTAAGAGGCTGTTTAATAGCACATGACGGAAAAGGTGGCAATTCGGCGATTACCTCGACTTTCGCTCATAAGGATTCGAAGCGTCTCCATTTACAAACCAATTTTTAACTCAAAAGTATCACGGATGCGTCCAATGGCAACAAAATGGATTAGGACCAAATTGCCCACACTTTTGGCTTTGGTCTTCAGGCAAAGACCTAAGTTCCCAATGTAATTTGAATGTTTCTTTTTCGTTTCTCAAGTGTCAAATGTTTACGCAATGTGGATTCTTAGCTGAACAAAATACACGAATTAAGTTAAACGATGAAGAAGTTGTGTAAGGAGCATGAGTTAAATTGGACAGTCATCATTTATAGGCCTCTATGGGAGACGCTAGTCCGACGCAAGTTCATTTACGATGATAAGGAACTTGATGCAATTAACTAAATTGTATATATATATATATATATATATATATATATATATATATATATATATATATGGAAACAATCCTCCACTACATTCTGATTGCTATAAATATAGATTTAACTTCTATGAACAGGTATTATTTATCATAAAAAGAACCCTAAATCTATCCATACATTCATCTATCTATCTATTTATCTATCTATCTATCTATCTATATATCTATCCATCCATCCATCTATCTATCTATCTATAAAGCAATTAGCTTAATACTTAAATTAGTGAGTTAAGAGAGATGTCCAAGGACACTAGGCCATCCCTCTCCTTCCAAGGTAGAACTTGAGAGTTGTTCTAAGTACACTACAATACCTTAGGAGTTCTTGGAGCCGAGCTTCCATTGGATCCCCCTTTGGGATCAGAGACTCGCCGGTGATTCTATCTTCAAATTTGAAGGCCAAGGGATGCATGTCCTCCTTAAAAGGGGATCGATCATCCCTGGATTGAAAAGGACTCTTGCTTTCAGGTCCAAAACCATTTGGAAGAGACGAAGGACTCTTCATATTCACATCTCCCGATGGTGAATCTCGTGACTCTGACCTGTCACTGTGTCCTGCCGATGGAGCTCCGCCCAAACCCCCGCCGCTGTCAGGCGACATTTGCCCTGGAGGAATAACAGACAACGCTTCGATTAATTCCAGCAAAATGGTCATAAAAACATCCCCTAAAGGTAATCACTATATATATATATATATATATATATATATATATATATATATATATATATATATATAAATTTTGGCGCTACGAACCTGACACCAAGGTAGTGTGGCGGTCCAAGGCGGATCTCTCGTAGTTCTTCCTCCATTCCTCGCCCAGCAGGTGGTGCAATGGGGTTCCAGGGGGCGGATGGGGCGCTAAAGGCTGAAGAGGAGAGACCAGGGGGGGCGGTGCGAGGGGGGCGCCCAGTTGCGGGTGGAGTGGGTGCCGGAGAGGGTGCGGGAACGGGGTGGGGCCGAAGTGAGATAAAGAATTACCTGAAAAAGAAAAGGAGCGTCGATCAAAACCAAACAAGCGCAAATCATCCGGGGAAGAAGCAGAACGCGACCTCCCCCTCCCCCACTTAATGGAAAACAAGAGGCGTAATCCAACAATGAAATCTCCTCCAGGTTGGTGAGGAATTTGTTAAAATTGGGGGGAGTGGAAAGGTTATAGCCAGAATAGGTAGGCTAAATGAGGTACTCGAGACCCGGAGGGCACCCAACTCTCCTACCTGACAAACTATGACAAAGTCCACTGTTGGTAGTTGAGGTCGGTAGGGTACATAGTCTTGCAGATGTTAACGGCAGCACGGTCATACGAGAACGTCCTTTGAACTTAAGGTATGTGAAGAGAAAAATGAAGAGGGACATGAAAAGGGAAATGAGATGGGAATTGAGGAATGAAATGAATAGAAAAATGAGAAGTTGGCGCCGCAGTTTTTGATGCAACAACTGTAGAAAATTTGCGGGAGGGTCACTGTATCAGGAACTCTCCTAATTACAGTAAGGCAGGGGTAGGGAGGGGAGGAGGCGTGTGGACTAGTGTTTCGCCTGGTACCTGGACCAGCGACCCACCCTCCCTGCGACAATGCCCCGGCACTCCACGACCTACGTTGACACTACCCAGGCTTTATTCCTTCTAGATATTCTCTTCCCTTTTCATCGCTTTCTTGCAAGGCTAGTCGTCGACCATCCTTCGTCCATTGATCTCCGGTCGGTGCAGGGAAGAGGGAAGGCTGGTTCTTTCCCTCCTTGGCTCCAGTTTGTTGGGGGGTGTAATATAGGCGCATTCTTCCCACCCTGATCCCCTTCTAGGTCCCCCCTTGCCCACATATTTTCCGGATCCCTTTACGCAACTTTGCTGCGGGTGACATATGTAAGATTGTGAGCGATCCTTGCCAGAATGCCAGCAGTAGCGTGCCTTCCCTGCTCCACTGCCTGCAGGGGAATTTGCGGCTATATATTTTCAAAAGAATTTTAACTTCTTCCAACTTCACCATAAAAAGCCCACATGTCAGAATGTCCCCCTACCCAGTCCAAAATAGCCTGACTCAAAGGGGTATTCTTTTTGTTTACTTGTGTGTGCGTGTGTGTGTGTGCGTGTGTGTGTGTGCGTGTGTGTTTAACATATCTATTAATAGACTAATTGAATTGTGGCAACCTATGCCCCTGGTGGTAATCGTCAAATCCTTCTTCCCCCCCGGACCTTCAAAATAATAGGAGTGAAAATCAATTATTTTGCCATATTTACCAGGATCATTTCCCTACTTATTTCCAAACTCATTTCACTTATCATTTCCTTTATCTTTTTCATTTCATTCGTAATTTAATTCCAATTTTTCCTCCTCATTTTCCTCTTCTTTATTCTATTTATTTCATTCCTCATTTCCCTCATTATTTCTCTTATCATTTTTTTTTTCATTTCATTTCTAATTTCATTCTTATTTCCCCTCCTCATTTTCCTCTTCATTTTTATATTTATTTAATTCCTCATTTCCCTTATCATTTATCTCCTTATTTTCCTTTTCATTTCATCCCATATTTCATTCCTTTTTTCCCTCCTCATTTTCATCTTCATTTCGTTCATCATATCCCTCCTCATTTTCTTCTTCATTTCGTTCCTTATTTCTCTCCAAATTTTCATACTCATTTTTCTCTTCATTTTAATTCCCAGTTCTCTCATCATTTCCCTCCTCAGCTTCATTTCCTTCCTCATTTCTCTCCTCATTTTCCTCCTCATATCTCTCCAATGCTAAATTTTGTTTGGGAGATTTATATTTGTTTTAAAATTAATTTTCCAAAAGATTTTGGGGTTCTCCTTGGCCCCTGCTTCCTGCCATTGGGTAGAGGATTGTAAGTTGGCGATTTCCAAATCTGGTTTCAGTCCACAATTAATTGAGTTTTGCTGATCTTTCTCCGAATTTGTTCGATCACACCCTGTAATTAAGGTTAACGAGGCTTCCGATTATATTATTCTCCCTTCTTCATCTTTCTTAACATTACTTTTCTTCTTATTCACCTTTCTTTCATTCTTCCTTTGACTGAGGCGCGACCGTTAATAGCACCCGTTTCTTTCCGAAGCTAAAGAAAATTAATGTCAAGAGATCGAATGGTCCGTGGAAGTCGCTTATTACAATTATCATCTTCACATTTTGTCATTTTTCTTCACTGGGGCCAGGACAGTCATCTTCGACGAGCAGGTGTCATTAGTCATTTGATGACATAAGAATGTTACAAAAGAGTCCAAGGCCAAACTGCTCTACGAACCATACACGGTACTTGTTGCTTCTAGTCTGTCTACTCTAAAAATCAAACCAGATAACCTGAACGTGATAGAAGTATGTTGTACTCAACCCACATATTTCTCGCCCATCGCATTAGCGCTATCATTCATCTTCTAGAAGTTCGGCGTGGATAAAGGAGGTTTGCTCACAGCTGCTCATACAAACGTCAATAATAATCGAGTTGATAAATATAGTTTATTGTCATTCTTGGGTTAATTTGTAGTTTCTTTGCCTCTTCTGGGTTTTTTTTAAGTGAGGGTTCTCGATAAAAAAGGTCCAAAAAGTCCAGGTGGACAAAATCGTGATTCAATTGATGCTTTGCCCTTTTACTTTCAGCTGGGTTTTTTTCCAACGAAGGTTCAGGGAAAGGAATAGTCCAAGATTCATATCTGTTATGTTTGGAACAGACTCAATTTAGAGATAATCATAATTTTCTTTATTCTATCTTACGATTTAAAAGAAAAAATAATTAATAGGAATAATTTTTTACATACATTTTATTATAATTTTAGGCGTCTATTCATTATTTGCTTGTCCCTGTAGCCGACTGCATGGTGTTATGTTGTCATTAAAAAAAGAATGTTTCGAATGTGGAGAGTCCATAAATTACACATCAGAAGCTTTTGACTTTATTAAGAAAAACGCCTTCAACATTTAACCATAATATATGTAGGAAGGTAGAATCGACGTGCAATCACACATTGAAAATATACCCCACTCCACCTCTTTATGCCCCATTAGGGACAAATCTGCCCATCTTTTCACTTTCCACTATTGAAGAGGGGTCACAATGTACTATACCAGCACATCCAGTTCGGATGTATCCTTGGCCAGAACACCGTGAGTACGCCATTTCACACGCATACACTCCCCTCATTAACAAAATCACACCATTGCAATCCTTCTACCTATCAAACACTTATTTAAAAATTAATCGACCTTCTATGGGGTTGAGTAACCTTTCTTCCACTCGAACACTCCTTTTTTCTCTTCCCAACTCACTTCTCTTCCATTACTACATAACCGAACGACACACGTTGTTAAGAACCTCATACACTACATTCCTCACACCGCATATATATTTTACCCATTTATTTTTTACCCTATCTTACCTTTCCTATACGCATCACCCCTACCAAAAATAGCCATTTTCACTGATTTCACTCCCAAACTTAACTTTTCCATCCATTCTACAGTTTTATTCCCATACACTGACGAAGCCGCCAACATTCTCTCAGACAATTTTCTTTCCCATTCTGTATTTAAATCCTGAGCATCACTAACGAACTAACCGCCACCGGTACTTTCCTACCATTTAAAACCTTATCACATCCCAGCCTACCTCAACCATACCATTATCGTTCACGATACAACCCTGATACTTGAAACATAGTACTTGTTCAAGGGCATCACCACAGCCTCTAATATCACCTTTACCCCATTTCTATACCCATAACTCATCAAAGTAAATATTCGGCATTTAATTTCAGCCTCCCCCTTATTATAAATACCATGTTTGCACCCTTAATCATATTCACTTCCTTTTGTCCATTAACGTGATAGAGCTCATTAAATTACTCTTGCCATCTCTTTTTTTTACCTGCATATCGTTCACAAGTACCTTGTGATTTCTACCATTGTTGTTTCTACAGCTATTCTGATCTTAGTTAATTAAGTTTTTCACATCCTTCGAAAACACTTGATCTCATCCGGATCCTCAACTTTCATCCTTCCAAATGATAAATTTGCCTTCGTCTCATTTTATTGTTATTTTGACTCCTAATGTGTAATCATTTGCGGCTCCCTGATTTGCACAACGTATCCTTCAGGTTGCATCTCCCTGATTTTAACATCGTGTGTATTAACTTATATCTCCCTCATTTGCACATCGTGTGTATTAGCTTATATCTCCCTCATTTGCACATCGTGTGTATTAAGTTGTCAAAAACATTTATGTCGTTTTTTTCAAAGGGAATTACAATCCTTTTTCTTAGATCAAACTTACCGTGTGTGAGGGGGCATTATTCTGAAGAAGTAGGCCACCCGTTGTTGTTCACCAGTGAATGGCGTTTTGTTCAAAGCTTAATTCAAATGTTGCAATTGTTGAACAGTTAGGTTAGGTTAGAGATGAAGCAATATCCACCATTTGTCATCATCTTTCTTCATACAGTTCATAGGATACCCTAACCCCTTTTTTGTAGCTTAAAAAAGGCCCGAATATTACTAGTTTAAAGAAGGCATAAGCATTGATACAGTTAATAAAAAAACCTAGGCATTAATAGTTATCGTTAAACAGTTTACAAAAAAATTGGACCAATTTAAACAACACTACAAAACAGTTTTTGACGAGTCTTCTAAAAACAACATCACTTTCTTGACACTAATTTTAACTCATTCACTTCCTCTCAACTGCACGTGTCGTATCATCATTCCGTCATTTAACATTCCATCTCCTCTTTCATGTTCTAGCCCAACCACATAGTCTTTACAATACCCCATATATTTTTTTAAGCTTATTCCACACTTTTCTCTCAACAAGTTCGCAATTACTTCCTTTCTCCTTTTTTCAATCTTTCTCACATATTACACTCTTTCGCGCTATATTAGCAGACTCTCACTTCTGGTTCGCTCTTTTTTGCCTCCTTACTTAGTTAGGTCTTCTCTGCCACAATCTAATGAATTTAATTTTACATAGCACCCTTATGTGGCCAATCGCTTTCCCACTTCTTACATTCTCCCTTTTTTGTTCCCAAAACAATGGTACATTTGTACTAATATGTGCTGAAAGAATGTTTTGCTATACATAAATCTCTCAGCACATAAATATTTCAATCATGTCGTCAGGTGCTCCTTCACACTTCTTACATTCACCCATTCTTTTGCTCCCAAACTAATGGTATTATTTTATTAATATGTTCTGAAAGAACGCGTTTGTTAAACACATAAATCTCTCAGCACAGAAATAACAAAATCATGTGGTCTGTCATTCATTCATACTTTTTAAAGTCAGTTTTCTTTTCCTCCCAAAGTAATGTCATTCTGTACTCTGAGCTAAAAGGACGTGGTTGGTTGCTAAACACGTTTCTTTCAGCACAGAAAAATACTCCTTTCCCCTTATTTAAATTCATTCTAGGTATACCTAAAAGCCCAGTTATTTCAAATTTCATCCTTTCATATTTACATCCATCCAGAACTCCTAAAACTATCAGCTGTTACCTATTCCTAATTTACCTTACATCTAACACAGCATCTTCCAAACATCACAACCAAAAACAATTTCACACTTGAATAGCACAATTTCCATCACATCTTCCTCTTGCTCACATATTCTTACCCAACCAATGCATTATATTAACCCTAATTCTATAGCACTGCCACATAGCCCCACCTCCACCCCACACACCAATATATACTTACGTCTACCAGTCACCCCTAATCGCTCCTCTTTCACTCCATCAGCATAAATTATTGATTCCACTTCATATTCATTCACATAACTCAAGCACCATCAATTTCCCTCTTTTAAACAAATTCACATCCTCTTACACATTTTCCTCATTAAATATACACGGTGGCCCATAACTCCCAGGAGACTACAGTTACAGTTACCTAAAGAAATTTCATTTGTTTTCCGTTAATAACATATTTACACACAAAGTTGTACGTGGAGTGTCCTGAGACTTATGATCCACCCTGTACTCTTCACATTCTACACCCTCATATCCCAGGGCGTGGTTTCGTTCAATAGCTGCGTGAAATTAGATAGTAAATATGTAGCTAAGAAACTTTATCTGAACAATAATTTGTGAAATATTTCGTTCAAGCACCTTTATACCAGTTGCCCAATAGCGGTTGTTTCTAAAAGATAACTTGGGTCATAGAGGCTTAATATTGCAAGAATTCAGAATGCAAGAATTCAGAATGCAAGAATTCAGGCCAGCGTCCTCTAGCCGGGCTTGGTCGTCTTTTACGAGAACAGAGAACCGGTGGAGGTAATTCGCCATGTCCGGAGGTCCTACGCCTAAAGCTACAAAATGATACAGGCAAATTTTCATCTCTTCTTTCCGTTTCAGTTAAATCCAAATCTGTTGACTGAATCATCGTGTTTCCTGATGGAAAGACTGAACACCCCTTTTTGTTACAGCAAATCATTTAACTTAGACTGTAATACTACTTGTTAGCAATTTTAAGTTCTCCCCTTTCGTTACTTGGGAGATGTTGCCCCTCCACGCCTAGAAAGGGTCGAAGGGGTGGTGTCCTATCAGGAGAGATAAGAAGGACTTTGTTTACTTACCGAATTCGGAAGAAGGGACTTTGATTTCATGATCCAACTTCCTGTCGCTGAGAAGACTTTCCACGGTTCGAGGTGGCAAAACTAACCCACCTTCCATAGAACCTCTGATCTCCATTCCGCTCCTGGAATAAGACCGCAATTTTATTTCTGGAATAAGACCGCAATTTTATTTCTGGAATAAGACCGCAATTTTAACTCTAGAATAAGACCAAAATTTTATTTCTGGAATAAGACCTCAATTTTAATTCTGGAATAAGACCGCAATTTTATTTCTGGAATAAGACCGCAATTTTAATTCTGGAATAAGATCGAAATTTTATTTCTGGAATAAGACCGCAATTTTAATTCTGGAATAAGACCGCAATGTTAATTCTACAATGAAATCATCTCTCATATTAGTTACAAGAATATATTTGGGCTCATCCGACTCAGGAATAACAATGATTTTCCTTCGAAATTTTTTATAGAGAATTTCACTTCCGTAAAACCAAGAATGACGAGTAAATAATAATCGTCAAAGTAGAAGACTGAATCCCAAATTGGGAATATTTATAACAAATCAGAATCTCAAATTGAGATTATCCATACCAAAACATAACCCCAAATTGAGACTATTTATAACAAATCTAAACCCCAAATTGGGATTATTTATGACAAATCAGAATTTCAAATAGGGACTATCCATACCAAATCAGACCCCTAAATTTGGACTATTTATAAAGAATCAGAACCTCAAATTGGGACTATCCATACCAAATTAGACCCCCAAATTGGGACTTTTATAACAAATCTAACCTCAAATTGAGAATAAAAGTTACCAATCAGAACCTCAAATTGTGAAGATTTCTAACAAATCTGAACCACAAATTGTAACTTTTGTTCATTGTAGTTTAGCATATTAGAGAATTTCAGCACACTTTTGTCTATAGCCTCTGTTCAGCTCATGCAGTAACCCTCTTTGTTTGGTTTAGAAGTCCTTCAAAGTTCCTTAGAATGTGGAAGAACCCATTTACCTAAACTCCGCCATTGGGATTGTCTTCCTTAAGCCAGTGAAGTCTTCTTCTTTGGTAAATATTCTTTAGAGAAGAACTAGTCCCTTTTACCTACTCTAACGTAGCGGACAATTGTGTAGTCCAAAAGACTGCATCAGCCCTTCATACCGAGGATTTATTTTTTAACTTTAGTCGTTAACTACCCCAATATGGCAAATAGTTCTGGATCCATAATACTGAAACCAAGATTTCATGTAAGAGCCTCGAAAGCTCTTTAATGTTAAACATAAGTCTCCGGCTTTATTGAGAAAAAGAATAGCCACTGTTCTTTCCAAGGAGTTTTATTTCTGAGAAATTCCCTCCTTGGTTTAATCAACCAAATTTCACTAAGAATTTTGGGGGGCATATGTTTACCACTTGCCTTAGATTAATTTCAAGCAATTCGCCAGTACAAAGAGATTTAGAAATTTTGAAACATCTGATACACAGTAACTTTCTCGTACCTTATAAATTTGAGTTATTTTGTCTAACAAAATATTACAGATGAAAATTGCATTTAAGGTCCAACAATTAATCTATTAAATTAAAAGGTAATTAGTGATTGACCGTCCACTTCAGAAGCAATTACTGAAATTGACCGTAGGTGAACACAATGAAATAGCAGAAGCAAAAGTGCAAATCTTTCGGATGATTTCTAGACGATTACATACAAACAAACTGACATAAATGGGCGCAAAGATCTCGACACTTACAATACGTAAAAGCTTTTGCCATTTGGTTGAGAGCTTGGTGATTGTTGATAAAGACCAACGTGGGAAATGCAGAAGGTGAGTTGAAACAAGAATTCAATTGATCAATATCGATGTGACCATCAAGGCAATGGTCGCATCTTACGGATAATAGCTGCCTAATGGACATTACTGCGTGTATTGGTTCCCCAATGGACATTACTGTGGCGAGCATAAGCTCCCTAATGGGCATTATTGCGTGAATTAGCTCTCTTATTAACATGACTGCTTAAATTGGCTCCTAAATAGACATTACTGCGTGTATTAGGTTCCTAATCGACATTACCGCGTGGATCAACTCCTAATGGGAATTTTAACGTGTACTAGCTCCTCAATGAATAGTACTGTGGGTTTTAGCTGACTAATAGACATTACTGCGTGTATTAGCTCTCTACTGGACATTACTGCGTGAATCAGCTTTCGAATGGAAGTTTACTTCACTAAGAGGAAAGTATGCGGAGATCCTTCAAACAAAATTCAATGTTTAAGGATGAAAATAGTCAAAGTAACTAATCAATTTGTTCCTACTTCAAGTACCTAAAACTAACAAACCTGTCTTCTATGACCCAGTTTCCCCGAGTAAGTAAACAAGTTTTTTGTACCTTTAAGTCTCCTACAAACATAATAGTTTCTTCGTGCCATATATAGGAATACGATATCGTAGGACGAACTACGTCTTACATCTGGAAAAAGTTAGAAGCTAAAAGTGTACAGTAAGAGTAGAGTGTACAGTAGATTTTAGGGTAGAGTGATGAAGAAGAATGAGTTTGAGTTAATGTAGTTTGCTGGGTGACGAGCCATCTCCGTTGTATTTTTCCTAGTTATTATTCCTCACGTTATTTTCTTCGTATAAAGGAGGCTCTAGCAACCTGTATTTCCTTTTTCTTCTTTCAATGTCTAACGCAGATTCTTTGATTTCAATGTGTGCAATAATTTTACAATCTCACCTACTATATATTGGAGGCGGGTCCTCTTTGAGATAGGCTTTCTGTTTCTAAATTTAGCTCTATTGTTTTCTCTGTAGTTGTGCGGGATGTCCATGGTTCTTTTTTCTTCGTCGGTTGATATATCATTTAACATTTCCCATAATTTACATCCTCTCCTGTGCAAAGACACATTTATTGGTGTCAGGCCGATGCCGTGGTACAGGTCACTTTGCCTTTTGTATTCTCTTCTTCTCGTGTTTGAGATAATATATTTTTCTGCATTTTTGAAGTCATTGAAGTTGAGAGCTTGTTGAGTTTTGATAAAGACTAACGTGTGAAATGTAGAAGGTGAGGTTGAAACGAGAATTCGATTGTCGAACTAGTCTAGGAGTTACAATCCACTTAGGTGGAATAATCCTTAATACTTCTCTTTCCACTTCGTAAATTTTCATGCGCCAATCCTCAAGAGTCATTGAGCTTAGTACATAGAAAATGCTATTTTAACGTTTATGGATTTTTTAAATTGGAAAAATCCTATTTCAGCCGCAATTAGGGAAAAATCGTGATACCTCTTATGCCCTTTTCTCAAGCCACTCTTCAATTCTACTCCAAACACAGTCATCCCATCACTTCCTACTCTCAATGTTTTTATTTCTCTTTTCTCTCATTGTTTATGTGTTTCATCATTTTGCATTTTTTTTTCACGTCGCGTAGGTTTACTCTCATCCATCGTTGCGTATCCCAGTATGCCTTTCAAAAAATAATCCGTACGAGCCCTCATTTTCTTATAATTACCGAAAAAATAACGATCCCATATCTACCTTTATCCAATGATAAGCAAATCCACTATCTTCCTCTCAGATATGGCGGAGGACGAAGACTCCTTTGGCAAAGTGATTTAAGCCCAATCAGCTGCCTTTTGGCGGCTCATAATGTGCGCGCGATCAAATAACTACTGTTTCCAGAGCCTCATTTGCGTGTCGATATACATACTAATTTAACTAACTCTGACAACTTATCATGGGAGAGCCTACTTAAAATTCAGAAAAGTAGCGTGATACCATTAGGTTCCTTTGAAAGACTTTGCTACCAGTGTTAGGCAAACAGAGTTGTCTGAACAATACAAGTGGAAAATCATTGTCCTTGATCGCATGCCTCATGTACATTTCAATTGAGAGAGAGAAAGAGAGAGAGGAGAGAGAGAGGGACGGAGGGAGTGAGGGCGAGAAAGAGAGAGAGAAAGAGAAAACGATATATATATATATATATATATATATATATATATATATATATATATATATATATATATATATATGTTTGTGTGTGTGTATAAAGTATATAAAGCTAGTGTATTTTCGAAGGCATTTTCAATTTGTGAAGGAAAAAGGTCCAGCCAAATGAAAGAAAAAGGTAAATGAATAAAAAACAAACCAGAAGAGTAAAGCAGAGTAAAGATAACAGTGAGTGGGAGATCGGGAATGCCCCAGACACTTAAAAGGATTATGTTTTTATTTGTTTCGAATCGTGCGTGGAAGGAACGACTTGGAAAGAGAGATACTTTTATGTTTTGGGTATCGGTACAAATTCCATGACAAGAAAAAAAGAGTCTTTAGGCACAAAATGATTATATTTCAGGACTAAATCAAATAATAAAATCGGCGGTATGGGTACCTGAAATAGCACTCATACACATTTGGTCACGTGACACAGGTACCCAGTTGTGCCGTTTTATTTATGTGATTCTTTAATTTTGTAAAGTGAAATGAACCAAAATATACATACGACTACGGAAGAGAGCTATTGATTTCTAGGACTCTCAACTTTCCTGGTATCTTCCTCAATGAATTTAGGTCGGGTGAAAGAACTTAATTTTGTGTATTAATTCTTTTCAGTGCTATGAATTACCACTTCCAGCCATCATCAGCAAAAAAAAGACCTTAGAAACTGATGCATTTAGTGGAACACTTTCAACGTACTCAACAATCTTACATGCATTAGCGAACGATTGTTTGGTGAACTTTTATCAATTCTAAACGTCTGTATATGGATTTTTCCATTGCTACATTTCTCAGCCATTTTATGTAAAAATTCTTCCATAATGTACGATGTGAAATAAGAAAATAATGCAGGTCCTATTATAATCCCCTCGGTGAAATCCACCTAATACATCAAAATTCTATCAAAAGTACAGACAGAAAAGTAAACAAAAAATAGTTCGTTCATATAAAACAAACGGGAAAGGCATTCAGGGAGATAGAGAAGATCCCGTCTGATCCTTAACCCAAGGCAGTATCAGAAGAAACGAGGCGGGAAGAGAGCAAAGCGCATTAACAAAGACTCAGAAGCTCGACGAAGATTGAGAGGCTTAGCGTTGCTCCACGACTTCCTTGTTTCCAAAGCCAAGTTAAAGAATCGTTTGAGGGAGACTCATCGGCTTCTGGTACATTAACAACGGCCAAACTCAGCTTCCAAATGAATCGAATTACGGACGATGACTTGCTACTTCTTATTCTTAGTTCCCAATCGAAGAGCCGCACACAAACATCGCGACGCTATACGTAAAGACGATCCGGCGAGGAATGTAAACCAAGGTCCCGCGATGATGACAAGCCAATATCACGTCCGCTGTCAGAGGTAATCATGAAAAACGTGGTTTGATGGCCTGTATAAAATGAATTTGATCTTGTTAACAGAGTTTGAAAGGTGGCAGCGATAGGAAACTGTCGGTTAAACAGTATTGATTAAGATGGAAAAGAGCCAAGGAATAAAGACAAGAGAATTCATGCAAACAAATAAAAAGTAAACAGTCAACACAATGGTGGAAGAAGACTTTTAACCTGCTCCTGGCTCGAGAATTCACTGAAAGGGTAGGCCAAGAATCAAAGCTTACCGAGACAAAATTGCAACTCACTCAGTCGCGTCAAGGCGCAAGATGGGTTGAGAGGAAAAACAACAGACTAGGAAACGAAAACCAAATGAACCAATAACTAGCATTAGATAATAGGATTGGGAATGAAAAATAAACCTGAGGAGAAAGATGTAAACTGTAATATTTGTTCCGGGAGGACATATTTGCCTCTCAAAAACGATTCCGGGAAGCTCAGCTTTCAAGGAAGTTGAGCTAACCCCTCGAGTGCTTCGGGAATTGTGTCACTCGGAACTGGCTTTTCTTCCGGGTCATCTTTCCTCTTCGTAACAATAAGGCATCCGTGTCTCAGGTACTACAATCTATTTCCCTTTCTTTTTTGAGAAAATTCAACCAATAAATATATTTATCACTGAATTTGATGATGAACGCCATCAAACCGTAAAGGCGGTTCATTGCAAATGAGTTAGCTGAAGTCGCATGTAGGAGATTCTTTAGACACCTCGACAATGGCATTACCCCTCCCAAGGTCATCTTCATTCAAGCCTGAATTTCGTCTCTCAGCATTTCGTACTAGTCCCCTTCGCTTAACAATCTAGTACCAGTACCATGACCGAATTTTCTTGGCGCCATCCATAAAAATGCTCACCCATTGTTGGTAGCGAATTTTCCAACACATTTGGCCTTTCCTAATCTAGGAGGTCCCTCTAAAGATTTTTATAACAGAGCGGACTGTATAGGTCGCGCTTCGTGGGTTATTTTCCGAGCAGTACTATCTATTTATCCTTGTGTTTCAAGGGTTATTAAAAAATTTTTACCAGATACGTTGAAAATACCATTCTCTTTTCACTCCTGTTATACCCGAGACGACTTTGAAGAGTAGCACCCCCGTCCCTCCCCACCGGGTCTCCCAGTAGTATCAGACTAGATTGAGATTAGATTGTGTCTATTTAATCTAGACACCTTCTGTTTACCCCATTTTTGCTCATTTCTTTGCCAGCTATTTGCTGACAAGTTTTAGAAACCATCACCGAAATTTGTAGCTGTGTCATAAACAAGGTAGGAAAATAGCTTTAAGACAATGTGAACCTACAATCATCTCAGTATGATTTTTCTACTTTAGCCATAAAATTTATGAGCCCTCAACTTTAGTAGCAACTGATTTAGCCGTCGAAATAGTTTCCTCTCCAAAAAAGTTCGAGAGGTAATTATGAATAAAATGGCCACAGGGTACAGTTATTTCATTTTCCGTAGATTGGTCTTCCAAATTCAGATTTTGGCTGAGTTTTTGCAGAATAAATCGAGCTTTTAATTCTTGGTTTCTTTTCGGAACAAGTCGCTTGGTACATAAGAGCACCATAGACCATCTCTCTCTCTCTCTCTCTCTGATTGGGATAGACTTCGGCTACTGGATAGAATGATAGCGAGATTGTAGATAGCTCTATTTCCTGACAGAAAAACTTGTGCAGTGAAAGAGGCCAATGCAAAATTACAGAATACTTCACCTGCCGATTAATTGATACAGCACAATACATTTCCTTGCGTCTGATCCTTATCTCCCAAACAATGGCTTCAATTATAATTCTCTCGTTTGGTATTAACTACACTTTTACAAATACCGGTGTTCGCATCATCAATGCTGATGAAGTTGAGTGCAATCATATGAAATGGGTAAAATGGGCAAGGTTTGGGAAGAGGAATCAGAAAGGAATATAATGATGAAGACTTTAGGAAAAGTCGACGTCGTCGGACAGCATAATTATCTTTCATAGTACTAGCTGTTAATGATTTGGAAAAAGAAGTCAGTTGAAGTCTGAAATACCGCAGCAGTTGTCAGGTTGTTAGCGAGGCTGAGAGGAGTTTGTTTTGTACAGTGATTTGCCACTCACTGTCACAGCCAAGTTTGTTTTCGTTGGTAAAGGAACATGAGGGCCGATTAACGCTAGTGAGTGGGGCCTAATCAGTCAGACGGGTCAATATGCGAGGGGTGATGGATGGAAGAGAAGAACCGGATACCTGAAGTAAAAGATGTAAGACGATGGAGAGTAAAGTCTGGAGAGGGATAAGAGAGGGTTCATGACATGCTTAGGAAGTCTTAAGGAGTATTTTGAGCCCTGGGGGTATTAATTGAAAGCCCAATCGGGTGTTTAGTGAAAGCTCACCGCATCTCTTAATAAAAACAACTCATTTGTCCAGGAAAAGCTGAATGGGTAATACGGAAAGAAAAATTTTACTCAGTCGTGGTTTGTTATTGCGGCGCCTATTACAAGACAGGATCGCATCAGTTTCACCAGGTGATGAGCTTGAGGTGTCCATGAAAAAGGGGGAAGTGTGAGGTCGGGAGGGTATAAGGGTGAATAGGGTAGGGAAACGAGATTTTCCCTTACAAATGAAGAACTTGGTTTCCCACGAAGTGGATTAATAAAACTCAACAGGTTATCATTTATCCCGATGCAGATTTGGAGGGAATTTTTGAGTAAACTTAGTATTGGATGATTTAGATTAGGAGGCCGGTAGGGTTAGGTATTATTGGATTGCCACGAGGGCAAATGCAAAGAAGGGAAGATTGGTGCAGCTAGTTATTGCCACATCGATCAAAAAGGCCAGAATACTTGGGTAGCTCCATTTTCGGAAGTGATATACTCTTAAACTTAAAAATTAACAGTATTAAATCAATTTATTCAGTCATTTTTAGTGTCGTGCACGCGATACTATAAGTTGCAATGTCGGTTCGTAGGTCAATCGGTCGGTTGGTAACCGTTTTACTTTTCAGCCGGTTCTAACAAAATTTGAACCCCCTATGTTGCTTTAAATTCTCTTCCGAATGATTTAATTGTAAAGGTCCTCCCAAGGTTAGTCCGAGAATTATTGACAGCTTGAAAATCGTAAGGTCATATGGTCATAAGCTCATAAGTCAGAACAATTGAGAACACGCGACTTAGTTGTGTTGACCTCGCTAACTTATATAAGAGGAATATTGGGCCATTAAACATAAAAACCAGAAACTGAGGACAACACAGAAAAATGGAACGATACATAAAATGCAACGATACATGAAATTGAACGATACATGAAATGGAACGATACATGTCAAGAATAACCCGCAGGGACCAGAAAAAAAGAATAGATAAGAACACAATCATGAACGAGAGAGATGAAGATAATAAAATTTCTGAAATAGAAATTGGCAAATATTTAGTGACAAGAAATGAGAAAAAAGAGAAAAAAATAAATCTTAAACTAAGCACATAAATAAAGATATCGAGAGGAAGACGTGACAGAAAGTGAAAAGATGAAATTCGCTAAAAAGAGAAACGTGGCAGATTCAAGTCCTGAAATGGGTAATCAGTAAAAGCCTTTTTTTTAGGGGAGAGTTTGTGTTTCAAGCAGTGAGGTGAAATGTGCTGATGAAGATGAATAAAAGGTTAAGAGGACTTTGATAAAAAAAGACGAAAGCACTCGGAATCAAATTTTTCATATTTTAATTTTATTTCTGGCACTATTTTTACTCACGTGCTACTTGTTTATATATATATATATATATATATATATATATATATATATATATATGGTACACTCACTAACTACCGCGTGAGGAAAGCAATAATTGCAAAAATCGCCAACAAAAACATTTGTGTTAATGTGCATTCTAACGTTGTTCGTGCCGCCTGCCCCAGCCTCCACATTTTTGACTCATCCACAACCTTTGTAACTCAACCTTCGTTGCTATTTCACTTTAAAGATACCTCCGCCCCCTCCTCCTCCAGTCTCCTCGCTTCACGGCATAGAGGACGTTCTTCTTTTCATATTGATAACTCTAATCGATGCTAAGTGTTGATTTGAAATAAAAGAAAAGTGTTGATGTGAAATAAAGTAAAAACAGTGCAAATTACTTCTTTAACAACTTCATAATCAGTCACGCAAATTCTATTAATATTCGTACACAAATTAGGCCAGATCAATACCGTCGAGTTCCTTTGCAAAGGAATACGTGTTAAAGATGTCTCAAAAGTGCCGGTAATATTTAGTTTATGGTTTATTTATTAAAGGTCAGGCGTGGAATTCCGTTAAAACAGGGTTCTGTACACCATTACCTACAGGAAACACGTGCATGTGCACCATTACCATCAGAATATACGTACATGTACACACTTATCTGCAGTAAACACGTAGCTGTATACATTTGCATACATAAAACACGTACATGTAGACTTGCATGCAGAAAAACCTACAGAGACACAATTACCTGCAGATAAAACGTGCCAGTACACCTTTACCTGCAGAAAACATTACTATATACCTTTACTCGGAGAAAACACGTGCATGTACATACTTATTTCCAGAAACACGTACCTTTACAGCCTTACCTGCAGAAAACACGTGCTAGTACACACTTACCTGGAGAAAACACGTATTTGTACATCCTTATTTGAAAAAAACACGTACAACTACACCATTACCAGAAGGAAGCACGTATATATCCACTCTTACAGGGATAAAACACTATCCGTACACATTTACCCGCAGGAAAAACATGCCCGTACAACCTTAATTGCAGAAAACACTACCTCTACCCCCCTACTTGTAGAAAACACGTACATGCACACCTTTGTCGTCAGAGGCACGTGATTGTAGACCTTTATCTCCAGAAACACCCACATGTACACCTTTACCTGCAGAAAACAGGCCCCTATATACCCTTACATGCACAAACACCACCTATACACCCTAACCCTGAGATAGCACGCACATGAGCAGTCCTCCTTACCGAAAACACGCACATGTACACCATCACATGCAAAACATCTACCTGTATATAATTACCCGCAGAAAACACGAACCTATACACTATTACCTACATAAAACACTACCTGTACACTCTTACCTGCAGAAAAACGAGCCTGTACAACATTATCCTTAGAAAAACGAGCCTGTACACCCTTACCCTCAGAAAAACGAGCCTGTACACCACAACCCCCAGAAAAACGAGCCTGTACACCCATACCTACAGAAAACACCTAGCATTACCCGAACATGCTGGTACTCCATTAAGTTTGCTATATATATATATATATATATATATATATATATATATATATATATATATATATATATATATATATATATATATATATATATATATATATATATATATATATATATATATATATATATATATATATATATATATATATATATATATATATATATATATACATATATATTTATATATATAACAATTCGTGAATCTGTTAATCTTGCTTTACTACTTTCCTTTTAGAAATGTGATTTTGAGGCGTCGTTTCCGGGTTCGTCCATTGGGTCTCTTTCAAAACGTTCTCCATTTCTTATGAATAAACTGAGTTCGATCCCTACTTGTGCTGTTCTATAAACTGCCTTTCAGTCACCAGGGACCTTCGTGAAGAAAGCTTCAAGGAACGTGTATGGAATAAGTTTGGTTTTGGTCCATAATTTCATTAGCGCTTTTCTCATTCATTTACCTCTCCTCTGTTCGTTTTAAGTAGCTCAAAGCCATTAATGATTCCCTTATGCAATAAAAAGTAACGCTTATTTCTTGCCCTCGGTTTGATTCCGGTCATGTTTAGGATTATTTTGGGAACCGATAAAAGAACAAAAATAAAATTCAAGCGGTCTAATTTTTAAGAATGTTTCCTGATATTAAAATCAGACTCTAATCTCTACCTTCAGATCATACTTTGTTATCCAAAGATATAATTTAAGTCAAATCCGACACAAAGAGCACCAGAGAAGATATGAAGTGATATTTTAATGTCTAATATTCAGTTGTCATCTTGTTACTCATAGAGTACAAAAACATGATTCTTTGGTACTCAAATATATATATATATATATATATATATATATATATATATATATATATATATATATATATATATATATATATATATTCTAGTGTGCCTATGATCTCAAAAATTAAAGCATTTTTACGCAAATTCATTTTGCAATGCTATAATAAATACACAATTAATCAAACAGTTTTGCATTCGGAAAAAATAATAGTAATAAAACAACAAATAAAAAAAAAAAAAATGAAGCATAAAATAAATATATATATATATATATATATATATATATATATATATATATATATATATATATATATATATATATATATATATATATACACTTCTCTTAGTAATAAGATATGCATATTAGATCATCAAATGGAACCTTTTTGATGTTTTCGGATAATTCTGTGTAAGGGCAACGTGTTTGTAATTTGCACTTCCAAAATTAGAATTCGGATAGCGAGAAATATATGGTTTAAAAGTTGCATGTCATTTGTCACTACGGCTTCGTTCATTGCAACTCTTCCTCTAACCAAATGCTCCGCATAAATGAAAATTTTGTGTGTCGGATTGTTATCTAAATTGCTTCTTTCGCTTTTTTTTTCATCCATTGACTTCTCTTCCCTCCTTCTTTGATTTTTGCCTTTTGATTTCGCCACTGCAATCTATCTCAATGATCATATGTTTCTGCAGAATTTTTTACAAGTTTAAATTTTATGTTTAGAAAAAAAATTTGGTTTCCCAGATGTGGGGTGGCGAAACAAGAATGGAAGGAAATGTTTGCCTACAGAGAACCTTTCAATCATTTTTGATTATAAATAATTTTGGGGGAGTTTTACGAACGCGCGTAGAACGGCAACGCTGTCTGCAACGAAACCAAAACGGGTTCTATGGATCTATAAACAAAACAGCTGGATTTTGAATATTCTGTTCACTTGGGAAACTTCCTCTTACACACAATTCGGGACCCTTCCTCTTGCACAATTTGGGAACCTTCCTCTAGGTTCTACAGGTGCTATTTTTTAGTCTTTTTCAAACTTCAATATGTAAGCAAACAAGAATTGTAAACTGATAGTGAAAATGTTTTACAAAGTTGCATCATTCCATTCCAATCAAACAGGAATAAAGTCCTATGTAGTTAAAATCAACACATTGGAAGCAATTCCTAAACATTTACATCATTGTTTTACAATGGAAATTCAACGATTCCATAGCTAAAGTCTCGTTTGTTGTCTTCCTTTGACAAGCATCAACATCCATTGTGACTATCGTCTTTAAATCAATTGTACCTCTACCTTGAAAAATCTTGAATAAAATAATAAGAGAGATGATAAAAAAGAATTGCTTAACTGTGTATTTGTTACACAAGACATCATAGTGTGTACATTTGTTCGGTTAAAAATTATCCTGAATAGAATAGCGCTGAGGGATAAATTCTAATCTTCCTCCGTTAGGCTTTACTTAGGAGAGAAGACCAATTTCGCCTTGTTGAAATATATAAAACTATCGTAGGCTGTGGAAATGGGGGGCGGGGGTCTGGGAATAGGGAGGAAGGAGGGGATAAATGTGGGAGACGAGAATAGGGTGGAAATGAGACGGCGTGGGGGAGGAGACGGGGTGGGGGAGCCCATTAATGCAGAATACTTAATTGTCAGTTGCAGCCTGGTCTTCGGTTGCAGAGGTGAGAGCTTGCAATGGCTTGCAATGGCGTTCGGGTTGACGTTAGAATATAGCTTTTGTGGGAGCTCAAATTTCCCATAGAAGCAGCTCATTATGTCTCGGCATCTTCTTTGCCAAACTCAATTCACTCATTCGCCTCCCTCGCAACTCATTATTCTCAATTCATTTCCTAATGGTGAGAAATGTTTGGGAGTTTGATGAATATCATTCTTCTCGAATTATCGGAGCCCGATTTTAAGCTCTCTCGATATAATTGCCCTATATAAAAAGTGGAGCCATGAAAGGACCATCAGATCTGCTGTTCCCATTCTCTTTCACCTCCTTATCCACACATACATACCCACATGGTGAGGAAGGGAAAAAAATCGCGACATCAGTGATATATATATATATATATATATATATATATATATATATATATATATATATATATATATATATATATATATATATATATATATATAACAAAGATGGCAATAGGTAAACCATTCCAGTTCCACGCCCGAACTTCCTGACTGCAAACCATTTCACTCCGAGAGAGAGGTGCGAACTTACGCACTAACCAACTGACCGAATATCGGAACTTACCGCAGATTAGCAGAATTTACACTGATTATCGGAACTAAACGCAGCTTATGCCAACTTAACGCAGATCATTGAAACTTAACACAGATAAGGGAACCCTAACGCAGATAAGTGGA
Source organism: Ceratothoa steindachneri (assembly GCA_963969495.1). NCBI lineage: Eukaryota > Metazoa > Arthropoda > Malacostraca > Isopoda > Cymothoidae > Ceratothoa > Ceratothoa steindachneri. Next base: position 160,657,601 of record OZ018317.1, on the reverse strand, counting down.
ACTCAACGCAGACTAGCCGAACTTAACGCAGATAAGCGGAACTTAACACAGATTAGCGGAACTTAAAGCAGATTAGCGGAACTAAATACAGATTATCTGAACTTAACGAAGTTCATTGGAACTAATCGCAATTAACGGAACTTAACGAAGAATATTGGAACTTAACACATATCATCGGAACCTAACGTAAATAAGCGGAACTTAACGCAGATTATCGTAACTTAACCCAGATTATCGGAGCTTAAGGCATATTTTTGTAACTTAACCCAGATTATCGGAACTTAGCGCAATTAGCGGTACTTAACGCAAATCAATGAGAATTAAGGCCGATTATAACACGAAAATCATTTCAACGGCCAACGGTTTATTAAGAATGAATTACAAAGAGAGATTACATAAATGTAAAATAAAAAGCAAACAATGTGGAAAATAGAATTTAGCAGAGAAGAGATTAGTTATAAGTGGAAATAAGAAGATAAAGGTTCCCGGAGACGTGGAAATCAAATTTTTTGGTTCTATACAATACAAATTTCACATTTATTCATAAGAGTTAATAGTTTATAGTTATAAGAATTTACATATATATTTACACATTATTATTATTATATATATATATATATATATATATATATATATATATATATATATATATATATATATATATATATATATATATAATTGTTTGGAATTTAAACTCATCAGAGATTTAATTGAAGGCAATATACGTATCGCATTAATCCGTAATACAATTAATAGGAATATACAATATCTTAAATATTGAATTTTGTATATATATATATATATATATATATATATATATATATATATATATATAAATATATATATATATATATATATACCCTTTAATTAAAGATGATAAAGGCAGCCAGAAGTGGGCATTGCCGAAACTGAGAGAGAAAGAAAGCGCAAAGAGGAACGTTGCAAACTTGAGCACTAGAGCGTGATCTGTCCCCCCCCCCCATCCCAAATTTTCACCAAGAGGTGTAAAGGGGAGGGTCGTCTTCGTAAGTGGAGTTCGAACCCCCGTCCTATGGATCAGAATTGATCGACGCTATTCAGTATTTAGAAGTGGGAGATGGAAGGCGCGTCGGGTGTTCCCTCAGTGCCCAGCCCCCCGGGGTCCTTCAACGCCCGCACCCTACCGTATCAATCAATTCCGCTGTCACTGATTCCTCCTCAAATGTTTTGCTCATTTTCCTGAATGCCCCCCTTCCCCCGCTCCTCCGGTCTCCGTCCCCTCGCCGAGAAGGGCGGAAAAAGTAAGGGGGGAGAGGGGGAAAGAAGGGAAGGGAGGAAGATGAGAACCCCTTTGGGTAGGATCGGACCACCGACGTAGTGCAATTGTGAGGATGCTTCCGAGAGCCAAAGTGAAATTCTCTTGCCCTATGATCATACCGCACACACATACACACACACTATATATATATATATATATATATATATATATATATATATATATATATATATATATGAGTAAAAGAACTGAATGGCGAGTATGGTATATGATAGTGAAACCACTGTATAGGAGCCAAAAGTTTAATTTACGAGACTAGTTTCAGTATGTAGTTTATCTTTTGGCTCCTATACATTTGTTTCACTATCATATATATATATATATATATATATATATATATATATATATATATATATATATATCCCTTTTTCCTTTCTTTCCCCAATGCCCGACGCTTGATACCATCACAATCAAAATCTTTTCTATATAAATTAGCTAAACTACTCTTGGGTGTAAGCATGAATGTGAGAGTGTATTTTTAATGGATCATTTACGTGTTATTTCACTAAGGCATAAACTGTCTGACTCCTTATCTCTTTATCTTATTCACATTTCTTTTGTTCTTTTTATTAATTTACCAATATTTACATAACCAAAAATGCCTAAATTCTGTTTCCTGCAGGTAACATTTTCGACTCCTTTGAGCTTGGGATTCTTAATAACGGAGGTCCTTGGGGATACTTTGAGGACTCAGACGAACCCATATTACCCTTAGATTCGTATCCAGGTCCTTGAAAATATTTTGAGGACTCAGACGAACCCATACTGCCCCTAGATTCGTACCCACAGGTCCTTGGCTTTCAAATACGTTGAGAAATCCGGTATCAGCGAGCGCTCACGGGAATGAGACTAAGCGGTTGGTCTCTTTTCGCTGAGGTGGTCTCGAAGTGGATTGGCGAGATTCGGGTTATCAATCGAGAACCGGCGAACAGTCATGGTTTGTTCTTATTTCTCCCCTCGATATGAACCAGAAGATCCGTTATAGTTCTTCCTCACTTATGTATGCATATATTGTTGGAGGCGCGTATTACTTTCTTTTCATTCCGTGTCTGGTTAACGATAGCAACCTTAATACTGCATAGAGCACGTCTAGGCACAGTACCCAATAGACCAATGGAATAACCCTAAAAAGAACTGTTTCAAATGGGTATTTTGCCATGTACTGCGACGGCCATAGGTAAAAGTAAAACTACCCAATTGATAAAGTTCTATTTAGGGCAGTTCCATTGATCTATTGGGTACTGTGTCTCTCTTGATGTGAATGAAGACCGTCCCCAAGACCTGTCCGATGCAATATGAAGCTGTCTACTCGATGCTATACTACTCATATACAAATGTAGCTGAATCTGACTAATGGAATTGAGCGGGGGCACGTCTGTATGTATGTGCCGAAGTGGTGGTAGGTGAAGTGTATTTCTAAGGGAGTAGTATGTCTGGTTGTTGTATAGCTGCGGTTCGATTTCTTCCTCTCTTGGTGGTAGCTTTTGATCAAGACAAACATTGGGTTCATTTTCGATAGATATCGAGGTTGAGAGATTCCTGAGAAACAACTCCAGAATTAAACTAAAATCAATCGGGGAAATAAGAAAGGAGCGAACGTAGGATTTAGGGAACACCCGTCATTTTTTGTCATGAAAATAAATAGTTGTTGAAGCATAATTCTCTGTGTGAATGTATGTACGCGTGCATGTATGTGTGATGGAGTGGTAGTGCCTGGGCAATGCCTTTCATTGAGCTAGTTTGGCCGGGATTTAGGGTCGGGTGAAATGGGATCGCTTTGGGAGGAGTTCCCCCAATCGATGCCGAAGAGCGTTAATGAGAAAAACAGAATGGTTCTTCGGGCTTCTCATAAGACGAGGAATTCGTCATGATGGATGTTTATATTTGAGGTTATGGCAATAGCCTGGGAGACTGTTCACATAGGCTGACGCCCTAGAGTGGTATTAAACCACATACAACATAGACGTATGTTAATACGTCTGGAGGGGGTGCAGATATATATGAGATATTCTTACATAGAAAGATATATTGAGTTTTTATTAAGGATTTTTCCACGTCTGGGTGCATATTATTCCCCCCTCCCACCCCCCGCCTCGCATATCATGGATCCCTTCAAATAAAAAAAGGATGAATGATTCCAAACAAGGCCATTGTTTGGAATCTAATTTGAAATTAATAATTCGCCTCCTCCCTTCAAAGACTGGGGCCATCCCTTGAAGGATGCATCTGTTTGTCCGCCCACTTTGTCTCATCCCATTCTCTGTGACCCTGCCCACATTTTGCCCCCTCCCCCAGCACATCATCCCATTGTCTCGTCCTTTCTGCCCACGTGTACCTCGATGCGTCCCGCGTGACGTCTTTCGGGTGGGTAAGGGGTTGTTTATATGTTCTTAGGGAGAAGAGAAGAGGGCACGACGAAAGGGCGGTACCTTGCCCCCGCCCTCGTACCCAAATGCCACGCTTGCCTCCCGCTCTCCGACTTCTGGGCGGGCCCAGCAACGCCAGTCGAATGACGCGGGGGGTGGGGATGGGGACTTCAGTTCTTCAGCACCGGCGAGTAAACGGCCTGATGAATACAACGAGACGAAGGAAGACAAAGAAATAGGGATTTGTTGGTCTTCGGGCATTAAACCAAAGGTACATAAAATAATATCATATTTTATATATATATATATATATATATATATATATATATATATATATATATATATATATATGTAAACGGTAGGCGGGCAATATATTATTATTTGTTTAACTACAGAGATCAACACTTACTTTCAATGCGTTTTTTCCCAATGAGGATCTACTAGTTAACGTGGAATCCGAACCACGGGTATCTACAACGTATGGCAGTTACCAGGAAAGCTACCGGAAACTCCATCCAGTGACTAATCACATCCAATTGGCTTAACTTCGTTAAAATTGGAAGCGGCGTTTCACTTGGCTAAGCATATATATATATATATATATATATATATATATATATATATATATATATATATATATATATATATATATATATATATATATATATATATATATATATATATATATATATATTATATAGCTTAGAAATATAGGTTTAGCTTGATTTGAATTTAATCGATCTAATTATATCTCCTTAATTGATCTTTTAGTAAGGAATTTGAACAAAGAGCGATTAATTAATACTTCAATGCGATTAATTATAGTCATTGCGCAGCTTCCATCACCCAAACGCTCTACTTAACTCATCCTTAGTTTAAAAATAACTTCTTTTTTTGTGTGTGTAAATGAAATTAAATCCCCCAAAGGACTCATTGATTCAAATATTACATGAAGATTATGGGCAAAGGACTCTCACCTCCTTAAGGAGTTTCCGTTGAGCAGGGCCCGCGTTTCCCTAGTCATTGGCTGAATTTTATCTTCCCACTTAAAAGGTTGTCTTTAGGGATGCAGGTTATATATTTCTATCTATGGATTTTTATCTCTTATACTCTATATCTTCCTTTTATTCCTACTACTTGAACTCTAACAAGATTCCTTGGAACAGAGATGGTGTGTGTTGTACTGCGAAGACTGAAAAGGATAGAAGGCAGTGTTGTAATTGGTTATGTGTGTGATGAGACGTGTAAGATCTACCCCTCCGAATACAGGGCTGAGCACAGCCCGTCAACCAATTCGGTAGCCAGATCTCTACATGTGATGACGTTTGTGTCCGCTCATGCCGAGATCGAACCCGAGACCGCAACCTTGGCAGACCAACGCCGTATCCACTCCGCTAGCAAGAGCTCTACGTATATGAAGTAGTTTATATCAATATAGATTTTGCTAAATGCTTGTTTTATTTGTGAAGTTGAATTTGAATCGAAGGCACTTTTATAATCTACCATTAGTATGTAGATAGGTATTTGGTATCGATTAGTTCGTCTCAATACTTGATGAACAGCCTGCAGTTGATCATATGTTAGAGTTAATCTTTAAAACTAACTGCCCCTTTCGTTTACAGATTCCCAGTCTAGTGTTTGTGTGAGCATGTTAGTTATGAATTTCGTAAGCGATTTGTATGCTGTAGTTCTTCAATGTCACTATTTAGCTAAAAAAAAAGAAAAAAGTAAAACCGAGCCGTTGTACCATATTGGAATCTTCTTTTTCTTCATTATGTAAACATACTTGCATTCACCTTCCTCTCACTCAAACCATCTTTCCTCACCGTCTTGCCATTTTTGTCTAGTATTGGAGTCCACGTTGTGCGCCATGAGTAAATGCAGGTCTTAATTATCCCGAATGTATCATTAATGGTGGTGGTTACTGATAAGATTGCGCTATGGTTTAGAATGGTAGGAAATTTCAGCGGCGAGAACGGTATAAAACGCTATTGAATTGAGTGTGGAATATGTCGCTACATGTTGCCTGAGTGTACTCGCTTTAGTGTTGGTGTAAAGGAAGTAAAGAGCGAGGATGAGTCCAGCAAAAAGATATTTAGTAGAGAATTTACAAGAGTAAGTGAGCTGGAGCTACAAAGGATTGGAAGTCTCCCCCTCCCCAAAAGATGGAATGATTATGTGAGTGTTTAAGAGAAAGTTGGATGATAGGACAAGTGGATGATAAGTTTGGATGTAAGGGGTTTGTGATGGGGCGAAATTGTCACCTTCTAACCGGGGAAATGGTATGAATCTTGTTTAAGCGATGCTACTCCGCATAGTACAGCATCGCTATTAAAGGCCAAGTTCGGATGGGGAAAAAGAAAGGTTCTGGAAAGTGCACAAAGAGGTCAAAGAGGAAGCGTTGATGCGTGTCGATTTTCCCCTTTTGGGAAAATCAAGTTTGTAGTTTTAAATGATTTTGCTCTTAAAACTTGTTTATGGACCTGTTTGTTACTGCCATCTTTGTCACCTGGTTTGCCAATGCTATTTGTCACCTGGTTGGCCAATGCCATCTATCACCTGGTTTCCTACTGCCATATTTGTCACCTGATTTGCCAATGCCATCTTTGTCACCTGATTTGACAATGGCATCTTTGTCACATGGTTTGCTACTGTCATCTTTGTCAACTGGTTTGCCAATGCCATCTGTCACTTGGTTAGCTACCGCCAGCTTTATCACATGGTTTGCCAATGCCATCTGTCACCTGGTTTGCTACTGCCACTTTATTACCTGGTTTGCCAATGGCATCTGTCACCTGGTTTGCTACTTCCACTTTATTACCTGGTTGGCCAATGCCACCTATCACCTGGTTTGTCACTGCCACTTTATCACCTGGTTTATCAATGCCTTTTGTCACCTTGTTTGCTACAGCCAACACCATCTTCGTTTCCTAGTTTTTATACTACCATCTTTGTCACCTTGTTTGATAATGCTTAATTTGTCATCTGGTCTTCTACTACCATATTTTTCACTTTGTTTTTTACTGCCATCTTTGTCACCTAGTTCACTACTGCCATCCTTGTAACCTGGTGTGCTACGGCCATCTTTGTCACCTGGTTCACTACTGCCATATTTGTAATCTGGTTTGGCATTGCCATCATTGTAACCTAGTGTACCACTACCATATTTCGCCACCTTTGTTGTCACTGCCATATTTGTGATCTGGTTTGCTACTTCCATATCCTTTACCTGGTTTGATACTGTCATTTTTATCACATAATTTGCTACTACCATCTTTGTTACATGATTTTCCCCTGCCATCTTTGTTACTTGGTTTGCTACTGCCATCTTTGCCACCTGATTTGCTACTACTATATTTGTCATTGGTTTGTTCCTGCCATCTTTGTCATCTTTATTTTTTTCTTATTCCTTCCCAACGCTTTTTTCCCATTCCTCCATTTAACTTACGTCCGCTGCCTTTCTTTCCCGTACGCAAATGTAATTAAATCCTTGCTCGTAATCGCCAAGCGTAATTGTACATTTATAAGTACTTAAATTTAAATCTTAAGCACCGTTTCTCAACAAGCTAGAAAGCCTCTAATGGCTACGAAATTTCACAGAGACTGGATAATAAGCGAGAGCCAATATATATTTACTTCCCCCCCAAAACAAAAAATTGTGGCAAGTTATCTTAATAACTTCCCGTTGTATGCGTTCATATTATCAAAATCATTCCCCAACTTGACACGCAAAGATAACTTCAGCATAGACAACAACGTAAGGCAATGCTTAGAAATTACATTAAATTCAAAACTAGTTTATTTAAAAGGCGGGACAAAGGCAACGGAAAGGAGATAATGTGCATATGTATAGCGATTATAAGCGGTGGAGTTTGCCGAAAAACGAGTGATTAACAGTGAGATTAATAATTTGCTTAATTTCATACACTCTAACTGTTAATATAAGGGTATGTAATTATGGGAACACCTGCTAAGATCTGTGATTGTTTGTGTTTGCATTCTTGTATTAAAAAAGAACGCAGTTAGCAAAAACAAACCCATTATAATTGGTTTATATTTTGTCCTTTCATTTGCAGTAAATGGTTTTGTTGTTTTTTTATGATTGTTATATTCTCGCTAATTTATCATGTTATATAATCATTTTGTGGTTGCTTCATCTAAACTCTGCTACTAAATTCATGTTACCACCATGTTTAGGCCAGAACATGGTTTTGGTATATACTACCCAATTCTGGTCACCATGGTTAAGATTTTCATTACATTCTATTCTTGATCATTTCTAAACAAACAAACAATTTATTAGCACCTACAAGAAGAGCAAAAAGCGTATACATGGTAGGCCCTATTAAGAATAAAGCTAATTTTGGTGGCATCCCCCCCCCCTCTAATATTTGTAAGCTATTTTAACTTTATTTCATTTTAAATATTACTCGAATTTGGTCTTCATAATTTCTGTGTTTGGAGCGCTGACTACTTTTTGTGGTAGATTCTTCGAGACTTGAACGATGCGATTACTGAAGGCAAATTTCCCCGTTGAAGTTTTGAATTTCCATCTCTTTATTTCTAGTCTCCTTTTATATCTGATCATCTTTAATTTCTTATCACCTGTTTTATTGTTAAGTGAAAAAGCTTTGGCTCGGGTTCAACATATTTTTACACTTCTCTCAATATCGCTTCACCCCCAAAAAGCTCCCCCAAATATATATATTAAGCATAAAGATAAGCATGCAGGAGTGAGCTAGCGAACGGAAATCGTAGATGTATAATTGATTTGTTTTAAAAGGAAACTCGAACATTAAAATGTATTATGCATGATAGATATACTGATATAAAAGAGGATGTGAAAAGTGTAGTGCTTATAAATAGTGCTGTAATTAAAAATTGATGGAAAGATTATTTCGAGTATCGAATACGAAAGTGAGAGAGAAGTATATAGGGACAATATTACGATGGTGCATAGCGTAGAAAAACTTAAACAATAGGGAAAGAGTGTGAAAACAGCTGCTAATATGGATTATTAGCTTTCAATATAGTTAAATTTGGTGAAAAGAAAGAAGAAAGACGGATCTGGCTGATTTCTTTAAGATATATGATTGCGGGAGACTCAAATGAACGGAGAAGAACAAGGTGACTGGGAAAATTTTATGCCATATGATTGAGGAGTACGTAAAAACTTGTTCTGATTGAGGAAAAGCAGTCTTTGATCTGAAGGAAACCAGAAAAGATACTCGAGAGAAAATGAGAGACGTTATGCTGGTTTATGGATTGGAAATAAAAAAATATTGAATTGATATGGTTGTGTTGCCGAAGATTTTCAACCTATATGAGGTTTGGAGTATTTTATTCTAGCCAATAATAAATGGTGTCTTTTATAATGCATATTATTCTAAGGCAACAAATATTTTCTAGTTTCTTAGAGCATGTTTTTGATGTTTAATTGACAAGTTACTGTATCATTAAACCTTTCAAATTCCAAGGGTCATTGGATCATTGCGATGACTAATTTTCATGGAATTCCATTCGCAATGTAAATATAATCTTGATGACCAGCAACCTTGGAAGATACTGTTTTGTTGAGAATAGTTTCGAAGTCTCATAATAAGTAGTGAACAGAAACAAGATTCCTTTGCTCTTGTTCTGATATTGTTTCTACAATGGCTGACAAACCCTGTTTACTCGAGGGAATGAAATTAAGTTTATCGAAATGTTAAACAAACATTCATAAAATGAAATAACTAAAACATAATATACCCTATTGTAAAAGTGTTTCCGTCATACCGGAACTTAATTATATACATCCTTAAACAATGATTTTTTTATGATTCATTTTGACTTAATAATAATATGATCTATGAAACCAATAGGAGAAAGAGAATACTTGGATAGCTTTCATAACTAAATTGTTGAACTAAGTTAATTAAACTATTTTATAAGCCATGAAACCAGGTCTCTGCTATTCTTAGTTTCGAACATATTTGGGACAAAAGCTAGCCATAGTCGTCTCACAGAAGCAGAAATATACATATGATCGTTCGAAATGCTCTTGAAATAATAATTATCACTGTATAAAAGCCTAAATATTTGAAACTTCTTCATATTACTAGATGAGTGTTCAAACAAACAGAAAATTACGACCAAAGTAACTGAACATCTGACAGACGGCTTGAAATTATACATAGTAATAGCAAAATGTATTTATTATAGTTCTCTCTTGGGATAAATGCCAGTGTGTGATTCACCAAAAGGGTCAATATTTCTGCTTTCAAATTATTTTGTCATAATTTTTTGTTAAAGAATTTATAACTCAGTTTTCCAGGCAAAAGTTCAAAGAACAGTTGTTAAGGCGAGATGCAAAATTACCTCATGTTCATCCACATGTATATGAACGAGTATGCGATGGTAACCTAGTAGTTATCGAAATGGCCTAAAGAGTGATGTACGTTTTATGGTATAAGTTAGAAGCCTACCTATTATTTCACTTTCTTAATAGGGTAAAATAGTTTATATTATTTTATTCCGTTTGCTCTCTCTCGTTCTTCTTTTCTTAATCTATGTTTGATCCTTGTTTGGTCTTATAAAGAGACAAAATCGTTTGTGTATCATCATTTCTTATTTTCTCTATGAGTTGTTGAGCACACATAGTAACAAATATCTGCAGGATGCCTTAATTGCTATGAGTCAGAGAAAATTTTATGGGGAAAAATAACAATTTACTCTCAGTGGCTGAATAATTATTTTCCTGATAATTCTGGCCAAATTATTAAAGGCAACAAACTTATACGATAAAAGAAAATCGAGGTTATGCGTTATTGAGCTTGACTTTATTCCTTTCTTCTATTTGTGATTTCCCATTACTTCGATTTGTTTTCACTCCTTAATTCTATTTGTTTTCAGGCCTTCTATTCGTTTTCACTTCTTACTTCTATTTGTGTTCACCCCTTACTTCTATTCGTGTTCATCCCTTACTTCTATTTGCTTTCCCCACTTACTTTTATTATATTTGTTACACCCCTGACTTCTATCGCTTTCACCCGTTATTTCTATTTTTCTTCACCACTCCTATATTCTTTAATGACTTTAAAATGTTGCTGAAGAATAAACTAGGTTTGAAGCGGTTCCATAGATGAATTATTTCAGCTGCCAAAATGGCATTTTTTAATAAATTGGGAAACCTTCGTTCAATCTGTGATCTTTGCAGCACTTGTTTAGTTTATATTTTATTTCGTTTACAATCTTACAAACGAATACATTAATTAAAAAAAAAGAGTTAATGTGAAAATATAGGCTTTCGATTCGATTGTAGTATTAAACCATTACCTATTAATCGTTATAATAACAAATATAAAAGTAGATTTCGTGTTGATTTTTATGCGCCGTTGAAGCCAGAATAAAATAATCACTGATAACTTGAGTGATAGCATTCACAAAATAGAGAAAGTTGAAGTAATTTTCAATAATTGTGGGTGATTGCAAAATGACAGCGTTCTCAGTAATATTGGCCAAAATAAAAGCTCGTGGGAAGGAAGTGGTAAAAGACGTCGCCATGCAAAGAACGCATTGGAAAGTTAAAATAGAATATTTTATTGGACTTTTATGGAAATAATTTCCTTTAAAATGGCTTCGAAAGTGAAAGGTGAGGTCCATTGTTCGCCCCGTATGGCTCAAAAATCTTTGATAGCTCTTCGCTAAGAAAATCCCTCGATTACAAATATAAACCAAATTTCCTCGAGATATATATATATATATATATATATATATATATATATATATATATATATATATATATATATAATCCATATCATTCAATATCAGCTCGTTTCTTTCCACTGCTGGGCACAAGACCACCGCAAGTGTCTTAAATGTGGTGATGTTGGGGAAAGTGAAGATTTCTTGAAGCTATACAACTCTCGAGGGTCATAGCGATTGAGAAATGGGGTGTGGACCATCCTTGACTTGCCCCTCGCTCTGTTACGAAGTCACGTCCCCCTTGATTTGAGAGATAAAACTAGAGAGAGAAAAAAAAGAAAAGAGAGAGATAGAGAGAGGAAGGACCCGTCTGTCCAATGAGTCCTCGGAATTCTCCAATTCCTGGAAACAGGGTCGCTCGAAGAAGTCTATTTCCTTGATTGGGGAGGTGGGGAGGAGTCTCGCCTCTCGACCATCGTCTAGTTTGTGGTAATGATCTGATCCACTTTTGCTCACCATTGATTTCCAATTAGTGGGTCTTTGGCCCAAATGTTCAGAGCCGCCTCGAAAGCTATAAAATGTGGGCAAAAAATCACTCGTTCCACAAGAAGAAAGTCGGTGTTCGGTTTTTTGCTGTCGGCGCGCTTGGCATATATATACATTTTGCATTATTTATTTAATTATTTTATCTATGGAATGATAAATCGTAATAAAAACAAATTTAGCGATTAAAGCAAGATGTGGTTATATAACTTTCAACCACATATGAAAGGGAATAAATAGATAAACGGGTAAATCCACCTTGAAAGAAGGGATGAAGATCCTACTAATCCTAAATATTATTTATATCTTCATAAGATATCTTTGAATCTGTCGAGAGTAGCTTTTATTAGTAAAGCTCAAATTGCAATAATTTCTGTTTTATAGAGTAAAAAAAAGGGGTCAAACTGATCATAGGCATTATTATTCTCCCAAACTCTTGTAAACAGAAAACTGACCTAAATATTACTTCATTACCGAATTTCCAACCAAGCACGAGTTCGTACTCGCGGACAACGAATCAGCGATTCGGCGACCAAGGCCAGAAACTTCTTAAACAGGGGAGACGACTGATCGTTTAGGAGGTCAAGTAGAAAGGAAAGATAAAGACGGCTGCCATTGAAAGCCAGCTGCATTTGCTGATTGTCGTTCACAGACAAGTGGGAAAGGAATTGGCCTACAGATAAGAGGTAAATGATAGAGTGATAACTCATCGAAGAATGAAAGCTTGACAGAGGAAATTGGGCTTCAGAAAAGCGAGGAAACCAGAAGAAAGAGAAGAAAAAGAATATCAAATCATACGGTACATCGCATAAATCTCTTCTATGGCTATTAAGTCCTAACTATACCTGATACATAACACTTCCAATTTGGTTAATAGCTAAATGAGAAATTAATAGAGGTAAATAATTAAAGGGATGCATAGATAACGAGTGGACAGTAACTTGAATAATTCCAATGGGTATTTATAATGCCTGAAGCAAAGCAAAAGAAAATCCATTGTTTCGTGGCATCAAATCCTGCGAAACCTGAGATAAAAATTTTTGTAGTAAAATTTTTTTTTAACATTTTTGAACAAAACTTCTTTAGGTAATCCAATTACCGCATGTTTGTTCAGTGATGGGAATAATGGAAGGGAGAGGGTGACATAAGAATAAAATGCAAGAAATGAAGAACAAGAATAGCTAAAAATTATCAAGCCGAAAAACGTCAACTGGGGGATGAGAGAAGCGCATTTAAAACCTCTAAGAATAATTTTGTGGGCTGCAAAAAAGCACAGAAACTAGAAATTCAACACATACTCTTTGACCACAACAGCTAAATTAGTTTCAAAAGAGCTAAACCAATTTTCAAAGGCAAAGACAGTTTCAAATGTAGAAAAAAAAAATATTCAAGGCTGCTAACAATTGCATCGACGAAGCACTAAATGTTATCCCAATTGAAAGGGGCGGGGGGGCTGAAAACGCGAAAACATCTATAAACCTCAAGTAACAAGTTAATTACTCTTCCGAATGGTTCTGTCTAAAGGCCGCATTTGTATTTTGGCTTAAATATTTCAAGAATTCTTGTAGCGAATAGTGGCGTTAAGAGTCAAATTCATTGATAAAAGCGAACATTTTGACCCTTTTATTTTATTTGAAAACTTTTAAAACGAAAGTAAAACGATAACATCACTATTTTCGACGAATTAGAATCAATACTATTCTTTTAGTTAAACATAAAACCATTGAATAAGCGTAAGTTTAATCATTTAATGAGTGAATTTTTTTTAATTTATACACTTACCCCATTTCTCTCTTTATTTCTTCTTGGTCTTTGCCGCTCTCTAGTTTCAACTCTAGTCTGTGAATGAGCCTATTCTTGAGTTCTAGCTGCTCCTCGAGGGCGTGCATTTGGACAGCAGTAGCTTCTTTGACTCCGGAAAGAGCCGCTTGGAGCCGAGAGATGTCTTCCACCAATCTGGAGACCTGGGAGAAGAGAAACGGACATATGTAGTGGTACATCTCTATCATAACCCATTTTTAGCATTTTTGCTAGCACCAAGTTCTCTTACACCTGTCACTTGGATGAGGGGGGGGGGATCATCCCCGTCCTAGTAACCCCGGAGGTCTCAAACTAGATTGAAATTAATAGAGTTGTATTCGTTCTACGCCGTTTACTCTCACAACTACAGGGAAATCTGCCACTATATATCTTTTACATATATCCACTCTTTCTATCTCCACTGCGTTTCTCATCTTTCCTTACAAACCCTCGATGCCCGCGTTAGTTATCGCTTTGAATTTAATGGAAATACACATCTGGCTAATGGAAGAAAAATCAGCAGTGACCGAGAGACGAAATGGCACTTTAGCAGATATCGCTGAACAAAGGCAAATGGGGATATTTGTCCCTTCATTCTAATGCAAACTGAACGCCCCTCCGCCAAAGTAAAATATTTACCGAAGAATATTCAATTTATTTCGGTATTTTCTTAATTAAATTTTTGCGAATATATTTATTGGATTTTCGGGCTACGAATGATTATATCACCATTTTCGTCCCCAAATAAACCTTTTTTTTTTTTTTAGAAATCCTCCCTCGAGCTAAGTCTGCCATCACAATCCACTTTTTTCTAATTTCTCTCTGACATTGAAAAACGGGGTAACATTTGTGCGAGAGCCGCATTTCTTTTTAATCTTTCCCCGCAGTTCAATACCCCATTAACTTCGTTCTTCTCCCTAAAGTCTGCTTGACCCCTTCTCCCGAACTAGATTCGAGTCCTCTCTGTTACTCATTTTCAAACATACACCATTACATTCGCATCCTGTATAGTTTAGTTCTCCCACATTATCTCTACACTACAAAAGAAAGGATTTGGTCTGGGCAACGCTTTAGCACCTCCCATTCAATAATGGACAATTCTTCCTTCCAGACAATAATGGACGATTCTTCCTCCCATACAATAATGGACGATGTTTCCTCCTCTTCTGTCTCCCATACAATAATGGACGATTCTTCCTTCCATCTTCCTCCTATTATGCCTCCCATACAATAACGGGCTATTTTCCTCCCATTCTTCCTCCCCTACAATAATGGACGATTTTTCTCTCCTATTTTTCATCCCATTCAGCTTCATATACAATAATGGTCCCCCACGTCCCGACCAATGTATCCCCGGTTGACCTCTTTCATCCTCTTACTCGTTCAAAGACCCGCGAACCCCTTGACCCCCGGATCCCCCTTACCATCCATTAAACACACAGAACATTGCATTTGCCTGAAAACTCTACCGTCCAATTATGTCAACCACGGATGTAAACATACAAAAACTCAACCTGAAAACGTCGAGAGCTTGAGTCTACCATGCGAATGTCTGTCACCTAAACGTCAGCGGAGCTCGACCCCGCCAATGATGTTTACATACCAAATTTGCATAAAACATGCATTTTGCAATAGACGCCGCCAGCTGTTTTCGGACGTGAAAGCATGCGTGATCCTACAATTTAAATGGGGAGGGTTTAGACCACTCCCTACAACCGAAACAGATGGATAGCGAGATATAAATGGGAGGGGGGGCAAGCAAATAAATATATATAGAAGAATATTGGATTAAAATGTAAAATGAGGACGTTTCACGATGCCAGAAATATATGGGTGGAAAAAAGACGGGAATAATTAAATCTCCGCAAGAATTTGAAACGGGAAATGTGGTAAATTTGATCTCTGTGTGGGTGAGAGCTATAAGGACTCCAACAACATGCCTGTTAACCCTCACTTAATTGCTCTCTTGCTATCGGTTTCTATAATGCATTATTTCTATTTCTGATAAATTGCTATGAAATTAATTTTATCAATGGCATAACAGAGGAAAGGAAGGAAAACATAAACAATGCAAAAGCAAAGAGTCTGAGAGAGTGCGGGAGAGTGTGTGTGAAGGTGTGTTGAGGGAGTTCGAGATATTATGAGGGTGTGTGAGAGTGAGGGAGAGTGTGAGGAAGTACGAGAGAGTATGAAAGAGTTTTGAGAGTAAGAGAGTGTCTGAGGGAGAGTAAGTATGAGTGTATGTAGGTAAGAGAGAGTGAAAGTATGAGAGAGTGTATGAAAGTAGGAGAGTGTGTGAGAGTGTGAAAGAAAGCAATAAATTGATATATATATTTAATGTATGTTTGGGCTACGAATGATTGATTATCATCATTTACGTAGAAAAATGTATATATATATATATATATATATATATATATATATATATATATATATATATATATATATATATATATAAATTGAGAGAGAAGTAGTATACATAAACATGTGCACACAAGCACATATGCGAATACGCACACGGCGAAGCCAAGGAGCACCAAGATCGAGTAAGTGTTCGAGATCGGAACTGGTAACTTAAATCTTTTGATGTAAAAAACCTTAAATTGCATAATAACTCACAGTTCTCAACATTAGGGAGTGTTTAGATTCTTTATCGCTGTTTCAAGATCTTTATCACTCAATTTTTTCCGTGATCAATTTTCATTTTGAAAAAAATATTTCAAGTGAAATCGGTTTAAGAAACTGAGTCCCGCTTGATTTCTTCACCTCTGTTTCCCCCAAATAGGGCAGACCGTTCGACCCTTCTAGTTTGCCTGCCGCCTTTATATTCTTGTATGCGGAGTGAATTGTAAGTTCCTTCTGCGACCTCCTCTCCTGAAGCATTCAGAGTGACTGGCCTGGTCACCTGCAACCCTCTCGAGAAGCATTAAGAGTGACCTGCCTTATCTTCTGTCCCCTCTCCTGAAGCATTCGGAGTGACTGGCCTTGTCTCCTGTCCCCTTTCCTGAAACATTCAAATTGACCTGCCTCGTCTCCTGCCACCCTTTCCTGACGCATTCAGTCACTGACCTCGTCTCCTGCGGCCCTCTCCTGAAGCATTCACTCAATCACCTCGTTTCCTGCCACCCTCTCCTGAAGCATTCAGAGTCACTGACCTCGTATCCTGCTACCTTCTCGTGAAGCATTCAGAGTGACTGACCTCGTCTCCTGCCCCCCTTTCGTGAAGCATTAAGAGTGACCTGCCTCGTCTCCTGTCCCCTCTCCTGAAGTATTCAGAGTGACTGGCCTTGTCTCCTTCCACCCTCTCCTGAAGCATTCAGAGTCACTGATTTCGTCTCCTGCCACCCTCTCCTGAATCATTTAGAGTGCCTGGTCTCATCTTCTGTCCTCTCCTCAGACTCTCCAGACCTTGATACTCTTTAAATTTTGCTTGTTAAATCTTTCGATCTTGACCGGTTAAAGATCTTTCTGTCAAACTATTTTTTCTATTTGTGCTCTCCGGTTTGCTTTGATTTTATTCTCATTTTTTATCAGTATACATTTGATGGTGTTCAGACCCATTCACAGAATGGTTTATATTTTCACACCAGGACATGACAAATGCCCTGACCACCGGTGAGAATCATGTAACTTCCTTTATCTTCAGTGTCTGCAAATCTTCTTCTTTGATGGTGTGGCATGAGAGATAAACTGGAGTCTTAACATGTTTTTTTCTCGACCGATTACATATCTAATGCCTCCTTTTTACCCATCAGGTATGAGTGATATGGTTCAAAGCTAACCTCTTGATATTTACCTCCGCTAATGTGCGCTTCGAGATTTTGTCCATCACGAAATCGAATGATTTTTCATTCGTGCCATATTTGATTAACATTTTCCATTTGAGGAGTTTACCGCTCTACTTGAACCTTTGTTCCATTTTATGCTTCAGTATTTATCATGTTCTGCTATCGATGAGTTAGATATCCTTGGAGAGCCTTAGTATACATACCCATTATCAAAGGTGTAAACAGGTATAAGCGATTATTTCTCGCTCGAATTAATGAGGTGACATGTGGCCATATCGCATGTATGATTACTCGCTATTTGCATGCGGCGTAACTCATAGATAAGTCCATTGCCCCCGGCAATTAAAAGAAGGGGAAACAGACTGAATTGAATCGTAAATGATTAAGAAAAAGGAAGAGGGAAAGAACGGGGTTTTGTTGGTCTGGTATGCGGCTATAGGAAAAAAGAGCTCTTAAGGTTATCGGGGCCATGAATGGGTTGAATTTTGATTTAATCCTTCGATGCAAAGATTGGTTGAAATAAAAAAAACACAAGGAATAAAGGGCCGGGAGACATGAAAACGTAGGAAGAGAGAGAAGAAAAAGGTGTCCCAAATGCATTGGAATAAAATAACTGACGATGGAAACAAACGTTAAAAATAAATAAATAAAGGATAAGACTATTGGAAAAGAATTAAGGTTGCATTTCCCGGCCTCTTATGAAATCAGGAATTGAGCAAGACGAGGGGGTGTGTGTATCCAAATTATGGTGATCGTATTCCATCGAGCAATACGGTCATGGCATTCTTTCAGACATTTACCAGTGTCGAATATAATTAATAGGGATATAGTAACAAAATTACATTAAGCTCTCACGTGTAATTACCTTCTGAGCACGTTCAAATTTATTGATTTTAAACCTTTTTTACAGAACGGCACACTAAACGGGGCTTAAATCTTGAAGGTAAATGAACGAGCTTCTGAAAATGATATAAGTATAAAAAAATACTTTGTTAATGATTTTAAAGCTAATAAACATTCTAAAAATCATTCGTTTTTCTTTCCATGAGGATTTCTTAAAAGTGATTTTTCATGATTTCCGTTCACAAATATAAAAAAGTTAAAATTTCTTAAAATAAAAACGCGATGAAATCAAAAGTTTGCCAGAGCCTGTGCTTCTCTAGTTCTTCTCAGCTGTAAACGAAAAATATGCACATTATGGCTGCCAGAGAAGTCAATACCTGCAACGAGAAATTGGTTTTGCAAGGTTGCTCCTAAAAACACCTCACAATGGTACGTCGATGTACAAAGGTTGTTCGCCAAATCGAGTACCCTTAGTTACCTAAAGATCTCTTGGTTCCATACATTTGTAACTTAACTCTACCGCTATTTTAAATTTTGCCAAAGGTAGTTAAGTACAGTTGCGTTAATTAAAGCTAAATTTGAATTCATTTTATGAAAGTTAAACTCGGATCAGTTCTTTGTCGTTTTGTTTGGCGGGCTTAGCAAATAAGAGCGGTAGTCAAACAGCATGAAATTGTTCTGTCAGGTGGACGTCTCAATCCATTCCTTATCAAAACAAAAAAACTAATGACTAATGTTTCATCAGAAAATACAAGCTCCCTCCGTCTCCCTCTCAGCTGCGTGACAATTTGCTGTTTAACTCTTTGTGTCTTGACGAATTGCTCCTATTTGGCATTATCGGAAATTTCTCGAAACGATTTTTTGTCAGAAAATTGTTACTTGTGATATTCAAACAATCAATTATAGAGATTTATAACCATCAAATTAAGATGAACAACGACAGTTGAACATAAACTGCTATCCTTTTTTTTTATTCATTTTACTCGTAACATCAAACGAAAAAATAGTTTGGAGATGGTGTATTTATCGATATACTAGTAATAACCCTGGGATTTATAACCCCCATAAAACATTCACCCCAAGCAGGTATTCAATGCCTATCAATACGCCGTGATATTGCGTGGCGCGATAAAATTAAGTAACATATGTACTTCATAACTGCCGCTGAGTAAATGCTGTAAGACACGGAACCGCGGAGCAGAGAAACAGGAACATTCTCTTGCCAACTAGGACAAACATAGCCATAGAATCTCACGATATGGCACGTGAATATAAGAATTGACAACATACACACATATATTTTATATAATCTTTGTTTACATATATGAACGTATATGCATATCTTACACCCTTGTACAAGTTTAAGTGGAAGAAAACTCCTTTGCAGCAGTTGGCGTGATGAAGTTCGCTTAATTTTAAGAGTAACCTTGTAGAGTACTGGTTCATAATCACTGGGAGCATCTTAGAGAGGGATTTACCCATTAGTGGGATTACACAGTTAGAATTTGACAAGAAGAATGTTTTATCTTCAATTTTTACAATCCTTAAAATTTAATTTTTCGTGCCGTGTACCTAATTTCTGCGATTTTTGAAAGCTTGTATTCTTCAAGCAACTTCAAAATCATCTTTATCAGTGATTATTATGCTATCGAGTACTCAAAAACAATTTTAGAATGGCGAAGCATTATAACTTTTTGAAAAAATAGAATGTCTTATTAAAAAATATCCGAAAAACTTAAAATACCGGTCAGTACAATGAGGAATGCTTCAAAGAGGTTTGAAGTGGCAGGTATACCAAAGGATAGATAGACAATCGACAGGATCACCCAGAAGGATCTCAAAATCACAGGATAAGTTCCTCAATGTCATCGGTCCGAAACCGCCCTCTTACTGCTCCAGAAATAGATCTGCAGTTAAACAGTGCCGATTGAACAGAGGGCTTCACCAAGGCTCGAGTGACATAAAAAAACTCTCTTGAGTCATTGTATTAGAGCAAATAGCTTAGCTTGTGATAAATATCATATTTACATGGCGATCAATGAGTAGAAAAGAGTTCTTTGGACCGAGGGGTTCAAGTTTGAAATTTTTGCAACATAGTTTTTGTAAGGATGAAAAGTGGTGAGCGAATGGTTCCTCAGTTATTGTGCCTAAGCTGAAGCATAGCATATACAATATGATAGTTGGGCGCTCTTTTGTTGGCGATTCAGTGGGACACTTTTATAAAATCTCAAAATAATTAGAACAGACGGCTATCATTCAAATATGCAGGGGCATGGTATCTCATCTGGAACCTCATATCTGCCAACATTTCATTTTTCAGGAGGTCAATGATTCTGAGCACACGTCTAGACTCTCTCGTAGTTATTTGGAGAGGAAAAAACAGGAAGGAAAGTATACAATCGAAAATGGGCCACCCCAGTTTCCTGATTGCAATTCTATCGAATTCTTGGAGGATTATCTGGACGAACGAGTGAGAAAGACGTAACCATCCAATGCACCCATAATATGGGACAGTTTGCTTGAATGTTGAAAGGAATTCTAACAAAAATAGTTTGTTTCTTTATAGTAAATCAAATGTCAAAAATATAGTCTGTAGTTTTCAAGACAAATGGCGGATATTTTGCTGAATAAAAAAATTAACGTTATTTTCACTAAATCCGTATTTTTTCGTTCTTTATTTTTACATTGAAGTTTCTTACTCACTTATAAAACTCTCATTTACTGTCCTCTGTATGTGTAAATCGTGTTTTATGGAATTGAGAGGTGCCAATATTATGGGATATATATTTATATAAACCCAGGAGACTTGCCACGTCGGGAGGGGTGGGGGGAGTAATGTTATGTGTGGAGCACTGATCCACCTCGGGCTCCAACTCCACAACCATTTAATATTCCCGAGCGTTGATCATTATAGGAATTCGGCGCAATCAAGGGGAATTTTTTCTTTGGGGTCTCTTTCGGCGTTCCTTCCGAATAGAAGAGAACACAGAAGCTCCGCTCAACCCGGACGGCTGCCTAGAGCAAAAGACTTTCTTTCTCTTACTCTCTGACTCTCTCTCTCTCTCTCTTTCTTTCTCTTCCTCTCTGAATCTTTCTCTCTTTATTTCTCTTCCTCTCCTCTCTCTTCCTTTCTCTTTCTCTCTGACTCTCTCTCTTTATTTCTCTTCTTCTCTCTCTTTCTTTCTCTTCCTCTCTTTATTTCTTTTCCTCTTTCTCTCTCTTCTTTTCTCTTCCTCTCTGACTCTCTCTCTTTATTTCTCTTCCTCTCTGAATCTTTCTCTCTTTATTTTTCTTCCTCTTTCTTTCTCTCTCTCTTCCTTTCTCTTCCTCTCTGACTCTCTCTCTCTCTTTCTTTTTCTTCCTCTCTGACTCCCTCTCTTTATTTCTCTTCCTCTCTGACTCTCTCTCTTTCTCTCTTTCTTTCTCTCCATGTCTCTCTTTCTCCCCCACTTTCTCTCTCAAATTTTCTCTCCCGCTCTCTTTCCATATTTATCTGTCCCTCTATCTCTCTTTATATCTCTCTTTATCTCTCCCCTTCTCTTTCTTTATCTCTCTTCCACTATCTCTCTTTCTTCCTCTTTATTTCATTTCTTTCTCTCTATATCCCTCTTTCTTTCTATCCCTCTCACTCTCAATTTTTCTCTCCCGCTCTCGTTCTTTATTTACCTGTCCCTCTATCACTCTTTATATATATATATATATATATATATATATATATATATATATATTTATATATCTTTATCTCTACCCCTCTCTTTCTTCCTCTCTATATCTCTCTTTTTCTCTTTCCATTCTCCTTTTTCTCTATCTCTCTTTTCCTTTTCTCTTTACCTCTCTCTATCATGAGGGAGAGAGGGCAAACCGCGCGCTTTTAAAGGCTTCCCGCGTAAAAGGGATTTGCGCAAATGATTTAGCCCAAATAAAGGAAAGCTGTTCTTAAAGAGACCCTTCGATTTCTACTCTTAATTACTCTATTTCAATCACAATTCTGCCTTCCTATTTTTTTTGTCCTTAACTCTATTTATTCGAAGGTTTTCCAATGGCGAGGGAGAGAAATTTATTCAAGCGAAAACACTCAATTATTGGAGTAGCATAAAAAGGTCAACCGAAAATAAGTCAATGCTCTTGATTTACATCCACATTTATCCACATCATTATAGATTATATATATATATATATATATATATATATATATATATATATATATATATATATATATATATATATATATATATATATATATATATATATATATATATATACACCCACACGCACACATAAACCAGTCAGAAGGAAGGAATAACATGAAACCAACGAGTTACATCGGCAAAGAATGAATTAAGGGGGATAGATGGAAGAAAAGTAATGGACAGGGCGAAGATGGAAGAATTAAAGGGTGGATACTTCGTCACGTCGGAAAATATGGTTAAGGCTGCAGTACTTCGAGCCCCACTCGACAAATGAGTCCCTACAAAGAACCCCTAGACGAAGTTGGAACTCTAATAAATTATGCAACAATGACCCTGGACAAAAAGTAAACACACAACGGCCCAAAAATGTTAATCGAAAATAAGAATTTAAATGGTTAGTAATAAAAACAAAGGCACAAAAGGGAATTGAAACGAAGGAAATACGAAGCGTAAGCCCAATTGATCGAGCCGACTCCTTAGACTTTGGGATGGCCGAGCGGACTAAAGCGCCCGTCCACTAATCTACATTCTTCAGCGAGAAGCGGCGAGTAAAGCCTCTCCCCCCCCCGAAATTTTCAAGTTTCAGCGAACTTTCCTTATCAATGATATCTCTCCCCCCCTCACCCCCCCAATTGAAAATTGGGCTCGATCTTGATCTGGTGCGAAAAGCCCCTTAATGGATCGGAAATGACAACAGCAGCAGCGGATACGGCGCATGTGGTGGACGCCGAGCGATCGCCGAGTTAATCCCACCACTCGCTCGGATTCAGGCCAAACATGACTTGAAGGGGGGGGGGGATTCAGCGGAATCATTGAGCATCGCTCTCGGCTGGTGATTGATTGAAGGCAGCATGAAATGGGGGTAATCCAACGAGTCCACGAGTATTTTAATTCGGTGGAGAAGCAAAAAGAAAGGGGTTCTCTAATCTCGTGGATGGGAGGGGGGGCTTAATCCCTACGCTCGGGTACCGGGTTCAATTTGCGGTGAAAGCGGAGACAAAATGTGTCCGAGCTTGTAGGGAGCTCCCGTCCATAAACTCCCGCTTACCAGTCAGAGGCGGAGCGCCGAGTATTTCGATCTGAATACGTCATCGCACGCACAACCGATCATAACACATCACTCTTTCGTCTACGACATGCACCGACTGGGTTATCAATCCACACTCACTCGACCGGCTCTCTCTGAAGTCACGTATGGATAGCGGCAAATTATTGTCATACTGATCTTTATGTAGACTTTATTATTTGGCCGGTGAAACCTCGCCTAAGGGAATGAAAAAGTGGCACTATGCTTATTATTAGTATTATTATTGTTACTATTATTATTACTACTACTACTACTACGAATAATAATAATAATTTGAAAGGGAATAATATAGAGGAGAAAAAATAAAAGCCAGTCTAGTAATAAGATAGTGAATCAGAACTCGCCCCCCCCCTCCAGTTTAACTTTATGATGGACCTCAAAATTCCAGCCGATCGAGAAGAGCCAAGGACACAAAAGGATACCCTCCGCCTTTAAAAGGTCATCAGAAACCCTTCGAACACAAAAATCTCCTTCCTCGATCCCTCCTAAAATATAAAAACAAGAAAAGCACATAAAAAAACGCAAAAAAAATAATTAGAGAAAAAATAAGCCTCATTATTCGCTAGAAATGAACCGTAAACAAATTCCCATATTTCTCATTGTTTGCACGAATCAATGAAATAATAATGAAAAAGAGGAATAGCGCCAACCAATCAACCAACCAACCAACCGGTTGTGAAGTTCTTCTCGACGATTTCTTCTGATCGGACGTTTTTCCCGTTCCTCGCGGCCAAATTGGCGCCTTTTTTTGTGTGTGTTCGGGAAAGCAGGGAATAAAAAGACATCTCGAACGCTTAAAAATGGCCTCGATTTTGCCCTTTCGATTTCGAACACTTCTTTACTCTTCAAATCGTTTAGCCAGATATTCGTCTATTGTCAGCCTCCCCCCTCCGCCCCATTCCTTCCCCCTGAAAAATATTATGGGATATATATTTATATATATGAGTGAAAGAACTAAATAGCGAGTTATGGTATATGATAGTGTAACCACTGTATATTAGCATATAATTTATTAACGAGACTAATTTCGGTATGAAGTTTACAATATCCTCTTCAGTCTTATAAGACTGAAGCGGGTATGGTAAACTTCATACTGAAACTAGTCCCGTAAATAAATTCTATGCTCCTATACAGTGGTTTCACAATCATATATATATATATTCGCTACGAAGTTGATCACTAGGAGGATCCAGACAATATGGTTTGAGTCCTATATTACACGACAACGCTTCAAGCCTCATTTGCTAATCTTCTGGTCCTAAATTTCAAATTTATAATAATAAAATTATATACTCTTAATTAGAAATATAATTATATGTATAAAGTATAATTTTTAAAATTTTATTGAATGGCAGAAATACCATAAAGTAATTTTAGATTCAGGAAAAGTAAAATAAAACCATGCAATGAGGGAGTAAAAAAAACTAAACAGGCTTAGAAAAAAACATTATTTAAAAACCTTATCAAATGCAGGAAAATTCAATAAAAACAATTAATTACACAGAATTTTTACAATAAAATACAACACGTATGTATCCAAGGGAAAACAAAGGAAACTATATTTTCGTTTTCATTTAACATTGGTTACTTATTTATATTTAGAAATCGGTTGGTAGTTACATTAGCGATAGTTATTAACAAACGCTGTTGGTTGGTTGGTTGAATAATTAATTTATTACCTGCGGCAAAACAGGTCTATGGGTCGTGCAAATCTCGTGTTGTGTTCATCTTCTGTCCGCAACGAGTCGCTGGTTCAATGTAGCGAACTAAAACCAATGCTACCAAAGGTAATTGAGGTCACTGAGTTCAAATATGATGTAAGTTGACCACCGGGTAGCGACATCTAGTGGCTAGAGGTGCTAAATTGGACATTTTCGCCTCAGGTCCACTAGATCAAGTCTCTCTATTATGTAAGGGGACTGCAGTTGAATCGGAATTTAATAAAGGTTTTCTTAATGTTATGAAAATTGATTTCCTAATCCTAAATGACTGTTTCTTTTTAAATGTAACTAGTATTTTCAAATTATCTATATTAATATATGTTTTACGTTTTATGATGTGACTATATAAGGGGGAATTTCTTTTTGATGACACATTGTTCCCTGTTCTGTAGCTGATACCCAGGTGAGCCGAAATCCTTGCCTCCAGTTTACGTGTAGTGCTGCCAATGTATCCCTAGAACAACCAAGGCAAGTGAATTCATACATAACATCACTGCACAAGTCTAAAGGGAGTTTGTCTTTGGCTCTGAAAAAACTACCTATTGTTCTTTTATCTATGGAAATTGGCTCTATATCAACATGATAAGAATGAGTCCTGAAGATTTGGGTGAGACTAAGTTCTAGAAGTTTGTTCAGAATCTCCTATATCGGGCAATTGGGCGGTTTTTTTGGGGGGGGCATTAATCGTTTTTTTCACTGGCTTGTATTTTATGTTTAAAAATGTCTTGATGGTCTTCTCAACAAGTTCAATAGAAGGTGAATTGTTGGCAAAATATTTGGTTAAGAACTTAATTTTTTTTATGCAGGGCAAAGAAGTCGAATGCAATTTGGAAGCTTCTGTAAATGGTTTATGGATGCAATTTTTTTATGAAATATAACAAAAACTATAAATATTTAGTCCTTAACTCGAAAAATTGGGTTTTCTGTAGTTTTCTGGTTTTATATCTCCATTTAGTCTAGTGATTAATACACCTAAAAAAGATAGATTCATTAGTTTCTATATTCCAAATTTCTATTTTTTTTTCTATCATTGCATAGTATTATTTTACAATTCCTAAATCTAAAATTGATTTATGATCTTTCTGCCATTAACTTAAATTCTATGTTTTTGTACTTTATACATATAATTATATTTCTTACAGCAGGTAATTTTATTATTATCAATTTTGAAATTAAGAAGCAAAAGATGAGCAAATGAGGTTTAAAACGTTGTCGTGCAATAAAGGCCTAGAACTAAGTTATCTAGACTTGCAGTGATTAATTTCTTAGTGGAGATAGATAGATAGATATATCCGTCTCACCTGGAAAACAAAGGCTCTTTGAAAAAGGTTATCAGTGATCGCTGTCTCTCGCTCGAGTTTGCAGCGTCATTCCCGCCATTGAACGTGAGTTTCACCGTCCTCTGACAGGTGTCCTTCGGGGTATCTTTATGTTTAAAAGTGGCCACTTTAGGATTCAATTCGTGGCTTTTTCATTGTGTCTTTGAGAGTTATTCTTAATGGTGTGCTTTTCGATGTTCTTGCATGTCGAAGTCTGAATGAGTCATACTGTCCATCCGGTAATTACTTGCCCTTATAAGTCAATTTTTTCTGAGAACCCCGTAAAGGGGAAGGGGGGCATAGCATCGCTGACACTGTTGCAGCTAACATCTGGAGGAGAACACAGTCTCCCGACCTCAACGACTGTACATCGCTCTACGGCCTGAGATCTTTCACGAATTTTAACTCTCCCCCATCTTCAACCCCCTTACTCTCCCCCATATTCACCTTCATTACTCTCCCCCATATTTCCCCCTTTACACTCCCCCATCTTCAACCCAGAAGAAGCATCTTTCGGGAATATATCCGATTGCAGAATGCTAACCAATTATTGCATCAAAATAGTGAATATGTAATGTTTCTGTATCAGGCGTCGATAATTTTAAAGCTTTATATTCCGTTCTAATACATTTTCTACAGCTGTAGAAACGAGAAATTTCAAGGCCGTACACTTTCTTCCTATCCTATCCATAGATGTAGGCATGATCGCTTATTATTTGTGGCAGGGGAGGCGGAAGAGGCCACGATAAGGAAAATTTTACCATCGAAATTTAACATAGAGACTCAAAATGAACTGCCTATGGAAGACAAAATAAAGAAATGAGAATCATATTTAATAAAGATAAAGAAATTAAGATCGTAAACCCAATTTAAGAACAGTAGAATGAATATATCTAAGACATTTTTTCTAACTTCTAATGAAACCATTTAAGATATAATTTTCTGAAAAAATATTTATAGCGCACATAGGAATGTTAAGTTGCGTATTCAGAAACATGTTTTTGCTTTTGAAATCTAAATTATATAATGCGATTTGCCTCTCCTATCATACTCTACGATTACAAAAAGCACTAGAAATGATGATATCAGAAACAAGTAAATATGAAGAAAATTCGAAACCATAAAAGAAACTCTAAAATAACAGTGCAAACACGAGTGATATATTTTGTAGGAATAAAAGTGAGATGGTGATGAAAGATATACAGGGATAAAAAAAAGACCACACAGGAGGTTTTCATTTCGACGCTGTTCATCCATCTGTTTGAGCACACTTCATACTTCCCGCCTCTCAGAACTGCCTCCCATTGTATTTATTCATTCTTCTAATCTGCCATAATATGTTCTATTTGAATTTACCCCCTTTTATCTGAATTTGCATTAATGTTGCCATTATTTAGATTGCTCCTCTTTTCTTTGAATATGACATAATATTTCCTTTGTTCCAATTTATTGCATTTCAGTTCACATTCGTTTTCCCTAAAGCTGCCATAATATTTCCCTTTTGACCCATTTTCCCTCAATCTACCATAATATTTTCATAATTTCAATTGCCCCTTTTTCAGAATATGCCATAATATTTCCTTTATTCCAATTTTCCCTCTTTTCTATGAATATGTCATACTATTTCCCTCGTTTCTCTGAAACTGCCATACAATTTCCCTTGTTTCAACATCCCCTCTTTTCTCTGAATCTGTAATAATGTTCCCATTGTTTCAACTTAGCATATTTTCTCTGAATCTGCCATACTATTTCCATTATTTCAAACTCTCATATGTTCTATAATCTGCCATAATAGTTCCCCGCGCTTCAATTTTCCTTAATTCATTTCCTTTTCCTTTTCTCTGAATCTGCCATAACATTTCCCTTACTTCACTCTCCCTTCTTTAACAGTGAAAGTTAAAAGATTTGCACCCCACCCATACATTTTTAATCAGATGAGCTAGACTGTGTTGACATGGCTGATAAAACTACTTTACAAACTACAACCCGGTTTGGGCGTTAGCCAAGAACCGAAACTGTTCTGAGGGAGGTTCTGCCGTTCTTCCTAAGTATGCGACCGCGGCTGCTTCAGCATTTTTACGTCCTCCGAAACATAAGTCCATCATTCTTCCCCAAAGGTTCTCTCACGCTTATGATCCATGCCTCCACCTCCCTTAGGAAAGTTTATGCTATGCCTCCACCCCCCTTAGGAAAGTTTATGCCATGCCTCTACTTCCCTCAGGAAAGTTTATGCCATGCCTCCACATCCCTTAGGAACGTTTATTCCATGCCTCCACCTCCCTTAGGGAAGTTTATGTCATACCTCCACCTTCCTCAGGAAAGTTTATGCCATGCCTCCACATCCCTCAAGAAAGTTTATTCCATGCCTCCACCTCCCTCAGGAAGGTTTATGCCATGCCTCCACCTCCCTCAGGAAGTTTATGCCATGCCTTCACCTCCCTTAGGAAAGTTTATGCCATGCCTCCACCTCCCTCAGGAAAGTTTATGCCATGCCTCCACCTCCCTCAGGAAAGTTTATGCCATGCCTCCACCTCCCTCCGGAAAGTTTATTCTTTTGAATTTATAGATATGCAAGGATTTATCCCTGCCATAATTACTGAACGGGGGCCGAATACAGGACAGTAAGGACACCTTTCAATCCCTAACGCGGCTTATAGTCTATTCCACGTACGCTTTTTCGCACATTTTAACTTTCTGTAAGTTTGCCACTTTCTTTCAAATGGCATTGAATTAATAAACTGAGATCGAAAAGGCCATTTTATACGACTTTGTTAGGGATGTTTTAAGACTTGCCATCTCGTATTCTATCCCTGGGTTTGGCAAATTTTCCCACACGAGTCTGGCATCGTTCGATTACGGAAGAGACTATCTTTGTCAACCTATAGGCATTTTCACCCCATTTTCCTGCTCTATGGCACTTTTTACCATTAAATGAATCTTCCTTATAAATTAAATCAATTTTCTGTCGCTTTTCCCAATAATAATTCATCCGTAGCTCCCTCATTCCTTCAAGCGAACCACGTTTTAAACTATGGTTTGTCCTGTTAGGTTTTACACGCATATGGTAGGGGGCGGGTGGGGTGGGGGTGGGCGTTATAAGTCGTTTGCATAAAAATTTGATTTTATTCATTATTTAATTTTTTAATGAGGAAAAATATGGCTATATTTATTCATACTGGCATCGAAATGCTTTCGACTCTGCTCCCGTTCCCTCCATTAAGCCGAACGATCTCTCATTAATCGAAGATTTTGTTCCCATAATCCCAATCCTTGAGTCGTTGAGTAGATACTCAAACTCCATTTCAAAGTTTGGGCTCGGCCTCAGCAGGTGGTAATTGTGGAGATGTGAGAACGAGTGAAGCGAAGGGGAAGAATTCGATTGTGTTGGCTGAATTAAGGATTGGACGAAGGAGAGATTTGAAGTAGGACTCAAAGTCGAAGAATGAGGTGAGAGACATCGAAGGGGTATATTGAAGTGGGCCTTCAAATTGGCACTACACCTCAGGAGGGTAGGGGTGGGCAATGAATCACAGGGAAATGTGGTCTTTGGAGCCACTGCGGCTGACGCTGGTACTCAGTAGAGAGTGTATGTGTGTATGAGAAACGGTGTTGGAGAGTGTGTGTGTGAGCGTGCGTGCGTGTCTTTGCATATGTATGAGAAACCGTGTGTATGAAAAAAACGTATGTATGAGAGAGTGAGAGAGAGTGTGTGTCTGTGTGTGTGAGTGTGAAAGAGAGAGAGAGAGAGAGAGAGAAAAAAATCATTATTTTGAATTAGTTGCAGTTGTTTTTTGCCCTCTGAAAAATCTTCGCCTTTTGAGACTGTTTTGCGTGTCTCTTTTCCTTGAACCTCTGCAATTTTATGTATCGACTCAAAGCAACAGCATCGACCAACAATTAAACTATGGTGTAATTTGTAATTTACCCCAGATTTATATTGATTTTTCCCATTAAATGGATAATTTATGGATAATAAGTTAAACTTGCTACGGGAAAGACAAGGTATCTTAAAAAGATCCACAGTTCTTGGTTTTGAGCTAAGTGGATAATTTCATCTTTTCTTACTCTCCATATACCTTTATATTGCCATGTACATGTACGGTACAGATACATGAAGAGTATACTTGCATTTCATAACACAATGTAATATTCCATAATGTTTAGATTAAAACGAAATGAAATATTCTATGCTACAAGATGATGTAACTAATATTCAG
This sequence comes from Ceratothoa steindachneri, assembly GCA_963969495.1. Classification (NCBI taxonomy): domain Eukaryota; kingdom Metazoa; phylum Arthropoda; class Malacostraca; order Isopoda; family Cymothoidae; genus Ceratothoa; species Ceratothoa steindachneri. The sequence continues at coordinate 160,626,726 of OZ018317.1, read as the reverse complement.
TGTGCCCGCTTTTGCTTGGATGACAGCACGAAGTGTAGATATAATCTGAACGCAAGTAGCCTGCAGGATTTCAGTTGATATTTTCTCCCAGTATTTTTCTGGTGTAACTTCAGAACTTCGGCACCTTGATGAGATTTGGTACAGGCGTTCTGCTTAAGCATCGACCTCACTCCATAATCCATGAGGTTATAATCTTGCGAACTTCGAAGCCAAAGTTCCTTTGACCAAAATCCCTTAAAATTTACCTGGCAGAAGTCTTTACAATTATTTTTTGCGTGTCAAGTTGTTCCATCTTGTTGAAAGGTTATATCAGTATTTCCTATGGTGGCATATAACCAGAGGATGACCTTCTCATTCAGCATGTTCAAATAAATATGTTGATTGATCTTTCCCCCCACTTTAATGGAGATGAGGTGTTTTTAGACCTATTCATATTACACCTTTTCACACCATTACCGAAGCTGAAAGATGTCTTCTGTTCAACCGAAATCTCATGTTTATTTCTGTCTAAACACGAGCAGCATGCGTGTTCTGGTTGGTCTGGACAATGAACAACTATTCATCCGTCCACAGAACTGGAGGTTGCGAGTCATCAACGAGCCGGTGTAAGGCCAGCTTTGCTCTTTCTTCTGTTATTTTTAGTGCTGTTGAAAATCGGATGTCCTTTACCACTCTTGAAGGGGTGAAGTTTCAGATTATCTTTCAGCATTTTTTTGGCGTATTTGTTTGGATCACTTTGACGCCTAAAGCAAGTTGTCTGGCACTCTTCCTTGGATTTCGCTTGATCTTGTCCATCGTGTTCTTGACGAGGGTCGGGGTCCTCGTTGATCTGGAAAGGGTGGATGGACCTTGGAAGACAACTGACTTTTCTTTAACCAGTTTGATAGCTTTAAAACCATCAGATCTGCTCAGAGTGGGGTTCAACATCTCGAAAATGTCACTCGCTGTCCTCCCACTTCGATACAGGTAATCGAATGCTTCACATTTTCCAGTCATATTTAAAAACGGGCGTTGATTTTTATAGACTTACAATTTTATTCACAAAATTCAATAATTCCTGAAAGAATCTGCATGAAAATAATTAATTAGCGGTATGTAAAAATATTTAAAATTACTTTTAAACTAGTCTAACTTCGTGTATTCCCCGTTTGATTTCCATTTACAATTTCATTGCTAAGATAATATTGAAATTCTTCGAAGGCGGAAGTAATCATTGTTTTGCAGAGTTTGACGATATCATGAAATAGACTACAAAATCTAGTAATGCTAAGAGCACTCAGTTGTGTCAGAAAGAGGCTCATGTTAAGGAACTTATGGCTTATGAAGGGGCAAAGGATAAAAAAAAGATGACATCAATTTCAATCGTACTGTTGTTTACTCTTCATTTTACGCCTTTGTGCTTCGTAGTTTCATGTTCTACTTATACTTTTGTCTCATTGCCTCCTAGACAAGGGCTAATGTATTCTTTCCTATCAGCAAATAGTAACATTTCAGCTCCTTTCTAACGATGCTGCTTAAGAACATACTGGTTTATATGTTTTATGTACTGTTCCGTTTATTTACTTACATTTGAGTCTACTTAAAATGAGTTAAACTAGTTTGACTACATTCTTACATAAGGGATCTCAAAAATTTACATATTAACGTTCTTAACCGCGATTCTAGTTTTACTAGACATCACTTTTTTTGTATTTCAATTATGGGGTTGTTTTAGGAAATAAACTCAAAGGTTTTACATACCCATTTACTCTCTCGAATAACTTGGACAAAGTGTAATGTTAAACAGCATCATTTAATATGCCAAATTTAGCCAGGTCGTAAAATTCTGTCTTGAATAGCTCACCGTGGAAATGCTACAAACACCACTCAACTAATGTTCATTGCTTTTTTACGATATATATATATATATATATATATATATATATATATATATATATATATATATATATATATATATATATATATATATATATATATATATATATATATATATATATGATGTATCTCTCATGTACTCGAAAGAATGATGCAAATAAATTAATCAAACCACAAAAGAAAGAGAAGATAAATGGAATAATTTTTCATCGAAAAAATTAATTTTCCCTACTGCGAAAAATCCGTGCACCGTGCAGAGGTGGGGATCGAACCAAGCACCCTGAGGCAGCGAGCAACCGCTTTGATCTCAATTAAGCTGACCCGAAGAAAAATGATTCCGTTTAACTTCTCTTTCTTTGCGGTTTGATTGATTTATTTCCATCATTCTCTCTCGTTCTGGAGAGATATACATTGTATATTTGCCGCGCGTTTAACTCTATTTCTCGTTTGTCCTTTGAATTTCCAATTAATTTATCTCTCTCTCTCTCTCTCTCTCTCTCTCTCTCTCTCTCTCTCTCTCTCTCTCTCTCTCTCTCTCTCTCTCTCTCTCTCTCTCTCAGTCCTTCCGATCGACCTAACGAAGCATTCCTTAAAAGTTTGTCAATTCGAGAGAGTTTTTATTCTCCCGCGTAACGCGTGGTTAGGTAAGGCCAATAGTAAGAAATCCTTAATCATCCAGTAAAGTCTCCTGCAGTTCCTCAACCTTCTTCAGGAGCGAAATGGATCGTTTCCCTGAAGAGGGTTAAGAAACTCCAGGAGAATTTTCTAGCGGATTATGGATTTCTTACTATTGCTCTTACTTTACTGCAGTGATGGACGTTATTTTTCATCTCTCTATCTATATCTCCATCCATCTATCTATCTATCTTTATCCATCTATCTATCTCCATCCATCTATCCATCCCTCAATCCATCTATCTATCTATCTCCATCCATCTATCTATTAATATTTATATGTGGATAGAAGTTATATCATTTGTTCCTACACCTTAATAAATCAAGTATATTTCAATGCATTATTTTCCGAGGCATAACTTCCGAAACCACACCATTTCAATTCTCTTCCTTCGGCTGCCTCTTGACCGTGGCTCTATTTAATAAAATCCTAAATTTCCACTTATCGTTGTTTAATCCCGGAATTCCCGCACTTGGAGATATATACCACTATACAAGTAGCTGAAAATGGTCCCACTCATTAGGGCATAACTCTTTATCACAAAAGAAAACTACTTTAATAGAGGGAAGCAATAGATAAGCGCTTACAAAATGACATCACCGTTTGCAAGAAGTAGGGAGCCGAACTTTGATGGGACAACTTTAGACTTTTCGAGTGTTGCCTATAAGCGGTTTTGGAGGGAATGTGAGGGTGAAAGCACTCCACAGGACTGACTCGATTATTTTATTTAATTTTGCTACAACCATCCTCTTTTTGTAGCGACATAAAACTCAAGTAATCGACAAGATTTTTGAACACTTTTTTTTAAATATATGAATGTATTGTTTTCAATGCTAGAACATGTGTTTTCCTACATGGTGATCGTGATTTTTCTCTTGTTGTCCCTAAACTGCCAAGTGGTTTGCTTCGAGGTATACGCCCCTCTTCCTCGCCAGGCGTATTCAGCGGGCTCTGAAAACCCACCTTTTTTTATAAGGCCTTTTCACAGTCGATGGCTGGACGCCCTGCGAAGGCTTCAATATCTTGAACAACGCCATATAAAACCTCTATTACTATTATTATAATATTGAATAGGCTGAGACCTGAAAGAACTGCCCAAGCTCTGACTCTGTTGAAAGAAAAATATAACAAAAGTAAAACAAGAAAAGAGTGAAAACCACAGGTGATGCCAGACCTTCTATGGTCCCGCTGCAGAATAGCCACATTTCATAAAAAAGTGTTTCTTAGCTTCGTGTCATTGCAAATTTAGAGATTTAAGTAACTAGCCCCTTATTAGGTTATTTATGTATAGAAACCCTTGAGTTATTCAGTTAGTGCCTTGTGCCAAGTTTACATTTGCCCCATTTACGACAACCCGATGTGAACGATTTAGGATCCAATTTTCTATCCATTTTTGATTTTTCCCACTTAAAAGATGCGCTTTAAAGTTCAGTATGAGTTTTTTATGTGGAATTGTAGCAAAGCCTTTGTGAAAGTCTAGGTAAACTATGACCAGTGTTTTGTGATCGTAGATAGAAATCATTTTCCGAAAACTATCCAATGTATATGTAAGTTAAACACGAGGGCCTCTCCAAAAACCATACTGGCATCCAAAATTAGATTATTTTTCCTAGAGATAATTAACTATTCTATCTCTATTTTTTTTATTCGAAGAGTTTACTAATGACTGAAGTTAAACTAATAGGATGATAGTGGCTAAGGCCGGTTTTCTTTCCATCTTAAAGATTAGCGTGACATAAACTATTTTGAAGTCGTCAATAGACCGGTTAAAGATAGTATACAGCGGTTTTACTAATTCATTATTTAACTCGTTTAGTTAGTTTAGGTAGTACACGAAATCAGGGTAGGGCGCCTTTGATCGTTTCTTATTGGTTACTTCTTCTCATTTAGTCGTATGCAGGAGAGAAATTGCCATTCCACAAAAATCGATCGTTTCACTTAGTATGAATACCTATGAGAGGTCCTCAAAATCACTTAAAAAAAGGTTTGTTTAAAATATTGTGTCCGTGAGAAGACCTTCTTTCCTCCTAACCGGTCGTGTAACTTTTAATATGGGCTTTCTACTTTTAAGATACTGGTAATTATAGAAACGCTTAATCTCATATTTGCTCAAAGTATTTTCGTGTATTTTTTGACTTCCTGTAATTCTACTTGACTAAGTTATAATATAATATATATTTAGATCAATTTAATTCTGACTCGTTATTTTTAATAGCTTGGTAGTATCCGTTTCATTCTTGAATTGATTTCGCTGCTAGTCCAACATCTTTTCCGCATCAGGGGAGGTAGTCCTTAAAAGTTTCGAAAATCATGGATTGGATCGGCTAGATGCAAGGTATTGCTTATCATCCCTTTTTAACACATATGATGCTACGGGCTATCCTGAGAATCGATTGGCCTCCTGTTCACCCAAAAGCAAGACTAAGAAAGATAGCGGACCCTCGAGGAAGGCTCAGCCTACCCTCTTCGAGCCCGCCGGCTTCAGGCGATTTCTCATAATCTGCTGAACGGATGGAGAAAGTCTATCCAATGGATACATGCTCAATCAGAGTCAGACATTAAATTGTATCCTTGGTAGATAACAAAATGTCTCTCGACTTTCTGAAGGCAACTTGTTGGTAAAAAGGCTAATAATCTCTTTAAAGTGCCAAATTGAGCGATCTTTGGGCACTTGATGGCAGAACTGTACGGGTGGCCATTCACTGTACCCTGAACTTTGCAAAGGGGCTAGTCTACTATTTTTAATGACATTACTGAGGAGATGGACGACCATGGAGTTGGCACTGGTGAACGAGGAAGGGGTCACTAGACCTACCCCAGGACTATTTGTCAAGTTTGACGTGTTCAGGCTCCCTGATTCACTGCGCGCTGAATAAGATCTTTACCGTAGGGTATGAAGGAATTCGTATCATTAGCATGGAGGTCTTACTACTTACACCAGGTTAAATATAGGTGTTAAGCATGTTGAGGTGCAAGGAAGAGGCAAACCAAAATTTCAGTCAAATGTCTAAAGCAGTGAATGGTGAAATGTCTCGCGTACAGCCAAGTGTAGCTGGTCATATCTTCCTTCCACTAAGCATCGCTACTTTTCGAAAAAGAGGCCCTGGACTTCCAAGTTGTGGAATTTTACTAATATGTGAAAGTTGAGGATATAGTCCTCTCTCACATTCAGTACTCCATCAATAAAAATGTTAAGGTGCCATGAAAGCATACGCCCTTGCCTTACCTCCCCTCCCCCTGCACTTATATCAAACGACCAAGTCCGATCATTTTGCGCTTTAATTGCGACGTGTATACTTTTCATGCAATCCAACATTTTCACCCTCACTCCATACATTCCTTTGATCTGCCATACAACTTCACTATCTACATGATCTGAAGCTTATTCCAAGTACCTGAGCTCAACATGCGCTTTCAAAATCTTATCCCTTGATGTTTTCAGCCATTTCATTGCAAATAATTAATCCATACATAACTTAGATACATCACACCATCTTGCTCATCCCCTATCAATCCTTCATTTTCCTTCATATATGTTAAGTTAGGTTAGGTTAGGAGGTCTTAAGCTTCTATGTTATTCGGTTAGGTTAGGTTGGGAGTATCAAGATTCTACATAATTACGTTTGATTAGGTTAGTGTTAGGAGTACTCAAGTTTCGATATAATTACGTTAGATTAGGTTAGTGTTGGGAGAACTCAAGTTTCGATATAATTACAGTAGATTAGGTTAGTGTTAGGGATACTCAAGTTTCAATATAATTACATTAGATTAGGTTTAGTTAGGTTAGGTAAGGAGGAGTCAAACCTGAAATATTTCTAATAGATATTACTTCACATTTCACAAAATAATAAATTAAATTAATATTCATTTACACTCATAAAATAAACTCACCTTTAATTATTTTATTTAAATATATGAATTTATCGATCGATAGGATTGATAAGGATCCCTATCAGCACTTGTCGAAATTCCCTGTAGCTTGTGTACACTGTAGAATTGCTTTTGTTGAAAGAACAATAGTCTAACAGTTTGAATCAGTCTGGGCTCTTTCCATGAAACACTACACTCCTTGGGGTAGTGGAGTGGTAGGGGAGCAATGGGGTCTTTAATAATAATAAAAAAATGTGTGACCTCTGTTGTTATTTTTTTTTCTTAAAGCGATAATATATTCATACATTAATTTAGGTAAATGAGTTTAATACCTCGAAAATGAACAATATTTTTTTCCGTTGGGTAGCAACTGCCTGTTGTGGAAACCAATGTTATTGAGGTACACAGTTCCAGTTCTGGCCCTGATACAAAGGACTAGAAGATACAAATGAGCTCAAAGGCCTAATTGTAATAAAATGATTTCCCATTCGTCTGTGATATTTTCTTGCACCTTTTAAAAGACTTTTGATCAATAAGCTTACCAGTCAAAAAATATTAGTCATGTGCCTTATTTAGAATAGTTTAAACTACGTGACTAATATTTTGTCCGGTAAGTTTATATTGACATTTTTTTTTCTTTGCAAATAATTCAAGTTTCAGAAAATATTTCTTTATATATACACATATCTGCAAATATTTAGCCTTTAATGAAATAATTTCAATAACTATGGAGGACCTTTACTAACAACTTCATTCATACTGTAATAAAATGGCCCAAAATGATTTGAATGAGAAGAAAATTCTGATACATACTAAGTATTAAATAATATAGAAGGTCGGTCAGAACCAACATATCAAGTTGTAAAAAGTAAGAACACAGGAATAAGATGTTCAAAGGATATTTTTCGTTCACTAATTTCTTTATTTCTAATGATTGTTTGCGCAATTAATTTTATAAACATGTTAATGACGTCACATTTTCATAGAAAATGTGGTAGATTGAAATGAAACACAAAAGTTTAACTTTCCTAAAGAATTCAATGGCTGGTATGAGGACAATTATTGACGTGAGTCAGACAAATTTTGATTTTTTTTGTCTCATCTAGTTTCTATTTTATTTATCTAGTAACTACCTTTAAGGGCATAAGTATTCAGATTCTAACACCGCTATCTTATTTTTCCTCGCTAATTAAGTTTTCATTAAATCACCCCAACCCCAATGAGACAGTCTCCATTTGCTACCCTGATTCTCCATTTCAAAATTTTCCCCTCTTTTTTTCTTCTTTTCTTTTATCTAATAACGTTTTACCTTCCTCTAGTGAAGCTTTCAAATGGATTGATACTTTATAAAAATGAAAAAAAACCTGCATCAACCAACGGAAGAGGAATGGTCCATAGGTAGATAGACAAATAAAATGGTAAAAACAAACGACACACCAGTGGAAAATGAGTATATACGATTAACAGATATGGGCTGCTTATAACATTATTTTCTCCATAGTTAACATTATTTGCCTCTTTATTACTAACTCCACACATTTAATACTCATTCTATATTTACTAATTGACGCCTATTTCTCATTTTTCACCATAACGTAATGGTATACTAAGAAAAAGCTAAATATTTTTCTATGAAATTGTCTATCAGAAGCAGGTGTTCCAACCAACAAACATTCCTCCTTATTGAGCCCAACCCAGCCCCAAGCTACAGCCATCAACAAAATACATCGCTCAACGATTGAATAGAGAATAACTCCCAAACAAAAGGGGGGAGGGAAGAGAAGTAGGAAGACATTAAAACAACCAATATGTGGAAACACAATTGAAGCATCGAATAGCGAGTGTGTAACGTGAGAGATAAGAATTATGAGAGCAGATAAGGGATCAACGTTTTGCCAGAATGCGCCGAAAACGTTTAATAAACAATAAGCGATTTAAAAATTGAATCCTCTTCATTCAGTATCTAGAAACTGGATCATGAATACTCCCATCCGTCAAATATTCAGAGAAACGAAAGTACGCTGATCCCTGTATGTATGGAATTGGTGTGTTGAATGCATTTGAGACAACTTTGTATGGGTGTACGAACGTGTGCGTAACGGGAAAACAAGGGGAAGTTAGAAAATGTACATGTTTTTACTGTAAAATGATATTTCTTTTTTTTTTTACAGTTCATTGGGACTTAAGGTGCCATTTGATGTTTATCATCTGCATCTCAACCACTCGATATTCCTGAACGTGTTGAGGTGTTTCTTCTTAGAACGAGACTCGGTAATTCCCCTCCCTATATTCTTAGTGATCCTTAAGCAACATTTATCTTTTTTCTTTATGGGTTTCAAGGGGCTATTAGCCCCCAAACTCCACTGAAATACATTCTAAAATGCAAAGAAATCAAGAATATTGTTTGGGTAGGGCGTTTTACCACTGTTTTGTGCTTTATAATCAAATCTTTCTTCCTCAGTAGTGACGTAATTTAACGGGGGATGCAAACCATGGCTCGCTCCAGCATGTAGCAGCTGACATAAAGTCGACTTTAATCGGGAACCCATCCGGTGACTAACCAGACCTGATGTAGCTAATTCACTAAGCCAGGAAGCGGGATTTTCGCCGTGTAGGCCGTAATCCAGGAATTAAGAACATAGCGGTTCTTGATCGAGAACAAATATTAAAAAAAGGGCTTTTACCAAATGTCATTTGCTGAATGATTTTTAACAAATGGCATTATCGAATATCTTTTACCGAATGACTTTATACCAAATGGCTTACATACACCAAATGGTTTTTACCAATTAGCTTTTACCAAATGGTTATTCTTAAATGTCTTTTACAGCTGTCTTTTACAAATTGTTTTTGAAAAAATGGCTTTTACTAAATGATTTTACCCAATGCTTTTTACCAAATGGTTTTTACCAATTGGCTTTTACTAAATGGGTTTACCAGATGTCTTTTACCACATGACTTTTACCAACTGTCTTTTAACAAATGTATTTTTCAGTTGGATTTTACCAATTGGTTTTTACCAAATAGCCTTTAAAAAATGGCTTTTACTAAATGGCTTTACCCTATGTCTTTTAACAACTTGTTTTTGCCAAATGTCTTTTACAAAATGGTTTTATCAATTGGCTTTTACCAAATTACTTTTACAAAAAACTTTTAAAAACTTGTTTTTACCGAATAGGGAGTAAATAGTCGGTAAAGAAGAATAATAATGGATACAGTGATTATAAATATACAGGTGGACTGATTTTCCCCTTCGAAGTTAAAGCAAAATACTAACGAGGACGCCTCCTGTAGAAAGTTTGTTAGGAGCGATCGATAAAAGAAATTGGTGAAGTTAGAAGAAATGAAAATGTGTGTAAAACATATAGATTCAGATCCTCCTGCAGGCTTTGGGGCAGGTAAGTACCACAACCTTCCAGATGTCAACCGCAGCATGGTTGCCCTTGTGACAACCAAGACATCCCTGCGGGTGTGCAAAAGAGGGGGAAGAATATAGCAATGTTAAAAAGACTATCTAAAGGGGATGGTATGGGATGGGGAACAGTAGCGTAGTGGTTAGTGTACTGGATTTTAAAACCAAGGGTTCGATTTCTGAAGCGGCAAAAAATAATCTAGTTAACTACGTTCGCTGGCGACCCATAGCTACCAACCTCCTTTCGGTCAACATGGTAACGGCAAAAGAAAATCCACTGTTAAATACGTTAGCTGACGTTTGGTAGCTACCAACCTCCTTTCGGTCAACATGGTAACGGCAAAAGAAAATCCACTGTTAAGTACGTTCGCTGACGTTTGGTAGCTACCAACCTCCTTTCGGTCAACATGGTAATGGCAAAAGAAAATTCACTGTTAACTAAGTTCGCTGACGTTTAGTAGCTACCGTGGAATGATGATAATTATAAAACTAAGAGAAAAGAAAGCAAATCTATCGTTCAAACCTCGGGAACAAATGTTCATCTAGCGACCATCCAGAAAAAGCTAAAAATGTCTTCGTGTTGAGTAGCTAAAAAAACCCAGAATAAGCCTATGTCCGAGCAAACGAAGGTTAGACCGATGACTCGAAATTTGAAACTTTAGGTATAAAGAGAATAAAGTCAAGAGTAGAAGAGATAAAAGAAATTGGGGGAACCAAAAATCAATGATAGCTACATTAACAAGTTTGTTTGTCCACCGTTAGAGTTAGGAATTTAGTAAAAAGGTGGAGTTATGAATGCGGGGATATATCACCAAATAGTATCCTTTCCGCAATGACATCGGGAAGGCATCTTTTTTTTTTGGGGGGGGGGCGGTTATTGTTTTTCTAGCATGTTATTAACCCTAAACACACAGCTAGTGGAAGTAAAAAACGATTAAGAAAGGAAACAATGCCATTGAGACGTCCAATTATTGAAAAAAAATATCACCCTCTGATTTCACACATGAATATTATTCAATTTTTGTGGGATTATTGATACCAAATAAAAAATATCTAAAAGGCAACAACAACCAGCCAAAATACAAATACGAATAGTTAAAGTTGTTCCAAACTCACTGAAAGAATACACTACATAATCATAATGCCAATTATCAGCTTATACCTACTAACAAGCAAAATAAGAGAACGATTTTCCTTTATTAAAATATTTCCAAAAATATGATGAGTCTGTAAATAAAATTTACATAGTACATAAAGGGATGAATTTAATATATTTTATGAAGATTTCATATGATACAATTCTATATTCAAGAAATATTGCTAAATAAACTAACAAAATAAAATATTGACATGTGCAAAATAAGAAAAGGATTTTTTTTAGGAATATTGCAAAGATTTCTTGAAATCATCTGGCAACATTTTGCTCAGTAGGTAAGAACTTTACAACTGCCATTGTTTAGGTACTCACTCTGTAGAGATACCACCACACGTGAAAGTGACTCCTAAGCTCCGTCAGAGAATTGTTTGCTTGAAGACTTCGGGGAGGACTCTTTTTGCAAAAGTCGGTCGATCCTGGATAACCAACGTCCGATAAGATAGAGCTATTAGGCGCTTCTCTATGAAGGATCCCTTGGAGACAGCAGCGGGAATTTCTCGACAAATTTAGACTAATAGTGGCAAAGAATTAAGTCGTTTCACAGTGTCTCGTCGCCTCAATGCATCTGGTTTAAAGGTATATTCTCCAGCAACCAAACCAATGATCAATATGAAGAAGGCGAGACTCAAATATGTTGAAGTTCATGTTTGTTTGGAGGGATGAAAATTGGGAGAGAATTCATTTCAGAGACTAAAGTAAATTTAATTTAGTTGGATCTGATGGCGGAGACTATGTTAGAAGCGCTGCAGGTAACAAACTTAACCCTAAATGTGTTAAATATTATCCCAAGCATAGGGGAGGCAGCGTCATGGTATCAGGGATGGTTTCCTCTCAACGAGTTGGACCGCTAGTTAGAATAATTGTAACGGTAAAGGCGAATCAGCCAGCCGTATTTATGGAGGAAAACTCGCCATGTCACAGTACAAAGCAAGTAAAATACTATTTCAAACAAGATATCGAAGTAATGAACTGGCTGCTCAGAGCTCGGACCTGAACCTAATGGAGAACAAAGTTCGAGACTAACAGCCTTCAACTGTGACAGATATATAGACGAAAATTAAACAAGGGGGGAACAAAATAATACCAGAATTATGCAAGAAACTAGTGAGGTCCTGTGTTCGTCGTTAAGCCGAAGTAATCGAACAACAAAGGCTTCAAAACCTCATATTGTATTTGCAAGTTTCATTGTTGACAAATCTTGCTTTGTTTCTAGTGTAATTGGTTGCTAAGCAATTTCGTGATTTCTCCTATTTTGAAAGTGCCAATATTTTAGTTATTTCTTGATTATACGAGTGTATCATATGAAATCTTCATAAAATATATAAATTCATGCCTCTATCTACCAAGGAAATTTCACTTACCTACTTACCACATTTTAAAAATATTTTAATAAAGGAAAATCCTTCTCTTATTTTGCTCGGTAGTGCAGTATTCTAAAAAGAATTCCTTCTATTTTATAAATAATACATTATATAGTGATTTATTCTATATATATATATATATATATATATATATATATATATATATATATATATATATATATATATATATATATATATATGCAGAACCTTCCTAGTAGTTTGTAGTCGTGGAGGGTCTTAATAATGAAGCTAAAGGGATAAGTCATAGGGGAAAATAATCTATAGCGCGCGAGACACAGCCCGACTTATATTGGCACCTGTGCTTTTCAATCCAGACGGGCGTTTGTATACAGAAGACGGCAGTAAAAATTTTATGAGCCGCCGCGTCCCCTCTCCCCATCAACTAGGTTCGGGCTATCCGCGCGTCCTCCTCCTCTACCGAAGGAGGCAGCCGTGGGTCAGGAAATAGCACACATTTGTCCTCATGTCGCATTAAATTCAAAGAGGAAATTTATTTCGACCGTTGTAGTGCATTTTCTAAAGCGCAGACGCCGTTATTCTACCTAATTCTCTTGCGGGCGGGGACGTACAGATTGGCTAGAAGATATAGCTAAGTTTGACGCTATATTTATACATATCTCACGCATACATTGTGGCCTTGAGTCAATAAATGTATAGAAGCTTAATAACTCTTTGGTATATTTCTACATAAATGTGTATTCGCAAGGAGCGAGAAAATCCGGCAAAACATGTTGAGAGGAGGCCTTTGACAATCGGGGTGTTGTTGACGTCCATTCGATTCGAAACGTCTGGAGAAGATTTTTTAGTTCAAGGAACTTAATGTTTACCATCCTATCAATAGTTTAACGCTCTATCTATCGCTTTCATACAAACACACATTTTACAACCGATTCATGCCCCTTAATTCATGCTAATGAAATTTGCGGCTCTACACCCCAGCTAAGGCGACCCCAATAGGAAAGTATACCGGCAGATATCAGTTTTATGACGTTGATCAGTCACGGATGGATACTTAGATCCTGTCAAATGGCGAGTGAAAACGCAGAAAGTAACAGCCGCACCAGGTTAGTCATCTTAGATTGTAGCAGAAACAGCTGCACAGCAAAGAGAACACCGTTCAGGTGAGGAAAGGGTGCGCGGCGGGAATACAGTAAAATCATCACGATAAAGGAATGGAAGGGACGACCCGAAAGAACTCCGACCAATCTAAACCTTCTCCAACACTTTTTTTTTTTTACGTTAGAACAAATTATCATGGTTTGATTGTTTAAATTAGTCATAGATTTATGTAACTCTTTTAATGTTATTTTTGTCGGTTTGATCTGAATAGACAATAAACAAACAGGTAGGCGAAAGGGAGATAAAAGTCAGGTTCTGTAAATGAATGATTCCAGGGATGCGTCCTTCGGACTCGACATTTATGAGTGATCACTTCTACTGAAACTCATCTTTCCTTATCACTAAAACTTTTGGCTTGCTTTTTTTTCGCCTTATTCTTTCTTTTTTTTCCGTTTGTACACACCCAACTGGAAGTAGAATGAGCATGAAGTCACTTCAAAATACACATACTCATAAATTGTCACTTCTTGTATATGATAAGAGGATATTCTTATTGGGAACTAGGAATTTAAGGTGTATTCTAAGTCTACCCGAATCATTGCTCCCTCCGGAAACTAATCAACTAGATGTGGTTTCATTTCCCACAGCTAGAATTAGGTGCTCCCGATGGATTAGACCATATAGCGAGGAATGTTAACAATATTCTCTTCATTGGTATAATCATCTAAATCCTGTGAAGGATATTTATAAGGGAATGACGATATCGAGCAAATCCTTAAAAATGGTAAAAGAGACCGAAAGTCCCTTTATCCAGCTATTGCAATGAAAAAGACTAATTAAACCTTGGATGTGTTATCTGATAACTAGGGTCTTTTGTACTAAGGGACTATATCGAGTGCTAGTACAGATAGGAAGCATTAGCTGGAAAGCAAGGGTAAAGGAGGCAAGGTAAGAAGGAATCACCAAACATCTTCACCGTTCCTTAGCGTTTCATAGTTCGGTGAGATCTCTAATGGATGGGAATGGTTCTTCTAAATCAGGGGTGGGGAACCTTCAGTACGCGTGCCATACGTGGCACGCCAACGACTTCTAACTGGCACGCGAAGCAAATGCTTAACTTAAGAAAACTAAATAAATGTATCTCCAATTAATTTATATAGCAACTGCAATGTTCACAACCTGTTATAAATTATGTTATTAGTGAGGCAGCAGCAGAAGTCTCATTGATGGTAAATAAATGAAAAGGTCCACAATTTTTCTTTCTCTAGTTTGGATTTGTTGTTTTCTTCTTGAAATGATAAAGATTCAATTCTGTTTAATATATTATGATAATATGTATATTTTTAGGTAAAATGACTATCTTTTCCTTGTAATTTTTATGCATCATAAAGGGTTGGGAATGAATAAAAAAAAACATCTTTAATTTTATATCCTTTCCTTGTGTTTTAGTCAAGTATTGGCACGTGAGAATATTTTGTAGCAAAGATTTGGCCAATTTTGGCACACCCACTTAAAAAGGTTGCCCACCCCTGCTCTAAATGTTAAGATATCCATTCAGACAGAGTACGATTGGGCACTTCTGGGTCTGGAACGTTTAAAGTAATGGAAAGAAATTGAACGTCTTTTGATACTTACAATTTCATTATATCCTTTATAGCCATCTGGACCACAACTACCATTTTGGCTTACCTGAAAAAAAAGAAAGAATAAATATCAGTGCATTCCGAGAGAAAACTTTAATATAAAGTCTGTAAATGAGGTAGAAGAAGATAATTTCAATTTAATAATAAATAGCCGAGGATAGGAATGTAGAGAAATTTTTGAGTTGAAAATTTTACTTAATCTCGAAAGCCTCCGACAAACACTCCGAATGGTTTTGCTTCATGACGTCAACTTCAACCAGTTTTCCCACAAAATGTAATCGGAGTGCATCAGCGCTTATCCCACGCCATTTATGTAACGGTATTTTCTTTTATTCTTAGAGTTAGGAACTGTATTTCTAGCTTTATATTTGCGTTTGAGCTTCCACTGAAGATAAAATTTCTCTAGAAATATTCCGAACCGAACTTAAGGTGTTTTCTTCATTCCTGACCCTACTAGTCCTTACCTGCGTTCGTCTATGTGTGTGCGTGTGTGGAATCTGCTTTAGATTTGAGGGAAGTTAAGTTGCACTGAGTGTAGTAAGTCTGCCATACGTTGTACATACCCTTGTTTCGGAGCCTACGGTAATCAGTACGTCCCCGCTGAGACAGAGAAGGTTCAAAATGAGTACAGATTCTAGAGGTATATATATATATATATATATATATATATATATATATATATATATATATATATATATATATTTATATATATATATGGGTAAAAATCACGAGAGGTAACACGTGAATAAGTAGAAGTCTTTGGTTGTACAACGTAGGGAAAAAAGGAAGATTGATTGGAGGCAGTACTTTTATTAAGATAACGAAAGTACTAGCTACAATCAAGCTTTCTTTTTTCCTACGGGATACAACCAAATATCTATCTCTCTCTCTCTCTCTCTCTCTCTCTCTCTCTCTCTCTCTATATATATATATATATATATATATATATATATATATATATATATATATATATATATATATATATATATATATATATATATTATGAGTTGGTGTTTGGCTACTAAAATTTTATATGATATTCGCCATGAATTACCACCACATGAAAGATTTATGACCTATTTATTGAAATTGCATCTCTGCATTATAATTCTTCTCAATCTGTTTTCAAGATCTCAGATTCCCTTCGCATCGTGTAACTAAGTGCCACATTTTAGACATTGTTATATAATGCCTCAATGGGTAATGCAAATTAGCATCGGTGATGCCAATGGTTGGTTTTGCGCCAGGATTGAGACAACAAAGTAAGCTTCGGCCTGATTCTTTAGGCATCGTTCTTCAAAGGTGAGAAAATGCTTTTACCTAAAGTTCACTACGGCAAAAGATAAGCATATGGGGGTGGGGGTGGGGTTTTTAAGTGCACCAAACTGAGAAATAAAGATAAAGAGGATAAGAAGAGTGTAATTAGAGGAGGTTGAAAGTGAAAAGGAGAGACGTAGATGGGGGGGGGGGTGACAAGAGAGGCCAATAAATTATCACAAGAAACGAAATGTTTCAGAAAAGCTGACGTTTTGGTACGCCATTTCTGTGAGTTGAGGGTGCCAACGACACCCCCTAACAGGGTGTGGAGGAGGAAAAATGGCCCACGGGGGTTGTATATAATTTTATACCAGGTTGACAACGAAATAATCCTATATAATGCCATCGATGGTGTTGTATGTAGGTATAGAGCGTCACGCCTTAAGCGACCGAGATTAAGCGAAACCATAGAAGCGTTTTTTTCATCTATTCGATGCTTTTTAGTCGCGTGCACCTGATTGTATAAGTTTCTATGATGGTCCGTAGGTCGTCGGTCGGATGGTCACAATTTTACTTTTCAATGAGTTTTTTGGCAATAACATCGTAACTATTCGGCCGATTCTAACGAGATTTGGACCCTTATTTTGTTTTAAATTCTCTTTCGGGTGATATACTTGCAAAGGTTCTACCAAGGTTAGTCGGGAATTAGTAAAAGAAAACTAACTATAGGTCGGATTGACCCACAGATTGAAAGTTTTGAAGGTCCTAAATTCATATGTGAGAATAATTGAGAGCACGCGAATTGGGTCAGTTGACCTTGTTAAGCGTACTGCATGGTAGTAAAAGATTCCACTGAAGAATATCCAAGGTAGAAAGGGAGAATAATCCATCGGGAGAAGCCCCCTAAAAGCGAAAAATGCTCACCCCCAAAATAGTGAATCATCAAAGTTCGAATGCTTAAAAATTCTCCGAAATTGGCTTTTCGTGATATTTATCCAGCGAAGAAAGGTTGCTCGAATCTCGTTCAAGGTGGCCAAATTATGTGTAAGGTTGCTCGAATCTCTTTCAAGGTGGAAAAATGATGTATTTAAGCCATATAAAATTATTTAAATTCTTGGTAAATGTGCAGAAGTTAGACAAGGGTAAGGAGCCTTTTTTGTAATCATTAATGAGACAAAAGGATTGTGAAATATTTACTTAAATTATCTATCTATCTATTGATACATTACGCCCAAACTCACGTGACTACAAATAATGACACGTAAAACCACTATGGAAAATGAAAAATAATTCCGAGTGCTTTCGTCTTTATTATCAAACACTTCTTCATTTTTCCTCGCGAGCTTTCGTATAATATCGATAGATGTGTGTGTATGTGTGTGTTGGATATTTGTGTGTACGTCTATGTGTTGGCTTGAGGCTAAAAAAACAACAAGAACATAATTCAGGCATCAATACTCCTATTTTCTTCAAAGAAACTACAGTGTTTAGACAATTGAGGAAATTTAGCATTAAATCTTCGTCCACATTCGCCCATATCTACTCGCTAAGTATATTAACGAGTAGATATGTAGATAACCAAAGATTGAAGAGTGATGCGATGATGGTGCAACGAGAAATAACTAGCGTCTAGCCTATGTAATGTATACGTATGAATTAGACTGTGGCCTCTTTGTGGGTAGTGTTAACTTCAATTTAGTCCTTGTTGATAATACAACACGGACCATATCCCTTGCAATTCAATAGTAAATTGCTCGTATCTCTCTCGTATGTATAGCGTAAATTATCCATTAATCTATGATTGCAGAGCGACGTCTTCAGTTTCAGCGGTGATAAAATTTAAGTCATAAACCAAAGGATGACATCGAAGACTACGAAGAAGATTCGGTAAACAGAGCTATGTGATACTCTCTCACTCCTGTCTCTGAGAGAATGAATATCGCATGTATACGCGCCCTCTGTGTGAGTAATTGTGACTGGAAACGAGTCGCGGTAACATCTCTATGGAACACGCATATACGAGGTTGCGTCTGTATGTAGGAAAGGGGGTGATTATTCATGTGGTGTATTTTTTTCTATGTACATGTATTTAGGATTGGATTATCTAACAAACCATGAGTATGTACGTCTGTGTCCGCACGCGGGTGATTATCCATCTGATGGTGACTAGTCTACGTGAATATATATGTATATCTGCATGCAATATATTAAATATGATACTTTTGTTATACTAAAATATTGCAAGGGTCGGGGGAGAGGTCATATTGGGTTACTTAGAGAGTAAGAGAGGGAGAAAGAGAGAGAGAGAGAGAGAGAGAGAGAGAGTATAATGCAAAATGATCGAGGAGGAGAAAGTGCTAAAAGATGCTATAATGTATTATTTCGCTAAGCTGTTATTTAGTAGTGTCCTTAAGATTTAATTTAATTGACGGACTAAAATGACTATGGGACTAAAGTTTAATTAAAGAAAATATTTAAATTAAAAATTAAAAACGGGAGTTAAAGAGAATTACTGATGAAAAGGTGGATTCAGTGTGTAGCAAGTCCATACTCCTTTTGCAAGATTCCCCTCTCATGGGTTTGTGTGAATAGGAATTTTTTGATATGCTTGTGTGCAAGTGTATTTGGATGCTCCATCCCACCATGGTTTTACTGGTTTCTTTTTTATCTCATCTCAATTTTACTTTTTTTTACCTTTCTACCGCCCTATAATGAAAAAGAAAAGGTGTGTGAGAGGTTTGAAAGATGAGGTTTGATACACCGAAACTAATCCTGTATTTGTAAACTAATAATGTCGTTCTCTTTCAAAGCTTTTGTTTTTCATTCATTATACAGCGTGTACACTAAACAAATTCACTACCGATCTTTTTTTGTGCTCATCTTCCATATGTCGGTTCTTATTATTGTGTGCTACGATATATCCCATGTGTCAAGCTGGATTTTCTCAATTAGGCTATTTTTAACACGGTCAAATAACCAATTGCCTTCACTCTAAAGCTCCTCCTCATTGCAAAAGCAAAGAATTTCTGTTTTGAGTGAAAAAAACTCATTGCTACTGAATGAATTTGAATATCGATTGTTAGCAAAAAAAAAGATGGTTACCGTAAGCTAAGGGTTAAAAGAGGGTCTGCGACAGACCACAAGGGGAAAGAATGAGGCAATGTTGAGAGATTCCGCCTCCACCCTCGTCCTCCCCCTCGCAGGCGAAAACTCCACATGGCTTCCCACCCTAAGTATCACATTCTCGAATGGAGCCAGATCACAATAAATCTAACGCAGGCAAAAGAAAGTGTAGGTTGTGGGGGAGTCTTCATAAGAGGGGAGCATGAGTGCCATGCCACCGGATAGTGCTACGGTAGTGGAGGCAGAGATGGACAGATTGATGATTGACAGTGGGTGGCGAAGGAAACCAGATGCAGCAAATATTACTTCGAAGCGGGAGAGACGACGCTCAAGGACGAAGATGTCCATGAATATAAAACAGACCATTTTCCCCCCCTGCCTTTCTGAGCTAATTAACAGCTTTGGCTTCGTCTCGCTGAGCGCCCCCCTCCCGTAAGACGTTTCCCCTCTGACTAAAATGGGACCAAGTGTCGAAGGATCTCAAGTTTATCAAGGTTAACCTTGGTTGATTCAAGGGCCCGATTAAGTTCCCTCTATATAGGAAGCTGCCTATGAAGGAAGAGAGACAATTGGGGGTCAATAATAACCACTGGCTATGGGTAACAAAGAGGGGAAGTAGAGACCAAGGGGAGCAACAGAAATGTATAAGGATTACTCATGAAAAAGACTGGATCTATCACGAGGTACCCGGTTTCGTAACATTCATAGCAAAGAGCCGAATTCACCTTCCTATTTGGACATTACAGGGTAATAAATTCTTTCTTTCAGGCTTCAACTTTGTGCCGTAAATATCCTTCAGATTTATATTATGTACTCCTCAGAAAGGAAGTGAGGAGAAAAAAATTCGTAGGCCTTCAAGAAACCGTGTATAATCTAATATCCATGCACAAACTCACTTGCACATAGAACAACTACATGTGCATCGATCGGGTGAAGACTCCGACAATTACGCGGGTGAGCAAATTGGAAGCCGCGCTTTTAATATACATGGAAAGTCAAGCAAAAAATGACCTAACTTTTGTAATTAAAGTCTCATCAATGCTTCTTGCAAGAGACGAGGCAATATATTTTAGCCCTGGCGGTCATATGCTATCAATCCGACGTCCTCACACGAGTAAACACAAACATATCAAATAGTTTGGTTTATTGGGTTCATATCGAACGTCGATGTGGATACCGAACGGCATTTGTGGTCTACTCTCTCTCTCTTATCTGTAAAAAAAGAGAGAAAAATCGAAAGAGGAAATACAAAAGAAAGAAAGGTCCGAGTCATCACCCTGTTTATCAGAGTCTTACATTATACACGTCACGTCATATTGATGAGAATTCAGATGGAAGGGAACCGGTGTAAAATATATATATATATATATATATATATATATATATATATATATATATATATATATATATATATATATATACATATAATATATATAACGAGAGCAGAGGAAGCTTGATTAAGGAGGGGGGGGAGCCAGTTCCAAGTTGGAATGTTCGTTGATGTGTGTTCTAGAGAGAGAGAGAGAGGATGGGGGAGAGAGAGAGAGAGAGATGGAGAGAGAGAGAGATAAAAAGAGGGAGAGAGAGATAAAGAGAGAGAGAGAGAGAGAGAGAGAGAGAGAGAGAGAGAGAGATGGAGAGAGAGAGAGATAAAAAGAGGGAGAGAGAGATAAAGAGAGAGAGAGAGAGAGAGAGAGAGAGAGAGAGAGAGAGAGAGAGAGAGAACAGAAGGTGTCCACCAAATAATTTAGTATTTGGATTTACAAATAAGTTGATAAAAATAACTTTATTTTGAACTTGAAGTTTAATAAGATGAATGGCTGGAGTTGGTGAGCTTAGATCCCTTTTTTGTGGAGGAGGTAAATGTGAATGTGGATGGGAAGACCTTATATTCTGTGTGAGTTTGTTAATCTCTGTATTTAATCTCTGGTTGTTTTATATGTGTAGAGAAGGTGGGTGTGACCAATGGGGTTTCTGAGAAGCAGCTTTGTCTGAAGTGAATGTTCGTTGATGTGTGTTCTAGAGAGAGAGAGAGAGGATGGGGGAGAGAGAGAGAGATGGAGAGAGAGAGAGATAAAAAGAGGGAGAGAGAGATAAAGAGAGAGAGAGAGAGAGAGAGAGAGAGAGAGAGAACAGAGATTGTCTATGAAAGTTATAGATAGATAGTGAGAAAAGGAATTTTATAGAATTCAGTCTAGACGATTGCCGTTAATAAACAAATATAACGGAGTGGTTAAATGACAGTTTCGTGGGAACGGAGGTTGTTGTGACCCAAAGGAAGATAACGTGACCAAAGGCGAACAAAATCAATCGTCAGTCCACTCGGAACACCGTGTAAATGAGTGTGTATAATTTTTGTGTAACTGGATCACCACATATATATATATATATATATATATATATATATATATATATATATATATATATATATATATATATATATATATATATATATATATATATATATATATATATATATATATATATATATATATATATATATATACATGGGGGGACAAAATAATGGAAACTCCTAGTATTATAAGAGTATAGTTTGGAAGATGGATTAAACTGTCTAAGCCTTGCCTATGTTTAAGTTTGTTGATTGATAATAAAAGTACATCATCTTGTGCTACTATTGTTGGTTGTTTTTACAGATATTATCTAAAGAGGTTTATTAAAACTTATAAAAATGAGCGATCTATCTGATTTCCAAAGAGGTCTGATTGTCGGAGCTCGGATGGCAGGTGCTACCATCACTAAAACTGCTAAACTGGTTGGCGTATTGAGAGGCACAGTCTCAAAAGTAATGACACGGTATAAAAACAAAGGAAAAACGTCTTCCTAAGAGTAAAACTCAGAAAGGAAACCAAAACTGTCTGATAGGGACCGTAGGACTCTCACACGGATTGTTACAAAAGAACATAAAACTACAGCTACTAGAATTACTGCAGAACTCAATTATCACGTTCGGAACCCAGTCTCAGCAAAAAACTGTTGCCGGGAGTTACATAAAGCCGGATTCTACGAGAGAGCTGGCACCACAAACGTTCGAAAGCGTTTAGAGTGGTGTAAAAACCATCGGATTTGGACAGAAGAGCAGTGGAGAAAGGTCATATTCTCTGACGAGTCATCCTTTACCTTATTTCCCACCTCAGGCCATGTATACGTTTGAAGACAACTAAAAGATGCATTTGATCCAGACTGCTTGCTCCTAACTGTTAAACATGGAAGAGGCTTTGTAATGATCTGGGAGGCCGTATCTTGGAAATCCGCCAGCCCAATAGTCTCCCTTCATGGTAGAATCAACATTCAGGACTATTTGAGTATTTTAGCGCATCAGATCCATCCTATGGTTCAGGAATTTTTCCCGGATGGAAATGCCATCTTTCACGAAGATAGTGCTTCTATTAATACTGCTAAAGTTGTAACTGAATGGCACAATGAATATTCCAGTGAAGTAGAACACCTTATCTGGCCACCACAATCCCCAGATCTCAACATCATTGAAGATTTATGGTGCATTTTAGAAAACCAAGTTAGGGGTCGATATCCCTCACCATCATCATTAAAAGAATTGTAGAATGCTTTAGCTGATGAATGGGTGAAAATTCCCCTGGAAACGATTCAAACTTTGTATGAGTCGATCCCGCGCAGAATTCAATCTGTAATTACTGCCAAAGGTGGTCCTGCCCCTTATTAAAATAAAGTTTTCGGAAATTACATGGTGTTTCCATTATTTTCCCCATCCCCTGTATATATATATATATATATATATATATATATATATATATATATATATATATATATATATATATATAGAGAGAGAGAGAGAGAGAGAGAGAGAGAGAGAGAGAGAGAGAGAGAGAGAGAGAGAGAGAGAGAGAGATTAGGATAGGATAATACTTAGAGCGCTTGTCAGCGGGAAGCTATCAAGCTCTATAGTTAAGCCGGGTTCATTTGAGGGTATTTGGGGCAAGTTCTGCAGATGTCAGGGCACCATTGTTGCCACTACTACACCTTCCCCCCTCCCATTGGAGTGAGAATAAACGGGTGGGGGAGAAGGAAGTGCCATGGCAGACCTCGGAGTGCTGGGAAGGAATGGAATCGACCAATACTCACGGGCTAGACGTAAGTTGCCCAAGGACCACCCCCCACACACTTGGAGGGGGCAGTATCTTTAGGGTCCCGCCCCCTAAATGGAGATCACCCTAGTACCCTCTGATGCATCTCGTTCCGGGGGCATTCACTACTCCCTGTGCCCCTTTACTACTCCCTGTGCCATATTTAGGGGGGGGGGGGGAATGCTCTCGATGGTTAATCCATAATCCCTTAGTCATTTGCGTCACCCATTCTTCAGCTATCGTCAACAAGGTTTCCCGACTGGATAATGAAATTCACATAAAGATTAGAATGACAAATCGGTGGTAACCCCGAAAGCCCTAAGGCTTGGTACTCGGTCGTCAAAGGGATGGGGGGGGGGGGAGCTTAAATAGAGATGGTGTCATTATCTTACCGACTAGGGAATAGGGCTTCCCTCGTAGTTCACGGAGGGGGGTCTGGATGGGTGAGTGAGAGGAAGAATGGCGATGTGATTGGCTGTGTGTGTTGAGAGGTAAGTGGCCGGAGCTGTCTGATCGCATGCCTCAGACACGACGAACCGCTTAAGTGGCGGCTACCCACTGCGAGCATCCCCAATTATTTTTTTTGTATTCACTCTTGCCGGGAAACGAACTTTGCACCGAGGCGTGGAAATCCATCCCCTTATCCACCCGACCGCTGGGAGCCACCTTATTTCCCTTCTTAACTTTGAACCCTCCCAATTGAGTAATACTGAAAATCCTCCAGATGTCCACAGCTCGGATGGTAGTGAATATTCCACTTATTGATTAGTCAAATTAAAAGAGATGCTCCTTCAATCAGAAGTCCCCCGCCCCCCGGCCACCCTCCCGCCCCCTCCCGCATCCCCTCTGCGGCGTCACAATGAGCAACAAACATGGACCTAAGTAGTACCTCTAATCCTTAAGCAATAAACATGGACATAGTAGTAGCTTTAATCTTTGAGCAATAAACATGGACTTAATTAGTAGCTTCAATCCTTTAGCAATAAACATGGACCTACATAAGTAGTAGCTCTAATTCTTAAGCAATAAACATGGACATAGTAGTAGCTTTAATCCTTGAGCCGTTGGAGCTCAAAAGCAGATCGCGAGTTGTCTTTTGAATTTCAAGCTTCGATTTCCCTCGAGATTCTTTAGTTTTAGAAGGAGGATGCTTGAATTCTTGAAAAAGTGACATGGGCTTAAGTACTAGCTCTAATTATTGAACAACAAACATGGACCTACATGTATCTAGCTCTAATTCTTGAGGAATGAACATGAACCTAAATAGTAGATCTAATTATTGAGCAACAAACATGGACCTAAGTAGTACCTCTAATCTTTAATCAATAAACATGGACATAGTAGTAGCTTTAATCTTTGAGCAATAAACATGGACTTAATTAGTAGCTCCAATCCTTTAGCAATAAACATGGACCTACATAAGTAGTAGCTCTAATTCTTAAGCAATAAACATGGACCTACATAAGTAGTAGCTCTAATCCTTAAGCAATAAACATGGACATAGTAGTAGCTTTAATCCTTGAGCAACAAACATGGACCTAAGTAGTAGCTCTAATCCTTAAGCAATAAACATGAACATAGTAGTAGCTTTAATCTTTAAACAATAAACATGGACTTAATTAGTAGCTCTAATCCTTTAACAATAAACATGGACCTAACTAGTAGCTCGAATTCTTGAGCAACAAACATAGACTTAAGTAGTAACATTAACAAAAGAGAAGGCGTTTGAACCCTATCAAAGCTAACCGATCATTATGCTATATAACATCCTTAATGCTTTGTCGCATATACATGCATGGATTTATAATATAAGACTAACTAAAGATAAGTCATCTTGAAAATTAAAGAGTGGTCCTTCTTTACTAGGTGTATTTAAGAGTATATTTGCTAGTGGTTAAGGAAGCTAGTTTTTTTTGTGTTTCAGTGACGATATTATTACTTATTTTTACTTGGACTTTCAAAAATGAGGTTATGATAGTAAAGATAAGCCATTTTTAAGATACCAGGTAAAAATAAAAACATCTGTAAACACATAAATCTATGAGATTTACATGTAAGTTAGAAAAACAAACCTAACATCCCTTTGTCGGTAATTTGTTCTATTTTACACGTTTATAGATGATATCTTTGCACCGTCATCAGGAGATGGTTTATTTTTACTATCGAAATTTAGAGATGACGCATTTTATTAGTTCTTAACTAGGCCTATCTTTACTTGATCTATATATTCAATTGAACCAAATTTTTTCATTGTTCGTTCTCTCCCCAGTAGTGTGTGAGTCCAATAAGTCCCGTTAATGTTCTCAACCCCCGGAGGATTGTTGATGCGGGATAGCGAGCGTCGTAAAAGACGCCGATTGTACCGGTATGACCGCTACATTAGTGGTAATTATCAATTGCTATTTCTTTCAAATTGCGTTAAATTTCACTAATCCCTCGGAGCAAACTCAAGGTTTCTCTACAAAGCCTCTGTTTTGTCTTGGTCCCAGACAACGTCGATATTGCGTGAAAGACAAGTTGATTCTATTTAAGAGTCATTACTAATAGTTTCAGCCGTCTGGTCATATTAGGTTTCTCGAATTCTGCAAAAAGCATCTGGGATGTTGTTTTTAATTAAGCGGGAGCGAGGCTGCTATTAATTTAAGCATTCAATTGATATTTATTCTTCCTTTGACGTTTCTCGTAACGCTAGAAGACTTGTACACAACAGAGCGAGAGAGTGAGGGAAGGGGGACTTGAACTCAATAAAAATGCATCCACGCAAATTGTTTTTTTCTTTCAACTGAAGTATATTAAACAATATTTCCTTGTAAATGTACATGGTCATAAATATAATGCGGAGAATTTGTGGTAGGAGGGTGGGACTCTCTACTTAGTAACTCAGTCTCCTTTTACAAACTCTTTGACACTCATACTTATATGTACGTATGTACATATATGAAAGGAATTATTGCAAATTCGGACCAATTTATTCTATCTTCATTGTAATCGGCCAGATTATGATACATTAGACTTTAAGGATAAGAGCCCTCTGCTTCCTCCTATTGGCTGATAGACGATGCCCGGTTATACCCAGGAGTCGGGGATATATATTCTCTCTTCATCCCACAATACCCACATTGCCTAATGACCCCCATTTTTTTATGAACCCTCGCCTATTCTCATCAGTGGTAAGGCTCTTTCTCTCTCTCATACACACACACGCACATACATACCGATTGTATTAGATCATGCGTCGACCCATTCCTCATCATTCCTCATGTCGGTCAATTGAGAGCGTTCATATTACATGACTGGCATTCGTTTGGGAAGGAAAAAAAAATGGCCAAAACATCCCTTCCTCGTTTCCACCACACTAAATGGGAAGAAAGAAAGAAGAGAGCGGGAAATAAACGGGCAAATAGGGAGAAGATGTGACGACCACAAAGATGATGGTTTTTTTCATACTGTTGGGAATGTCCTGAATATTATTAATCTTAGAGTTCGTCATGTTATTCGTAGCTCCTTTTTTTAATGTCAGGAATGAAGAATGAGCTTAGTTAAAAGGGGAGCTTGGACTTGCTCCCTCTCTAATCTTTATAATAACGCAAAACAAATGTTAAAAATTGAGGAAGATGTGATGACCACAAAGATAGGGAGGGTCTTTTTTTCTGTCGAGAATGTCCTGAATAATATTAATCTTAGAGGCACAAAGAGTTTTGTATGTTCTCTCAGCTCTTTATCAATGTTTGTCGGTAATGAAGAAAGAAGCTTAGTTATAAGGGAGCATGGAAGTGCTCTTTCATTATCTTCTTTCTATTAACGCAAGAAGCGAAACCATTATAAATTTATTCGCTTTTTTATATTCGGGTACAATGTGAATTAGAGGTGACACACACCACTAATCGCTAAAAAACCAGAAGCGTGTTTAAGGACCCTTCTCTGCCCACAATCCATCGCCACCACCAAAATACAACA
Organism: Ceratothoa steindachneri; assembly: GCA_963969495.1. NCBI lineage: Eukaryota > Metazoa > Arthropoda > Malacostraca > Isopoda > Cymothoidae > Ceratothoa > Ceratothoa steindachneri. Next base: position 160,599,192 of record OZ018317.1, on the reverse strand, counting down.
ACATACGTAAATGTGCGATTTTTAGAACCGCAGCTCAAATACTGTGCACTTTATTCCCTAAAGTGCATCGTCCTCAAGAAAGCTCCTCGAGGATAGGGAGGAGAGGGGGCGTAGAGAGAAGAGTAAAAGTCAATGGTTTAATGCGATGAGACCAACCAAGCCTAGAGTAGCGGGTAAGAGAAAGGAGAGAACAAAAGGCAATAGAAATTATCTACCATAACATTAAATTGCTACAACAAATGATAATACTAAATAATAAGCTTTGGACAGCACCTTTTGAAGTTTTTATGATCGAATGATAGCAGGATAATCACAAATGGGAAAAGGAGCTTGACACCATAAGTGGGCATTATCGTGATAATTTATCGCGATAACGATATCGGGTTATCAGTTATCCGAACCCCCCTAGCGTTATCGATTAATCAGTATCGCCAATACTTTTGGTTCAAAACTAGCGATAATCGATAATTTCAGTTTTTGCTTCCAGCTTAGCACAGGGACGAGCCGTGCGTGACTTGGAGGCAGAAATAGGTAGGTCCGAGCTGGGAGGAGGATCCTCAAAACCTACGAGGAGATGAAAGAGAGCCTCACCAAGTACGAAACTAAGAAACAGTATTCAAATATTCTTACTATTGTATTATAAAATAATTCTACATATAGTCAATAATCAATATTGTATTATAATTTTGGATTTATCGCTTTATCGGTTATTACCTTATCGGGCGATAAATTTATCGCCAGGTATCGATTATCGTTATCGATTTATCGGTTATCGTTATCGATTTATCGGTTGTCGTTATCGATTTATCGGTTATCGTGATGCATTTTGTCGTTATTGCGCCCACCTATGCCTGACACCCTCCCCCCTCATGAGGAAGAGAGAATATTAAACAATGGGTATTGTTAGAGTAATGACTATAGCGTGTTAGGAAGCAATTATTTTCATGTAACTATATAGGATAAATAAGTTGGTTTGTACTAAATATCTACATAAAGGATAAGTTACCATTGTTCATTGAAATAACTGATGAACTAATTTAACGCTGTTCAAGCTAATTTACCAGAGAGGAAGGTTGTCAAGTAAGAATGTTATTGTTATTGTTTAAAAAGAAATAGCAATAGAATATGATTGAGCTTAAAGAGAAAAAGGGTCAGGTAAGTTTGCCTGGTCTAATACATCAAGGGAAGCTACAAAACATAATTTATAAATACTGGATATGGTTGCGGTTAACCAGAAACTCCTGACTCCCTTAGGAAGCGGAAAGAAAACAACACGATTTTATGGAGCAACACCCACATTAGGTTAGGTTAGCCTTACTCATTCGAACACATTAGGTTAGGTTAACCTTACTCATTCGACTACATTAGGTTAGGTTAGTATTACCCATTCGACTGAAAAAAAACATCAGAAATTTTTGTTGAAATTTTTGTTTTGTCGTCATGGCTCGTACTAAGCAGACAGCTCGCAAGTCTACCGGAGGTAAAGCTCCGCGTAAGCAATTGGCCACGAAGGCAGTGTAAACTCTTTGTGTAAAATCAAGTGAAGAGGCGGACGCATATAAAAGCGGTCCGCAATAAGTGTTAAATTTTTATTAGTGCAAAACTACGTACACACACCTCTTTCAAGAACAGCCACTAGAAGAGGGGCCCCAGCATGGGGGCAGCCCCTCAGGACTGCAAAAGGATCCCCCTCCGTACCATAGGGGGGGCACCTAAACCGGAAAAAATGGAAGTGATACAAACAATTTCTAAAAAGATCCACGTGGTGCTGATCAGACTCCTCGACACTCCCAATGGTTATGCAACCATTTGCAGCACAATGGGGGACGTCGAGAGGCTGGTCTCCGACGAAGCTCAAGCTCATATCCAGAAGATTGGGCTTGAAGCAAGTGTACCGCAGGAAATCCTGGCCCAACGAACCCTCATATTGACAAAACTAGACCCAATCTTTACGGAAAATTCCTGTGAAGATATAAAGAAAGAACTTGAAGCGAAACAAGAGTGGGCCTGCATCACAGCAGTGTCCAAGTTCGGTAAAGGTAACGGCGTGGTAAAAATTGTCTTCAGTACCATCGATATGGCAAACCGAGCCAAAAACGACGGGCTTCTCGGCTTCTACCTAAAGGTCAGCCCGGAACAGATAGTCAAAGAAGAGTACATTCAAATCGACTGCTGCTTCAAATGCTATGCAGTCGAAAAACACGCCACAAAAGATTGCACAATTGCCGACCCTGCATGCTCCAACTGCGCCAAAACCGGACACGGTTGGAAGGAGTGCAGGGAAAGGGTGCAAAAATGTGTTAATTGTGGGGGTGACCACAGGGCCCTGGCCATGAGGTGCCCAATCCGAAAAGAAGCCATCCGCAAGAAAAGAGATAAGCTAAGAGATGAAAAAGAAGAAAGGAAAAAAACCACGTACGCGAACACGACAGCAAGAAATACCACTCCGACGCAAACAAACGGGATGAAGTTAGTCATGCCGAAGGAAGGGCAAGAAGTCATGGCCATGGTCATGGTTGCCCACCTCGGAAACCTAACAAACCCCGGTACCTTCTCGTCCCACCTCAACCTTCTTCTTGAGAAGAACGGTTGCAAAAAAAAGGTTTGGTTCCCCGAAAACCCAGACTCGGCGGGAGTTTTTAATCTTGAGTTCATCGAAGAAGGAAAAAAGGCCCCCTCAAGTAATGGGGTAAAGGAAACCGAAAGAGTAGAAGAAGAAAAAATACAAACGCCATCGGAAGGAGAAGAGGAGAAGAAAGGCGCGAAGAAGAAAAAGAGGAAAAATAAGAAGTCACCAACAAAAATACCACAGAAGCCACAATCCACTTCGGACGAGGAAGAAGAGGAGGACGAGAGGCACGAAGGGTTCCCCCTCACCGAGAAAAAGGAAATCCTCGAAAGAGGTCTCTTTTTCGACGGAAAAGACGTGGGTCTACGTGTCTTCGGCTCCCCCCTGTCCCCGGCCCCCAAAGACGACCTTGAACTACTCATCATCGGCCTAGCTGCGGGTGAGTACAAATGGACGTACGAGGGACCATACTCCAGGAAAGAAGTGTCGGCCCTACTCTTAAAATCCCTAGTGTACATACCCCCAAGAGATGTACACAACGTAAATATGACAACATTCAAAGCCATAAAGAGTGGGCAAAAAACATCCCAAATCAAATAGTGAACATCGAAAAAGTGCAACCAAAGTGAAGAATAACTGTGAGCGAATAAAAGTAATCAAATTAGTGAAATAAATCTAATTCAAAAAAGTTATATAGTGAGAATAGTAAAATAAATAGAATAAATACAAATTAAGCAAAAGTCAATAAACTGTAAATTATAGACAACAATAGAAAATCTAGTCTAAACATAAAGTAACGAACAATTAAAGTGTTACTAAACTAAATTAGTGAGAATAAATTATGTAGTAAACAAATAAGCAAAAATAAAAATTTTTTATACAATAATAATAAATCAAATTTTAATCAAATTAATGTAAAACTATATTAACAAATTACAAAAACAGAATTAATAAACATTAAAAACTAACGTAAAGTTCAAGTGTAGTGAAATATAATAATCTAACGAATTAAAATAAGTGTACAATAGCAGTAATTTTAAGATTGTATGGTAAATTATCCTTAACCTCTCTAGCATATTTAAATTGTAAATAGAAAGCGTAATAAACTAAACTAAAATTAAATGAACAATAACAAATATATAACAATAGTAATCTTAAGAATGTATTGTATATTATCCTTAATCTTTGTATAGTATTTAAATTTAACCTCCAAAAGTAAAATGATAACGATTTCCATGTCTCCGGGAAGCTATCTTTTCCTACTCCTACTCAGTGCTTTTACCTCCTCTGCTAAATCTATTTTCACCACTATTTTCTATCATTCCAACTACATATGATGTATGTAATTACCCCTTCTTGTATTTATTTCTTAATAAACCGTTGAACCGTTGAACCATTCGACTACATTAGGTTAGGTTAGCCTTACCCATTCGACTACATTAAGTTAGGTTAACCTTACTCATACGACTAACCGCCTCGGTGAGCTGCTGTTCCTTGTTGCTCCTGCACAGTTTGTTTCTCTTTTGTGTACACCCCACCTGACAGAGATGAGTTTGGCAGAAAGTGGAATTATAGTTTGGATTCGCTACTGTTACAAGCGAAAAGTTTCAACAAGAGTTGCTATAAAGGAAATGTGTGAAACTGATGGCGAAGGCACAGTCCGTCAGTGGTACAGACGTTTCAACGCCAGGGATCTTACCGTTGACGATCAACCACGTTCCGGCCCACCATCAACCTTTGGCAGCGAGGCTTTAGTGGCACCATTGAAATTTGAGCCTTCTGCAAGCAGCCGTGATCTTGCTAAGGTTGTTGGAGTTTCTTCGCATCCAAATGTGCTGAACCGATTTTATTAAATGGATTTTGTTCACAAGAAGCATAGATTGGATCCATATGACCTCACCGAAGCACAAGCTGCCCATAAAGCAGAGAGTTGCAGCCAACTTCTCAATAACCTAATGGACGACCGATTCCAGAGGCGAATTGTCACACCAGATGAGAAGTGGGTGTTGGTTAATCACGATCGGGACAGGAAATGGGTTCCGCGAGGTCTCATACAACAGCCGTAGATTTGATCAACTACGCCTGTTGCAGCAGGCATGACATAATCTCATTTCCTATCCTTTATTATTTTAAAGAAGTCAAGTAGATACCTTCTTTAGGGGTTGTTTGGATGCCCCTTAAAATTCTAGGTCTACACAGAAGACGGTGATGCCCATACCAAATTTCTTCTTTTAAAACTAGTAAAAATTTGTCATTTATTGTGCGGTGTCCATTGTGGTTATTAATTGGGTGATTCGTTATTTTGGCCTCAAAGATTTTAATGGAATATAGCGAATCTTTCGATAGATTTTTTGTGTTTGACAAATTTATTTCTCGGTTTGACTTTTACTGTTGCTCTCAGCCATATGTTAGATCTTATTCCATTTTTTCTAAGGGTACAAAAGGCTTTTGTTTTGTATCGTTTTTTCTTGCATGGATTTGCGTTGATGCCACACTTACAAAGAAAGCACAACTACAGCAATCCCCAACTTAGGAAAATTGTATAGAGCGGAAATAGGGAAAACTACATCAGTATTCGAGGAGATTAAACCAAAAGAGACGAACTCCTTAAGATTTAGCCTAAATCTTGAGCCCCACCTGAAACGAAACTGCTGATCTTTACCGTCTCTCTTCTAATTACCACTGGCTGTATGATCTTCATCCTGGTAATCTATGGTAAGCCTTTTTTAGATATAGGAATGTGATCATCCCTTGAACAAAAAGGGCACTAGGTACATAAGGACTTTGATTTGCGCTACTCTTGATACTTGGACACCAGTACTGTGGTACTACTAAAGGCAAGTAGGAAAAAGTAGGCGGAAAAAATGTCTGTAAAATGCTAAACAAACAAAAAATTCCATGATCTTTATCTTCATGCTTCCACTCTGTCTGCTTTCATCACTTCTGAGCGGAATGAGCATGAGTATATGTAGTGAAGCATAAGTCAGAAAAGGCAGTGAGGACAATCAGTGGAACAAAAGAAAAGAGGCAAAATGTACTAGTAACTCTTACTATAGATTCTGAAATAGAGCATAATACTTCTTCACACAAAATTCTGCAAAAATATTCACACAAAAAATACTACTCCACCCCCTCTGAACAAGAGCAGTGTAGTTAAAAAGGCGGCGAGGGCGGAAGTAGATGGTATCTCTCCGACTGGGTATGGGCTCGCAAGGCATGGTAAGATGGGGCCAAAAAAGAGAGACTTATCGATCGTAACCCGAATGGCATTCCTCGATACCCGGCACTTGCGAGGGGGATGTCGTTCTACCAACAAAGAGCCTAAGCTCGATTTGCCACCTGGTGGCAGAATATTACATCGAGCCTTTGAGCGACGGCGATGTTTTCTGCACTTGTTTGGCTTTATGCTATTATTACGGTTATGCGACAAAGAACATAACCCATGAGGCGATCTTGCACTTGTCTATAGTGTGGTTCTATTCGCATTTGGCCCCAGTGGGGTTCTATTTGCGGTTCCTTGCCCGAAGGTTTCGGGAAGCTGTCCATCCAAGTGCTTAGGTAGAGAAGATGAGAGATAATCAAAGAGGAAACGTTCGGTAACAAATAAATGGGTAAGACGAAAACATCAACTGTGGTAACAGGTGTTCTCCAGGCTTGATGCTTGGGTAGGCCACATTCAGACCATATGGGTTATGTTAGGCCGTGACACTCCTCCTATAGGCTCAAACAGTCAAATTATTAGCATATATAAATCGATACACACATAGGTGAGTACCCAAATGTACATGTGGTCTTAGATGTCATGAGTTGCTTTTTCAATGAGGGAGAAATGTTATCTTTCGTTCTTGTTTACGTTACTTTAAGTGAAGATGATACGACGGGACTCTAACTAGGAAATGGTATTTATACGAGGGAAGGGTATTTTGTTCAAGTTTACCTCAATATTATCAGCTTGAACTACAGTACAGAAAAATGGTAATACCGTACTGGAGAGACAAACTTCAAATCCTTATCTGAATTTTAAAGTCGAAAAGAATGAGTAGAATAAAAAGGGATTTTCTTATTCGCCTAAGTTCAATTGCTTACTAAAGAAAAGTCTCGCTAAATAAAATAATGCAGTACTCTAATTAAAACATCACTAGAAAGAAAGGCATTGCCACGTGTTGCTAAGTTCTAAGTAGTTTAGAGAACTTCTGTAGTAAAACAGGAGAAAAATGAAAAGAAGCTGCCTCGTGAACATATTCTCGAATTATGAATCAACTAACAAAGCTTATGAACAATTCGTCTTCAAAAAAATTCCTCTATGTAGTTTCTCATACGAAACTCCAGAATGACTCATTTATACCACTTGCCAGTTTTCTGAAATCAGAATTTAACCAATATTTCTTATGTTTCAGCTTAAATTTATAACAATTGTTTGTTCAATGTCCTTCTAAATAGGTAAGATGACCAAAACTAAATAACTTATAGAACTATACAGAGTACAAATCCAACTTTTCCATAGCCAAGGGCTATCGCAAGAGAAATTGCTAACAAAATAAAATGCTCAAGATATGTTGTCTAAACCACTATAAAACGACATCGACAGACCAAGAGCTTTTTATCAAGAGAGATAGGTGGTAGAAGACGTCTTACAACACCTAGATAAGACATCGCTCATTCGAGCTTCACTGCAGTATGCAGAAAAAACATCTGAACTTGCTAGGGAATTCAATGAAGCTTCAAATTCACTAATATCTCCCAGAACAGTCAACAAAAAAAAAACGTCTTCACTAGGCCAAATATCACAAAATCGGACACATGAACAATAGTCTTAAGTTTTCTGGTAAGATGAAAGTAATTATCAGGTATGCCAGAAAAATACTACTGCAGTTGTACTTATAATATATGTAATTCCATTTGAATATATCTTGAAAGAAACTTAATTAAAAAAAACAACCTTTTTTGTATCAATTTTACAAATTTTCAGCACTTCTGGGGCTATCTATGTGAGATGAAGAGTTGGAGAGACATTTCACTCTGCTTGTGTGGTACCATCTGTGATGCATTGAAGTTGTTCCATAATAGTATTAAGCTACCTTTTATCATCATGGACAGGGGAGATATTTTTATGCGATGGAAGTATAAACTCCAAAAATTATACCACCATGTTTTTACAAGTTTTAGAGCTATCTATAGATAAATTGCAGCCTACAACACCAAGAAAAGAAATTATCTGTACATAAATTACAGCCTACAACACCAAGAAAAAAGTTATCTTTACCGAAATTGCAGCCTACAACACCAAGAAAAGAAATTATCTGTACAGGAATTTCAGCTTACAACACCATGAAAAGAAGTTATCTTTACAGAAATTGCAGCCTACAACACCGAAAAAAGAATTTATTTTTACAGAAATTGCAGCCTACAATACCAAGAAAAGAAGTTATACTTAGAAAGGAAAAAGAATAAAGAATGAAGAAAGAAAGGGACTTTGAATGTTCTCCAACGGAATTCGGCAGACCTTTTGTTTTTAAAAGTGTAAACAGCTCTTTCTCCACATTGAGAATAAGGCCGTGTCCATGGTTCCGCACACAAAAGGAAGGAGAGGAAGTGTTGTAAATGCATCTTACCATCGAAACGATGGACTAGACTGGTACCATAAACACCCCCATCGTCGTCCCGAGGTAGGGTTTAGGTATGCCAGAGGAATAAACCCTTATTCTAGGGTGAATGAAACCCACAAAGATCCAATCGCAATAAAAGTGAGGATAACGCTTATACAGTCTGGCTGGCGAGTTTGAAAAACAAAGACCTAAACCAGTGGGTAACAGTGAGAAGAATGTTCGAGGGAATTTTTAAAAAAATCTGTTAAAATAGACAAACTAAGGTGATATATAGTCAAAAGGTGGATAAATTGGTAGATACTGTTAACATTTGATGAAGAGGGCTGATGCCATAATGAATGAATGACAAATAAGTAACCCCGTAATATTGATATTCCTACAATTTTGGTTTTTAAATGTAGATTGTTTGTCTTTTGTCACATTTGCTGTATTGTACTGTCTAACTTTTATTTTTAGATTGTTTTTTTTTATATTTTAAGAAAATTATATTATTTTATATTTCTTAACTCTTTGCCTTTATGATACGGAAACCGGAAGGGATATCTGCAGGGTGATCTTCCACAATTTATCTCTACCTCTAGCTTCATCCTTTTGTAAAGAAAAACCACGGTCATAGAAATACCTAGTAGAATATAAAATAAGATTGGAACTCTTGAGTTAAACATTTTTGGATTGAGTTTCCATTGAATTTAAACCATTGGGTTTAAACTGTAAATAAGAATAAATTGGAGGCATCAACGAAATTTTACCCACGTCACTGAACATGACTGAAATAGTTGGGGTACAACCCCAAATAAAGAGGTAAGGAACAGAACGTATCTAAGAGACTAATATTAATTTGGACATCGAACAGGAATCTCTATTAAGCCTCTCAGCTTCATCAGTAAACCCGGAAAAGGGCCCAGAAATAGATATTCTACTTCGATTAGCCCCGTTTGCAAGATAAAAAGTGACTCCGATAAAAAATATATGATCTAAATAGAGTAAAAAAAAAAGAATACAAACAACAAATCATTAAAATAGATGAAACATCACTTAACAAAAGGCAGAGTGCAAATACAATCAATGATGGAATTAAGTCCCACCAGTAAAGAACCACTTAAAAGCATGGCCTCTTTATTCTTAGCATCATGAATTTTCAACTGAAGTAGAGATGAAGTGACATGTGGGTGGTGGGGGTTGAGGTATTGTGGGGGAGGTGTAAATGTCGTGGTAATGAGACAACAGATATTTGACACAAAGTCGCCGCAGATGGCGAGTACGTCTCGCTGCTTGTTACAGGCTATTATTCCTCGGATGGCAACAATACCTCAGAATGAATGAAGAAGAAGGGAAAGTAACTCACTAAAAATAAAAAGGTTGTAAAAATAGAAATAAAAGAGTAAACAGATAAAAAAAGGAAATCGCTCATAGGTCCGAATCCAACCCCTAAAACGGGGGAGCAGGAAACGAACTGAGAGACGAAGTAAATGAAGGAACAATAAGGAAAAAAAAATGGGAAATTATCTGAATGCATTCAACAACACAATGTTTCGAAAGTAGGATTAAATCTGCTGCTCAGTGACGCAGAGGAGGGAAAAATCGGAAGTCTGTAATCGAGGGGAAATAGCACTTGAGAACGTGGTCGAGAAGAACGACGGGAAAAAAAATGGGAATCCAAACTCGGGAGAGATTTGCAATTGAATCATAGTATTTTGATATGTCATTTCCCCCCCCCCCCCCGAATGACTTAGCTTTCATAGTTAAATCAATAGAGTAATGTGAATTTTGAAAAAGTTTTCTCATTCCAAAGGGGAATCCAGACTTGTTATTTGATGATGATCCATTATGTAATTATTATTAAAAATACGGTTAAAACAAATGAAAAAATAATGAATTATTTGGATCATGAAATAACGGCGATCCCAATTACAAGAAAATCAAACATAAAATTACCTATGTTTAGAATAGGTTAAATGGCTCACTCTATCACATTTTCCCCTATGTAAGCCACTTAACATTCTCCAAGTTTGGCAATTGAAAATCATCCCTCAAAGCTTTGGATTAGTTATCCCAATCTAACCGAACCTAACCGAAAGTCCCACTTGCCGAATTGCTGTTTATATTCCAATTTTATCAGTCCAGTAATGCCTAAAGTGAATTCAATGCCTTGATTCGGCTAACTTAAAACCATTTCTTAAGGAGATTGTTTTTGTTCTTGGGGCCTTTGCAATTTTGGGTTTGGGCATTTCAAAGCAAACTCCTCTTGGATTCTTTGGCGTATAAGGGGATGATGCTTCACAAACTAAGGAAGAACGGCACTTTGGGACGTGTTGTCTCACAATGTTACCATATAAAAAATAACACACCCAAATGTATTTGTTTTCTCTATTTTTGACATGATCCATTTTTAAAGGGTTATAAGAAAATGTTTGAGTTAAGTGCATAGCTCGAGTAAAGTATGTGGGACAGTGGGGCATGGGAAAGTGCACAGCTCTTTAAAAGCTACCCCTGTTGGCAATTTAAGCATCTTATCATTGTAAGGACCAAGGAAGAGAAGGGTTCGGGGACCAAAAGAGGTATATGTAATTGTAAACGGGTCTCCAATGAAAGGTTGAGATGCCTCCTCGTCCCTAAGGCAAATCTTCTTGCAGAAAAGAGACCCACTTTCTCATAGACAAATCAGACAAACGCGTTAAAACACGTAAACCTAAAATAAACATAAATGAACCAATAAAAAGCTAAGAAATAAACCAATGTTGCAAGAATACAAAAAAACTATGGAATAGTACACCGGAAGGGCAAATGCCCTTGTAGGGGCAACCAAGAGGGCAATATAAGTCTCCAAGTCCCAGCCTTTCAGGAGAGTTCTTTATTATATCAAGACTTGCAAAAACAATTGAGATTATAAGCGACATCGGTGTATTTGTTTCATCTCGTTAGCGCAAATAATTCAATGTTTATTGTTATTTTTTTTTCCTTAGAAGGGGAGGGGTATCTTTTCTTGTCAATATCCTCTTAACCCTAGCAATTCCACCCTCTAAACAAAAGTGGTTTATATCCTGCATTTAAGTTACTTTATTTGGAGGAATTTTCTTCTCAGTCGTTACTTTAAATGGGACTCGAACCATGGGTCGGTGCAAGCTATGCTTGATTACAAAGATGATCATATGCAGTAGAGCTACTTCTGGAATCTGCCTGTTACGGCGTCTGATCATGGTCTCTTGGTTACGACTGGTATAAATATTTTATATGTCGTTGATAAGGAACTTGTTGAACTGCCGGTGAGGGGCTGATAGGCTTGCAGTTAATTAATTCTTCTCGTTCACCATTTTAAAGGAAGTATAACTGAAGAATTAAGTAACGCCATTCAAATATTCGTTTCATTATTTTTACAAAGAATGGCAATTAGTTCAGGAGTATGATCTGCCTTAGCTCTTATTGGGACCACTGTATAAGTTCTTAACTGCGTAAAAAATTTCGTACTTTTTTACTAGTGAGACTTTCTTCTCAGATATCGGAGATTTCTGGTGTCCACTGTCTTAAGACAATTGTAATCATAGAATTCTTGAAAGATTTATACTTTAAATCTCCTGTTTATCTTTTTCCGATGTCATTTGCTCTGTCAATTTATGTGTTGTTTAAACTATTTCAATACTTTGTGGTTTATAATATTGAATTTCAATATTTTTTTATCATAATAATTTGATGTTCTTCCCGAAATCAATGTACAGAGTTGGGTATATATATTCAATTCTTTCTGGTGTTGTTAAATTCCGTCTTATTTTTATCCTTTTACATTAACAACTTTTATTAGTACCATTTGTGTTTGGTAACCTTGATTTGATATTGTTTACCAAATACGTACTTTGAATAATGCTATATTTTTGTGTTAGTTTTCTATTGAGGATTTCGTTACTTGATCATTTTGTTATTTCAAGTTATTTGAGGGGGTCATGTTTCGAGGATTTGTCTTTGTCCTAAGTTTTCTGTTACTTGTTCAAGATCTATTTTAATCTTGCGTCTGAGTAAACTCTGATCGCTACCTGTATGAACTGATATTTCTTTTTGGAATGGAGTTCATAAAGTAAATCCCAAAGTGTTTAACAAGATTTATTAAGAATCTATCCACCATGAGAAAAATACCTTTTTACATTCTCGATTATCAGAAGATTAATCAAGATAACCCTTTCAACTTGAAACGTTTGATACAACTAAAGAACACAGTTGACATTATGCTGTACGAGTTTCATAGGGTGGGTAGGTAATGCAAATGCAGCAGCAAAATTCAATCAATCATTTCCTGTGGTACCCACGGGGATGCATAGGGCCTCAATGAACTCATGCTACTACGCTCTATCTTGAGCTAATGCGTCAAGATCTTCCCAACAATCATCTCCTGCTTTTCGCCTCATAGTCCTTATCCAAGTCTCCCTAGGCCTACCTCTACCTCTTCTATCAGGGGCCACCAACCCTGGTGTATCCCGAACTATACCCTTCTTTCTATAAACATGACCTAACCATTTCCAACGGGAAATCTCATTTCGAGATTTGCATTACACTTAGGATTAGTGATAAAACTGTGTTTAAAGTATAATTCCAAGGCTCAATAGGACCGCGGAGTGCGTTAAGCGCAAATTATCCTTGGGCACATCTCGTATGTCGAATAGGCGTAGACGATCAGAATTTCGGAAACGGCGAAATATTAAGCCGTCTTGTGTCGCCTCAAAGACTGTTAACCTCGATAAAAAGAAATGAACAGAACATATAAAAGGCGGAAGCTGAAGTAATTAAGAGTATTCGCTCGATGTTTTTCGGGCAACCGTGTTATATATGGTTTCCTGTGTCGGATCCAACCAAAGAGATTGGTTATAGATTGCGAGTGTGATCGTAAAGGCGCTTTTGGCGATGTTTTTGTTAGTGGTGGTAGTCGTGCTTCTTTTGTTGTTTGATTTTAATCGCTGTTGGCTTCACTGCTTCCTCGTTCGGTCTACACTCTTCAATTTTTCGTTATTTACATCTCTCAAGAGAAGTGGTTATGTACCTACACCCCGGATGCGAGCTCGTTTATAGTAGCGTGAGGTCCAAAGCGAAGCGATTTCGTGGACTTTAGTTTTCGTAAACATCTTTCAAGTCGATTTTTTTAACTACAGCAGTAATCCAATGATGTCGCAGATATTTTTAACTTTATCTGACCAGCGCTTGCCTTAGGGCAGATTTGTTCTTTGACATATCTAAGATTTTATATATTTACTGGGTGTTTCCACTAGTGGACATTCCGCTTCTTGTTCCCCGCCTGAACGCGAACTGTCATATTTCGGAGTTCAAAGGTTTGAAGAACCGAAACAGGTGGTTGAGATAACAGTCATTACGAATAGCTATTAAGGCTCTCAAACGGCCCTTGAGTCATTCCTTATCCCCGGCTTTATTATCCCCATTATCCCCGCCTCTCCGTTCCCTCGCGGTGGCTCATCCCTAGAAACAACAAAAAATCATTCAATGTTCAGTGACCGTAAGGACGAGATTGTCAGTTGTTTTCAAGGCTCCAATGACCTCTATCAGTGGGCGTCAAGTAGCATTTACTTTAGCTGAAAGGCTCATCAATATCCATTAAAACCATTTACGGCCCAGACAAGAAAAGGACATCGCATTTACATGAACTTTATAAATATTTCGTTCCGAATTTCCTAACTTTCTTTGTATCTTTCTGCCTCTCCCCCCCTCTTCATAATCATGTGATAAGTAGAGAAATATTAACACTAACTACTATTAAAGAAAGCAGAAGGAAAAGTGAAAGAGCAAATATAATGGTGGTTCAAAATAGCTTTGTTGATCGTAAATAAAAGGACAATTTCGAGATGGTTCAGTGAAGATGCGTTTAAAACATTAGTTGCCGACGAATTTCGAATTAGAATTGAATGAAGCTTCGTCACAACCTTACAATTCACATAGATGTTCACACTTAACCATACTATTGTGTATCGAGCATTGCATCTTGTAATGCAATGAGGAAATGCCGTGAAATCACGGAAATGACGTAGACTTGTTATATTTATTATGCAAATAGGTTTGGCCACCCAAAGTCCATTTTCATTCGATCTTGTGAGCAAACTATAAAAAATAAAAGGAAATTTAGTTAATTTACATATTCTTTATTAATCTCATTTTGGGTATGAGCTTTAATTCGTTCTTTTTAATATTTTACCAGAGTCAAGATTTTTAATAGCATATAATGCCCGGTGGGTGTAGGTTTACAGATATTCACTTTGTGTACGGCCTACAATTGAACCAAACCTAACCGAAGATAAGTTAGGTTCTCTTGTAGACCATACATTTGAACTATATTCTTGTTGACAGTGGTTTACGTGCCATATGTTGGATGCGGTGGGGAAAGGTGATGCTTATGAATTCATGAATAAAGGCGGAACGTTGAAAGGAAATTAGGCGATGTAGGTGCACCATTAATTAGGCTCAAAAATGATAAAAAAAAGACCTTGTTGAGTTACACACCATTATGTTAATCATTTCGACATGTAAATCGTCCATATTTCTTCCGTTGGCGTTAAGATGCTTACTATAGTAGTTAGCCCGGTTATTATGTATGCCGGGCATATTTAACTCACATAGGAGAATAACCAAACAAGACAAGTTAATAAATAAGTCAAATCTAGAATGAACAGATAGGCGTGAATTAAACAAAACAATTCAATTTCGTATGCAACCCTCGTAAAATTTGGTTGGTAAAGTGTATTTACAAGGACAACTCGATTGCCTAAACGCGGTTTGTTTACTTTCTGACTGTGTCGTAAAATTCGCCCGGGAGAATCAAAAGAGTTTGGAAGTGATAAGTTTCCATACGAACAAAGAAGGCATAATAAGATGAAGGGTGAATTATCGTGGGCAATTTAACATCTGGCTAACAGGACAGGTCACAGGATGATTTCCTTACTCTGAAGGTAAATGAGATGAATGAGAAGATCTATGTAACTATTTCTTAGATTTTTACTATCTAGTGTGGAGAAGAAAAATATATTGCTAAGAATCTAAGTAAATAATTTATGTCGAATTTACCAAATTGGGATGTAGAATTAGGAGCCCAAAGTATACAACTGGTCCCTACTTTAATTTCTTGGTCCAGTGTGTAAGATTGGGAGGTGATAAAACTGTGTGTACGAACATTTACAGACACTCTACACCCGAGTGCACATATTTTGTAATATTTCAGTCTAAGATATCAAAATTAAAGCAAAATTAGTGATCGCATACGATCGCACTTAACACCAAATGGTCCACCCCAGTCCCATAAAAGGAGAGAACATTCTTATGAGCAATAACGAGTAAACAGACAAAGTTGCTTACATAGATGCACACTTACATGTACGTGGATGCAGTACACAAGTGCGGCTAAATGACCATCTCAAACTGACGAGATTTTGCTCCGCGACCATAAGAACAAAATTAATTATGTCTTTCTTGCGCTTCGCTTTGCCACGATGAATCGGCAAGGCGAAACCTTAATATATATATATATATATATATATATATATATATATATATATATATATATATATATATATACCGGTGTATGTTGGGAGCAGCTTCTCATCTATACATGTTTTGTTAAAGACCAAGTTGTATTTTGATTTTATCAAATTTATTTTGGAACGTTCTAACTGGCGAATGTAGTTTTTTTGTATCTGGTTAGAGATTAAAGATTAGTTAAGGAAGATCTATTTAATTCTTTACAACTAATTTGAGTTTTGGCCGTGAGCTTTCGCCTTTCTTAAGGCATCTTCAGACGGAAGTCTTCGTTATTGTTGAGGCAGCGTTGATTTGGCGTTCTTCCTTAGTTTTGTCTTCTTTACCGGTGAGGTAGCTCATTGCTAGTTGCGAGCAGCGAAGAATGAAATTTATTTACTAGCTTGCTTTTGTGTATAGAAAGGACAGAGAGGGATCACTGTGTAACAGGTAGTCATAGAGGAAAGGTTGTGGAAATAACTTGAGAAAAGATAGCAAGAGTTGATAGGTCGGTGGCTAGACACCGATTCGTGATGTTGGTGTGGATACGTTGGTCTCAAGGTTTTGTGACTAAACGACGGTTGGAAGTTGGTCAGAAAGGAGAGGCTGTCTGCTCAGTCGAAAACACGTTATTCATGATGCCTTTAGTTTATGCGAAGAACGGTAAGGGTTGCGGGTGGTCATAGGCCGCAGGGTATCGCGGTGCCATTGCATACCTTCTTACATGTAGTGCTGTGTATAATGAGTCTCTGGCGAGTTTCCCGAGTTGTTTTGTGAGTCTGGTGTGAGCATATGTGTTGAGGGGGTACTAATTTGTTGTTGTCATGTAGTGCAGCCATTCTCGAGTACAAAGGAGAGCAGCAAGCCCGCTTTAGAGCAGAGTTCTGAATACGCTGAGCTTTCCGCATCCACGTGTCACTCGCGGCTGCTAGTGACAGTGGGGCGTATGTGAGAATAGGTCGCACGAGTGCTTTGTAGAGGTGTAACTTTAGTTTTTTGCCCGCAGGGTAGAACCTGCTCAGTGATGTGTTTGTTCGTGAGGCTCTCGCTTGTGTTATGTTCTGGTATATATTGAACCTGAGGGTCTTGTCGGAAGTTACCCCAAGGATTTTTGTACATTGTTTGTATTCAAGCCTTGTTGGGTTTAGGTGGTTCATGTCTGGTGTGTGTGAGAAGATTTGTACGTTGTGCATGAAGTGATCTTTTGCGCTGTAGAGTGTCATCTGTGTCTTCTGAGGGTTCGTGACAATCAGCCATTTATCCGCGTAACCTGTCTTAGCGTCTAGTATTCTTTGTGCGTGGAGTGCGATTTCTTCTGGTCCGCGGCCGCCGACGAGAAGGGTCTCGTCATCGGCGTAGGCCACTGTGTATGTATGACAGCAGTTTTCGGGTGGGCGTGGGGTGTCGTTTGTTCACATAATGTATAGTGTGGATGCCAGTACGCTCCCTTGGGGAACGCCTGGGCGTGATGTGAAGGGTTGTGAGAGGGTGTTGTTTTATTTTATATGGCATCTCCGTTCAGTGAGGTAGTGCAAGAGGAGCCTTCTGGTGCAGAGAGGTAACTACGTATTGTTGGCGAGTTTCCAACGGAGTCCCTCCGGCCACACTTTATCGAAGGCCTTCTCCACGTCCTTGCTGATGGATTGTCTTTTGATGTATCTGGCGTTTTTTTTCTGTATTCTTTCGTGGACGATGGTCACGACCGCCTGAGTAGACCGGCCTCTCCTAAACCCATATTGGTGGAGGGAGAACCAGTCTCTATCTTCCAGGTACTCCCGTAGGCGGCAGTTGATCATTCGTTCGAGTATTTTGCCTAGGGGCTCTAATAGAGCAATAAGCATGTAGTTGTTTGGGTGTTTTGGGTCTTTGTTCGGTTTGTGTAGAGGTATGTTGTGAGAGACTTTGAATATTTTAGGGAAGTGGCCTGAGGCTAGTGAGGCGTTGAATAGGTGTGAAAGTGCGGGATATATGTTGGCGGGGAGGTTGTGTATTAGTGTAGCTGGTAGCCCGGAGGGGCCGGGGATACGTTTTGGTGTCGTTTTTATGTAGTGTTTGGTTTCCTCGATGGTGATCGGAGTGGTCAGTGTGGATGTGTAGTTGAGCAGCTCCATTCCTATCAGAAATGATTATCGTTCTTTGGTACTTTTATACCACGGCCAAAACTCAAATTAGCTGTAAAAAATAAAATGGATCTTCCTCAACTGATCTTTAATATCCAACCAGATACAAAAAAAACTGCATTCGCCAGTTGGAACGTTCAAAAATAAAATTGATAAAATAAAAATAAAACTAGCAAATAATTTATTGGCACCTACAGGGAGCCATAAGAGCTCATACATGGTAGGCCCTATTAAGAATGAGGCTAAATTAGGTAGAACCCCCTCTAATAATTGTAAGCTATTTTAACTTTATTTTCTTTTAAATATTGATCAAATTTCGTTTTCATAATTTCAGTTTTTGGAGCGCTGACTACTTCTTGTGGTAGATTGTTCCAAACTTGAACGATGCGGTTGCTGAAGGCAAATTTTTCCATTGATTCTTTTGAATTTCCACTTCTTCATCTTCTTGACGTGTCCTCGCGTCGCTGACACGCCTGTCAAATTAAAAAAAAAAGATTTTCTGCAGTATCGGGCATATTTATCAATAATTTATATGTTTCTATTTGTTGACCTCTTTTTCTTCTATGTTCAAGGAAAAAGAGATTGAGTTTTTTAAGCCTATCATTGTAGCTAAGATGTTTAATTTCCCTGATCATTTTCGTATAGCGACGCTGTACTTGTTCTATTATATTAACATCCCTAGTTAATCGTGGAAACCAGAAGGGAGCAGCATAATCTAATATAGGGCTGACTAATGATGTGTATAGTTTTAACATCATCTCTGAATTACGCGGTGAGACGGATT
The DNA here is from genome assembly GCA_963969495.1 of Ceratothoa steindachneri. Taxonomy (NCBI): domain Eukaryota; kingdom Metazoa; phylum Arthropoda; class Malacostraca; order Isopoda; family Cymothoidae; genus Ceratothoa; species Ceratothoa steindachneri. The sequence continues at coordinate 160,580,616 of OZ018317.1, read as the reverse complement.
GCCGGATAAATGATGCAACTCTTGTTGCTTTATTTCTAATTGCAACGCATTGAGTGGAGAAATTTTATTTATTATTTATTTTAACTCCTAGATCGACCTGCTCTTTTCCTTCTATAATCTCGGTGTCTTGGAGATAATATTTAAATTAAGGATTATTTTTTTCGAACTGTAAAACACTGCATTTGGAAGCATTAAGCTTCATGCCAGATTCGATGCACCATTTAGTTAACATATTCAGGCAGTTTTGTAAACAGCTTGAGTCTTCCTTATCCTTTACTTGACAATTCATTCCAGAACCTAAGGTGTTTACGAAAACTATAAAGAGTAGGGGTCCCAAAACGGAACTTTGAGGAATACCACTAGTTATCAGCAGCCAATCGGATGTCACCCCATTTAAAATTACCTTGTGCTTACGATCTGTCAACCAAGTTTTAATCCAAGTTATCGTTTTCTCATGGATATGTATAGCTTTGAGCTTTGAAAAGAGGATCTTACGCAGGAGTTTATCAAAGGCTTTAGAAAAATCTAGATACACCACATCGTAACTAAAACCTGAATTGTCAGCTTTTGCTACATGCTCATAAAATGTGATCAGACTAGTGACACAAGACCTCCCTTTCCTGAAACCATGTTGACTATTTACTAAGAGTTGATTTTTCTACAGATGATTGCGTAATTTTAAATTAATAATTGACTCCATTAGTTTACATATAAGTGAAGTTAAGCTTACTGGCCGATAGTTCTCCTTTTCCTCACGTCTACCTCTTTTGAATATGGGGACAACATAGGCCACATCCAATCCCTAAGCTAGGAAGAAAGTTGCCCCCAGAAAGTAATTAAACAGAAAAGCGAGTAAAGCGGAAATTTCGTTTTTAACTTCCTTAATACTTCGCGCCTACATTTCATCAATCCCGCTAGCTTTATCAGGACTTAATTTTTTAATTGCATTCTTTACATTATCTGCCGTAACTATTACTTCATTCATTTTTTAGATTTTACTATTTATGTTTTCTAGGCTTTCCTCATTTAAATTCGGAATATCCATGTTAAAAACTGAAGCAAAATAATTATTCAAGATATTCGCCTTTTCGAGGTCATTTTGAACTACTCGGTCGTTGTGTTTAAGTATCTGACCTGACTCTTTGTTTTTAGTTCTATAGTACCTGTAGAATGCTTTCGGATTATCGCGTGACGTTTCAGCTAATCTATTTTCGTACCTGCATTTAACAGCGTTCACTTCTCTTTTTATCTTCCTTTGTAGGTTGATAAATTTTTGCCCTAATGACTGGTTGCCTTTTAGCCGCTTATAAAGTGACCGTTTCCGTCTTTAACAAAACATATATATATATATATATATATATATATATATATATATATATATACATATATACCACGTAAGGGAAAATAAAAGACTGGTTGGAGTTAGTACTTTCGTCGTCCTGACATTGTGAGTTTGAAAACAAGACGATGAAAGTACTAACTAACTCCAACCAGTCTTTTATTTTCCCTTACGTGGTATACACAAATATTTATAATTATCACGAGTTACCTCTCGTGATTTTTACCCATATATATATATATATATATATATATATATATATTGAAGATTTTACACATTGTTTTCCAATTCTTTTTCTCAGGCTAACGCTCTGACCTCTGAATCACCTCATCTCCCCCCACCTCCAAACAAATCACGGAGAAACAGAACAACTTAAAGAAACAAAACGATAAAGGTTAGAAATAAAATCCAATGATCTTAAAAGAAAGAGTAGCAAAATATGGGAGATGAATATAAAAATAAAGTGAAGGAGACATTGCCTAAAGAAATCGTAAAAAATGAATCAATGCTTATCTCGACACTTTTAAGAAAAATGAGAGTCAGAAACGAGTGTATTGGCAACTGAATAGTATCTTCTCTAAGATCCAATGGATTAGAACCGTTTATCTATGGCTTCTTTTCGCAAAAGATAATCATATCTAGAGTAAATAGTTAACAATCCCGCTACCGCAGCCATAGCTGTGTGATGAAAGCATACAACCATGTTATGTTAGTTTGATTTGGGAGGGGAGCATTGGTAGTAAACGGTTCCTCCAAGGGGTGTACAAGACTTGTAAGTTGTTCAGCTCTCGCAGCCTTAAAGAAGGTAGTAAATACGTAGGTTTTGCACAATGTGATTTTGATAATTAAAAAGAGTTTGTTGTTTTTGCACACTTATAGAAATATGTGCCAAGGTATGGGTGAATTTCCCTATCCATCATTTGATTAGTTGATTAGAGGGAGAAATCTATCTATTCATTACAAACTGAGTAAAAATGCAAACATGGTCACATTCACTGTCTACATTCTATTGTAGCAAGGTTCTTGTGTGACCATTCTTTCATAATCGACCAGGGACACACACACTCTTCCTTTCTCTTGATAGTGACGACAGGCTCGATCTCAGACAGTTTGGACTTAGAATAATGTTTTTCTCTTCTTGTTTTTCAAAGGAGATAGCATAAGTGTTGTAGGTACTTCTACAGATGGAGTACCACCTCTCCTCTACTAATAAGGATACCTCCCTTTAAATTTGCTAGTATAATTTTTTGCAAAACTCTGGGTTGGCTGTCTTAGCGGTGATAATCCTTGCACTCTATATTTTCTTGGCGAGGTTAATCGTTTTGGTTCTAGTCGAACTTTCCAGCACACCATTTAGATTTCCGTGTCGCAGTCAGCGTTGTGGGAGATACTGGTGAAACCGGCATCTTTCACAACGCAATGTGAAACCTGCTATTCTAGTGATGATTATGTTCAGCTACTTTCGTTATAAAAACGTAAGATATCTCTAGAAGACTTTATGACAGGACGTGGTCTTGAAGCGTGTTGTAAATGCGTTAAAGCCAGAACTTCAGCAGCCTCGTGACATAATTTTCATTTTGTCGACGCTAAAGTGATCGAGATCATGGAGATATGAGCTCTGGCCCATCCTACTCTACCGTTGAAATCATCAAGCAGTAAAAGATCCTCATACTTTAGTACCCTTGCCGCATGGCCCTGCTTTTCTATATGAACGTTTGCATAAACATTAGTTTCTTTTCGTTCTCTTTTGTATGCCTGAGGCTGTGATTACTGGTTGCTCTTCCATTTAATTCTAATCTCCAAAGATCGATTAAAACAACACATAGTGGAGAATTGGTACTATATTGTCCATAGAATACCTGAATTTAGTGGGGAAGGAGCCATTCAGAGACATGCGATTGCTGCTAATAAAGTTGGAGTCAACCCGTAATCCTTCGCTTCGTACCTTAAGCTAAGAAGTTCGACCAATAACTCGTAACTGCGACCTTTCGTGTTGTTCTCCCTTGTCAGAAATGATTTTTTTTAACAAAAACTCCTGGTGCTAACTTTTCAAGACAAGGTTAGGAAAATAAAGAGTAAATTATCGGGGTAACTTAGTTAGTAGAGGAAATACATTGTTAGGGAAATGTGTGATGCCGGAGAAAGACGATGTTAAGAGCGATCTGTGGATGCGCTCCAATAGATTTTCTCAGGTTTTTCAACAAAACTAAAGATGGCCAGGATGGAATGGAGTACAACGGCACACGGTACTCAGTGGGTGGTTATAAGTGTGGTTGTATATCGGTGAATATCGTTGATTCGAAGTGGCCAAAGCGTGCATTGAAAAGTGAAAGGCCCGGATTTGCCTATGTTAACGGTTCGTTCTTTCACATATGGAGTGGAAACCTTCTGCTATACTAGGCAAAAATGTTCTGCATAAATTGCTGCAATCTTGTCTCGCATTGTGACCAGGTGTAAGTAGAAAGTGTAGGCTTCGTCGATGAGAGGAAAACATTTCCTAGAAGAGAGTAGGTGGCGTAAAACTGGAGTTTGAACAGTTTAATCCCTGAAATATGTCGATATTATTTTATTCAAAAATAGAGAAACGCTTCGCCATCATGGAAGCGATGGTTCATTGATGCTGGTTTGGAAATCGCACATTAATCATTTTTTACACAGTTCAAGCTATAGTGTTTTTCCCCATCCCCGCTCGTTCTATGTAATTTCATGTTACTCTTTTATTCACCCTTTTGCTATTTCCATCTAACGATTAATCCACTTGATAAATGATGAAATTAAGTCACTTAGAGCTTGTAAAATACAGGTTATTTGGATTCAGTTACTTGTTTGGTAGGGATGAAATGCGTCGCACTGGCCAACCAGTTGCGGAGTACTATAATAACCGCACTTATATCCTTCCATTTCCTCTGTAATCTCTTTATACGCACTTTCAGTCAATATAAAAATGCATGTTGACAAAATATTGAACCCCAAACGATCACTCTCATTCATACATTTATCAACTACTAAACATCATTATAAAGCGCGATCGGCAAGGGAGAGCTTAAAGCCACCGAAATCAGGAGGCGGTGAAATGTGGAAAAAGAAAGGTGAAAATGAAAGGTGGAAACAAAGCCTATTTTCAGGACGACAAAAGGAATGAACGATAATGAAATTAGGTGAGAATAAAAAGGTAGGACGGAGGAGCAAAAATATGAAGCAGACGATGTTCAAATCCTAGATTCTATTTTAGGCCATATTTCACGGCAGGACACACGATAATTATTCAATTTTTTTACTAAACCTATCTACTTTACATTTTCATCATCCTCTGATTTTACTCTCTTGTTCTGTTGTCTCTTCAAGGGCCCCATAGGTCAGCCACACCGAATAAAATAGTTAAAAAGATCGTTCCCACATTGTTTCGATGTGCCAAATGAGGGAAGGGGCAAAGGAGCAACGCTGGTAATATTGCTTGATAAAGGGGGTGGGGGGGATCGGAGTGTCCATCTCTGACCCCGCTCCAAAGGGGGGAGAGAGGGGACGTGGTGGCATCCCGGCGTCGACAGTTGGACAAATAGAGAGGGTGAGGGAGGGTGCTTCCGAATAGGACAATTTAGAAGGGCGCAATTAAAGCGAGCGCAGAAGCTTACCCCCCACTCCACCCCAATCGGTCCATCAGCCCCTTCCAACACACACACGTTCCCTTCTCCCATATTCCGACCCCGACCAGGAAAAAGTTTATTTTCTTGTTTTCGTCCACTTAATTAAAAGAATCCCAGTTGTAAACTCTTATCCTTTTTTTTCTCTCTCTATCTCTTCTCGCTCTCATTTTCTCCATCTCTCTCTCACTCACATGAAAGAGAGAGAGAGAGAGAGAGAGAGAGAGAGAGAGAGAGAGAGAGAGAGAGAAAGAGAGAGAGAGGATGATATACAAATGTTTCTCCGGTTAATATTGGTAGATATTTTTCTAATTATGAGTCCAGTTGTAAACTCGGTAAATATCTTCCAAATGTAACGCTATGCGTAGTCAAGGCACTGTAAATATAGGCTTTAACCAATTAAAATGAAATCTTTAACGTTATGCGTAATCTAGGCACTGCAAATATAGGATTTAACCAATAAAAATGAAATATTTAACGCTATGCGTAATCTAGGCACTGCAAATATAGGATTTAACCAATAAAAATTAAATATTTAACGCTATGCGTAATCTAGGCACTGCAAATATAGGATTTAACCAATAAAAATTAAATATTTAACGCTATGCGTAATATAACACTGCAAATATAGGCATTATCCAATAAAAATGCAATATTTAACGCTATGCGTAATATAGACACTGTAAATATAGGCTTTAAACAATAAAAATGCAATATTTAACGCTATGCGTAATATAGGCTTTAACCAAGAAAAATGCAATATTTAACGCTATGTGTAATCTAGGCACTGCAAATATATGCTTTAACTACTGAAAATACAATATCTAACACTAAGCGTAATCTAGTCACTTTAAATATAGACAACCAATAAAAATGCAATATTTAACGCTATGAGTAATCTAGGCATTGCAAATATAGGCTTTAACCAATAAAAATTCAATATTTAACGCTATACGTAATCTCGGCACTGCAAATATAGGTTTTAACCAATGAAAATGTAATATTTAACGCTATACGTAATTTTCACACTGCAAATATAGGCTTTAACCAATAAAAATGAAATATTTAACGATATTTCTAATCTTTGCACTGCAGATGTAGACTTTAACCAATAAAAATGCAATATTTTACGCTATCCGTAATCTAGGCACTGCAAATATAGGATTTAACCAATAAAATTGCAATGTTTAACGCTATGTCTAATCTTTGCACTGCAAATGTAGGCTTTAACCAATAAAAATGCAATATTTAACACTATGCCTAATCTTTGCACTGCAAATATAGGCTTTAACCAATACAAATGCAATATTTTCGCTATGCGTAATCTCGGTACTGCAAATATAGGCTTTAACAAATAAAAATTCAATGTTTAACGCTATGCGCAATCCAGGCACTGCCATTATAGGCTTTAACCAATAAAAATGAAATATTTTACGCTATGCATAATCTAGGCACTACAGCTATATGTTTTAACGAATGAAAATGCAATATCTAAGACTAACTAAGCTTAATCTAGTCACTTTAAATATAGACAACCAATAAAAATACGATATTTAACGCTATGGGTAATCTAGGCACTGCAAATATAGGCTTTAACCAATGAAAATGCAATATTTAACGCTATACGTAATCTCGGCACTGCAAATATAGGCTTTAACCAATAAAAATGAAATATTTAACGCTATGCCTAATCTTTGCACTGCAAATGTAGGCTTTAACCAATAAAAATGCAATATTTTACGCTATGCGTAATATAGGCACTGCACATACAGTCTTTAACCAATCAAAATCCAATATTTAACACTATATGTAATCTAGGAACTGTAAATATAGACTTTAACCAATAAATTGCAATATTTAACGCTATGCGTAATCTGGAGACTGCAAATATTGGCTTTAACCAATGGTAATTACGTATGTTTGGTTTTCTTCAACAATTGTGTTATTTATCGGACAAAACTTTCTATAGAATACTCTGCATCATTCATTAAATCGGTATTTGACCAATTCGTTTTTTGTCATTCCTAACACAGAAAGAAACAAGAAATGAAGAATGTTAGAAATAATCCGAGGGGGCCAGGGAAGAGAACACTTAGACACAAAACGAGAGATGAGTATAGTAACGAGAATAGTTTTTGCTAAAAAAAAAAATGTGCATGATAGATTGCAGGAAGAATCGGGGAAGATGGAGTAAATAAATCATAAAATTACCCCTTTTATGCATAGAGAAATCCAAAAGACGACTTCGTGAAATGAAATTCCTTTAATGATGGGAAGAATTTTGGTACCTCGATTGCTGGGTCGTGCTGATTGGAAACCTCATTTGTTGGTCTTTGCATATCAGTGGGATGAAATAAGCTCAGGATGATGGTAATCATCATTTATTACCATTAATATAGTTACCTGATTTTATTTATGAATTTTATCCCTCCAGAAAATGGTAGTGATGTTACTTACTTTAATATCGTTCTTTATATCTACAGGGTGCATCCGTTTTGACGGGTGTACCATACACATACTTTCAATATGTTGTCAGGATCTATGTGTGGGTTTTTATATTAGGTAAATATTTTAATTTAATATCGAGCTTTCCTTCAAATTACTACTGGATTTAAAAAGAAAAGTGATTAACCAACGACGACGGGAAGTGACGATACTTGTGTCTTGGAGAATCCTGTACGAAATCATATATTTGTTGGTTCACAAATCATCGATTGACACAAATCTTAAAATTTAATATCAAGAACGACCCCCACGCCCCTGTGTTAATTGAGTATTTATAACTCGCTTTTAGGAAGTTATAAAATCAAATTCTCTGAAACTCTGCTATGGTTGGTCCCAAACCTGGTTGAGAAAGGCGAAGGGTTGGCTGAGTGGATGCAGATAAATCAGCCCTAAAACCAAACACGGGTGTAAATAATCATTATTGTTTCCACGCACCCAAAAAGTGATAATGAATAAATTCTGTCACGATGTCCTGTGTATTACGAATGCTTAGATTAAACGTAAGATACAAAATTAAAGCGTCTTTTGTTCATTTCCCTTTAAATTTAATTAAAAAAACAAAGTTCAAAAGGAAATGATCATATTCAAGCTGATATCGACTTTTTAAATTTTATTAACAATCAGATTTCCCCCCCAAATTTTATAGTTTACGAGAGGTCTAAAAGGTCGGACAGAAGAACTTTGAAATCCAAGTAAAACAAAAATAGAAAGCAGCGGTGTTCCATCCCATCAATTTCTTCTGCATGGGATTGAAGTATGTCGCCAAAGGACTAGTTCAGTGGGATATCACTATTCTTATACTCCTGAGATCCCCCGGACAGGTTTACATATTAGGTTTCTTCGAATTCCAGGCAACAGACGAACACAGAAATTCGAAGGATTCTTAATAGAATCGAAAGCAGCTTCCCCGATTTCATTCACATTACCCTGTTTTGAGGAGGTTTGAAGAAAATTGAAAATTCTTTTCATATTTTACATCGGAGTACTAATATAAAGAAGGATTTGTGCCTGTATAAACCCAGCAAAGGGTGACGAAGTTGATAAACGGGATCGTTTCTCTTATTATGGCGCAATTTCATCCCCTCAGCCAGATTAGCTGAACGGCCGGTTACTCGAGTGATTCGGCTGTCATATTTAGTGTTACGATATCCTTTGTTTTTTTTAGAAGAAAAGTCATTGTTTTCACCTTTAAATATGATAACGTACGAAGTTGCTAGGCAAAGAACAATGTCTGGAGGGTTTTACCAGTTGCTGCTAGATCAGCAGAAACATTATTATCTATAGTTAATCCTTAAGGGCCAGAGATGCGGTATAAACATTTGACTTTTAACCACTCGCAGAACTTTAAAGATTCAGGAACAGGTGCCCACGCAAACGAAAGAGAGTCGCTTTGCACCAAGGCGAAAATGGGGAATAAAATAGAATGTGGAACTGTTCGTTCTTTGATCGACTCCTAATGTGGGAGTTTTTATGGAGGCAACGAAATAAAGGAAAAGACTTAGTTGCTCAAATTTACTAAGGCATTGTAAAGTTTTATTTCTTAAATAATGTTTAGCTTTTACTTTTTTATTTTCCTTAGCTTTTATCATTTTTTTAGGTTCCTCTTATTCGCCCCCCCCCATCAATAATAATAACATAGGAATACCATCCGTCGATTCTCGCGCACGAGAAAGGCGGCAGCTTCTTTAGCCGGCCGTTCAGCCATCTGGCTTAGGAGAGGAAATTGCGCCATAATAAGAGATCCGATAAGTGTTCTAAAAAAGCCTACCCGCAAGAAAATGAAAAACTATAATTACCTTTTGCTTTCTCCTTATTTTAAAAGGGTCTAATTAAGGGAATATAAGCAAATGTATTCCGAAGGAGTTCCTATGGGGTTCCGAGGGTTTTTTTTTCGTTTCTCTTTTGTCCTACTAATCATCTATCCTACACCTCTCGCAACGCTTTAGGGGATTTCATTGTCCTTCTTGATTTTGTTTCGCCTCTTGGTTTTTTTTTTTACATTTTTTGTTTGTTGTTTGATTTTCATTTTTTTAAGTTTGTATTTTAGATTACGGCGACTTATGCCCTTCCTGGGGGTTGCCAGATGGGCGCTATTAAAAAAAAGAGCACAAATTTCCTATTAAACCCTACTGAACCGGGCTGCCCCTGCTATAACTGAAACTTGGAAGAGCAGCAAGCCCTTCTGACCCAGCTCCCCAAGACGTGCTCTCCGATCCTCTTTTTGCATTCCTTTCAGTTTTTTTTCTATTTTGTGCGCCCCCCCCCTCTCTAGACCCTACAAAGGGAAAAGTAAATCTCTTTTCGATCGAAGGTAACTGGACCAAGAAATTGGTGTAGTTTGGAGTTATAACATTTAGGTTCTCGCTAATAAATCTTCCTCTTTTATCTCGGTCACACACCACTCAATCTTTCATAATTAATTTCCCCTTTTCCAATTTTCAGATTAATTACCTATAGTAATCTTAAAAACTGAGAAAAAAAAACCCTCTAAAAAGTATATTTTATGCCAATTGCCCAACTTTATTATTTATATTCATCACAAACTGATTATTTATATTTCTTTCTCGTTTTCCCATAATAATCGACGTACAAAGATGGGGAAAATTTGTATTTTTATTATGTTGTATGTGAATGGAAAGTCAATATGACTACTCTCGATTTTATTCTCTACCTTTCAAGCCCATTTACTTCTAAGAAATCAAAAATAGTAATAAACCAAAATAAATAATGAAAAACTAATTATTGAAATAAATTTATTTTCCCTAAACCTCATCCACAACTCTTTAACAATCTTCGCATGAGTAAACCCTAAACATATAATTGCAGAGTAAATCATTGATAATTGCTATTATTCCTTAGCGCTCCCGCCCATCTCCCCCGGGGAAAAAACAAAATTAAAAGTTTGCGCCACGACATTGATTGAACAAAAAGAAGGCAATAAATAAGCAGGCATAAAAAGGTAAATAGAGCGAATAATGTTTAAAACAAAAACACTGGATGAATCCATGCCATAGAAAGTCATAAACCGCAGAATCTCCGGTCGTAGGAATATCCGAAATGGACCGTGGCCTGAGACTCTTCTCCAGGCTTCCGGAAGACGGCGAACGAGAACGAAATGAGGAAGGGGGGAAAAACGATTGGTTTGGAGATGGTACTGGCAGATAGACTGATAAGTGAAAAACAGAAATGGGGAAGGGTGGGGGGTGTAACTGGCAAGCGGACAATCTGTGTAGACGAAGCAGAAACTTAGGGTATGAATTGGCTTGAGGGAAACCACGAATGGAGGAGGGAGTAAGTGACTAAGATAGTTAAGAAATGAGATTCTTGAAGAGAAAAATAACATGAAGGAATAAAACGTAGCATGATGAGAGAAGATTAGAAGAAACAGTTTATAAAACTACATCACTTACAAGTACTGGGTATTGTTTTTTAAATCAACCAAACGGTAATTGGGCTCATGAATGCAAATTAATATCACTCAAATGCGGACGGCTCAGTTCACAAAACCGTATATTGGGGAATTTAAGACCAGTAAATGTTTTTTTCCAATTACTTTGGGAATAAGACCAGAATATTGGGTTAAGTTTGCATTCTTGAGTATTCGAAATTTCGTTAAAATATTGAGCCTGAGGAGAAGTCTGTGAAACATATCTAATTTTTCTTCATTACTCCTGTCTGAGTGTCTCTTTCTATTAATTCATATTAATTAAAGGTTGTTAAAATTTTCTTGGATGAAGTCAAATAAATATTTTAGAATAAGAACATGTTCCGATTTGGGAGCTTCCACAAGGTGACTCGAATTCTCCCATTCCTTTCATGCAATTCAAATATGTATTGGTTGTAAAATAAGCCCCTTTTAAATACCAGTGGCGAAAACTTGCCCTTATTTCTTGTTTATCTTCTTTATTACAGGTTAGCGAACTATTAGTTACATGGTATATGAGTAACGTGTATAAAATTATAGATGAAACTTCGAATCCTACTTACCTCATTTTCTCTAGGCGCCTTTATCTGTTCATGGAGCGGACTGTTTCGAAAGTCACTATTCTCTGTCGGGTCTAGAGCATTGGTGTTCGCTTCACTGCTATTGCATTCACGCTCAGAGGTTCGGTTTTTGCTCATATTGTTATTGTTATTTAGTGTATTGTTATTGTTCGTGTTTGTACTGTTTATCAAGTTGTTATTGTTTATGTGTTCTTTGGTTTTTTGAAGTTTAAATGTGTCCAATTGTTCTTTCAACGAATGCACTTCATTCTCAGCCAGGGCTGCTCTCTGCAAGGAAAAGAAGTAGACGCATTATTCCATCATTGTTGGGAATAAGGAATACATCAACTTACGATCGAGAGTGCGCTGATTAGAATGTGAACAACGAGAAAGAACCTTTGGTCTAGTTGGTAGTTAAGAACTCTTAGCCTGCCATGAAGCAACGGCAAAAGAAATAAGGCATAAAAATAACTGGATCTCATTAATTTGAGGTCTAATTAACGATAAAGGAATGTATATATGAGATTATCTTTTAGGCAATATTAGGATATTTGTGTTTAAAAGCTGAATTTGGACAAGGGCTTTTTTGTAGGGGCGAAAAGTAGGTTTGGCAAAATCTCTTCTATCTTAGAAGGGGTGTTGCCAACAATAAATCATATATACATTATTATTTTTTTTAAATTCCAAAGATATAGTATATTTTCATTCATTAGAATAGATGTTTCTAAGGTTTTTATCAAGTTGCTCACTCTCTGAGTTTCGTGCCTCCTTTCTCCAAGTGCTAATGTCTTAACAAAACTAATATAAAAGTGCCTCAATAATGGAATTGTAGAATCTTACGATTTAAATACATTTAAATTGGTGTTTAAAAATATTTACAACAAATTTATAACTATTTTTTCTTATTTACTGTACTCGTTTCATCTACAGCAAAAAAACAAAACAAATTTAGCTAGGACAAATTGACTCATCATTTAAAATGTGATTTGAAATCATCATTACGTGTTAAAATAGAAAAAAAATCAATGTTGAAAGAAAAACAGAGTAAATTTCGGGAGCGAGGCTTATATGTCTGAAGTCAAGAAGCAACACGGTAGAAAAACTAGAGGCTTAACGACACCTGGCCATCTCCTTTCAATTGGAATCTAATGCTAGGCTTTCGAATTATGAATACTGCGAGTTCATTTAAAGATAGCTGGGGATGCACCCACTAATTAAAGGAGGGTAACGGAGGCTAAACCCACATTTAGAAATTACCTTAAAAATTATATAGAATACAATTTGAAGCGATTGCAATAACCTAACAAAAACAACAAACTATAATAACCTACTTTTTACCTTTTTGCAATTTTCCCAATAAAGAAGTCTCTAAATTTAAAACCAATTGTTTTTAAGCACAAATACATATGAATTATCCCCCTCCCCCCAATTGAGGGCGGGCATTTTCCGAAATTAAACCAAAAAACATTACTCAACCAATTATGAGCATAAAAACAAGTTAAAAACATGTTCGATTTTTCACGGCGCAAAGAGCTGCTGAGAGGAGAACAATTGCTGAAAAATCGAGAACTTTGCTATTTGTGCACCGGTTCGCAAATGACAGTTCTGTGCAGCCCAATTTGACTGAGCTTTGAGAGGGACTCAGGACAGTTCTGTGCGGCCCCATTCCACTGAGCTTTGAGAGGGACTCATAAAAGTTCTGTGCGGCCCCATTTGACTGAGCTTTGAGAGGCACTCGTGAAAGTTCTGTGTCGCCCCATTTGACTGAGCTTTGAGAGGGACTCGTGAAAGTTCTGTGCGGTCCCATTTGACTGAGCTTTGAGAGGGACTCAGGCCAGTTCTGTGCGGCCCCATCGACTGAGCTTTAAGAGGGACTCGTGACAGTTCTGTGCGGCCCCATCGACTGAGCTTTGAGAGGGACTCGTGACAGTTTTGTGCGTCCCAATTTTATTACTAATGAAATCGACTGAGCTTTGAAAGGGATTCAATATTTTTTTCACCTCACGTTGTTAACTTAATAGAGCCTAAATCTATTAATCTTCTATCCATTTACTCTATAAATATAAGGTTCCACTGACTTATGCGGTTGATAGAGCAATGAGTACCCACCTTCACACTGCATCCAGCACGCCTGGGCGACATGCCCTTTCTATCCAGGGCAATTGCCTGTATCCAAAAAAAACAATTTAACAGTCCCCAAAAGAACTGTAACGCTATTAGATTGGTATATTGGATGAAGAGCGTCCTCCAACTGTACCATACTAACCAAATACCATCACTGCGTACAGTACAGTGTTCCTCTCTATTCCACTGACTTAACATAATCTTAAAAAATAACCACATTTTTTATAGTATTAGTTTTATCGTTGGGTGGGATGCACTCGCATGAATCAGCTATCCTCCCCTCCCCCTTCTACCATTAAAAAAATAATTTGATCGATGTGGTATGGTGAAGGAAGAATTTTGACAATGCCAACGAAAATATCTATTAAACTCTCCTCCGCCATCGTTACTCTTACACTCATCTGCAGACCTTTTCATTCCAACCAAATGTGCTGAGGAAAATGCGCATACTTACATACTTCCCTATAACACAAGGAAAATGCGCATACTTACATAGTTCCCTATATCATATAAGGAAAATGCGCATACATACATAGTTCCCTATAGCACATAAGGAAAATGCGCATACTTACATACTTACCTATAATACATAAGCGCTAATCATATACTGCATACATACTGTAGTACTAAGTATATTAAAGGGTTTTTATAATAAAATAAAAAACAATTAAAGAAAACGTGAATATTCGTTTGGAAATTGTATCAGGTTACTTATATTTAACACAGCTTCAAACGCTAACTAAATTGCTCGAAAGCAATTAGGAAAAAGTCTCTGTACTGAATAATAAATGCAAAAAATATATCCAATTTCCAGAAGTAAAAAAAAAAAAAATCGTTAAAAATTGCCTTGATAATTGTTTGGAAAGATATCTAAATATTGTTTCAAAGCACTAATGGTCTGAAGCACGAATTGAGAGGACAGAATACATAGAGGAAGGAGAGAATGGTTCACCGATTCCTAGAGGCAAAAGGACGAGTGTTGGGGAGGGAGGTGAACAAAAGGGGTGACATTGTGACCAACGAACCAATTATAAGCAAATCGCAACATGTAGTTATTCGGAAAAACTCAAATGTCAACCTCAATTTGAGGCTGGTAATTGCCTCGCATAATTACAGAGCGGTTGGTTAACGCCCGGCCATCTCACGCGAGGCATACTTTGTTAGTACCCGACTGAGCTTTCGAATTTATCTAATAAATGTAATTTTGGATCTATGATTTGACCATAGGACAGTTTAGAAGAGTTCCCATTCTTTCGGATGATAAATTGAATACGATGGTATGTCTATATAAACAAGATAGAAGCTATTTTAAAGGAAATCTATACAAAGAGCTCGCATCCCATTCGAAACCTGACACAAGAGGTGAAAATCAAATGTTTAGGTGTTTAGGAAGACGGAATTTCCGGAATGAGTGTAGGAGAGGAAGAAAAGTTGGATGGGCATGACAAACTTATGTTACTTTTAAAAGCAAAATGTGATGATGCAGAGCGTGTGTCCCTGATTCGATTCTGAGCAGTGACCGGTGACTTCTTATTGGGGTTTTTAGTCGCGTGTACGCGAGTCTATACGTTACTTTGTCGGTTCGTGGGTCGTCGGTCGGATGGTAACATTTTTACTTTTCAATGTACTTTTTAGCAAAAACATCGTAAATATTCGTCCAATTCTAACGAAATTTGAAACCCTTATGTTGTTTGACATTCTCTTTCGAATGATATAATTGCCAAGGTACTCACAAGGTTAGTCCGGGAATTATTTGGCAATAACACTGTAACTATTCGGCCGATTCTAAGGAAATTTGAAACCTTTATGTTGTTTTACATTTTCTTTTGAATGATATGATTGCTAAGGTCCTCACAGGGTTAGTCCGGGAATTATTTGTCAATAACATCGTAACTATTCGGCTGATTCTAACGATATTTTAAACTATTGTGTTGTTTTACATTCTCTTTCGAATGATATAATTGCCAAGGTCCTACCAAGGTTAGTCCGGGAATTATTTGGCAATAACATCGTAACTATTTGTCCGATTCTGACGAAATTTGAAACCCTTATGTTACTGTATATTCTCTTTCGAATGATATAATTGCCAAAGTCCTCACAAGGTTTGTGCGGGAATTATTTGGCAATAGCCTCGTAACTATTCGGTTGATTCTAACGAAATTTGAAACTTTTAGGTTGTTTTACATTCTTTTTCGCATGATATGATTGCTAAGGTCCCCCCAAGATTAGTCTTAGAATTATTGAAAGTTTTTTAGGTCGTAAGGTCATAAGTCAGATTAATTAAGAGCACGCGACTTAGGTAGTCGACCTTGTTTATTAGCAAAACAAGTTTCTAGGGCCTCTTCCAATAATGTCTCAAGTTAGCCAATCACTATTGACATGGTTTACGCCCAGAAGCCCAAATGAACAAAAGAATAACTCTATACTGGATGTCTCTCCTTTTGTATCTTTTGAAGAGAACGAACTTGGAAGGCATAATAGAAAGTATAGTTAATTTTACGATTCTTCTTCAAAAATGATGAGAGAGAATCTTCCCACAATTCATTTTATTCACTTTCACGCCTTTGAAAGAAGGTAACCAAATCCCCCAAAATAGACCATAACAGCTATACAAAGCTATACAAGTGTGAAATTTTTTTTCTGAGATTCGTCTATCTTGGGAAGAGAGGACATGAATAGAGGTACAATTGGCGAGTTCAATAATGCTTTGAGTAGACAGTGAAAACAAAATGAAGCGATTATAGCAACGAGAAATTAAGTGAACAAACTGATAATACAAAAATGTATATAAAATTAATGGAAAATTTCGCATTTAATATTATGATAATTGTTTTCTTGTTTCAGGTATTTCCCTTAGATCCGGGACCCTAAATAACTACAGACAAACGAACCTCGCATCGAGGCTACAGAAGGCAAAGAAAAATAAATAACAAAAGTTAATTATATTTATTGTTTACCTTTTTTCCCGACGCTCATCCGTCGTTCAATAAAGATTTAATTTATTAGTATGGATTTGTTGTTCGTTTCTCATTAGAACCTCGACTTAAAAGGAAATGGAAGAAGGATTAGCGTGGGGCATCCCTCCCCGTAAGAACGGTCCCGAAACCCCTTACCCTCACTACGAAATACCTTTTAAGTTTGCGAGGGGAAATTGATGAACGTCTTATTTGATGTCGTTCTCACCGCCACCGAGAGCCAGTCGACTCCTTCTCCGCTGGCAGGACGCAAGAGGAGTAGCCCCTCTCTTAAAGCTCCGTTCCTCAAAGGTCCCTCTCCTAGCCAACGTCATCTGTCGCCACTTCTTCGCTCGAAGACATCCTCCCTCCCGGTTGTTTCATGCCACGACTTTGGTGCCAGTCCCTGGCTTGCCTGACGACCTTTGCACGGCAGACCTTTTTTTAATCTTTCCCGACGCTGCTGTATTAAGCTTCTGCCACTCTTCACAATCACTCTACGACAAAATTCACTTTTCTACGTTTGCTCTCATTCTTACCGCAAACTAGGAAAGTAAGAAGCAATTGAATGTAGTTTGATCCGCCTCCGAACGCGAATAAATGTTCTTCCATGACATTTCACTACATTTCTTCACTTTATAGCTATAGTCAGTATAGATTTATTTTATTAAATCTTAACTTCTCTTCTTATTTTTCATCTTAATCAATTGTCGAGTTCGCTTTCTCACATTTCTTTTTTAGTGTAAATAATTCATAAAACCTCCAGTCGCTTTACACGTGAGGTGGTGAAATTCTGTTATAAAAGGATGTAAAGCAATCACATCAGCTCTACCATATCCTTTCTACAACTTGTTTACAGTATTTTGACTCTCTCCAACCCCTGATAAATAAACAACCCCTAAAGAAGGTACTTAAAAACAAAATTCAAAAGAATTGTTGATGAAGGAACCCATCGATACTGGGTGATGAGATCTCACTCAAGCATTTTGGCCGTATCTTCACTGAAGGGCACTTTTTAAAACCTCTTTCATATCTCGACACCTTTCAAAACTTACAGATAAATTATGGTTAAGATGGGAAAGTTTGCTTATTCCTCCCCTTTCGGGGACGCAAACCAGGGCAAGAGCTCTGAAGGACTTCGTGTCTGGGAAACGAATCATGACAAGTTTAGGGTAAAGTTTAAAGAAATCAGAAGGAGGTGGCGAAATATCTATTGACCCTTTGGAAAATATTATTGGTCTCTCGTCCTCAAAAGAGTATTATAAATGGTTGTTCGTTAGGTTTCCTTCGAGAAAATATTTATACACCTAAGGTAAGGGGTATATAATTGTTCTACCATCTGGTTTTGAATTTCAAGACTCAAGTTGAAATTTACAAACACGAGCGAACACAAAGGAGAAGGAGATCAACTCTTTGAAACAAATTGCTTTTGTCTTAGAGAATTAGAGTATACATTTAACACAAAGTTACACGAGTAAAATGTTTGTAAGCATGTGGAGAGGCGTGGCCTCCTTTTATTGAACAATGCGTAATTATGTTGCGCATTATGTGAATACCCGGAATATTATCATTAAACCAACACGCAAATATCCAAGACATTAAAATTGGAGACCACGGCACTGAAAATACAATAAAAGGGGCTTCGAACTGCCTTTAATAGCCTTGGTCAGGCGAGACTGTCAAACAGACAAATGAACAGAAACAATTAAAGAAAACTTCTGTGCCATTGCCTTTTGTCACCAACCTAATATTGGTGGCGGTGTTTGTCCACCCGCCTGTAGTTTTCTTGATTGCCTCTATAAAGGCCGTTTCCTTTTCGAATCTTGTAATAACGAATCTATAAACAAAGCGATAAGACGATGGACGACGTTGGAGGTACAAAGGGCGGGGCTTTGTCGATTTATCAGGTATCGTTGAAGTTCGGAGAGAGACAAACACATTTGTGACTTCGCTCGAGAACCCTACCCTGCTTTTAGTAAGGTCAAATCAGAATACCTGGACTGATACTTTCTCCAAATATATAGTGAAATAAAATGTGTGATTTGTTTGGCCCTATCATAAATATCATGGTGAGGAGACGGGCTCTGGTCGAAATCGTCCGACAAGAATTTAGTCGTCTCTCTCCTTCTCTCTATCGGGAGAATGATTCGATCTTCCTGCGAGAGGAAGCGGGTCTCGCAGAGGCGTAAGTTCTCTCAATCCAGAGCACCCAAAGTAGTCTTCATGTGGGAATTCTTTGGTATGGTCCCCACCTTTCTCTGTAGCTTTCCCATAAATATACCCCACAAGGGTGTTACTTGCTGTGTGCTACTCCCTCACAGCCATCCGACGCTAACCTCTTTCTTCGTATTTGGAGAGAAAGGAAAACATGGTCACCTTCTCTCTCCCTCCATATTAAGACCCGAGAGATAAATACTCAGCATTCATTAAATTGATTACGGAGCTTTGTAATCTTTGTCTTCTTAGTCCTAAAATAAATTTGTTATATAAAAGTACATAACAAATAAATTAATAGACAGATAGACAAACACAGAAATAGAGATAGATAGAAGGGAAGAAATTTTCCTTCCTCACATCCACGCACGTTCACCAATCAGACCATACTTTCATATAGCATCACACTATCTCACTCAATCTTAATAACTATTGTTTCCTATGGACAATAAAGCGACTCTCGACGCTGCCAGTTTACGCGCAGCTCTTTTGCGCTGTCCATTTGGGGGCAACTTTTCATATTGCTCATCTCATAAATCTGGCGCGTAATCACTTCTCGCGAGATTATACGGTTTTCCACACACCAAATTCGATATCCAGGATTTTATTTGAATTAGCAAAGACTATATATATATATATATATATATATATATATATATATATATATATATATATATATATATATATATATATATATATATATATATATATATATATATATATATATATATATATATATATATATATATATATATATATATATATATATATATATATATATATATATATATATATATATATATATCCCCGCTACATTTGTGCTGGACATATGTGCATGCGTTATTCTTGCCCAATTAACAAGTACACGCTTGTACTTGGCGTCTCTGGGCATTGTTTCCCTGAACATTATAACACCTCCATCCAGGCACAATTTGGGTCTAAAATTGTTAACCATCTCTACATTCCGACCTCTATAACTCTGTATTTTCTTTCGAATTGGCCTCGTTTTTGTTGTTCAATCTGTCCATCACTTTATTTCTTCTATGCTGAGTCAAAATGACCTTGGCAGTTATACGAGTTTCTTCATTGAAAATTTTCTTTATCCTCTTTTTTATTTCATATATAGCTGTTTGTTCTTAAGCTCATTCAGTACTCTCCCATATATAAACCTTATGATATAATTTCTTTACAAGCCATTGCCAAATTAATTCATAATTAGACTAAAGCTTTTAAATTCCATCGTCTAAAGCTCTCATTTGGAAACTCTGAGCGACAAAAGAAATATGAATGTTTGTAAGTTAAATTGATGCGAAGTTGCCTTATATCTCAACAATAGGTGCGCTTTATCACTGAATTTCAAGCGCGAGACGGGTTATGAATCATATAATTACTTCGCAATATTAAAGAAAAAAAACCTGTGTTCTTAAAGCTAACGCCTGAAAGAAATAGGTAGGAATTCTTCATAAATCAGAATTTCCTCTGACATTCTTTTCCCTAATTAGATTAAAATCCCTCGGGCTTTTATAGATCACTTGACACTCGGGTTTCGTGCTGGGATAATTCCTTTATTTAGAATGGCAGCTAAAAAGACTAGAGAAATAGTTGTATTTCATAACCAAACCTTTTTATGGCTTACAGTTATTTGACGTTGGGGTATCTACTACACAATTTCGAGGTGTTGTGACGAAAAATGTATGCGCCAAAGACTATAAATATTTGAGATGAGCTAAAAAAAATATCAAATATATACGAAAATACATAGAAGTAGTCTGATAGATGGGTTGAATCGGACGAGCATTTCAAAGACTCTTAAGAGAAGGAGTGAAATGTTGCGTGAAAAAGAGGTCTCTGTAAAAAAATATGTTCAAAGTGAAACAAGAATAAAAGTTTATAACTAAATGAGGAAATGAATATAGAATAGATATGGGAATCAAATGGTAGGCGAAAGAACCGAAAATAGCAGTCCAGCGGAAGCCTGAAACTTGGTGATATGTATGGAAGATGCTAGATGATGAGAAAAAGTTATTAGTCTATAGGATGGTAGATATTCAAAGGTTAAGGATGTGAATGGTTGAGAGCTTATTAATAAGGATGAAATTAAGGATAAGTTGGAAGTTTATTTTCAGCATCTGTATTGTATGAAAGCAAGTAAAACAAAAGAGAATGTGAATATGATAATGTTTGTCAGTCTGGTATGGGGCAGTTATAATGGTGGACAGACTGACAACACATAAGATGGGTGAGATGAAGAGAGTTGATCAATGCAAAAGTGGCTGGTGTTGGTGTAATGAAGTGTTAGCTTGTTAAAGAAATAGTATTAGTTTAGATGTTAATCTGAGACTAAAAATGCAGAGAATGTATAAGTGAAAGGAGAAAAGAAAGGTAAAGAGAATAGCGAAGTGGCGTGCGGAATGTGGGCGAAAGTGAGAAAGAGAAGAGAGCTTTCAAAGTTGGGACAATATGTGTAGAGTAGAACTTTACTCCTCAGAAGTTATTGAAAGAACTTTGAAAAAAGTTGTGGTGTGCATTCTTGCATGGTTGTATTGAAAAGGCAAATAAGTTACTAGATTGATGTAGTTGGATTAAAAATGTTCCATGTGTTGTGGCATTTTAGTGGAAGATATTGTTTGAGGATTAAAGATGAGTTGTGTCTGAACCTCTTGAATGAGGTAAAATGTATGGGTGAAGTTAAAGCCTGAGTTTGGCAGAAATAGTTTATGCTAGGATTAAGAGTGTGTCGATTAAATAATGAATTTTATTAGAGGTTTTGTTCATGGAAGGGGTGCATGTCTGAACCTCTTGAATGAGGTAAAATGTGTAGGTGAAGTTGAAGCCTGAGTGTGGCAGAAATAGTTTATGCTAGGATTAAGAGTGTGTCGATTAAATAATGAATTTTTATTAGAGGTTTTTATTATTATATCAATAATTTCCTAAATGACATTTGGGTAAAAGCACGGTTGAGAAATAATGTTGTGGATGCTGTTTGTATGAATCTGGAGAACCTTTTGTTGGTCATTGAAAGCATTGGAGAGTTTCATGCTGTGGTGGATATCGGAATATCGAGTGGTAAACTTATGTTTGTGATTGGTACCGAGGGAGTGTTGCACTACTCTTGACTATTTAGTGTAATGGTATAAGATGTAATGATAAAAGTACAATAAAAAATAGGAGAGAAGAATGTGGCGTTGGTCGGAGGAGGTAATGTTGTATTGTGAATATGAGAATGAACCTTAAGCCAAAGAGTGAAACGTCTGCAAATGTGGAGAAGAGTACAGATCTGAAAATGACTGCCATAAAGAGAAAAAAATATTAATAATTAATTGAGGCTTGTGATGTGTAACTGGAGTGTGTGGACGAATTTTGTTAAGGTTCTGGAAGAAAATTATGTGTGGAAATATTTTGCTTACACTTTTATAGCCAGAGTCATTAGTATGAGAGGAGGAAAGAATTTTGAAAGTAAGAGTGATTTAAATGGATAAGTGTGACTTTTTTGTATAGAAGAGTGGATAACATGAAGAACGGGTAAGAGAAATTTTCAGACTATCCGAGAGTATGTGTACTATCAGGGAGAGGGAATCAAGAAAGAACAAAATGGAATGCCTGAGAGGTGTATTACATGAGTAAGCATGGCGAATCCTAAATAATAAGTTTGTTGAAGGCTTGTAAGCAGGGATGCAGGCAAGTCAAGAGTTTGGGATGGATGTATGGCTGATTGATTAAACCCTTGTTTTTATCGTGCGGAACAAGTGAAGGACAAACTGGAGACTATAATAGGGCTATAACTATGTGGCTTATCACCTTTTTAGAATTATTTGCCCAGGCTCGCAGTTATGCTTAAAAAGCCGACAGTAATTCTATATAACTCAATTTTTCTATCTTGCAGCTCTCGAATGAATGTGTAGCAAGATGATGATGATAATGATAGATGTTTTAAAAAGCTAATTAAATAGTTGATTGCTTTTGATGGAATAACACCTAAAGACACCAGTGAACAGATGGAATTGAATAAGCCTCCGTGTCTTGAGTCTTTTACGACAATCCAAACTGTGTTGAACTGATGGACTGGAATCACATGAAATTGGGTTCTCGCAACTACTTGACACCAGGTCAGATGACCAATAACGTCCGCTTCCTCCAAAGGCATCCATTACGATCGTCGTGGTACCTAATACAACTCTCTATTCTCACAGAACATTATAGTTGTATCCTATACAAACCATGATGATTCATGGTTACAAACGTGAGACGAGAACCTAGACAACCAATTCCTCGACTCAGTACATTCTTCTGGTGAGAAAACAGTAGAAGCTTAACACATGAATATCGGTGTTCTCCCGTCGGTGTGTGTGTGTCTTTGACTGTATTAACGACTCGGGGAAATCGAATGCGAGCATTTTCGTGATAAAGCCTTTTATTAAACGTCTTAAATTTGAAAGTAAAACGACCGGTAGAGTAAATCTCTATTTATATTTCCTTCATTGACATTCGCCTTCGTTAATTAGTTCAAACGAAGACACAACAAAGTAATAGTGAAAATTTATTCACGCTCAAATTTATACCGCGAATAAAATATATTTATGATTCTAATAAAAAAAATGGGAAGAAATTTTATTATAAGCATGAAAATATTCATAAAATGAAAGATAAAATATTCTTAAATCTCATTCTGCACAATGCGACTATAAAAGTAAGGATTTAGTATTAAGATTCTTTCTTTATCTTTCTCTCTCACTCTCTCTCTCCCCTTCACTCTCTTTCTCACTCTCTCTATCTCTTTCTTTCTACAAAGAAACACACATATAGAAACATAGATAGATATATAGATTATCCTCGTAAAACAAGAGTTGATTCCCATTAAGTGTCCATGAAGGGTATTTTCTCGAATATAGAGCGCAATAGCAACAAGGCAGTACTCTGCAGAAAGGAGAGATTTATACAGAAAGGGGTGAGGAAGTTAAAATGCGTGGCAGATATATAGGCGCAGATATCCCTGGCTTCTGAGTAAAATTGGAAAATGATCACTACCGTTGAGGTGATGGAAAACTGACCACCGGAAGTGGGTATCAATCTATATTGGGGGCAGGATGACACTCGAGCCTCCTATCACCTAACCTCCGAAGAATACATACGTTAAAACCCTCTATACCAACCGGAGCCACGAGGGGGTGATACATCCCTTTTCCTTCTTCCGGTCAGGTATGAGTGGACGAAATATGGTCGGCGACTAGCCTGCGAAAAGGCTCTCTAGTCCGAAAAAGAACTTAGCTACGGGAAGCTGAGATAGCACCTTGTTGTCCAGGATGGCTGATGCTCCACCGTTCTAAACCCCTTAATAAGCAAGTCGCTTCTTCCTATGTATTACGACCGTTTCCGCTACTTTGAAAAAGAACTTAGGTACAGAAAGCTGAGATAGCACCCTGTCTTCCTGCTGACCCGATGCCCTGCACTTTTTAAGCGGAAACACTACCTAAGCCTACCAATGCTTCCCGCAGACGACCCACATCGAGACCTTGGGGCTCGCTAACACAGAACATGGAAAAACACATTGAGAGGGACTTCGTTTGCGTGGCTCTAGCGGCATAGGTCTCGATATGGTCGGTTCCTTCTCTGCCGCAGGTTCTAAACATCATCTATGATCTACATATAATGACTGGTGACCCTGGTGTCTTATATTACTGTAACTGGCTCACCCTCCCCCCCTCACTGCAAAATTTTAAACAGATTATATTCTGCTGCCTATGGTGTGTCGTCGCCTTAAAATCATTATTTTTGCAATTCCTCGCTCGCTTGAGAATACTCTTCTAGCAATGTTACAAATTCGAGGGTTTGACCGGAAGCCACTGACCAAATCACCGTTTATTTCTATGTCAGCATCTCATCCCCACTAATCTTCTAACCGCCTGTTCTCGTAGTATATACACTATAAAGTAGCACTGACTTCGTCATCAGTGATAGAGTCCATCTGCAGTTTTAATTGGTTAGCCATTGTGGGACGATTACATTTATTTCCATACATTGGAGTTGGGTTGTGATAATATTCATTAATTGTTCGCAATATTCTTAAATTTGTGCCAATTAACTTATTATTCTTGCCATCATGAGCATTTTCGTTTTATCTATCCGCGTGTCCCAATTATGGTGATCAAATTTGCCAATACAAGCGCCCAATGATAATAAAAATACAGCGCTCAATCCCAGGGGTGAAATAGAAATAAGCTTCCATCCCGTAAATAATCCCACCTGATGTGCTTAACGCTGCTCAACGGATCTTGTGATCGGCAGTTCAAAGTGTAATCCCACGAGGTCTCTAGAAGAAAACTGAAACACCATCTCAATGTATATAACAAGGATTGGTGTCCATTGGCAGTAGTACCCCTAATGGCAGGTTGGAGGAATATGACACAGAGAGATGCATCATATAAAAGTTAATATAAAATTACAAATTTAATTGTATTTAGAGACTCCGAAAACAAATATTTGCTATTAATTTGTCGTTTTTCGAATTTATTTTGGTTATTTCGATTGTATGTCTGCCAGTACAATTTAGACTCTGTGGTAGCTATTTGGGAATATTTTTAGTCTAGAAAAGCGCCATACAAAAGCCCTCTTGTTATAATTATTATTATATTCTGTTTTTTGTTTTTTTTTAATTATACATACTTCAAATCTAAAAGCAGCTAAATTTAAATCGAAAGAAATCCTTATTGTGTATTGTTGTTCTGTTTTGAAAGTGTTGTTTGACAATCATTAATTGTAAAGTACTGTTGTAAAACGAGACTCTTCACATCCTTTTTCGATGATGCGACTAAGGCTAAAGTGATAAATAGAGTGGAATCCCGCTACAAAAAAAAACAGAGCTCGTCATGAAAATAAATTTAATCCAAAATAAATGAAAGAAGAGCTATTCAGTCGCACAGTGCTTGGTAAACAGAATATCTTTTACTGATTCTTATGATATATATTTTATTCCATATCACTATGCTGTTATTTAATCACCTTCCTCATAAAAATATAATTTTTCTCAGGATATAAAATATGCTTCTTTCTGCCGTACCAGTGGAGAGGTCGATTTCAGGGATGGGTGCAAATATGGATGAACAGCAATTAATTGCTTAAAAAATTATGTTGTACTCACTGTAACGCTTTATGAGACTAAGAATAAAGGACACCACGTTTGGTAATTGGTACTAAGTTACATCGGTACCTAAGTAAGCGAAGAATTAGGTGCTGCAAACTTATTCCTGATAATACCAGGCTAAAGGATGAGCTAAAGATCTTCCTTGATCATTACAAAAAGTAGGGAGTTGCCATCGAGATCTTACTATTGCAACACATGGTACTCCTCTAATAACAGATAAGCATAAGGTGTGTCATTTTAATTGGCGATAAATATAGGTACTCTTCTGTGATGTTTCAGAACATTACAAAAAATCCCGGTGTAAATATTTCGAAAACAGATTTCAATTATGTCTATAATAACAAAAAATACCATTTTCTTTGGGGAAACTTCTCTCTAAAATTTTAAAACAGTTAAAAAGAAGCAATGTATTTAACAGCATACATATGTCTCTTCACTATAAGTAGGATGACTAAATTGCAGTAAAGTTTCTGAAAGGTTTGTTGACTACCTGAATGCAAACCGTTCTGTTAGAAACAGGCAAGCCTTAACATTGTTTACGAAGCTCATATTTCGGGACCTCAGGATCACAAAAGTGAAACATAGAAAGGATTTATATGCAAGATCGATATAGCCACCAAAGACCAAGAAACTAACTCTTACCTACTTTTTTTAGGATAAAACAGTGCGAAACAATGAAAACATAATATTAAATAGTATAGGCAAAATATGAAGTCAGAGTTTTCTAGAGGAGGGCGAGATTTTAAATAATTCGAATGCTTTTGTTTTTAATCAAATTGTACTTCCAAGGGATTGATTTTCAAATAAAATCAGTGTAGGTAAATAAATTTATATCGATCCCAAATTGCATAATTACCTAGCTTTAATGGAGTAATTTTTCCCTCCATTAACTAAGGGATTGAATCATCGTCAGGAAATAATAATATCACTAAACAAAACAGACTGAAAATAAAGAAAAAACAGTTTATGAATATAGGGGAACAGATACATGGATGAGTTAGTAAACAAAGGCCCCTAGAAACTTAGTGTCTGAAAGAGAATTGCGACATGAATCAGATGATTCATAGTGTTGTTTCAGGTTTCGGTGTTTGGACATGAACGTGAATCGAGTGACAACATCTTTTGGAAATACCAAATTTCCTCTACATTTATTCAATTGGTGAAAAGATCTTATCAGTTCGCTGCAGTCTGTGCATATGTCCAGAAGTTGGAAGTGTCTTTTTTTAACGATACAGTACGAAGCAAAGTTAGAGCAAGAGTCCTGCTTGAATTGACCTTACAACTCAATTTCTTCGCGACCCAATCATCAGTAATGTCAATAAATATATCGTTCACTTCCCCATTAAATAGTCATGCGTATTCAATTAGCTTTCAAGTAAATAATCCTCGAAAATTTATGAAAAATTCAATGGAATAAAACCCGTCCAGAATATTGAATCACCATTAGGCATTTTTTTTTTTAACTTTGCTAAACATGGAAAAGCTTTTAAGATTAATAAAAGGAAAATGTACGTTATCTGTACCGATCTACTGCACACGCCCATAACTGAATTTTGTTAAATTTACCTCGTGGAATGGCTATGTTCCCGATATTTATCTGCATTTGCATTCTGGTTGGGGCTTATTGAATGCAATTTCTCTCCTGTAATGTCTTACAAGGTATAAGAAATTTGAAGGTTCCGACCGGTCTACCACGTCTAATGTCCTTTGAAGAATGGCAATTAAAGAGTGTCCAAACTTTTTGGGGGGAAGTAAATAAACATGAAAGCTATTATTGTTTATAGTATTAGTCATAATAATATTATTCAGGTTATTTTTGTCAGTTGGTTCCTATCTTTTATCCTTCTACAACATGATTCCTACACATTTATTTTTCTGCCTTCGCCTATCAGTAACTGGATGAACGGTGCTGGTTCATAATATGCAGGCACAATTGCCAGGTCATATATGTCTGTATAGAATATTTATTATGACTAACAAGCCATGGCTTAGCACCCCCCCCCCCCTTTGGGGAGCTTGCGCTTCACTGCACTGGCTACAACCTGAGGGCTGTTAGCCTCCGGCCTCTTTGTCTTTGGCCTTTCAAGCCGCTTTGTTCAACCTCCTTTCATATTTTAATAATTTGTTTAAACACCCCCTTGATCTCCTAAAAAGAAAGAAAATACATAAATACAATAAAAATTAAATAATAATAATAATAATAATAATAATAATAACCGCAATAGTAATAATAATAACTGCAATAATAATAATAATAATAATAATAATAAAATCTAGAAAGGACATCCAAACCAAGAGAATTTTTTTCTATAGAAAATCCTCTTAGAAAAATAAAGAGTTGGATTAGTAACTAATAATTCGCATACACCAATAAAAATATCTTTTAAAATATAACAGAAAATGTGGAGGCTGCTAAAGTGGGTGGGGGTGGGGGGCATCAAGCAGATGAAGTTATATAGTTTAGAGCAGGATGCCTTGCTGTTTGTATAGATTGCTCGTCTAGATTGAGGGTTGTATGGATTGTGGTGGCCTTGAATCGGGTGTTAAGGTTGAAGGTGCGTGGTTGTTGTAGACCAGGATCGAAACCCCATCATTGTTTGAAAATTTTTCCAGTCATTCTTTTTTTATGTATGGATTACCTTATGTGTGTTATCACGGGAGGCAATCCATACAATCCATTACAAAGAGCTAATGTCCTCCTTCTGGCGTCAACTTGTTTGGTTGAATCCTCATGCGCTCATTCGCAAACTCTCTCTTTCGAACATGTATGGTTATGTATAGTGAATCCCAACAAACCAATAGAGTTCTGTATTCCTTCTCCCGTGTTTACCGACTCCTCAAAAGGGTACAACGATTTGGCAAGAAAAGGAAACTTGTATCAATAACGTCCATTAATTCTTGTCCGGAAGTTAACCGTAACCAAGTTTTTTTTCCCCTTGACTCTTCCTCGACATTCATAATCTAAATCTGCTACGAGCCACCAATTATTACGGTCAATGGGGGTTTGAAATGGAGATGAAACCATTACACGGGGTAGCACTCAGGTAAGGTTGAGAATTTGGTCTGGTGGAGAGCCGATTTGGAGAATATAGTTAGCTCCCATGATCTAAAATAGTCTCTATCTTCTTTTCCACATTCAATTAATCTTTCTTCCACCCTTGCTTACGATACTGGCTTCAATAACTTCTCTTTTATCCGTATTGCCCCGCCGCTATAATATTATGACCCGCCTACCCTGATTAAGTGAATTAGGAAATAGATATGGGTCTGGATTTCTATGTGACCCCACTGGGGTGTTGGGAATCGCTGCTCACAGTTAAAAGGTCAGCTGTAGAATTCTGGCTTGAGGGGTAAACCCAGACGATTCCTTCAGATAAAAAAAAATAGCTCTGTACGAGAGGGGCCTACTTCAATAAGTGGAAGGGGATCAAAGTTCAGGGGCAGTGGTCGGTAAATTTATCATCAATCTTGGATGTCTTCCTCCCAAAAGGCCCCGACCAACCCTCCAAAATTGTTCTCAAAACTATTAAAAGGATCTTATTGATCACAAGATATGTTAGTATGTGCGTCATAGCAAGCAGAGCGTGTCAACATCGCTCTTTGTCACTCGGTATATGAATCAATAGACCTTAAAAAGGCAAAGGAAGAATACATCGAAGATGTAAATGTGTTATGAAAAAATCTTGAGGATAAAAGATACTCTATTACACTGCCCTTCAAGGATGCAAAAAAAAGGGCCAAAGCCTATCAAATTCATCCTATCAGCAACGTGTAAAAGAAAGAGCAGCGATCAACTTATTTGCGACCAACCCCCAGGAAAGTAAGTTCATTTGTTTACTGAGAGTAGCTAACAAGTACCAAATACGAATATATATATATATATATATATATATATATATATATATATATATATATATATATATATATATATATATATATATATATATATAAATATATATATATATATATATATAGAGAGAGAGAGAGAGAGAGAGAGAGAGAAAGAGAGAGAGAGAGAGTAACAAGGAGTAACAAGGAAAGTGAGTACCCTAGGAGACCTTACGGTCCATTCAAAGAGGGTACCTTTGGACTAGCAATCAAGCGGACACATGTGAGAGAGAGAAAGAGAGAGGGGGAGAGGGAGGGAGGGAGGGAGATAGATAGAGAGAGAGAGAGCATTGTGGCCCATAAAATAATTTGTTTAAACATTGATTCACAAATGAGACCTCTTCAATAACCCTACTAAATACGCCTCTCTTCATATTCAAGCTTGTAAAATCGTCATTCAGACTTCACTGAGTAGGAAAGTAGGAATAACGGAGTAATAGAAGATGAATTCAACATATCAAGGTTACCTTTACCAAAGCTAAAAAGAGCACTTAAGTTTCAGGTTTGAGAAACCCCCACCGTGAGAAAATTACTTCAATATATTTAAGCCACTTTCGATTTGCCAAAAGTATTGGATCTATTGGCTTACAGTCCAGGACAAGTACATAAACAGCAAAATAAAACCAAAACTCTCCCAAAACAATGGAATCGGAGTCTAAGTAAACATTTTTACAGAAAATAAGTTTGGTTCAAGAAGGAAAATTAGTATTAATGATGACAATTACCTTGTACATTCTAAAACTTCAAAAGGGCTTAAATGTGTCTCGCAAAAAATATGAAATATTTATCTAGTCGTAACTACAAATCTAAATGACGAAAAGTATACGGGGAGATCTGCCACCTGCCAAGATTAATTAAAATATTCCTTTATATCATTTTAAAAACGATGGTTCCCTTCTATCTACAAGGATGAGCGTTGCATAGGCCTTCACTTCTTCAAAGAAGTGAGATGTTATAGGAAACTAGGCTTCGTCCTTAGGGAATACTTTATAGCATATTATAGATAGCCTTTATTAAAAGAAAATATTCTTCCCTGACAGGAACTTAACTCGAGACAACCACTTTCCGGTCGAATGCTTTAAATACTACCTAACCAGCGACTTCTTGCGAAGGCAAATTTATCCTTACCTGAAAAAACCTAGTACCTCTCTATGACAGTCGATACTTTCACGAACTTTCGTACCATTTAGATTAGGAAACGGATCAAACCATGTTGCAATTCAAAAGAAGCAACAACGCGCAACGCGACAGGTAGTGGACAATTGCCGCAAATCACTGCGCTATTCTGATTTCTTCAACATCCATCTTTATCTCGTCATTTCCCATATTATAATGGATTTCTAAGTAAATATGGGTAAATTTGCCGCAATTCTAGTCAATCCTTGAGGTTTGTTAGATAAGGCGAGGAGAGAATCGCGAACGCCTCGGGCAGTCGTCTTCTGTCTTCTGACCCTCAATGGGTTATTGGTCCGCTTCCATGGCAACCGTGAGGGAGTAAATTTTGTAAGGTGCGTGGGCGAGTAGAAGAGATACGAGTCGTGGAATGTGTGGGTCCGTAGAGGAGCGAGTAGGAAATAGACGTAGAGACAAGAGGTAGGATCACTTCAAGAGCTAAATAGGTAGAAGCACTCGACGACTTAAATCAGTAGGAGCACTTGAAGACAGAAACTGGTAGGAACTCTAGAAAACTTACAGAGGTAGGAACACTCGAAGGCCTAAAGAGGTAGGAACACTTGAAGAGCGAAAGAGTTAAGAGCAATCCAAGGAATGTTCTTGACTCTTTCAATCGCTACATTTAGTCTTGTCATGATTTACGCTGAATTTCGTTCAGAGAGGAACACTTTAATATATTTAATGAGGGATGTAGACTTTGTGATATATTTAGTTGTAAATAAATTAGATCTAACACTAATAAATTAAATTTAGTGATTTTTTTAACGTACTGAGGGTATTTCAAGCATTAGTCTCGAAACATTTTGGCATCGTGTTGTCTCCAAACAGTATTGCCAAATTTCCCCAATTTTGCCTTTTTCTAGCTTAGTTTTAAGGATATATATATATATATATATATATATATATATATATATATATATATATATATATATATATATATATATATATATATATATATATCTGTGTGTGTGTGTGTGTGTGTGTGTGTGTGTGTGTGGAAAACTCACAAAGTATCGCTTGAGTAAGCAATAAATGTAACAAAGCCCCACAGGGAAAATTAATACGAGGATTCCAAGTACTTTCGAACTTAATTTCGAGTTCTTTATCAAGTAATGATAAAGTACTCGAAATAAAGTTGGAAAGTACTTAGAATCCTCGTATTAATTTTCCCCGTGGGCTTTGTTGCATATATATATATATATATATATATATATATATATATATTGTCCATGACTATCACAAGAATAATTTCATTAACAATTAACTATTTAAAAAAAAAATGATCGTTATACTTAATTTTCCAATCTGTGAGGAAAAATATTACTTATCAACTCAGCTCAGTAAATGCCTTAGCGGCAGTTATGCAAGGCTATTCGAGGATTTATAAAAAAATATATATAAATTGTGACATGATTAATTGTAGCGACTGTACCTGCTAAGACAATACGAATGTACAAAGAGAACATTGATAATGAAAACATGAAAAGTATAAAAGAAGAAAAAAAACAATGGAACTTTAAAGGCTCTAGATAGGTAAGGGTGTGGCTCTTAATGTCCCAGGGGGGGGGTAAGGGGGGGGCAATACCTCTGCTATATGTGAAACCTGCAGTAGCGTGCTCTACCAACCCCAATATCGCCTGAGAATCTCTATCTTTTTCGTGCCTGCTTAGACCCAGCAACGGGTGAAAGAGGTTGTTAAACGGTCTAAAAAAAAAGCTGCTTCAAATGTCATGGGAAAGATTTTCTTCCTCACTAATTTAAAATTTTCTCGTCTTTTCCTTCGCATTTTCTTTGTTATCAAGTCATTTCTTTATGATGTCCAATAATAAGAATTTCACATTCACCCTTTCATTTACGGGTGTGATTTTGAAGGGTGTTTAAATTACTGCCACTCTTCAGGAAGAGTTGCGAACTTCATAAACTGGATGCGTACTCCCCCGATGTCTCCAGTCAAGCGTTTCAAAAGGCTCCTTAGCTCTTTATGCGATGAACCGAGGCGTTTTGCCTTGACTTTCGGCTCATGATTCTGTCACTCAGGGAAGAGGAGAAGTGACGGTGAAGAAGCAAACGAATAAAAGAGAATGGAAGAAAAAACAGAAGGGGAAGCAACGGTAAAGATGCAAGCGAGAGAAGAGAATAAATAGAAACCAAAAGAAGTAACATTAAAGAACCAAATGAAAGAAGAGAATAAATATAATCTAAATGGCGAATCAACGAAAAAGAAGCAAATTAAAGAATAAAGAGAAAAGAGGAGAAGCTATAGTAATGAAGCAAGAGAAAGAAGAGAATAAAGAGAATCCGATTGGAGACGCAACAAGAAACAATCAAATGAAAGAAAAGAAAACAAGAGGAGAAGCAACGGTAAATAAGCAAACGAAAAAAAGAGAATAAAGAAAAAAAAGAAGAAGAAACGGTAAAGAACTAAACGAAACAACCGACTAAAGAGGAACAAAAGGGAGAAGAAATGGGAAATGAGCTACTGAAAGAAGGAAATAAATATAAACTCTAGTGAAAAGAATAAAGATAAACTAAAAAGAAAAACAACGACAAAGAAGCAAACGAAATAAGAGAATAAATATAAACCAAAGGGAGAAGCAACGGTAAAAAGGCTAGCGGAAGAAAATAATAGGGAAAAAACAAGAGAAACAACGATAAAGAAACAAATGAAAGAAGAGAATAAAGAGAAAAAAGAAGCAATCCAGAAAATAGAAATAATAAAAAAGTGAAATTAGGGGAAAAAGTTAAATAAGTGAAAAAGAGAAATAAGAAGAAAATAATAAGATAATAAAGATAACCTAAAGGAAGAAGCAAATGAAAGAAGAAAATAAAGAGAAAAAAGAAGCAATCGAGAAAATAGAAATAATAAAAAAGTGAAATTAGTGAAAAAGGGAAATAAGTGAAAAAGAGAAATAAGAAGAAAATTGAAATAGTTAAATAAGTGGACAATAGTTATTAGCGAAATAATGAAAACAGTGAAAACGTTAAATTGGTGAAAAAGTGGAAAAGTGAAATAGGTGAAAAGTTAAATTGGCAAAAAAGGTAATATTAGTGAAAAAGTGAATTAATGAACAAGTGAAATAAGTGAAATCGTGCAATAAGTTAAAAAGTGAAATAAGTGAAAAGTGAAAACAAGTAAGTAGAAATAAATCGTTATCATCTCTTCTCCAATAAAGAGAGAAAGATCAATTTTTGTGTTCGAGTACAAGGGCGACATTTGCAATCATTTATAATAAATAGTTGTATGACATTGTATTCAAGTTTCTCACTATGGAGAGACTTTGAGATCACCCTGTATATGTAAATAAATTAACATATTGTGTAAAAAATGTTTGTTTATTTACATGTGTTTGTACCCCCCTTCCCCCCTTCAACACTAAAACAAAACAAGGCATTTCTCTTACCGAGGTTTTGAAGAACGGCGGACCGGTTTGGGGACAAAGACCTCATCTCCCTAATTCCCTTCCTTCTCCACCTCCTCCCGTATATGACCATTTATATGATATTTTATTAATAAAATGTCAAAACCAGAAACTGCAGTGTAATTAAAAAGGATATCCGGGACTTGTGCTACGCTGTGATATTCCTAATTCATTTGACCCTCATAGTGGGTTACACCGCGACTCCAACTTCCACCGCTTGAAAGACGTCCTCAAATGCCTTCTTGGAAGACCTCCTTAAAGATTAGGTTCTTCGCTTCGTCCAATTGTAAGATTCGCTTATAAACTTTCCACACGGAGGTTGACAACGACAAAGGAAGACCCCCAGATTTCTCTTCTGAATTCCCCTATTTCGGGGCGTACGGGGTTCCTCTGTCGATAAGATCTACCAAAGTATCAATCTTTATTCATTTGTAAAGTTGGAAATTGCCATTAAGGTCGCAGGTGACACGTATGATGCGGCCGCGGTACGGAGCGGTCGGAAAGGCCAGTCGAGACAAGAGACCAGCAACCTGCCTCCTCCTTCCCTGCGCGAGGACGCGTTGCCATAATTGAAAGAAAAACTCCCCCTCAAATACGCAATTAAAGATATCAAGGCGATTAACCTTCTAGCCTGAATTGCTACGTGCTCTAATCATGACTAGATTGTATACACAACCGAGGCGATTGGCAGAAATTATACACGGCGTAATTGAGGGTTCCCTTTGATTTCTGCCGGGCGCGATTGCGGGCATTCCGGCATCAGTGGTGGAGCGGGTATGTGTCATTTGGTGATAAACGGGCATACTCGGACATTGAAGGGTATAGTGTTTTTCTCGCTGTTCTTTAAACACAATCATTACCTAATTTAATGCTGAAGGCATTTCCAAAGGTCAAATGTTAGTTTTGTTGAACTACGAACTTTAGTATTTCATATATATATATATATATATATATATATATATATATATATATATATATATATATATATATATATATATATATATATATATATAAAGCTCACAAAGTGCACGTGAGTCAAAGTTATGCAGATACACCCACAAAGGAAAAGTGAAAAACGATTCTGAGCGCTTTCGTCTTTATTCTTAAAGATCTTTTAAGAATAAAGACGAGAGCGCTCAGAATCATTTTTCACTTTTCCTTTGTGGGTGTATCTGCATATATATATATATATATATATATATATATATATATATATATATATATATATATATATATATATATATATATATATATATATATATATATATATATATATATATATATATATATATTAAAGACGAAGTTGTATTTTGGCTTTCCTAATTTTATTTTAGAACGTTGCAACTAGCGAACGTCAATTCATTTTTATGTTCTTTTCCTTATAGAGGCATCTAGCTTTAGCATTGGTCCTGAGATTGCTATTCCTTGGGACCGTTTGTCTTTAAACCATTTCCAAAGGGCTTCATCCTGCTCTGATGTAACATTAGAATTTCTTTGAATATTTCGACTTGAAATAAATGAATGAATTTCGGAACTTTTCTTTTCGATACCAGTTATTGTAGACTTCCTAATGCAATATTTTTTTTATTATTTCCTTTGTTTTCATACCTTTGTTCAGACTATTCAAGATTACACGTTTTTTACTCATCTTCAGAGATGTTCTTTTTTTCTTTTCATATTTGAATTCATAGTAAGGGCGTTTTCTCTAACATTTGTAAATTTATTAACCGAATTACTTAGAAACCTGTAAAGAAAAAGATTCACATTAGTTGGTAATTGACGAAATTCATAACTATATATATATATATATATATATATATATATATATATATATATATATATATATATATATATATATATATATATATATACATATATATATATATATATATATATATATATATATATATATATATATATATATATATATATATATATATATATATATATATATATGGATATGAGAAACGCACAAAGGAGCGCGTGAGTAGAACAATAAATGCAAAATATCCCACTAATGGGATGTTTTGCATATATATATATATATATATATATATATATATATATATATATATATATATATATATATATATATATATATATATTAAGGTGGTCCAAAAATATATGCAAAAAATTGAAATTAATTGGAAATGTTTTCCACATGGCTAAAATTATGCTATAAGATGTTAAAAGATCTGATGCAAAATATTGACTAAATTGGTGAATATTTAGAGGTCGCTATGTGTCTCCATATTTTTAAATTTCAGTCAAAATATTGGAACTTTTTAATAGTAGGCATTTATTGGTTGTTATTTATATACTATCATATATTTGTCATTGATAATCATTCCTTATGAATTACAATAATTCGCAAAATAAAATCAAGATATTGCATTATCTGAAAAGTGGAATGACATTCACATACTCGGCGGAGGATGCAATAATAATTGTGGATTCAGCTTGTTGATTTCTGAGCCCATTTGTAAAGTGATGACGCAATAACGCCCCCTCGTTTCAAATGGTGATGCAATCGCACCATTTCCTATATAAGTCAGCGAGGATTGATTAATTGTTCATTTGTAGTTTGAAGTTCAACAGTTGACGTAATACAAGTAAATACAACTGCTGGTTTATGCAAGTATATATATATATATATATATATATAATTATTTAGGTAAGTAATATACTTTGTTTATTCAGCGCATAGATAATTTGCAGTTTTTTATCAATATCATAGTTACTTAAAGAATATTATAATTATATGTTAACACATTTTATATTCATATTTTAATTCACAATATATATATATATATATATATATATATATATATATATATATATATATATATATATATATTAATTAAGCATGACTGCCGTAATTTTTTACAAACAGAGGAGCTTATTTATTTATGTCAAATGAAACCTTATTCTTTCATGAATATTTAGATATTTTAGAGTATAAAAAAATATCTTCTAAGTATAACTAAATGGAGGGGAACCGTGAGCTCACTCAGTTACAATAAATTTTTATTTCTGTTTCAGATTATAGGTGGAAGTACTCGTTCATCTGCGGCAGTCTGGCTTTTAGGACATCCTACTAGTGAGCTTCCATATGCAAGACTACCAGCATGTGGTGATGTGCTTTCTGTTGTTCCGTACCACCATCAAGTGGAGTCAATGATTTTGACACAAAGTTACAACCTCGCTTTCAAAAAAGTCATAAAAGTATGGGAAAGAGCCCGAATTCTCACACAGCGAATAGACTCTTGCATTAGGAAACTCTCGAGGTTGTATGAAGAATACTTTTCTTTGAAAAAAACCGAAAAACCGAACTGTACTAATGTAGAATGAATGAGCGTAGTTTCGAATCTACTCTTTCAAAACCTTCTGACATAGCCTCAAAAACTGCTTTAAATGTGGTAAAAAATGAAGAAGACCGCCAATTTCTGTTGATCCAGAGAGAGAACATTTTCTCCTGCAGTATGTCGTGCCGTGATAAGATAACTTTAGCTGAGGAATCCCACAAAAGATATCGACATGAGAAGGCTTTACAATTCAAAGAAAAAGTATATATTTCTAAAAATCAAGCAGAGGCTGCTGCTCATGCAGATTTCGATTCATCATCATCTGAAGGAGAAAGTTTAATTGCGGCAGACAAATAGTTTTGTCCCCCTTCTTCAATTAGAAAAAAGAATCCACAATGTAGTCCTCCAAATTAAAAAAAATATCCTTACAACTTCAGGTGTGGCTGCTCTTCTTGAAGGTGCAAATATTACGGATAGAAAAGCAACAATGGTTGCTGGATCAATAGCACAGCTATGACACTTTTCAGGAGTTCTATATGACGTTCCAGAAAGCAAGTAAGAGAGGCAACATACAATGAAGACAGAGCTTCGTTGTCTGCTGCAGGACCAATCCTTCTTCACTGGGATGAAAAACTACTACCTGCTATTGATGGGCCAAATGAAACAGTAGAACGAATTACAATAATAGTTTCTAAAATGGAATGGAAAAACTTCTTAGTGTGCCAAAAATAACACGAGCAACAGGAGAAGAACAGGCTATGGCATGCATTTCATCAATTAATGACTGGAATCTTCGTGACGAAGTTCAAGGCCTTGTATTTGACACAACTGCATCAAATAAAGGCCTACAAAAAGGAGCCTGCACCATAATTGAGAAAGTATTAGGAAGGGAGGTTGTTTGGATTGCGTGGCATCATCATATTTTCGAAATTATGTTATCATATGCTTGCAATATTTTACTTGGGCCTACAAGTGGTCCAAAGAGGAATCTCTTTGAACGTTTTGAAGAACAATGGTCGTCACTTAAAAAGGATGAATTTTTAGAGTCGGATAGCAGTTTATTCGTCAATCCAGTAATGCATAATCTTCGAGGAGAGATGGTCCCATATTTTCAGGAAGCTTTGAAATCTCGTCAGTTGCGTGACGATTATGAAGAATTGCTGCGACTCAGTCTCATCTTTTTGGGGGGCATTGATAAGACAGAAGTTACATTAAGAGCCCCAGGAGTGACTCATCATGCACGCTGGATGGCTAAGGCTATATGTGTCCTGAAAATATACTTGTTTAAGCATCAACTGAAACTAACGGACGTGAAAAGGCCAATATTACAGAGTGATTTTTTTTTATTGCTTTGGTCTACTCGCGTTTTTGGAATGAAGCCAATTTTGGAATTAATGCTCCTTTAAATGATACTCTGCTTCTTAAAAATTTGAAAAAGTACCCAAATCAGACAATATCTAAAAAAGCAACCACAACCCTTCACAGACACCTTTGGTATCTTGGAGAACATCTTTTTGGTCTTGCATTTTTCGATCCTAGAATTAATGCTGAGACCAAACAGAAGATGGTCTTCAATCTCCAACGTAATGAAAACACCAAAGTTGTTCGCCGATTGAATCTTACAAAAAACTTCGAAGACTTGGACTTGCATGAACTGGTAACTCAAAAAACTAAGCTAATTTTCAGTCTTCTAATGAAAGATGAATGAAAATTTGCAGAGGATACATTCCTGAAGACTAACCCAAGTTCTTGGGAAGAGAATACGGGCTTTCAAGAATTTCAACGTCAAGCGATTAACTTAATGGTTGATAACGATCTAGTAGAAAGAGGTATTGCACTTATCAAATTGTATAATTCATCTCTAACAAAAGATGAAGAACAGAAACAGTTGCTTCTCAGACTTGTGGCAAAACATCACAAAAATCTTCCCTCATGCTCAAAAGGATCAAGGTTTAATCAGCAATTTTAGTTATAATTTGTGTCAAAAAGAAATCATTTGCCATTTAACTATTTTCTTTTTACTTTAATATAAATATTTTTAAAAAAATTTTCTTGCAACATCAAGATTTGTTTCAAATACACTAGTATTTGCAAAGACTGTTCATTTCTATCCCAAAAATTAATTACCAGCAGAATAATAAGTTAAGATCCATATAGCGACCAGTAAATATTGTTCGATTGTGATGAAATTAAGTATGTGACCTACTGTTCAATGTGGTAATACAATCAGGCATGTGGAGATAAAAAAACTAAAAGTTTTTTGGGGGAACACCCTAATATATATATATATATATATATATATATATATATATATATATATATATATATATATATATATATATATATATAATATATATATATATATATATATATATATATATATATATATATATATATATATATATATATATATATATATATATATATATATATATATATATATATATATATATATATATATATATATATACATTAGTGAAGTTGGGTAGCAGTCTTTCATGAATGCAAATTTTGTTGAAGACCATTGTGTATTTTGCCTTAATTAATTTCCTTTAGCAACTTTCTTTTCTTCTAACTATCTTTTTTATTCCATCTTGTAGATGTTGGATCACTTGTCCATTATTTATCTCTTTTTTTAAATGAATGTCTTTGGTAAAAAACAAACTAAATTGCTAAGCTTTGGTTTTTACCAAAGACATTCATTTAAAAAAAGAGATGAATAGAGGACAAGTGATCCACCATCTACAAGATAGAATAAAAAAGATAGTTAGAAGAAGAGAAAGTTGCCAAACGAAATTAATTAAGGCAAAATACACAATGGTCTTCAACAAATTTGCATATATATATATATATATATATATATATATATATATATATATATATATATATATATATATATATATATATATATATA
Source organism: Ceratothoa steindachneri (assembly GCA_963969495.1). Lineage (NCBI taxonomy): Eukaryota > Metazoa > Arthropoda > Malacostraca > Isopoda > Cymothoidae > Ceratothoa > Ceratothoa steindachneri. The sequence goes on along the minus strand of OZ018317.1, from coordinate 160,540,018 downwards.
TTCTAATAAACACTTCCCTGCTGGCTCTTAAAGAACATGAGATTCTTTCCTTTCCAAATGTATATAGCTAGGTGCAAGTCGTAAAACCTTATTTCTTCACCCCCACGCGCGGTTCTATCAGAAATATCCACTGCTCGAGTTTGCTATGAGTCTACTCCAACCATCGAGTGACTTATGACTTGCCATTTCGAAATAGATTCTCTCCTCTCACTCTCTTAAAGTATACAGTTGTAGAAGTTAGGATTTCTTCCCTGCATCTTTTGTCGTTTGTTCAGGCAATGTTTCCTGGCCACCATTTTATACATTTTTTACTACCTATATCACTCAGTCGTGTTTGTATTCTTATTCAAATATTACTTTTTGTACTTAGCGTGAGATCATTAACAAATTTGGGATAATCTGAAACTCGCTTACCTAACTTCCTTTACTCTATATTCTTATATTATGATTTATGACCTTACGACCTTCAAAACATTTAATAATTTCTGGGCTAACCTTGGGAGAGTTTTGACAATTATACCAATCGAAAGAGAATGTAAAACAACATAAGGGTTTCAAATTTCGTTAGAGTCAGCCGAATAGTTATGTAGTTATTGTCGAATAATTATCCGGCTAAACTTGGGAAGACTTTGGCAATTATATCATTCGAAAGAAAATTTAAAACAACATAAAGGTTTCAAATTTCGTTATAATCGGCCGAAGAGTTAAAATGTTATTACTAAAAAATAGCAAAACGGGGACTGCCAGCCATAGTGAGAAATAGAGTCGCACGCGACTAAAAATTCAAGCTTTGTCAATTATAATCTTCAGTTAAAAGAAATATCAATCACGAACCAATCTAGTGCGAGATTAAAATAGAACTCAAATACGAAAAAAATCCGAACCCGCGTGAAGATGAACGTCATAGAGAGCGAAGACCGACGAAGGAAATTAATGCCTCTCAAAATCACACTAGGAAAGAAGTTTGACGGAACTGTATACAAATACTGTATAAATTCTGTAAAAAAAGTATAACAGTTTCGCTTCTGTTGTATTCTATAATTTTAATAGAATTCTATAACTTTAATAGGTCAGTTTACTTAAAAACTTTTGCATAAGGGAATTAAAATAAAACACAAAGATAGAAAAGAGAGAGATAGATAGAAGAATCAGGGGAATAAAATCACAGAAGAATTTAAGAATGAAAAAAGAAGTGAAGGATTTCTATGAAGAGTATTAAGACCACATAAGATGACAAACACTATATATCAACCTAACATAAGTGGAAGATATTCATTTTACGCGCATAAAATCAAAAGGAAAAAAAAAATAAAAGAGATTGTGTAACAATAGAGGAAGGCCGTTTGTCGGGTATTATAGACATTCTTTTAAAAAAAATAAAAGAAATCTAAAAGAATTAAAAAAAAGAAGAGCAATCAATTTCAGCAATATACGAAATACATCAAAAACTAGAGTCAACACAATAATCAAAAACTCGACTATAACCATTCACCAGAATTAGCTATAGGTTCTATGGTCATCTAGAGGCTGTTTAATGATTATTAGAGCCAACTAATTAGTGCTATTTGACCTTTCATGGGATATGAAATGGTCCTTGATTAAGTTAACCTTAATTCAATATTAAGAGTTCTACCCTAGAAAGAAAAGTTAATGAATACCAAAGGCATGGTTTAATGCCTCGTTTTTACTCATTTATAAAGGTGGGGCAATAAAAATTAATAAGGACGAACTTATCTTTTATAAGTGAATGCAAAATACTATTTATAACCAACATATAAACATAAACACTTTATTACAATCAGCACCAGATCAAGCAAGTTTTCGATGTAGTTAGAGTATACATATTTTTTACTGCTGTCTCTTCAATAGTTACGGTAATAGCCCATGCCTCCATAGGTTTTTGTGGAATATAAAAATACTCTAATGAAACTAACTTTAATTCTGTAAAAAAATACTTCAAAAATAAAGAGTTAATCTAACACACATTGAATTTTATCCCTCTCTGCCAGGGGTCTCCAAACTACGGACCGCGGGCCATATCCACCCCGTGAGGTCAGTTCATCCGGCCCGCCGCTGCACCGTGGATGCAGCAACTACAAAGCAAATATTGATGATAACTTAGAAGCTAAACGTCAGTTTCACAAATCTCACCAACCATTTTTGCTGCTTAGTTTGTGAGACTCGGATATTGACTCTTATTGCTAACGACGCGTTCTTTGATAACTTTTTGCTAAATAAATATGTTTGTTGTCTTTATTTTTTGTGCATTTTGTATTTTGTGTATTGGTAAATAAATATATTGGTTGTCTTTATTTTTTGTGTATTCACTACATTGTATTGAACAAAATGGGTATGCGGCCCGCGTACGTCATTCTCTCAGTTATCTGGCCTGCTGTGAAAAAAGTTTGGCGACCCCTGTTCTATGCAAAGACGAACTTATAAAAGAGTGAAGATTATCTATATTTTTACCTCTCAAAAGCGATTCTGGACATGTCGAAATAGTAACTCAAACATGAAGGGAATAAGGATTTTAGAAATATATTTGACCTTCTGTTTGTTGACAATATAAACTTATCGCTTTGAATTCAGAGGAATTGTGGTAAATAGGAACAGAAATATCCTAAGTAGATCTCAGAGATGGAATTAAAATGAATTTTTACATAATAATTAACAATAGCTTTACCGATCGTAAAGAGATTAGAATCTATAATAAAATTACAAGGAATCAGACTAAGGGTAAGGCAACTAGCAAAGAAGCAAAATTGGGGGGGGGGAGGGGCAAGAGGAATATTGAGCTACATCTTCCATAGCAATGTCTCAATGTTTTTAAGCTGCTTTAAAATACAGCAGCACAACAAGGACACTAAATCCAGAAAGTTTTGATAGAATTATTATTACTTTATAGCAAATAGAAAGTTACATATTTGAAATGATATTAGAGAAAGAAACTTTGATAAGAACGCTAAACATTGTTAAGATATTGCCTAGAAAAATGAAAGTATTAAAAGGGCAAAGTGGTGGTAATATATGAACAGAAAAATAAGAAAAGTTGCGGAAGGAATGCTTAAAGTATACCCCTTTTTTTGTCGCGTGCAATCGACTCTATTAGTTGATATGTCGGTTCATAGGTCGTCGGTCGGTCGGATCATAACCATTTATTTTTTAATGAGTTTTTTGGTAATAACATCGGAACTTTTCGGCTGACTCTTACAAAATTTGAAACCCTTATGTTGTTTTACATTCGCTTTCGAATGATATAATTACCAAGGTCCCCCAAGGTTTGTCCGGGAATTATTGAAAGGTTTGGAGGTCGTAAGGTCATAGGTCAGAATAAGAGAAAGTAGGCAACTTAGGTCTGTTGACCTTATTAAGCATGCTTACTGAATAACGACCTCGCATGCAACAACAAACCGTTCGATCCTTACGAAGTTGCCTGCAGACACGTAGCTAAGTTTGCGAGACTTTGCCGCCTTTATCATTGATGCTCACTTACCTGATGGGTGGCGAAAAACGAACTTTAAATAGCATTTGCCTAATATTGAAATAAGATTCTTCCTCTGTCTGTTTGTCTCTCGGTTGGGGTCTGTCTAGCAGACTGATTATACGTATATATTTTTTCTCTCTCTCGAGATTTGTGTGCTACTTAACGCCTAAAAGAACCTCCTGTTTATATTCCCTTTATCACAGTCCACCATTTGTTCTGAACAATCATTCGTTAAAGGAAGGAATTGAGTTGGGACCACCTCTTAGAAGACTAATGCCCAATCACCATTGCAAAATTGAGAGTCGGTTCGCGGTCATTATACCCGATGGAATTAAATAAGGAGTATTATTGCCCAACGACTCTCCTTAAGGATTGTGTTCAATCTTCATGTGTGGGTTCTTCTCTTCCCTCATCATTTTTCTCTTATTTCCGTCTCGTTTCTTGTGTATATCTTATAAAACGCTGTCGCTGGTGTAGAGTGAATTCATCTGTGCCTCCGATCTCAAATTGAATGACGAGTACTGCTTCGACCGCAAGACCATTGATGCATATAAACGAGGAGTTTAAGGATTAATTAGCAATTTCATTTTGATGTGTTTTTTTATTTTGGTCTAGTTGATGCGATTGCCTGAGCGAGTTGAAAGAGATCACACAGAGCGAAAGACATTTGATATTTGATTTACGTGAAACAGGGTGCGCCGATGGAAAGATAGGATGAGAGAACAAATCTTTCGGGAGAGGCAAAAACAGGAATTCACTATAATACGGACACTACCAACTTCATTGCCCTGGGACTGTATTTAACCACTTCAAACCCATAGAAATATAAAGGATCATGTCCATTTGTTCCTAATTTCCCATAATCTTATGGATTCGTACATTCGGGTTCTTCCAATTATATTAATGGAATTTAACCTGAAGCGAGTTTCTGTCCAGCACACTACAGTATATGTCAAAAACAAATCGTTCTTATAATTCTGTGGACTAAAATTGCGTTAACTAGAGTGACACGTTACAAAGCTACAATCTTCTCTATTCATTTCTTTATCAATCATTCATTGTTTTCTTGTTAGCGATGAAATCGAAGCCCTTTACCCCACGAAATCATCAATGCCATTCAAACGTCGAATAATATTTCGGGCAGATCAATCAATTTTAAAACAGAGCTGCTGCTTGTAGACACTGGTTCGCACCGTCATTAACATGAAGCTAAACAGTGTGAGGAAGAAGGCGATTCATTCGAGAGTGAAGTGATATTGAGAGTAAATTGTAAGTGAGAGAAATTGGAACTCAGTGGTTAGTCATTTTAAAAAGTGGGAATCAACGGTTTGGAGAATTCAAAGGGTCTTTATATCGAGAAAGAAATTCCCAAGAATGAGCGAGTATTGTCATATGTGTGAAAGATGTAGAGGAGACATGAGTAATCTTGAGTAGAGTTGATTTTATAGGAAGCATTACAGATCATGGAATCAAAAATAAAAGGTTGTTTAATATCAACGACATTTTTATATAAGCTCACTAATCACTTAAGACGGTACTTAGTGGTACTGATACTAGTTATCGAAAAATCAATGGTAGTGGTAATGTGGTAATGCGAATTAAAGTAATTTTTATAAACACCAAAAGTATTTAACAACTCTCAGATCAAGCAAAAGATGGAGGTTTGGAAGTAGTAAAGACACAGCAGACATCTAATTATCCATACAAGTGGAAAATCACCGAATAAAATCTCCATAATGGCAAGGTATGTGAATTCTCCTCATGGCTACCTTATGCATAAATATATATGTGGAGAAGCAGAGGCTGTTACTCTTATGTAGTAACGGAATGGAATTCCATCGATACAAATAATCTAGAACTAAATACCAATATTTTTGTAGTCTACATACTAAATGAGACTAGAAGTTAAGTTCAAGGGGAAATAATGTTGCTTTCATAGTCAAAATCTAAGAACTTTTGTCCCTCACCTTGAACGAACAAAGAACTTTTGCAGTTTAAATAACACACAGCTCCATGTTGATAAAAATAAAACGAGCGCAAAACTGAAAGAGGAAAAATGAAAAAACAAAAAAATCTTATCTTTTCTATCTCTTCTAATTCATGCTTCGTGCCAGGATAGATGAATCTATGCGTGTGTACGGATGTGTATGAGAGAGAGAAAATTCTTAGTACCCAAAGATAACGTTGGTGGTCCAAGACGGAGATGAATCTGGCGATACGGTCAGCATATAATAGTCTCCTTTTAAATTTGGCAGCGAATCAACTTGGACAGAGATAATAAATATAATTTCCATCCTCTCTGCAAATGAGTCTATCAGTAGGACAGGAACCGAAATTCCCGTCTCCCAGGGATCTTTCCAAAGCTCCTCCCAAATGGTATCCGGCCCACCTAAAGTCTAAAATGAGGTGAAAAATTAGGACAGTGAGAATCGATATATGGGATGTCAAAATTTCATGGCTCGGAGGTAAAGAAAGAATTATCAAGATTTGCTTCTTGAGATACCCTCCTTTACCAAATGCCCTCCCATGTAAGCCGGTTCCTTGACCCAAGCCCCTTAATGTATGGAATGAGGAGGAAAAATAAGGTAGTAAAAGAACAAAAGAGAATAAGAAGGGAGGGGGGGGGGGTAATTGAAGCTAACATAAAAATATTCTGGCTTTCTGCCACACGCCACTGTGACAGCCATTGATCGCATTGGATAAAGTCTGGACTTTACAAATGGGGAGATTTTTTCCTCATCGGGTCTCGAACCTGTATTGGTCACGCCTTTATAAAGACCAGGATCTCAGTACAGAAAATGTTTCTTTCACATAATCCAGGCAATCAGACCATGTGGAGTTTCAAAATCAGTGCAAGTGAATGTGTGGGTGTGGTTTCGCTAAACACCTTGATAAGATCTCAGGTTGTAAATGATTCATCCATCAACACTTGTATTCAACAATATATTCATTTTCATCGCCATCATTATTAACCGCTTTCATAGGTGTGGTTGGCGCTCATCAATTCTAACCGCATGATTGAACAACACCTACAACAGCTCCACCCGTTATCGCAGGAACAAAACTTGCCAGGGCAACGCCCATATCCGGGTTTAGCTGCCTTTTGCGATAGACGCCGGAAGACGATATCAGTATTGTTTATAATGTTTTTTTGATTTATGCCTTTTTCCGACATTCTCTCCCTCTACTTTGACCAGTATCAATAATAATATTAGTTTTTAATCTCCATTTTTAATCTTAATATTATAAATCGATCGTGAGTGGAAGCGTCCCATTACCGGTCAAACTCAATGCAACGCAATGCTAATTCAATTCAGTCTTTATAATGTCTTCCGTGTGATGAGTGTGAACGATTTAGGATCCTCACATTAATACGCTTCATACCTTTTAATCCTACAACCTAGATAAAGCCTCGCTAATCCTAAGTAATCCGTAAACTTCATTTATTTCTATACAACTCTACCCCGAGGGGGGTTTTTTCCCTCCGTGTTCGCTTTAACTTTGTGTATATCTTCTGTGTGATTAAATTCTATCTATCGATGTCTACTTCAATAAACAATTCAAGCAAAGGGTTTTCATCCGTAATCTTAAGAAGGGCAGTCACGCATCAAGAAGGGCAGCCACATATCAAGAGCAGCAACCACACATCCCGTCGGTAGGCACTTCAATGCTCTCAAATGAACTCTTAACAAATGAGCTTCGTTAATTATCGATCGACGTTGATGGTACCCTTAATTACCTCGAGGTTTCGCCCTTGTGAGTTCATTGTCCCTTAAGTTAGAAATTAGAAGAGTACCGGAATCACTAGATAGCTAACACCTGATGGTTGTTAATTCCTCCCGATTTCTAATCAGTATCGGTGTAGTTGTTCAAAAGGTCTCCCATTCTTTACCATCCCGAGAGGATGATTTTACAATTCTCTCTCTATCTCTCTCTTTCTCTCTCTCTCTCTCTCTCTCTCTCTCTCTATATATATATATATATATATATATATATATATATATATATATATATATATATAGGATAAACTACATACTGAAACTAGTCTCGTAAACTAAAATTTTGACTCCTATACAGTGGTTTCGCTATCATATACCATAACTCGCCATTGAGTTATTTTACTTATATATATATATATATATATATATATATATATATATATATATATATATATATATATATATAAAGAGAGAGAGAGAGGAGGAAGGAGAGAGAAAGAGAGAAGAGAGGGTGAGAATGAGTGCGTGGTGTGTGAGATAGACTGTCAGAGTTTGAAAGAGAGATAATTTGAGAGAGAGAGAGAGAGAGACACACACACACACACACACAGGGAGAGGACAGATACAGACATAGAAAGAAATAGACAAAGATAGAAAGAGATAGAGAAAGAAAGAATGTAAAAGAGAAAATGGTTAGATCTTATTGATGGGTAGAAGCAAAAAGATAATTATTGGTCCCCTTCACATGAATTAAATGAATATTACAGCTCAAATTTCGGGCATTAGTAACCTTATAAAGGTACCTAGGTGGTCATAGAGATGAAATGATAAGCAGGCGTTCAATTTATGGACAAATGCAATATTGTAGAAAGATAAAAGTCGAACATCGATTTTCGGGCGAAATTAACCTCTATGGAAAAGGCGCTGAAGCCATTAATCGCTTAACATATCTTCTATTGATCAGCTAACAATGAAACCTCGACCAAAGTCAATTGTTATTGGTAATTTATAGCTTCATGTGGCCTGGTCAGAGATATCGCAAGGGAATAATTGCTTTAAACTCCCCTGTAATAAAGTTGGTAATCGCTTCAGTGGATTTCCTTTACAGACTCGGTAATAAGGATACAAAACTGAAGACGTCAATCACACGATTTCTTTGCCGATTAAATTTCCCATTTACTCCCCATTTTCGGAGTTTTACGCTTATTTTTTTTTTTTTTTTCATTTATTTTTAAAATTATTTTAATTGACGCAAAGGGGAGTTACTATGTAATAATTGATATTATCGAATTGATGTGATTAAAGGTAGAACAAGAGCCTCACTTTCTTTCTCATGGATTTAGTTGTCTAAAAAGATGGTCGGCTCGACAGACAAGGCTCTGTTTTTGAGACTCAAGCCACCCTGAAGGAAAGAAAAGAGTGACGGTGATCAGTTATTCCCAGGTGAATATGGAACCTCCCACACTACCAGGATGCAATCCTAGGGTGGGATCACCCCACTTGGATGTATCGTGCATGGGGTTAAGTTGCAATAGAACTTCCACAGAACTTGCACAGGGGAAGACCTTGAACTTATATATATATTCCATGTGAGGTTAAGTTGCAATAGAACGTCCACAGAACTTGCACAGGAAAAGAACTTACACCCAGAACTTGCACTTAGATCTATTCCACGTGAGGTTCAGTTGCATTAGAACTTCCACAAATCTTGCACAGGGCAGTGCTATAAAATACTTACAGCATGCAACAGCCTCCCTTCACTCTACCCTGGTCTCTCAGGACACCCTCACAGAAAGCGAAGCCCCACTCGATTGTGGCCACGTTGACAAGTCTTCCAGCATAAGCTCTAGCATCAATGGGGCTCTTCCATAATCTCCCAAGGGGTCGGAATGAGCAGAGATGCCATCTGCTCCCGGGGAACGATAAGCAACTAAAAAAGTGAAAATTAAGTACTAGTGGTAGGGTCCTGAAGAAACTGTCAAATCCCAGATGAAATCATATACTTAGAAAAAAAACAACCTCCAAAGATCATGAGAGTAGATAAACAAATGGGTAGATATGAAGAAAATAAAAAAGAGATAAGAAACAGTCGAAGCGTTTAACTTCATAGAAGGGCCATGAGAAATCATAATTCTAGACGTTTACTCCCGTGTTTTCAAAACCAATTTGGCCTCATAGGCTTAAGAAAGAAATGAGGAGGAGGGATGCAATTGAAAACTAACCACTTATTGTTTCAATAAATATCAAAGAGGTTTTTCCATACCAATATCCCAGACTATGTTGGCTACACATTTTGGAGGTAATTCGTATATATCTAAATAGAGGCAAATTGGCCTGTAGTTTTTAATTTCTTCTCTATCTCCTTTTTTAAACTAGTAAAACTGATGCCATTACAATTTTATCTTATTTTTGACATTTTCTAACCGAATGGTGAATAAACCTGCAATATTTTGTCTCTTAAGTTTTGATAACCTAAATTGTTACACAGTTTTCCGGTACTCTTCCATTTATCACATATCAATGCGCGGGAATTTTCGTACTTCTTTATTGGGTGGAGTTCTTCCTCTTCCTTATGTAGTGAGGGGTTATTTGGTGTTCTTTGTCCATTATAGTTATACAGTTGCTGATATAATCATTTAGCCATTTCAATATTCTTTTCTCTATGATTTTATTTCCCTATTCATCCATTAGTCCTGTCAATTTCGATAGTTTTCTTCTCCCTACATTGATTTCAACTATATATATATATATATATATATATATATATATATATATATATATATATATATATATATATATATATATATATATTTAGGTTAGTTTTTTAATATTCGCACCTTTGTCTAAGAAATTACTCATTCTTTGCTAGAAAATAAGATTATTTATTTATTCATGCTTGGAAGGGGTGGTAAAGAATAAACCATGAAAATAGTAATGGATCGATTTGCACTTTGATTTATGATTTCCTGGAGACACGGAATGATTTTCATTGTTTTTTTAAGTCTTTCTTTCTTCCACCGTATTGTCAATTATTTGGTAAATAATTAATCAGTGCACAAATGCCAGTTTGATTTTCATAAAAGAGGAGAAGCTAATGACAAAAGTTTGAATACTTACCTTTTGTACTGCCTAGCTGAGGCTTACTTTACCAACTGAGTCACTGAAATGAACTCAGCGTCGCCAGGATGTTTTTGTGCTTCATAAAATACTTCGATGTGAATCGTATTACCAAATTTTAATTCTCTTCTTTTCTCTGTATATTTGAAATAGCTTTAATTAATCTGAATATTACCAGTTTGAGCAAAAAGCGCCAGACTTGTCAGTTTTACAGCCTTTTTTACCTCCTATCCATGCATGCACATAGGGCGAAAAATTGTAAAATACATCTTTCTTCTAAAATGCGTGCATTTAAAATCTCATTAAGCGTAGAATATTGGAACAAACCTAGCATTACCTCTCATTCCAGCATACCTCCTTCACTCGAATTGATATTGAACCGGGTCTAAATGGCGCGAGGAGTTGCGAAAGGATAGACGCATTTATAAGGAATAATAATAGGTGATTGAGATATGTCCGTTAGAGAATACCTATCAAATGAAACTCCCCCTCGTCAAGCCTGGAGTGAAAAGGTCCAGGTGAAATTCATTCAAATTAAAACCTCGAAGCTTAGTCAGCCATATATATATATATATATATATATATATATATATATATATATATATATATATATATATATATATCTCACCAGAAATCTAGTTTAGTTTTGGATCGCGTTCCGAAAATCGCTTGGGGAGTTGTCGCATAAGTCACAAATTTAATCAAATATTCTCAGATTAATTTCACGTCATCGTGAGACTTTATCATCTTGAAAAGATAAGATTCAAACGAGAGAAATAGGAGTAAAAATCCGACATTACCGAGGCGCTTATTGACAATGGCAATTTTCCACCTGACAGCGAAGTTTTGTCAACTTCCCCTCGAAACGGACTAATCATAGGAATCAACCTGACACATAACATAGCCGTTATGCGACACATTCACCAAAAAAAAATTGGTTGACAGTTCTCCCTGATCCAATTCTATTAAACGTTTGTTGGAGTGGATGACAATATATCCACCGCTGTTGGATGATAGGCAGGCTCTGCCAGCCCCTTTCCCTTCAGCCCCCCCCCACCTCCTTCCCCTTTCGAGGAAAATATCTCACCGAGAATCAGGAGAAGGAAGGAAATGGTATGGTAGGCTGGCAGAGATACGAGGAGAAGCAGACAGAGAGACCAAGGAGGGGAGGCCGATCTCCGCAATGCATCGTTTTCTCCCCCTTTGCAATCATGAGATACTTCCCCCCATCTACTTCTCCTGACCCTTGAATACCCCTATTCCAGAACTCCCATCCTTCCCCAAATATATATAAAGAATGTTGGTTTCTTGGACCTCACTTAAATATTCACATACCCCAACTTTTCCAATTAGTGTAAAACTTCCCAAGCGTTGGATTCGCCCTTTTTTCGGTAAAGTAAAAAAAAATAAATTATCGCCCTCATGTTCGATCCCCTTGAGACCAACCATGGGAGAAGATACACCCCCCTCTCCCCCTCAAGTCTTTCCCAAACGTGTACCGCCAGACCGAATCTCTCAGTGCTCCGATTAGGGACGCCGGCGTGCTCGCAGGGTTTGGTGCGAAACTCAATAATAATGACACAAAACACTTATTTGGGTATAGGAAAAAATAGATCAGTGAAAAGGGAATCGATCTTGGTCCATTTTGGAAGGGAAGACGCAATAATTCGGACCGATGAAACTTTCAGATCTTCTACAAGATTTTCCCTAAATTTTCTCGGAAAGATTCCTTCATTGGTTGTCACTTTTTTATAAATATATGAGATTGCTTCGTTTGTTTTTTTTTACTTTACTTGTGAGAGCGGTTGGTTGCTATTCTCACTATTTGTATTGCAATGACCACGTCACTCCCAATCATTGTCACTTATGAACGTCAAGATGTCAAGCAAAGAAAACATAAACGAAGAAGAGAAAAAAAGAAGAAAATTCCGACACCAATAAGAGACCATGTTAACATCATAGGGGACCATGTTAAAATTATAAGTGACAATGCTAACAATATAAGGGCTAATATTAACAATATAAGGGATCATGTTAACATTATAAGGAACCGTGTTAACATTATAAAGGACCATGTTAACACTATAATGGACCATGCTAAAATTATAACGAACCATGTTAAAATTATAAGGGAAAATGTTAACAATATAATGGACAATGTTAACAATATAAGGGATAATGTTTACGATATAATGGACCATGTTAGCAGCATAAGGGACCATGTTAATAATATAAGATTCATGTTAGCATTATAAGGGACAATGTTAACAATATAAGGGACAATCTTAACACTATAAGGGACCATGCTAACTTTATAAGGGACCATGCTAACACTATAAGGGACCATGCTAACTTTATAAGAGACCAAGTTAAAACTATATGGGACAATGTTAAAAATCTAAGGAATAATGTTAACAATATAAGAGACCTTGTTAACAATATAAAGGGCTATGTTAACATTATTAGGAGTCATGTTAAAAATATAAGGGCCAATGTTAGCAATATAAGGGATAGTGTTAACAATATAAGGAATAATGTTAACGATATAAGGGACTAAGTTAGCAGTATAAGGGACCATGTTAACAATATAAGCCAGGTTAGAGTTATAAGGGATCATGTTAACACTATAAGGCACCATGTTAAAATTATAAGGAATTATTTAAAATTATAAGGGACAATGTTAACAATATAATGAACAATGATAACAATATAAGGGATAATGTTAACGATATAAGAGACCATGTGGGCAGTATAAGGGACCATGTTAACCATATAAGAGCCATGTTAGCATTATAAGCGACCATGTTAACAATACAAGGGACCATGTTAACATTATAAGTGACAATGTTAACAATATAAGGGACCATGTTAACAATATAAGGGACCATGTAACAATATAAGGGACCATGCTAACAATATAAAGGGCTTTGTTAAAATACAAATGAATATGTTACCATTATAACGTGCCATATTAATATTATAAGGAACAAGGTTAACAATATAAGGGATAATGTTAACAATAGAAGGAACCATGTTAGCAGTATAAGTGATCATGTTAACAATAGAAGGAACCATGTTAGCAGTATAAGTGATCATGTTAACAATATAAGATCCATGTTAGCATTATAAGCGACCATGTTAACAATATAAGGGACCATGTTAACATTATAAGTGACAATGTTAACAATATAAGGGACCATGTTAACAATATAAGGGACCATGTAACAATATAAGGGACCATGCTAACAATATAAAGGTCTATGTTAACATTATAAGGGATAATATTAACAATAAAAGAGACCAGCTTAACAATAAAAAGAGCTATGTTAAAATTATAAGGGATAATGTTAAAAACATAAGAGCTGGGTTAACATTATAAGGGGACCATGTTAACGATATAAGGGACCATGTTAACATTATAAGGGACCATGTTAACATTATAAGGCACCATTTTAACAATATAAGGGTTCATGTTAACAATATAAGAGCCCATGTTAACCGTATAAGATACAATGTTAACAATATAAAAGCTCATGTTAACAGTATGAGAGACCCGTTAATTTTGCTCCCGGTCTGCCGAGCCTCTTTCTCGCCTTGCGGCAACTCTCATCACATTCACTTTCGCAGTGAAATTCGCCACAACCCTGAAATCCACTAGTCGACTATCAGCGACTGAATCTTAAGATTTTCCTTATCAGCGACATGGTGCCGTCTGATTATTTCGCGTTCCGTCGCTTTTATTACCATTCTCAGTTTACCACTGAGAGAGTCATCTAAACTTATTCACACCAGGAACAAGAAGAAATAGGATTTTCCAATTTCCACCTCGTCCTCAATTTGGGCCATTCGGTACTTATATATTTGTATCTTTATATATCTTTCCCTGAAATCCTATCAACTGTTGTTCCATTTATATCCAGTTCATTACCAATTTGTTTTGTTATGGCTGAATTACATTATGTTGACGGTTATTTTATTATTTCATTAAAGTCTCAACTTTTACTCTGAGATTAACAGAGCAAAGGAGCTTTTATTTTTAACAAAGGGGTCCTAATGAGGTCATCTCCCGTGTAAAGTTTGTAAAGTGAGATCTGGAAAGAAAGTTGCAAATTAGATATATATATATATATATATATATATATATATATATATATATATATGTGTGTGTGTGTGTGTGTGTGTGTGTGTGTGTGTGTGTGTGTGTGTGGAGGGGAACAAAGCATGTATGGTATAAATAGAACGAAATAGAAGTGGTGAAAAATGTAGTGTAGGAGATTTGCAAAAGGAGGCAAAGAACCTGGTAATTAGACTCATCGCTGTAAAGAAAGCCGTTAAACTAGAGGAAGCTAAAATGTCTTGAAGATATTCACACATTACTTAGTGCTTGGGGCTAGGAAGGCACGCAAGTACCAGTGTTAGGGCAGGGAGTATTAATTCACTTCCCTTTACACGCTGTCAAGTTGGTTCAATAAAACCGATCCGGCTTCTTGAGTTCCTTTGTACAATTAATCGTTTCGCTACATTAATATAATAGTCGCATTTTTCGCAAAATTACACTTATATCTACCGTAGAGATAAAGAAGTTATAAATAAAGGAAAAAAGAAAGAAAGCTAACGGAAATGAACACGTACATTATCTAAATAATTCACGCGTAAGATATATGTGCATCTAGTGATCTAATTAATGCTTCATGTGTTCTACATATAGTCGTAAATATTAGCTCAAATATATCCATACGCGAGTTTGTTGTAAAGTTCATATTTAAACGCCCATATAATAGAACAGAGAGTCAGTGAACACCTTCAATCAATTAAACAAATAATTTAAAAATATGTATCGGTTCAAACAAAGAAACCCAATCAAGATTCAGCCATTTCTTTTCATTCTCTGTAATTCTGTAATTGCAGACCATCGTCAAAGCAAAATAAAAGATAGGAGGGGATTTCTAGGACTGCATAAAGGAACTTAGGGAATAACTTAGGAATAAATTAAGTTTCTATGAAAAAAGAGGTAAGAATTTTAAATTTGCAGAGAGCTACGAAAATTGATTGGAGTTTTATGCACGTAGATGTTCTGGCCGAAATTGATGGATGTTTTCGTAGTTAGCTAATTTAGATGTTCCGACTGAAATAATGTCGGATGTTGTGGTAGGTGGCTAATTTAGTGCTCCATGTAGATGGGAATGTCTGGAAGTATCTGAATCAGCCACGTTTATTAGCAATCCGGAGCGGAGTTTATATGTCTGATGTCAAGAAGAACGGCCTAAAAACAATGAACAATACAGTGCCTAACGACGTCTGACAATCGCCTTTGAATTCGAACTTAAGGTTAGGCTTTTGAATTGTGTATACTACTAGTTTATTACAAATAACGGGGGGTGGCTGCACCATTAAAGGGGGGTATTTGAAGCGAAGCCTACTGTTTCGAGATAATCTTCTTAGGTTTCAAATTCAAATGCAGTTGCCATACGCCGTTAGATGCTCTAATGTTCATTGTATCCAGTGTTCCGCCCCTTCTCATTAAGATGGAGTCATTAAATTTCCTTGAAGAGGGTGACTGTATATTCCAAGTTTACCCTTCCCTTTGAAGTTTTCGATGAATAAAATTTAGCAAAGAATTGAAATTCACAATTCCCTTACCTAATGGAGATACTTCTTAAAGATTTTAAATGGCGTATGATTGAGAGAACTAGGTGTGGCTGAAATGATTAGTATCCACCGCGCTAATCGTAATTTTCTCCTGGTTTGGTGAAAACTTATAACCCTAAAAAAGAAGAACAATGAAAAGAAGTTCGAGTTGGTGTAGTATCTTCTCCAAACGTTGGGAGTAATTTTCTCTACAAATATGGCTACGAAGATGACGTCCCTCATCCTGACGGACGTCCTTAATTCACTAATGGTGATTTCTGACTATCCCAACACAAGGTTACATTCTCAGGATCGCGCATAATGTCTTCAATCACTCATCCATTGCATATAAACTTCAAAATTATTTTTACGCATAGTTTTCTAGTTCTTCCTCTAGTCTGTCTGCCCTAAGTGTTTATGCCATTACATCTCTTTTTCGCACCTGTGTCGCTCTCTTAATAGAGAATCGAATATCCCCACAGTAGCGTCAACTCGCGGTCTGACCTGTTAATGGCGTAATTAGTGTAACCGTAGCATTTATTTAATCTCTTTTATCTGATCTGTATGGCTGAAATTAATCTGTGTGAAATTTGCTCTGAAATAATTATTCAACTGATTTTTAAATTCGTGTATTATTCTCATTAAATATGCATTTTTTTTTAAATAATCATAAAACCATGTAAAAATTTATTTAACCTCGTAAGAGGAATTCCATATCTTAATCGGCCAATTCGATCTCTGGTCAACTTAGAATTCAATAATTATATCAAGAACAGAGACAATGAAAGCGTAACAATGACATAGAAAGAAGGAATTCTTCTATTTCCAGCATTTTTTTTTCTTATTGGGAAAACTAAAGAAATAACGTAACATTAGATTAAGTATATCTTAAGAGAGCTCAAAAGTAATTTAGTTAGAACAGCTCTTGTTTTGTTTTTAAATTAAATGACTGGGCACCAAACATGAAGGGTAAACTCTATTGCATCAAGAGTTTGGGATTTTATGAAAAAACAAAGGAATATTTGAGATTAAAAAATAAATTAAATATTCAGTATACTGTTTGACCCTCATTTCGTCATTGTATCTTATCGAGTTTAAGTATATATTTTTATTGACTATTCCTCGAATTATTTAAGCCATTATATACACTCTAGAACACTTAGGGTTTTTATATATTTTAGATTTCCTCCTCTCTTGTTAGTTAATCTTATATTGCGTCTATGTATATATATATATATATATATATATATATATATATATATATATATATATATATATATATATATATATATATATATATATATATATATATCACAAAGGAAAATAGTACACATACTAAGTCCAAGCGCTTTCGTGTTTACATCATCAGGGGCAGAAGTACAATGAAATAAAGAAAAGTTAATAAACAGAGAAATATGACGTCATTCAAACGTACCGACGAACAAAAACAATCTTTTAGGGCAAAAACCAAATGACGATCAAATGAATAACTCACCCACAGAATTACAATATATAAATCAATTCACCAAATTCAGCGGGTGGGCTATTCATTTGTTCGACAGTTGGTTTTTTCCCTAAACGATTGTTTTTGTTCGTTGGTACGTTTGAATGACGTCATATTTCTCTGTTTATTAACTATTTCTTTATTTCATTGTACTTCTGCCCCTGATGATGTAAACACGAAAGCGCTTGGACTTAGTATGTGTATTATTTTCCTTCCTTTGGGATATTTCTAGCATCTTAGATCACGAGTTTTTTTGTTGATTATATATATATATATATATATATATATATATATATATATATATATATATATATATATATATATATATATATATATATATATATATATATATAATATAAAAATATGTGTGTGTGTGTGTATCTTGGCAGCACTTAAAATGTAAAATTATTTCGTGATTGGGGTTGAGCAATTATC
Organism: Ceratothoa steindachneri; assembly: GCA_963969495.1. Classification (NCBI taxonomy): domain Eukaryota; kingdom Metazoa; phylum Arthropoda; class Malacostraca; order Isopoda; family Cymothoidae; genus Ceratothoa; species Ceratothoa steindachneri. The sequence goes on along the minus strand of OZ018317.1, from coordinate 160,522,131 downwards.
GCGGAGTTTTAATGGAATGATAAAGGCGAGATAAAAAAGAAATACAGGGTGGGAAAAAAATGTTTGATTTGGAAATTGTAAGCATATATATATATATATATATATATATATATATATATATATATATATATATTAAAATAAACCTATTTTAGTATCTAGTTCTCACAATTATCGATCATGATATAAATACCGATATCTTAGTATTAGAAGTCTTTGAGAAAAAGCCCCGAACTGAACTAAGGTGTACGTATTTTTGTGTAGATTGTCTTTTATATATTCCGCTAGAGTCAATTTCCTTTTTCTTTCGCTCAGCTGGAGTAATAATATCTATCAAATGAGTATTTGCGAATGCGTGAAATTAGAGACCTATCAAAAAAACAACTTGGTACTTGTTTCCTTTGAAACTGATGAGAACTAATAATTAGAGACACAATTATAGTTTCGTTTGATAGCACCCTCCCTTCCCCTTTAGGCAACCCGTATGATAATGAATTTGAACGAGACGAAGTTCGATAATATTCAGTGATTCTTTTTCACCCTTTTAATTGTTTCCTTTTTGTTTCGAATGTCAAGTGTTTTCTCGCGCTTTGCTTTTGTACCCTTATTTTAATTGTTTCTTTTATTTCCGTCCTGAAATGAGGGCAAATTACCCAGATCGCAAACGACGCAAAGACTTCCATTGAGGTAAGTCACGGGTTGTTCGGTGATTTATGAAGAGAAAAAAAAATATGAACCCCTCTCAAGCGGTGAACAGGTTGCGAGAGTTGTCAACGTAGAGATTTAGTGATGAAGAAAAATAAAGAGAGGAAGCGATAAAACAAAAAAAAAGAGAAAAGTGGGCAAAACGAGGAAGCAATAGTCGAATCGTGATTGCAAAATTCCTCCATACGTCACTTTAACAGGTGACGAATTATATGCCTGCGGGAAACCTCAAATCCACAGCCATTCCCTCCTTAACACATAGATGAGTGATTACAACATAGTTCTCAAGATTTTAACACCAAATTAGAGCATCAGCTTTGATTAGAAACTTCTTTAGAATCAACACGTCCTAATGGACCTTTAATATCATGTCCATCACCTCAAATGTAAGGTTAACTATAAAATTCTATTATTTTTTGTCATCTTTAAAGTGAAACGTGGTTTTAATTGATACACATGTAGAAGAGTAGCAGCCGTACTAACGTTAAAAATAACATTATGCCTCTTCCGGGCTATTTAATAATTAAGATGGTTACCTGGTTCACCTTTTGATACAGTCTTTGCTGTAACTTAACTTCAGGGTTTTCGAGCTGTCCTTGAGTGGATTCAAGACTCTTTGCTGTAGGCCCGTATTTGTCTGCTTTTTTTTCTATTTACCTTCCTCTTTCCCTCTAAGTCTGTCTATTTTCTTTCTATTCTTTTTTCACCTAATCAAAATGGCCTCGATAGTTATGTCGTGTCTATTTATCACTTTTAAAAGAGGTCATTCAAAATATAAGCGTGAGAATTCGAAAGCCAATAAGATAGATGGAAAATACTTTGGGGAGATGCGATTTGAATGCTACTTTTTTGCCTCATTCTCTGGCCTAATACAGACTCGTCCTTTCCGCGTGACTCGGCAGTCTGTAAAGAAGGGAAGGCGCCCAACCTGTCTTTGTGCTCAAACTCTGATCGTCATTGACATAGTCATTGACCACCTAGATAACATGTGAAGGAAAAGGACCATCTACAATAAAATAAGTGAAGTGAAGGGAAGAGTATTAAGATGATTGGAGCTGCCAATGGACGAAAGATACAAATACTTCTAGGATTCCAAAACTAGAGGAATGCTTCAGTCAGCTTAAGTTCTTTCGTGGGTTGCCCCGTTGCGAACCTCATATATTCACTATTAAAGATATGGGTAAGAAATTGCGCTGCGAAGGGAAATTAGTGTCCGTAAAACAAATTTTAAAGATGAGCCATTCCTTCATCGCGAGGAAAGCGACTGAGCGCCGGAGGCAGGCCACCACTCGATCGAACCCAGAGACAAAATATTTGTAGTCGATGTATGACAAAGTGTGGAAAAAGAATCGATATAATTTTCTTCTTGGAATATAATCGTATTATCTTTTATTGACATCTTTTTTTCTTTCATTAATAATCCTAATTCCTTTTCGCTTCAAATCATGTATGCAGTTTTAACACTTATTAGCTTTGAGTGACAATATATACATATAGATGTACATGCATATGCATTGCGAATCGGTTTTAAAATGCATAAGTGAATCAAAATTATTCACCTCCCTGATCATTTACTTTATATTCAACTATAAATTATAGTGGTACTCAACTATTAGTCATTACTTCTAAGTGAGTAAATACATAACTTTGGACCTTGCTCTCCCTAACTTTTCAGCCAAAGAAGACAGAGAGATGAGAGAGGAGAAATAGTTCAAAGCTCTGGAGGAGGGTTTTATGAGGTTTCCTGTCGAAATTTTGTAAAAGGGTTAGGTGAGATCTCCACTCCTGTAGAAATTTCATCAGGTTCTCGTGAGGTCTTCAGTAGAAATCTCATAAGCAAGGGGAGGTTCTCTGATATCTCTTGTCAAAATATCATAAGAAAAGAGGTTTCTCTGAGATCTCATATAGGAATCTCCAAAGAAAAGAGTATGCCTTAAGGGTGCACAAGAATATTTGGGATCAGTAAAGCAAAATCTCTATTTCTTCTCATACAAACGCTTGGTTCACCTCTAACAGATTTACGATGCAATTATTAAAGGATTAATGCAAATAATCGATCCATTTAATTTTCTGCAGTACAATATCATTTAATTCTCCGAAATATATAAATATATATATATATATATATATATATATATATATATATATATATATATATAACTCACCATTCCTCAAATTACTGTAATTATACAATAAATGACTTCCAATTACAAGTAGTCGAAATTCTCTCTTAAGTGTCTGCAAGGCCAACATAGAAACGCTGCGTTTTCACTCGCTCGAAATCATCACCATGTAAACCTTTAATGAGATTGCATGTCTCATGTTAGATATGTTGCAGGAATTAGCTGCCTCTATAATATAATACTCATAAGTCTTCTTTTATTACACCTTGCGGGATAATTATGCAGGAGTTTGGTACATCATGCTTACTTTTGTACACATTGGTATCGTTTGTAACTCATGAGCATTATAGATTTAATTACCGTTATTTGGGTAATGAAAAACAAAGCAAATTGAATCGACGAATGTATATTTAAAGCAAAATAGGAGACTAAAAAAGACAGATATAGGAAAATAATAGGTAAATATAATAAAGACGAATTGATAAAGGGTAAGAGGATAAGAGGCATAATAGAAAGAATTCTCAATCCCGATTGTTTGGAGTTAGAAGTTAGACCTACTAATGGTGAGGCTAGAAATAAAGGCAAAACTGCTTGTAAACAGAGCGAGGTTGAAGGATTGTTCATTCAATCAAAACGTAGCGGGGTTGACGGATTGGTCGGTCAATCCAAGCAGAGCAGCATTGACGGATTAGTCAGTATGTCCAAGCAGATTAGAAGATTAGAACGATTGATCGGTCAATCCAAGAAGATAAGATAGATTGTTCGGTCAATCCAAGCAGAGCTGAGTAGAACGATTGGTCGGTCAATCTAAGAAGATAAGAAGGATTGTTCGGTCAATCCAAGCAGAGCTGAGTAGAACGATTGTTCAGTCAATCCAAGAGAATAAGAACGATTGGTCGGTCAATCCAAGCAGAGCTGAGTGGAAAGATTGGTCGTTAAATCTAAGAAGATAGGAAGGATTGTTCGGTTAATCCAAGCAGAGATGAGTAGAACGATTGTTAAGTCAATCCAAGAAGATAAGAACGATTGGTCGGTCAGTCCAAGCAGAGCTGAGTAGAAAGATTGGTACGTCAATCTAAGAAGATAGGAAGGATTGTTCGGTCAATCCAATCAGAGATGAGTTGAACGATTGTTCAGTCAATCCAAGAAGATATGAACGATTGGTTGATCAATCCAAGAAGATAAGAAATATTATTCGGTCAATCCAAGCAGAGCGGGGCTGACGGATCGGTATGCAACGGAGTCCTTTGGTCTCCGCCCGAACGCTTTCCAAAAATGGTCGAATTGGGGAAGGTGAAAAAAGGAGAGGTCAAGGATTCAGAGAGCGCGTAACTCTCCCCAACCGCAGCATCATTAATGCTGTTTCTCCTCTTAAAGTAAGAAACGAATACCAACGAGGGCATCTACTAAAGAACTTTGGCATGGGGGAGGGGGGAGGTCTTTAAAGAGAGTGGTGATGGTCGAAGTAAAAATGTGTGTAAAGGATACAGCCGCAGGACCTCAGACAGACATTGGGTTTTGGGGGCAGGAAGGGCACGCAATCCACTTTATACCAGTCACAGCAAGGCTGTCCATGAACCACATGACACCCTCTTTAAGGGGCGAGTGTGGGAGATAATAGCCGAGGAACCACGAGCGGGTGTTGGGGCCTAGAGGGCCCATTCTCATTTAGATCTCAGCTACAGCATGCTACACCTGACCTTCCCTCATCTGCTTCCCAGGAGGGAGGGGAATCTACATTGATCTCCCCTCGTGTGGTCCCAGGGATGGAGGTGAATCAACCTTGACCTCCTCTCGTGTGATCCCCAGGATGGAGGGGAATCGACGCTGACCTCCCCTCGTGTGGTCCCCATGGAGTGAGGGGAATCGGCATTGACCTCCACTCGTGTGCTGCCCATGATTTCACCTCGTGTGGTCCCCATGAGGGAGGGAAATCAACCTTTACCTCCCCTCGTGTGATCCCCAGGAAGGAGGGGAATCGGCCCTGACCTCCCATCATGTGCTGCCCAGGATGGAGGGGAATCGACCTTTACCTCCCCAATGTGCTGCCCAGGATGGAGGGGAATCAACCTTGATTTCCTCTTATGTGCTTCCCAGGAGGGAGGAGAATCGACCTTGACCTCCCCTCATGTGATCCCCAGGAGGGATAGGGAATCGGCCTTGACCTTCCATCGTGTGGTCGCCAGGGAGTGAGGTGAATCGACCTTGACCTCCCCTCATGTGCTGCCCAGGATGGAGGGTAATAGACCTTGACCTCCCCTCGTGTGGTCCCCAGAAGGAAGGGGAATTGACCTTAACCTCCCCTCGTGTGATCATCAGGAGGGAGGGGAATCGACCTTGACCTCCCTTCGTGTGATCCCCAGGAGGGAGGGGAATCCTTGTCTGGGGGTAGACGTCGGCATCTCGGAGCCTTGTTGCCCTTCGCCATCTCTTTACCGACGCGTTTTCGCCTCTTCTCTATTAAATGTTTTATTATATTACTAGTAGTACTGGTATTGTTATTATTACTATTATATTATTATTATCACTGTAATAATTATATTATTATTTACCGTACTATTGTTATTCTTATCATTATTATTATTATGCTATTATTAGTAGAGCAAGTATTGTTATTGTTATTATTATTATCATAATTATTATTTTTAGTAGTAGTACATAGGTAGTATTGTTATCATTGCTACTATTCAAATGATTATCGGTAGTAGCATTGTTATTGTTATTATTAATTTTGTATTATTATTTTATTATTATTAATTATTATTACTCGTTATTATCAATGTTATATGATTATTTTATATTTTATTATTATAAATTCTGCTCATTATTATTATTATTATCTAGTGGAGACTAGAAAATATAAGCCAAGATAGACAGCCCCACTAGAAATTTTGTGATGGTCGGTTCATAAAACAAAGCTGGCAGAGTACAAATGTGTTGCTAGATCTCGAATAATGTAGAGAGGAGACTACGTGGAGTACTGGGAGCCGAGAGAGCCCTTCTCTCAAACTCAAGGCATCGTGTCTGGAAATGTCCCCCTTCCCCATCCAGTGCCTCCTTTCTCTTACACTTTCTTGCCATAAATTAAATTAATCCACCGAGTTACAGCAACCAACCCCCATCGACTAAACTCGTCCGCACATGCGCGTCACCCTCCTCCGAAAGCGCCGCTGTTATTTCATCAATTTGTTTCATGAGGGACGAATTAACATTTTATGTCGACTCCCTCCGAGTTAAAGTACGTTCATCATTGCGTCTTCAAGCGGTTATGCGTGTGTACAACCCTTCTAGTGTGTGTGTGTGTGTGTGTGTGTGTGTACATAAACACAAATCGACTGGTGCCAAATAATATCCAGCGCATTCATAAAGAAAGCCAGATGTGGTTCGGTTTTCTCACGACACTCTCCAACCATCAAATGCTAAACTTTTTTTCCCGAAATTATAAACATATGGCTTCTATTCATCATTTTTGAAGGATTCATTTTTACATTCATTTTGATATTGTCGAAATTTATAAACAATAAGCGACTCACAAAAAAATGAGAAACAGGCAATTTAGTCTTATTTCTTTTTGGTTTATTTCATCGAGATATTTGTGAGGAAACGACTTGATCATAATTATATAAATACACACAGACGTACATTACTTAACAAACCGACATCAAATGTTTTTGTCAGTTTAGTTTGCGTGACACACATACATATGAGATAGAGATAGTCTTTATTGAAAGTATCAATAAACTTTTGTGCACTTGACATGAAAATTCGTTTAAATTTGTAAAATATATAATGATATTAAGGCAACAGATGTTAAACGTTTTTTTTTTTACTTTGCAGTCAAATAAAGTATTTTTGCCTTCTCGTTTCGGTTATGTTGCCTTATCCGTTCATCGCCGCATGCAACATCGTATCGTGTCAAATCTGTCTCGCCCAATTAATCCTCAATTCCGAGCCTCGATCCCCACGCTGATGTCCCTTAATTCTTATTGGTTTGCTTAGAAACGTCTAAAATTGAACTAAACATAAATATATACATTTAATGCCCTAAACGTTAATTAATATTTTCGTTAAAGAATATTTCTTTAGTTCAGCATCTTCTTTTTCCTCGCAGTTATTGGGGGCTTTAAAAAAAATGGTTGAGAATTGCAAATATCTAACGAAATGAAATACTGAAATTGAAAATTTAATTGAAATCTATCTGCAGTTGTTTACAAATTTTATTTCATTTTCTCCCCGATGTGTAGTTTATTGCGTATCTTTTGCTTTTAAAATATATAGGCGATGTTTTCATAGCCACATGAGGAATATAACACGCAAGCATCCACACGTAACGTGGTCTTTTTATACGAATAAAACTAAAACAAGTGAACAAGAGTGAATGTCACCCTATTACTTCATATTCTGCTTCCAAATTTCATATATTTGCCTGTCTCTTTCGAGCAAATATATCTCTTTACACGCTCGATATCCCTAGATAGGGATGATATTTTCGGTGTCGCACATTATTAACGGCTTTCATTAAATCAATTTTGTCAATAATATTACAAAATGGTTTATTTGAATTGCTGCGAAATGTACTGTTTGGAAGCGTGAGAGCGGATGGCATTGATAAATAACCGTTTTGATGATAGAAGCCGAATTGAAAGTGACCACGCATAGTGGCTACATCTTACACTCAGTGTAGCTAATAAAACGTGTAATTAATATTCGGTTATGTCGCTTGGGCTTGTGTATGTGCAGTGATTTGAGCCAGTGGGTGCCCTGCACTAAAGAACTGCCCCAAATATACTCCTACAATATCGACGAATTGTTTCCTTTCTTCGAGAACGGTTAAGAAAGGCAACGCCGTATGGCGCGTAATGGGCGCTCTAGACTGAAATCCGCTGCTCAGCCATACGGGCAGTAATAGAGAAGGGACAGATAGCGGGTAGCGATACAGGCCACGCCGGAGGAGGGAAGAGGGGAGAACCAGGGTTTGAAGAGAAGGGGGGGAGACAATTTCAAGGGAAAGTGTCTGTGTTGCGAGGGGAGGGGAAGAGAAGGGCGTGGGAGGAAAGGGTTAGAAAGAGGGAGGTTTGAATTACCGTTTTATGAGAGGCCTTATTTTTTACACTCTCACGCGCGTACACGCATATTTTTCTTTGTAGGAATATGTGGGAAACGTGTGAATGAAATTAAATTATATAGCAAAAATACAAATATTTACTGTAAGTGAGAGTATAACTCTAATAACATTGTTCTGTAAAGGCTAATATAGTATTCCTTTCATAAAAGATTACAATCTTGTTGTGTCTAAATTCTATACCCTACACTAATTCTCATCAATAGTCTCTATCTTAAATCTCTCGAGCTAATAAACCGGCACAAGCAGATGTTTTTTCCGTGTCTTCGGGCGGCATTATTTAATCTTGAAAGACGTTTTGCTTCTTTTTTACGAGATTCCTCCAAAACAAAACGCGGGAAGAACATATTTGGCGCCAAATGTTTTGTGTCGGTTTGCGGGCCTTGCCTTACGGATTGAATTTCACTTGGGAGAAGGATTTGGTTCCATTATCCTGTAAACTTGGTCTAATCGTCCTGTAAACAAACAATTGCTATATATGACCCTTCTCAAATGATATAAGCAGACCATATAACAGGAAACTCTCTCTGGATCAAGCTGAGTCTTAGAGTTTATTAGTTAATTGGTGGCTTTATATATTTTAACTTTAAAACTCATATCATTTTACACTCTTCATCCAATATCGAAAGAAAATAAAAGAAATAAATAAAAAAGGACATGATTAAACAATTAGGATAGACAACATGGCTTAAGCGACATCAAGTGTTGCTCTAACTGCTTAAGCGGCATGAAGAGTTACTCTAACATGACAAGGACTACTGGCAGAGGAGAGAGAAAGTTAGTATGGGATCTTTTACTTATGATCTCTGCCTACCAAACACATTCACTCTGCTAAGCTTTCGCCCAAATCATCAGCTCTTGCTTGGGCCCTTTTAGTTGTGCCAATAAATATAATTTGTCAACCAGTGCCAACGGATTAATGCCATAGTATAGAAACGACAAGGGTTTTTGAGATATGAGATACACAAACAAAACTATGCGTAGAATAAAAGTTTCGTTCTTCATAACTAAAGAAAAACCATAGATTTCTTTTGCATCCAGATTGCTAACAGAGGTTTTGATTCCACAGCTCTTGCTTGGGCCCTTTTAGTTGTGCCAATAAATATAATTTGTCAACCAGTGCCAACGGATTAATGCCATAGTATAGAAACGACAAGGGTTTTTGAGATATGAGATACACAAACAAAACTATGCGTAGAATAAAAGTTGCGTTCTTCATAACTAAGGAAAAACCATAGATTTCTTTTGCATCCAGATTGCTAACAGAGGTTTCGATTCCACAGCTGTCAGGTAGCAAATCCAGGTTTAGAAGCAGCGTTACGTTATGTGTTCCCATTACATAAGAGTTCGGTTGTTCTAGATCTGTTATAGAATTAACATGGTTCAGTTAATAGATCAGGCGAAATGTTATGCAAGGTATAGCTTTTCAACCATTGCTGATTTCAGGCAGATATTTTGAGTAAAATCTTTTACAAATTGAATTTTATTTGGAATATTCAAAAGTAGTTTGAGATTAAATAGATTTCTTTATTGTTTCCACAATACAAATTGAATCATTGTTTTAAGTGGTTTCAGGTGGGCAGTAAGATGTTAAGATGTCCTTGGAAGGGTTAAAACAAGGCCCGCTGACCAAAGACGCGTGCTCTCACTTATTCTGATTTATGACCTTACGACGTTTAAGACTTTCAATAATTTCTGGATTAACCTTTGGAGGACCTTGGCAATTATACCATTCGAAAGAGAATGTAAACAGACATAAAGGTTCCAAATCTCGTTAGAATCGGCTGAAGAGGTATGATGTTATTGGCAAATAATTCCCCTGCTAACCTTGGGTGGACTTTGGCATTATATCATTCGAAAGAGAATGTAAAAAGACATTAAGTTTTAAATTTGGTTAGAATTGGCTGAAGAGTTAGAATGTTATCACTAAACCCCAAAAATGCAAAACAGGGACCGACCGACCGACCTAGTGAGATATAGATTCGCACGCGACTAAAAGTAGAATATAGGTTAGATATAAAGGGGGAAGCAATATGTAAAAACATTATAAACAATGAAAGGCAATATGTTTAATTCTTGTTTTTAGATCGGGGATTTAAATTGATCCGATTAAAACCACATGTGGATTCCTTCTTGTCTTGTTTGATTAGTAAACCTGCAAAATTAGAGAAGTCTGAGCAAGATCCGGAGGTTGACTGGGAGCATGTTAGATTGGAGTAAAGGATGATCCATATTAAGGAATTTCAAACTGACGCCCTCTCACACATATCAAGATATATTTGTATTTATTTATAATACGTAAGCGAGAGGAAACTAACGAAACTAAGTCATATGGACTCGAGGGGTGATAAATGGAGGAGAGGATAACAAGAACAAGGCTAAGGCAAAAATCAGAACTACCGAAGACTACTAAATTCGTCAACGATTAATAAACCTTAAGCCTCATAGCAGCAAGTTCCCACAGGACGAAATAGCACTCAAAATTACGTCTTTCAACCCAGTTGTGACCGGCCCTCTATAGCAATGTCAGCAGCCTCGTCATCTGTTGAGGACTTTTAGCTCCTCGTCGCTTCTGGATAAGGTGGATTCTTCGTGTGAAGTTATCGCTTCGGAATCCTCCTCAACACACGATTCCGTAATTTTTAACATTGATAATAATATTAATCAGTTCTTTGCCCTCTTCAACATAAATGATTATATTTATTTAAAACTTTGCCCCTAAAAACTACACCATCAATAGACATTAAATTAAATGGCTACAAATTAAATATGCATACGTACATTCTTTGAAACCTCCTTCGCACGACAACGTGACTGACAGCTTTCCTTTTGTTAATCACCCTTTTATAATGCCATAATATTAATCTACTCAGGGTTACTATTTTAAATATATGTAAAACTTTGCATAAAACTACGTTAATTTTGAGCCGGCGATGTTTTCATTCAATTATAAGATTTTTTTTCTTGAGTTTGCGCTGGGTAAAAAAAAAATCGAATTTTATTTCGTCTTGAATATTTATTCTTTGTTTTGGGGTTGACATTTTAAAGATAAAATAAAATACCTCGATTAGAATGGGTTCTTTAAATAAGGAAAGCGAAATCATCAATAAAAGTTACTAAAGGATAAATATTGGTCTCATTATCAAACATATCTGTGAAGTTTTACAAATGAGAAACCACTTGTTAGCTATAATAACGAAATTCCATGCGAAGAAAGAACGTTACCCTTTTAAATCCCGTTTTCTATAAAGCACGAAAAAATTCAAATTTAAATATTTTCCCCTCGTTTCCTGATTTAACGAATAAAATTCTCCATACTGAGTTTCATTAATATTTTAGTAATTGTTTTAATGATTAAATCTCCAAGTTCTCTGATTAATTTTTTCTTTCCATTTAATATTTTCTCTTTCTTAAGTTCCCTTTTGTTTCTTTTTGTTGCCACACTAACATATTTAGGTGATTAATGTTTTGGGGTTATGGTAATCGCCTGTCATATTTAACGGTCCTTGTGTCTTTAGTACTTTTGAAGTCGATTCGTCATCATCTGTCGCATAAACTGGTCTTTGAGAAGTAACAGTTTGGGTTTTTTTTTTACAATAGCAGGTGAAAGGTGTTTTTTTTATTACATGATGCGCTATTACGTCATATGGGAGCTTTTTTAAAGGGGGCAGACCGTTCTAATTTAACCAATTATACCCTAGCTATATGAAATGGAGAGAAATAACAGCAACGGGAAACCGTTGGGGGATTTGCCTCTTGTGGAAATCCTCTATTGTGATTTATACGTTTATATTTTGCGTGCTAATTAGTTTAGGCGAGGTTAGGTTAAGTTTATTTAGGTAGTGAACCATTGCCAGCTATCATAACTTACTTAAAGCTTATTAACATTTTAACTGAAACACCTAAAAATCAAAATACTTGAAGAGGCCCATAAAAGCCAACTGATCAATAATTCGCGAACCCCAAATTATTCATGTCACTAGTAGTTAACCCAAAGTACAAATGGAAAGCAAATAGTTAAATATATGCGATGTTTATATTGATTAAACAATAATTAATGTTAAATGAAGTACCTTAAAACCGTACCCAATAATATTGCCATAATAAGACCTCCCCTCCCCCACAATGTTTTACCAATTAAACAACATCTTCCAAAGCTCTGGGGTAGGTTAGTGATTTTAACCTAACTTAACCAAACTGAAAGAGTTACCTGCAGTTCTTATTCCAATTTTCTAACTCAAGCAATTCATAACAATACGCCTTGATTTAAGTCTTAAGCTCCAGTTTTTATGGAGGTTGAGTTCTCAAAATGTATACAACTTTTTTTCGTACCATTTCAAGCAAATTAATATTTACGCTTTGGGGTATTTTGAACGGTTTATTATATAATCGCAAGTGGCAATGTGGCTACAAAGGAAGAACGATATCTGTAACCTGTTGCAACCAATTTTACCATGTCAAGAATAGCTAAACGGAAGATAATGGACAATTCTTGACATGGTGCGAAGAGTTTTTAAGTACATAATCCCATATACTCTAATTTTAGAGTAAAGTGAGAGAACAGTTTAACTTGATCGTTCACTTATTTCCTCCCTCTTATAATACAGTGGCAAAAAAGTTAGGTCAGTATAAACACAGTGTAAATCAAGATACGGCTGGAAAGAAATATTCAAATATAACTGGAGAAAGAAAATTAAAAGAATCGTTTGAAAAGTGAGTCGGAATTATTCAGAGAAGAGTCAGGAAATTTTATTATGAGGTTGCACCCTCCCCCTCCCCCCATACACACAGAAATTTATCGAGTTGACTCAGCGATCAGTGTCAAACCGAATTACACTATGGCGTTTGTCACTCTTCAATGTCACTTTTAGCCTCGTTACCATATTTCGAAAGGGCAATGATAACGAGGCCAAAAAGTGGCCTCGTGAAATTGCGAAAAATTTAGGGAGAAATAAATACTCCTGCAATTTGTAATCTTCGCTCGCAAATAAATGACACGTTGCCCTCGACGCTTCTTGGAGATTGTCACCTTCTTGAACGTGGCCATGTTCTTTGTGTTCGAGGTGAGACAAGAACTACTGCCTATTCATGCGGATGTATCATCGGTAGCTGAGGTCGCCATGACGATCTAGTTCGTCAAGTAGGTTTAATCGCGTCATCAACGACGCCCTGAACAAGTCGATGAGGTTTCTTAGTTGGTATTGGAAAGGCCGTAGGTGTTCACGTAGGGCTCTAGTCCCTGCCACACAGCTCACATGACGTGTCAAGTTAGAATGTTTACAATCGTGTGACACCTACAATTTGGCTTCATAGCTCTCCAAAATCGAATCCCAGGGTTACCAACTAGCAGCGCAACAATACCAATGACTCGAAGGTTATTATCATAAATGTGAACCAACTGATCCGGCCATGTAGACACTTCTGAGGAAGCCAAAGAGAGTTAAGGAGGATGTATGGGGGAGCTACAAGGAACTACAAGGAAAATAACGGTGATTTCGCAAGACTTTATCTAGTCTTGGCTTGAACTGGTCAACAGATTTATTGTTGACAACTTCCGTCGGAAGTGCGTTCCAACTACCGCAGATACTGTAAGTGAAAAATTTCCCATACAGATCACGGTGGTATCGCTTCAGTTCAAGTTTAAAGCCGTAATTTCTTGTTCTCCCCTCGCTGAGCTTGAAAATATCCCCGTAGTACAGTCTGTCGAAGCCTTGAATTATTTTGAAATACTTCGATAAGGTGACCACGTAGTCTCCGGGTCTCCAGCGAGAACATATCTAATTCCCTTAATCTATCTTCATAACTTGTATGTCTCATAGAGGGAATCCGTTTGGTTGCCCTGGTTTGCACGCGTTCCAATCTTGCGATGTCCTTTCGAAACAAGGGACTCCAAAATTGTACGGCATACTCCAGGTGCGGTCGGACAAGTGAGTTGTACAAACACAGTACAATCTCCTTGTTTTGATATCCAAACTGGCGCTTTATGTAGCCTAGCATCCTTTGAGCCCTTCTCTCCGCCTCAATGCACTGTTTCGAGAACTTGAGTTCACTAGTGATTGCTACACCCAAGTCGTTTAAGGGTCGGTGGATTCAAGAGCAGTATCCTTAAGGATATACTGAGATTGGGGGTTTCGGTGGCCGATATGCATCACTTTGCATTTGCTTACTTTAAAAGGCATTTTCCACCTGTCCGACGATTCCCTAATCTTCCGAAGATCTTCCTGCAGGCAAGCAGTATTTCCATCCTTTGCAACGTTCATACCAAGCTTGGTATCGTCGGCAAATTTGGAAATCTTGGCAACCATGTCACCGTCCATATCGTTGACGTAGATAATGAATAGTAGTGGTCCCAGGACAGAACCTTGAGGCAACCCGCTAGTAACTGGCACCCACTCAGAAGCCTGTCCATTCACCCCCACATATTGCCATCTGCCACTTAGCCAGTTCTCTATCCAACCGGCTACTTTTCCGTCTATGCCCAGCGCTCGCACTTTCCGGAGAAGGCTGTGGCGTGGTACCTTATCAAAGGCTTTCTGATAGTCTAAGTAGACCACATCCACCGCCTTGTCCAGATCGTGCTCATTGAAGACGAAGTAAAAGAATTCCATAAGGTTCGTCAGGCATGACCGTTGCCTTCGGAAGCCGTGCTGGGAACTCCTCAGTAGCAGGTTTAACCATAAATGCAACAACATTTTGTCGACCATCATGCTTCCCATGAGCTTACCGACTATCGAAGTCAGACTGATAGGTCGGACGTTCGACGGTTGGCTACGGTCTCCTTTCTTGAAGATAGGAGTCACCTCCGCTACACGTACGTATGTACGTAAATAAATTGTTCATTTTGGTTTTTTTTTTCGGAACATGTCTGCCAGCCAATTAGGCGTTCGAGGCTATCGGTAGGCTAAGGTTAGGTTAAGTTAGGTTAGGTTAGAAAGAGGCAAAGAATCAACGAAATTTTTTAAAAATTACTTATTTAGTGTAAAATAGGCCTCGAACGCCATAACCGAACCGTAGCTTAACCTTAACCTCAAGCTAGCCTCAAACGCCTCATTCGCTGCCAGTTCCGAAAAATACCCTATTTTTTTATTCGATATCTTTGTTTTGCCCTCAAATTATAATTTGCTATTACTTCATGCACCATGTCTACGAAAAGAAATGACAGAAAACTTTGAGTACAATGGAGAATTGTAATAAACTAGTGTTCTACCCTAGTACTGATATATTACCGAGTTTGCGGAAGTGTAAAGTCTACCATAACACGATGGTCTTCTTTGATCTTCTTGGATGAAGTAAAAACAATCTCACCCCTGTACACAATGGTAAAGACAATCCCGTCCTCCAAGTAGTACACTCTCGTAAATACCCCCTTCCAGTACGCACCCGGGAGACTCGTAAAGACAATACCTCCTCAAAATGAACTAGTACAAAGAATGAATCTAGAGGAAAGAAAATAGTAAAAAGAAAAAGAGCCAAAGGAAAAAAGTCACGGGATTTGATTTCTCCTGCTTTTGTATTATTTTTTAACCTAACGTTAATTGACCTAACTTAACTACACTTAACCTTAAATGTCTTGCTTCCTTACACCGATCAAGACACTAATTAGCGTAAATATCTTTTATTTTCACGTTTACGTAATGGCCTCCTATATTAATGTCGGCATGTAAAAGTCAATTAATAAAGATTTGTAAAGTTTTTTTATTACTTTATTTATTGTATTTAAATAAAATGTGACTCACTTTACTGACTTTTTATCTACACGCCCTAAAAATGTGACTTTCTTCTTGTGACCCTTTTTTCCATCACGAAAAGAGGCGCAGCTGACTAGAAGTTAAACGAATCGTATTTTGGGGATGGAGAAATTCATTCGAAAATGGAACTTAATAGAATAGATTTATTAAATTTATCAAATTAAATTAATTGAATTAAAAAAATACAAAGGATGAGGCAAGACTTTAAAACAATTTGGCTAGCAATTCTTTCGCAAAAATTATTGGAAATATTGTAGCAGTTTGAGACACATAAATAAATACCTGTAGGTAAAAAACGTTCGAAATTCTATCTCGAGTGCACAAATCAAATTAATTCATAGATAATTAACCTAACATAACCTAAGTTAACCCCTAACAAAACCTAACATCTAACCTAACCTAATCAAACCTGAGCCCCAAACCTCCCCTAACTTAATCTAACTCATAACATAACCTAACCCTTAACCTAACTTAAGTTAATCGTTAACCTGACCTTACCTCAAACTTTACCCTAACCTCACCTCTAACCTGACTCCTAACTTAACTAAACCGAACCTAACCTAACCTAACCTAACCAAATCTCTCTCAGTAGCCACTACTAAAGACAAAACCCATGCTAAAACGGCATATAAAGACAATCACTTCCTTTCAGGAGAAAGAGACTCTTTTGCTCTATTTTCATATTTTTCTTATCCTTTATCTCTATCGGATTGCTTGTCTATCCTTGCCTCTAGTCCTTCCTTGGATCACGGAATGAACTTCAATTCTAGCCATAATTCGAAATCTCCGTCTATCTCGATATCAGGATGAGATCATCTGATCCCTTGCGAACAAATTATATATATATATATATATATATATATATATATATATATATATATATATATATATATATATATATAAGATACCAGATTAAACCACAATATTTGAATCCGATTTATTTACAAAAAGAACTAGTTTCGGCTTTCGCCATTATCATCTGTATGAAGAAATGTAAGTTATGCGACTCCAGTATATAGATGCGAAAAATTAGACTAAACAAAATGAAAACAAAGGAAATAAAATGAAAGAGCTAAATATATTCGTGGTTCCGGGTGCAACCTTTAGTCTCCAGAACCACACATATATTTATATCTTTGATTTTAGTTCCTTTGTTTTCATTTTGTTTAGTCTATTTTTTCGCATCTATATACTGGAGTCGCATTGCTTACATTTCTTTATACAGATGATGATGACGAAAGCCGAATTAGTTCTGTTTGTAAATAAATCGGATTCAAATATTGTGGTTTATTATTTCTTACACCATATATGAATGGAGATTATGGTTATGTTAACCATATGAATGGAATATGAATGGAGATTAAATTATGTTAACCTAATCTCACTTAACCTAACCTAAACCGATATCTTGTTAAGGATGGCGAGTTTTAGATTAGGTTAAAAACGACAAAATCATCTAACAACTTTAAACCTTAACAAAAACATACTCATCAACACATCATACATTGCTTCTTTGTATACTAAATTATCTAAACTCAACCAACCTAACACTATATACAGAACCCAAAGTTTTTAATAAAAACCTTAAAAAAATAACAACCTTTATAAATTAAGAAACAGCAGACACCTCCGGAGAGAAAAGTTTGGGAGGAGGGGTTATTTTCAGGTGTAGATTTCGAGGTATAGTGCAGTTTGCCTTACTATATGGTATTGAAGCTCACCATCACTGCGTACAGTGCAGTTTCCCTCACTATATGATCTTGGAACCATTTTCTGAAGTTGTTACGAT
Organism: Ceratothoa steindachneri; assembly: GCA_963969495.1. NCBI lineage: Eukaryota > Metazoa > Arthropoda > Malacostraca > Isopoda > Cymothoidae > Ceratothoa > Ceratothoa steindachneri. Next base: position 160,504,647 of record OZ018317.1, on the reverse strand, counting down.
TGAACTTGTTAAAGAAAAATAAATAGAACTTGAGAAAAGAATAAAAATAAAGTATGTTCTCCTTTTGTTACGTTCTATTATTGAACATCCACAAAAAGGGAATTGGTGATTGTAGGCCACATACCTAACGAGTATAAAAAAAAACCCATTAACTGTTTTCCTTATTTTCTTTGACGAACTTTGCTACCTTCTTGTTCTACCTCACTTGCGCATTTGTTGTCATCTTCCTCTTTTTTTTCTCTCTCGCTCTCTTAGTATATATATGTTTGAAGTTATTGCGTGTACTATCACAAGCTCATTTATTTATAACTAAAATTTTAATCTGAAAATCCGCAGTTAATTCTTATTCCCCATAAATTAACGTCGAGATGGCGTCTGAACAGAAGAAAACCCCAATAAAGTATCGATGCGAATGAAGCTTTGGCAACGTACTCATTCCTGAAATCAAAAAGACATTTTTTTGTGGTTGGATTTATTGGTAGTAACCGGGTTTAAAAAGCCCTGTTCACTCTCTCTCTCTCTTTCTCTTTCTCTCTCTCTCTCATACACACATAATCACACATAGTAGAGTCCCCTTGAATCTTACGATCGGTCCACGAAAATTGGTTTTTAAGTTGGTACCAAATCGTATATGGTTGTGTCAACTACGTCTCTTTGCCTTTTTTGTGTGTGATTGCGTCGACGTCGGCGGTGCGTTTGGCTTTGTACCTTTTCATTTACATTAATATTGGCCAAATGGATTGATGAAGACACTAATTACCGCTATGAATCCTGCTAACCGGCTTTTGCTGTCAATTTAGCTTCTTGCAACCTACAATCTCCTCCTACTTCGGTTGTTGTTTTTTTTATACTTTAGTAAAATTATGGTAGTAAATTTACAAATTGATAAAAAGTTTGATTTCTTTCATTGTTGATTCATAACTAAATTAAAAGAAATGATGCGGTTTCCACTTTTGTGATCACATGAATTCTATGTTGTTTAACTCATCGTTCATCCGTTCGCATTCCCTTAGGGAAGGAGTTTCTCCAATTCTACTTCACTCATATCACACGCCAGACATCCATTATTTTTATAAAAGAGTTAATAGAAATAGATTCACTAAAAATATGACTCGAGATGATATCATATGATCTTTTCTATAACTTTTCAGTATGGTTAAACTAATTTTCTTTCGCCTGTAACATGTCGCCTTGTCATCTAGCGACCCTAAACAACGCAATTGGGTACCTGGTATTACCCAAATCAATTTATGATTTAATTGTATTACCTCGGAAGCCGTAATTAAAGGTTATAATAAAACAATTTCTTCGGAATGACAAATTGCCAAAATTTATACCTGTAATTATACAATTTAAGCTCTTAATAAATTTCAAATTCAGTTGGGAAGATCATATTTCCAAAGGGTTTTTTTTTCGCTTCTAGAATGAAAATGATCAATAAAAATGAGATTTTAATAAACAGAAATGTGGAGCTGTAATTCATCTTAAAGAGACCGAAGATGCTTCTGGATTACGCTCAGAGCTGACTTATTTGTCAGGTCTCTTAATCCTGGAATGTTCCTCCCTTTTCCCTGGACAAATCGTTATTTATGTCCAATCAACTTGGCTTATAAACGACGCGGCTTTCTTGTGGGATGGCATAATCACTTTTAGGTCTCGAGTTCATCTAAGGAAGTAGCCCGGCTAGAAGATTCTAGGCTGCTTGGAGCAATTTTTGCCGTCTCTTTAGACAGCGAATTTTAGGCATGTAGTTAAGTATCTTAGAGATGCGGAAAATGGCTTCAGGATGACGCTAAGATGAGGAATAGTTCTACTTAGCTTATACGCAAAATACTCGTACATTCCTCAGCTTTGATCGAATCAGAAATGAGGATAAAGATATAAGAACCAAATATTAATATATAGGCCTATGATGCCTTAATTCTGGTTTAATTTCAATGAGACTCTAAATTGTGTTTGAAAATTGCTTCCGATTGCTGTAGTAAATGATTTCCATGAAAGGGAGTAGCACTTTAGCAGTAACTACTCTAAAGCCGGAAATATTCTGAGAGATACGTAGGAAGCAAGTGAACACGTGAATAGATAAATAAGGGTAAAAAAATATGAAAGAGAAGGCAAACTTCTTTTTTTTCAAATCACTTCTTGGGAGTCAAACGAAAATGCCTCCGTGCATGAAACTGAAGGAATATTTGAGTGGTCTTCTACCACGAAGACGCCTTTTAAGCTTTCGATTATGAAGCGAAGCGTGCCCGTTGATGGAGGTTTGCGATTTACAACAAAGAAGTTATAAGTAGAAAAAAAAACAACCTTACGTCTCAAGATTTGGTCCAATTGGCTTGATATTACCCTTGAAATGCAAAGAGTTGGCATCATTTTCAAAGAAAGGCGGCGATAAGCAGCCTTTGTCCGCCTCCCAAACTACCTGCGCGCCGCCAAATCTCATATCGGTTAGTGAATTATCTCTGTCGCACGACGAAGCGAGTCGCTCGCGACTCAAGTTGACAAATACCAATTTTAGTCAGGTGAGTCTTTAACTGTAAGGGAAATTAACAACTTGTGAGGGTCCAGAATGATGTCTCAAAGGTTGGGAAGTAGTGTGGATACCTAACATAGCATACGTGAGTTTGAATCTAATTCATTGTTGAATATTTTAATCAAACTTCCTTAATCCCTAATAGATTAGATTATATAATAAAAGATCACTTTTATTTATCCATCAAATAACGCTTCAACAAATCCAAAATTTAAGTAATAATATTTTTAAGTGGAAAATAACAGTAACGTGGCAAAGTCGACTGCCCCAAAACATCTTTGGACAGCCTTTGTCCAGCAGTATAATTTGAATGCACTAAAGGAGAGGATATCCACGAAAGAAGGTAGTCCCCTAATGGCTTGTATCGGCGGATCCTCCGAGCAAGTGCGGAGAAGGCAAAGAAATCAAAGCGGAGAACGAGGCGGGGAAGTTCCTTAAACGCCTCAGGTTTGTTTATTTCCCTAAAATGGTCTTTCCGCAGTTCACTTTCGGGGTCGAATGGTAATTAATCCATAAATACACGGACGACGGAAGTCACTCGGAGCCCCCCCCAAACTACCCGAGAGAGTAATTGGCAATTAACGTGGAAAAAGAAAAGTCGTGATGAATCACCAATTACCGGAAGTTAGAAACATCGAGATTTATGCTGCTAATCCAGCGCTTCTCAAGATGAACTTATTACGTATAGATTGGGCTATAAATGGAGCCTTATAGACACGGCGATGGATACTCTGCGCAATCTTCTCCTCTCTTTTGATAATCAAATAGACATGGTGCTTAAAAAAAACCGGTTCCCTTACATTAAAACGTAAGAAATAGTAACAATTTTATCACTAAAAAGAGATAAAATATAAATTTGCGCGATGATTTCATTACAATCGTAGACATCAAAACCTGAACTTGTGGTTAGTATATTGTATCAAGCATCCTGGAGGACGCTCTTCAACAACACCAAGAGAGACTGTACCCAATAGACCAATCTCACAGCCACAAAAAGAACTGTACCAAAAGTGAAGGTTAAAAGACCCATTTGATACAGTTCGTTTTAGTGCTGTTAGGTTGCTCTTGTTTGGCGTGGAAGGGGCATGCTCCCAGGTCGTGCTCGATGCAGTGTGATGGTGACCAATCATTGTTATACTAACCGCATACCATCACTGTGTGCAGTGCACGTTACCTTACTAAACTTGAACTTACTTCACTTTTGAACATGAAAGGGTCTCATTTTCTTTAGAATAGAGCGGGATTGGAATTATAATTTTCCAATTTTATTAATCTTTAGTGATCGAACTGATAATCAGGAGACTGTATAACTAGAACACTGGTACTTATAAACTGAGGGGGGTTTCTGTTTTATAGGTAAAGGGGGTTTGTTTTATCTACCCTGCGAAGAAGGCTGAGGGGAGGGGGAGAACCTTAAACGCTCTCGCAAGAGGTGTTCAACATAAATCTTAGGAGGGGAGAGGGAGCTTCTAAGCAGAGCTCCTTTCGCATTTATATGGCTAATCAAGGCAGAAATTAGGCAAATTCACGTTGTTTGCTCCTTTTTCTCAATTGCCTCATAACAACTGTCTCAATTCCGGTGATCTTTCATTACAATTTTTTTCCCGCTATGCAACGAGTGAAAAGTTTCTTGATATCCTTCTCTCTTCCCCTCACACAATTCTTCAACAAATATTTGAAATTGAGTTCAATGATATTTTTCCTTCTTATATACGAGGTCACCAAGGTCACGTGCACGTAAACTTCAGTCCTCAACGCCGAACGTTCATGAATCTAGTAGGCTTATCGCTTAGCACGCGCATCATGTAACTTCTCTCATCTACCTTGGTCTTTAAGAAACCTAATTGTATCCATGACAACGTACTCCTCTGGTGTGTTTTTCAGATACTACTTTACATGCTCTAAAGTTATGTGGCACCAGCAAAGACGTCGGGGTAAAAATAACCACTGCGTTTTCACGTTCGCAATGCATCACTTCGGACAACCATCCATAGGGTACCCAAGGAAGCAAAACTTGGTTCTATACACCTGGCTTCGAATAAGCGGGTTAGCGAACTCCCCTCTCAACCCCACACGCGACCAATCGATTCTTTCAATAGGGCCTCGGATAGCAGCATTACTTCATTCATATTCTCATTTATATCGTCGGTCTCTCTATCTATTCTACCTTCAATTTCGGATCTGTTGATTCCATAACTGGATTGATCCCCTTTATCTTCCTCCTTTTTGTGATTTACACAACTATACAGCTGTTAACTATTGTCTTTTCCGTCATCTTTATTTTTTTCGCTTTCTAATGTAAAGAAAATTCTTACGGGGAAATACTGTAAAAGAAGTCAAATTCATTCATAGATAAAGAAGCCGCCGATTTAGGGGAAGGGGGGGGGGAGTCAATGAAGAACCCGCAGAGTTGGGGGAAGATCAATGAAGAATTCCCGATTTGTGGTGAAAAGGCTAAACCTAAAGGTTCCATTATTTTCAACATATAACAGTACCTGAATCCTCTAAATAAATTTGGGCCTAGATATTCATTAATTATTCTTTTGATTGTGTTTTTTTATATCTAAAGACTAACTCTTTACCCTGGGTTTTAGATGATACTTTATTACTCCGTTAGTCCTTTACACAATTATGTTCCAAAATTCTTATAGACACGCATTCCAACAGTTAAACAGTTTTTTTGTTAATTTTCCACCACTAACTTAAATTCTAAAAGTATTTACTTAACCCTCTCTCAAAATACAATTGGACTCCATTTGAGATTCGTTTTCTAAGAAAAAAAGAAATAATTATGTACATTTATTTGCGTTAAGATGGTCTAACAGGAGATACCTCGTATAGGCTATTGATTAGGCCTTTACAGACAGGATCTATCCCTACGTTATTTTCCTAGTTCTTGTAAATTTAGAGAAAAAAAATACCTATTACTACTAATAAAAACGTGAAAGAGGTGGAAGCTGAATTATTTTGTCCTTGCCACGAGTATTCTAATTTGTATTCTTTGTCTAGAAAACTGCGAAGTGAAATGGCAAATATTTATTTTAACACGGCCCCTCCTTCATCGTCCTCGCGATGATAGAGGTGATATAGAAAGAGAGAATAATAGGGGATAAAAGAACAGGTGTGCCTCTGTTGCACTAGGGAGAAAGGGTATGGCAAGAAAGTTTATTGAGACACAAAAGGGAAGTGACTGATGAAAAGGAACCGAGATGGACGTTCCCCACAACATTTGTTTATCTCCGATGCCCCTTAATTAAGAGTCACGAGGGATGATCTAATGGAACAAATGAAGCCCTTTCCACCGAATCCTGATTATAGATGAACCAACGCTAAGCACCCATTTACAAACCAGGTGAGTTCATCCAACTGTAAATCACACAGCCGTTCTATATCGTTCAGGGTCATTAAATCAAAATGAAATAGGTACTTGTAAGGTTTGTATGCCATTAAAACGCATGCGATGAAGCATGTAGCACATATCTCCTTATTGGTATACAATTATAGCTAATAATTACTCGTATATAAAGAATGAATAGACGAAACCAGTGGATAAAATCACTTAGCGATAGATATCTCTGAAATGAGACCTCAAATCGCCAAATTTGAAGCAATTTGTAACTCCAGACGCCAAAGGCATAAACTGAAAATTAAAATAATTTATTTATCGACCTACAGATGTTACTCAGGAATGCTGAAGGTGGCTCCAATCATCTAAGATGTTGAGGGTGGCCCTTAACATCCAAGATGCGGAGGGTGGCCTCAAACATCCAACTGACTTATGGTACATAAAACTCGGTAATCGCTCGTTAGTGTTCAATAAGACATTTGTACCAAAAACGAATAAATATTTCATATTTAACATATTCTAATTAGCCTAGAAAATAAAATAAAACATAACCTGACTACCTTACCATCAAACTACTTCAATAAACTTCAGCACTTGGAAAATTAACTTAAATTTACCAATATCGAGTGTCTTTAAAGGGCGAAAAATTAAACTAGCCACTGGCCCTATATGTGATATATTTGTGTAGCAGATGTAAAAATGTGAAACTAATTTTCTCTTCGATCCCCCAAAATGTATAAATCACATTTAAAGGTGCATTTACACTTACCTATAAATAACAGATACAAGAAATACCTTGTAATTGCACAACAATTCTATTGCTTTCGTATTAGTTGCATAAAAACGGAAGATCAAATCTTATTCACACAAATCGCTAGTCAAATTCATCAGATAACTAAAACAACACACAAAAACGCGAATTAGAGTGTAATAGCTGCTATTCAAGCCAGAGAGGGCATAGTGTAATTCGAAGCTCTTCTGATGATCAAAAAGCGTGGTTAGGTCCTCCCCAAAATGTTAAGAAAGGTAAAAAAAATCTTCAAAATTCCTATAAAAAAGGAATATCAATCGAAATGAGTAAACAAAGCAAGTCCCGTTCACTTCGATGGCACCGAAAAGTCTTCAAATTACGCCTAAAAGAACATTTCCATTTTAAAATTCGAACAAACGACGTCTGCTTGAAATATTTTTATATTCAAAGGTAGTTTCGATGCTTTTGATTCACGGATGGAGGAGAAACTGTACCTAAATGCATTATATATATGTAGATATATCTACATAGAATAGGAATGGAGTATGGCAAACAGGAACTTGCTGGAGCCTGCTGACCTTTGTCTCTTTGTGTCTTGTGTGTTTATAGACGTAACGAATTGAACCTTCAAAATCACGCACGAATTACATTTCACTTCTCTCAAGGACCAAAATGACAAATAACAAACTGTAGTTTCACTACATAATACAGGGTGTCCTTAAATTCTATATACAGGAAATATAACTATGGTCTCATTGACCAGACCTTGACTTCTTTAGATAGGCTATGCTGAAAGTCCTGTAAACATAAAAAAAAAATCCCTCATGAACTGCTGAACAACTGGTTAATTATACAAAGAGAATTTGAACGGAAGAGTAATCGTTCAGTTTATATTTTGGGTGTAGTTTTATTCTATCTATACTTATGTACATCATATGAGTGAAAAAAATAAACAGTTATGGAACCTTTTTTTTTTCTTTCTTCCAGCAAACGAGAGAGAAATATCTTTTACCTACGATTTAATGTCTTGTATTTTGCTAGGCAACGTTTCAACTACACCCCCCGTGTCGCCCCAAAAGAGTCTTGTCATATTTTAACATCAGGATTACTCGCCCCACCACTCGGACCGAAAGATGTGTCAATCCGAACCTTTTTCTCTCGGTCCGCCGTCGATCCGTTTCGCCCGATAGATAACGCTGAAGAAATCGCGCTCGTCATAAAATCGGGACGTTCTCAACAACGGGACTTAAGGATGAAATGGGTTTTGTGTGAGTGCGTTTGCAGTTATGAGTGACAGAAACGATCGAAATGGGATTTGTGTGAGTGCGTTTACAGTTATGAGTGACAGAACCGATCGAAATGGGTTATACCTCCGAGCATTTGCTCTACAAAGACCTCCCGATGCTTGTTATAAAGGCGTTTCGTTTTCAGTCCTGAATACTCCTCGTTCTGTCCTCTATTCGATGGGTGGCCGTTCCTTCTCAGTTTGTGCTCCTAGACTCTGGAATGCTCTTCCTGTCGAAGTCCGATTCTCTCCCTCCCTTGCTACTTTTAAACATCTCCTTAAGGCTCATCTCTTCAGAATTGCCTTCTCTTCCCTGTAAACCTTCTCTACACTCGCTACACAACCTGCGCTCTGGGAGGGCTAACAGCCCCGAAGGGCGCATTATAAATATCTACTATTATTATTATTCGGAGCGCCAAATTTGATCGTCGTTTCGATTTCCTCCTCATTGTTTACTTGCCAACTTGATTCACTTAACAAAAGTATTAATTCCGACTTAATTTCGAGGCAAAATGATATCATACTGTCTGTCTACCAGGCTGGCTGAAAAATAGTGTGCGTTTGTGTATGTATCTAGTAAAAGGGTTTAAAGTTTCTGTATGTATCCAGTAAGAAGGTTTAAAGTTTGTGTATGTATTCAGTAAGTGGGCTCAAAGTTTGTGTATGTATTCAGTCAGTGGGTTCAAGGTTTGTGTATGCATCCATTAAGAGGGTTGAAAGTTTGTGTATGCATCCGGTAAGTGGGTTCAAGGTTTGTGCATGTATCCAGTAAAAGGGTTAAAGGTTTGTGTATGTATCCGGTAAGTGGGTTCAAAGTTTCTGTATGCATCCAGTAAGTGCGTTTAAAGTTTGTGTATGTATTCAGTAAGTGGGCTCAAAGTTTGTGTATGTATTCAGTCAGTGGGTTCAAGGTTTGTGTATGCATCCATTAAGAGGGTTGAAAGTTTGTGTATGCATCCGGTAAGTGGGTTCAAGGTTTGTGCATGTATCCAGTAAAAGGGTTAAAGGTTTGTGTATGTATCCGGTAAGTGGGTTCAAAGTTTCTGTATGCATCCAGTAAGTGCGTTTAAAGTTTGTGTATGTATCAGTAAGTGGGTTCAAGGTTCGTGGATGTATCCAGAAAATGAGTTCAAGGTTTGTGTATGTATCCTGTAAGAGAATTCAAAGTTTATGTATGCATTTAGTAGGTAGGTTCAAAGTTTGGCTATGTATCCAGTTAGAGGGTTCAGAGTTTGTGTATGTACTCAGTAAGAGAGTTTAAAGTTTATGTATGTATCAGTAAGTGGGTTCAAGGTTGGTGGATGTATCCAGAAAATGAGTTCAAGGTTTGTGTATGTATCCTGTAAGAGAATTCAAAGTTTATGTATGCATCTAGTTAGTAGGTTCAAAGTTTGGCTATGTATCCAGTTAGAGGGTTCAGAGTTTGTGTATGTACTCAATAATAGAGTTTAAAGTTTGTGTATGTATCCGATAAGAGGGTTCAAAGTTTGTGTATGCATCAAGTAAAATAATCCAATGTTTGTGTATGGATTTAGTAGATGGGCTAAAAGTTAGTGTATGTATCTAGTAAATGGGTTCAAAGTTTGTGTATGTATCAAATAAGATGGTTGAAGTTTGTATATTTATCGAGTAAGTGGGTTCAAAGTTGGGGAAAGTATCAAGTAGGTGGGTTCAAAGTTTGTGCATGTATCGAGTAAGTGAGTTCAAAGTTTGTGCATGTTTCGAGTAAGTGAGTTCGAAGTTTGTGCATGTATCGAGTAAGCGGGTTTAAATTCGTATCTTTGTTTGTTTTTGGATTTCATACGAACTCGTTTTGGGAGCATCGTAACATGCCCTGCTATTCCTAGTCTTTGTGGTTTAACTTGTTTGCTTTTGTTAAGAAAGAATCGCTTCCAACACACTAGTGTACTAATCGAGTGAGGGCCTGTAGGCTCTTCCTTACAGTCATAGGCCTTAATAACTGTTAATCCACCTTGTAATACGTTTTGTTTTATATTCTCCCTATCTCACTGCAACCTAATAGACAAACTCTCCCGGCCGCGATAGACATGAAAGAAACAAACACACTTTCCTGGGGAATTAAAATCAGTGGAGATGTAAAAAAGTTAATGTATTTGAACTATAAGAATTAAATTTCCCTGGCATTTTCTTGCGTGTCTTCTCTTTTTACGCTGAATTCCACCCTAAAACAACTGTATATTTCTTCAAAGGGCAATAAATTGATCCAATCCAAAAACCCAACATAAGAAGTCACAAACGCGCTATTTTACCACAAAATTTCAATAAAAAATTATTTAATAGCGACCAACTACATTTCCCTGAGATATCGTTTTGAGTTAGTGCAAATGTCGTTAATTGTAAGATACTTCCACCGGCAGTAGCAGAATTCAAAGAAAGAGAAGATGTGAGATATCTGAGTTATTCACATACCACGTAATTTGAAAAAACACAAAAATAAATGAAAAAGCAATGAGGAATTCCACCAATATTACAAGGAGCGTATGATTGTACACTCTTGCCCTTAACAATGCAAGCAATTATGTGTAGAGTTTGAAATTTATTCGCATTCTTTTATGAATCGCTTCTGCGAATAACGATGATATTCCAAACAACTGCAGAGTATATAAACCATGAAAGACCATCATAAACTTGAACACTACAAAGTGGCGCAATCATGTGATAAAAGTCTTCATAAACGACCGTATGATGTACGCAATTCTTCAGAAACGATCATATAATGTAAACAAGTCTTCATAACTAGCCTGGGATGTAAACAAGTCTTTAGGAATAACCATGTGATGTAGGCAAATCTCAAGAAACGATCATGAGATGTAAATAAGTCTTCATAAACAAGCATGAGATGTAAACAAGTCTTCATAAACTAGCCTGAGGTGTAAACAAGCTTCTAGGAATAATTATGCAATGTAGGCAAGTCTCAAGAAACGATCATGAGATGTAAACAAGTCTTCATAAACTAGCCTGAGATGTAAACAAGACTTTAGGAATAATCATGTAATGTAGGTAAGTCTCAAGAAACGATCATGAGATGTAAACAAGTCTTCATAAACTGGCCTGGGATGTAAACAAGACTTTAGGAACAATCATGTGATGTAGGCAAGTCTCAAGAAACGATTATGAGATATAAACAAGTAACTAGCCTGGGATGTAAGCGATTCTTCAGAAAGGATGATGTGATGTACGCCTTCTCATAAACGACCATGTGATCTACAAAAGTGTTCAGGAACGATCATGAGATGCAATCAAGTCTTCAAAAATGATCATGTGATGTAAGGAAGTTTTAAGAAACGACCATGTGATGTATCCAATTCTTCAGAAACGATCGTGTGATGTAATTAAGTTTTCAGAAACGATCATGTGATGTAACTAAGTATACATAAACGACTATGTGATGTACGCAAGTCTTCAGAAACGATCATGTGGTGTAAAAAGGTATTCCTTTAACGACCATGTGAGGTACACGAGTCTTCAAAAACGATCATGTGATGTAATCATTCGTTCAGAAAGGATCGTGTGATGTAAGTCTTAAGAAACGATCATGTGATGGAATCAAGAAACGATCGTGTGATGTAATTAAGTCTTAAGAAACGATCATGTGATGTAAACAAGTCTTCAGAAACGATCATGTGATGTAAGTAAGTCTTCACTACATTCTTTATCAATCCCAAATTACAAACTTTCTTCTGGAAAGGATCCGCTTTGGTTTTTGGTATAAATGTCAGGTCAGGTGATTGCGACCAGGACGAGCTCAATAACGTCCAAGACGGGAAAGGGAGGCTATGTGTCCAACGTCGCCTTCATCTCAACTTCAGACGCTGGCAAGCGGTTCACATTTTGAATCCACCTGGTGGAGTCACTGCTCGTCGACACACTTCATTGACCGCATCGCGTGTCCTGTCCTTACTGTCCTGTCCTGTCCTGTAAACCCGACTCTGCATCTACTCACCCTCTTCCTTTCTCTCTTTCATCACACTCCATCCGCGTAAAGAGAGATAGAGGGAGATTGTGAGAGAGAGAGGTAGAGAGAGAGACAATAGCATAGCGAAGGACTCGGCACGACGAGCTCTTTACCTAATACAAAACGTCCCTTTAAGTGACTTTAAATTTCGTACAGAACAAAAAGGACATTTTGAAGAATGGGAAGCATACCTGCATGTGCGCGCGCTCCCAAACGCACATAATTACACATATTCACGTTTGCCTCGATGGGGGAAATTAGTTATAAGAGAGAACAAAGGAAAATCACCGTTTATACTTAGGCAAAATTTTGCTTTCGATAGGTGATGATATTCATCGTTGTATCTTTACTCAATTATCAAGACACTTCTATGGACTTTATAAAAGTGCTGTCAGTCTCCTGTTAGACCATTCGTTGGGTCTCTTGTGAGTCGTTTAAGAGGTCACAAACGGTAGCTGGGTATATTGTATCCTCAGGGTCCTTCTCCCCTCGGTCAAGATACGGGTCCGAAGACTGCACACATTGCTACCCGCTTAAACCTAGTGCAGGTTTGATGCTCACGAGGGCTTCCATCATCGTCGACTTCAATAGACTTCTCAAAGCAAGAAGTTTTCCACGATTCTTAGCCCTAAAATGCTTTCTATGAACACATTTAAACAAAGCGAAAATGAACGAAGGCTGCAAAGGGTGCGTAAGGCAATAAATGTAGAGTGGTGAACTAGTGGAACTAAAAATGCATAGAAGATAGCCGCAGACCTTCTTCATGCTTTGTGGTTGGGAAGTCACGCAATTCTACAGATGTTAGGGACAAGCTTATCCATGCTACAGTTCACACCCTTGAAAGGCAAATAATAGAGGTAGGAGTGGCGTTTTGTTTCAAGTTTTTAAGTGATTCAGAAGCTTTTCTTATCATTTAGCCCCCTAGGGCCCATTTTAAAAGGGCAGATTGACTTTGCTTTGGGTCACTTCGGGTCTTTCGTTATCCTTCTTGTTCGTCTCGCACTCTGCTTCGTGTTTTAGGCTTCAATGAATCCCGAGGGCGGGGAAAAGCAAAGGTCATCCCATTTAATCCCAATTCAAGAAAAGGAAAAAAAAGTCTCCCTTCAAACGTGATCGATGTGTTGGTAATTGAACCTCTATAAATGATTCTTAATGCTTGTTATGACTAGATGAACAGCGTTATTTATGGTATTATTAAAGTAATTTTATTAGCTGGGTATCTTCTCATTACTAATATTGCAAAAAGTCTATGTATAATCATGATAAAATGAAGTAAATTGCCTACCAATCGTAATCTTATAAGTGGTAATAATTTTTTTTTACAATTATTCCACAGATCTGAACAAGAGTTCAGGTGATATTTATATTCCATTTGGTATGTTTACTTATACATTCTGGACATAGGTAAAATTCTTATTATTTATTTAATTAAAAGTATATTTTATTTTAATTGAAATATTGATAAATAACTTGAATGTGATTTACACGATGCAAAATTTGATGTGCCTTGCGAGATTCATCCAATGCATTAACTCCGAAGTTCCGTCAATTTGAGCACACTCATTTATGATGTGCTGTTCCCTCAGGTGTCTCGTATCTTTAATTTTCATTGAGTAAACCTTACTTATTATCATAGCCCAGAAAAAGGAGTCAATTAGGATAAGGATAACGAACGATGGAGACCATTGTGATATTTTCTGTGTCCACACTTTAGGGACACCCGGTATAAAAAAAGACCAGGGTGAGATGATCCCGATGAACCCGATATATTAACTCCAAATTTCCGTCAATTATGATGCGTTTGTTCCCCCAGGTATCTCGAATCATTGGGATATAGTACTAATAATTATTAGCATCCTCTTCTTTCACTTACTAATTTATTTATTTTTATTTTTTTACGGACACCCTTATAATGGCTGATAAATTGACTCAAAAAACATATAGGAATAATATAATTAATGCAGCTATAATTTGAAGACAATAAAGATGTAGACTTTCCGGAAGCAAGTCATTCAATGTCTCATTTCTTATGTTTATATCTTTAAAATACACGAAACTGAATTCCTAACCTGAATTAAAATGCATATAACACCAGTCATATAAAGAACAATTCATGATATAAAGTCCCTTTTAAGAAAAAATAAAAGGTTACTTGTCTACATGTTTGGGCGAGTAGAACCGCGCTCTGTGCGGTCGTGTGAACAAATTATGCGTATATATGAAAGAAGACCAACTGTTTGGCCCGAAGCGAGACTCAGCGTCATATCCGGTATTAGTGAGGTGACTGTTTGATTACCAATCGCTTCTAAGCCGGAAACAATCCCCATAAAAACCGAAAGCTATTCTAAATGCAGGAAATATTAATTCTGTCCCCAGAAAATTAATTCCTACTTTAAAAACCATGCATTCTCCGATCGTCTTGCATTACCTGCCTCGACGCTTGCTCATATACATGTGTATACGAACGCACAAACTGTCACAACAGGGACACATAGTTATCCCTTTTGTCTTTTTCGCAATTCTTCTTCTCGTATTAGTCTTTTTTTTTGTGTGTGGAATGGAGTTCAAATTTGTAGTTTTGAGAGTTTTTATATGAATTCGTTCCAGGAGTCTTGGAATGCGCCTCTACGGCGTAATTATGAAGGATCGTTTGGTCATTTGACCAGCGCCGGTACTTGTGTGGTCGCTTCTTACACAATAATTTGTCTATGGTGTATTTCGCAATGAGAATCAGGTTTGCAGTTAATAAAAATAACAGTTAAATGTTTCCATTTTAGAGATGATTTGCATACTTTAATTCCGAACCCAAAGTCTTCGTAGTATATTCGTTTTTCCATCATAATTATATTGACTTTTTAATATCCTCATCCGGTTGATGCTAATTTTTAGTCAATTTTACATATCCTTCCGATTGAGCAAAAATATGGATACGGACCATTGCAAACTGCTTCTCCTGTAAGGAAGCAAGGAACCCACTGAGGACTCTTGCATAGATAATATATGCACTTACATGACAAGAATGGATTGATTTAGAGGTATATGATGAGAGGAGGAGACATACAAAGGCAATCAAAATCAACATGACCACGCCAAGATATTCATTGACCTCCACTCCTTGGGTCAGAATAACAGCGTTAGAACCTTATTGAAATTCTAAGAAAACCCTGATTCTCATTCCATTTGAAGGAATAGAAATACAAAAGAAACGAATAATTAAAAATAATAGGATAAATGTTAATCGCGGATTCGGAATGTGCTCAGCTTGTGCATACCAAAGATCTTGAACCTTTGGAGCTACAGTAAAAGGTATGGTGTGCAAGAGAATACCCCGTCAGGAGAAACCTTCGTTAAGGAGTTTCCACTGTGATCACTGACAAATGAAAGTTGAAGGAGTGTAGTTTCCCGAAGGACCCTAATAAAGGGTATTTGATACAAATGCAACCAACTCGAGGTTCCTTCAATATTTGTCAGCTAACCTTTGCTCGGTGGGTGAGTTAAAAAAAAAGATGACTCGAGACTGAATCTACACCTTAACATACTTTTTAAAGCGAAAAGAAGTTCGTGAAGGGTTGGATTTAGGAAAGGACAAAATGTAACGAATTTACGAGAAGAGCTAAAAATGCTAATTGTGACGCGAATTCACGTCGGTCTGAAAGCTCTGCGTTCGTGCATCTTCCCAAGGTTCAATCTAGAACTCTTAAGGCGCCGAACTTACGCTCTCGCAGTACCAGCCCATACTTCCTAAACATCCAGTGATTATGATACAAAAAACAGTGAACAATTGAATTACCATCTCCAACAAGGAGAGCTGTTTCCATCGATATCAAGTCATCCTTATCATCTCCAAAATTGATGTATTCCCCAAATATGTTACGACGACTGATCTTACGATTTCACGGTTCTTACCTCATCTTCACTCTCCTTACCATTGTAGCCCTTCATAGACTCAGTAGGGAAAACTCCTGAAAAAGGTATTCACATGTTTACGCGCACCCATAAGCTAGTGGATAGGCCGTATTTTGCGGCCTACCGACAATTTTGGTAAATTTATGGATGATTGACGAGAATACTCTTCTGGTAGAAGGTATCGAACAGTTTACCGTAAGAGAGACAAGCAGCACATCGGTAGCAGACCGGTTATCCATCACCTCAACGAAAGTTAATTAACTAAGCTCACCGGACAAATAATCAGTCACTTGTAACCATAGTAAGGGCCTCTTGCACGCCACTTTGCTCCATATGTTCATGCCATGGAGTTTCCTGTGTAATGTTATTTCTGAAATGGGTGGTGAAGGACCAGAATTGACGTTTTGTAGCAATTCCTGCCTGGAAGCAAATCGATTTGCAATTACAAGCCTGGAGATTCTACGACGCTCCCTGTCCATCAACACCTTCTTCCGTCCGCAATTCTGGCGGGAGTTTTTCGCATTTTGGGAGTTCTGCCATTGCTTGTAAATCCGGATGACCTTACTCGTTGAAACACTGCCAAATTCCGCCACCTCCTTCACATGATGACCTTTGACACGGCCAAATGCAATCAGACCTTTTGGTCATTCCATGACGTCGCTTTTCCCGCCCATTTTAAGTAGAGCTGATTCGCTATCTACACATCTTCACCCCGTCCGCAACACAAATAAAGCCTAACTGGCGTTTCGACGTAAACTAAGATACTCCTCTCGGCTGCCTATGGTTCGTACACGCTTTATATGTTAAAGTATTTTTTTCCCCCTATGTGACTAATATTTTGTCCAGTGAGTTTATTTACTATTATATTATTAGAAATGACCGCCGAGAACACCATCCCTAATCAATGACCCCGAAGACATTTCAATCCTAGAAGATAATGACCACCCTAACCTATCAATCACAGTTGATGACCTCCAAGAAACTTATTGGTATATTTAAAAATGGGTAAAGTAAATTTTATTAAATAACAAAAACATACTCAAACAAATCAAACAAATACAATTAAACTAACAAAAAAAGTCAAATATTAATCCAAAGTGGTCCTGCCATATAGGTTAGGTTAGATTATTTGAACCTAACCGAACCTAACCAAAGGTAATATAGCCTAACCTAACCTAACCAACTTAATATAGTCTAACCTAACCTAACATAACCAAACCTAATCTAGTCTAACGTAACCTAACATAACCAAACCTAATATAGTCTAACCTAACCTAACCTAACCTAACCAATATTATCTCAACCAAATTCAATCCTAAGTAGCATTTTTACTTTACCTTTTATCTTAATCTTATTATCTATTATTTTTACTAATTAAAAAATAATAATCCAAAGTAATGACCACCCAGAAAGATCATTCCTAGATAATGACCCCTAACATAGGCTGGGTTCTTTGTCTAGGATTGATCCGGTTTTTCCAAGCAAATCCATTTTTTTTTTTGGGGGGGGGGCGTATTTTGACCAGTTCATTTTTTACTACAATTGCAAATGGTTGTTTCTCCACAAACAGAAGATAGATATTTAAAACTTCTTTTTACCCAACACTACCATGTCGAGATAGGGGGGAAGGGGGGGTCAAAATTATCTCATGTCAAGAATAGCAAATACAAAGGTATTCCGTTCGCTATTATCATCATGGTCGTAGCTTTGGTCTTTGTCTCTTAAACTATGTTGGTTTTCCTTCTCTCTCCGACTTGGGCTCTTGAAGGATCGTTTGCCAAGGTTGGTACGGAATTTCCAGACACCGGAGAGAGAGAAGTGTGACGGGACCGCTAGAGTATATTATCTTCTTCTATTTCACCCCACCTCCCATTTTCATCCCAAATGAAAAAAGAAATAAAAAAGCAAGACAGAAAACCATATGCGAAGAATTACAGTTTTATTCTCCGAATCAGTACGTCCGTTCCATACCTCTGGAAAAGCTTTTACCAATAACCTTCGATTTTTCAACTCATACGAACCAACGAGAAACGCCCATAATTCTATTAGCTCCGCCCACTGTCGCCTTTGAACCGCCCACTTTTTTTTCTTTCCTCCATGTCCCTGAAGACATCAGAAAGGGCGGACACGAAATCTTTGTGGAGGCATTTCATAAGAGCCAGAAAAGGGGGAGCTACGGTTTAAGAATTGGTGTCAAGCGACAGATTAGAAGCTATTCCCGGATTAGGAAATAGAGGATCCTACAAATGATACAAGAGACATAATTTAAGGTTAGAGGGATCGATTGCATGAAAATCATTCTGTTATTATTTACCAGTCCCAATAAATACATACACATGGGCTCTTACAAAGTGTGACACTCCCAATCGGGAATATTTTCTCAGCGATAAAAGAATAGGAGAAATAACGCAGATAATAAGGAGATAGCCTAAAATTGACTGATTTACAATCAGATGAAAATGGAATATCACAGGAATAATAAAGTCAGAGCGATAGACAAAGGTTACTGTCAATAGCTATCTTATGAGAGATAACCGAACCAGGTTTAGATAGGCACATTTTAGTCCCACATTATTATGGTTCTTTCCATTTTATCTCTTTTTTTTTACTGCTATCCATTTATTCGCTTTCAACTAATCGTCTGAGCCCTTGTGTTAAATTTCCCTTTGGAAAACTTGCACAAAAACAGAAATGGGAGTGGAACAGTCATGCTACACCGCCCCAAGATGTCTCTCTT
This sequence comes from Ceratothoa steindachneri, assembly GCA_963969495.1. Taxonomy (NCBI): domain Eukaryota; kingdom Metazoa; phylum Arthropoda; class Malacostraca; order Isopoda; family Cymothoidae; genus Ceratothoa; species Ceratothoa steindachneri. The sequence goes on along the minus strand of OZ018317.1, from coordinate 160,486,113 downwards.
AGGTGTTCCAGGCAGAAAGAAAACAAATCTTGACGTGGATGAATGAAAAGAGTAGGGAATAAATGAACCCACAAAGGAACATGAATGTAATCAGATCTATTTACCCTAAAGGAAAGAGGCATTGGGTATATACCCACATTCGTTGAGAAGCCCATCAATACAGCGCTTAGCAAGGGATTTTTGATAATAATTACAGCCAGGGGTGAACATGGGGAGAGGAAAGATAGATGAATACACAAGGAGTCCCCCTATAAAAGGGGGACTCCTCAAAAACGAATTTATCGTGACCAGACAAACACTTGTGAAGGATAAAGATGATAACGGAGATAAAAAGAGTATTATGATAAAGGTCAAGGATGAGAAAACATGCGATATAGGCCCTCGAATACACTCGAATACCCTCGAATACCCACGGGGAATGGTTGGAGATGAGGAAATCTGCGATACTGACCCTCAAATACCGTCTGATAACCACGGGAAATTGTTAAGGATGATAAAACTTGCTATAACAACCCTCGAATACCCTCGAATGACCACGGGAACGCGAAGCATGAAAATCGACGCGTTCGTCCCCAAAACCCAGTCTCAAAACAACCAATTCGAACACTTTTCTGGAGATGAAAAATGCAAAGAGAATGAAAGAACAAAAGTAATACCCCAAATGGAACAAGAAATAACAAAACAAAAATAAGAACAAAAGTAATACTTCAAATGGAACAAAACATAACAGAACAAAAATAAGAACAAAAGTAATACCTCAAATGGAACAAAGCATAACATAACAAAAATAAGACCAAAAGTAATACCCCAAATCAAAGAAAAACACAACAAAACAAAAGTAATACCCCAAATGAAACAAAAACAAGATCAAAAATAATACCCCAAATTGAAGAAAAACATAACACAACAAAAATAAGACCAAAAGTAATACCCCAAATGGAACAAAAACTTAACCAAACAAAAATTAGACCAAAGGTAATACCCCTATAGAACAAACACATAACAAAACAAAATTAAGAACAAAAGTAATACCCCAAAGGGAACAAACACATAACAGAACAAAAATAAGACCAAAAGTAAGACCTTAAATGTAACACAAACATAAAAAACAAAAATAAGAACAAAAGTAATAACCCAAATGGAACAAACACATAGCAAAACAAAAAATAAGACCAAAAGTAATACCACAAATTGAACAAACACAAGAGAACAAAAACAAGAACAAAAGTAATACCCCAAATGGAACAAACACATAACAGAACAAAAATAAGACCACAAGTAATACCCCAAACGGAACAAAAACATATCAGAACAAAAATAAGACCAAAAGTAATACCCTAAATGGAACAAAAACATAACATGTTGATGGAAAAAAAGTCTTCGCTCGTTCTGAATTGACGTTAAGTCTCATCTAATTTTGTCCTTCTTATTCACAGAATTGGTTGTCGTGTGGTTTGTTGGTAATCCCGTAATCAGTGGCACAAGGTAATCATCAATGGGAAAAACTCCTTTACAAGATTAATGTAATCATTGCATGCAATCGCCATTCACTTGATTACCGTGATTCAATACCGGCCGGGAAGGAATCACAAGTTTGAACTTCCTCCGGTGATTACTTCCACGCACAATCGACGAGCGCTAGGTTCTGGTTGTCCCTTAACGTACCCTCCTTACCCCACTCTTTATCCATACCGTAATTCAAATGTACGTGAGAATAAAATGCATCTAAATTAGGTGTTAGGTGCTAGATTACTCCAATACAGTACGAGACATTTTTCCCGAGAGGGCAAAAATGAATATACACCTCAAATCCACGAAGCCACGAAGCAACTCTCGCCAAAGGCGACAACGGTACGACCGAAAACACACATTTACGTAACTTCAAAGAGCGACCCATCGGAACAGCAGGAACCTGGCATTCTTCACCTCCTTACGGCATGTTCTTAATTTAAGTACGTTCTCAATATAATTACGTTCTTAATTTAAGTACCTTCTTAATTTAAGAACGTTCTTCATTTAACTACGTTCTTAAGATAATAACGTTCTTTATTTACGCACGTTCTTAATTTAAGTACGCTCTTAATTTAAATACGTTCTCAATTTAATTACACTCTAAATTTAGGTACGTTGTCAATTCAAATTAATTATTCGACAGGAGAATGAGATTCACATAAAAATTAGAATGTCAACCAAGGGCAAACCCATGGGCACCAGGGTCCGGATCTTGTTAGGGAGGAGGTGTCAGGGGTATTAGTTTTTTTTTATAACATCTAGCGATCAGGGAGGGACCTTTTTACCCCGAAGGAAGGGGAACCCGTTAAGCTACAGGAGTATGAATATAGAACTACCTAACCGCAGGATTCCTTGGAACAGATTAGAAGTGTGTGTGTGTGTGTGTGTGTGTGTGTATGTGTGGTACTGTGCATGGTTATAAGGTATGAATAAATTGACCACTGTTTTGCCGTGTATGGTTTATAGGGTATAGGAAAATGACCACCGTTGTCCTGTGCATGGTTTATAGGGTATAGGTAAATGACCAGCGTTGTCATGTGTATGGTATATAGGGTAAAAGAAATGACCACCGTTGTCCTGTGCATGGTTTATAGGGTATATGTAAATGACCAGTGTTGTGCCGCGTATGGTTTGCAAGGGATATGAAAAGAACAATTCTTGTGCTGTGTATGGTTTGTAAGGCACTAAATGACCAGTGTTGTTAGAGGAAACCCTTCAAAGGGTTCACGCCAAATCGAGGCTAAAAAGGCTTCAGGAGAGATTAAGAAGGGGATCGCGCCAAAACCAGAGATTGGCGCGCTTTCGGCGAGCGCAATTTCGCACCGATCTGAGCTGGGTAATCGATCACCGTGGGCGTGGGTTGAGGCAGAGGGGCACGCCCGCGGTGAGCTCTTTGCTGTCTTCAAGTGATCTCATCGAGTTCTCCGAGCGGACATTTGGACGCGTGGGCATGGGGCATCTCCAGAGAGTTGAGTCCCCTCACGTTCCCTAACTACACTTTTCTTTTTAGTCTTTAAAAAACCTCTGGCGGAGATGTGCACGTTTTTGGTGCTTCTTAGTTTTACGTTACTATTATTAATAATAAGAGTAATAATAATAATGGTGATAAAATAAAAGTAATAATAATGACATTAATAGTAATATTAATACTTAATTCTCTCCTGACTACCCATCCATACCTATCATAGGTTATGGAAAGTGAGAATCTGTGTAAAACCATAGAATGCGCGCAACTCTCTTGAATGTCTCCGCTGAGCAACGAAAGCCGGTCTATAGGCATCGAAACGCCCTGAAGGCAATACGCCTGCATTGACTTGAATTGACTTTTGTGTATAGAAAGAACAGAGAGGGACCGCTGTATGCGATACGGCAGTCAGGTAGTCAGAGAGGAGCGTTGCGGAAAATATTTACGAAAAGGACAGCGAGAGTAGATAGGTCGGTGGCTATACACCGAAGCAAAGTGTTGTTGTGAGGGTGTAGGTTATGTGGTATTGACTGGGCGAGGGTTGGGGGTAAGTCAGGAGGGAAAAGCTGACTGTTCATCCGGAAACGCATTCTTCATGATGCCTATTGGTTTATGCGAAGAACGGTACGGGCGGCGGGTGTTCGTGGGCCGCGGGATATCGCGGCGCCATCGTGTACCTTCTCACGTGTAGCGAGGTGTAAAGTGGGTCTGTGGTGAGTTTGTCGAGTTGTTTTGTGAGTCTGGTGTGAGCGTAAGTGTTGAGAGGAGCTAGTTTGTTGTTGTTGTGTAGTGCGTCCATTCTCGAGTACACCGGCGAACGGCAAGCGCGCTTCAGAGCAGAGTTCTGAATGTGCTGAGCATTTCGCTTCCACGTGTCGCTCGCAGCTACGAGCGACAGCGGGGCGTACGTGGGAATGGGACGCACGAGTGCTTTATATAGGTGTAGTTTTAGTTTTTTACTCGCAGGGTAGAACCTACCCAGCGTGCGTTTGTGCGTGAGGCTCTTGCTTGTATTATGATCTGGTGTAAATTGAACCTGAGGGATTTGTCGAAAGTTACCCCCAGGATTTTGGTGCGCTGAGTGTATGCGAGCCTTGTTGGGTTTTGGTGGATCATGTCTGGTATGTGTGAGTAGATTTGTAGGTTGTGCATGAAATGATCTCTAGCGCCGTAGAGTGTAATATGTGTCTTCTGAGGATTCGTGGCAATCAGCCATTTATCCTCGTAATCTGTCTTCTCGTCTAGTATTCTTTGTGCGTTGAGCGCAATTTCTTTAGGGGCACGGCCGCTGACGAGAATGGTCTCGTCATCGGCGTAGGCCAATATGTATGTATGAACACAGTTTTCTAGTGGGCGTGGGGTGTCATTTGTGAACATAATGTAGAGTGTGGGTGCCAGTACGCTTCCTTGGGGAACGCCTGAGCGTGGTGTGAAGGGTCGTGATAGGGTGTTGTTGTATCTGATGTGGCAGCACCGTCCAGTGAGGTAGTGCGAGAGGAGCCTTCTGGTGCAGAGAGGCGCCTGCATTCCAGACTGGTGCACTTACATACACTTACGTATAGGAAGAGTCACGAGGTCACATAAATAACGAATCTGCTTAACCGATGAAAAAAACACTCATTCCCTCCGTCACCAGAAACCAAATCGAGACATATTTACACTATACCAAACGCACTTATGGGGTGATAAGAGAGGGACCTTAGTTAGGGACAACTTAAATAAGTACCGGGGTGAGTCGGTCCAGCCATTTATGTTTGGGAGCCAAATGAGAGACGGGAGATCCAAGATTCTCATCGATGGTCCAAGTCATATAGAGTCATTACAAGTCATAACGAGTCATACCGAGTCATTATGAGTCATTACGAGTCATAACGAGGCATACTGAGTCATTGGGAGTTATTACGAGTCATGACGATGCATAGGGGGTATAAAGAGCTATTAGTCATAACGAGTCACAATGAATATATATATATATATATATATATATATATATATATATATATATATATATATATATATATATATATATATATATATATATATATATATCTCATCCCAAAGGGAGCAAAGGCCCCTCGTCAGTGTTCAAAGGGCTTCTAAAGGGGTCACTAGACCTCCCCCCCCATCAGCCTTATTATTTAGAGTTATCAAACCTTGAAAATTCAGTCTCCATCGTTATTCATTTATACTTTTCTATATCTTCTACTTGGTAGTTGTTATTAGGTAAATTCCATCTGCTTATTTCGTTGGAGGCACAGCCCCACCCCCCAATCATATTGCCATATCTGGCTCTCGACTTTGCGTTCTTATCCAAGGCATAAATTGATATTAAGATGCGGGAAGAAAGAAGAGCACGCAGACAACAGACACCAGAGTGAGCGCCCTCGGACGACATCGTGTCCACATGCATCATCTGCAACAGGACCTGCCGTTCAAGGATTGGCTGTACAGCCACAGCCAGCACTGCAGTTCCACCAGTTCCTTATCTATCTCCTTAACCCTCCCGTATTGGCTCCAAGCGCCACACCCCGGTACATCGCCTCAACCGGTGAACTCAACCACGTGAGGGGATAGTGTCTACACTATACCACCAAGCTAGGTGGAGTATCTGCCTCTAGCAGCCACTGGCTAGTCGGGTGTAGGAGATCCTCGACGGATCCGACGGCCAAGTGCAGGGGTGCCCCGAAGGCGGACCAGTGCGCTGTGCTCACTGACTCAGTAGCTCCTGCAGCCAACCTGGGGCCAAACGTATTCCTCTGGATGACACTGGTAAGGCCGAGAGGGGAATCTTGCGACTGGGCAACCCAGGATATCCATACACTTCGCCCAAGCCTGCGCCATGGCGTAATCTCCATTGGCTTCCGAGACAGAAAACTTCCAACGAATTTGAAAGGAAAAAGTAATGCTTGGCAGCGCCACCGTACCGTGGATTTATGGGAATTCCTAGACCGGTATTAGTTGGAATATGACATCTCATGGGTCAGTGTGAAGACTAGCAAGGGGACTTGAATTATCCGAGTTCGAACATACGGGGAATGATAGTTGGTGCCAGAGGAATGGTCCATTCCATTTATGAAACTGTGCATACATTCAACATCTATGTACATTGTCACGTGTGTACCGAAAATACCTCATGAAAGGTATTACCGCTCACCGTGGACACCACAAGTTCCCACCATAAGTGATTAATGGTCGTAACCAGTGGCGTCTGGCTAGAATTATCGATGGTAACATAAAAAAACTGACTCAAATCATATCCACATCCAATGTAGAAGCTACCAGACGCATATTCCTAAGGTTAGTCCAGTATTCTTTACCTTACGTGGTATATATGAGCAGAAGAACCATCAGAGAGCTCCAGTTAACATTACAGCCCTGGACACCGCGCTTGGGTGCACGGCGTGGAAAATTGGACCCTGGGGGACTGGCAACATATGACGTGGTGCTCCGATGATTCATGGTACTATTTGGTTTGGGCTGAGGCTAAGGTTAGATGGTAGTCCAGACTTCATGAGGTCATAGATACCAGATATCAAGTCACCTTGAAAGTTGACGTAAGTTCAACACTGCCATGGAGTGTGTTCACCTAGCATGGGTTCGGTCGGCCCTTTGGTCATTGACCGATGACCACGATGTTTTATTGTCTTGGGATAATTTGCATCCTTTTATGTACCCCTACAAGAAAGGGATAATCAAGCAGAATTATGTCCAGGGTCATCTGGACTAAGTTGGCCCGAATCGGTTCGTGAATCATTCTGGACAATTCCAACGAACGGTTTGGCCACCACGTTCACCCGATATGACCCAAATCGAGCATTTAGGGGACATGATGGCCAGGTGTATCAGAACCCAAGATCCGGCACCAACAATATCAGGGAACTGTGAAAATTTACCGATACCTCATGGGTCATTATTTTGAGAGGTCATCCCCTTGTGAACTCGATGCCACGTCTAATTCCTGTAGTCTCACTTTGATATTTCCAAAAGGTAACGTTTCATATTTCTCTAAATTCGTCTCATTTACTAAAACCTTTGCTCTAAGAGACTCTGGTTAATTACGTTAAACTAATACCAGTAAAAGGCATTGTTGGCTGAGCGAAGATATCTTAAATATATCATTATTACTTTACCAACCGCCTTTGTTTTCTTCGACCACTGACAAAAACAGCGTTGAGAAATGAGATTCTCCTAGTCTCATTCTTTTTTCTATTTTCGTCTTCAATGTGATCTAAATAATGATATTGCATGACTAACAATATATAAGATATTAATGTATGTCACAGTAATGCCATACATATTTCTGAAGGGCAGCGTGTATGAATCAATATTGACACAATAGAATCACCATTGACCGCTTTGGCACAAGTTGGAGTGGGCTGTATCAACTCTAAAAAAAACTATCTAACTCCAGATCCCACACCTCACTTCGCACAAGTGTCACAGTAATAACAAAATCATAAATACTTATCTATTCCAGACTTTGATATAGCAGCCAGTTTGCATCCTCGAATCATCTTCGCCTTCACTTCATCTTCTAGGCTCCTATTATATGTAGAGCTAATGAAAGTACTTTCGCAATTTACATTTAATCCCCACTATCACACAAAAACGCTCAAATTCTTCTCCTTCATGTCACCAAAGCTCTATTTTTCTATAAGTTCCTCACTTTACACTTCATTCCAAATTAACTTCCAGGTCTTATCCGGATAATTATTCATACCTAAATGCTACATATACTATTTTTCTCTCTGATTCATCACTGTTTCTCTACTCTTTTTTTGTTTCAGTGTATGCATTCTTGCATGTCTCTTTGTTTTTTATCGGTATTTATCATATGCATGTAAGATACCCATTTCGTCTAGCCTGCAGGTTGCCATTTTTTCAAAATTATTTACTATTTTTGCTTTAAATTTATAACACAACCTGATACAGCCGTTAAGCTAGCTAATATCATTTTCCCTAATGCTCCGAAAGGTTGACACTGTCTCTCTCTCTCTCTCACTCTCGAACATTCTCAAATATTTTCCCTCACAATGATTCAACAGCATTTCACTTTCGATTCCTCGGTTTCTTTCTAACTTTTATGCGTTTTATCATACATACACACATCAAGTTAACTGTACAATTTTCACATCAAACCGATCTCCCAGCATAATCTCTTTGATCAGGAGCAGATCAATGAAACTCTCACATACACCTGTTTTGTAAATATCATGTGTATTTAAGTAGATTTCTTGAAAGGCCGAGTTTGTCTCACACGGCCTTTCTGACAAACAACAGCATTTCATTATTTTCATTTGATAACAGGGGTAACAAATGGTCCATTATACGTCAATGATTATTTCGCCCCCTCGTCAATTCATGTATCCCATACCTATCAAACGATAAGCATTTCAAACTTTATCTACTATTTGTACTAAGAAATTTTAGTAACTCTCTTTCATAACCTCAGTTCTATCTTTGCAAGGGCTGTACACTAGAACCACACAAGTTTCCCTAGAAAATCTCGAATTTACCTGTATGGTTATCGAAATCAAACTTTCATCAGAAATCATTGCATTATGAAAATAGAATCTTTACCTTTAATGTCTATTTTTAATGAATTAGAAAATTAGCAAAGATAAAACTATATAGAATATAGTATTTATCCCGATTATCGTCTAATTTCCTAGAACAAAGTTAGGAGAAAAAGAATCATCTCTGCTCAGTGGCAATTTCATGTTTTCCAGTTTATATTCGCTATCTTCAACATTGTCAGAGCTGGCTTTATTAGAGGGGGACATCTACATGGAACACATTTAATGAATCGCATAAGAACCTTACTGATTAACGGCTTCAGTACATGAGCTATCTATGTGGTATCCATTATTAAAATGCATTTTGAGGTCATTGGTAGAAATGTAAAAAAGACGCATAACACATTAGAGAAAAGATGTATTTAAATGAAAGAGGGTAAAAATAATCTTGAGAATCCTTATAACACGCTGGTTTAATAAATTCATCATTAGCCTCAATGAATGCTTCAATTCGGGAGCTGAGGGATTAACATGTCCGAATCAGATGATCTGTTATACCAAAATTGAGAGATCGAATAGAGTTATGGAGATGTTGATTGACCTGTTTCTCTGTTCTCAAGGACGTTCCATACGTAATAGTCTGGTAGAGATCGGGTGAGCTAGAAGGCATGTGTTTGAGAGAACATTGAAAGGGAAATTGTCACGCGCCCCAGCTTGGATTGTTCTAGCCTCATGAGATTTTTCAGAAACTTGTTGGAAGATGTATGGTATCCGTTGGGTACTTTGTCTCTTCAGGGACTCACTGCCGTCTCCTGAACATCTGTATAGTCAGCAGCATTGACTCTTAATCTAGGTGAAAAAGTGAAGGGGTATGAATGACATCTCCGTTAATGCTAATGACTCCAAGAACCATCACAGTGCATTACAGTTAGAACCTTGCTCGGAACTCTGCATAACCATCTACAATTACTTGAGTTTACATTTTGGTCCTGGTCGAAGTTTTTCTCATCAGAGAGAATTCAAAGCATTCCAGCTTTTTGATGGTTCAACATGGAGACCAAGGGCCATCAATGGTTCTGATCAACTTTCGGGGGGATTTTCTTCATTTTCTTTCTTCTAATTTCTGCACAAATTATTGGTTTGTTGATGGAATTCGAATCATTTTCATATGTTTTGCGTGTTGCTGCTAATGTTGGCTTGCTATTAGCAGCTTCCAAGTCTTTTCTAATTTTAGCAGGATCGGGAAACTTTCAGAAAGCGAACAACAATTTCTGTATCATTTTGCTGAGCTTTTATGGCGAAGATAAAAAAAAATAGTTATAAGAAAGTTCGACCAATTCAAAGAGATTTCTTCAAAATATTGACGCATCATATATATATATATATATATATATATATATATATATATATATATATATATATATATATATATATATATATATATATATATATGAGAGAGAGAGAGAGAAAAAAAAAAACAACCTTCTGTATATCTATTCAACACATTCTTTTTCGAAGGTGAACATACGACGGTTATTTACCCTACTTCTCTTTTATCAGAGCAAAAATGATTGTCTATTGTATGCAAATAACTTGACTTTGGCACACCTTGAAGCCGGGAAAGTGAGACTTGTCTTAAAACGTCGTGAGAAAATGATTACAACTCCCGCCATTAGTAAAGTCTTTTTTTCAGCCACGTCAGCATTATTTGTATAAGGAACAATTAGAATGGTCGATCCAATTATAAAACAAGTGCAAGGATACGTTTTACTTCTGAACGCCTGGGATCCCTGATAAGATCATGGAAATGGTAACAGGCCGAACAATATAGCACTGTGAGTGGTAGAAAAGTTTAGCCAATCTTCAGAACCACATTTTTCTAAGTTCTTAAATGTATATTTTATAATCAGTCTTTTAATGTCCTAATGAAAAGAGGTGAAAGGTGGACACAGACCACAAATTGTAATGACATATGTTAGGATACATGATAGAAATAACACTAAAAATAATAATTGGATAAGAATACAGACACGAGTGACGGATAAAATAAAGCGAATAAAACTTGTTAAATTGATGATGTGCGTTGCATGTTACCTTAGATTTAAAGATGGTTAAAAGAAAATCTAAACACTATACCTTCATGTATGATGAAACCAAGATGATCCGCGGGAAGTCATATATATATATATATATATATATATATATATATATATATATATATATATATATATATATATATATGTGCGTTGGGGAGCGTAGTTTTTATTATCTCGAGACAAGGTTCGGCATGGAGTTTGTCATGCCAGCCTCAGTCGAACACTAAGAGGTTGGCATGACAAACTCCATGCCGAAACTGGTCTCGAGATAATAAAAACTACGCTCCTCAACAGTGGTTTTATTAACATATTTGGAATCTGTCATTGGATTTAACAATTGTTCTGATATATATATATATATATATATATATATATATATATATATATATATATATATATATATATAATAGGCGAGTAACTACCTTATAGATTATTCTGTCTAGCTGGCTTAACGAGAAATGTTGGTTTGAGCATTCGAAATTCCTTTGGTTTTCAACCGGGCCAATTTTCTTTCCCTAAATGGTTCCTCCAACTCGTTAAGTCGAATTTAAACATTAAAGTAGAAAATGGATTCAATTTATATGGAAGTCAGTAAATTCTAAAAAATAATTCTTTAATGAAATAGAAAGAAATGGAGGCTTTTGAATGTGAAGAACGTAAACATATGTTGTGCGGTGAATATGTAAATCAAACGGATCCATAAAACGAAAAATCAGGTTTGTCTAGCGATGGTTAAAATAATTCTTCGTACTTACCCGCATGATTGATGCTAAAGTGTCGGTCATTCGTTCTCAGTTTGCAAAATGATAGGACTTTCTTGTTAAATTGAAAAATAAAGAGAAGAGGTAAAACTAATGAAGTGATGTTTACTTATTGAAAAATGTGACAGGAACAGACAAATAAGGATGCCTGAAACAATAATTATAGATTACAGAGAATAAGTTTGGAAAAGATCAAAGGGGATAGATGGCAAGAACTTCTATACCATATTGGGAAAGCAAATGCGGGTCAAGAAAAGGTGCCAAAAGTAGAATGTAGCAAACTATCCGTTGTGTTCAACTCACCTGAAAACAAAAATAATAAGAATAAGTTAAATACTCTACGTGAGCTCAAGTGGGACTTAGGGTCATATGGCACTTGAGGAAATTCAATAAAAAAGACCCCTGAAACCAAACCTTGTCATCTCTAGGTAAATTGGAAAGCATCTTGAATCTAATAAACTAATAAACATAATAAATTTAATTATACATATAATAGTGATAAATAATAAGGTCAAAATGGAAAGTTGTAAATAAATATGTCCATGAATTTATCTACTCTCACTTATCTATGATCATTCCTCTTCCTGGATCTCATTCTTTATCACAGGTGAAAACTAGTGGAGAACATATGAAAAGCCTACTTTACGTAGACTGCTCTTTACCCTAGTTTTTTTATTTGAACAAAAAGCATGTTTATGAGTAGTAACACTAGGATATATTGCCCTCTTCCTGGTTGACGACCCGGTTCTAAAAAGTGTTCCTAAAATCTGGACACAGGCAAAATGCATATTTTTAATAACAAAAATTGAGCTACATTTTATTTAATTAGAATATTAATAAATAACTAATATATTTACCACCATGCAAAGTTTGAAGCGCTTCATTAGATTCATCCGACGAATCTGATTCATCAACTCCAAATTTCCGTCAATTTGAACGCATTCATTTCTGATACGCTGTTCCCTCAGGTGTCTCGTATCTTTAATTTTCATTGAGTATATCTTCTTCTTTAGCAGACCCCCCGAAAAAGAAGTCAAGGACGGTAAGGTGTGGTGAGCGAGGAGACCAATGCGATATTTAATATGTGTCTAGACTTTAGTCACTCTGTAGTTTCCGGTATAAACAAACTAGGTAGAAGAAAGGAGAGGCCTTCATTCATTAGCGGCCCAAGATATCGGTGAGTAAAGCTCTTTGGCTTTGGACGAACTTAATAAGCTCACTTCGTTTGTGATATAATGAAAAAAGGAAAGGTGTCGGGGAAAATGCGCTAAGAAAGATTATTTTTTTTCCTATTAAATGTGTATTTCACATTAATAGGAGGGAAATTAAATCACCTTTTCCTAACGAATTTGTGACTTTGCTGCTGACAACAAATTGCAAGAGGGTGGGATCATTTCTTATACATCCTTGAAAACTTTATTAACCAAACAATTTCAATGAGTCGTTGGACAAATATACCTGGTTCTTTATGAGAGAAGTTGTATTTGGGCGGTGTTTCAACATCTAATTGTTTTCCCACTAGAGAACTCTTCAATTTGAACAGGGAGGGTTCCCTTTTCATTCTTAGGTAGCAAACTTTTACAAATTGTTAAACGCCACGCTTTTTTATTCTCTGGATACAACTCATGAGACAGCCAAAGCCCCTCTCTATGAATCTTTCCAATTTATCTGATGTTTTTGAACAATGGACCAAGAACTGTTAATTTGATAGAACAATTCTTTAATGGTCTGACGGGAATCTACAGCTTCCATTGTCTCATTCTATCTTTAACCCTGCTGTCTTGTTTACCCTCGCTTTAAACTACCCCTGATTTATGAAAATAAGACATTTTATTATTCCTATTGATATAGATACAACTGCTCTCTTTTTTTTAGAACATTGAGCTTTCGTGTAAAAAGAGAAACTAAAATAAACGCTAAGCGATGACCCAGGTGTTAAGAATAATGCTGACGATCAAATATTAAGATTTCAGGGATTATGTGACGTAACGTGCATTAGAAACTACCATATTTCATTTCTTCGCCAGTACTTTCATATCTTCAAGATAAATTCCAACGAAATCTCTGATGTTGAAATGAAAGTATCAGATTCAATTTAGGCGAACTGTGGATTTTATTTATTCCTTTGTTATTTTGTTTTTCTTTACATACTCCATATATGTATAAGTAATGGATACTTTCAAAATTGACTTGGTTGCGTTATGTATGGGTCCATAAGTGAAAGGGTTTGCAATGATGTCTTATAATGATGATTAACGGAAGAGTCCAAAAACAATTTTGAGTGTTCTACGTTATTTAAAGACTAGGAATACCGAAAAAAAGTTTGTAAAGAGCAATAAACAAAGATTACTTAGTGAAACGTCACATAGGGTATGTGCTCTATTTCTTTTACCAGTACTTGTCTATAATTATGGTATGTTGGGATCTTTCCTAACTCTAATATAAAGGACATTCGAAGAAATAAAACAAAGGATTTATTATGAGCAAATATAGGACCCCAAGATGAATTTTGTAAATTATTGTGTGACGTTTATTAATATTCTTGATTTAAGTTAAAAAAAAAACACAAGATCTTTCCTCTCCTGTGATTGGCCCTGAAACACAATTATTGTACCCGAATATCTTATAACCCACTGAAGATAGCTTGAACAGATCGTAAGGACCCATAAATTTATCAACGGCTAATTTTCAAGTAGATCGGGTTAGCTCAAGAGAGGAGAAAGACAAGGAATTGTGAAAACAAAGTCTGCTGACCAAAAATCGCGTGATCTCATCTATTCTAATTTATGACCTTACGACCTACAAAACTTTCAAAAATTCACGCACTAACCTTGAGAGAATCTTGTCAATTATATCATTGGAAAGAGAATGTAAAACAACATAAGGGTTTAAAATCTCGTTATAATCGGCCGAATACTTACAATGTTATTACCAAAACAAAAAAATAGCATAACGGGGACCGACCGACATAATGAGATATAGAGTCGCACGCGACTAAAAAAACAAGTTGGTAGAGAAATAAACAAAAATTACCTAGTGAAACGCCACTTGTTTAGAATATTGTATAGGTGTATTATGGAAATGGCAACATGATGTGGTGTTTTAGGTCCTTTAGGAGTGGAAAAATATTAATGCAATTTTAATATATTTTTGAAAGGTCAATATTCTGAAATTTTGGAAATCGATCCATTGTATTCCTTAACATGATAAAATAGGCGACCGCAGTGGCTATGAATTGCTATGTATTACTAATTACGGGACCAGTAATACGGGATACCAAAGTGGTAATACACGATTTCGAACTAAATGTAGAAACTAGAGCAGGGGTCGGCAAACCTTTTGGTTTTGCTTGCCAATTCCATTAAAAAAAAAGAAGAATTTCTGGTCTTGAGTGCCAAGCAACTATAATGCCCAATGTACATAATCTAACATGGTCAACAGACTTAAGTCAATATTCCAAAAAGATACGGTAAATATAGCGTTAAAAGAAATATATTAATTTTATCATTAGAAAATATGTAATTTTAATATATATACTTTTTAATGTGATCATGTCCTTGCTTGAAGGAGAGGAAAAATCTTTTCACTTGCCAAGGATAGATGCCTCCCGTGCCAAGTTCGGCACGCGAGCCAGGGTTTGCCGACGCTTCAACTAGAGGGTGTCCATAACGCCTAGAGAAATAGGAAATATCACACCGGGCTTCTAGTTTTCCAGAACTTAGCCCTCTTGACTACATCTAAAGGAGATGTACTCAATTTGAACTGGCTCAAATTGACGAAAATTTGGATTTAATCCATCAGGTTCTAATTTTACATCACGAATGGTGAAAATGTTATTAGTTAATATTTCAATTAAATAAAATGTAGTTAATTTTTTTATTGAATTTATGCATTTTTCCTATGTATCCAGACTTTAGGGATACCCTGTATAACTAATATCAATTATCCTCCAAATTATTTGTATTTCCTTATCACGCAAAATGCCGAGGTTGTTCGCGATTTCCTCGCCTGCTTTATTAAGGCATCTCAAATTAAAGCGCTGGAAATGAATAACGTACTAGCCAGCGATTCGTCACCGTCTTTAGAATTGAGCTTCATTTTGAAATGTACAATTCCTACGGCTCCCACTTCCTGGTAAATACTGGTTCATTCGCATCCCATTTATTGGTATATATAGCTATATATTCTGGATGTCCGTAATAATAACATCTAGTTTTGGCTGCAGTAAGTGAGCTACCAAATTTATGTACCACCAATAAAGTGGGAAGCACTATAAATTTGGGATCCATACCAGACAGTCGTAACGACTTCGAACAATTCTTTCGGTCGTAATAGTCCCTATTTATTGGGCCAGAGTGAACTATAAATACACAGCGGGGAGCGGCTTTTGCTGTATTATACGGAAAACAGTGTAATGGGAAGAGGTAGCTTAGATAATAGCAGCATTTCCTTAATTAATTTACAAATCATTCGTGTTTTTGCTTTCTAGTTGTGTAAGGCTTAAAGATGGTTGAAATAAGAATTACAGTTTTATTGGAAGTGATGAATTGTGTTGACACATCAGAAAATCTTTCAGTTACGCTTTAGAGACGTCCAATATTTTCATTCTACAGCGTCTAAATCGTTTGTCCTTTCATAGCACATCTGTATTTTTCTGTAGACTGAACTATTTGGGTCATTAAGAATAGAAATCAACAATATACCGAGATTATGATTACAGTTTTCTAGTTTACAATGGTTTCGTATCTCATTATAAGGAAAGAGTGATTAAAAATTCTAGATTGTTCATATTTTCGCAAGAATTTAGGCCATTTTCTTCCGTTTTTTAGTAATTATTGCTAGATTTAAATTGTTCTGGTGGATTAGAGCGGATTTTTAGCAATTGTAATGATGGGCATAGAAACCAATGTAACCAAGATAAGAATAAATAACACAAAATGTCTGAAGTTCCAGAAGCTAATGAGAAAAAACTTGATAAGTTTGTTCTATGTAATTCTTGGGGGTCATGTTTACCATAGCTTATGATGATTTTGGATGCTATGTGAACAGCGTAAATGTCTGATATGTTTGTATGTAGGCGAAAGAGAGGTATATATATACGATTTCGGAGTCCTGCATATCCAGATTATGGAAAAATATGCCCTGATTAAAGATATGGAGCCGATTTCATAGCAATCAGCCAATGGATAAAATGAACAGCCAACTACCATTGAAAAATAGCCAAATCTGATTTTAGTTATCCATCTATGGAAATTAGAATAAAGACTTGCAAAACCTCTTTCTCATGCGGCCATGATGCAACCATCTCAGTTGAAAGACTTCTTTACTTATACACATATCGAGGACTGTATGAATAAACACAATAGAATCTAAATAAACCACTCTTATTCACCTAGATTTCAGCAGATACTTTCACTTCAAAAACAGAGACCGCTGGAATTTATCTTGAGATCAAAATACTAACGAAACAGATAGATAGACAGATAGACAAAGTCTCAATGGTATTTAATATATACCTACCATTGCATATATAGAACAATATCCCTTGAGTTGAGGGTGTTTTATCAAGATAGGCCCAGTCTGTATACGTTCAGTCCATGTATACAATCCGGTTAGAAGCTTGTACAAGCAGCCACGTGTACATTTTCCCGCTATGAGAGGATCTGGAGTAAATTCTTTGAGAAACGGAAAAAATTCAAAGTTCGAATTTTGTCCCCTTTTGCAATTAGTCCCTGGGCACAATTCTTTGATCAGCTCCGAGCTGACCGGACTATTAAAGTTCATTTTGAGTTAATTCCCTGAGTTTTTTGGCCAGCAGCATTTTTCAGTATTTTGAAGTCCTCCGAGTCTTGTTTCGTTGTTTCATTGACAATTTCCGTGCGTCTACGTTGGCTCAACTGCCTTCTTTTTTTCTCTCACTATTTTATAAAGGTAAGACAGTTGGAAAGGAAAACAATGAGGATAAGCCGTGTCTCGTTTCGATTTTTGTCACTCTATAGGACTTTTTAGAAAAAAAAATGCTGCAATTTGTTCTATAGGGGTGAATAAATGAGAACAAGACGAAACGAGGTGCATTAAAATGGGAATTCCGGAAACCTTGTAAAATACGGTTTCCAGAAGACACAACCACTGTATAAAGTCTGTTTTACATCCCTGGTTTGTAGACTAATGCATAAATTCCGTCCATGTGTGAAACCTACGCACATATACGAGCTTTCTCTATATTTGCTCCGAGAATGTGGAATGCTCTGCCTGATGCTATACGCTCATCTCCCCAGGTTGGTGCCTCCAATCGCTCATTAGACTCACCTCTTCTCTCAAGCTATTCATTATTTGATAATCGCTATGTGAGGCCTGATGTCCTTGAATAGCGCTATGCAAAATCCTAATAATTCGTATCCATCCATAAATACATACATACATGAATAAAACAAACACACACACATAAATATGGAACTAGGGGTAGTCAGGAATAAATATTGACAGTATAAATTCTGGTTTCTTAAAAACTTTAGGTGTTTAAAAGTTGTGTCATTGTAAACCATCTCGAATACGGTATGGTCAGCGCACATCAATGCTAATGGAAGTAACGACCTCATTATGCCCACGTACCCCACACGCTACTTTTCGTCTGTCCCCCTTTCTCTAAATCTACCCCTCATATAATTGATTATTATTATTTTCTTCTCCTTCTTATTTTTATTCTCATTTTTATTCCTATTTTTATTCTTATTTTTATTCTCATTCTTATTATTTAGGCCAGAGTTCTCAACTGGATAATGAAATCAACATAAAATTCAGAATGACACTCAAGGGTAACCCCGTCGTCACTAGAGATCCGTCCTTGTTGAAAGGGGAGGGGGATGGTAACACAATGGGTAACTCAGTAGGCCTGGTGCCCTCCTTGTTTGGAAAGGGGGAAGGGAGGCGGCGAAAGGTAGCCCAACATTTTGTCATTAACAAGCGAGCTTGGAAGCCGTTCGTGGCTCAAGGGACAGCCGACCATTCGACATCATAGGTGCGTGGCTTAGAATCTCGTTCGGCGGGTTCCGTTGACATAAGAGGGATGTTTTGGGTGTGGAGGAAGTGTTTTATGATTGGTTATGTGTGTGTGTGTTGACGTGGGTGGGTGGAACTAACTGCCTGTGCGCACGCAGCGGACTCGGCCACCCCCTTCGCAATTAGCGGCAGCTCCCTACAAGCACAAAATTAATTTTTATCTGAAATCAACTGCTCTATTCACTAGGCTATGTAAGCACCTCCACACCTCGACATAATCTTTTAATCTTCCAGCCACTTACGCACCAACACATCACTCAAGTTTTCTTCCTCAGTCTGTTCTCATCAGATTTTTTCCCATTCCGAACAATTCTGGGTTAATCTTTCCCCATACTATATGTACATATCGCCCATTCACACATAGCCAACCACTGCATTATATTACCTCACTAGTGGCGTAATACAAGTCAAAAATGGAGCACAATCCACATATCCGAATGTAACTCTTCATTATCTTTCATATTCATATCACATAACGCAAACAACTGCGGCCTTCATTTAGCAGACAGCACCACCCAGTACCTTTCATCGCATCACGCCACCACATCAAATTGCATCACGTAACATTACATCCCACCACATCAAATCATATTACATAACATCTCAACCCATCACATATGAACACACCAAATCATATTACATAACATCCCAACCCATCACATATGACCACATCAAATCATATTACATAACATCTCAAACCATCACATATGACCACATCAAATCATATTACATAAAATCTCAACCCATCACATTTCATCACATATGACTACACCAAATCATACTACATAACATCCCAACCCATCACATATGAGCACATCAAATCATATTACATAACATCTCAACCCATCACATTTCATCACATATGACCACTTCAAATCATATTAGATAACATCTCAACCCATCACATATGACCACATCAAATCATATTAAATAACATCCCAACCCATTACATATGTCTCTCACATTCACCTAACATACTCCATTCCCATTTTGACTCGGATTAACTGGATGACATCTAGGCAATGTGTGGGCCATGGCTTCTCAGAATGGCCTCCTCTGACCGGGATTAGTTGCCTCGTTCGACAAACCGAAATCCGATATGGTTATTCACGAACGTCACGTTCAGTCTATGCTATAAATACATAACCATAAGTACATATCAAAATACATATGTAGATACATATACTTAGAAACATACACATACGCTTATATATCTTACGGAAATACGAATCGGTAGGGACCTTAAGATATGCTCGAGGCAAGTCCAAGAAATATTGACTTGGTCTTTCAAGTACATGGTGACCCCTTCCTTCCCCCAAGGTTTTGCGACGGTTAATTATTTCATATGTGAGTAATTTTGTAAGAGTAAAAGTTATATGGTATCGTAATTTGGTATTGATGTAATGAAATCGAAAATTATTTCAAAACAAAGTCAACACACCTAAGTCGCGTGTTCTCAATTATTCTGACTTGTGACCTTCAACAAGTTGGCCAATCCGACTCATAGTTAGTTTTCTTTTAATAATTTCCGGACTAATCCCGGGAAGACCTCGGCAATTATATCATTCAAAAGAGAATATAAAACAACATCAGAGTTTAATAATTTCGTTAGAATCAGCCGAATAGTTTCGATGTTATTGACAAAAAAAATTAGTAAAATGTTACCATCCGATCGACCAACCTACGAACCGACATAGTAATTTATAGAGTGGCATCAACACGAGTAAAAATGAAGATTGTGAGCCATTATTCTCTTGCGTGTGGTGTTGTTTGTTTTCCCTATAGAGGAACGGTGTTTGCGATCCGTATTGGGTAAATTATCCTCTTTTGTGTAGTGGAATATTATGTACTATTTATGATTTAATGTGGTACTTAAAGTAGAAGTGTATCCTTTGGGTAGAATCAAATGAAATTGAAAGGATAAGGAATGTGTGTGCTGGTTGTAGCTATTTATTACAGTAGATGTTAAAGCAATTTGAGTAACCACTGTTTGGTATTATTTCTTGTTGGAACTTGGTAGTGAAATCTTTAGGATGGTGAGGAAGAGAGTTAAAACGACTTTTTTTCATTGAGAGTGGTTAATTTATTTTTTTTAAACAATGTTTGGGTGTGTGATTTTCTTGATTGAAGTGTATAGCACGGAAGATCCTTTTGGCTGTAGAACAGAGTTAAAATGGCTTTCATTACCCGAAATGAGTGATTTGAGAAATAGTGTTTAGTTCTGTCGGTTTTTTTCTGGATATAAATTTGGGTATTGTTTCTATGGAGTTTTAAACCCCCAAAAGGAACGAAATCCGGAGCCATTATCTGAATGTAAATCTTGGAGGAAATGAGTTCTACAAGACACGGGGTTGAAATCGAAATATTTTTGTTTGCGCTTTCTGCAAGGGTGTATGTGACGTTGTGCGCTAGTAGGTTCAACTAGTTTCTTTAGCTTGTTTGTACTCCCACATTTACTAGTAGTAGTTCGACAACTTGATTATATCCAGGCAGATCTCCGACCGGATAATGAAATAAACATAAAGGTAAGTATGAGAATTGCTGGTGAGCCCGATCCTCTTTGGGGAGAGGTGTCAGGAAGTGTTATGTTTTGGCACCAAACAGCGTTCGGGTGGAACTATTGTGCCACCTTCAGATGTATGTGGATATAAATACCCATCGCTAGAAGTCCTTGGAACAGTGTGTGTTGTGCCGCGAAGACGGGAGAGGAAATAAAACTATTGTAATTAAACGATGATATATTTTTTGGAAAAAGTACAAGTATTTTATACATTAAATAAATAAATTTACACAATGCAAAAATATATAGTCAAAAGTGGGGAAAAAAATTGAAAAAAAAATTATAGTTGAGGAGAGGAAGAAGTAGTCGAAGGCAAAGGTACATACAGAGGTTTCTCCTGGAGAAATGAACGCAGGAGCTCAGCTTTTTAACATTTTACGGTTTTAAGTTATACCCACTAACTGGGTTTTAATATATAAGTTAATTATACCCACTAATTGGGTTTCAATTTTTACATTAAATTTGGTTTATATATCGTTTCAATTTTTACATTAAATTTGGTTTATATATCATTGTTTGATTTTGTTACGTTTCATACTTCGTCACTTGAGTTTAAGTTTTAAAATACTGTTTCGCTTACTTTTATTTATAAAATACTTAATTTTTATTCACTGTATTCACATAAGATTAGTAGCTTTAATTTTATGGTTTCCTATTTATACTTTTCGTTAACTTTTAGATTGTTTAAGTTGTTTTATCACTTGAATGTTTCAATTTACATACTTAATTCTATTTATAATATACTTCATTATAATTCACTGTATTTGTACATTGGTTAGTAGTTTTATTTGTATAGTTTCCTATTTATATTTTTCACTAAGTTTTCACTTGTTTAAGTTGTTTTATCACTTGTCTATTAATTGTCTAGTTTTAATTTCATATTTTCCTATTTATATTTTTCATTAAATTTTCACTTGTTTAAGTTGATTTATCACTTGTTTATTAATTGTCACATTTAACTATTTACTTAATTTTTATTCACTGTGTTCACATATTGTTTGTTTAATTAATTATTTGATTAATTATTTACACTTTTCTCGTTTAGCACTATTATTTAGTTTAATTATTTACACATTAATTATTTATACTTTAAACGTTTTGCACTTAATTTAGCTATTTTCGCGCTTTACACTTCTTATCACTTTTAATTTTTAGTTTATCGATGAGGTCTTCATTCCGCACTTTATGTTTTTGAAAGTTGGTGAATTCACTGTGTGACAGCTTGATTCCGGAATATACATGGTGCCGCTGCATAGGAGGCTCTCCATCTCCTTCGGGGACCAGGGTCCCTCAAAGGTCCATTTGAAGTCACCACTCCTAATGCCCTTTACCAATTGGGTTTGATTTGCTTTTTCGGGTCTACATCCAGTAGTCCCGAAAACTTTTATTTTCAGTTCTTCCCCGTCGAAAAAACGTCCCTTTTCCAGGACTTTGGCTTTTTCGGTTAGGGGAACTGCGGGGTATGAATCATCGTCTTCAGATTCTCCATCCATGCTTTCTTCTTCCACTTGTTTAGGGGGTTTGCTGCTCTTCTTCTTTTTTGGTTTCTTTTCCTTCGGGGGGCTTTTAACTTGCGCGGTATCTTCTTTTATTCGTTCTTGATTCCCATCTTCTTCTCGGTTGATGGTTGGATCTTCTTTCTTCTTTATTTCTTCGGGGTTTTCTGACTGCGTTTCATCAATGAATTTGATGTTCAGCACGTCATGGGATGCTGGGTTTGGGGGGAACCATAACTTTTTCTTTACTCCGTTGTTTTTCAGCATAGCGTTGAGCTCCTCCGAAAAACTGCCGGGGCGAGCAAGGTTCGCCAGGTGGGCGACTATGACCATCGTCATAATCTCCTTGCTCTCGGCCGGTAGGATTAATTTTGGAGTGACTCTGTCCGCTGATGGAGTGGCGCTTCCAGGAGTCGAAGTCGCGGTGGCATATGTTGCCTTTGACTTTTCCTCCTTTCGCTGCCTGAGCTTCAACCTCTTGTTCTTAATTGCTTCCTTGCGTAGAGGGCATCTCATGGCCAGAGCCCGATGTTCCCCTCCGCAATTCACACACTTAGGCTTTTCTTCCCGGCAATCTCTCCATCCGTGTCCGGTTCTGGAGCATGTCGCGCAGATTTGTATTTTTGACGGGCAGTCTCGTGTCGGGTGGCTCTCGATGGCCAGGCAGATCTGGCAGTTTTCTATGAAGATATACTCTTCTGCCTCTATCTGCTCTGGGGCGACGCGAAGGTAAAAGCCCAGGAGGCCTTCCCTTAACGCTCTCTGAGCCATCCCGATGGTAGCGAAAGTGACTTTAATGAGGGTCTTGCCTATTTTGTCCACTTTCTCCACCTTTGCCCATGACTGTTTGTCATTCAGCTCTTCTTGTATTTCTTCCGTGGTGTGTTCCGAAAAGTAGGGGTCCACTCTCTTTAGTATGACGGCCCTCCTTACGAGCAGCTCATAGGGGACTACCGCTTCGAGCCCTATCTCGCGGAGGGGTTGTCTGGCCTGGTCTGAAACAAGGGTTTCCACGTCCTTGTTCTTCCAGCAGACTGCCGCCCACCCATTTGGAGTCTCGATGAGACGGGTGAGCTCAATGTTTATTTCTCCGATCACTGTTTGGAAGACCGTTTCTCTTGTTGGTTTCTGTTTCCCCGTTATTAGACGGAGGGGGATCCGTTTGGTGTCCTGGGGGGCGGTGAGACCCATGTCCCCCTTCGGGCAGTGTTGCCCTTCCCCCTAGTGTATCTCACTTTCTTCTCGGGGGGTGGAGAATACCACTCCGTGTTCGTCGAAATTGAGCGGCTTTGGCGTTTTGCCGATTCTTGCCTTAACGGTTTCCTCCTTTACCGGATTGGGACACTACGCGCACGACTCAGACACTCAGGTACTCTCCGTACTCTATGGTACTCCTATTGTAATTGGCGATGAGAAGTGCAAGATCTACCCACCCGAATACAGGGCTGAGCACAGCGCGTCCACCAATCGGTAGCCAGATCTCTCCGTGCGCTGACGTTTGTGTCTACTCATGCCGAGATCGAACCCAGTAACGTGACAGCGGCCAATGCTGTATTCACTCGGCTACCAAAAGCTCAACTACTGCGAGTAGTCAAGCCATTATTCGCATTTCAGAAAGCTTTTCTCTTTTCCCCCCTCATTATTTTTTCTATTAAACTCAGCTTTAACATCGTCAAAAGCACACACACACAGACAGTGTATGAGCAATAATACACTGCTCTTCCCTTCATCTAGAACCACCCCCAACATAGATTCTCAAATCGGTAAGGGGGGGCCGAAGGAAAGCGGTAGGGGATCTTCCTGCGAGATCATCACCACACCACGGGAACAGGAAGACGCACACAATATTCACGAGAATTGGCCATCGGTCAGGCTGTCTCCCGGTCGTTAGGGAGATGCTTGTCCGTTAGAACGTTAAAGGCCATTTAGGGCCTATAACGGCCTCGTCCGTTACTGTCTGAGATCAATTAGGTCTTTTCGATAAGGTCCCGGAGCCGCTTTCCTATACATGAGTCTATTTAGGGAGTTATTCGCCTTTATAATCCCCCCACTCTCCCTTTCTTTCTCTTAACCTCTCTTTCTTAACTTTTATATCTCTCTCTCTTAACCCCCCTTTCTCTTAACCTCTCACTCTCTCTTAACCCCTCTCTCTCTCTCTTAACCCCTCTCACTCTCTCTTAACTTCTTTCTTTTAACTTCTCTCTCCCTCTTAACATCCCCCTCTCTCTCTCTTAGCCTCTCTCTCGCTCCCTCAACGACACTATCTTAACCTCTCTCTCTCTCTCTCTTAACCTCACTTAGACACAAAGGCCTACAGCGTCGGCTTCAAGAATTGGGGCTTTTCTCTTTGGAGACCCGCCGATTACGAGGCCAGCTGATAGAGACCTTCAAGATTTTAAGGGGTGTCGAAAACGTGGACTGCGATGCGATGCGATGCGATGAAGGTCGGGGAGGTATTGACTTTGCAAGGTCACCTCCTTGTCTTTCACTATTTGTTTTGTTTTATTCTCAGTTGGTCTGGTTCTCTTGTTCTTTTATGCACTTTGCTCTTTTAATCCAGAAGAATGTTCACGTTGAACACAAATCCGACCCGTAACCATGGTTACAAGCTGGCTTTGCGGGAACTACTTCTCGTATAAGATCTGCGCTACATGGAACTATCTTCCGGTCGAGGTGGTGGATAGTTCGTCTATAGAACAGTTAAAGTCTAGACTGGATGATGTATCCCATGAAAATTTATAGAACGTAGCTTATAGAAACAAGTAAAATAGGTTTCAGCTATACTATTAAAAATTCCTGATTGTTTCTTTTTCTCATCATAATCAGGTGTCTTTCTGTGCCAGCAAAAGCGGGTGGGAGAGGGGGGAGGAAAAAGCCTTCGCCCGTGCTATGCTTTCTCTTAAGCTATAGGTTAGGGCCTTCCCCAAATGGTACCTCCACGGTATGGACAGCAATGTCCTTTGAGGTACAATTTTTCCTCGTGAGTCTCTCTCCCTTAACTTCTCTCTTGCCTCTCTCTCGTAGCCTCTTTCGCTCTCTTAACCTCTCTCTGTCTCTTCCTTAACCTGTATTTCTCTCTTATCCGTAAACTTCATGTACATTTGATCTACATAGTTCGTTCTAAAACCTCGTTGGTTAATTATATAATGTACTGTATATTTACTATATTTAGTTTTATGCCCGTTTTAGTTATTTTATTTCTTCCATGTAATTAATGGAATTTAATTTGTTCTAAGCTCTCATTGTCCAATTTGATCATATAATCTATTTTTAAATTATTATCTTTAGTCAAGCATAGCAGAACAATAAATAATATTGATATCTCATCATCATCATCACTAACTCTATAATTTAAGAAGGGGATTTTTTTGAGTATTTGAATAATAATTTCATCTTAGTTTGGTTATGACTTGTTTTTTATCAAAGTTATTTTTAATAATTCTTTTATAATATCAAAAAAACAAAATGGTGAATTTCAGAAATAAAAATAATTATAGAAATTTTGTGAATTTTGTAAAACCCAAAGAATTATAAATGGTGAAGTTCAGAAAATGTATTTTTATATATCTTCTTCTATAACTATATTTTAGCAACGTGATATTTAGAAAGGGGCGAAATTTAGTTTAGAGTTCCTTTTTAAAATGATTATAATTGGCGAAGTTCGGAAAATTTATAATAATTTAACCATGGCTGCTTTTTTTTAGATTTTAAATTTTAATCTTAGCGCAGGCTCCCCTCGTAGGGGGGAGTGGCCAAACCATTGCCTCGTTCAGCCTATATCAAAATTAGGCATAATATGGTATATTATCTGTGATTTTTTCATTAATTATAATTAATGAGATTGATCTCAATAGATGCTTCAACGTTCGTTGTGATTTATTGTGAACTGAAGTATTCTCGTCTGTTTTTCTACTGAAACAAAAATAAAGGATTCACACACCTAAAAAAACTTTTAATCTACACATGCTTTTTCCTCACATTCGCTCTTCCTATCTTCCGAAGGCCGGCTGTTTGTGGCAATACTCCTCAATCCCATGGCTTCGCCTAAAGCTTGTCTATCGCTTGGGAAAATGGCACATTTATGCTCTTATCATATCCAGAGCCATAAACCTCAATATCTGAGATGCATCCGCATTCCAACTTGGGCCGAAGTCAAATTCCTCTATTATTTTCTAAGGATCTACGTTGTATCACACAAGTGAATTACACATTTACTCCTAGATTAAAAGAACCTACACGCACACATTCATAACGCAAGAAGGATTACATAAGCTCCGTCTACATATTACGCAAACTCGATTTATTTCGCTGCACATAAAATAGATAACATCATAATTCTCATAATGATTTTTTTTACCCCCGTTCATCAAAATCAGTTGCCACTCGGGGTCTCAATCAGTCTAATAGGCTTCATCCACCGATGTAAAGATTTAGAACCATCCGAGTGCATTCAATTGTTAACTTCACTAAGTATCCATCGTTGGACTGTACTGATCATTAAGCTATCAAGAGATTTATTTTTTCATAATAATTAGTGTTGTAAGATAGTTATCTATTTTAACAAAGTTATAAGAAAGGGGAAACTCCAGCCTAATTCTTCATAGGAGTTGATAAAATAGCGTCAAGTGCTGGTGGCACTTCGCACATTTCTTTCTATGTTTGTAGATGGAGGGCAACACCTGATACTCTAAGTTTTTTATTTTATTCATAATTAAACCCTCTTTCACTTGTTTTTTTCATATTCTTTTCCGTGTCTTCTCAGTGTGGGGGGTGGAGGGGGATTGGCACTCATTTCCTTACACCCTAAATAGATATATAAATAGATATATTTACATGTTATAAAAAAAAAATATTATGACATTATCAATTTCGAAAGCTGAAATCTAGAATATAAATTTTGCGTGTCTTTTTAGGCCTACTCCAGACATCTGTTGGTGTGGAATACATGAAAGAATTTGCAAGATGTCCAGATTGGTTCCGATAAAGATGTTGAAAGAACGACGAGACAAGGAAGTGATCATACACCTTGGACACCCTCTGAAGGTGGAGTACTCTTTCCTCTTCAATCACTGACAGTAATGTCATATTCACATAGGTATAAACCCTCGGATGGGCAGAACGAGAGGAGGTTAGCGTGAAATAATGCGGATGAGCTGTGGAAGTTATTTTTTTGTATGGCGTCTTATAGGGAGAGAGGAAAGGATACAAGCGGAGAGTAATTGAAAGAGCGGGTTGAAATGAAACTGTAAGGGCGAGAAGTTTAGAGTAAAGAGGGAGGGAAAAACTGATTGAAACAAATTGAAAAGAAAACGGACGGGAATGACACAAAAATCGAGATTGCCAAACCACCACCGTCCGACCGGAGCTGTCAATCGTCCGTCAAAAGGCGGGAAAGGAGAAAAAAAAATGTACGTCAGATAATATTAAGCCGCGTCACGCGGAACGTCAGACATGGATTTCCTATTGATTGCGGGAAACTGAAGACACCTCCCCCCCCCCAAATGATAAATTGAAAAGTTTGTCTAAGTAAATAATCCATTTTCACTTCCCATATCATTATCCGAACCCAAAAGTTGTTTACTTTTTCTTACGGGGAACATTGTGGGGGTCTCTCGTTGGAGGCCCTAAATCTATTAGCTTTAAGGCTTTAAATTGTTTTTCCCTCGCAATCAACAGAGTTTTAAAATCACATATAAACAAAGTCAATCAAGAATGTCCAAACTCACAATCAAGAGAGAGCCTCAAAATCACGAAAAAGAAAAGTCAATCAAGAACGCGCAATCTCGCAATCAACAAAGACCCTCAAATTCACTAATAAGCAAAGTCAATCAAGAACGCGGAAGCCCAAAATCAATAAAAACCTTTACAAGCACTTAAAGACAATACCAATCAAAAAAACGCAAGCGCACAATCAACAAAAATCTTTAAAATCACGAAAGCGCATGACCGAAATCAACAAAGACCCTTAAAACCACGAATAAACAAAATTAATCAAGAACGAGCAAGCTCACAATCAAGAAAACCCTCTAAAATCGCATATAAACAAAGTCAATCAAGAACGCACAAGCACGCAATCAACAACAACACTCAAAATCACGAATAAACAAAGTTAATCAACAACGAGCAAGTCTGCAATGAACAAAGACCCTCAAAATCACGAATAAACAAAGTTAACAAGAACGCCCAAGCCCGCAATCAATAAAGACCTTTAAATTCATATATAAACAAAGTCAATCAAGAACGCGCAATCCCGCAGTCAACAAAGACCCTCAAAATCACGAATAAACAATGTTTATCTAGAACGCGCAAGGCCGGATACAACAAAGACCCTTGAGATCACGAATAAACAATGTTAATCTAGAACACACAAGGCCGCAAACAACAAAGACCCTTAAAATCACAAATAAACAAAGTTAATAAGAACGCGCAGCTCGCATTCATCAAATAACCTCAAAATCACAAATAAATAAAGAAATCAAGAACGCGCAAGCCGGCAATCAACGAAGACCTTGAAAATCACAACAGAACAGTCAATCAAGAACGCGCTAACCCCAAATCAACCAAGGGTAGGGATGAGTTATCACGTGTGGACATATAAAAACTATCAATGCTATGAAGATTTAAAAGTTACTCTGCCAGACTGATAATACCGAAGCATCGACCCAGAGTTTGCCAGCGTAAATCTTGTACAGGTTGCTTCAAAAAGCCATGAAACACTTTTTTATGGTACTTTGAGGTGTAAAAACACCCACGCATGCTCCATTACCTTAGACCTCCTTTGGACAATTATGAGATTATGGATCAGATTGATTCGCGTTAAAAGAAAGCTCAATCTGGTATTTATGTAATCAGGTAATGCGCTTGGTAGGGTTAAAGAAAAATCAATTCCAATTCGGAGAAAAGTTTGGTTGCTGAAACTGGTTTCATAAAACCCGTGATTCATTGAGTCATTGGAGCAAAGGATGGGAAAAGTATTCCCAATTGTTTCAAACAGAGTTTAAACGATAGATAGACGCAATAGATACATTTTTATTGATACTAATTAGTTAAATTAAAAGTCCATATGGGAAATATTTTCTTTTTTCTAGTCAAAGTAATCGCTGAAATGGACAATAGATTTTTCGAATATATCCTTTCATAAGTTCTCTTCTATTGTGATTGCTTTGTGAGTGCCTTTGTCTCAATATTTGTTATTGATAAGAGACTTGGAGAGAGCCATAAAAAGAGTTAGTGCGAACAAAGGGTCCCGAAGAGATTCGCTGTCAGGGAATTTTGTATTGAGGAATTTTCAATTCACTTTCTTTATTTTCTTTAGGCTTGATTTACATCTTTCTTACTTTCTTTCTTCTTCACTCTCAAGTTGTGATAAGTTCACCAAAGCAAAATGAGAATGTCGGCTAATACCACTTAATATCTCCGTTTCTTTTAATACATATATATATATATATATATATATATATATATATATATATATATATATATATATATATATATATATATATATATATATATATATATATACACACATATATATATTTACTTCCATCTATCTTACATACTTACATAAACACATATATTGAACCATACATATATACTACATACATCATGCATGCATACATACAGACACAGTACATATATACATACATAGGATTGCTAATAATGTGCTTAAGCAGTATTTTGTTTGGTCACTTGAACGACCACTTGAAG
This sequence comes from Ceratothoa steindachneri, assembly GCA_963969495.1. Lineage (NCBI taxonomy): Eukaryota > Metazoa > Arthropoda > Malacostraca > Isopoda > Cymothoidae > Ceratothoa > Ceratothoa steindachneri. The sequence continues at coordinate 160,455,941 of OZ018317.1, read as the reverse complement.
TACCAAAATGTTTGTAAGGAGATGTAAAAAAGGTGTTGAAGTGAAAGAAAGTGAGAATGTGCGCAAGATGATATAGCAACAGATCCTCCAACAGGAATTGGGGTCAGAAGGGCAAAATGTGGGCGTTGGGACATGGATTGTAAACACTCCAGCAAATGTTAGCTGCAGCGTTTCCTAGGCAACATCTCACATACCTTTGCGGGTGAATAAAAGGATAGATGATAAAAAAAATGAAAGGGGGGTAGTATTTGGGGGGAAAGGGGTAGGAGGGGAAGTATGTGAAAAAGCAACTCCAACCGAAACCAGGAGGGAAGTGACACCCCGCCCCCCCCCCACACACAGACCTGACCCCGAACAAGGATGAGTGGACGAAGTCTGGTTGGCGACTAGTCTGCTAAATTAGAGGGGGTTCGATGAAATCTGGCGAAAACGTAAATTGAAAATGTAAGGAATGGTTAAAACCCAGGTAGTCTCAACCATTCCCCCTTGAAACCACCATAATAAATGCAATAATTCCCCCTTTATATTATTTTCATCTTTCCAAATAATTTCCTGTCCCGATCGTGATCTTCATTCACCTGCCTTCCAAATGCTTTGAAGGCTGAGTTCTTACTCTGAATAGTTGATTCTTCCAATGCAACCTTCTTATAAACATTCTGCCAGTCACATCTTCCTTACAAAACGTATACAAGGAACTCTCCCGCTTCCTTTCCACTGAAGTTTCACATCATCAATCTATCATTCAGTATTGCACGTTTTCTTTCCTGTTCTTGTACACCCATATATACTCTTGTAGACAGTTACTTTGATATTAAATTATTTACACCTTTGCTGTTCAATCGTCAACTTCACACTTACTCCTTCTTGCTCCCGATCATTTTTAGATCTCCAGCGACACACACACACACACATATATATATATTTATATATATATATATATATATATATATATATATATATATATATATATATATATATATATATATATATATATATATATATATATATATCCTTGAGAATGAAATGAATAAAGAAGTACTTAGGAGCACCTTTTCATTTTTCCTGCGGCACATTGCATTTATTTCGAACCTCACGTGCTACTTTGTGAGTTATTCATTATATATATATATATATATATATATATATATATATATATATATATATATATATATATATATATATATATATATATGCACTCAGTCAATATAGAAAGCAGTTGTTCTGATGAAATATTGCCGAGGTAAGGAAAGGTTCCGAGAGAATATTGGACAATTCAGCCTAATATATTCCCTGATATTTCAGTGTCAATATAAAAAAACGAAAACACTCTTGGGGCTTCCTATGGGAGAAGATAAACCCACTTTAACCGAGCTCGGGAGCGTGAGAAATAGCCTAACGTATCTCTCCCTTATATATCATACATGATAATCTTCGCTTCGATTCGAACGAAGTAATAATCTTCACTCTCACCGTTGACATTGTTCTTTCTTTACACTGAGCTCGAAGAAACCGGAAAAATGTCACGGTTTGTGCGTAGGTTTTAACTTTGGTCGTTCCTCATTCGTATTTATGATAATATTAGGTGTTTTTTTTTTGCTTAAATACTTTAATTTTGGTATTTACAAATGTATATGTTCAGAAAATATTATCAAGTTAAGTTGTGAATAGAAAGAACAGAAGAAGGATCGCTGTGGAAGATCACAAGAGAGGGAGTAAAAGAAGAGAAAACGGTTCGGAAAGAACTTTGGAGGGGATAGGAAGAGTTGAAAGGTTGGTGGCTAGACACCGATAGGTGGTGTTATTGTACATGTAAGTAGTTGCACTGGGGTCCGATTGGGGCGGCGGGAGGTTCGGTGAGGGGGGAGGGGCTTGCTTGTAGAAACGCGCTGTTCATGTTGCTGTTATCTTATATGTGAGTAGACACTGGCTGAGGGTAGTCGAGGGCTGCGGGTATCTGAAAGCCATCGCAGTTTTTTGTCTGTCGTGTATACCCATAGCTTTCCATTTAGGGGATATGTAAATAGGCAGGTGGTTGCAGGGGTTCCAGAAACAGTGTTTGCGGGAGTTCTAGAACCAGTGTTTGCGAGGATTCCAGAAGCAGTGTTTACAGTGGTTTTAGAACCAGTGTTTGCAGTGGTTCTAGAACCAGTGTTTGCGAGGATTCCATAAGCAGTGTTTACAGTGGTTTCAGAACCAGTGTTTACAGTGGTTCTAGAACGTTTAGCTCACCCAGTGTAATTAATTCCTCAAACTCATTCAACCTTTTGGGAATTCATGAGATTTTGATCTTTTACAACAGTCATGTGTTGCTAATCCTTTCCCACGCACTGTGAGAACAATTAATACTCCTAGCAACATATCATCACAAGAAAGAAAGTCACATTAGACTTAGATAATGAGCTATCTGCCTCTACAACCCGGAAAATGGGGTTAGGGGATCTGTTTGGGAGGGAAACGTCAAACCGTTAAAAAATTTGTGATTTCGGAAACGAAGTGTTTTTCCGGTCCCCGTTCCCTGGTCTTCCGTTCTTTTGGCAATAGGAAGGGACGAGATTGAATGAAGGAGAGCGTCTTCTCGTCTCTTATAAATGATAGCTCCCTCGTTTGCTTCAACGATTCCCTCCAACCCATCCGTTTCCCCACCTCTCACAAGGCGGACAAAATACTTAATTAGGCTCGGGAGCCAAACGACCATCCCAGTTTGCACAATTCCGTCCAATTTTCAGTAGGTTCTTAACAGCCTATCAATCAAATATGAGACGGTAGGCCACGATCGTGGAAGCGTGGGAGGGTTTTTTCCTCACCGTACGTTCCTTTTTTTTACTTAGAAATTTAGGCTGATTTAAATGTAATAATAAAGTAAACGAAGTTTATCCTCATTTTCAAGAGCAATTCAAAATATATGTTGGCTATCAAATAATGAGAAGGCACATAGCAAAGCAAAACATAAAATAACATAAGGTAACGTAATAACATAACATGGTATGGCATGGCATAACATAACATGGTATGACATAACATAACAACATAACATGATATAACATAACATAACAACATAAATCAACGGATGACAAAAGACGCAAGGGCCTATCAGTTGCCATCTGACACAAACAGACACCCAAAACTCCATCCACAAGATTGTGACCAAAAGACTGCTTAAACTAGCTATTCTTAAACTACCCTTCATGTTAGATTATGTTGCCTCATGAAGGAGATTTACGTTCCAATGCCGAAACAGTGAACTTTGAACTCAATAGTTGCAAGTCCAATCTGCCACGGGCCATTGTTCTTCATTGGCTGAAATAATTTGGCTGTTTCCTGGTCGTTTTGTTTGTTATGGTAGTTCGGATCCTATAGTAAAGTTATTCTTTCCTGAGAATGGTTGGGTTCTTCGTGATATTCGTCACTATTGGGATAAATTCTAGTTGTTTCAATCTGCCAGATTTTTTAATGCTTTCTTCGATCACCATTTTCCGAAGTTTGGTTAACATGCAAGTATTTTAGGTCCTCTCTGATAAATGAAAGGTATCTCGTATGAGCGTAGTTTTGCGCTAAAACAACTACCGTTTTTTTATCGCCATGAGTTTAGTAGATTTGGAATTCGAGGATTTACTCATATTAATTTTGTAGGAAAAATATATTTTTTTTTTCATACTCAAAAATTTAAATCTTATATCATTTATGATCCTTTCCTACGGGAAAAAAATCATAAGAACACTTAAATACGCGTGTCTTTACTTGATCAATTAAATTAAAAATCTAAGAACACAAAAGAAATCTAAAAGAAAAAATTGTTAAGCAAATTTCGATAAAAGTGTGAACGAAGAAATATTTAAAAATCTTCCCGATAAAAAAGCTACAATTGCTCCCAGTCGTGATGACTATAACCAAGAGCCAACCTTCTTAGGAAAGAATGGTTTTACTAAAAAAAAACGAACGTTTCAGGAGGCTTCTTCACAGACAACCATTGCTTACTCCTAATCCTTTTGGAGCCATTATAAAGAGCCGCGGTTAGACGGTTAAATTTGTGGTGAGAAAACAAATTCAGCTGGAGGTTAGAAATCCGGGAAAGGAGGCAAAGGCAGAGGCGAGTAAAGTCTTTTGATAGTAATGAAGATGATAAAAAAAATTCTTTGGGGTGTTTTAAGGTGTAGTAAGATTACACATTGCATTCATTTTTAATGATTTAGATAATAAGTAACTTCATCATCATCGTCCTCTGGTAATCGAAATGGAAATGTTAAAATTATTTGACCTCATAGAGCTTCAAGTTATCGTGGTATGGGAAGGTATATAATCGGTATTAGGAGCTTAATTAATAAGAATTAGTTGAAAAAACTGTAGGAAATGAGTCTGAAATTAGTAAAATTGTATCCCACAAAAACAGTGCCACTTTTTCATCCATGACCTGAGTAGATTTTGAGTTGAAACCCATCAATACGCAAGGATTAAATACTTCAATCCCATTTTTAGCTTAAAAAAACTAAATAATGAGAGAGCGGATCGTAGCCGGATGTTTATACTCCTCTTCCTGCATCAAAGAACCAAAGGTAACCAACAAACCGGTTAGCCCTTGTCTTCAAACTGGCACCGTCAATTGGTACAAACGAGCCTCCCCCCCCTCCTTCCAACACAAGCGATGCAACAAATACACTCGGGCGTCTTAAAAACAACTCATAAACGCGTAATCGAATAGAAAGGGTAATGAAACAAGTTGAAACAAGTTGAGCGAGCGACGGTCCCTTATCGAGCTCTCTTCCCCACTTCTTTCGTAGCAAGGCTGAGCTGGGGCTCCCCTTCCCTTGCTTGTGCCTCAGTCCTGTTCGAATGGAGCACAATTTTGGGGCGCTTTCAAAACCCCCTTCTTAGTCGTTCTTGATTGCTCTGCTGAGTTTACAGAGATTCCCCGCGGCATAAAGACGCTTGCCAGTTAAGGAAGGGGGTTGGGGGGCTTTACGTTCTCAATTCTAGTCGATCAACCCCTTAAGGGGTGTAATATGGGAAAGTTAGGGTCCTCCGGGTCCATGGGAGGACTCTTTAGTTAACCAGTTCCTCTGAAAATCTTTCGGCCTAGAAATTCCATCGTATGTTTTCGTATTAACAAGCAATGTCGTAAAGCCATGAAGCGTCTCGATTTGACTACACTGTCCCGAAATGAATTTGTAGTGCAAGGAACACTTTTGAATACCCGTCTTCAGTGAAATGTTGTGAAAACATTTTGTCTTTTTCTGCCACAGTCTCTTTTCATTCCTTAGCTCACATTTCTCTTCTATCTGTGTTGTGGAAGAACGGGGATTTTTAGTGGGAATATTTTGAAGGGAGGATGAGAAAACGATCCAAAGCTTTTGCAGGAAGTACCCGAATCTTTCCTTTACCCCAGGGTGTCAACTTAGACGAGGGCTTAATGTCTCTCTCGAGCCCTCGAGAATTTGGTCGACTCAGCCAAGAATCGGCAAAAATTGATTTGACGCTCACCTCATAAATCACATAAGAAACGACCTTCTGGCAAGCCTATTAAAGTCGTTATAAAATTGTAAAACGTAAAGTTAATTGGATTTGAAATAGTTAAAACCACCAAAGTTCTAAGGATATTTATGTAAATAATAAATAACTCGTGTAAAATATTGTATTCAAGGAATGAATTATTAAATCCCTTCTAAAACAATAAAAAAATAAATAAAAACTATTCTAAGTTTTAATAGACAGCCGAAGTAACCCCACTCCGGAGACCTTTCCCCAAACTCCTGTAGATAGCCGAGTCTTTCACAACAAATTCTGCCTGATTTTTTTCCTAAATGGTTCTTGCCCAATTTGAATAGTCGCAATTAGTTTTATTGACGGAAGTGACCATTCGGTTCAAATTATCTAATTGTTTCGCATGATTTAAAGTACAGTGGTCGAGAGATCCGTGTACATCTGAAAGGACGCACTCATCTCATGTACATAAGTACATTTCAAATTTTACATACGTTTTGAAGGTTATTAATGATATTAAACCTTACATCTTTTCTCTAATGATTACAAGGGATCATCAGATACCGTGGTGACTTTGCTTCACAGGAGTCAATGGATATATATATATATATATATATATATATATATATATACACACGTGTGTGTGTTGGTGTGTATGTTGTGTGTGGAATTGGGGAATTTCTTTTGAATTTTCTTGCTTCTGTTTGTTCATAAGCGGAAGGTAAAGGATGAAACGGTTTGTTTTGAATTGCGGAGATCGTGAGCTTATATTTCATGATTGCGTTTTGCCTGACATTCAAACATTCCCTGTGTACAAAAACCCCCAGCCGTATTAACATTTATTATTATTATTATTAACATTAAATATTAGTAGTAGTAGCAGGAGTAAAAGATTTACTATATATCTGCAGGCGACTAAAATGCCCTTTTTTCTATTTAGGGGACCTACTGATTAACGTGAATTCGAACTATGACTATCTGTTTAGGGGACTCACGGATTAACGTGAAGCCGAACCATTGGTATCTGTTTTGGAGACCTACTGATTAACGTGAATCCGAACCACGAGTATCTGTTTAAGGGGGCCTACGGATCAACGTGAATCCGAACCATTGGTATCTGTTTTGGAGACCTACTGATTAAAGTGAATCCGAACCAAGAATATCTTTTTAGGGGGGCCTACAGATCAACGTTAATCTGAACCATTGGTATCTGTTTTGGAGACCTACTGATTAACGTAAATTCAAACCACGAGTATCTGTTTAGGGGGCATACGGATTAACGTGAATCCGAACCATTGGTATTTGTTTTGGAGACCTACTGATTAACGTGAATCCGAACCATTGGTATCTGTTTTGGAACCTACTGATTAACGTGAATCCGAACCACGAGTATCTGTTTAGGCGGCATACGGATTAACGTGAATCCGAACCACAAGTATCTAGTTTAGATGACCTACTGATTAACGTGGATTCTGAACCCCGGTTATTGAAAGCGTATTACCGCCCCCGGGAAGTCGACCCAAATCAAAATTCCATCCGATGACTAACCACACTGAATGGGGCTTAACTTCGATAAAATCTTCATCCCTTTCTTTTCACTTGTTTCATTACACACTTTCTGCGGACGATTGCCTCGTTGGTTTTCGCTTTAAATGAAACCGAAGCAAGGCAGTGAGCGTGTAATCTCGGGATGGGAGGGCGGGACTAAGGATCCCTTGTTCTACGTAATTGGCAAACAACTACTGACGACGGGTGATGACGGCTGACGATTGACGACGAGTGATGAAGATTTACGACGACTGACGACCACGTGACGACGGTTGACGATGACTGACGACTGACGACTGACGACGACTGAAGACGACTAACGACGGCTTACGACGAGTGACGATGGCGATGACAACCGACGATGACTGACGACCATGTGACGACGGCTTATGACGATTGACGACGGTTGATGACGGGTTACGACGAGTGACGAAGACTGAAGACTGCTTACGACAAATGACGACGAATGACGACGGCTTATGACGAGTGACGATGGCTGATGACAAGGTGGCGACGGCTGACGACGATTGAAGACGAATAACGACGGCTTACGACGAGTGACGACGGCTGATGACAAACGACGATGACTGACAACCATGTGACGACGGCTTACGACGACTGACGACGGTTGACGACGGGTTACGACGAGTGACGACGACTGAAGACGGCTTACGACGAATGACGACGGGTTATGACGAGTGACGACGGCTGACGACGGCTGATGACGGTTGACGACGGGTTACGACGGGTTACGACGACTGACGACGACTAACGACCACATGACGACGGCTGACGATGACTGAAGACGACTAACGACGGCTTACGACGACTGATGACGGCTTACAACGAGTGCCGACGGCTGATGACGACCGACGACGGTTGACGACGAGCTACGACGGGTTACGGCGACTGACGACCACGTGACGACGGTAGAATTCGTGCCTCTCTCCCCTTCCTATACAGGACACTCTCTCCCTCTTTCTGCTTCTTGTTTATTTTTGTTTGTTTTTTGCCTTTGGTTGTGCGTTTGTTTGTTCTTTTTTGTAATTTTTGTTTTATTTTTAATTTAGCCTAGCATTATGTTATAATTAGAGCGATTTATATCCTTATAGGCCGTCACCAGATAAACGTTCAAAAAACAAAAAAACAGAAAAAAACACTGGAAAAAGCGCAACATAATAGAAATCAAACTTATTATTCCAAGTGAAATTAAACAATTAAAGTTTTTTATTATCTTCGTACGTACCATAACAAGAACTGTTTTAATTCCACCTTGGTTTAATAGCATCTTTACCTCCATTTGCACGAGTGGAGAGAAAAACCTGTTTCTGACTTCAAGTTGCCACTTGGAAATTTCAATAATATCGAAATTATGCGATTTGGTGTCAACTTATCTGCTGAACTTCGGTTGGAGGTCATCGCTCAAGGGCTTAATGTGTGTGGTTACCATAACAGTGGGTATCAACATCAGCACTCCATTCATGGGGTATGCCAAAGGAGAGCACCTCATGTACCCCAAGTAAATATATTAAATAGACATATATAAACTTCCTTAATCGAAGTGTTTCAATCAGCCATTTTAACCTTCAAATTTGCTGTCGCAGAACACAATGGCTTTTCACCCACTCGTTCGGGAATCTTCATGTTAGAATTAGTTAATGTAATCTGCCCCTTAATCTAACAAGGTCAACATACTTAAGTCGCGTGCTCTCAATTATTCGGACTTGTGACCTTATGACCATATGACCTTCAAAACTTTCAACAAGTGGGGCAATCCGACCTATAGTTAATTTTCTTTTAATAATTCCCGGACTAACCTTGGGAGGACCTTGGCAAATACATCATTCGAAAGAGAATGTAAAACAACATAAAGGTTTTATATTTAATTAGAATCGGACGAATACTTACAATTTTATTGCTAAATAATTCCCAGACTAACCTTGGGAGGACCTGTGCAATTATATCATTCGATAGAAAATGTAAAACAACATAAGCGTTTCAAATCTTGTTGGAATCGGCCAAATAGTTATGATGTTATTGCCAAATAATTCCACGACTAACCTTGAGAGGACTTTGGAAACTATATCATTTGAAAGAGAATGTAAAACAACACACGGATTTCAAATTTCGTTAGAATCGGCCCAATACTTACGAGGTTATTGCCAAAACAAAATAATTCCCGGACTAAACTTGAGAGGACCTTGGCAAATATATCATTCGAAAGAGAATGTGAAGCAACATAAAAAGTTTTAAATTTAGTTAGAATCGGCCGAATAGTTAAGATGTTATTGCTCCCAAACTCATTAAAAAGTAAAATAGTGCCATCCCACCGTCGACATACGGACAGACATGGTAGCTTTTAGGATCGCATCCACGCTAGACTATAAATTGTAGGTGATGCGAAGCTGGTTATTAATTTATCTGGTAACCGAATAACACAGGTGTTTAAAGTGTAGTTATCTGACAGTGTGTAACTCTCCTAGGACCATACACACGCGAGTTGACTATACAGGCCTATTATCCTTTCGGGAAATTACGCTCACCTCCAGGATCCTCTTGGTCTGCCTCAATTGATAAATATTCAGGAGTAATTTTATCAGGATCCTTCACTATCAAATCGACAGTTCACCAATATATTACTTTACATCATAATGAAGCTACCACCCTGCTTCAACGTCGGGTCAGGACTAAGTACTCCAGATCGAGTTGAGTAGAACTCTAGACAATGAAGAGGAGTCATCTGTACATACATCTTTCATCTAGGGATCCGCCACGCGTCTTTTGAACTCATTCAACCATTGTTTATGTTTCCAAATATCACATGTGACACAAAATGTTGATAAAAAGGATCTTCATCCTATCTTACAGGAACTACTCGTTGAATTGGTTTTGGTAGATGTTTTTCAGAGGGAAGTTTATTTAGTTCTGCAGATGGTTGTGCAAATCAGTAGCTAGTTCTTGACAGTTTTCTAATATTTGGCGTCCTGGATTAATGTTGGTTCGGAGGGAAGATGATTTAGTTCTGCAGATGTTTGTGCTAATCAGTTGCTAGTTTTTGACAGTTCTTTAATATTCGGCGTCCTGGATTAATGTTATTCGGAGGGAAGATGATTTAGTTCTCCAGGTGTTTGTGATAATCAGTTGGTAGTTCTTGACAGTTCTCTAGTATTCGGCGTCCTGGATTAATGCTGGTTCGGAGGGAAGATGATTTAGTTCTTCAGGTGCTTGTGCTAATCAGTTGCTAGTTCTTGATAGTTCTCTAATATTCGGCGTCCTCGATAAATGTTGACTCCGGAGGGAAGATGATTTATTCTGCAAGTGTTTGTGCTAATCAATTGCTAGTTCTTGATAGTTCTCTAATATTCGGCGTCCTCGATAAATGTTGGTCCGGAGGGAGGATGATTTATTCTGCAGGTGTTTGTGCTAATCAATTGCTAGTTCTTGATAGTTCTCTAATATTCGGCGTCCTCGATATGTGAAACTTTACATTTATTCCCCGTTAATCTCTGATGATTTACATATCTCTACAGTTTATTCTGTAGAGAGTACCGTTCACACTGTTAATTGAGAAACCATAGAATTTAACTATTTTCCTGCCTAGTTAAGGATCTAATATATGAATTCTAATTTTCCAACCCTAATGTTAGATAATAACCTAAACTACAAAAAAGAACAATATATAAATTGTCTCCTGCGATTGATAAGTCTATTTTGTGTTAAATTATCCTTAAACTTGACGATCAAAACAACTTGAATTTCCATTAATTTGTTTTATTGTTATTCCTCTTTTTTTCTCTTACGCTTCACTGCATTTTTTTAATATCATAACGAGGAAATTTTCCCCCGGATAAAAAAAACAAACTTTAATTGAACTGAAAACGCAAAGAAACATTCATGGCTAACAATTATAGATGCGGAGTTGATTTTCTTGAAACCGGAAATATCTCTTCTATACAGCGTAGGGACGATTAAGTTTACTCTTTTTTGTTATATTATTCTTATTGGGAGTTTCTTAATTCAGCTCAATCTATTGACTTGTTGGTCTTATGACTTTGTCATATGTATAGGAGAGAAATAATACAGTTTTTGTTTAACAGTCACACGTTGACTTTGAGAGTAACTTCAGTCACTTATCTCGAAGTCACGAACGATCCAGATTATGTGAAGTGTTATGAAGTGTTGTACTTTTTATCGCCAAACTGAGAGCTTGTTTTAAATGGCTTATACTTTCTTCCTAGCAAAACAAAATGCACAATTAATATAAAAAGAGTATTACACCAGTAAACGAGCTATGTCAGGTAAAACTTGGATTTATACAGCACTCAGTTACAACGTACATATGCTTATAAATCTTCCTTCAATTTCCATGTACATAAAAGATGTCCTCGCCTCCTGTGTAGGCGATAATTTGCACCTAAACCTGCTGATGTCTCTGGCCAAAAGATATAAGGACGGATCATCCAAATTCTTATCTATTTCTGTGGCAAGTGGTCCAAGGTCGCACCCCAGATTCCCTGTTCTTCCTGTATGAATTTTCGGAAAGGTTTTTAATACTCAAGTCACCTCAATATTTCCACTTCCTCCGTATCCACCTATACCCTTATCGTCTGTGTCTGCTTTCTCATTCGCTTTGTATGGAGCGCAAAGGCAATCGTTCGTTACAGCAAGTTTCCTTCTTTTCCAAATTAACCAAACCTCTCTAACTGCCAAGAGGACGGTCGGCTAGTTTCATCCTCGCCTTTTCCCGCGGAATGCCAAGCTACCTCGACTTTGTAGCTGAATACATTAAAGCGGTATCGGCTGCTGTCGAAGAAATCACCGCTCCAACCAAATCTCCCCCCACAATTCCAGCGTCCTTTTTAAGGCTGACGGAATCAACTCATTTGTTTGGCTTAGAAAAGGAGCCCGTATTAGGGGCATGCAATATCTGATTCTAATTTATGTCGAATAATGATTCAATCTCTCACAAAAATACCGAACGGATTATGGTTTCAACCTTCCATAAATTATGAGGATCTATGAAGCTTCCCCGAGGATAGCAGCAGCGGCGTCTCGAAGCGGTCGCAGCGCAGCGGAACATCGACAAGCAAAAAGTTAAACTGTTGCGTGCAGCCACGCGATTTCTACAGCTTCGCCAAGAGCATTAGTCAATAAGCTGCAATGTAAAGATTTTCTGAGTATTGATGGCGTTACCTGAGCTACCTTTCCGCAAGGACAACGCATACTCGACTTAGGTTTATATCTCAGTAACCTATTAAGTGAGTTGTACTTTAGATATATACAAGCAGGATCACGTCCCATTATATTCTAAAATAATATACGTACATACCCAAATCGTCATATGTGAATCTTCTTTGCATATTGGTGACGGATAAAATCAAAGGGTTCAATTGGAAGCGAGGGTAAGAAACGAGTCGAATTGTGCTCTGCAAATTCATCGGCAGATGTGAACCAATTGATGGGTTTCCTTTCGTCACAAAAGCCTCGAAATGAAGCATTAATTACGTGACACAGATTTATTGCGTGACCCCCCCTCCCTCACACACTGACGCAAACAGCCTCCTTTTCTCTCCTCCCTTTCCCCCACCGACAAACTTATAAAGGTAATGATTTATTGAAGGCTGTGATGTTATTTACATAATTTAAGTGCACGGCCGTTAGTGGAAATGTCAGGCCTCGATTTGAGTTCTGGATGGCCGGTCGGTCGTCATCTCAGCTTAGTATTGAGAGAAGCAATTTTTGTGAGTCTTCGAATCGGTGAAGTTTAAATTGCTATAAACAAGAAAAAAAGAGAGAATAGAAGGTATAAAGAGTAATAAAAAGAATTAAAACGCCACTGATTGCTTAAGCGAACTTTATGACCTCCATTTGACTTCGAGATCGATGAGGCAGTTATGCCTTCTGACCTACTTTGAACCAAAGGTCGCCGTCCTTAAAAGGGACAAACTTGGACATCTTTGCGGATCTTTTATGAGGAGAAACACACATATAATACAAGGTCTTTAACGGGATTAAACCGTATGAAAGGGTATCGCATTTCAACTCCATGCCCACTAATTTTGTGGGATACGACGATTTTTACTCATGAATGTGGGCAAAGAGACAAATTTAAAGGAAAATTGGGTCATCAAAAGATCCCAAATAAAATATTTTTTGAAAGGATTGGGAATTCATGCTTGACACTAAGAGACTACAAAGGCTGTCAAGTGAGCTTTAATATTTTCCTAATGAAGCATAAACAAAAACAAACTTCAAAAAGAATCCTGTGTGTTTCCTTGTTTGTAGGAGGGAGCGAAGCAAGAAATGTTGTAATATGCCAAACGAATCTATGTAATCTGATGAATTAGCTCCGTAACCAATATTATTACCATAAAATCAATCTTTACTTTCCCTAACTATTAAAAGGACTCTTTACGACGCCGAATACCAATATAGCACCACATTAAACCTAGTATTTAAGAGGCAAAAGCTTGTTTTTCAAAACCCAAATTTATACATGAACGGGAAGCCGATGATAAGTAGCCCATCGGAAGCGATCGCAAATCCCAATTTTACGAGCGATCATCTTATTGACTTTATTGTGTAAAATGCTATAAATGACGCCTTTCTTCTGTTTGGCGTCACCGAAATGGATGGCTCTAAAGCCAAAAACAATGAAGGGGTTAGAGGAGAATTTACCAACAGTTTGATTTGAATCTGGGGAATATATGGTGAAAATTATGATTAGTTTGCTATAGTTGGTGGTTGCGGTAGGTAATTGGAACGCCTCAATATTTATTTACGATTTTTTTAAAATTAATTTTTAGTAGAAAAGGAGCAGTTTGGTCTTTATTATCTTGCTCCTAATGTTCCCATTAAATGATAGATTTGCACAATAAAGAACACAGTGATGGAAATTAAATTTGAGAGAAGGGTTAATAAATCGCGAGCAGAAAATGCCATGTCATTCTTTTTACATTCATATTCAGCAAATTATAAGGATGAGTTACATTATGTGGTCATTCGACATAAGGTGTAAAAACCTGTGGAATTTAAACAGTTTGTAAACCATAGATCCATTCAAGTAAAGTTCTGGTCATCCTCGCATCCCATCTAAATTATATCTCACTAATCCCATAATAGCTTTGCATTATTATTATCTATCGTCTTTACACTCATTACAAATGAAATTGAAAACCGAGGTTTTTCGATTGAATTCATGTCAACTTCCTTCGTCTTTACAGAGACTGGAAGGGTCCAGATGAATCGGGACAAGCCAATGAAAAGATCCCGGATGTAATAAAGCAGTTAGCCAGTCTGAACGGAGAGGGAAGGAAAGTAAAAGAGAGAAAGTAAAGAAGGAAAGAAAGAAAGAGAAAAAATGAAAGATAAAAGGGAGAGAAAGAAAGAAAGGTAGAAAGAAATAGAGAAAGATGAAAATCAGAGAAATACGGAAGGATAAAAGAAAAAGAAAGATAAAAAGGAACAAAAAAGATAGAAAGAAATAGAAAAAGATTGAAGAAAAATAACATATAAAAAGAAATGTAAATGAGGAAGAAAGAAAAACAAAAAGAGAAAAAATAAGGAATTACAGAACGAAACAAAAGTAGATGAATAAAGATTTAAAGATAGAAAGAAACCAAGTAAGATACAAATAAATAGAGAAAGTATAGAAGAAAGATAAAATAAAGATAAATAAAGATAAAAATACAGAAAGAAAAAGAGAAATCCAGAAAGAAAGATAAACAAAGAGGATTTCGTATTTTCCTAAGACCAAACAAAGATCAAATATAAATTAATAAAGAAGGAAGCGAAAGATAGCAAACATAATAAAATACTATAAACTATTTTACCCGTTAAAGCAAGTGAAAAATTAGTGGAGTTCGAACCTTTGTCATCAAATCCTCTTCGTTTTCAGGCCACTGCGCTAACGAATAGGCTAAAATCTACAGCCCCTAAAAAGGAGGCTTCAATACAGCTTAGCAGGACAGGGTAGCTAAGCCCTGTATGTTCAAGAAGAAAGCGTTTATTAAGATAGACAATGGGTTTCTAATGGACAGGAAATCACGCTAGCACGTGATGCGGTAGATTCTCAATAACCCATAGGAATAAAGAAAGATGCTACACAAGCGATTTTGTCCGTGTGTCTTTCCTATTGTTTAGTGCAGTGGTCTAAAATGCGAAAAGCGCTCGATGCCATAATTTTGAACTCAACCCCATTTTTCACTTTCTCTAACGGGTAAAAAGAATTCTATGGGATTGAGTTAAAAAATATTTTTAAGACGATGAGAGAAGAGGCTAACACGAGGAAGAATAATTCTTTATAAAAGTCGTCTTAAAGTCATTTTGTGAGTCAATTAGCCTTTAAAAAGTAATGTAAAAAAAACGTGTGTTTTTTTCTAAGTTGCAACCTTTAATGAATGGTTTCAATCTTTCCTCCTTTGTGGTCAACCACAGCCTGTAATCGTGACTTTCATTCGTTAAAAATTAAAATTTAGTTTAAAATTATTAACTTTTTTAAAGGTTGCAATTTATAAAATAAAAAAAAACATGTTTTATTTAGATAATCTTTTAATAGCTAATTGACTTATTAATTGACTTTAATATGATTTTTACAAGGAATAATTTTTTATAGATAAAGGATTCATCTTTCATTTGTTTTTATTTCATGGCTAACTAACTAACTAACTAACTATATATATATATATATATATATATATATATATATATATATATATATATATATATATATATATATATACGAGGGGCGGTCAATCAGTTTTGCGAATCGGTAGGGCAAAACAGAGGAAGGGGGATGGCTGTTTGTGGGGGTGTTAGGAAAAGTTATGACAAGTCAGGACCTGCAGCCGCACGCTACTGCCTCGTCTATTTAAGAATCAGAAGCTGATCGCAGATCGTCAGTCACAAATTTTTCAACAATGGAGAAGGTTGAGCACCGCGCAGTGATCAAATTTTTGACCAAGGAAGGCAAGAATGCAAGAGATCCATGAACGCATGGTTGCAGTGTACACCGACACCACCCCTTCCTATGCAACCATTGCTTGCTGGAATAGGGAGTTCCGCCATGGTCGTGAGTCCCTTGAAGATGATCCCCGTCCAGGACGCCCGTTAGACGTGACCAACGAGGACAATGTGGCCCGTGTGGAGAGGATGATCATCGAAAATCGACGGATGAAGGTCGAAGAAATCGACTGAGAACTTGGAATATCACATGGAAGTGTTATCAACATCATCCACGACAATTTGGCCATGGCCAAGGTCTCTCTCTGCCCGTTGGGTCCCTAGAAACCTCAGGAAACCTCACGCTCCATGATCAACTTCAACGTCGTCAAAGTCCACAAGGCTAGAGTTGCACAAGCTGCTCTGCGCGAGTGCGGATTCGAGGAGCTTAACCATCTCCCCTACAGTTCAGATCTGGCCCCTCGCAACTACTTTTTATTCCGCCAGCTCTAGGCTGCACTGCGTGGACGCCGGTTTGGGGACGATGAAGATGTCCAGCTCGCCGTCCAGGAGTGGAGTGAACAGCAGTCAGGAGATTTCTGGTTGTCGGGAATTCGAAGCTTCAGGGACAAGTGGCGCAAGTGCATTGAAGTCGAGGGTAGTTATATTAAAAAATAATAAAACACTTCTCCTCATATCTTGTTTCCTTATATCCGAATTCCAAAACTTTTTGACCGCCCCTCGTATATATATATATATATATATATATATATATATATATATATATATATATATATATATATAACAAAGCCCACAGGGAAAATTAATACGAGGATTATAAGTGCTTTGGAACTTTATTTCGAGTTCTTTATCAAGGAATAACAAAAGTATTGAAAATTGTAATATTTATTAGGATGATACAAAGGAGAGGGAACGCCCACAAAAAAAGCAAAAAAACAATCAACAAAATGAATTAATATGAAATGGAAAGTACTTGGAATCCTCGTATTAATTTTCCCTGTGGGCTTTGTTGCATTTATTGCTTACTCACGCGATACTTTGTGAGTTTTCCATATAAATGTATATATATATATATATATATATATATATATATATATATATATATATATATATATATATATATATATATATATATATATATATATATATATATATATATATATATATATATATATATATATATATATATATATATATATATATATATATATATAAATATATGCGTAAGGAATTGCAGTAGCGAAGATGCGCTTACGCCATAAGGGGATGCGAAGGTTTTAAGGTTACAAATCAATGGTAAA
Organism: Ceratothoa steindachneri; assembly: GCA_963969495.1. Lineage (NCBI taxonomy): Eukaryota > Metazoa > Arthropoda > Malacostraca > Isopoda > Cymothoidae > Ceratothoa > Ceratothoa steindachneri. The sequence continues at coordinate 160,438,656 of OZ018317.1, read as the reverse complement.
GAGAAGATAAAAGAAGATTAAGCGAGAATCTGGATTTTCGTGATGCCAATTGATTGGCCATCTCGCCCCGTCGATACAAGGGATAAAATTGCCGCCCTTTTATTACTGTCATTTATGAGAGGATTTTTTCCCACTATTTCTTATGTATATTTTAAGGGGACAGAAGCGGATGGGTGAAATTATGGCGCGAAAACGAAGCGGCAGGGTAGAAATATCGCGCGAAGGAGATGGGTGAAATTATGGCGCGAAAACGAAGAGGTCTTTTGGTGTTTGGGAAGGATATGTTGCCTTAATAGGGGCGGGGGGAGGGAGATATAAACAGCTGATTTAGAAGTAACTTTGTACCAATAGATTTTTTAGTATGGATTTCGGCGTACTCGAGTTCAGTCACTGCAATCCAGTTCAGGAAGTTGGAAGTTAAGTTACACCGAGTGTGCTCACCTATCGGATAGAATCAAGATAGTGGTATATTTTGCATGAGTTGTCATATTTTACAAAGTGACGATGTTCGGTTCCCACGTTAAACTCTATGATCTGACTGATAAAAGTTAAAAATAAAGTATAAATTGATGGTAAATTCCGTATGCTCTCCCCCGCCCTCTACGTTGAAAAAACAGCTGCTAAATTATTTAAAATAAAATAAAATATACACGTTTACATATAAAGTTATGTAAAAAAACCCCTCAGCTATGTTGTTTCCGAACCATACTTGCAGATGGGTGGCTTTTCCTTGAGTCACATAAGATTCCTAACGCTCGCTTGCTGGGACGACAAAGTCAAGTAGGTTCGCGCGCCTACTTCAATTGAGTTGCAAGATTGAACTGGTTATGACAATTCCTCAGGAGGTGAAATACTTCGGAAGAAGTTTGAAAACTTAGTTCTAACTTCTAAGAGATCGAACAGCATCTTTCAAAAGGCCTCTCCCTAGGATATTCGGATTGGAGTCGTCCTTGAGTGTCAGCATGGAGAAATAGCGTTGTCGTTTTACTGAAACGGTTAACTCGTCCCTTGGCTGAAAGATGGTCATCCATGTTCACTTTCGTGGGTGAAACTCACTTGACAACTATCTCTCACATAGAGATTAATAAACGTTAGTTCCAAACTCTTCGATAAAACCCCCTAAATGTGTTCAAAGTAGGGTTCCTTTAAAGGCCAAAGCTGTCTATCCGGTTTCGATTCCCTAAGCCTTGAATACCACTCCGTAGTCCTCGCTGTTTAGGTTAAATAGGTTTACAATGATAATCATTTATCATTACATTTATCCCCATGCATTCTTTGCTAGGCAATTTTTTCTCTCTTTTATCTGTCCATTGCCCCATCCTGTCCCCAAATTTTGTCAGCCCCTCCCGTCAATTATTAGTTTTCCCTTTCCATCTTCATTATAATATAATAATAACAGAAAATAAACAAACATCCTGAACGCTTGCCATATTCAACAAAGAGGTGGGCGGTTTTTAAATTAGCTTCGGAGGAAAAGACAAAGAAGGCCATTAATTTATTTAAGTATGGCAGGAATGGCGGACACCTGATAATAAGCAAAATAACCAGGGGGACATAATATATATATATATATATATATATATATATATATATATATATATATATACAAATGGAAAAGCCCAACATCCCTTTTTTGAGCGACCGAAAGCTATCGGCCCGTGTGGTTGGCGCGCAAACTAGCACACATCCACCCCCAAAGCTTAAACGCTTGATATCAGTATGTGTAGCGAAGTAAAAGTTAAATAGATGATATGTGTTATCATGGCTTACATGTCCAATTACCTCATTCGGTAGAGCACTGGTCTAGATAACCAGAGATATGAGGTTCGAGTCCTTGTCGGGCAATTTTTTTTTTTCTCTTTGATTTTTCTCGGGGTCACTTCCACAGTAGGATCTCCTCTCTCTTGTTTCTGTGTATCACTTCTCTCTCTCTCTCTCTGTATATATATATATATATATATATAATAATAATAATAATAATAATAATAATAATAATAATAACTTATAATGGTGTAGCTGCGTGGAAACAAAGTATATCTCATCACTTGTTCATTAAAATCTCGCAGATGCCAAACTCACAGAAAGTAGCAAAATGATCTCCGTCGGAGGACAGAGACGAAAAAAGGACAAAGTGTTTATCGGAGTAATGTGGAGTGGAGTAGAGTGGATTAGTAAGCCGTGATTAGTAATGTGTCCTTTAAGGTCAGGGCATTTGCATGCGATTTTTAAGACATGGCCAGAGAGGGGAGTGTTTGGCAGCGACATGAGTAACGGGATGCTAGTCCGAACCGTCGACATGCAATGCTAGTGGCATGCGTGCCATCGATGGCAGATTGACAGGCCTCTACCAAGAACTAGATATACAGTTCCAAGGCGTATATATGAAACTCATTATTATTATTAATTCGTAGAATTAGTAGTAGTAACTTGCGACCAACTCTGAATGTGTTTGTGAGGAAAGAGGTGAATTATAGGTAAAAATGTGTGGATGGTACATGGCAAGAGTATCTAAATAAGGAAACGATTCAGGGACCTTGAGACTTGGAGGGTGCTCACCTCTTCCCAACCCGCTCGAATTCACCCGCCAAGACCGATTTCAGGCGAGGTTTTCCCAAAGACGCTTCTCCTGATTCCGTTCGTCGGCTCGGACGCGTAAAATGTGCATTAATTAAGGAAGTAAATGAACGAGGAGGTGATTCTCCACTCCCCTGCTAATTGTCGCTATTGGGAGAACCGTGAGGCGGGGTCAAGCAGCTGGACGGGTTAAGGGGCCTCATGGCGCGATCGACATGATTTGCTGTAACTGTATTAAATATAGCCCAGGCTGTATGAGGGCAGGGAGGAGTGTGTATATCTCCGTGTATTTCTCAAAAAACCCATAAGGAAAATATGGAAGCTATGGATATCCTTTACAAAAATAAGGCCCGTTATCTTCACGCTTGTTCCGGTTTAGTTGGCATAATGTGTGCACCATGCGTGTGAACTAACGGGGATTAACCAGATACGCACACAGATGAAAACGTACGCAAAAGAGCGCCTGGAGGGAGGCAGTGGTAAATTGGGGAACAAAAGTTACCCTTCGGAGATGTCCGAAATGTTGAAACGGCGAGACCGAAGAGACGCCGCGCCCCTGGGAAACGAGGACCGTAGGGACTGACCACGATCAGGCCCAATTTGTCCACCTAACTCCCTCCCCCGAACTGTGTTTGGGCGTATCAGTCTTTCACTTTCTCTCTCGCTGTTTGTCTGTCTATCTCTCTCTATATATATCATACACACACTCTCTATGTGTGTCTCATGCACACACACAAACTCCTTTTCTCTCACACACACTCTTACTGTCTCATACACACACTATTTCTCCCTATCTCTGTCTGTTTCATACACCTAAACACATTCTCTCTCTCATACATACAGTCTCTCATACACTCACTCATTCTCTATCTCTCTCACACAAGCTCTCTGTCTCTTTCTCCTTCACTCTCTCTGCCATATAGACACACCCTCTCTCTCTCTCTCTCTCTGTCTCATACACACACTCTTCATCTTTCTCTTTCTTATACACCCCCCTCTCTCTCTTTCTTATACACCCCCATCTCTCTTTTCTGTCTCATAAACACACCCACACACACTCTCCCTCTTTCTCATACATAGACACCCTCTCTCTCATATAAACTCCCACCACTCTCTCATAGAACCCCCCCCCCGCCTCTCTCTCTCTCTCTCTCTCTCGTGTTGAGTGAGTTTACAACTTTCCGTTTATTAGTGCGGCCTCCTTTTAGAGGTGTCTGTCCAGTAAGGCGCGACCCATCCCCTCGCCCTCTAAGCCTTCTGCAAAGCCACTAAAATGACCTTGCGACTTTTCGATGCCTCATCGCAAAAGACGAGAGGATCTTCTCTCTTTTTTTTCTCTTCCTCTCCTTTTTTCTCTTCCTCTACCTCACCACTTCCCTCTTCACTTTTCCTTTGATACGTCTTATATTTGTTCGTAGAGAGAAATGTCGCTTCCTCAGGTGAGCTTTATTTCGACATGAGTGAATACTTCTGCAGACACACCTTGGTAATTTTGGCCACATATGTCCTCTAATGGTTTCTCAAAATTTCGTATGTAATCTTTCAGTAAAATAAAGAATTATTGTTGATTTTAACTACATAAATCCACCTACCTCATTGCTACCTTTCACTGGACACTAAACTCTTATTAACTACCGCATCTTCAATGGAATTTCGAGTTTGAAGAGTTATTAATTACAGGTACTATCGACGTAAGCATTCATGCGCAGCTTAGCAATTTCTCGCCACTCTCTTTCATGCAAGCGGGCGCGAACACACAAGTTAGCGGAGGAGTGTATGTATATCGATGCATCCAGACATACAAGCATCGCGTAATGAGCTTCATAAAAACAACGAAGTTGGAGATGCTGGGTTATGGGGCTGGGGGAGCGAAAAGGAGCAAACGAGACTCTCTCAGCGGCGGCACCGCCCCCGAATGGGCGAGTGGCACCTTTGATAAAAGGAAGGAAGATCATCATTTGGTATCTTAATGCCGATGTCTTAAGTGCTCGGAGAGGACTGCTCAGGCGTCGCCTATTGACTTCGGATCATTGAGATTCCAGGGAGATCCCCTCAGGGGAGAGAAGGCCATTGGTCTTGGCACTCGAGGTAAGGGGAGATGAGGGGAAGACAGTGCCACGGATCACCAATTGTCCATTTAGCCCAACAGTAAAACAATATAGGTAATGATCACTTCTCCTTTATCCTGGCTTCATTTCTTTCGACCTACGAAATACAGTCGCTCATTCGTGCACACACACGTTCATAATGGGAGGTTAGATAAAAATTCTAGTTTTGCGCATACAACAATTTGAGAGTATCTCGCCTCATCATTCGGTTTCAGACAAGGGGTGTACACTGTCATACCTTGCGATCCTACATACACACCCATATAGGAAGTAAGACGAAATGGTTTGGAACGAACACGAAACTAATTTCGTTCAAATCAATTCAGTTTTGCTATGGCCAATTGTTTTATTTTTGAATAATTATTAGCATTGGGGTAAACTAACATAAATATATCATGAAGAATTGTATAATAGCATAATTGGTGAAGAAAAGAGAGAGCTTTCTTCTTTCCCCCATAAAGGAGGAGCCTGTTTCCAGAACCGAAGGAAATTGCCAGCTCCATAATTTATTGCTGATCCACTTCCGGTGCAATTAATACCTCATCAGATAAGATCGATCGACCGACGTTTAGTTGCTAATATTGCATTCTAGCCACCACATATGCGGCTAATGTGCGGCAGAGGTATACTAAATATATTGCTTTTCTGTGCAAACCACATCTCAGAACTATTTAAGAACACAGCACACGCAAAACATGTACTCTCTCACACATACACTTCTTCATACTTTATTAATTGTAATGAAAGACCTCTTAGAGGACAAGAAGCTGACGGAAAACTTATATTTGAATTGTGTCTCTACCAAGATTTTTTCTAAATGTGGGCGTGAAAGGAGGGAATCTAAGTCCTTGGTTCTTTTTGGTATCAGGTCGATTGAGATTGTGGTTAGAGCAATTAAGCTGAAATTAGGAAACTTGGGATCAAGTTCTGGTCTCGCTTGAAAAATGTCCTAGAATGTCTTACGTTAAACTTGATTCGTAATTTAACTTAAATATAGCTAATGCCTACCTTTTAAAAATCTTCATCAAATTGTTTTCTGCACATATGGAATAAAATCCGAGTGTTGCATATTGAAAGTTAATTGTTTTACTGTTAAATCCCTCAAACTATCTGGTAGATATTCCTGTTGAAATTCTTTACAGTAAAATGCCTTGTAATTTAGTATTAGAAAATCCGACACCCAAATGTGCTGATCGAGGCAAATTTTCATCCGGAACATTTTATACCATTTATTCATTCTGTTTTTTCCTAAAACAATGAATCTCCTGATTAGGTTTCAGTAAAATCGTCTGAAATAAAAAACACATCTAATGGTAGCTTTTAAATATCATTGAAACATATTCCCAAGCTGAAACAGTCAAGTTGTGAAAACCCAAACACCTCTTCCCAGTAAATATACTTCAGTAGCACATTTTCAAAGCATCAAAGCATATATTCCACCAAACCCCTTCTCCCCCACACACAAAAGGAAAGATAGGGAAGATAAACCCTTGGTCAAAGTTGTGGAAGTGAGTTAATTGAATTTTATTTCCCCCTCAAGAAAAACTTGGCTACTTTGAGGTTACAAATGTAGCCAAAAGTTAAGATCTATCGATGGTATATCGAAGGGTCGATCTCATTGTTTGAGAAATGAATATTTTACCATCCGCTTTTCCCATTACGAGAAAAACCGACGACTAATTGTAAGGAATGGTTAGGGTAGAGACAGGGGTGGATGTGATTCTCGAAACGACTCAAATCGACTTGGAAAACTACAATTTTGGAACGTCTCGTTTGTGTTTATTTGTGTGTGGATGAAACTGGATTATGGCAGCGGAGCGGACGGCGACCAGGACGCGGGCTAAACAGAAACGAAAAGAGCGTCAGCCGATACAAGAAAGGGAAGCTAACAGCGGAACTTCTCCCACCTTGGAGAGAATGAGTCAAGGGTGGAGAGAAGAAAGAGGCTTTGTTAACGCGACCAAAGGCATTAAACTCAGTCATGGGATTATTATACGGAGATTTTTTTGTCCCCAGCTTCGCATGAATGCTGTCTCATTTACTCCTTCCTTTGGGGCACAATTATGCCACGTAGTTGTATATGTATATGTGCAACAAGGCCCACAAGGAAAATAAAAGGAAGATTCCAAGTACTTTCGAACTTGAAATCTTCATTTTATTTTCTTTGTTGGTGGTCTTGTTGCATTTATTGCTTACTCACGCGATATTTTGTTAGTTTTTTATATATAAATATATATATATATATATATATATATATATATATATATATATATATATATATATATATATATATATATATATATATATATATATATATATATGATTGATCCTTGAGCGAGCAAGCAGCCATTGATTATACACGCATTCTTTAATGATCGTCTTTTGAGCCCGCGATCGGTAATTTTCCTTTAAAATGAGTAACTTTCCCAAAGTTAACACATAATTTCCTTTTGGGAAATAATTTATTTTGCCAAAGAAATTTATTCACTGACAATTATGCGAAGTCCTTCGAATGGAAATCCAAAGCGGGGCCCAGTGATTGCAACAGAACCGCCTCCGGATTTACAATTTTACGACACCCGATTATCTTGAGTAAAAAATTACCGAACAAAACTTTATTTATTTTTCCTTATAAATAACAGGTTAACCGTTCACCATGGTAGATCGATGGACGCGGGACTCGGAGATTGAATACACATGCATTTTATTGTAGTTGAAAGTTTATGTACATAAAAATGTGTGTGTGGTTCAGGAAAATTGCGAGACAGTGGAAATCGTCTTGAATTGGATCACTTTGTTTACCTGTATGTCTTTAACCTACGCATACACACTGTAATATGAACAAAGACATATGACAGACTTACTCCAATGATACTCAAATATTTCAGGAAATTATTTCATTTGTTCGTATTTGGGTCATTAAATTGAAGTTTTTTTATAATGGGTGCTTCTTATTGGTACTTGTGCCTCGAGAATCTATCCAATTAAGGCCACTATTATCGTGGAAAGATAATCCATCAACAAATTCACCATCGGATTTACAATTTTTATCTTTAAAAATAAATCGATCAACGAATTCTCTTTCGGATTAACAACTTTTAACGCAGAAAAGAAATCCATCAATCGATCGGCTTTCGAAATTACAATTTTTACCGGGTAAAAGAAATCCATCAACAGATCCGCATTTGAATTAACAATTTTTAAGGTGGAAAAGAAATCCATCAATCGATCGGCTTTCGAAATTACAATTTTTACCGTGTAAAAGAAATCCATCAACAGATCCGCTTTCGGATTAACAATTTTTAACGTGGAAAAGAAATCTATAAATATATCCGCTCTCGGATTAACAATTTTTATTGTAGAAAAGAAATCCATCGACAGACCCACTTTGTTATTTACATATTTATCGTGGAAAAGAAATCCACCAAAAGAGCCTCTTTTGAATTCACAATTTTATCGCAGATAAAAAATCCATCAACTGACCCGCTTTCGATTTTACAATTTTCACCATGAAAAATAAATCCATCAGCAGATATGCTTCAGAATTTAAAATTTGTACCATGTAAAAGAAATCCATCAACAGAGTCGCTTTCGGATTTACAATTTTCACCGAATTTACAAGTTTTAGAATGTAAAAGAAATCCATCAACAGACCCGCTTTCAGATTTACACTTTTACAAGTCAATTAATAACTTTCATTGTTTACATTGTGACAATCATTTCCTTCGATTACCACTCGCTATGTGTCCCGTTTAATCCAAGGGTATTGACGATACTCCCTACTCATAAGGTCTCGGTTGGATTACACTTCTTTAATACTACCAGAGAGAAGAAAGGGGAGATGGTATGCCTCTTTATGGCTCCCTGCCTGGACCCTCCAAAACATCTGAATTTGGTTTGAAGGTAATAGGGAAAGGGAAACGACTTGGAATAGGACCAAGTAAATTTACTGCATTCAAAATATTTCTATAGTTAGTTGCGTTAGGTTAAGTGTGTTTCGTCCCTCCGAGAGGGTTCTAGCTTAAGTCCTTTCCCCTCTCCTCCTCGTCTACAAAGAAAAAAAGGGGGGGGGAGCATATAAATCCTGACTCTCAAAGGGGAAAGGCAAATCTCAGGAAAATCTATGATTAATAATGAAGCCTTTTTTATAGTCTCTTCATTGGTAAGGTGTGAAAGATTGACTCCTGTACTCTTTCAATCCATCCTAGATTCACTGTAGGCTTAGAACTCAGTTGTGTAAATGTAAAGATCTAATACTCAACAGTAAATTTCTTTCTACCCTTTTAAAATCTCAATAAAATAATAAAAAAAAAACATTCGTAACTTAACAATTACAACTAGTAGAACTTTAATATTTTTCCTTTATGCATTCAATCTCCTTAATCTAGAAAACATTTTTGTTTTTAAACAAGTTTTGGGAAAAGTTTAAATACAGTGAATTGAGTTCATTATGGAGTAAATTGGGGTATTTCCGTCGAGGGATTCCAAAGGGGGAAGACGTGGTTTCCGCGTCATTCTCCGAAATGAACCCAAAGTTAGATTTGCAAAGCGAGGAAAATGTCGTCTCTTAAAATCTATAATGCCGTTGAGTTTGATTTACTTTTTACAAATTTGCATACTTAAATCTACTATCCCCCCCCCCTTGTTTTCTGGTTTGAAGGTGGAAATGGGGTAGAGAGGTGAGAGTATATGGGGGAAAAGATGGAAGTTAAAGACGAATTATGATTGTGCTCCTGTGTATTGTTCTAACATTTTTTTGTTTATCTTTCCTATGAAGGCAATCGATAAGCCTCAAAACATGGCTAATCTAACGTAAACGAGGCAAACAAGGAGATAAAGGGAAAATGGTTAGATACAAGAGGAAAAATGGCAATGGGAAAAATCTGATAGAAACAAACACTTTGTGAGCTAGTGCATTTTGACTGATCAAAATAGCAGTGGTAATTGTTAAGTGATGGATTTTTTTAAAAGTTTCATTGACATTTTTAAAGGGTAGAATGAAATGTTGCTATTGAATCTGTACATTTACACTCCTGAGTTCACGGCTTGCAGTGAATCTAGTATGGATTGAAAGAATAAAGGAGCTGACCTTTCACACCTTAACTAATCCTGTGAGATAAAGTGCATTTAATTATCATATTAATTAGTTAGAGGCATTTTACCTGGAGGCATTGAAAAGAAAAACAAACCTGACACGATGGAGATGTAAGTACTTTTATACATATTTTACAAATATTCCATTTAAATCATTATTTTGATCGCAAACTTGCTTCCCATTTAAACTTTTCTTATTCGAATCTCTTTCCGACTCACTCATTTACATCCTGCCTTTAATAACGTTAATATAATGACAACAACGAAAGAAAGAGAGCAAAAGATTTTAACATCCATTAACAAGCGTACGCTCTCGTTTCACAGGAAACAAACTAGTTTTTTTTAAAGGAGGACGGAATTGGATGTAAATTCGAAGAGGCATAACCAGGAACTCGAAGAGAAGTTTAAAACAAAGTATTTAACAAAAATGAAACAAATTTGGAGTAAGTTGTAATGAATCGCAGGAAAAGTTACAATTTAGTGAGAATACGAGATGAATAAATGCAAATAATGCTTTTGATTGTTGTTGTCTCAGGGTCAAAAGGGAATGATTATATATATATATATATATATATATATATATATATATATATATATATATATATATATATATATATATATATATATATATATATACGAAGAGCGTTCAATAAGTTTTGCGAATCGGTAGGGAAAAACAGAGGAAGGGGAATAGCTGTTTGTGGGGATGTTAGGACAAGTTAAGACAAGTCAGGACCTGCAGCCGCACGCTTCTGCCTCGTCTATTTAAGAATCAGTAGCTGATCGCAGATCGTCAGTCACAATTTTTTAAACAATGGAGAAGGTTGAGCAACGCACAGTGATCAAATATTTGACCAAGGAAGGCAAGAATGCAAGAGATCCATGAACGCATGGTTGCAGTGTACACCGACACCACCCCTTCCTATGCAACCATTGTTCGCTGGAATAGGGAGTTCCACCATGGTCGTGAGTCCCTTGAAGATGATCCCCGTCCAGGATGACCGTCAGACGTGACCAACGAGGACAAGGTGGCCCGTGTGGAGATGATGATCCTCGAAAATCGATGTATGAAGGTCGAAGATATCGACCTAGAACTTGGAATATCACATGGAAGTGTTATCAACATCATCTACGACAATTTGGCCATGGCCAAGGTCTCTGCCCGTTGGGTACCTAGAAACCTCACGCCCCATGGTCGACTTCAACGTCGTCAAAGTCCATAAGGCCAGAGTTGCACAAGCTGCCTTGCGCGAGTGAGGATTTGAGGAGCTCAACCATTCCCCCTACAGTCCAGAGTTGCACAAGCTGCCTTGCGCGAGTGAGGATTCGAGGAACTCAACCATTCCCCCTACAGTCCAGATCTGGCCCCTAGCGACTACTTTTTATTCCGCCAGCTCAAGGCTGCACTGCGTGGACGCTGGTTTGGGGACGATGAAGATGTCCAGCTCGCCGTCCAGGAGTGGATTGAACCGCAGTCGGGAGATTTCTGGTTGTCGGAAATTCGAAGCCTCAGGGACAAGTGGCGCAAGTGTATTGAAGTCGAGGGTAGTTATATTGAAAAATAATGAAACACTTTTCCTCATATCTCGTTTCTTTATATCCGAATTGCAAAACTTTTTGACCGCCCCTCGTATATAAATATATTTATTTATTTAATATTAATACCCTAATAAGCAAGAAATTCATACTTCCGCTTCTCAAAAATGCCGCTATAGTCCCGCCTCATCCACCTTAGCCCCACTTATTTGTTTGTTTGTACGTTAAGCAACTTCTGTCTTTCACTTGTCCACCAGCAACTGACGATGACGGTTGTTTCCATCGAAACCTGGTTTCGTATATAAAATTAGTCCTATTACTGTGGTTTTATCCCTATAGTTACACTTACGCTACTCTACTTTTATATATATATATATATATATATATATATACGGCACCTCATTCCTAGGTTGGGTTGACAGGTTCCGCAGTGAGATGATGAAGTGTGTCTTGCTTGTACGAAATTAGGGCAGGGGATGTTGAAATTTGGGCGAGGATTTTTTTTCTATTTTTGTACCATTAGGAACTAGAAGAGAGGCTTTATCTTAGCTTAGCTATAATTTCTATCCGTATCTTGTGTAAAGATTTCTCTAATTTGTCTATTTGGTGAGGTATATGATTTTTCTTTCGGTGAGGTTAATAAAGATGTGTTTTATTCAGTGATGGTATTGGTTTTTAATAAGATATGCAGTCCGGTAGTGAGATGAAGATGAGGATGGGGAGTTTTGAGTCTGCGAAGTATTATGGCCGCTGTACTAGCCTCAGGGCAATTCTCACGGTGATAATGAATGGTTATTTGCGCTGTTTTCTTTTTTTCGTGGAAGTTGAAAATCTTCAGCTGCAAGTTCTACTACTTTGTGTCCAGGTTCTTTCCTTCACTTAATCCATATTTGCCTATCTATTGACTACGTGTCTTCTTTGAGAGATCTTTCCTTATATTCAGTCATCAACCGTCCGCAGATTGCTTCCTAAACCCTGTGATTCTTAGCGCTCGGTCCACCTGACCTTGCCGTTTCACTACTAGTAGGATTGAGGATTCTGGTGTTAGGTAGCGTGGCCTCACGGTACAAAGTAAACCACTTTCGGCAATGCCGGGATCTCTAACAACCCATGTCCTATATCCGCCACGGGGAGATGCCTCCGATATGGATTTACTGAGACCTATTCAATATGGTGAAAGCTGCTCTTACCTTTTTTTACCCTAAGATGAAAGAAAGCAAAGAAACAAAATGAGAATAAAGTGTAGGAAGGATATAAGGATCTGCCTTATGTGTTTTTACTTATGCTCCAGGCAACAATCTTTAAGGGCGCGAGTCAGGAACAAATAATTGAGCCTTTAACTCACATGGATCGCACGCGAGTGAGACGCTAAAGCCGACGGAAACGCAAGAAAGAGCGAGATCGTCACCTAAAGGCAAAAGATTCTTTTCTATTGGGACGCAAACATGTGTGGGGCGTCGAGGTACTTCTAAGGGAGGAATGTTTATTACCGTTAGTTTTAAACAAAGTTAACAGACTTAAGTCGCATGTTCTCAATTATCCTGTTTGACTTATGACCTTATGATCATATGACTTTCAAAGTTTTCGACAAGTGGGGCAATCCAAACCATAGTTAGTATTATTTTAATAATTCCAGGATTAACCTAAGGAAGACCTTGGAAATTATATCATTTGAAAGAGAATCTAAAGTAACATGTGGGTTTCAAATTTCGTTATAATCGAACGAGTAGTTACGATGTTATTGCTAAAAAACTCATCGAAAAATAATATGGTTACCATCCGACCGACTGACTTACGTACTGAGATAGTAACTTAGAGAATCGCGTGTACGCGACTAAAAACTTAGAGGTGAAAGCCAAGAACATAGATAACGGGTATAGATGAGAGCTTGGGAATTAGGAAGGGATAGAATATAACAAGCATCGGCCAGCGTCCTATTCAGCTAGAGCTCCGATAACAAGTACTATACGCACACAATAAATTAGAAGGCGACCGGGCGCAAGGAAACGAGTTTATTGGACGAAACTGAAGGTTCATGCAAGAACAATTGGATCTCCCGGATCAAATGAATGGCTTCAGAGTAAACGGGTGGTGCGGTAAACGCCCTTTGGATATCCGTGAACAGCACGAATTCGGTTAGAGGGAAGTAAGTAAAGAGTAAGGAGAGCCTCCGGGATGACGTAATATTCTGCCGTGCATTATGGGGTACAAAACGAAAGGGACAGCGCCGAGACACTTCTGGACCACGCCAACAGCAGACGAGCTGTGGATGAAAGCTGACTTATCGATAAAGACGGCAGTTCTTCAGAGTGGGTCGAGGCAGATCTAAGGATTTCTAACCGGGAAACAATCCGCCTAAAAATATACAGATGCGTGAGAACCAAGACAAGGAAAATGTCTAAATTCAACAACAAAGTTAATAAATTCTACAACAATGTTAACGAATCCAATAATCAAGTAATAGAAGCCTTTGATTTAGACTAAATAAAGATAATGGCATCGTTCCTCACATATTCTGAAGTACACTTGTCCGTTTGAATGGCTTTTGGGGTATCGACCCATTTAACTTTGAATAACAATACAAAGTGGAGTAGAGGCTAGTCGTGAATCAGATGGGGGTGTTACTGAATATCTAGTAGACACTAGTCTTCCACGAAATCTTGAGTCCCGCAATCAGGGTATGTCAGAAGACATTTATTTGTAAGCAAATTGCAACCAAACAAACTATAATATAAGAAAAACTAGGGTAAAAGATGCAGGTAGGAAGCGAACCCCGTCCAACAGCGATGTTCCCTTTGTCTGGGCTTATTTTATCAATAGTCAACATATAAAGAAAAATCCCATGCTTTGTATTGACATTTTTATAGGCGACATTTTCTAGCTTATCGCTGAACTTCTTTTAACTAATAAAGTATAATCATCCCGTTTTTATTTCATGTCCATATTTAATATGTACGCTTACGTGTTTTTTTTATCTATCCGCAATGTGTGTACGCACTTCGGCAAATGTGCAATGAGCTAATTCTCCCTTTGCCCCACATTTCTGAAAAACCAAATTACCGCCATGGCAACCGATCAATTATATTCTCCGCAATACCACGAATGGTTATGCTTACTAATACACACCAATCTATTTTCTTTACGGTTTTGAATTACCGGCAGCAGTTTTCAAATACCACATCATTTTAAATGCTCTAATGCATTAATTTTTATAGGACTGCGTTGCCTTCGGTCTACATTTTCCTGTTCCCTTCGTTCTGTAGGCTTCCTCTATTATTACAACGCGATTCCATGTCGGCTTAATATGTTGCGACAGTTCAAAACATAGGAAAAGAATCCTCATTCTGTAATTTAATGACATTGTAGTCATGTGTACACTTGTTAACACACATGCATAGATACGCAAACTTATACGTGAAATGAAATACTTGATAAATTAAAAAATAAGTGTACAAGATTTAATTAAATTGGAAAGAGGATATGCATATAACTGTATTATTTATAGGTCACATTATATGGTCCAATTTGCCCTCATATTTATGAATTCTCTTCGTAATAATGAAATAATATAATAAATATGCTTATATAAGTGCATCCGCGCCGTAAAAAATGACAAATTAATAAGTAATTTGACCGAAGCAACTTACGACGTATTAATATATATATATATATATATATATATATATATATATATATATATATATATATATATATATATATATATATATATATATATATATATATAATTGTTTTTTAGCATTGCATGTGGCTTGTTTTTTCAAAGCAATTTCTAATACATAATAATACTCGAAAATTTTCTATGTATGTATCTCGAACTGGTAAAAATCGTCTGTCCAGTTCAGACTCTAGACTCCCATTTTCGGTAAAGGATTGAGACTCCTTTGAACAAAACTTCGTTCCCGGATTATTGGAAAGGACTTGAATGATGCCGAATAGACAAACTTAATCAGAGGGAAATGGATGAATAGGTCCATTGGCGATGGACAAGAATTCCATCTTACTTCTTCTATATCTATCAATCAAGTATTAATGCATTTTTGTCGGACACAGAAACTGATTCAGCTTAATCTCAAGTCGGAAGGGGTGTAATTTCTTGTGGTAAAGGCGCAAAAAAAGGCTCTCCTCTTATCTGGATCTCCGGATCAAAGGAATGGGTTCGTAATCAATTAGAAATAATTCCCGCTGGTTCTGACGTCTCGCTCCTTAGATCTTCGTTTCGGCTTCATTTTAGTTTATTCGCTACGGCCGAATGTCGTCTCCGGGATGCTACGACGCAACGGCGAGGAGTGAGTCGGATCCCCTCTCCCTTTCTTAATGTACTCTTCTATAACGTGATACCCACTATGGGGTCCTCAAATCCCTCTTATGATAGAGTGACCCTATAATATAACGTAATCAGTGGTATTCATTTAAATCTAGTTCTGGGAAGCTTCAAAATGTTAATGGCAGCTATTTGTGCCTCATTAAAAGGAAGTAGTGGCCTCATACCTTACATGATCTGACGTACATGGGCCTGTTGGAATAGTGTTTGTGTGTAAGGAAGCATTTAACTTTACATGTAAATATGTGGAGTAAATAATGGTCGTAGATTAGCTGGGAGAGTAGCTGAATATGTACTAGACACAAGTCTTCTTACACGAAATCTTGAGTCCCCCAACTAGGGCCGCATAGCATTATTCTTTGGATGTTGTTAAGGGCAAGTCGTCCTTTTCTTCGTCGCCTTATTAGTGGATATAACGAAGCATCATTATCTACGACTTCTTCAGGTGTCTTAATACCTAGTGAGTACTTTCGATAGTCATTAGATCTAGTTGCTAAATAAATCCTGTGTATGTCCCTCTTATTCTCAGGTTGCCCTTTAGATCATGGAGTCTTATTGTCTTCATTATATTCATTTTCTTCCTTAAATTTCTTCATTACATTAATCGTATTAGCAGTAATAGAAATATATGTAATATTTACACGGAACAAGTAGTTTCCTAAGCCTTCCATCATAAAGTTCCCCAACCCACGAATCATCTTCGTCATCCTCCTTTCTCGGACCGTGAAGTAGTGACATGACTGTAGATCACATGCGGTACATATCTAAACATTCACTACAGAACGTCTTCATAGGAATGAAAGTGAAGCTCCTTTACTCGATTGAAGCTCTCCACATACACCATCAGGAATTTCCCACTGCAACCGAGCTACTTCAAGCCATAAAGGCGGCAAAGGGTAAAGAACTCGCTCATTTTTTTGCCTCCATCTCGAGCCCCACCGATTGACTTCATCATCTATCCTGAATTTAAGCTCTCTCCCCCTCCTCCTTCCCTCATTGTCTTCTCGCAATTACCCCGTAATCCACAATGATCAACAACCGAGGGGGTTCTTCTTCTTCTTCTTCGGCTTCTTCTCATTAAAAAATGTAATTAATAAAAAGGTAATTTGCGACTCGAATGGATCTTGCAAATTACTTTGACCCCGAGAGGCTGGGGAAGGCGGTAATGTTGAACACCTTGCAAGGTGAAAGGGTGTATATGCTAACGATTAAGTGGCATAGACGGAATGATAAACACTTTTTCCAATACAAACAGAGCTGTAATCGCGGGGGACGGGAGGCTTTGATCATAAATCCAGTGTATTTTCTAGATTAAGATTCCTTTACAAGTATAACTAATAAAATTAAGGAATATCGTGAAAAACTTTCTTAATTTAATTAAAATAATTCACATAACCTATATTCATTACAAGTAAAATAAAATATATCAAACCTTTTTATGTTTTAATGATGATGTTTATGAGTTAGAGCTCATGAAAATCAGAAATCTAATGTTAAATTACAAGAATATTTCATAAGATTAATCAGAAAAGAATGCTCAACACCTAACTGTCCAAAATTTGGAAATTTGTTTCATTTGTAAACTCATTACATAGTTGAGGTTCCTTTACTTCGAATTACATTAATTAGGCGAGGAGCATAAAGGAGATTCACTTATGGCACTACTGAGATGGTATTCAGATCAAAGTTACGTTGAAAGTTGCCTTCAGCTCGTCTGTATTTTGAGGCTCAGGTGTTTATAATTTTCCTATGATAATATCCAGTAGAAAAAAAACAACGAGGACAGTGGAAATGATGAGGATGAACTTTAGAAATGAACATGGACACGTATCACGTCTCGCTATGATAAGATCCACAGCCCAAAATTTAGGTTAACAGACCTAGGTCGCGTGCTCTCAATCATTCTGACATAGCCTTATGACCTTACGAATCTCAATAAGTGGGGAAATCTGACCCATAGTATTTTTCTTTTAATAATTCCCCAGCTATCCTTGGGAGAGACTTTGCAATGAAATCATTCGAAAAAAAATGTAAATGAACATAAGGGTTTCAAATTTAGTTAGAATCGGCCGAATTGTTACGATGTTATTGCCAAATAATTTCCAGACTAACCTTGTGACGTCCTTAGCAATCATATACTTCAAAAGAGAATGTAAAACAACATAAGGGTTTCAAATTTTCTTAGAATTGGCCGAATAGTTACGATGTTATTGCCAAAAAACTAATTGAAAAGTAAAACGGCTACCACCCGACCGACTAACCTACAGATCGTCAAAGTAACTTATAGAGTCGCGTTCAAGTGACTAAAAACATCAACGAGAACAGTGGAAATAATCAGTGACTCGTTAATCCTTTACGGATGAAGATCGAAGACTGGCTTACGCCGACGTCACTTTGTGTTCGTCCAGGAAAACTCGTCACATAGATGGGAAGGAAAAGTAACTTCTTTTAGGGTTAATTTGTATTCGAATTCTTCTCGAAAAGACGGAGGGAGGAGAGGGAAAAATTGCCACTTTTAGTTCTTCTGATTATGATATTAATCGGGCAAGAACTGTCTCCATCACTCTTTATTTCTAATTGATTTTTCCTTCCCTCATCCTTTTTCTACGTCACTTTCCTGAATCTCCTATACACAGTTCGAGTCCTACCCACGAGTGAGCTTGAGTTCTTCTTCGGGAGTGTTGATGCTTTTCCTTCGAATTTGTTTCCAACGATTGTGAAGGACGGCCTCTCCGCTCCATCGGTTTGGTGCGGCAAGACTTGGGACAGCAGGTCCATTATTAGCAATTTAAATATTACTGCTATTAATATCAATGTAACCCCTTAGATTATTCCTCCCTAGGAGTAACCTGGCCCTCATTGGATTATTTATTTTTCATTTTAATAGGAGTCTCGTTTATTTTTCTTTTATCAGTCTCTTTCAGCTTCCATCGGTCGCCACTTTACTCGAAATTAGTCCAGGTGGATTTCATTAAGGAAGTAGAGGTGAATCTAGATAAAGAGCACCAAATGGTGATCTTTTAGGTGTAGGATGGACTAAAATCCTGCTTCTGCATGCTCCCCATGCCGCTAAAAAGCGACAAATCGTGCAGAAAGATATTCAACCCATTCATACTTCTACTCCACCTCTTTCATAATAGATCTCCCCTCAAAAGCCTTTGGGCGCTTTAAATTTAAATAAAAAAATAATCCTGAATTGTACTCCACTATAATAGCGTATAAAATACTTATTACCATTCGTGCATGTGACGAGCGAATATCAATACTCAGAAATATATAGGGAATTACTTCTTCCGTTTGCGTGCGACTCCCGATACCACGTAACCATGCACGCAATCCGGGGAACACCGGGTGAGCGTACCACACAGCGGTCGCATCACCTTAGGAAACACGTCACCCTAAGTGAGTATTAACACAGTAAAAAAAAACCCGAAATCGATTAGGGGACGCCACGATAGACTACCCAATAAGGAACAGGGGTATGATTAACTTCTTGATCAATCAATCATGTAGGAGCAGCGTGCGCCGATGAAATTACACCTCGTCGTCATTATTGGCAGGTCCCTCTCAAGCTGCCAACGTTCAGCTTCGTGACGACGACGACGAGTAGTAATTTCTTCATCTCGGACAGAAGAGAGACTCAGTTTCTAAGGTCGTTTCTAGAGGCATATTTCTTTCTATGAATCCAGTTCCTTATCACACGCATATACATATTTTTTTCCCCCTTTGTATCTGGTTTATCTCTTTAATTCATCTATTGTCTTGAAATGTTGTTACATGTTTTACCCAGTTCTACTTTAGGATCTTATTGTTTTTAATGTATCTTTGGGTTTGGTCGGTTCACGTATCGTAGTTGCTTTTCCCTTCTAGCCCATAGTTATCCTTGACATAACGCGTTCATGGGTTCCTTGGGTTTCTTGGGTTTCTTGGGATCTCGTGAGTTTTGTCGTGTTTTGGTCAAGTTTCAACTCTTTAACTTGACGGTTTAAGGTGAGGTATACATATTCTTCTCAGTGTTACTTTAAGATCTTATTGTTTTTTATATCCAGATAGTTACTTCCCCACCTTCTTGCGCAAGTTAACCCTGATATAACGCGTTAATAGATTCTTTGGGTTCTGGTGAGTTTTGTCATGTTTTGGTCAGGATTCAACTTTCAACTCGACGGTTCAAAGTGGGGAGATTATACATTAGATATGTACTTTTCTTCCAGGCAGATAGAAGTATTACTATTGAAGGTGGTATTTGCTCTTCCAAAAGTTTGTCAACCAAGTCCCTATTAGATTTATTTGATTGTTTTGAAGGCGATATTGTTCTCTATTAAACTTGATCGGTGTATGTATCTACAAGTTCAATACGTCGCTTGCCAGCTTCAGTGACGGATCCAGGCTAAAAATTGGCAGTTGGGTAACCAGAACTCCTACCTCCTGAGTAGTGTGCGAAAAGGGCATTAATGATTAATAAGGGTTATGATAGACAGGATTGCTAATAAATAATATCATTTCATAAAGGAGTGATAAAAAAGGGGATAGGGGGCTAACCAGAATTCCTCCTTCTGAGTAGTATTATAAAAGAACATTGATGATTAATAAGGGGTTATGATAGATAGTATTGATAATAAATAACAGCATCTCATAAAGGAGTGAGCACTAACTCTCTCAGATGCGATTTTTCCGCACATCAGAAATTATGAATTCTGGTTTATTATAGTTTTGGGGCGTCACCTAAAGTATAATACCTAAGTTAATAGTTATTTTTTAGATTTACCTCCATTTTAAACATGTATCATATAAGATACATTCGATCGCAACGGTTTAAATTTTTTTTTATATATTCTATATTAATACATAGATAACTCTTTCTGAATGTCAGAATACAAGAATAGCTTAACAAAAAAATATAAACATAAACGGGTCTGAAATGGGGATGGGGGGGGCTTCAACCCCCTAGATCTCGCCGGCCCTTGTGTTCAGTTGGTATGTCATGGTCGTTATTTTCTATCTTTCCATTTGTAAAAGAAACACATTGGTTTTATTATTATTTATTTTTAAGTATTCTTTGGATATCTTAGTGGCAGATATTTTTAGTCGCGTGCGAGTCTAATCGCGGGTGAATCTACATCTCACTATGTAGGTCGATCGGCCCACCGGTTCTCGTTTTGCTTTTTTCCTTGTAATAACATTGTATCTATTTGGCCGATTCTAACAAAATTTGAAACCCTTATGTTGTTTTACATTCCCTTTCGAATAGTATAATTGCAAAGGTCCTCCAAAGATTAGTCCGGGAATTATTGATAGTTTTAAATGTCGTAAAGTCATAAATCAGAATACGTGAGAGTACGGGATCTTGATCAGCAGATCTTGTTTAGCACAACATTCGTTTGCTTCACCTCATTTTTAGATAAATCTTCAAGATTTTATTAATTACAGCCCTTAACTCAAGTCTACCACACCATATCATACACAAAGCGGACATATTACCATATACGAGGTCATCATCTGGACCTTATTATGTATATAGTTGTCCTATATGTATAGTTTGTATTCCCATCTTCTGATCTTTTTCTCCTTGCTGTTTCCGGCTCATTTCCACTACATGTATCTTATTTTTTTTAACTCTGACACACGTGTTTGTATTCTTATCCAACTATTTATCTCATAGTCTCTGTAGGTTACTTCTCACATGGGTAATTTTATGACCCCTCAAGGGAGGGGGTTTGTAAAAGTGGTAATGCACCCGGTACAAGTGGAAAAAGGAAAGGGTAGCACGTTCCCCCGAACCCAGCGCTCCATAATAAGTGATGCTCTCTCTCGGGGCATGTTTGCCACGTCCTTGAAGTTTCCCACGATCTTTTCCACCCCTAGACCCAACAGAAGGAGAAGGAGGGCGTTAACATAAAATAAAAAAAATCCTTCTATGGGTCTTTGGGTTGTCCATACTTGGTGGATTCATTTACTAAGATTCACTTCCGTAACTAATGACTAATAAAATGCACTAGTTAAAAACTTACGTATTAATTATAGAGATATGTTGCATATTACGATTTATGACCTTATCAGGGTTTTTTTTAACGAGTTTTCTTTTTGATTTGGTGAATTTGAGTCTCTCTGATTGTTTTATCCGGTCTCATTTTTTGCCTCTCCTAAGAATCTTTTGCTGCTCTCAATTAATGCTTTATTGTTGAATAAAGTCAAAATGATAAAATAATTTAGGTAATATATATATATATATATATATATATATATATATATATATATATATATATATATATATATATATATATATATATATATATATTTACATAAATTATTTTATAATGTTGACTTTATTCAACAATCGCATGATCGCATGCTTAATGTACATTTCAACTGAGAGAGAGAAAGAGAGATAAAGAGCGAGAGAGAGAGAGAGAGAGAGAGAGAGAGAGAGAGAGAGAGAGAGAGAGAGAGGTAGATAGAAATAGATAAATAGACCTATATCCACGTTAATTTGAACAAGTCTTAGCTAAGTATCATTTTTCTACTGTTAATTATGTTTGAGCTTGAACCTTTAAAACAATACTGTATTATAAGTAATATAAGAAACATTAGTGTCGTCGTCATTCACGTTTAATAATAGAAACGTAACGATCTTTTTATCAACCTTTGGGGAGAGGCTATTAAGTTGCATACACGATAGACTTTGCTTTGTTTCATTATTTTGCTTTTATGTTGATGTTTTGTATATTTTCCAAGCATCTATAATGTTTTATGAGTAAAAAACCTGTATCTAAACAACGTGCTACCGTAATTTTTGGTATTTTTAGGTTGTAAGAGTTTATTAGGAAATACAAATTACGAAATAAGTAAGACAGGAAGACTTTATGCCCGTAAATCTGTTTATAGCAGTATTTAAGGAAATTTCCAGACTTTAGAGAAGAGTCAGTCACAAAAATTGAGAGATATTCGAAGTATTCTTCGCATTGCTGATGTCATCGTATAATTTACTTTAATTCCAGATTACAGTCAACGATAACATTATTAAAACAATCCATTTGCACAGATAAAAGCTGACAATCCATTCGCACATATAAACGCTGACAATCCATTCGCACAGATAGACGCTAACAATCCATTCGCACAGATAAACGCTGACAATCCATTCGCACATTTAAACGCTGACAATCCATTCGCACAGATAGACACTAACAATCCATTCGCACAGATAAACGCTAACAATCCATTCGCACATATAAACGCTGACAATCCATTTGCACATATAAACGCTGACAATCCATTCGCACAGATAGACGCTAACAATCCATTCGCACAGATAAACGCTAACAATCCATTCGCACAGATAAACGCTGACAATCCATTCGCACAGATAGACGCTGACAATCCATTCGCACAGATGAACGCTGACAATCCATTCGCACAGATAGACGCTAACAATCCATTCGCACAGATAGAGGCTGATGAAGTAACCAAGGACGAAAATAATGAAAAATAGGTTAAAACAAAAAGACTGATTAAACAGAGTATGAAAGTAGCAAAGGAACATTTGGACGGAATATGAATGAGTATCCCGATTGGAATAGGAAGCAATTCCGGAAAGAAGTGAGAAGGGTGAGCAACTAGGAAGTTAATAAATGTGCGAATATAAAAAAAAATAATAACAGGGTATTTGTAAGCAAAGGAGGTCAAAAGAAGATCACGAAAATACTTTGCTTGTACAATTTGCGTATGGAAGATGATGTATGGCTTCGTGAGTGTACTTCAGGTGCTGTATCTGGATATAGATGAAATAACTATGCAAGAGGTTGCCAGTTCTCGGAGAGATATGAAAATAGGAATCAAGCTATGTAGATGATATACTCGTTGAGATACTAAAATGTGGCAGTGATTGTGTAATAAAATGGGACTGGTGGCTGTTATAAGGAATTTTAAAACGGATAAGGGCTGTAATAGTTTCCATTGTATGAGGGTAAAAGGGACTAAGGTGAATGGACGTAATGAAGGGAGTGGATCCTGTGGAGTGTTTTAGGTAAAGGGGTAAATTTCAGGGCGTATAAGACGACTAAGAGTGTTTAAAGCGAAAGATAGATGTGTGGATGAAGTATTTACTATGATATGTCAAGCTGAGAAAAAGGGATAGGAGGTGTAAAATATGTGCTATCTTCAGGGATCTGGAATAAGCTTAGGATTGTGTAGAGAGAGAAGTATTATGGCAGGTTCCGAAACTATTAGAGGGTGTGAAGAGTGATTATGCTGAAAGTACGGGTGTTGCGAAAGATATCTGGAGTGAGTGGTTTGACATACGTATGTGTAGAGGCAAGGCAGGTTGGGTGGTTGGTCATGGCTGTTTAAAATATTTATGGGTGGAGTATTGAGGGAGGATGAGGAAATGGTATGTGAGATTGATGAGGATGGGTGAGGGAAGGGTTCTCTGTTTGGCCTCTGCTGAAGATTTGGCGAATGAGTGTGAGAGGGATCAATAAATGCTGCATCTCCTGAAGGTTAGATGCATCTTCAGACGCTTAATTGAATCTTCACAAGAATATACGTATCTTCAGAAGCTTAGCTGAATCTTCAGAGGCTTAATTGCATCTTCAAAAGCTTAGCTGCATATTCAGAAGCTTAGCTGCATTTTCAGAAGCTGAGCTGCATTTTCAGAAGCTGAGCTGCATTTTCAGAGGCCTAATTGCATCTTCAAAAGCTTAGCTGCATATTCAGAAGCTTAGCTGCATTTTCAGAATCTGAGATGCATTTTCAGAAGCTTAGCTGCATTTTAAGAGGCTTAATTGCATCTTCAAAAGCTAAGCTGCATATTCAGAAGTTTAGCTGCATTTTCAGAAGCTGAGCTGCATTTTCAGAAGCTTAGCTGCATTTTCAGAGGCTTAATTGCATCTTCAAAAGCTTAGCTGCATATTCAGAAGTTTAGCTGCATTTTCAGAAGCTGAGCTGCATTTTCAGAAGCTTAGCTGCATTTTCAGAGGCTTAATTGCATCTTCAAAAGCTTAGCTGCATATTCAGAACCGTAGCTGCATTTTCATCAGCTTAGTTGCATTTTCAGAGGCTTAATTGCATCTTCAAAAGCTTAGCTGCATCTTCAAAAGCTTAGCTGCATATTCAGAAGCTTAGCTGCATTTTCAGAAGCTTAGTTGCATTTTCAGAGGCTTACTTGCATCTTCAAAAGCATAGCTGCGTATTCTGAAGCGCTATGACTTTATACTTAAAACGTAACATAATTATCAAATGATATTTGCCAAATTTAAACGAAAAAGATTCAAATTACACAAAGAAAACAAATACCAGCCATAAAAAATAAGTTTAGAAGTGACTTGCAAAACACTATAACACATAAGTAGAGAATCTCGGTGACATACTCAATGGGTACAAAATCATAAAATGGACACCGTTATACATACTTTTTTATTTTAGGAGCCCATCCGGCGACTGTCAATTAAGAGAGAAGTCACCGTTATGCATACAGGGGCCCAGAAGACGACCTCGTACAATAAGAGAAGTGGAATTCGTTCTTTGGCTCGCATGTTGTGATAGACTCTATCGTCTGACGGTGACCAATCCTGCCTATCTTAATTTCCCAGGTTGGTATCATTCCTTCCTTTATGTACGTCACTCATGGATGTTTACTTTGTATTATCATTCAAGAATTTCCTGTGTGGTTTTTGCGTGTTATTCCAAACAAGTGCTCTTCTGTGTTCCTCTAAATTATTCACAGTTTCTAAGTGCTTTATTTTTATATTCATCATCAAAGCTCCCTACTTTACATTTTAAGCATTCAGACACCATATATATATATATATATATATATATATATATATATATATATATATATATCCTAATTCGCAAAAAATCCATACAGGAGTGGGATTCGAACTGCACACACCGAGGCAGCGAACAACCGCTCGAACCTAGCCGAGTGGTCTAAGGGAAGGTTTAATTGAGATCAAAGCGGTTGCTCGCTGCCTCAGTGTGTACGGTTCGAATCCCACTCCTGTATGGATTTTTGTAGATTAGGAAATAATATTTCCGAAGAAAGGTTATGCTGTTTTTCTGTTTCGTGCAGTTTGCTGGATTCATTTCATCACAATAACACGTAACACGATATATGCTGAATAACCCAAAAGAAATATAAATATAGCAAAACAATAATAAAGTGATATCGTTTTTTTATAGGACCAAAAAAGGATCAAACATAGATTAAGAAAGGAGGAAGAGGGAAACGGAATAAAATAATATAAATTATTTTAACCCCTCATTAAAGTGAAATATCAGGCGCAATTCGAACCTATGCTATCTAGCGACTAACCAATAAATAGTTTACAATCCACATTGTTTTTAAATATATATATAAATATATATATATATATATATATATATATATATATATATATATATATATATATATATATATATATATATATATATATATATATATATATATATATATATATATATATATATATATATATATATATATATATATATATATATATACGGTGTCTCCTATTTTGTAAGCCATTGTGCCTTTGAAAATGTTAAGACAACGAAAGTACTAACTTTAATTAATCTTTTCTTTTCCTTACGTGGTATACACAAATATTTATACTTATCACGTGTTACCTCTCGTGATTTTTGCCCATATATATATATATATATATATATATATATATATATATATAAAAACTAACCCCCTTTTATTACGGGAATCCGAAAGACATATAAATGAGAGGCTATAGCGGTGTAGGGGTAGAATGTTTGGATGACCTAACGAATTGGTAAAAAGTGTATGTCTGGCATAATGGAGAAGAGGGCGATCGGTCAAACTCCTGACGAGGACCTTGGTACCGTCACCGAAGCGCAAGGGATCGATTGATTGATTACCCTCAGCCTGATTACAGACCAGTGAATCGCTCCTACTCATGAGAGGCAAATCGCCTCGTCCCTGCGTGGTTAGCTCCCTCTCTTATCCTCGTATGACCGCCACGCTTTGAAAGAGGTGCCGGTAGCGAAGCAGAGCCCTTTTCAGCCGGTGAATCGAAGTGATTAAGGCGTTAGATTTTGTTGATATTTTTACAGGGTGATCAAATTATAAATAGACCGACTCGTGTAGTTGAAAATATGCCTCGTTTATCGTCTCATGATTAAGAGCTGGACTCGAGCAATGGACCCCCCAAAAAGGATGTCGAGTGGAAGGAGCATCCGTCGCTGGCGAAGTGATGGAAGATTCCCGACAATGGAATGCAAGTAGTGTATGACATGTGGCGTCCCTGGGTGAGAGAGTGTTATCAGCAGAGTGGGGTTTGTATCATTTGGGATTTAATGCATCCGATCCACGTGCCACTCCTTTAAACTCGGCCACTAAAACCTCTACAGCAGCTTTCCAGTCTCCACCCTACACTTGAGTTTGGTGGTGATTCTGAGGTGATCGATCAGCTCGATGGGTGGTAGTCAGAGGTGAGCAATGCAAAGCAGCCTCATTCCTCACTCTCTTTTCCGCAGCCATGTTTACTTCTCTCCAGGAAAGTGGCCGTACTTTTCGATACATCTCTGTACGAACTATTACAACTAGCAAGACCAGAAAGAACAGTAAAAGCCGAAACGGTAGTGATAACAGAAACGAAAGCGATAGTAGAAACAACAGCAATAGAAGAAACAGAAGCAATAGCAGAAACAGCAATAAGAACAGAAATAACATCAATATCAGAAACAACAGCAATAGCAGAAACAGCAGCAATAACATAAACAAAAGCAATAATAGAAACATCAACAATAACAGAAACAGCAACAATAGCAAAAACAGAAGCAATAGCAGAAACAGAAACAATAGCAGAAACAGCGACAATAGCAGAAACAGCAGCAATAACATAAACAAAAGCAAAAGTAGAAACGGCAACAATAGCAGAAACAGCAACAATAGCAGAAACAACAGCAATAACATAAACAAAAGCAAAAGTAGAAACAGCAACAATAGCAGAAACAAAAACAATAGCAGAAACAGCAACAATAGCAGAAACAGCAGCAATAATATAAACAAAAGCAAAAGTAGAACAGCAACAATAGCAGAAACAGCAACAATAGCAGCAATAACAGAAACAGCAACAATCGCAGAAACAGAAGCAAGAGCAGAAATAGTAACAATAGCAGAAACAAGAACAATAGCAGATATAGCAGCAAGAGCAGAAACAATAACAAGAACAGAAATTGCAGCAAAAATCAGAAATACGAGTAGCAGAAACGGCAGTAACGCATTAAAGGAAGAAAATAAAAATAAAAGTCTTTTCGAATGAAACAGAAACTCAAACGGAAACTCAAATTTGCGCGGAGAAAAGGCCATGATTAATGGAGACGGAAAGTGGTGTCCATTGACTCGAGAATTAAGGCCCCGAAATTCATTTGCCAACTAATTGATTTTTAATAATTGATTAGCAATTGCAAAATGAAGAGCCATTCTTATGGAAACCCCTTAATGAGAACACTTCCGACCGTGCTAATGGATGGTATTGTTTTATTATATTTAGAAAAGGAAGCAAGAACTCGTACCTAACTCTATAGGAGCAAGAGGGGGGAGGGGGAATGACGCAAACTTCTAAGAATAGAGGCTAGATTCAGGAGAGTTGCGCACATCACATTCAAAACTCATAGCAAAAAATAATTGGGGGGGGGGAGATCTTCGTTTATTATAAATCAAAATACAGGATTATATACCAAGTTTTGTTTTTTATGTGCAGCAGGGGAAGGAGAAAATGACGATAGCTGACGGTTGTGAAGGCTAGCCGTTATCGAGTTATAACGCATAGCGTTATAATATTAAATAAATTAACTGAATTTTCGCTGCCGTAAAGACTTAATAATTACGAAAATATCCGGGTTTAATCTACGCACACAAATCTGTATAAAATACTGTATTTTCAAACTCAACTTTTCTTATTTTCAAGGAACAATTTTCCTGAAAAAATATCTCTGCGCAGAATGTGCAGATTTCATCACCGGAAAGATTGTGGTACTGAGCAGGACACAACGAAGTGCCGTTTTAGATGCTTGATCCAGACCCTGGACACTACTCGATCATATTCATGATGTAGGCCACGAAAGGACAAAGATAAAAACAAAAACAAAAAAATCATATTCGCTTGTAAGGATAAACCAAGAAACGGACTCATTTAACAGACGGAAAAAGATTATGAACGAAATATTAAAACAAAAATCCATTTATTGCCTCGCGAAAGAAGGAGCTCAGATATTATATAACCCAAGTCTTCACCGATAGGTTAGAATTTCACGAACTAATGTGTAACAAAAGTAATAATGTTTGTAATAAGAAACTAGGCAGTAAGAATATATTACAAACTTTATATAAATTGAGTATTTAGAAAATAAGGAATATAAAACTAGAATGAATCTGAAAAGCTTTAAAATTTAAAACGAATTAGAAAAATAGAACATATACTGGCACCAGATACCCGGGCCGTCAAATAAGACGGCAATATTTTAGTAATAATTGTTATTAAGTTTTTATTGACTTGCAAGCTTTGATAATGATTAATTGTATTTCTCACCACTTAAAATAATATTTCTTTTCAACTGGTAGTCAATTTTGCAAATGATAACAAATTGGAACTGATTTATCATTATATTATATTGTTCAAAGAAAAACGTAATTTCAACAATATAGATTAATTGATAGAGAATAAAACTACGTTTAACGACGTTTGAGAACTGGGAACCCAAAACTCGGAAATCAGAGTCGATCATTTTTAACAGATTTCGAAATTTGCTTTGGCAAGAAAATTCTCACCATTCACAACGAAAACAATTTCGAAGTAGTTCTTAATATGATCAAAAGGACGAATTTGGTCTTCAGCATTTTTAGTTCCTAATAGCCAAGGAGCAAATAAAAAAAAAATAGATAAGGCTCTGCACTTCTATACGTCGGCATTGGCTTGATTAATGGTAAGCCTTGTCGGCCATTTGTCTTCAAGAGATCTCAAGAACATTGCGTTTGTCATTAAAGTTAATGTATGTAAGTAATATGGCTGTGACCTTGTCGTCAATTGCAAGGGAACAGCGCTCATTCTCCATTGTTAATCGACAAATCAAATCAACTTGTGGAAATCCAACGATTCACGAACATGAAAACAAAACAGCGAATGCAAGTTATCGCGGGTAGAGATAAGCAAAGGTTTATACACATGCGAATATACTAACCTTCACTTAGTATTTTAACTTGCCACTTCTCACATTAACAAACGACAAAATTATCACGCTTAGAGAGGACTTCGAACCCAGGCTTCGATCAAGCGCCGATGTTACCATGCGAAGGTTTTCAGTTTGAACCCGAAAGAGAGATACTCTTTCCTTTTTCCAAAGATGGCCGCTATCATACTTGAGCGAACACCTTAAAAAGCTTGATCTTACGCTTCTGATCTCGCCTATGGAATTAATTTCCTATAAGAAGATTCCATTTTTTTATATATACTTTACAGGACACTCGTGCCAAACGCGCACAGACGCACATCTCTGTCTTTTTGAAGTCTTTTCCCGGGCTCTTGTGGAGGTAGGCAAATAGTGAATTGGGATAAGAGCGTGCAATTCTCGGTCAGTGAATGGACGCGTTCAAAAGAGACCTTCGTGTGGGCTGTCTCCGGTTGATCGCATTGAAGACTCCGAAGTGCGGTAATTTAGGCACAGATGCAACATGGTTATATTTCACACACGAAAGCTTGAGAAAATTTGTTTTCGCGGAATTAAAGGGAAAGTTGTAGGCTCTGATGAACGCCCGTCCAGTATTTCTTTTAAAAGAATCGTCCACTTGAAGACGACCACTTGAAGAATAATTATAACGGTTCCAGAATGCTTTATCCGGGATCTTCGCAATTGGCGCAAAATCTTTGACGTGTTATTGTTTAGAGTAAAGGGGGCTATAAATGAATCGGGGGTGGAATGGGGCAGAAAGAACGGGAATAAAGAGGAAAAATGGATAATTCCCAGATGTATCAATAGCAATAGTAAATATGAAATTAATCTTTATTTCAGTTTTAAAATAATTGAGAATTATGTGTAACGTCGGTTTTCGAGTTCATTGATTTTTTTTTTTACCCGCGTCCAAAATCCCTAAGAGAGGTGTTTAGGTTTGAAGGAACAAACTCACGAGATGGAAGAAATGCAGGAATTTATTAAAAGCCTTAAAATACTTATATGTATTGAAAAAATTTTCACCCTACTCATTTAACAATTGCACCCAAATCTACACAGCTTGAATAGTATACACACGTTCCACGGAAGGTGCAAGGTGTGTGTAGTAAGTGTAAAAGAATTCAGGTAAGGAGTCAAAACCATCTCCATAAAAGGTCATATTTTCCTCCACACACCAGCGTAAACCACCGCAACTTTCATTCATGACAAAAGTGAGAATAATAAAACCACCCAGGATCATATAGTGATTCCCAACTTGGGTGCCATATGGCATTCTGAGTGCCATGGGACATTTGAATGTGCCGCAGGAAAATAATAAGATTTCTGGAGGTTGTTGTTGAATCCCATTTTAAAAATTATTAATACATTTATTTTCAATTTTTAAGAGATATTTTATAATAGGTTTTTAATTCATCTGTAAAGAAATATTTTTGCATTTTCTTGGCTAAAATAATATGAATATTACCTACAGAAAAAAATAGGGTTCCTAACGGGGCCATAATCCAAGACGAGTTGGCTGATCTAGTTGATACCGATGGAGGAATGTCGAAGGCTGGGGTGTTTTTGCCTCTTTTTCCAGGATATTTTTATAATCCTTGTCCTCCTCTCAGATCTTGTGTAGGGTTCTGCCCCTACTTGCTACACTCCTCCTCAGGGGAAGTGAATAAAGACCGATTTTCTCATCTAATATCAACATTCATCCACTTAAGTTCGGAAAGTCGATGAATATCATTCTCAGAAGGTATAAAAGAAGGTGTAAGTGAACTTTCCTCGTTGGCTTACACCCAAGAGATCACTAGAGAAACCGATCAATCAATTTTTATTGAGGAGGTTTTGCCTATGGGGAGTTGCAGCACTCCCCCTTTCGAAAATCATTTCTCCGCTTCGTAACAGAAATCACCTTTTTTTCTTTATACAAAACCAGCCAACTCATCCCCCTCTTCCGTCCCCCCACGGACGGGGAGGAAGGTGGCTCGGGGGAGTGCCAAGCGAGCTGGCACTCGACCTTCGGTCAGTCATAGCAACCAGATCGCCTACAAAATTACCCCCCCTCCCATTCTCTCCCCATTTCACCCTCCTCTAAATGGAACAATGCCTCCAAGATTAGGGGAAGTAAACTTTTGTCCCGCGGGGCAAGGCTCACACACGCGTACACCGTCACACATAAACTCACAGGGGAGATGTGAGGTTAGAAGTGGAAGAGTGGAGTTATTTTACTCCTGTATTTTCTTTTGTCTCAGTCGGTGTTTATGGTGTGGGTCTTTGACCAGGAACCAACATCCGCTTGGAACCACATCGGAACTTACACCCTTCGAAATTATCGGTGGTTATTGATGACCTGTTGGATAAAACGAAGAGAAAGGCGAATAAAAGATTGACGCGTCCTTTCTGTATCCAAGAAGAGCTCATATTTGAGTTATCCCGTGTACTAAGGAGTGAAAACGACCCTATAAGGTATCACTAGATTCACGGTACCAACAGTGATGAAAATAACAAGTTACACTTGGGTAATTGTTTCCTACTCTATCTGCATTTTGTGGTAATTCTTTCTGTTCTTATCATTCTACCTACATATTTCTTTCCACCTTAATCTTAGCCACTTTTAATTAACACTCACTGAATATCGCTACATCTATGGTGAATGTGAAGGTGGTTTTATGGCACCTGAGGTCATTGTTTGGGATTTACCATTGCAGTGATGGGGCCCCGTGTAATTATTTTAAAACTAGTTTCGACATCGGTCACTTAATTTCGTTCTATAGCATGTCCCTAAAAACTAGACAAAGGTAAAATGCATATTTTCAATACAAAAATTGAACTACATTTGATTTAATTAAAACAAGATTTCATTTCATTGAAACATTAAGGAATAACACGTGATTTCCACCATTTGTGATTAAAAGTTCGATGCGCTTTGGGAGATTCACACGATGAACTCGATGCATTAATTCAAAATTTCTGTCGATTTGAGTGCATTCATTTATGATAAGCTGTTCACTCAGGTGTCACGGATCTTTAATTCATACTCCCCAAATAAAGTCAAGGGGGGGGGGGTAAAGCCTTATAATTCGAACATATAATATAGGCACAGTCGAGAAAAACAAACTAATCGGAGAGCCTTACTCGGATTTAACCTGCTTACTGGAATTTTAGGTCATCTGAAAATTTTTTGCCTTAAGCCAAAGTTATCCAAGTTGTGGTTTTTCAAGAGGCCACGTTAAATCGAGGTATATGTTGGTGAGACAAGAATGTTAATTCTTTTCTGAAACATGCTTGTCAGTGTCATCCGGAGAATGGCGAAAAAAGCGCAATCAAGGGATTGTCTCTCTTCCGACGGCTTTTGATATCTCAAGAGTTCCCCGCTAGACTTAATCTCACAGGCAATAATTAGTTTCCAAGAGACTTAAGAGGCGGTCATTTGTGGTCAATACATTTATAAATACGAGCTGAAAGGGAGACTTAATTTTTTTGACTTGCGGCGCTGTTGTTGTCGGTTGAAATATGAACTGTTTGGTCATGGGATCAATTCCTGGCAAAGGTAAGTGGTTTCATGTTTCTTAGGATAAAAATATCGCTGATTGCTACACACTTCTTTGCTAGTCTCGTTGAAGTGGCATAATCTTCTTTTGAGAAGTGTCCCTCTCATACAAACCTTGGCGGAGAAATCAGTAGACTCCGCAAACCAGAAGAATAAATCTTAAAATATACTAAAGGCATTTATTTCTAAAGTCATAATGTGTAGATACCTTAGTTACTATAAGGTTTAAGTTTAGTTACCAGACTGATTAAATAGTTACCACAAGTATTGTAGGGAAAGATTAGTACTATCAATTTCGACAATTCTAGCTCTAGCGTGATTTGGTATAATTCCGGAGAGGGAACCTGGTAAATTGATAGGCCCTGAACTTAGTGATCATCATTGGCCTAGATATACAATTCATATCAAACTCTTTCTTTCATGCAGCTACACTTCTTTGAGTAAGCGTAAATCTGTCAATAACTGTAGAATTTTCAATTTAACTTAGTTTAACTTTTTTCCAACCATCCCACGAAATATATCAAAGAGCGGAAAACACCATCGGTCTATTCTTACCTTTGTTCTAATAAATATCCACCATTAAACGCCCCCCCCCCAAACAAAGGCCCAAGGCTGTATCCATAATGGCTTTGAAGATTTTGTGTAAAATATGAGCTCTATGTTTAGTTTTAACCACAAAATCTCTTCCGAGTGACCACAACATTAACTGACCGACTCTTGTAATTAACTCGTGGATTATTTTTTTATACATTAGATCCCTCCCACCCAAACCATGTTTTTCACCCATACTCCAAAAAATTCTCATCGATCGCTCCTTTCATAGTGGGTAGAAATCCTACACTCCTAGGTTGTCTCACTTAATTACCTCGATTGCAATTGATTCTACAGGATACATGCATCCACTGCACAGAAATCATCCATTCGAGGCGTCAAGCTAAATCCTTAATGCATTTGTGCGCGGGCGTAAGTGCGTTTCCTTCACAATATAAAATTATCTTGGCCATAAATTTGGGAGCCACAACTACTATTGTTCCCCTGCTACTTTCCCTAAAGTAACATAAGAACCAATAATAAACTCAGATATTGCCTAAATAAACACATATTGGGGCATACATTTCAAATCGCTCAATGAGGAGTAAGTAGCATGATTATAACACTGCCCCACCCTCTTCATTCTCAACCTCAACCTAACACAGAAAGGAAAGCGAATCAAAAGCACCAAAAGGGTTCGGTTGTTGTCCTAATATTTACATCTTCCGATAGCAAATCATCAGAAGACCAAACTTATTCATGGCTGAAACTATGAAAAAACACTGATAGGAACTATCCGCAAAGTCTAAACTATTTCGACCACAAGTGTAAGAAGATACGGCCAACAAAAAAATAAAGGGACGGAGAAATCCTGCATGAATTTCTACTATAGAAGAAGAAACAAGAGGAAAATAATTTTGACAATTGAGTTATCGGTAAAACCTGAATGTAATTCACAATTTTTTGCCAAAAATGCAAAATATGAGGGGAAAAATAGAATTTTTTTTTCAGGTAGGCAAATTCTTTAAACATTTAAATATGTTAACAACAGCTAGTAGTTTCTGGTAGTTCCATTTACCTCAGTGTAAAAATAAAATAAATGCTAAAAATTACGAAGTGTGAGGTTTATGATTCTCAAAAATTTATGTAAATAAATAACACGTTCTTTTTTCCTTTTTTTAACATTTTTGTTATATTTTCTTGGTAGTATTTTCAAGAATTGGAAATAAGGAGAAGGTAGAAGGATGGTTTCATTTTTAATTAACTCCGTCCATTGACAAGTTAGGTTAAGAGGGAATTTGGTAGGTTAGGTTAGGGTGGATTAGGTAAGTTAGGTAAGAGGATGACTAGGTAGGTTAGGTTATGGAAGGGATTAGGTAGTTTAAGTTAGGGCGGATTACGTTAGGTTAGATTAGATTTATTTAAATGGATTATCGGCCATTGATAATTGAAAGAAATCTTATTTACGTTCTCACTCATGTATTCTTGTGATATTTTCCAATATCAGAGCCAGAAATATAATAATCCTATGAATCAGGAGCTAGAGTGGCGCAAGTACTGTTCTTTCGCCTCGAATCAGCCAACAGCTGACCTTTCCTACCCCAAGAGTGGGCGACTCATCCTCGGCAAGGGTGCGTAGATACGCAAACTCCTTCGGAAGATTTCGGGACACAAGAGTAATGTGTTGAAATGTTGAAATAGAGACAAAAAGGAATATAAAAAGGTGTTGAGATTGGTTGTGTGCGTTGAATGGAAATGTCTGTTCTCATGCGACAGGTTTGACGCGTGCTGATCGGCGGCTAGCTCTCTACGTACCATGAAGTCTTGCTGGAATCGAATCTGCTATTTTATCTCTGTTCATTGTCACACTTATCATATGCACCCTTAGCCCCTCCCCTCCCCTCCCTCTGCTTAAGCCCCATATTTTAGGGGGGGATGTTTTTTTTTCGATCAATCATAGTGAGTAATTTTTGCGGGGGGGGTGGTCTGTACCCGAACCCCCTTGTATATAACTCGGTCATACCACTGCTAAACTTCCCCAAAATATGCTCGCTTTGAAACCAGAGTGACTGAAAGGGCAAAGACCCCCCCCACCCCACCTCCGATAGATCGTAAGCGGCAAAATCGAACAAAAAAACCTGTGGGATAAAAATTGATTTTCGCGGGAATTATTTTAGTGGTTTTAAAGCAAATTTGGCAAACTGGAATCTAATTCCCATCATGGCGGACATATAGAGTTAGAAGGAAATTTAAATTTAAGACCCAATTTCCAGAAGTTTTGGATCCTGTATGAGAAATGTATGAGGAAACTTGTTGAATTGAACGATAGAAACCCTCTCTCATATCTCCTTCCAAACTTCTGTCACATCCGCAACAATATCCAACACTGTCACCCATTCACCCTAGCAATAATTTCATGTGATCTCCATAAATTAAAATTATGCAAAACCCATCAGAATTTTTCAATCCAGAGAGTAATTTGCGAATCTCTCCCCTCTTCCTTCGCCCAATCACAAGTTTATATACCTTCAGGGTCAAAGGATTATAATCAACAACGCCTTGTATCGATTCGTACGTCGATCTGGGATCGATAACCCGACAAAGGCGCTGTTGGGGATGTCGGGAAAAACGGCAAGAGGGAGATCATTCAGCCGCAAATAAAAATTAAGAATGAAAACTTTTGTTTACAATGAAAAAAAATCTTTATCTTCATAGAGCGTGAATTTTGAATTTTAAAAATATCTAAACAAAGTTGATGGTAAGAGAGCGATAGAGGTGTTAGAATTTAACACTGATTGCATCCTGTGGTCGTTTCATTTGCTCTTTATGGATTTTGCTAAATGGTATTCCGAAAAGTATCATTTTCCAAAACTCAGTTGAGGATTTTAGTTTGCTAAACTATCGCTTACATCATTAAACATTTTGAAAAAAAATTCAAAACCAAAATATCGAAAGTAAAAATTAAGAATTTTGTTTCTCCCCTGTTTTCTATTACATTTTACTGGTTTCCAAAGAGTAAAAAATAATAAACAAAATTTCCCATTTTATATATATATATATATATATATATATATATATATATATATATATATGACTGAAAAAAAACTTAGAATATTGAATAGCTTTGCCCACGAAGTCTTTCTACTAAGACCTCTGTTCTCTCAGATTTAACTAAAATTCGTGATAATAATTTAGTTTTTCTAAGGTACCATTTTATTTTTTGTAGCATGAAGATATATTCTTCAGGAACATCAGCTGTCTTTTTCATTTAGATGGCTGGTGAAATTAGGAAATAAAAATGTCTATTTCAGTTAATGTTACTTAAGCCATTTGATCTGGTCCAATCGCTTATAGAGTTAATTCTTTGATTTTGGAATTAATATTCATTGACTCGTAACTCAATAATCTGTCTACATTTGACTCAAGATAAAAAAATTATCTTGCCACAAATACCCAACGGCTTGTTGCTTATCCTCTCTGATCAATCACCTTTATTCTCAATGATCGTCTTGCTGGAAGGGGTATTCTTTATTCCTGGCTATGATGCTCAAATAATTAATTAATTGATAGGTCGACCAAGCTGGGCTTTAATAAAGGTTTAGCTCTCTTCTTTAAAATAGATAACTATCCTGGCGATAGAGGAAAGGAACAATCCAGTATTGTTGTTAGTCACTGCCCGACTGACCGAAAATCTTACTCTTTTAAAATCAAAATTCTTTTTCGAATTTTTTCTTAAACCCGTTTCCTTTGGGACGGACATTTTCAACTTAATGGCCAAGAGAAGATGCTACACTTTTAGAATTATGTGTCTCTCTTTCTCGCGCCTGCTCTTAACCATATATATATATATATATATATATATATATATATATATATATATATATATATATATATATATATATAGAGAGAGAGAGAGAGAGAGAGAGAGAGAGAGGGGGAGAGAAAAGTTTCGTGTATAAGAATTTCAACTATACCATTTTGAAACTTTTATTAAGTTAATAATGGGAGGTGCACCATCAATTACGTGAGGTTATGGTAGGTAAATGGACCCAATAATTCTCATTCATTCTGAAACGCTTCCATTTCTTAATTCAATGTAAAGGTCCAACTTTTTGCACCGAAGTTTCACCAATCAATATTTACCAATTTGAGATTGGAGATCAATATTCTAATTCAGGCCATTAAGGAAGCAACTGACGACCGAATCAATATATTGCGATCAGGGAAGGGGAATACACATGCCGCGTGTCTAACCCCACATGAACAGCAATGGGATTACACCAAAACACACTACCGTGCATACATTTGAAATACATATGTATATACGATGTATTGAGCATATAATCTCGATAAGTGGGAAAGAGAAATACAAACATTACTCATTGCTTGATTCGTCGGATACTATGACAGGCCGGCCTCCGGTGCATACCATGCAACCTTCTCATCCATTAACTGATAAGAATACAATTCGGGTTCTTATCTAAGTAGTTAAATCTACTTTTGTAATAACATTATTACCCCCAATCCATGGCTTTAAGACCACCCTAGAATAGCCGTTCGTGTGAGTATCTAACGAACTAATTATACCTAATTAACGAACGTAACTGATAAGGTAAATCGGTCGGGAGGCATAAAGCAAACATCGATTCGTCTTTCCCCTGAGAAGAGGGGAAGTAGGGGGTGATTTCGATTGAGATAATGCTTACCGGTCGTCACGATCAATCCATCTATTGGCAATCGTTATTGGAAAGGCTTATTGGTCTTATTTAGGTGTGGAGTTTCTTTTTTATGATTAGCACACGCTTCTGAATGAAAGAAGGTATTTGTTTTAGATTAAACTATGGATTAATAAAGGTACTCCGTTCAATAAAAAGAATTGGTTTGTGATGAGGGGAAGAAATAGCTTGATTTTGTTGAATCAACAACTGAAATAGTTTAAAGAAACGCGATATATTGCAGAAAATTATAATAACCAAGCACTACCCTGTCTGCGAATAATATATATATATATATATATATATATATATATATATATATATATATATATATATATATATATATATATCACGACCGCTTAAGAAAAAAAGAAACATTAGCATGGTCCAAAATTGATCAAATCGGTCGCGTTTCCTTTGACAACACATGGAATATATTGTTTAAAAGTGAAACTGTACACAGGAAATTACTCAGCGCCGACTCCACCTTGAGTTGACGCTCATCCTTAAGTGAATCCTTTTCTCCCCTCAAATGAATCAAAGAGAGGGGAATAACCAATACACTTCGTTCAATTTCATTCGTTTCTAATATTCGTTCACTTTTCTATGTTACTCTTAGAGTGTCTTCCCCCCGGAGAGGCTGCAAATCCGCACTTTTGGGGTGTCTGGGCTCTGCGAACGAATTAGTTTCGAGGTGTTTTGTGGTCCTTCTCGTCCTTGGCGATAAAGGGTGAAGAAGTTTGTTCTTTTACCTATTTTGAGGTCTTAGCTCATTTTGTATGATTATTCTTTCAATTCATATATATGTATATCAATCCAGAGTTTTCTTCAGATACATATTACAGGGATTTTAGATGCAAATTAATCCCTAAATAAGATGTCTCTTATTTTCTGTTCATTTATCTACACTTTTTGGAGATGCTGTAGTATCTTCTCGTTTCGACCCCGACCTTAAAGCGAGGATACTCGCGGCTACAGGAAATGAGCGGTTATCGAAGACTGAATGATTTGGTCAATTCAGTAAGGAACACACGGTAGGATTTAAAAATCAGGAACTAATTGGATTTAAAAAGCAGGAATTAACAGTAGGTTTTGAAAAGCAGGAATTACCGGTATGTTTTGAAACCCCGGAATTTACGGTAGGATTTCTAAAGCAGGAATTAACGGTATGATTTAAAAATCAAGAACTAGCGGTAGGATCTAAAAAGCAGAAAATAATGGTAGGTTTTGAAAGCCAGGAATTAACGATAGGTTTTCTAAAGCAGAAATTAACGGTATGATTTAAAAAGCAGGAACAAATGGTAGGATTTTAAAAGAAGCAACTAACGGGAGGATCTAAAAAGCAGAAATAACGGTAGGTTTT
The DNA here is from genome assembly GCA_963969495.1 of Ceratothoa steindachneri. Classification (NCBI taxonomy): domain Eukaryota; kingdom Metazoa; phylum Arthropoda; class Malacostraca; order Isopoda; family Cymothoidae; genus Ceratothoa; species Ceratothoa steindachneri. The sequence continues at coordinate 160,398,656 of OZ018317.1, read as the reverse complement.
GAAAAGCAGGAATTAACGGTAGGTTTTGAAAAGCAGAAATTAACGGTAGGATTTAAAAAGCAGGAACTAATGGTAAGATTTAAAAAGCAGGAACTAACGGTAGGATTTCCAAAGCAAGAAGTTACGGTAGGTTTGAAAAACATGAACTAAAGTTAGGATTTAAAAAGCAGGAACTAACGGTAGGTTTTAAAAAGTGGAATTAAGGGTACATTTTTAAAAGCAGGAATTAACGGTAGGATTTAAAAGGCAGGAACTAGAGGTAAGATTAAAAAAAAACAAGGAATTAACGGTAGGATTTAAAAAGCAGGAACTAGCGGTAGGGTTTAAAAAAAAAACGAAATTAACTGTAGGTATTAAAAAGCAGGAACTAACTGTAGAATAATTTTTAAAAACAGGATGTAGAGATGGGGGTGGAGGTGGGGGAAGTCAGTGGGAAAAATACACCTTTAAGTAGAACTCGGAACATTTTTGTACTCATAAGAGGGGGTGGTGAAGGAATTTCACCTGGACTGGAACATTTAGAGAGTACTTACATGTTGCCAGAATTGGGCTAAAAGGAAGATTCTCTCCTTTTTGAGAAGCCAGTCCATGGACTGGAGGTTCTGTAGAGCGGCCAAATCAGGCACCTTAGATGCATCGCCGGTCCCATCATGGGCACCAGGCCCTGGGGCAGCCATGCCCGGTGCCAAGGGCGTGGGCGCCACCGTCGCCGCTCGCTGCACCCACTCTACGCCTTCACAAGCCACCCTGAATTTCGAGAGTACTCACAAATGAAGGGAAAGGACGATCCTAGGGATCAAAGGAAGTCCATTCCCACGACTGGAAAACGTCAAAATCTTCGTCCAGAATTAAAAATTTAGGGGTGGAGGGGTCTCGATCCTCTAACAGACCCAATTTACTCAGCGTTCGATGGCATAGGCGAGCGGGAAACCTCAACAAATTTTCGACCTCGTCAAAGTGTCTTTAATTTGAGTTTTTCGCCGTCTGACGCAAGGGGTTCTTGTGTAATAAAATAGGTAGGGTAAAGGAGCAATCGCCACTCTTTTCAATCTTTCGAAAAGCGATCAATAGTTCAATTGCATTTGCTTCTCAATCTGTTGCACTTATCACGAAACACTCGTCCTAAACTGCGGCACTGAACGGCACTAAACGCCCGCAGCGTGGCGATAGACACGAATGAGAGCCACAGCGATCCCAATGCGCACGGAATGAGGGTCGCCCTCAGACTGACGAAGCAGTTCGATCGCGCACTGCTGCCCCCTGGTGGACGAAATGGGAGGGGCGAGAACGAGAAAGGCTGCCCCATTGGCCGACGCGTGGATGGGCGGGTCTTTTCGAGGAACCGCCTTCCTTTCTCCTCACCATGGATCACAGAACGGCCCAGCACACGATGTTTTCTACTCTCCTATCGAAGCGAGAAGATCAGTTCCGTTTCTTTATCGGGGAACATTCCTTTTATAAGGATGCGTCCGAGTTCAGTCGGGAACTGAGAGCCGTCACCGCTCCCCCGATTACTAAATGAACGCGGGGCTCAATAACCCCCCACCCCCCCACTTCCATCCAACGGCTTCGAATCTGGATTTCATTGCCACAGAAAAAACAATGAACTATTAGAGGAAGAAAAATTAACCTCCCAATCGATTTTCTTTTGCCGTCCAACTCATTAATCACCGTAGCGGACATGTTACTTCTTCGGGTTTGTATTCCGTACAGCAAAACCTGCCTAATTTTATAGTGGGAGATTTGGACATCTGGAATCAACCGAGAAGTAAATATACTCAAAAGCACTGAAACGTCTTGGAAGGAGGATGTGTATTAATTCCTTAATCCTCAGCAAAGGCAGTCAATTCGTTATTTTTCAGTGTTATACAAAAAGTATACACTGAATAATAGTAAAACACACTGCACTGTACGTAGTGATGGTATGCAGTTAGTATAGCAAAATGAGTAGCCACTTTTAGAATATATCCGATAGATTGGTCTATAGGATACAGTGACTTGATTAGCGAGGATGAAGAACGTCCCCTAGCTGTGCCTGAAGCAGTGTAAAGGTGGCTCTACCCATTACTACACTACCCGCATACCATAACTGTGTACAATGCAGTTTACCTTACTATTGTATGATATAGAGTGCCCCACCCCTTGCCTCCATGGGTGGGTGCAAACGATCCCGTCTATTGCAACTGAGAAAGGGAAGGTTAAAATATCCAATTAATACAGTTCGTTTTAGGGCTGTTAGATTGCTTGTTCTCTTTGATACAGTCAATTGATTGGTTGGATACAGTGTGAAGATGGGTACTCATTTCTATTAATGACCGCATACACTCAATACTTTTATTATAGTATACATTTTTGTGTATTGCATTCTCTCTTGCTGCGCATCTGCCTCAGAAATATTATCCAATTCCATGATGAATTACACACAAAACTCCCCCGACTTTTGATAGGTTTGCGGGAAAGGGGTTTAGCTGAAACTTTGCACCCACTACAACCCTGCACCTATTGCAGCATTGCACCCGCTGCTGTCCCCCCTTCCCTTGCCTTTCTGACCGCGTCAGTGAATAGCCGCCCTAGAACTAGAACTCGAAGCAAATGCCTTTCGTCGCCGCTTGAAAATCTGCAATTAGCAACTGAACAGTCCATTAAGGATTTCAAGGACTTCTCTGGTCGTCGCCCTCTCGCGAGGCCTTCTGAAATCGAGAGATGACGTAGGTTCGTTTTTTCCCCCCCTTTTAGGCAAATATTTCCCTTCTTCAATCGCATCGATGCCCTTAATTTGAATTTCAATTCATATAATTGAGTCTCTTTGAAACTTTAATAATCTCTCTTAGTGAGATCCCGGTGCCAGCAAGATTCAAAGTACTTCAAATGCCGCCCCCTCACCTCCTTTGGGGAAGACGCGATGCCAGAAACTATGAGACCAAAGAGCGATTTTGTGTCTTAAAAACGAACTCTTAAGTTATTGTCGTTATATATTTCCTTAATAGAGTGAATTCCGCTTAATACGACCGTTCGTATAATAGGAACAATTATATAAGAACCGCTTTAAACATATATTCGAAAAAAAATATCCCGTTTATATTCGGTTAATAGGAGTGGCCGGATATGGGAGAAAAACAGCTCCCAATGGTCTTACAAAGCGGAATCCACGAAATACTTATCTCAATCCCATCCCACCGATTGCAATGCCCCTGTTGTTCAACATGTGCAGGCGGGACGCGGGACTGACTTCTGTTTCTTCTATTTTGCAATCTTGTCGCATCGCACCATACCTTTCTCTCCATTCGCCTGTGACGGCCTCTGACCCAACTAGTATTGGTACTTTTAAATGTGGTGGAGTTAGTATAAGTGAAAGATGGTGAGAAATATAGTGGCGAACGAAATGGCGAAGAAACAATAAGGGAAAGGGGTAAAGTATATCTTGAAAAAAGACCTAAATTTAAATGTTTGAACTTGCAAAGGAAAACAACGAACAATTGCAATATTCCAATTTTGAGGGGGCGTGAGTCCCTACCTTGCCTCCCCTGCTTGTCAATTTCTTAGTTCATGCCCCCTCCCCCATTCCCTGATATCCTCGATACCCCAATACTTATGAGCTATTTTTCCGCGGTGGGGAATTATGAAGTAAAAACCAACGAGGGTTATAGGTCGCCCAGAATATCTTGTGAAGGAATATAAACCGAGTAGTGTAGAGAGGAAACTCCTTGGGGGTACGCTGGACCGGTGACGCCCAACTCACCGTAAACCTACATAAAAATCAACTAAAAGCGTGATTAGGAGCAGGAGGGCACGCAATTATCCAGCTGTTGGCGACACGTGACGAACCCATGATATTTAAGATATAAAATATTGATAAAGGTTTATATAAGAGATACACTCTCTCTCTCTCTCTCTCTCTCTCTCTCTTTCTCTCTTTCTCTCTCTCTCTCTCTCTCTCTCTCTCTCTCTCTCTCTCTCTCTATATATATATATATATATATATATATATATATATATATATATATATATATATCGAGTAATTACTGAAGTGAAAAAGAATATTTGTACGATTTCATGGGATTATTACGCAAAACATCGGTCATTGATCATAGGAAGGCAGCGATGGTTTGGGGTATCAGTGAATGGTCGAGTGAAGGAGGCAGTTATTAACTGGTTGAGTGAATCAGTGAGTGACTATTAGGGAATGTGTAAGTAGATGAGTGGTTAGAGAATTCGCCAGTAATCTTAGCCGCATCCGCTTCATCATTGGTGTAATCTTGGCCGCATCCGCTATATTGTTGATGTAATCTTAGCCGCATCCACTCCATCGTTGGTGTAATCTTAGCCTCATCTGCTCTATCGTCGATCTAATCTTAGCCGAATCCGCTTCATCGTTGGTATAATCCTAGCCTCATCCGCTCCATCGTCGATGTAATCTTTGCCGCATTCAATATATTGTTGATGTAATCTTAAACACATCCGCTTCATCGTCGATGTAACCCTCACAGAATCCGCCCCACCGTTGTAATATTAGCATCATCCGCTTTATCGTCTATGTAATCTTAGCCGCATCCGCTCTATGGTCGATGTAATCTTAGCCGCATCCGCTTCATCATTGGTGTAACCTTAGCCGCATCCTCTCCTTCGTTGGTGTAGTCTTATCTACATCTGATTCATCGTCAATGTAAACTAACACCAACACGGGCTCCGTCGCTGATGTAATCTTAGCCGCATCCGCACCATCGTTGGTATAATCCTAGCCTCATCCGCTCCATCGTCGATGTAATCTTTGCCGCATTCAATATATTGTTGATGTAATCTTAGCCCTATCCGCCCAATCGTCGATGTAATCACAGTGGCATCCGCTCAATCGTTAGTGTCATCTTAGATGCATCAGCTTTATAGTCGATGTAATCTTACTCATGTAATCTATTCGCTCCATCGTCGATGTAATCTTAGCCACATCCGATCCATCGTCAATGTAATCTTAGCCAAATCCACTTCAGCGTTGGTGTAATGTTAGCCGCATCCTCTCCAATGTCAATGTAATCTTAGCAAAGTCCGCTCTCTCGTCGATGTAGTCTTAGCTGCATCCGCTACATCGTTGGTGTAATCTTAGCCGTATCCGTTACATCGTCGATGTAATCTTAGCCGCATCCGCTTCATACTTGATATAATTTTAGCAGCATCCGCTCTATCTTCGAAGTAATCTTAACCGCATCCACCCCATCGTTGGTGTAATCTTAGCTCTATCCGCTCCATCGTCGATGTAATCTTAGCTGCATCCGCCCCAACGATCGTTGGTTAATTCTTAGCCACATCCGCTCCATCGTTGATGTAATCTTAGCCGCATCCGCTTCATCCTTGATATAATCTTAGCCGCATCCGCTCCATCTTCGAAGTAATATAAACCGCATCCGCTCCATCGTTGGTGTAATCTTAGCCTTATCTGCTCCATCGTCGATGTAATCATAGCCGCACCTGCTTCATCATCGATGTAATCTTAGCCAAGTCTGCTCTATCGTCGATGTAATCGTAGTCATATCCGCTCCTTCGTTGGTGTACCCTTAGCCGCATCCACTTCGTTGACTGTATAATCTTAGCCGAATCCGCTCTATCGTTGATGTAATCTTAGCCGCATCTGCTCCATCGTCAATGTAATCTTAGCCGCATCCGCTCCATCGTTGGTCTAATCTTAGCCGCATCTGCTCCATCGTTGGTCTAATCTTAGCCGCATCCGTTCAATCGTCGATGTAATATTATTCGCATGCTCTCCATCTTCTTCCGCAATACTTTCACCCCCCCCCCTCACTTTTCTTAGTCCCCCATCCCCACCTTTTTAACTGCAACTCCCCCTCGATTCCCTCTCCCATTCGACCTCATTAACTTGTTTAAAACGTTACAACATCTAGAGGATTGTGCACACTCTAGGCTACAGTGACTGCCGAATGATCTAAGACTGTATATCTCTAACACAAACTTTTGCGGGAGTCATTCTCGTTGGTTTTCACTTTTAATTTAAAAGAAATTCGCGTTGAGGACGTTTTTCGCAAGCATTCCTTCGGTCCTGCGGCACTGGCTATCTAGATTCACCTTCAAGGTCATCCTTCATAACTATAAGAGCTTCAGCACCGCAGTGCTTCCTTGTGCTCCTCAGTGAACTCCGTTGAACAATCGATCTTTGGCATCAAGTTTAGGATGGAGTTCACCTACGGGTTGGAGAACATAGCAAATTACCACAGGTAACTAATTACTGGTTACCAGAATCGAAAATCATCTTGCACCGAAAGAGGATTGTGACTGGTTACAAGAAATAGGTTTGTTACCGATTAGTTACTAGAATCGGTAATTGGCAATACATGATGATAGTTATTGACTGACTGTGGGAATCAGCCAATGACCTTTAAGTGAAAAACCATTAAATGAAGAAGATATTTGCTAGGTGTTTACGGCATCGGTCATTTTTTTCTGGTAACCAGTAATTAATTACCGGTTATGGTTATTGGGCGGTTTCTCTAACCAGTAGGTCAATGTATTTGTACTGAAAGAGGTCAGCGACTGGTTACAAGAATCAGTCATTGCCAAACTGACTGGATATTGAAATCAGTCAATGATCAGGTACGCGAGGTATTCGTAGTTACTGACTGGTTTGATTAATTAGTCAAAGACCATCATACGATGGAGGTAGTCACTAACTAGTTGCGGGAAATGGTCAATAATCTTAAAATGATGGATAGATGTTTCTGATTGTTTACAGACACTGGCCAACGACCATCAGGTGAATGAGGTAATTACTGAATATTTTTTACAGGAATCGTTCAATGATTATCAAGTTGACTGGTTATAGGAATGGGCCAATGACTAGGAAGCTGATAGCTAGTACTGACTAGATACATAAATCGGGTAATGAGAATGAGATGAAGGACCTAGTTTATGGGCCTATGACTAGGAAGCAGATAATACTGACTAGATACAGAAATCGGGTAGTGAGAATGCTTAAGAAGCAGATAACTAGTACAGCCTAGATGCAGAAATCGGGTAATGAGAATGATATGAAAGACCTAGTGATTTTTTTTCTGTATTAAAATAAGATATGGTAATTTTATGTTACTTAATCTTAAAGAAAATATGATAAATTTAATTAGCATTCGGTGGCGGGGCCTATATTTCTGAAGTCAAGAAAAAGTAACACTTCAGTTTAGGGGTGCACGGTAGGTATAGGCTACAATTTTGGGCTACAATATGTCTTATGACGTCATACGGTAGCGTCAGATGTGACCAATCATGGCGTTATATTTTTTTGTATACGAGTATATACTGGGGTCTGTGCCCCCTCAGACCCCCCCCAATTGATTGAAACTCAGGATCATCGTAGGGTGGTCTCCCCGCAGTGATATCTTCCCCACGGGCAGTCCCCCTGAATTTACTTGTTTTTTTTCTATTTTATTTTTCGTATTTTTTGTTTCGCTGCAAACGACAACAGCTTTTTACTGGCAGAAAAAAACCTGGTAACCTAATGGCAAACAATACTTAATTACTTACGTAAAATGATTAATTACGAAAAAATATGAAATTAGAACAATGTCTTTTTAACTTAAAAGGAACCCATGAAAAATGTACCCCTACGCGCTAATTGTTTGAAACGGCACCGCTGTTGCTTACTGTTTTCGTTTACATATATTTTATCGCAACGAAACATTAAATTTTCTGAAAAATTTAAATTCGCACTGCATTTCGGGCATTTTATAGTTTTCTCGATTAGTTTATGCGCCTCTACAAAATCCAAAAGTTTTTCGTGGTCATGCAAAATAAACCCGAATTTGACTAACGAAGAAGCACAACTAGAGAATGACGAAACCCAAACATTTGCGCAGCAGGTCCTATTTATAGCTACGACGTTGCCAGTAAAAAGCTGTTATCGTTCGCAGCGAAACAAAAAATACGAAAACAAAAAAAAGGAAAAGATAATAAAAGACATCAAGAAACCCTATTAACTTAGAAAAAACTATAAACGAGCACAGGCGCAGATATTTAGTAAAAAATACAAAACAAAGGTTACAAACCCCCAAAACAACAAAAAAATATAACGCCGGGATTGGTCAGATCTGAAGCTACCGTCTGACGTCATAAGACATATATTGTAGCCTACTAACAGCGCCACCTACCGTGAGCCCCTAATCTGAAGTATTACCAAGAAATACGCCCTCTTTTATTTATTCAAAATTCCTCTGACAATTCGGTGACTAAAATATTATATACAATTATCTCAGCGTCACCTCTTTAGTCATAGTTGGATATGTCCATTGAAAAAGGACAAATCGATGTTCCATAGGGGAGAAGAACATAAGAAAAGAAGGAGACTGCAAAAGACCATTCATGGCCTACACTTGGCAGCTCCTCAGGTCATAATTACGTTGGCGGATCCCCTGAGGAAGGGGTATGTTACCCCAACAGGGGTAATAATCTAAATCAACTCAAGGACAACGTAGAAATCTGAACTCGAGAGTGACCAACCGTGAAAATTGATGTAAAATAATATCTAAAAGGACGAGAACAGTGATTCCCAACGTGTGGCGTTAACCCCACCGATGGGGCCTGGGACAAATTTTAGGTGGGCACGGAGGTGGGGGTAAATTTGCGCTCCACATATCTCATGGATTTGGGGAGAGGGTAGTACTAGAAATCGGTTGTGTGTGGAGGCGGTGATTAGGTCTGACACCGTGACGAGATCTTCATATGAAGTTCACGCGAGTTCTTCATCATTGTTGTAATCTTAGCTGCATCCGCGCCATCATCGATGTAATTTTAGCTGCATCCGCTTCATTGTTGATGTAATCTTAGCCACCTCCGCTCCATCGACGATGTAAGCTTAGCCACCTCCGCTCCATCGTTGATCTAATCTAACCGCATCCGCTCTGACGTTATATAATCTTAGCCGCATATGCTCCATCTTTGATGTAATCTTAGCCGCAAACGCTCCAGCATCGATGTAAGCTTAGCCGCATCTGCTCCATCGTTGATGTAATCTTAACCGCATCCGCTCCATCGTTGATACTATAATCTTAGCCGGATGTAATTTTAGCGAACTACACTAGGCCTTTTTGTATCTCCATCGATGATATCAGAAGTCAAAATAAATTTTCTTCAGGAAAGAAGACCAGAAATCTTGACCGACGGCATGATATGCAAGTTCAACCTCGCTGCATATTGACTACTCACTCAATATTTGGAATAGAATATATATGATTGTTGATAAAATCAAATTGACTATGGGTTTTAGGTTATATGCCCATTCATCTACATCTTTTCCAGATATTCTGTTCAAGTGGTCTTTTGAATCGCTTCGGCCTTCTCGGGCCTTCTCCCGACATGTTCCCTGCTCTTATATGCAGTCGACCTTGACTTCACTATTCTGAGCAGTATTTCATTAGAAATTTAGGCGATTTATGAAAAGGGTGATGAGTTTTAAAGGTTAAGTCTTAAAGGCTGGTTAGTTTTATATAAATTTTATTTTATTGGTTCGTGCTGCCCTTTGTAAAGTTCATAGTTACGCGTTAGTAAAAATTAACCTTCCTTTATTGAACCCCCTAACTTTTAAAATTAACTACCCTTTTCTTTAACCTCTAAACTCCCCCCTCCCTCCGTGAAGTGGAGATAAATTGCATATTATAGCATACAATATGTCGTTTTATCACATATTAGAACATCACCCTTTAGTTTTCCGTGATAATCTGTCAGATATGACAAATCCATGATTGATTATTTTATCATTAAATTTCAGAGTAATTTTTCACGTAAATATTTGACATCTTCTCATCTCTATTTAAATGAATTCCAATTTATATTTACCTACCTAAATATATTAAAATTAATATTAAAAAGTATATTTCACCAAAACACTTTAAAAATTAGTAAATTAAATATAAATTGAGTATGGAGGTATAGCGTGTGTGGCTATTAATCGGTTTGAAACAACATTCTGGCACAACTTTTATTGGCAATGAATTACAACAAAATGCAGGAAAGAAACATTAATCAACAATGCAATCATCGTTATTTTCGAGCACCTGCTTCCGTGACGGGGTAGATCATGGATGCCTTTGTTGCAAAATTCAACTCGATTGCTATCAAAGAATTCTCCAACTGCAGTTTCAGTTCGTCATCATTTGCGAACGTTTTGCCATTCAAAAGGTTCTGCAGTACCCTGAATAGATGGTAGTCTGTTGGCGCCAGGTCTAGCGAGTACGGTGGTACGGTGGCTAAAAGAGAACTTCCTACCCCGGCTCTAGCAGTTTTTCACGGGTATAATTTGCAACCTGTGGTCGGGCCTTTATCATTAAGAAACATGACAACAGCCAATTCTAGTAGTTTCTGCACAATGGCATCTGTCACTTGTGTTAGTTGTTGACTGTATAATTGAGCGTCGATAGACTGATTACGTTCCAACATTTCCCAGTAAATCACTTTTTTCACATCCCACCAGACATAAGCCATAAGCTTTCTTTGATGTCGGTCGGCTTTTGCCTTAAGTTGTGCAGGTGCCTCTTTGTCTGTCCAGCTTCTTTTGTGTGTCATGTTTGAGTATAGACACCATTTTTCATCTGTTGTATTCACTTTGTTCAGCCAATCAAAACGACGTTTCTTGGACAGTAGTGTCATGCAGGCGAAGCGATGACGGTCGAAATCGGTGAGTTTAGGTGGAATCCATACGTCCAGTTTGCTGAGTTTGCCCATTTCTTCTAAATAATGCAAACTGGTTGTAATGGCAGACGCTAAACTTTTCAGTCAGTTCGCGTAATGGCAGATGCGGATCATCTTTGACACAGGTGCACAAACAGTCATTGTCAATAAGTGAGGGTCGACCACTTCTTAGCTTGATCTTGGAGATCGAATTGGCCACGCTGAAACTTCTTAAACCAATCGTAAACTGTGCACGACTTATTGTGTCATCTTCAAATGCTTGGTCGATACGACGTTGCGATTGGGCATCGTTTAGGCCGGACTTGTAATCATGCAGTAGAAAAGTACTTTGCTGTTCACGATTAAGTCATTTGATTGGTAATTTTTGAAACTTTATATAACATATAGGAGACCTAGCCAATTCCTGTGAAGTGTCCTAGGCTTTCCTAGGTAACTGTGCACTTTCAAGCAAGGCCTAGGAAAGACAAGGCCACTGCACATTAACTAGTCGTATATCCTCTATAAATCTAGAAATAAAAATCTATAAATAAATAAACTTTTAAAAAAAAGGTTGTGGGAGAACTTGGTTTCCAACTTAATAGCATCAACTTTAATTAAGAAATAAAAGAAAAATGTGTGAATGAGAGTAGTACCAATCTTTTGCCCCAGGTATTTAGGTAGCCTGGAGGAAAAATAGCGTTTAATTGATTTTTTCAACAAAAGTATCGCCAACCAATGCCTTTTAAATTGACGTCCTTGTAAAACTATTTCCATTATTTGAATTAATCACAAGAATAGTTTTTAATTATTTTTATTAACAAGGTCAACAGACCTAAGTCGCGTGCTCTCAAATATTCCCACTTATGATCTTCAAAACTCTCAATAATTCCCGGACTAACCTTGAGAGAACCTTGGAAATTATCTCACCCGAAAAAGAATGTAAAACAACATAAGAGTTTCAAATTTTGTTAGGAATTGGCCGAATAGTTACGATGATATTCCCAAAAGACTCATTGAAAAGTAAAAAGCTTACCACCCAACCGACTGACCTACGATCCGACCTAGTAACTAGTAGAATCACTTGGACGCGAGGCTAAAAATCCGCTTTGAACAAAATAGGTTACAATATTTTAAGGAGGAATTCGTCTCTTTAGTCGCTCATTTTTGACAGGGATTAATTTCATCTACGCGGCAGACGCGGCGGATTCGCTTTCTACACCCTGTTTTTTTAACGCCTATCTGGCGATTGCCTTCAAGGGCATAAGTCGCCGTAATTAAAACTCTACACCATGGAGAAATTCTGGTGACTTCATAAACTAACACCACACATATAAATCCACCATTAACCCATTTCACTCCACTGCAGGGTAAACCCTTCCCCCTCCCCCATCTTCCGTCACATCACGGCCCGACGATCGTCTGCCACATTAAACATGTCCTTGAATAGGATATTTTAATCCTTTCATTGAGAAGAGTATGTTAATCTTTCCATTGATAAGAGCATCTTAATCCTGCCATTGGCAAAAGTATGTTAATGCTGCCATTGGAAAGAGTATGCAATTCCTTCTATTGATAAGAGTAAGTATATGCTTATATTAAGAAGGGTATGTAAATTCTGCCATTGATATGAGTATGTTAATCCTGCCAATGATAAGAGTATATTAATTCTTCCATTAAGAGGAGTATGTTAACCATGCCAATGACATGAGTATGTTCATCTTTCCATCGGGAAGAGTATGTTAACCCTGCCATTGGCAAGAGTATGTTAATTCTTCCATTGAGAAGAGTAAGTAGATGCTTATATTGAGAAGAATATGTAAATCCTGCCATTGATATGAGTATGTTAATCCTGCCAGTGGTAAGAGTATATTAATTCTTCCATTGGGAAGAGTATATTAATCCTGCCATTGGGAAGAGTATATAAATCTAACCATTAAGAAGAGTATATTAATTCTGCCATCGATAAGAGTATATATAGCCTTCCATTATAAGAGTAGGCTAATCATGCTATTGAGAAGACTATGTAATTCCTACCATTGATATAAGTATGTTAATCCTGCCATTGAGGAAAGTATATTCATCCTGCCATTGCGGATAGTATATTAATCCTGCCATTGGGAGAGTATATTAATCATGCCATTAGAAAAAGTATGCTAAACATCCATTGAAGAGATTATATTAATCCTGCCATTGAGTGAAATTATGGTAATCCTGCCATTAATTATGGTATGCTAATCCTGGTATTGAGGAGAGTATGTTAATCCTTTCTATTAAGAAAAGGATGTTAGCCTTGTCATTAGGAAGATTAGATTAAGTCTATCGTTAGGGAGTGTATTTCCTATCCTACCTTTGGCAAGAAGAGTATGTTAATCCTGGTATTGTTAAGCGTATATTAATTTTGCCACTGATAAGACTATATTAATCCTGGCATTGAAAAAAAGCATTTTAATGATAACATTAAGTAAAGTATGCTAAACATGTCATTGAGGAAAGTATGTTAATTCTGCTATTGATAAGAGTATGTTAATGCTGCCATTTAGAATAGTATGTTAACCTTATCATTGATAAGGTTATGTTAACCATTCCATTGAGAAGCGTATGCTAAACCTGCCATTGAAGAGAGTATATTAATTCTGCTATTGATAAGAGTATGTTAATGTTGCCATTTAGAATAGTATGTTAACCTTACCATTGATAAGGTTATGTTAATCCTATCATTAGTAAGAGTATGTTAATTCTGGTGTTGGCGAAAGTATAATAATCTTGCCACTGAGAAGAGTCTGTTAATCCTACCAGTGAGCAGAGTATGTTAACCCTGCGAAGGGTTATTACTGCCATTGAGGAGAATATCTGACCCCTGCCATTGGGAAAAGTATGTTAATCCTATCATTGAGCATGGTATGCTAGCCTGGCCATTAGGAATAGTATGTTTAATCCTGCCATTGAGAAGTGTACATCGATCGTGTGACCTGAACTACGCTATCTACCGCGTATGGCAGCCGTCCGATAGTCCCTCCGAATCGTGGCTCCATCCAGGAACTTACCTCACCGATGTGGCTTAGCTTCGCCGTAATCGGAGGTGGTGTTTCCAGTTGGCTAAACCGTTGCCTTGACATGGCATATCTTATGTACACTTTTGTGTTCATGTGAGTGAGTGTGGAAGAGAAGAGGTAGAGGGGGAAAAGGTTGTCTTGAAAACTTTTCGAATTAATTATTTAATTAATCTGTTGACAATCTGTAATTAACGAGTTTTTAATTACATCTGGTTCAAGAAGGAATCGGTGGTTGTCGGTGGCTGGCGCGGACGAGCGGCCGGTTAAGTCAAGACGTAGAAAAGGCCTCCGCCTAGGACTAAAGAACCTCTTCCCCCAAGGTTCAGATTTCTTAAGAAATCCTCGACATTTTCGACCTTAAGAACGAAGCAAAAGAATGAAGCATTCTTAGCTTGAGTAATTTCACATTTGACGTATTTTATCTGTCTAATTTTTCCCTTTTAAGTTTACGCTAGCGCAAAGGTCACCCAAATATAAAATTGCGGTCGGGGAGCAATGCTGAAAAGCTCCTAAAAACACATTAGCCACAATATACACAAATTGAGGTATGTGGAGACATGTACATATATCCACACAAACGAATTCACACATCTATATATAATCACGGTAAGGTAATTATGCTTCCGTCTCCCAAAACAGACCAGAGAATCAGTAACATCATAAATTCTACCTCCTCCAAAGGAAAGTTGTCCCTAAAAGTGTAAAATTGACGTCGAAAACGACAAGTTTGTTTTTATAAGTCTCAGGAAATCAGTGGGTAAGAACTTGAAGGGAAAGTAGCTCTTTCAGAAGCTGTGTAGCGAAAAGAGAGCTGGAAATTAGGGAAGGAAAAAAAATCGTTATAAGAGGCAGGAGAAATTAGTGAAGTGATTGCGATTGAAGTTTTTGATAGCTTTTAATAATAATAATAAGGGTTTACAAGTCTCTTCTGATTAGGACGTTCTTGGTTATCACTGACCTCGAATGAGATGGAATGAAGTTGGTATAAGTGGTATAATGGCAATAGAGTCTTATTCGGCATCTTTATGAAGTGTAATGAGCTGATTTCAGCAATGCAGGCCCCGGCGCTGACTTCTCCCTTCATTGTTTGTCTTTTCTCACGAATCTTGACTCTATTTTGAGTCTCTCATTAGTAAATAGTGCAACGAATTATCTTTTCTTTCATACCTTTCGTCGTGTATTCAACTTTTCTATTAGTGTTTTATTACTCTCTTCATCACATCTCTGTTTCCCATCCAGCATTAACAGCATCCACTCTTTTTATCCATTCTCACCACTGATCGTCTATTCCCTTTAAGCTTGGCTCGAATTTCGAATCTTTGAAGGGACAATCAATCGTCGGAGGAAAAACCGAAGGGGGGGAGGGGGAGGGGAGGGGCTCATGCATAGGCAGCAGGGGTTTGCCTCACCGGGAAGGGACACAGGGCACTTGAGCGGGGTGCAGGGCAGTGCCATTCACGTTTGGCGCTTCTTATCACTACACAAACACAGGATAGCTTCTTTCCTTTTCCACACCTGTTGCCTACTGTTATTAGCCCTCTCTTTCTTTCTCCCTCTCTGTATATATATATATATATATATATATATATATATATATATATATATATATATATATATATATGAATATATGAGAAACTCACAAAGTAGCGCGTGAATAGAGCAATAAATTAAAAAAATCCCACAGGAAAATAAAAGGCAAATTCCAAGTTCGAAAGTACTTGGAATCTACCTTTCATTTTCCTGTGGGAATTTTTGCACATATATATATATATATATATATCCCCCTCGCACTCTCTATCTCTTTCAATCTATTTACCCCTCTCTCATAATTTCTCTATCTTTATATCTCTATCTCCTTACCTCATTATCTCTCTAACTCTCTTTCCATCCATCTCTCCACCCCTCTCCCCATCTATCTCTCCATCCTTCTTTCCATCCATCTATCTACCTACCTCCCTCCCTCCCTACCCTTCCTGTAGGATTATTTTTATTCCCACTACACAACCGCACCGCCCTCTTGCCCTGGTGAGAAGGAGGTGCTCAATATCTCTAACTTCATTTTTACACTTATTTATATTATTACACTCAATTCCTTTATGCTTATATTTTCACTATCTACACCTTTCAATACACGATTGATTAATCCTTATATTTACACTTGTTACAATCTTTCAAACGGAAGTTTCTCCTCGACACAATTTCACTACATCCACATAGCCACCACTAAAAGTGTTTAGCTTGAGATCGCGACCACTTAACTGACAAAAGTAGATTGAATAGATTCAACTTAGGATAAATAGACCACGTATACAATAAACTGCTAATCCTAGAAAGCGAAGACAACCGAATGATACCAAGAAGAGCAATAGAATGGAGGGCTCTCCTCAACTTCCCTTCTCGTCCATTCGTAAAAGGCAAAAAACGGGAAATTGGCCGTCGGTTCCTCTTAGCGAGATCCTTAAGTAATTAAAATGTCGCATAAATTTGCGACATCCTAGGGATGGGGGGGAGGAGGGTGGAGAGGATAGGGAGGAGGAAAAAATACAAAAATAAATTTCAATAAAGGTCAAAATTAAATGAAATACAAAATAAATCCGACTGCCCGACGTGCAATCATTACGACACACTCTAAAAATACTGGTAGGTTAGATTTGTGAGTCCACATTTTGACATCGCCTAATTTCCTCACTCCTTCCTCGTGCCTCTGAAGCCGAGCGGCGACTGGAACGAGGTCCACAAAGGACCGATCGGTTGAAAGAGCGTAGAATGGATCCTTAGAGTGGCAAGCGGATCCAACGAGAGGCTTGCGGAGGGAATATCAACAAGCGGAGGGAATATCCGCAAGCAGATCCAAAGAGAGGCTTCCGGAGGGAATATCCGCAAGCAGATCCAAAGAGAGGCTTGCGGAGGGAATATCCGCAAGCAGATCCAAAGAGAGGCTTGCGGAGGGAATATCCGTAAGTGGATACAGAAGTTCTGAAGTAGATCCTTCCGGTGGAACATCCGCAAGTGAATTCAAGCACACAGGCTTGCGGAAGGGACATCCGCCAGGTGCATTCGAAGGAGATTGATATATATATATATATATATATATATATATATATATATATATATATATATATATATATATATATATATTTACATTTAGTTCTTATAACCTTATATTTGCACTATATACACCTACCTACCTCCCCACCTCTCCAACTCTCTACATCAATGGTCCCCAACCAATTTTGGCTTATGGCCCCCTTAGGAACCTTATTTTTTCCTGTGGCCCATAATCATTATTTTCAGTAGGTGGTAATATGCAGTTTAACTCTACTTTAAAGGATAAAAGATATTAAAACAGCTATTTGTATTCAGGTACAATTATATTTGTCACATATATAGGACTATAAACATAGCCAAAATTAAACAGTGTTTAACAAAAATGTAATACTCTTTTAAAATAAATAATTAGTCTTACAAAAAATAAAATCCCTTAGCAAAATGGAATAAATATATCATCAACTCTTTATTCATTCAATGCGATCCTTGTGCTTTATGCAGTTTCACAAGTTTTTCAATATCAGGGTCTATAGTTGTTAGAGCCAGACGAAGATCACCTCTTCTTACTATTTCTAAGCGGCTGCGAGCTTTTGATAGGAGGTGTGACACTTAACTAAAACCCGACTCAACCAGATAAGAAGTAGGAAAAGCAATAAAATATAATTTTACTTCATCCCAAAGCAAAGGGTATTTCATATCAATTTCATGACTTGTCCATAAGTTCCTGACACCATGCTTAAATCTAGCCAGAGAAGTTTGATCACTGTAACTCAATGAGGCTTTCTTGTAATCTGATATCAACATTAGCTGCATTAATTCCAAATGGTCTACCACCCAACCTGGAATGTCCAGTTGTAGAAGATCTCTGAACCTAACTTCCATATCACTATGTAATTTCTCCAAATGATCAATGTATACTAAAATATCATCTTCTTTCAGCTCACTCTCACTAGTGCGGAGGGTTGGAAACTGTATCAACTCTTTTTCCCCCATATTTGTCTTGAACAGCTTAATTTTCCCCATAAATGCACAAATAGACTCTTTGCAAGTCAAAATATTTGCATTTTTACCTTGTAGCTGTCTGTTCAAGATATTTAGCTTTTAAAATATATCTGTAAGGTGTCAGACTATGTCACATTTGGCAGCAATGATTCTTACTCCGATTCAGACAATGGCCCTTAGAAAGCCACCGCACCTATGTATGCGAAAGTAGGCGCTCAAACCCTTCTTCATTGGTAGCACAGAGTTGTAAAATTACTACAAATTTGCAGTATTAGGGTAAACAAATAAAAGCTACTTACATACTATAACGCCGAACCACTTGACAAGCAGACTGTAAGGATTTAAAGTTCCACCTGAAGTATTTTCATCAAGCCAACAGCGGTGCCAGGTGCATAACGATCAAGCGCACAATGGAGTGCGCCGCAGAATAAGCTTGTAAGATGAAAAATATTTGTTTACAGATTAATGTAAATCCTATTATGCTAATAAAATATTTTAAAAAAGGGAAAATATATTTATTAATATTTTTAAAATGTAATTCAACTGCATAAATTAAAATTAGGTACTGCCCTATCTATAATTCAGGTTTAAATAGGTTCAGTCCTGTGGCCCCTTTCATGGATCTGTGGCTCCTCTAAAGCTTAAAATTTCCCTGTGGCCCCTTTCAGATGTGCCATAGCCCCCGGTTGGGAAACCCTGCTCTATATCATTAAATAAATCCCTCCTTCCCTACTTACCAACATACCTACTTATCTTCATCCCTACATACTTACCTACTTAGTTATCTATCTATCTATCTTAATTTCGCCAAACCGAATAAACCCCACCGTTTATTCAAGCCTGTTTGTGGAAATGAAGAGAAGCAGTTCCCTTCCCATTCAACAAAGACGGAGTTTGTTTAACTTAAATCAAAGGCAAAAAGCCAATGGACGAATCAACCCTTATTTAATTCCCAAAAAGAGGCTTGCAGACGAATTGGAGGATTAGTGGAAAAGGAAAATGTAAGAAAGGAGAAGGGAGAGGGGAGACAAAAAGATCTACCTGGTCTACCCACTAACTTATTATAGACAAAAATGATTCAGAACCTTTTTTTTTATCATCGTTCGTGTGATCAACTCATTTAGACACGAAACTATTAGGTGTTCTCCTAACTCTATTTATGCTAGATAAATTATTCGGTGCTCTAGAAATCATTTGTGTCTTTAGAAACTATAAATGGTGGGGTATAAAGTGTTATGATGTGCCCTAGAAATCTATTAGGTCTTCCAGAGAATAGATTAATAGACCTAAAAAGTTTATTTTCTGCTCTAGAAACTCTAGTGGTGCTCTAGAAATTATTCTGTGCTCTAGAAAATATTTGGTGCGCTATAACTCTATTTAGTGCTCGTGACAATATTTGGTGCGTTAGAAACTATTTTCTGCTATAGAACCTCTATTTTTTGCTCTAGAATCTATTTGGTGCGCGATACGCTCTATTTAATACACGAACAACCCTATTTACTGCTGTAGAAACTATTTAGTATTCTAGTAAATATAGTTGTTGTTCGAGAAATCCTTTTTGGTGTTCTAGAACTCTATATTTCGTGAGTTAATGAGATGAGATTATGAAAACTGTATATCTAGTGCTCTGTTTTGTATGTGTTGGGAAGTAGAAGGTTTTTCGCTTTTAGGCCGTGTGTCTCTAACTTGCTAATTTGATAGGAATTTGAATTTACGTGTCCATTTTGCTCAGCACTAGTTAATATGATCGTAATACGAAGGTTGGCTGCGTCTAGTGCTCTTCTACTATTAATATGATCGTAATACGAAGGTTGGCTGCCTCTATTTCTCTTCTCCTGTTAATGTGATGGGATAACGAAGGTTGGCTGCCTCTAGTGCTCTTCTCCTGTTAATGTGATAGGATAACGAAGGTTGGCTGCATCTAGTGCTCTTCTACTATTAATATGATCGTAATACGAAGGTTGGCTGCGTCTAGTGCTCTTCTACTATTAATATGATCGTAATACGAAGGTTGGCTGCCTCTATTTCTCTTCTCTTGTTAATGTGATGGGATAACGAAGGTTGGCTGCCTCTAGTGCTCTTCTCCTGTTAATGTGATAGGATAACGAAGGTTGGCTGCATCTAGTGCTCTTCTCCTGTTAATGTGATGGGATAACGAAGGTTGGCTCTTCTACTATTAATATGATCGTAATACGAAGGTTGGCTGCCTCTATTTCTCTTCTCCTGTTAATGTGATGGGATAACGAAGGTTGGCTGCCTCTAGTGCTCTTCTCCTGTTAATGCGATAGGATAACGAAGGTTGGCTGCATCTAGTGCTCTTCTCCTGTTAATGTGATGGGATAACGAAGGTTGGCTGCCTCAACTTGGGTGTTTTGGCAAATGTGATGGTAATATATAGGTTAGCTAGCTTTTAGCTGTGCTCTGGCTAATCTAATCGCAATAGGAATATTGGCTGTCTCTAGCGCTCTTCTATAATTAATGTTGCAATAATATGAAGGTTCTTTTCCTCTATTGCTGTGCTCTATCATATGTGATAGAATATGTATATGACTGTCTCTTTTCTGTATCCTCTCTAAATTAGAAGAAATTTGAAGCGTCTCCTCTCTGCTGCTGTGCTCTGGCTAATGTGACGGAACTCTGAAGGTTCGCTGTCTCTACAGCCGTTTTCTGAAAAATTGGATGCAAATGTGAAAATGGGGTGTCTTTCATGTAAATGTAGTGGGACAGTGAAGATTGGATTGTTTTGCAAATGTGATAGGAAAGGTTCCCTCTGTTCTACTCTGGCTCTGTAATTTTGTGCCTCTTTTCCATCGGATTCATAATTCGATCTGGACGCGAATCGCAGAGAACCAGTAAATCCACCTGAAGGCAAACTCTTCTGATTGTGTGCGCGTGTGTGTGATCGTACGTGAAGCTTTGTGTGTGACTACACACCGTAAGGGGATAGCTTAAAGTGCGTGGGTAGAATGAGAAGGAAAATCAACGGAGTCTCGCGTGTATTTCCTTGAATACAAAGAAAAGGTTCTTTCAAATTCACAAGTTGAATGGATGAATCTGATAATTGTGGCTGGGAAGGAAGGCTGCAGGAAGGAAGGCTGGAAAGGTAGGTTGCAGAAAGGGAGGCTGGGAAGGAAGGCTGCAGGAAGGAAGCCTGGAAAGGAAGGCTGGGAAGGAAAGCTGCAGGAAGGAAAGCTGCAGTAAGGAAAGCTGCAGGAAGGAAAGCTGCAGGAAGGAATGCTACATGAAGGAAGGCTGGGAAGGAAGACTGGGAAGGAAGGCTGGGAAGGAAGGCTGCAGGAAGGAAGACTGCAGGAAGGAAGGCTGCAGGAAGGAAGGCTGGGAAAGAAGGCTTCAGGAAGATCAGAAGGGTAACATATTGGAGATAGAAAAGGTAACGAAAGGGAAAAATCGAGACAAGAAAAATGGACAGAGAGAGGGGATAGGGA
Organism: Ceratothoa steindachneri; assembly: GCA_963969495.1. Classification (NCBI taxonomy): domain Eukaryota; kingdom Metazoa; phylum Arthropoda; class Malacostraca; order Isopoda; family Cymothoidae; genus Ceratothoa; species Ceratothoa steindachneri. Next base: position 160,377,448 of record OZ018317.1, on the reverse strand, counting down.
GATATCAATATTCCTCCCTACAAATTCAAAATAGTTTAAACTTCTCACATTTAAAATCCTAAAACACTGCAACTTTCCCTTACCTGTCTTTCACACTGGCTGTGTCCAGACAACAAAGAGCCTTTCGCTCAGGAAGTGCTCTAATGCTTTCGGTTTCTCGCACTCGTCCATGCCGCATTGGTTATACTGCCTTCTCTGTAGTTGCCTCTAATCTGTGTAATGGCCTACTCCCCAGTGGGTTCTGAAAATCCATCGCTCCTGTCCGGTCTTTTCTTAGTCGATGGACAGGCGCTCTGCGAAGGCTTCAAGGCCTCAAAGAGCGTCATATTAAACCTCTATTATTATTATTATTATTATAAAACCTAAAAAAATAATTATTCACAAGAGCAATTTAGAACACTGCGTACAATCAGGATGTTTAGGTGTATCCTAACACCTTGTAGTCGTTGGTAATGCAGTGGAGAGGGTATGGAAGCAAGAGGCATTGGTTGATACCGGACTTCTGCCGTTGTATGGCGTCGCCAGATGAGAATTAAAAAAAGAGTCGTACCCGACCACCTTTCATCTGGTGTTTGTGGTTCGAGAGAAGGTGTATGCATGGCAGAGATCGATTTCCCATTGTCTCAATTTTTTTTTAAGTGTATCTTCCAGATAATACACTCTTTTACTATATACAAGATTTAATTCATTACCGTCATTAAGTATTTACGAATGGTCTACCGTCACTTGTGGAACGAGATTGAACGCGAGATGAATTATCACCACCCTTTCTGTGCGTTTGTTTGTTTGTGGGGTGTTGGTGAGACTGGAGGTGTAATGCAATAATGTGCGAGCGTTTCTCGGCCATCATCTTCCTGACGAGAGACATATTCTCTTAGTACAGTGGACCAATACATCCATATTTACGGCGCCTTGGCACGCGACCCTCCCTAGCTGGGGCCGCAACATATTAAGGTGAAAAGTATACGGTATTACCGGCCAAAATAACCGGTATTCTTAAGTAATGTGCGGTTGTGAGAGGGTAATGAATATACTGAAATTCAGGGTGATGTAAAACTATGTTCAAGGAGGTTGAAATTGAATAATTGGTGCCCTTATTTGCTTCTGAGAATATTATAATTATTTTTTACGATAATATATATATATATATATATATATATATATATATATATATATATATATATATATATATATATATTATATGTGTATGTGTTTGTTCAAAGAAAGGCAAATACCAAAACCAAAAGGAAAATTTAGATAAGAGAATTGTAGATAAAGAGAAAACATTAATGATTAAAACGTGTAAAAGTTGATCTCTTTAACTTTCGGGTATGTCTGCGATCGTCATTTATATCCTTATGTTGTTTTCATTACCCAGTTATTGGTTCCCCTACAAATGAAATAGGGAGAGATGTTAATAAATATGTAATATCCGAAGAAAAGATGCGTCAATAATGAATGAGATCGTATAAAGAAACCGCAGGCTAATGTCCGAGTCTCAATATATGGGAGTCTCAGAAATGTTCTCGATCAGCCGTAAATTGACGTTGCCCGATAATGGCTTAAAGCTGCCAGTTGTCATGGAGACGAGAACAGAATGAAGAGAGGGTCAGAACTCGAATTTGGGCGGTGTTTACAGCTTAGTTTGAAAAGATTCTCTGGTGTTTTGGGAACAGGAGTGAAACACAATCGGAGTTATCTAAAGTTTTATTCACTTTGACCACGGTATCGCATTATAATTATATTTTTATTATTAATTTCAAAGCGAATACCAACCATATTCTCTAGAAAGTATGTTAAGATAGAGGACATGAAATTGTTTGGAAGATATATAGTGCCCGCAATTCTTCAGATGTCATGTGGGGCATGATGGCTCATTCACTATCTTCACCCTCCCCCCACTTGCAGGGTATATAATAAAAAATACAATTTGCTCGATGTGGATAGATAATTATTAGTGATTGTGATACGACTTCCCTTTGCCCTTTGAAGCTCCGTCTAGGTTGTCTCAGACGGGCCAAGCTCACGTTTGTGGAGCTTCGCAAGTTGTCGAGGTCAAATGTTTTGAAGGTTTGGGTTTGACGCCATTTGCAATTGCAGTCGTCATTCTAGGACTCCATAACAATACCCCCCTCCCTCCCGCGCTCATTTAATGTTTCCTTTCTGTTGGCTACCTCTCCGTCAGGGACGCAACTTTGGTTAATTACCTCTCTTCCACGTCTTCTTAAGGAGGTGGAAGATATCTATTTCTCGTCTATGAACATATGAAGAACTGACGAGAAATGAATCATTTAAATCAACAAACAATGGTTCGGAGCAGCCAGAGAAAAACAATGACAACCTTCGGCTTAAATGTATCGATGTAATAACTCTTCACCTAAGATCCATTTACTTTATTATAAATAAATGAAGGCTTTAAAAATGGCCCCTTTTCAATGAAGAAAATAATTTGCATAGAAGAGAGAGTATCTTTTGTCCTTTTATCGATTAAACTTAATTAATAGGAAATAAAACAGAAAACACACTTCCCTTTTTTCCCTTCTATTCTCTTTCCTCTGAAAGAGGGGGAAAAAAATCTTTGTATCTCAATTTTATGATTCTTCTTTTCTTACGTGCTCGCTTTCGTTTCAAGGGGGTCTGCCCCCGTTACTGTAATCTCCCCCAACTCTTAGAATCGTCGCCTTGCCCCCGCCAGCCACTCCTTTCCCCATCGCATCCTAAGCTTCGAGATGGATTTATTGAGATTACATAACCAATAAAATGTCTGCTAAAGAATCGCACTGAAGGATTTCCCCATCCGCCAAGCTTCGAGGAGGACGACCCGAGGCCGAGATGCTGAAGCGGTATTACTCTCTGCACTGCGCATCTACATATATATGTGCAGCGATTTAGAAAGGAGCAGAAAGGGGGGGGGGGGTAAATAGGGGAGATGGAGGGGCAGAGGGAGAGAGAGAGGGGGGTCTCAATATTCCACCCGAACACAATTCCCCGCAGGGATTCTGGTATCAGACTTTCATTTCATCTGACGTGAAATCTTTACGGGATCGGAGAAAGCACCGAGACAGTCATGCATCACAATTCCTCCTTTTGGCCTCTCCTTCCTCCCTGCTTGGCTTGCGCTTTCTTTTGGGAGTTCGCCTTCCCTCCTTCCCCTTAGTTACTCTAGATATCGAAAATCTCTCATTTGTCCCCTCTTCTCTTTCTCTCCTATTTTGGTCTTTTCCTTCCCTTCGCTTTTCTTGTCATCTGTTCTAATTCTCTTCTCTTGCGTCCCTCGTGTGCGGGAGGGAATGTTACACTGCTCTCGATGCTACACTCCCCTTTACCATCCCCTCTATCGGATAGGGGTGGCTTTGCCCCCTCCGAAGATTTTTTTACAACGGGTATTGGGTTTGTGTGATGGTGCTAAGACGTCATGCCAAGGTCTTGCAACAAATCTTGGCCAATGGAAGAGGCTGATCATCTCCAATAAGAAAATAGCTATCATGATCGACTCTCAATTGACCAATGCCGCTCAGCTATCGGAACCAATCATCCAATGACGTTGCAGTATTGGAAGTGATCGACCAATCAGACGCCGGCGTTACTTCAACCCTAGCCAATCGCAAGGTCCGTTGATAAAGTGCATGAGCAATAAGGAGCTAGCCAAACACCTCTATGTCATCGACTCTTTTATGTGAAGTCTATACATCAATCCCATTTCATCTCTTAGACCTCTCAATCCGCGCAAAGACTAAAAAAAAGGGATCTAAATCAAACAAGAGGGCCCTTTTCACTTAAGAACAACCATTTCACAAACCCATTTCGCCTGAAAAAAGGGGGAAATATCGCATTGGGGGTTTGAGCGAGCGATCGGGGGGCGTCGAGCCCATAAGAAGAATCAATACGAACGACGCGACTCACCCAGCGCTAGCGACGCATCTCGGTCGGCACCTCCGCTCTTCGATTTTCTCTAACTTCTTTCCAATCGTTCAATTTGTGCGCTTCTGCGTGCAAAGAAGAGACAGAAACTTCTTTTTATACACGGTTTAGTGGGATTTGGACCTCTTTTAAGGATTGCCTGTAACTATAAATACGGTACGCGCGTAGGAAGGAGGGGATAATCAAATGTTTTTGCTGGAACGAGTTTGCTTAGTGAGCGAACTTTTACAGAGCGCCTCCATCCTTCCCAAATAGATTCCAACTCAGAGAACGAATGTTTTCAGTTGCCATTTTTTCTCGCTAGGGGGGTTTCTGGACAGAGTGAGGGAGAGAGAGAGAGAGAGAGAGAGAGAGAGACGGGAGGGGGGTTAATTTAGCACTCCCCCTTTCCTGGCTCCTTCAGAAAATTCTTGTGTCGTCTCTTCCGAAGTGAGAGAGTTGGGGTGTGGGGGGAGATAGGTATTGGCTCGGCGTACAGAGAGGACAAAGAGAAAAAGATATTTAGCCATTATAGGCAAAGTGGGTGAAAAAACGCCGGTCTCCAAAATGTAAGGAAAGTGAGAGATACAAAAGAGTGATTATTTCTTTATGGCTAGATGTGAATCGTAGACTATAGCTCGCCTTCCTTTTTTTCCTTATTATAAATTAAGTGAAGTGAATAAGTTTTGAAGAAAAGTAAGCTTTTTCATATATATATATATATATATATATATATATATATATATATATATATATATATATATATATATATATATATATATATATATAAATGCACGACCGAGCTTTTATAAAACCCTTCCTCAGAGTTGAACTAAACACTAGACGTAGGTCCAGTCTTATAAAAGCAAATGTATGATTCACACATTAGGAGTGGCACACTCCCCATACCTTAACACAACCTCCTAGATCTCTGCCCGTCTCCTCCACCCCCATGGACTAGAGATAGCCCATCGACACTCTATACATACATTAACCAGGGTAAGAGGACAAGTTAGGACCGATGAAGCTTTCTGTAGTTATCTACAAGATCAATTGCGGTGGTTGCTTATTAAACTACGTGTGGAAAACTGGGAGACAGCTGAAAATAAGAAACGCATATAAGAAACAGCAGATTGGAAAACAGTTGAAAATACGCATACAAGAACACCAACGAGTGTTTCTAAGAAATGATCCGCTCTCTGTAATTCCATCTCACTGCATGGCAGTGGGTCACAATGTGAAGTGGCAAGAGACAAAAGTCACCGGAAGCAAAACAACGAAACCGAGTGTTTGGAAGCTTGGCATTTGGACAAAGACCACATCAGCACATCGAGATGCATTAATCTTCCCATTATTTTATAACTTTTTAGAATTTCCATTAACAATTAATGTTCTATTATTAGCAGCATTACTATATTTTTTACGGATTATTACTGTTAGTGATGTTATTATATTACTATCTCCATCAGCCCCAATTTTCACACGTAGATTTCTTCATAATGTTTTTCTTGCTATTGCTTTCAATGTTTCCTGAGCTACAAGTGGTTCGTGATATATATATATATATATATATATATATATATATATATATATATATATATATATATATATATATATATGAGAAACAATCACAAAAGTGCCCGTTATCTAAATTAAATATATCATTTGTTTTTGTGATATTTAAGCATATAATATTACATATAAAATAAACAAACCCGTCAAAGAAAATTGGTGAGGGTTCGAACCTGCGCCATCAAACGCCCCTGCTTCTCAGGTTACGCTTTAACTACTAAACTACAGTCCACATCCCTCACCAAAATGTTCTTTAATTGTCCTTTAATCGAAAGCAAGTTTGATAATAATAAAAATAAATGTGTATATTATCATCTTGTTTGCTCTCTCTTTCTTCCTTTGGCAGGGATGTGGACGGTGGAAGAGAAGCGAGGAGAGCTAGCTGACGCAGGTTCGAACCCATGCAATTAACTTTTCGCTACCTGGTCTTGGGGTTTGTCTGGTAAGGAAAGCTGCAATTTACGCCACTTTTACAATGCATCGGATACGCCTTGCGTTGACGAAGATGTAAATGGCAGATGTAGTCTGAAAATGGCAACGTATTCCTATACTAACCGCATGCCATAAGTGCTTACATGGCAGTTTTCCTTCCTAATTGAGGTGGTTATGAAACTAGGGAAAAACGATAGTGGGAATGAAGGAAATTCTGAGGCAACAATTTATTTTGCCATTTAGCCCAGGTTTTATCTATAGCAACTTAGCAGACTCTTGGGTTCATTGCCATTTAGTCTAGGTCGTATCCATAGCAACTTCGTACACTCTTGCGGTCATATATCTCGTCCAATATAGAGAGCCCTCACGGGTGGATGAAAACGATCCTGTGTCTCGATGTGCGGATGAAAATGATCCCTTGTACTGCAATGCCGAAAGTGAAGGTAAAAATATTCAATTAATACAGTTCATTTATGGCTTTTAGAATGGTCCATTGTGTTCAATCACTTGCTTGGCGTGGGTAAAGAGCGTCCCCCGCTAATCGTTGCTCTAGCAACCGCACTTCGGCTTGGGCTTAATAGGGTTAATAAATCTAAAAGTTATCTAAAATTTAAAATGGGGATTTACTTATCATAGATCCTTATTTGAACTATTACAAGAAAGGAATCTAAAAACCTTAGAACCAGAACTACAAAAAATATTTTGAGGGAGCAATAACATTTGGTGCCCGAATTGGACTATATATATGAAATATAATAACCCTTAAATCAATATACATTAAGAGTCAAAGTGGCTTGAAAATGTGGTTCCAGATGCCAATATAGGCCTTTAAAGGCTTAAGCAACCATTTCCCACTCGTCATCTTCTCAGTGCAGTTTATTCTTAAACATGGCGGTGTTGACATTTTTTTAAGAAAAATATGAATTAATTAAATAAAAAAACTTAAATTTCACCTCTTGTTCAAACGCGATAAACTATATGCTATGATGTATGAAAGAGGAATTGGTTTGTTTGATAGAGTTCCAAGAAAGAGGAGCTGTTTTGAAAGATCTCCCATTTGTGCAACGTGACCTCTTTTAAAAGGGAAACAAAGACAATGAATTCTGCGTGAAGTTTGGGTTGAAAGAGAGTGAAATCAATGATGCCTGAGGGAAAGTTTACGGGGACAATGCATCATAGCATCAATGGTTCCCTTCTCCCATCACTCCACTATGGAAGAAATCAATCTGTACTAAAAAAAAAGCAAAACGGGGACCGACCGACCGACCGACATAGTAAGACGTTAGAGTCCCCTGCGACTAAAAATATTTCAACAGTAACCATGTCGCTCAAAAATGGGACTTTATTTAACCTTATTTTTAGGTTGGTAATCCATAAAATTCTCTGTTTATACACTTCATAGCACCCTTTTCAGGAGTGAATTATGCTGCGATAAGAAGTGAAATTTGAGGCCTAACGTTCTGTTCATTCGCATTTTGTTGAAATTTTTGTAGACAGTTTTCGCTCAAGATTCTGGACGTGAACGTGAAACATCTACTACCTTAATTAATGTGCAAAAATGTTCCGTTTCTCTAATCTATTATATTCCTACCTTTTATGAGGTGTAGTAGTTTATTCCATCCCTCCGAGTTCATAATTTACAATTTTATTATTCTAATGTCATTATTAGTTTTTAGTCGCGTGAACGAGACAAAAAAATTATGACGACATTAGAAAAATGAAATTGAAAATTACTATTGAAATTTACTATGTGGGTCGGTTCGATGGTAAGCGGTTTCCTTCGCAATGAGTTCTTTGGCAATAACATCGTAACTAATCGACCGATACTAACGAAATTTAAAACCCTTTTGTTGTTTTACATTCTCTTTCGAAGGATATAATTACCAAGATCCTCCCAAGGTTAGTCCTGGAATTATTTGGCAATAACATCTTAACTATTCGGTCAATTCTAACGAAAGTTTAAACTCTTATATTGCTTTACATTCTCTTTCAAATGATATCATTACCAAAGTCCCATCAAGGTTAGTCCTGGATTTATTGAATGTTTTGAAGGTCATAATGTCCTATGCTCATAGGTCAGAATAATTGAGAGCACGCGACTTAGGTATGTTGATATTGTTATTTTTATCTTTTATTTTGAGTCCTACGCACAAACAGCAAATCTAGTTAATAGATCAGTAAGCGACATTGATTTTTTGCTACCTACCATTTCGTCGATACGTGGCAATGTCTGGTAGCGTAGTGCGGTTGCCCACCTTACGAAGCAAATGTTGAGAAATTACTGCGCGTTTACAGACCCCGAAATAACTCGCTCTTAATAAAGTCCAAACCTTGATGGTTATAGCCCCAACTAGTCGAAAGTAGACTGCAACCATTGCAGCAAATGCCATAGACACAATATGCACAGGTCTTGGTTTCTACTCGTTCACACATAATAATGAATGCAGGATTTGGCCAAGTGAGGACAATTTCAATATATCTTTCTTGTGTTTTGAGACTTTCAATGCCAACATTTTCCTATTTATTGTATTCATTAGCGCATAACTACTTCCACGGTACTCTTTTCGAGTTCTTTCATTGTCACCAGGGAGCACTTTGGGAGCACTTCGGGAGCACTTCAGGAGAAGAAGTGTCTCCTTTTAAAATAAACTCCTTCGAGTTTTTACAGGCTCCCAGAATCTGAAGTTTTTCATAGCTGGTCACGGTTTGCTTTACTTTCATTTTTCGCCTTATCTTCATTTCTTATCAGTTCATTTGGTCGAATGGTACCATACTGGGCTCCAAACATTTACTTCTTGGTTCAATCCTTCGGGGACACTAGCCTTTGTTACATCATACCTGAATTGCGACCTAGTTTTGTCACACGATTGGGTTCCCATCAAATTTCAAAAAAGAGAACTCCCCCAAAAGGCAACGTACGGGGCAGACAAAATAGTACCATAAACAGAACCTATCCATTTTATTGTCACCTGCTTCGTCCGCATCTCCTTCGCTTACTCTTTTGATCTTAATTGCGGGGATGGATGAACTATCTCCTTGCGTGGCTGGGATTTTACGTCAACACTTATTGGAGGTAAAAAAATTGTCCCTTCCTGTCCCTTATTCTTTCCTTAGACCAAAATTAACCTCACAGTCCGAGCTGTTTCTTCGTTTTCAACTCTTCAAGTCGTTTCATTAAGTTACTAAGATATCGATTTCATTTTTTTTTTAACGACGAAGGATAAATAAGCCAGAATAATAAGGTAATGAATTAAATAATCAAGATATTATTTGGTTGAACATACCAAAGTGTAAAGCGGGTATTTATGCTATTTATACCCCTATCTGTTATGTGTTTATTTAAAAAGGTCTAAAACAACTCGATACCCAACTTATTAAATGTTTGGGGTATCATCCTTAACACAAGAGGATGCGTGTTATCATTAGGGAGGATAGGATACCGTTGCATTGCATCCATTTGATATGATTTGTAGCTCATGATTGCTCCTTCCTACCTCACTTGAAAAGTTGCTTTGAATAATTTCAGCTGCTTTACATCACATCTCTTTGATTTTATTTCGTCATTTACATCTAAGCTTTAGAAAGATTGATTCCAATTGTCGTAACAACCGATACTATCATGATTAGTTCAGAAACAACTTTTGTTGTTTTGTAGAATAGTGTTTCGCTATATGCTGCTATAAATAGTCCTCGTAGGAAGTTATAAAATGTAACTTTTAAAATAGAAATTAAATGTTTGACAGCCTAATAATTATGTCCTCTGTTGCCTTACCTCAGCTACGTACACCCCGAATTTATATGGAACGGGAGCCAGCCATTGGCATGTATCCAATAGTCGAGAACGCCAAGAGATCGACCTTTTTTGATGTGAAGACGGAAGGCAACTTTGTTTTCCCTGTGTCCGCGAAGAATTTCGAAAGGACAGCGGTAATTGATACCAGAAGACAAAACTGTTCGCAATTGATTAAGGGTACAGCTTGATCTCTAATATTCATTCGCATTGACGTAAATTAAACAAGCTAATATTCCTTTAAAATAGATTTTATTCTAACTTATGAATTAGTAGTGTATGATTGAGTACTAGAATTAGAAAGAGAAAACGTAGTGTTAAATAGTAGAATGAGGATGTGAGACGTGCAGTTGAGAGAAATTAGGTGGTATGCATACCGACGCATCTCAAGGCACAGGAGCCAATCGATAAACAGATGAACATGACGCAGGGATTTATCTACAGAGGCAAAGAGGATAAGAAGTAAATATTAATTAAATAGAGGAAGCAAACAGTAAACTGAAATTTTCATAAATGAGTAAATGAAGCTCTGGATGAGGGAAGAAAGTGAAAAGTGAGAAGCAAGTAAAGTAGAGATGTAAGAACATTAAAGAAAGGGACGGGCGGATACTTGTGATCAAAAGTAACAAAGAAGCTTAAACGTACATGATGAGAATACTTTCATAAACTGTAGAATGTATGTATGTAAAACGAAGCAACTGTGACTGGTTCCAAGGGCAAAAACAGTGTTAGCTTTAGAAAGCAGCATGAAAAATGTGAAGGCGGCACGATGGGATATTAGTCAATATGGTAAAGAATGGTAGCAGAACCGAGACTTATGGCGGAGACGCATCACCAACATAGACCCTGCATGATGAACGGGACAAGAGGCAGAGAAAGATGATGATAAAGAATGGTGATTAGGTATTAGAATGGATATGGGGTTGCAGTGTAAGGTATTTGAAGGTGAAAGAGAAGTTTGACGAGTTAAAAATTTCTATATGAATGCTAGAAATTGCATTGGAAGATTTTTTATGAGTTTAAGTGGTAAGGTATATGGAAAAATCTAATTGATGGAGTTATGAGAGTAACAGAATGGTAGAGGAAGAACAAGAGTAGGTTGTGAAGAAGAATTGTTTGTGGAGATTAAGTGATGCGTTGAGAAAGAAGGGCATGAGAGATATAAAGTGTGTTTTTTATGTAGCTGAAGAAAGGAGTTTGGTGTGTCGATAGAGAAACGCTAAGATTGTATAGACCTGGTAATGGTGCGAAATGCTGATTAATATCTTTATGAATGGTGTGCAGGAAGAAGTACTAGTAGGATAGGGAAGATAGGTAGGTAGTGAAGAGGCTTAGGTATGGTAAGGATTTGTTGTTTTATCATGAACTAGTACTAGTGGCAAAAGGTGAGAAGGCTTTGAAAAATGTTAACTTGGTGTGTTTGGAGCAGAGAACCGTGATGATATGTGTGGGTGAAACGAACTCTGAGATGCAAGGAAGTGGATTGAAAGTATGTATGATATATATATATATATATATATATATATATATATATATATATATATATATATATATATATATATATATACATACACAGATGCGGCCAAAGGTTTTCAGACAATTGGAATTTTTCTTATTCCTTGGGTATGTCTAACAATATGTTGGTGTCTTGCATGTATGTGTCCAGTACATTGGAAAGCAAAATAAAGGTACAAATTTCCTTATAACTTTTGGAAATAACAAAAATAACAATGCTACTGAAATCTGAGGATTCTAGTATCAGTATACGGTATGTTACACCCTGGATAATCCAGGGTCAGTGCTTAACATGACGACAGGTCTCTACGTCTCATGATCCTTCAGGAGCGTAAGAAACTGCAGTCCAGGTTAATGCATCCGTTAGAACAGTCCATCGCAGAAACCGCTCATTTTTAGAGAGTTTGAGAAGCTAAAGACGACCTTAAGATCATAAATTCTCTAATGACAAGACAATATTTTGCAGTCGTTCAACTGAAGGATGGAGCATAAAGCTCCAAATTGGTCCTGTACTTTACCAATATACCTATATATATATATACAGTAGTGATAAAAATGTTATTGATTGCTTGAAAATTCGTATTTTTTCGGGTAAAAGGTAATTTAAAACTATTTAATGATTCAAAAATAAGGTTATTTTATCATATTAGTATGAAATACCTATTGTACATTTTTGAAGACTAAATATTAGAGTGTTTGCTTCATTTTTTGGCAAACTTGTTGAAATAAAAGAAGGCAACACTGATTCGGTTTTGCTGACTGCGGCAACCGTTAGTCTCATGCCTCAGTTCCAATTCAGACTTCGCAGTGTGAGAGTGTGCGAGCTATTCTCTTTTGCTGTTACTGACCCAGTAATTCAACTATTGGGTATTTTGCTCGCCTGTGGATAATAGTAACCGTTTTTGCTTGTAGTGCAATAGTTATAAAAAGTGAATACCTATGGGTAAAGTCTGTGACTTGAGTTCTTGGAAAATTGGACAGGCTAAGGATTTATTAAGTGATAGTGCACTAAAACAGAAATATATTGCAAAGAAATTGGGAGTCTCCTCTCAAACAGTAACCAATATAAAGTAAAAAAAATGAAATAGGTCTTAATTTGCATTCAGCAAGGGCTGGGAAATGTGGTCGCAAGAGGAAAATAACACCAAAAACAGACAGGAAAATAAAACCAATGGCTATTAAGAGCAGAAGCAAATCTTTTAGGAAGATTGCAAGAGAACTGTTAGCAGATGGTATTAGTCTTTCTTGAATAACAGTAAATAGGAGGTTACTAGGCAGTGAATTACGAGCCTACCGAGCAGTGGGAACATGTAAGAGTGGTACACTTACCAGTTATTTTGGTTTTAAGATAAGAAAACATACTATACCTACTGTATTAGGTACATTCCGATGTACCTACTAGCTACGCGTTCATGCTGAATGAAATAATTTCAAGTCATAATTTTTATGGCTGTTTAACTGCTGCTACTAGCATCACATGTCGTTTCAACACTGCTATAGTGTTTTATATTGTTGCAGGATGTGTTTTCGGACGAGTCAACTATTGCAGTACTTGATGAACGTGTGCAGACAGTAAGAAGGTGGTCAGGTGAGGAGTTTATGCCAGTGTCTTAAAAAGACTGTAAAACATTCACAGAAAATGATGTGGGGAGCAATTTCTGGACATGGGACAAGTAGCTTGAAAATTGTTGAAGGTATAATGAATCAGTATAAGTGTATTGGAGTACTGACAAACCGTTTGGTATCTCAAATGACGGAATAGTTCGGTGACAGATCATACATATTTCAGCAAGACTTGGCTCCTTGTCACACGGCGCGATAAGTGAAGACATGGTGTGCACAAAATGGCATTGAACTGCTATTATAGCCTGGAAATTCGCCAGAAATGAACCCTATTGAGAGTTTATGGTATATTCTAAATAATGAAATACACGAAGTTGCCATAACAACCAAAGCAAAGCTCATAGAACGTCTTATTTACACGAACGTCTTATTTACGTTTGGTTTCACTCTGACAGAATCAAGCAATTATGCAGAAATTTAATCACTGTCATGCCAGAGCGTGTTAAAGCACTTAAAGCGGCTAAAGGAGGTCAAACCAGGAATTAATCAAAGTAAGAAAGGATATTTTTGTTATATATATGAAAATAAAATGATTACTTGTCAATAAAATATCTTTATATAACCTTTTACCAGAAAAATAACGAATGTTCTAGAAATCAATAATAATTTTATCACTACTATATATATATATATATATATATATATATATATATATATATATATATATATATATTATATATATATATATATATATATATATATATATATATATATATATATATATATATATATATATATATATATATATATTATAAAAGAAACTTTTCTAATTTTATGGTTATTTCACAATATCTTCTTCGCTGAGTTGGCTTTCTTCCAGAAGGACTCCAAGTTTTTCTTATTTATTTTTTGCCACGTCAAACGTCCATCTTCGCCAATCCTTTCAATCCATCGAGCCTTTTATTCTCTTGTTCCGCTTTTCAGGTTTTCCATGAACGTAATCTATGTGCTGCGGTTGGAGAAAGGAAGGCGCTCGCTCATCAATGATGTAAATAATTGAGAAAATTTACGGCATGGACTATTCGTATTAAAAATCCAGAAAAGGTGATACTAATTGTCTCTCCCCTGTTATGGGATACTTACAAGATTGACCAATCCGTTTCCACAACTTTTAAATAACACTAGACCAGTTAAATAAATGAATTAGGTGTGTAATTAAACCACTTTAAACCTAATAATTCCCCCCCGTTGTTCTAAATAGGTGAGAATGGAAGAGGTTAAAAAATGTGTAAATGATCACAAAGGTGAGGGCAGGGAAGTTACAAGTAGTTACAAGGAATGTAAGCCCTTCAAAAGACCATTCGGTCCATTTTAATGCAAGTACCTATAATTTTATACTAAATTCTAACTATATACAATACTTCGTGCAAGTCATGGGATAGCAAAGATGAAGTCTCTCCCCACCCAACTCTCCCCCCCGTTTCCGGGCTTGGAAAAGTGAAAATATATACCTGGTAGTGTTAGAAAATAGACGCAACCAGGTAATTTTACCAGGAAAGCTGGAAATAGCAATATATACAAAAACAAATATATGACTAATCGTAATAATCTTAATTTAGAACATGCTCTTTTTTGTTTTTCTTGGTGTTGACTTCCAGTTATTTTTTTTGTTCCATTCTTATTAAAAAAAAATAACAACTTTCTACAGTCTTATTGAACACTGCTAGTCCCTCTTGCAGATGCAAAGATTTTGTTAGAGAGAGAGAGAGAAAGAGAGAGAGAGAGAGAGAGAGAGAGAGAGAGAGAGAGAGAGAGAGAGAGAGAGAGAGAGAGAGAGAGAGAGAGAGAGAAAGAGAGAGAGAGAGAGAGAGAGAGAGAGAGAGAGAGCTACAAGGATAAGAAGTACCATAGAAGACCTTATAGTCCATTCAGAGAGGGTACCTTTGGACTAGCAGTCAAGCAGGCACAGTTATGCTCAACGGCTTACGTGCCCAAACGGCCACTTTTCAAGACGTTGTCCAGTCTTGACTTGAACTGATCAACAGAATTTCTGTTGACAATTTCCACTGGAAGTGCGTTCTAGCTACCGCAGATGCTGTATGTGAAAAATATTCCACACAGATCGCGGTGGTAACGCTTCAATTCAAGATTGTAGCCGTGATTTCTAGTTCTGCCCTCACTAAGTTAGAAAACATCGGTGTAGTCTACATTGTCGAACTCTTGAAGTATTTTAAACACTTTGATAAGCTGACCACGCAGTCTCTAAGTATCCAATGAGAACAGATTTAATTCCCTTAATCTATCATCGAACTTTTGTGTCTGATAGAAGGAATCAGTTTGGTTGCCCTGGCTTGTATAGGTTCCAATCTCGCGATATCCTTTCGAAACGAAGGACTCTAAAATTGTACGGCATACTACAGGTGCGGTCGGACAAGTGAATTGTGCAAATAGAGTACTGTTTCCTTGTTTCGATATCCAAACTGTCGCTTTATATAGCCTAATATCCTTTGGGCCTTTGTCTCCACCTCTATGCACTGTTTCGAGAACTTGAGATCACTAGTGATTGTTACACCCAAGTCCTTCTCAGTGTCAGTGGATTCGAGAGCAGTACCCTTAAGGGTATACTGAGATGGGGGTTTCGGTGGCTGATATGCATCACTTTTCATTTGTTCACGTTAACAGGCGTTTGCCACGTGTCCGACCACTCCATAATCTTCCGAAGATCATCTTGAAGGTGGGCAGTATTTCCTTCCTTTGCGACGTTCATACTAAGCTTGGGATCACTGGCGAATTTAGAAATCTTGGCAACCATGTCACCGTCCATGTTGTTGACGTAGATGATGAATAGCAGTAGTTCCAGGACAGAACCTTGAGGAAGACCGCTATTAACGGGCACCCACACAGAAGCTTGTCCATTCACCACCACCCATTGCCGTCTGCCACTTAAACAGTTCTCTATCCAACTTGCTACATTTCCGTCTATGCCCAGCGCACGCACTTTCCGGAGGAGGCAGCGGTGTGGTACCTTATCGAAGGATTTTTTAAAGTCTAAGTAGATAACTTCCACCACCTTATCCCGATAGTGCTGACTGAAAACGAAGTGGAAGAATTCCACAAGATTCGTGAGGCATGACCATTGCCTTCGGAACGCGTGCTGAGAACTCCTCAATCGTAAGTTCGACTCTAAATATGACATCATTTTGTCCACCATGATGCTTTCCATGAGTTTACCGACTATTGAGGTTAAGCTAATAGGTCGGTAGTTCGACGGCTGGTTAGGATCTCCTTTCTTGAAGATAGGAGTCACCTCCGCATCACGCCAGTCTCTAGGAACGCATCCAGTCCGGATTGACATGTTGAAGATTGTGCTCAGATGTCATGACACTTCATCGCGCACGTCTTTCAACACTTAGGTAGAAACCCCTCCGGGCCTGGGGACTTATTTGTCTTTAGAGCAATAATCTTTTTTTCCATTTCTTTTTTGGTGAAGTCCATTTTCTCCAGGGTTTCCCCAAAGTAAGACTCCGTGGGCTGAGGAATGGGACCACACTCTTCAGTAAACACTGAAGAGAAGTAGTCGTTCAGGAAGTTAGCATTTTTTGCATCCGAGTGTTCTAATGCTCTTTCCTCATTCACTCAAGGGCCAATCGTACGATGAATTGATTGGTTTACGGCTTTTTACATAAACAAAGAACTCCTTGTGATTCTCCTTGCAAAGTCTCGCCACTTGGAGCTCCTCGGCACGGTTTGCCGCCCTTATGCTGGAATTCACTCTCCTAGCTAGCCTACGGTACTCGTCAAACTCACCAGAATTCTTTGACTACCGTTACAAAGAGAGAGAGAGAGAGAGAGAGAGAGAGAGAGAGAGAGAGAGAGAGAGAGAGAGAGAGATAGAGAGAGAAATTGAGTACCTAATTAGGAGATAAAGAGATTGATTGAGATTTATTGATGGATTGAAGAGATTGATTGATTCATTGATAGAGTTTGAGCAAAAGTGTGAGAGAGATTAAGAGAGAAGGAGAGCGATTGAGAGAGTTTGAGAGAGAATGAAAGAGATTGAGAGAGAGAATGATAGTGGTTGAGAGAGATTAAATGTGTGTGCAAGTAAGAACTCCTTTAAAGAGAAGGATTTTCTATAGTAACACGTACAAGACATGTTTCGCATCATCTTCTATCCATTCCTTAGCTATAAATGAGCGACCAAATATTGTTAGACATTTTTTTTTAGCAAACTGAGCAAAAAATTAAAATCACTACTAGTATATAAATGGGAAAGAGATACAAATACACGTAGAGTGATTCTATTTAAAAATCTTAACGGTCATGTGATTCCAATCTGGGAGGTAGTAAATACCTCCCAGATCTAAAGACTCGGTCGAACTAAAAGTTGGCTTTCAAAAGATTAAAATTCAGGATGGACTGAATTATTGCCTCCTTATTTATCGTCACGGTCAGCAAATAGATGCATAAATAAATTCTGTTTTTATCTCCTTGATGCTATGCTTAGTGGATCTCATACGTTAAAATAAAGCTTAAGACAGGCTGTCTGTGCGTACAAGATATTTTTGGCCATAAAGTCTCTTAGGTTACTTTCAATTTCTCTAATTCACAGTCATCGCAATTTTCACAGGTAATTTCATATACAACTATTGTATTTTGGGTTTGGGCATTTATTCTAGATCAGCTTATTTTTAAGAGAGTTGGAGAAACTAAAGACGACCTAGGAATAGAATTTCGCAAATGACCAGGACACTATTTTGCAGTCATTTAGCTGAGGGATGAAGCATGATGCTCTGAAACTAGTCCTATAGCTGTACCAATAAAAAAGTCGTTCTGTTCAAAGTAGCTTTTATTTGTACTGAACTCTCATTGTGTACACTACAGAATGTGTACAATGAACTCAAAAGAGAGGGCAATTTAATGGCGTTTGGGCCCCACATTTGGGATCTCAATTCCGAAGAATTTCCTTTGCAAATTTAGGTAAATCAGGGTAGTCATTCCCTAGAACTTCTAGTGAAATGAAAGTTCTGATACGTACGATTTACTTAGAACTACATTAACATAAACTGATTATTTTTTTTAACTATAACAGTTTTCAGGAGCGAGATGAGTTGGCCGTCCATTGGGTTATACGCTGATGTATCATCATCCAACATAGCCAATCACACCGCTATCAGTTTCCTTCTCGCCTTCAAACCGCAACATATCCCCCACCTCTCTTTTTCCGAATCCTGACGATGAACTACTGGCATCTCCTAGAGGGCTATTCCATAACCACAAATATACAGTGCTCAAAATCGAGATAAGTCACAAACATGTTTAATTCCACCTTTTTTTTCCTTCCATTCTTTTAGAGAACTCAATTGTAAACTTAGATTTATGAATCTTTAAAAGCAAATCCTCCTCTAATTTCATTTTCTGCAGGAAATTATTCTCTTCCCACAAATTCAAGCATTGGACAGCCATCACCCGTCGACTAGAAATGGATTTGCAAGAAAGACGAAGTGGGGCTTTAGTGTCTCCAAATTATCAAATCTGGCTAAGAAATTATCAAACAGTCCTTGTAGGTATGTAACGCCATCTACCTATCATAACGTGGACGAGCTTCCCCGAACAGAAAATGAAATGCGTATAAAAATCAGAATGACTTTGGCTGCTGAGCTGGAAGGCACAAATCTTTAGAAATGAACACCCGCCGGTGTAAATTTATAAACCCTCGAAACCAGATTTTCAACAACTCACATACTCTATGGCGACCAAGAGGATCTCTACTAGAAGTTAATAACTGCTTCAATAGCCAGATAATTTCATCATTGTGTGCTTATATTAAAAAAAATATTATGATAAGATTATAATTTTGTAAGGGGAAATCGTATTAATCTATCGTTAATTTTATGGGCTTCTTTTTTTTTGTTTTTTACCAGAGATATCCTAAACAGATATCATTAAAATTGTATCAATCTTTTGATTTATTTTCATTTTTTTGTCAAATTTAATTTTAGTAAAATGCAGATTATTATATTTTTGGTAAATGTTTAATTAGTTTATTATAATATTAGATACGATCAATATAGCTAAAATTATCATCATTCGGGATTTTGAAATCACTACGTGTATATAGGTGTACAGAGTGACCAGTCAACGGCGTTGGAGAGCAGACAGAGTAAGCTTTAGTTGGGAAAAAGCTAGCTGACATGGAAGAATGGAAGTCATCTGAATAGTGAAAAAGATTAACCCGTATCACGAGGATTAGGGGCGGGTATAAAAATACCGACGTTATGACCGGTGTTGAATGCTTTGTAAAAATCTTAAAGGCTGCAAGACGTGACATGGTCAGTTGCAACGGAGACTACGAAGCCGTGGTCAGCCAAAGGGGACATACAGGATACGTTTTGACTGCGTCAGATCGCCGGAATTCACCCAACATCTGCCAGACAAGGCGATGGAAGACCAGAGCGGGGGAATCATGGATTTGGCGAGAGAGATGGGTGTTGGAGTCTCAACTATAAAGATGGTCCTAAATGAAGACCTGCGCTACCACTCGTACAAGAGAAGCAAGGAACAAATTATGACAGTCAAGGCCAAGGAGAACTACTTGACGAATTCAAAGAAGCTTCTTAACAACAGGTAGCTCGCTTACAACCCATGCGACGTTCCATGTATCATGGATACAAGGTTCTCTCCAACTGTGATCGTATTTGCTTCTGCCTCTGGTGAGAGTGACGTCACGCTGGTCCCTTTGTTTGAGCAGAGTCCTAGGCACAATTCAACGCACTATGTGGAGCTGTTGGAGAATGTGGTTAAACTCTAGCTGGAGAGGGCTACTGCTGGAAGGGCATACCTCAGGAAATAGATAGATTAATGAATGGGTAGATCGATGGATAGGTAAATAGATATAAAACAAAGAGATATTAAATAGGACAAAATTGGTTTTAGCGAAACCCAAACAAATGGTAAGGCATTAGTGAAACAACCGAAACCTGCTTATTCTATAAAAGAGGAAAGGAATTATAAAGGAACCATGGGCTAGGTACTATATTACATAAGGTATTTATATAATTGCTTAAAAATTATCATAGTATATTCGACCCCCCTCCCCCCCAAAAAAAAGTCAAGAGAACGCGCTAGCATATGTTGGTAAAGACAGAGAAAGCGATTCTAAGATGACATCAAGACTAGTTCAAACACAAAGTTTTTTAATAGCCCATCTGGCTTCTGCCTACTAGGGAAAAAAATCGCGGCAATCACATTATAGCCTAATAGTAGACTTGGTTAAAAAAATAATAATAAAAAAAATTCTAAGTTCGAAAACAAACAAAATCTTTTTACCATCCATCGTTGCAAGTATAACAAAAAAACTGAATAGTGCATTGGAAAGTCATATATGACTAAGTGCAAGGAAAGAAGAGAAAATTTGATTTACTTTCTGATTAAATGTAAATTCCAAAGTTTCAACATTATTTTTACCCTTTGACCGTCCGCAAATTTATATATAAACATTGTGAAAAATCTGCTAATTTTTCGAAATGACTATGTAAGAATGTCAGAAAAGTGTCGGTTTAATTTTTATGGAAGATCTATTTATAGATCCTCCGTTTTAACCACCAAAATAGAGTAAAATTATATAAATTATCCACTATTTAGTCAATCTATTCTGGTTCAAAGTTATTTCGTAATTGAGTTCATGTAAAGTTTAAGCACATTTAATTAATATTTTTAAATGATATATGGCGTCCAGTCTCCTGAAAATCCGACAAACAACAAACAGTTTTAGGAAAATGCAATGTGTGCTGTATTATTCGAAGGTTGGGTTAGTTAAACCGATATAGGTTAGGGCGCACGACGCATACTTGTATTGTTATACAAAGAAACCATTTCAGTAGCTTTGCCGTTCGACTCTCATCTACATATAAGTGCAAGCCGTCTTAACGTGGCGACAACCTATATCGGTTCAATTATGCGAACTCTTCATTCAAGATTTGAAACAGGGTTTTAAGTACCCCAAAAGATCAAATTAATTAGTTCAAGATTTGGGTAATACGCTGGGATGTCATATAGATGAACTTGCAGTCTCGCAAAACCAGAGGATTCAGCAAAAAGAATCTTGTAATTCTCAGGCAAAAGTCGATCAATTAATTCTCTCTATTTTCTTAAACTCGATTACTCTTGTTTAGAAATATAGTTGAATCATTATATATTTTGAAAGCTAACCCTCCTCTCATTTACTATCTAGTATCTGCTCCGTTGCTTATTGCTCGCTAGAAGTTTTCCCTCTCAATAATTATATCTTTTATAGTTAATTTGTGTTCGGTTAAATAATAAAACATATTTCACTCTTCCCGAAAAAGTTTGGTTCTTCAATGTGATTTCATTTTTCCTGATGATGATGATGGTTCTCGAAACGTTGTTGCATTAAAAATACATAAGAATTAGTGACTTGTTCCCTGTTGTTCTGGTTTGTCTATAATGGGTAATGCAGAGGTCCTGTTACACTAGTTACGACGCTCTCAAAAACGACACAATAATAGTTTGATGCAATTAGACACGTTTTTATTGTTTTCGTATTTAAATAGGCGTTTAAATTGTAAGAGTAATCAATGTGGCCCCCCCTTGGCACCGAGCACGCGCTTCAGGCTAGACCAGAGGACTGCGCCCACGTTGCAGACAAAGTCCTTCCTCTTGATGATCCACACGCGGTTGACGGAAGACTTCAGAACGCCAACGTTGCTGAGGCAAACCTTGCCGGTCTTACTCTTGGTATGCGCATACACGATGTAGTCTATGAGATTGAGGTCGGGTGACTGCGGCGGCCAAATGTCTTTCGACCAGAAGTTCATGTTCGACCCCAACCACTCTTGCACGGAATTGGCCCTGTCGGGGCACCCTCCTGCTGAAAGACGTACTCCACCTTTTTCGTGATGTTTCTGACCCAGGGCAGGAATTTCAAGGCCAAGATGTCCAGATAATCGTCTGCGTTGAACCTGTAACCAAATATTGGTGCTTGGGCGCTTATTCATTTGAGGACAGAGACCAACCAGTTATAGTAACATCCGATCGGTATGTGGAGAGGCTACGGACCTTTCTAAAGCCAAAACTCAGAGACCTTGGAAATTCGAATGGGTTGTTTCAACAGGATGGAACCCCCACTCACACAGCAAGAAGATCAATTGAAGTTTTGAAAGAAATGTTTCCTGGAGTCTTGATCTTCCTGTCATCTTTTTCTCTGAGGTTCCCTAAAAGTTAAGGTAAACAAAGATCGACCAAGATCAATTGACGAATTGAAGGTTGATATAAACTATAGAATTGCAGGATTGCCACCGTAGATGACTCGCCGGTTAATGGAAAATGTTAAGAATCGATTACAAACCCATATCCCGAATGGAGTCGACCACTTACTGACTTTTTTGCCTCCCAACCTCTCTCCCGTGAGGTTGGTGGCCCCAGGAAAACCACAACACCTTCCCTGAGGGCCTCACAAGTCCCCCTGTGATGTGTGAGAGATTGTGCTTTGCTTGCGGATGTGAGGTTAGGGAAATCGAAGAGAAGATGTCTTGAATCTTGTGGGGCTCGATTACACCTAGTGCTTGTTGGTGTTTGTGCGAGCTTTATTCTGTGTTTATATTGTTGTAGTATGTGTGAGGGGTCAGTTTGTAGTTAAGATAAGAGTACTGTGTTTTCGAAGGAGTGGGTTTGTGGATGTTGGTGGTTGGGATGTGGTTATGTGCGGCATTGCGTAGGTGTTCGTGACTGTGGACTTGTGTATTGTCACAATTTGAATGATATCACTTTTCAAAACAACAAAACCAAATAAAAACAAACTGTATCACTTCACTTAAAAAATATTATTAATAATTTTTTTGAATAACATTTGCCTTGGCTTTTTTCTCAACCTGTAAAATGCTTTCTAACAAATTCTGTAACTATACCTCTCTCTCTAAAGCCAACACATAGATTGCTTGCAGTGCGAGCCCAGATAGAAAGTTCCATTCTTTAATTTATCTATTATCTTTCTTATCTAATCAAGTTGTGGAAACTGATTAGATAACAAGCGTCCAACTTCCTTTCGTACACAAACCTATATGAAGTAATCTTAAGAACCATCTAGCTCTCAGCGAATCAATGGTTCATACACTACCAAAATATACCAACAACAAACCAGTCTTTTGATTGTTAAACAGTGAGCCGAAGGTTTTCCCTTTATCAGCCAAATCTAGGTTCTTGCTTGATGCATATAAAAGCGTTGAATTCCAAGACTATTCATTAATTAATGTTTTATTGTGATTACTGTATTTTTTATTGAGTTTGCCCTTAATTGGATACATCTCAGATTCTCAATGAATCGGTAGGAGGTCATCCCTAGGACTAAGTTCCTAAATCTCCGAGCTCCACTCCCTTGACGATCGCAATCTTCTGTAAATCTCTGTGCTGGCCAACTTCTCAAAATCTAAACCAATGATCGCTAACCCTGACCAAAAGATTAGATCTTTTCTAAATAAATGCTGGCATAAATTAAGTATATGGTACTATGCCGTTGGTAGGTTAGTCGGTCGGATGGTCACCATTTTACTTTTCAATGAGATTTCTTTGGTAATAATATCGTAACTATTCGGCCGATTCTAACGAAATTTGAAACTCTTATGTCCTTTTACATTCTCTTTCAAATGATATAATTGCCAATGTCCCCATAAGGTTAGCCCGGGAATTGTTTGGCAATAACATTGTAACTATTCGACTGATTCTAACGAAATTTGAAACCCTTATGTTGTTGGATATTCTCTTTAGAATGATATAATTGCCAAGGTCCTCACAAGGTTATCCCGGAAATTATTAAAGGAAAACTAACTATGGGTCGGATTGCCCCACTTGTTGAAAGTTTTCAAGGTCGTAAGGTCATAGGGTCATAAGGTCATAAGGTCATAAGTCAGAATAATTGATAGCACACGACAAAGGTCTGTTGACATCGTTCGTAACCTGTCGTTGGGAATCCGGAAGCAGCAAAGTGCAGCGGAAGGGGGTCACCTTTCCACATATAAATTATTGTGATTCTTGAGGGAAACTCTTGTTCCCTCCAGTGCATGATTTTGCAAAGGGCACAAAATCATTCAGCAGGATTAAGGGTAAACCTGAAGATCCATACCCCGCGAGCTTCCTCGCTCGTGTTCCCATAATATTTCGTTCATTTCCCAATATTTTTCACCTAATCGTCTCATTAACTGTCGTTTTACTACTTTAGTTGTACCTAACGTTTTATTGTGTTTGGTTTCTGGAAGCCGATTTCGAGCCGTACTATGGGTTGCTATATAGAAAGGCATAGCCCCACCTATACCCCCCTCCCGCTCGCCCTCAGGAACAAGTGATAAAACGACAGTTAATGGCATAGTTAAGTGAAATATTTATGGGAACGCGAGCAGGGTACGGATCTTCAGAATTACCGGATTAATCCACCTAAGTTCATGGAGAAAGCAGTTGAAAAACAGAGAGACCCACCAGGTATGGTAATCCCCCCTCCTACCCAGTACTAGTTCTATGCCTGAATTCCAGTTTAGATTGCTCATATCCTGCTTTACATAAGTAGAGCTCCTCTTCCGACTGGGAAGGTCTCGCAGTGGCGGTCAGAAGCTAAAATCCCTGGTAAGAATGATTGAAGGGCTCATAACCCTATTGAGGAGAGACACTTATAGTTTGACCTATGTCTCCTTTCGAGGAGCTTTCTTATAACTATTTACTCTCACGAAGGTGCAGAAGTTATAAATCCCGGTAAGGTCAACCAAACTCTTCCACTTGCATCCTTAATATCCCCTCCAAAGGGTCAGAGATACCCGGAAGATAAGTGAGTCCTGACTTTCTTTGAGTATCCTTCGTCCGGCATCTTTCCTCATAAATACAAGGAGCGCTGATAATCTTGACGCTCCCAAACTCTTCTGGACCACCTGGCGTCGGCTGCTGCTAGTGCTTTGTAAATAATAAACCAAGTTAGGGCAACGTTTATTGCAAAATGACCCCTCGCGCCAACTTAATTAGAGAATTGAACCAGCTCTGGTATCCCTCAAGGACGGGGTCCCCACACTCTCCTGCAGTATTTTGAAGGTTGAGGGACGAAGAAGAACGTCCAGTGGAAGATCCACCTCAAATCTCCGGATTTCTTCACTTCAGTGTGGTATTTGTTGTTATCAGACTCCGTTTTGCAACCAAACCCACCAACGTTTCTTGGGATGCCAATACAGTCTGAAACCTCTCAAACGGTACAGGAGTGAACAAATTACCTATCGTCACTCCCGAAAATCTCTTCCTTTACGTTCTGGGTCCTTTCAGCGGCCGTAGGATTTTAATCGATACGGGATCCGTGATCTTCATCGTTGCTGCTACAATTGAAGGAAAAACCAATTCTTCTATGTACAATGGCTACAGACACATCTGATATGAAATTTGAAGAAAAACCTTAACTGTTTGCTTCACTTTAAGGAGGAATGTTTCTTGGAAATTGCACATTTATGATTTAATTTTAGGGGTCAGTTTCTTGAAGTGCGGTTAGGGCAATCAGGGAGAAGGTGTTTTGAGTCTTATAGGACGTGATTGCACTTAGTGGTTGCTAGTGTTTGTGTGAGCTTTATTCTGTGTTTGTATTGCTCTATTATGGGCTCGTCAATATTTTTTTCCCTCTCGTTTCTTGTTTCTATCGTAATTTTATTTGTTCACACTATTCGATTACTCTTTATTTTGTCTCGATTGTTGTTTCTCCCGTTATTGTGTCGCTTAAGCCACTCTACTTATATAGCTAATTTGCTTTTCTCCCATTATTTTGTCTCTTAGCCACTTTACTTATATAGTTAACTAATTTGTGTTATGATTGATAGCTTAATGATTCTTGCCCTCAATGGAACTGCTACCAGTGTTTCTCAAAACACCCTTACTCACATTAATGCATTGGGAATTTCTCGTTCCCGCCGCCAGACTAAACGTGGTTTCCGTTTAGCTCCTGCTCTTAGGAAACTTTTTTACTTTAATCAAGCCACCCCACTTAGCCCTGATTCTTCTTCACTTGCCCCATCACCCGTTCTCTCAGCGTCTCTCTTTAATATCAGAAGCCTCTCGAAGAAGGCTGACTACATTCATGACCTGTTCGTTAACACTCGAGTCACTCTCCTTGGACTCACGAAAACTTGGCTTGCCCCTTCTGCTTGCTGTTTAAATCTCGCTACCCCTGATGGTTACGTCCACTCCCATACCTCCCGTAACTCTCGCTTTGGTGGAGTTGATCTCATTCACAGTGCCTTCTTCCCTCTGAATAATCTGCCCTCTCCCCCTCTTCTTTCTTTTGAGGCGCTCATCAATGTCTCTGATTCCACCCCCCCTCTAACTATCTTAGTCCTCTACCGCCCTCCCCAGCTCCTCCCTCGAGCTTTTTCTTGATGAATTTAGTAACCTCCTCACTGGCCTCCCCCCCACTGGTTCTCTGCTAATCCTCGGTGATTGCAACCTTCCTGGCCACAATCCTAATTTCAAAGCCTTTTCTGAAATCCTTGATCTCTTCTCCCTCACCCAACACGTTTCTTCCCCTACCCACTCTCACGGTAACATTTTAGACTTTGTAATCTCTGACTGTCTTTTTTCCAACCTAACGACTACAAATTTGTCCAATGCTATATCTGATTACTTCCTTATCAACCTCAACTTCTCTATCCCATTCCATATACCTTCCCAGCTGTCTCATAATCCTAAGCCTTTCCGTTGACTAGCCTTCATTGATATTCCCTCCCTATCTAATGATGTGGCCTCCAAACTTCCTCCCATTGATGCTTCTACCTCTCCTAACCAGATTCTCTCTTCTTTGGAGCAACCCCTTCTCACATGTCTTGATGCCCAATCTCCCCTTGTCACCCCTTCGAACTCCCGTTGTCACCGTGCCCCTTGGTACTCTATGGAACTCCTCCGTGCTAGGCAGTCCATGCGTGCCCATGAAAGAGTCCTTAGAAAGAATCTCACCCGTGGGCAAGACACGACCCCTCTCTTGCTAGCGTTCCGAGTTGTGACAGCTTCCTACGTGGCGAAATTAAAATCTGCTTGTGAAGCCTGCTCACGTAATCTGCTTACTGATAATAGGAATGATCCCAGTACCATCTTACGCCTGCTCTCCCGTCTTACTTCCCCAGCCCAGGTCCCTCCACCCATTAGCTCTGCTACTCTCTCGAATTTCTTCGCAGATAAGGTCACTAACCTCCGTGCCTTCCTCCCTCAGCCTTCTGTCCCGGCTCCTGCCATTCTCCCTGAGTTTCCGCCTCAGCCGCTTATCGTTTTCCCCGCTGTGACCGCATTGAGGCTTACAGCCCTTCTCTCGCGTTCTAAGAAATCGGGCTTCCCAAAGGACATTTTTCCGCCTAAATTGTTATGTAAAATTCTGCCTGCTATCCTCCCAACGCTTCTTCACCTGTTCAACACTTCACTTGAAACTAGTATTGTTCCCTCTTCCTTCAAACGTGCCCACATCCGTCCGATTCTTAAAAAACCTCAACTGAACCCCACTGACCCTTCCAATTATCGCCCGATTTCGCAACTTCCTTTCCTCTCTAAGGTTATGGAAAGAGTGGTTGCTTCACGCATAAACAGTCACATGGTGGCCTGTAACATTGATGAAACCTATTAATCTGGTTTCAAGTCAGGTCACTCCACAGAAACCGCCCTTCTGAATGTGTCCGATTGCTTACGAAGAGCCGCGGACAGGGGTTGTGCCTCCATCCTCGTTCTATTCGACCTCTCCTCTGCCTTAGATACTATTGACCATACCGTCCTAATTGATCGTATCCACTCTTTCCTCGGCATATCAGGCACCGTGCTTGACTGGTTCCGCTCTTACCTCTCGTCTCGTACCCAATCCGTTGTGATTGACGACGTTTCATTCGACTCTAGCCCTATTCGCCTTGGGGTGCCACAAGGCTCTGTCCTTGGTCCCTTACTATTTCATATCTACCTTCTCCCTCTTAGTTCCCTTCTCCGTAATCTCAGTCTATCCTTTCACCTCTGTGCTGATGACACTCAAATTTTCGTTTCCTCATCCCCCACGTCTTTTTCCTACTCTATCACTGACCTCCTGGCTGCCTACTCCTCCATTTCCGACTGGCTCTCTACTAACTTCCTCAGGCTTAATCACTCCAAAACTGAGTTCCTCCTCATCGGCACCCCTGCTCTTGTCAAAAAATCTAAATCTCTCTTTTCCTCACTTACTCTGGGCGGTAATACTATCATTTTCTCTGACTGCGTTAGGAATCTGGGTGTTGTTTTTAATAAGCATCTCTCCGCAATGTCAGCAAATTCTCTCTATGTTTCCTTCGTAACTTCTCCAGCATTCACTCTCACTTTGATCGCCAAAGTCTTGAGACTGCTGTTCATGCCTTCATCACCTCACGCCTTGACTACTGTAACTCACTGCTTGTGAATCTGCCATCCTCCTCTCTCCGCCCCCTTCAACTTGTACAGAACTATGCCGCCCGGCTTCTCCTCCGTCGCCCTCGCTTCTCTCCCTCGAAACCCTTGCTGCATGAACTGCACTGGCTCCCTGTCAGATCCCGTACTCACTTCAAGATACTTCTCTTCACATTTAAGGCCCTAAGCAACAAGGCCCCGTCTTACCTCTCTTCTGCCCTCTCGCCAAGCCATGCCCCTCGAGCCCTTCGGTCATCACATGCACCTCTTTTGAATATTCCTCGTTCATCCCTCTGCTCAATGGGGGACTGCTCCTTCTGAATCTGCGCCCCTAAGTTGTGGAATGCTCTTCCTGCTGAAATCAGGTCTTCTCCCTCTCTTACCCCATTTAAGCGTCTCCTGAAAACGCATCTTTTCAGTATTGCCTTCTCCCCCCTCTTGAATTTCCATTGAATTTCCATTCTCATCTCAGCACAACGTGCGCTCTGGGAAGGCCTCAGGCTTTGAAGAGCGCATTACAAAAGACTTATTATTATTATTATTATTATTATTATTATTATAAGTAGTCAGTTCGTACTTTGAGACAAAAATAACGTTATAGCCCATAGTTAAAATCGAAGTGCCGACAAATTTCATTCATAATCACTAAAAATTCGTCATTAATCATCTTTTAAACAACTATGACTCTAGTGTGAAAACTCCCCGTGTTGCCTATTCGTATTTGCATCCCATCATTAGATATGGTCCCAAAGTAATTTAGATTCGGTATGCGTAGAAAATATTTCTTCCCAATATCTCCCTTTCTACCTCACCAATTCATTCAGTTAAAAATTCTGACCAGAATTACCGGGTTACCTGTGATTACAGGTTACTAAAAAATAAATATGCATCGCATTAGTTAATACCCTTCACAACCAACTTGAAAGATTATACTATTTTTCCAAAGGTAGACTTGCGGGACGCCTTTTCCCGATCCCAAGGAAAGAACACCAATAAAACAAGGGCTCTTTGGGTGCTTCTAGGACTATCTCGATATCTCATCTTACCCCAAGGGACGAGCAAAAGTCTGCGATCATTTTAAGGCCATATCCGACATATCTTGGGTGACCTGGAATTCGTTTTGTATTAGGTTGAAGACCTGGGATATATGGGAAAAGTGAGAAGGGAGGAGAGAGGGGAAGAGTAGATGAGGAGAGATGGAAAAGAAGAGAAAAGAGGGGGGTAATGGAGGAGAGAGGGGGAGAGAAGAGAAGAGACGGGGAGAGTGAGGGAGGAGAGAGGGGGGATAAAAGAAGAGAAGGGGAGAGTAATTAAAAGAGAGACTGGAAAATAAGGGAGGAGAGAAGGGGGGAGAAGAGAAGAGAGTGGGAGATATGGGAGAGAGGAAAGAGAGGGGAAGATATGGGAGAGAGGAAAGAGAGGAGAAGATAGGAGAGAGAAGAGAAGAGAGGGGGAGAATAATGGTAAAAAGAGAGGGAGAGGAAGGGGAGAAAAGAAGGGCACAGTTACGGAGGAGAGAGGAGGAGATGAGGAAGATAAAAGAAAAAAAAGGAAGAGTAGGGGAGGAGAGAAGGGGACATGCGGGGAGAAAAGATAGGGGGGAGTAAGGGAAAAGAGAGAGGGAGATATAAGGGAGATCAGAGAAAAGAGGGGAGAATAAAGGAGGAGGAGACAGGGGAGAGAAGAGAAAAGAGGGGAAGATTAAGGGTTGAGAGAGAGGGAGATATGGGAGAATAGGAGAGAAGAGAAAAAAGGGGGGAATAAAGGAGGAGGAGAGATGGGGAGATAGGGGAAAGAAGAGAAGAGAGAGGGAAATTAAGGGTTAAAACAGAGGGAGATATGGGAGAGACGAGAAAAGAGGAGGGGAGTTAGGGAGGAGAGAGAAGGGAGATAGGGGAGATAAGAGAAGAGAGGGGGAGAGTAAGGAAGGAGAGAGGGGGAGATATGAGAGAGAATAGAAGAGAGGGAGAGATAGGGGAGATAAGATAATAGAGGGGGAGAGTAAGGGATGAGAGAGGAGGAGATACTGAAGAGAATAGAACAGAGATGGAGAGTAGGGGAGGAGAGAGTAACAAGGATTAACAAGGAAAATAAGTACCTGGATGACCTTACGGTCCATTCAATGAGGGTACCTTTGGACTAGCTGTCGAGCGTGCACATCCCCGC
This sequence comes from Ceratothoa steindachneri, assembly GCA_963969495.1. NCBI lineage: Eukaryota > Metazoa > Arthropoda > Malacostraca > Isopoda > Cymothoidae > Ceratothoa > Ceratothoa steindachneri. Next base: position 160,347,093 of record OZ018317.1, on the reverse strand, counting down.
TCAATTGCCTTACGTCCTCCCTAGACGGCCACTTTTCAAGGCTTTGTGTAGTCCTGTCTTGAACTGGTCAAAGGAATTGCTGTTGACAACCTCCACCAGAATGGCGTTCCAGCTACCGCAGATACTGTACGTGAGAAAATTTCCCACACAGATCGTGGTTGTAACGTTTCAGCTCAAGTTTGAAGCCGTTATTTCTTGTTCTGCTCTCATTAAGGCTGAAAATATCCCTGTAGACAACATTGTCGAACCCTCAAAGTATTTTGAAAACTTCAAAGAGCTGACCACGCAGTCTACGGGTTTTCAACGAGAACAGATCTAATTCCATTAATGTATCTTTATAACTTTTATGTCTGATAAAGGGAATCAGTTTGGTCGCCCCGGCTTGGACGCGTTCCAATCTCGCGATGTCCTTTCGAAATGAAGAACTCCAAAATTGTACGGCATACTCCAGGTGCGGTTAGACAAGTGAATTGTACAAACAGAGTAATATTTCCTTGTTCCGATATCAAAACTGTTGCTTTATATAACCTAGCATCCTTTGGGCTTTCTTCTCCGTTTCAATACACTGCCTCGAGAACTTGAGATAACTAGTTATAGTTACACCAAAGTCCTTCTCAGTGTCAGTAGGTTCAAGAGCAGTGCCATTAAGGATATAATGAGATAGAGGGTTTCGGTGGCCGATATGCATAACTTTGCATTTGTTCAAAGGCATTTGCCACGTGTCCGACTACTCCCCAATCTTCCGAAGATCTTCCTGCAGGCGGGCAGTATTTCCATACTTTGCAACGTTCATACCAAGCTTGGTATCGTTGGCAAATTTGAAATCTTGGCAACCATGTACCGTTTATGTCATTGACGTAGATGATGAATAACAGTGGTCCCAGGACAGAACCTTGAGACACCTCGCTAGTAACGGGCACCCACTCAGAAGTCTGTCCATTCAGCACCACCCGTTGCCGTCTGCCACTTAGCCAGTTTTCTATCCAGCATACTACTTTTCCGTCTATGCCCAGCGCACACACTTTCCGGAGAAGGCGTCGGTGTGGTACCTTATCAAAGGCTTTATGAAAGTCTAAATATACCACATCCACCATCTTGTCCTGATCGTGCTCACTGAAGACGAAGTGGAAGAATTCCAAAAGGTTCGTCAGGCATGACCGTTGCCTTCGGAAGCCGTGCTGAGAACTCCTCAGTAGCAGATTTGACTCTAAATGCAACTTCATTTTTTCCTACCATGATGCTTTCCATGAGTTTACCGACTATCGAAGTCAGACTGATAGTTCGGTAGTTCGACGGTTGGCTAGGGATGTGACATCCGCTTCACGCCATTCTCTAGGAACGTATTCAGTCCGGATTAAGATGTTGAAGATTGCGTTCAGGTGTCGTGATACTTGATCACGTACTTCTTTCAACACTTTAGGTAGAAACTATCCGGACCAGGTGACTTATTCGTCATTAGGTCAGTGATCTTCTTTTCTATTTCTCCTTAGGTGAAGTCCAATTCCGCCAGCTTTTCCCCCGCGTAGGAATCCGTTGGATGGGGGATGGGACCACACTCTTCAGTAAACACTGAAGAGAAGTATTCGTTGAGGACGTTAGCATTTTCTGCAGCTAAGTGCTTTAATGCCCCCTCCTCATTCCTCAAAGGGCCAATCGTGCGATGGATTGGTTCACGGATGTTTACATATCCAAAAAACTCCTTAGGATTCTCTTTACAGAGTCTCGCCCCTTGAGTTCCTCAGACTGCTTAGCCGCCCTTATGTTGGACTTCACCATCTTAGCTAGCCTACGGTACTTGTTAAAGTTTCCAGCAATCTTTGACTGCTGGTACACCGTTCTTTTCTCCCTTAGCAGTTGACCGATTTCACGATTAAACCACTTTGGATGAACGGAAGACCGACTAAGGCTTTTCAAATGGATGAAACGTGATTGAAGACTCATGAACGTAGCTTTGAATCTATTCTACGAATCTTAAACATACTCGCACACTTCTAGCCTCACATCAGTCAAGCCAGCACGAATACCTGAAAAGTCTGCTCTTTTTAAATCAAATTTCCTCGATTTACTTGCCACAGACTACCTTGGGACCTTGACTATAAATCTGATTACTCGGTGATCACTGCCACCGAGCTCTTCGCCTACCGAGAGATCCTCAACGATGTCATGCTCAGAGGTGAAAACCAAGTCGAGGGAATTGTTGCCTCTCGTTGGCTCTCTCATCCATTAAGTCAGGAACTCGTTGTCCACGAATTCCAGGAGAAACGCGTTCTCGCCACAGTGTTCTCTTGTTGCCCAGTCAACTTGTGTGTTGAAATCCTCCATGACGATACACACTATGTCTTCGACAAGTTCTCATAGTAGCTGGTACACATCCTGGTCATTTTCAACGAATTGGGCAGAAGGTCTATAAAGCACCAGGGTCCTGTATTTGGCAGGACGTATTTCTAGGTCTACACCTAGGAGCTCGTGGTGAGATACGATGTTGCATTTTGTCGAGTTGAATGTATCCATGACATACAACATCACACCGCCACCCTCTCTGTCAGGCCTATCTTTTCGGAAGACTCGGTAATCTGGAATCGTGAATTTGCCTTCAAAATCTTGGTTTGAAGTTTTAATCCACGACTCTGTAATGGCCACCATCTCTGGTTCTTCCGTCACCACGAGGCAACGAAATTCAAGAAACTTGTTTCTGATAGACCTCGCATTAAACATAAGAACTTTGAGGGAGTCCCCGACTATAGGACTCCCTACACTCTTCCGTTTCTCGTCTTACTTGTCTCTTTTTTCTCTTTTGGTGGTGTGGTGGCACCCCTTTGAGCGACCTCCGCAAAGGTCGTTCCAGGGGTGACTTTGGCGTACTGGAGCACGTCTGCCCTCACTCTGGGCCGGACCATCCTTTGAGTTCGCTCAACAACATCTTGTATAAGGTTGGAGAGTACAGCCTTTCCTTTAAAGGAAAGGTGCACCCCACCCCTTTGGTATAGATCGTTTCTACCATAAAAGATGCGGTGGGGGTCGACAAAAAACACCCCTTTCGCCGTACATAAATCTGCTAGTCAACGGTTCAGTGCAACGTTCCTCGAGTGAGCGATCCGGTTTGGACCTCTTCTCGGGAGCATACCGACCACGAAACGTCTGCGGGTATTCAACCCACAGTCATCCACAGCCCCCATGACCGTCTGAAGGATCTCGCCTGTAGGGCCTACCCTACCTCCTCTGAGGTAGAGGTCGTTGTCACTTACTCTCAGGGCAACGACTGAAAACTCAGAAATCTGAGATTTCTCAGCCTCTACTCTTATTTGTTGGTTCCTGCGCCCTGGGAGGCAGCTTACCCTCACACTAGTGCGAAGGCGTGCCGCTAGCAGGGGTTGCAGATCCCTTGATTGAGAATCACCGATAAGGATAACCCTCGCAGAGGACAGAGTCTTCCCTTTCGGAAGCGACTTTTCTGGTTCCTCTTTTTTCTTCATATTTTTCTTCTTTTTATTCTTCTTTCTTTTTTTCTTATCTTTCTCCGGTTTGACTTCTGTTTTTTTTTCTCTTCTGTTTTTACCTTCTGTTCTTTTTTCTTTCTTTTCTTCTTCTTTCTATTCTTTTTGGCCCGTTGAGCCAGTCCTGCAGCAGCTGACTTTAGCTGTGGGACATTGGAAGGCTGGCGTGGCACTGCCGATGCAGTGCTTGCTTCTTGGGAGAGGGTCTCGTCGGGGGATCCACCCACGTCGGTTGTAGATGCATCGATAGCCGAATGGACCTCTATTTTTGAGGACAACTCGTTGATCCTGCCCTCGAGACGGTGAAGCTGACGCGCGTGTTTAGACTCTAGGTTCTGCAGCTTCCTCTCCAATTCTTTAGATTTTACCTCAGAAGATTTGAACAGATCTTTAATCTCCTGCAGTTCTGCCCTTAGGACTCAGTCTGTGCAAATACCTACAGGGTATAATTTTGAGAAACACCCCTCCGGGAAATCTACGCACCACTTGTCCTTTTGGCATGTCATGCTGAACAATTTCTATCTCGGAATACTTTGTGACCACTCAATGATAAAGAAGAGGGGGGGTGAGTTCGCCCCGCGTGAGTCGCTCCCGCCTATCCACCGGAGACGTTTCGGATCTTCCAGAAGGCACGCTCCATGTGCTGCTGTTTGTCCGACCGAATCGTCAAACCTCGGCGTGCCGTGGCTCCGAACCAAACAGCATTGATGTCCCCGAAGGGGCCATCGATTTCTCACCAGGTGAACAACGAATCACGCCCCGTACTAAACTCCTACTAGTTCCCTTCACGACGGCCAGGAACTTGGAGTAGCGTTCAATGGATATCCCACCACACCAAGAGACTCGACCCAAGGTTTTTATTGGCCTGGCAACTAACCTGGGAACAAGGGCCGTCACCTTGGACTGATGCTACCAGAGGCACCCGTCAACGGTCTCTGGGAATGGTCAATAATTACGCGCCAGGGAAGGGGTTAGCGGGGCACTACCATCAACCCATTCATCGTGCCTTAACGCCTACGAAACCTCTAGTTCTACTCTCTCGCAACCAGTGAGCGTCGATTGGTGTTGTTCATAGAGGTTCCAAAGCCTCTCTTCTGACGTATGAGGTAGCTGCCAGGTCCTTATATGTAGAAAGATGGAAAAAAAAGGATAAGAGTGACATGATAGTAGTAGTTTTTTTTTGTATAATAAGTGGAAGAGATAGGATAAAAGTGAAAAAGGAGAAGGATAGAGTAGAAAAAAAGAAGGAAGCACGTAGTCTGGAACCTCGTTTCAGACCAAATAGACAAGGGAAGCCCTACCAGGGGTACCCAGAAAAGAGGTACCCCCACCGACATAGCTTGAAAAGTCAAAGGTACACACAAGCTCTCTTCCCGCATCAAGGGGGCGTCACCTCTCTCTCTACTTTCTTCCAGAGAAAGAGAGAGAGAGAGAGGGAGATAGGGGAGAGAAGAGAAGAGAGGGGGGAGTAATGGAGGAGAAAGGGGGAAGAAAGAGAAAAGCAGGAAAAATTAAGGGAGGAGCAAGAAGGGGAGATAGGGCAAGGTAAGGGGGAAGAGATGGGGAGAGAAGAGAAAAGAGGGGAGAGTAAGGGAGGAGAGATGGGGAGAGAAGAGAAAAGAGGGGGAGAGTAAGGGAGGAGAGAGAGAGGAGATAGGGAAGAGAAGAGAAGAGAGGGAGAGATAGGGAGATAAGAGAAAAGAGCGGGAGGGTAAGGGAAATAAGGTGGGGTTTGGAGAGGGGAAAGGGGGAGGAGGATAGGGGGAGGGCGATAATGAGAGGAGATAGTTGAGAGACGGAGCGATGGAAGGAGGAAGATATAGAGCAGGAATGGAGGGTGGGAGCTAGGGAGGGGGAGAGAGGGTTAAACGAAAGAGAGATGGAGGTAGAGAGATGAGGGAGAGAGAACAGGAGGGAGGAAGGGAAGGAGGCAGAGAGAAGGGGGGAGTGAGGTAGAGAAAGAGGGAGTTATGCAGGAAATGGATATATAAGGTGTAAGCGAGGGAAGGAGTGAGAAAGTGGATGAGTGATTGAGAGAGACAGTGACAGTGGTGTGTGAAGAAAGAAGGAAATTCAAATACTCTCTCTCTCTCTCTCTCTCTCCCTATATATATATATATATATATATATATATATATATATGGCTGTACCACATAGGGAAAAAGAAAGATGGCTTGGATCTAGTACTTTCGTTATCTTAATAACATTTTCAGACTCAAAAGGGTTTATGAAATAGAGAGAGACACCGTATTTATACAAAGCAATGTTTTCCTTATGAAATCAGATGGTCACCCTGACATATAAAAAATTCAGTTGATCGTTGCAATAAGTTAGACAATATGGATGTAACATCAGACCTGAGATTAGTCAGTTTTTATGTTACCTCATTATTCACTAAAGTGCCCATAAATGGCTTATTGGATTTCCTAGGGGGAATTCTTAATTCTTATGATTTGCCTTTACCGTCCAACTCGATCATTCAACTCATTTGTTTATGCATAAAAAAATGTAAATTTAGTTTAAATGGCAAGTTCTATGAACAAGTGTTCGGTATGGCTATGGGTAATCCCTTATCTCCCTTATTGTCAAATATATATATATGTTATATTTTGAAACGAGGCTGATTCCACCGGTTTGGTCCACTCAAATTGTTTGGTACCGCTATGTAGACGATGTCCTGGGAATTCTAAAGGAAGATTTTGACCTTAATGATTTTCTTTTAAATATTAATTCATTAGTTCCGTCAATTAAATTTACTTTAGAAAAAGAAGAAAATAATAACCTTCCTTTCCTAGATGTTCTAATATAATTCGACAACCAGACCGGTTTAAGTTTTCTATGTTCAGGAAACCGACAAATAATTTATCCTATGTCCATTTTTATTCAGGTCATTCTAAAAATATTAAAACATCAGTATTTTCTTCCATGTATCTTAGGGCACTCAGAATATGTAGTCCTGACTATACAGACCAAGAATTTACAAAAATTGAAGAGATTACCTTCAATCTGTGTTACCCAAAATATTTTTTGGAAAACTGCATGAATAAAGCTAAAAAAACATTCTATAACCTCAAGTTAGGAAAACCGAACATTTACACACCATATTACTTTTACCTTACTATGATAATTTCTTGTATGTAGTACCAATGTTAAAACAACTTGATATAAATGTAACTTTTAAATACAATTATAGATTAAAAAATATGTTAATAAATCATAGCCCGAGGAACGATAATAAGGTAGCATATAGTATACCTTGTTTGGATTGTAATTTATTCATGTGAGTCATACAATAGTGCTTTATTCATTCACAGGCTTAAGAGGGTTGAGCAGATTAACTGGTCAAAATCAGATACCATAATGCCTATAAATGATTTTATTAGCAGAAATATCTTTGAATCGTTCCTAATCTCCAGCACAAAGGAGAGAAATGTAAATATTAGCGCCGGTTTGTTTTCTTTAGATTCAGTCCTATCTTTCTTCCTCAAATCAAACTTATCATAGGTCATATAAAACCTGACCTTATAGGGCAAACATTTATTTGTCTAGATACAGTTTCTCTCTATTTCATAAACCATTGTGAGTTTGAAAATGATAAGATAATGAAAGTAATAGCGTCAATCAATCTTTCTTTTTCCCTACGTGGTACAACCAAATATTTATACTTATTCACGTTTTACCTCTCGTAAATTTTTCCGATATAAATATATATATATATATATATATATATATATATATATATATATATATATATATATATATATATATATATATATATATATATACATATATATATATATATATATATATATCTATATATATATATATATATATATATATATATATATATATATATATATATATATATACATATATATATATATATATATATATATATATATATATATATATATATATATATATATATATATATATATATATTATTCACATCTCACCCTAAGTTTAAATCCTGCTATATCGTCCGACCCTTTCTTCTTCCTTAATTTGAGTGTGATAGCAATCATAAATCAGAGTATGTCCTTTCATTTAAAAGGGATAACTTGTTGGCTGTGTGGTATATACACTCTTTGCAAGACAAAATTGTTATTTGTTTTCAATCCATCCCTTACATTTCATTTATGTTCATATATTTTAAATCACAAGTACCGTTTCAATTGTCAAATTTTAATTTTTATTAGTTTTAGTATCTTTTAATTATTTTAGCTTCTTATCTTGTTTGTAACTAATTTGAAATCTTCTGTACATTTCCATGCTTTTTTATAAAATTTTAAATTACAATTATATCCTAATTTTGAGTCAGTTTTAACTCTCCTCACTCTACTGTTTTTATTGTTTTTTCCCCATTTTAAAACTTTCAATTCTTTATTACTATTGTTTTGGTGCGACGTCAATCTTCTATGGCCCATAAAATTTCCTCTTGATATTTGAGTAAAGGAAAAAAACAAAGTTGTTCATTGAAACGGGATTTAATCCTTTTAAATTTTTCCAATAAGATAATAATAGCTGAACATAATTATTCGCGTAGGAATTGGAGAGATGGATGAAAAGGTTTCGGTGAATTGCAACTTGTTCCTGACGAACAAAATGAACTTGCCGTAACCGAGAATTGATCTCATTCGACTAAAAGCTGGAATGAGATTTAAACTCTAGATGTTGATAAATAAATAAATGAACTTATAGGAATGAAGTGAAGGAAGTCTAATCTATTCTCATTCCGAAAGGACTATAAATATGATCATTTTTTGCGTGCAGAGCTTATTACAAAATTGAGATTGACGAAAAACGGCAATGAATACCGTAACTAAGACTTTTGAGGTATGGTTAATCAGGATAGTGGGTTTTTAACTGAAAAGGAAGAAGTGGGAGGCAATCTCACATCCCCAATCTGAGATCTGTTCCATTATTGCATCTTGGTTTAAAGACGTTGGATAGTATCTACATGAGACGATTCACCTATCTGGTCGTTCGGCATGGTGTGAACTAAAAGAAACGTCCTCTAAGCACTCATAAATGGATAGCGGCAAGCTGAAATACCTCAGAAAGGTGATCCTTTAAATGATTTAGCCAGGAATACAAAAACAACAATATTCCTCCCTTTTTCATATATATATATATATATATATATATATATATATATATATATATATATATATATATATATATATATATATATATATATATATATCCTCATGATTATCATAGGCTCGCTTCATCCCCAAGCTGGGCAAAAGCCACTTCAAGAATCCGACATGGTCAATGGCATGTGTCTGCCTCGTTACTTCTCAGAATGAGTAAGTTCGATCCTTCCACCTTTGGCAAGATCATTTTTCTAGGTCTATTTATGAATATAAGTTTCCAATTTATGCTTTCTTTTTTCAATATTATGTCGTTTATTTTAGGACTATGCCATCTATCTCTACTTCAAATCTTTAGGGCTTTATTCTAAATTTTTTCCCCCGTATTTTGTTCTTATTCATGTATTTATTTAATAGTACAGGGTCACCCCACCAAAAAATGGGCCTGCACACACTTTTTGTGATATATCCTTCATTCATTCACTAATCACCATTAATTGCAGGACATGACAAAAGCAACGCCTGTGACCTCAACTAGATCTCAATGGGAGCTCCAGCAAAGAATATACTGCGTCAAACATTACTACATGACAGGCTCGTTAAAGAATGTGCAGGACACTCTGGTGCATCAGTTCGAATGTGAAAAATTCGCCGCCAAATAGCAGAATTCAAGACTGGGTGGACCAATTCGAGAACTATGGGACAGTGGAGAACCTCATTGCAGCCAGTGACAGCCGTCCAAACCATTCAGGACGCCCAAGGAAGCGTACAGCTGAGCTGGTCGAGAGCGTAAGAGATTCAGTTCAGCAGAGTCCAAAACGCTCTGTGCGCAAGTGAAATCAGTCCCTCGGTATATTCCGTGAGACTTGAAGGAGAGTGCTAGTAATGGATATATAGGCCTACCCATACAGACAAAGCAGACTTTACAGCCTCAGAACAAGAAAAAGAGAAAGGCTATGGCAGTCAAGATACTAGAGAAGATTCAGGAGAGCCCAACTTTCCTTAACTCTTTTGGACCTCAGATGAAGCTCACTTCCATCTTGAAGGAAAGGTAAACTCGAAGACAAATGTCTTCTGTGGGACCTCCATACCAATTGAGGTGGTTATCAAGCCCCTACACTCCCCTAAGTCCACGGTTTGGACTGAAATCTCAACCAGAGGCATCATTGGACCATTCTTCTTCGAGGAATCTGGCGCGACAGTGACAGTCACCAAGGAGCGGTATGTTGAGGTCCTCAAAACCTTCAAGAGGGAGCTGCAGACCCTGTTCCCGTTGCTTATGAGAAAGTTCTGGTTCCAGCAAGATGCAGCAAACTCTCACACCTCAAATCTGTCCTGAGATTGGCTGAAATAGAACTTTAGTGGCCGTGTGATCAGTCTCAAGACTGATTTTGAGTGGGCACCTCACAGCCCAGACTTTAGCCCTCCCCCATATTTATTTCCCTGGAGCTACATTAAAGACAGTGTGTACACAAGGAGACCCAGCACCACCACGGAACTCAAGGAAGCCATCAGGGAGGAGATCTGAGTCATTAGTCGGTCGGTTTGTAAGGACCTCATGGACACCTTTGTGCTGCGCCTCAAGAAATGCACAGAGCTAAATGGAGGTCATCTTGAACACGTGCTCTAGAATAAAGAAGAAAGGTCCAAAGACTCTCAAGTTTTGATATAATGTTTTTAAATACAATAATCTAGTTATCACTAAAGTTTCATTCATTCCTTGCAGAAAATTAAGAAATGAGGCCTATCGAAATTTGGCCCGTTTTTTGGCGGCGACCCTGTACTTATTAGTTATGCCTAATACGAATGGATCTTTGATTCTCTGAGTTTTACTTCGCGTCTATGATTATTTTATATTCAATAACTAAGTTTTATATTCATAAGTATACACTGGTAAAGAGCATTATTCTATACTTTTAAACTTGGAACCATGTCGCTTCTTGAGATGTAATCAATTTTTACTATCATTTTTTAACCTAATTTTGTTTTTCTACTGAGTTCTTTTTCCATGCTTCTATCATGAGCTATAAGATGTCCCAAGTATAGTTATTCTTTACCTGTTCTAAAATTTGTAACACAGGCAAAAAATTATGGGATATCGAGGATCTCGGGGCAGAAAGCAGCCCCAGTACTCTCTTCCTAGAGTCTAGCATTCCTTGTTCCACTGCAATGTCGGGTTTCCGGGGAAGGAAAATGCTGGAGAAGCCAACCTTGAACAAATTGTTGTCTGAATACGCATCACAGACTATAGACCAGAATCTATAGATTGAGTTTCTGGCAAATACTAACTCTGGCACTGAAGTTCATCTCTGTGGGCTAAGATATTGCTGCTGAGGGCTTTATACAGCTCTTTTTACCATCAAAGACCAAGTCTATCGGCAATGGAGTTAGAGGCGACGAGGTAGGTCTTTGATGTTAGTAGAAGTTTGATGCTCCCTGAAACCACATACATGGTGTTAATAGCATGACAACTACTTTAGAAGCTAAGAGAACAGTGACGAAAACAACGACATTTCATTTGTTGACTTAGAACAAACATTCGACACTTAATAGGGCGATGTTTGGAGATTGATAAAAAAGATTGTATTTCCTATCACATCCATATCATTTATGAAAATTGGTCACAACGGAATGTCAGCTAGTTTCCGGTTACAGTTTAATATCTAACGAGTGTGTATCCGTCCCTACTATCTTTACCTTCTACCTGGCTACCCTAACATTCTTCGCTTCCTACAATATAAGCACTGCAACTACAGAGATATTAACTACCGCCTAGATGGCAATATTTTCCACTTTCAATGGCATGAGGCTCAAACCAAAGTCCGAACAATACAATACCGACGCTCCGTTTCCTACTTCAGCAAATTTGCTGCTTTAAAATACCATCGAAGTGACTATCAACCTTTACTCTAAGTTGCATACATGCCCAACCAAACAAAGACGAAATAGTTATATGCTTTAATGTAGAAGGCAAAGTTCTGAAGAAAGCTAACTCTTTCTGGGCATTATCCCCTCATCTTTCTAGGATCTTGAGTTGTATATACTCGTACAAGACCTAATTATACTTGCCTGCTCTACTTTGGGCAAATTGAAGGTTTGTCTTTCTCAACCATGACCTGGCCCTTGAAATAAAATCAATCTATAGAGCCATCTGTTTGTACATTTTCATCTACTGCAGTGAAACATGAACACTATACAAGTCTCAAATCCAGAAGTTTGGTTCTTCCAAATCTGCTCCCTTCAGACCATCTTCGGCCTTGTATTGCTTGAACGTCTCACCAGTATAAATAGTATGCTAAATGATAACGTCACCAGCATTGAATTTATTGATATCACCCATCAGTTCACTTGAGTAGATCATACAATATGAATGCTAAGAAGATAGATTACCTTGGCAGATCTTGTATGGGAAATTAAATAATGCGCTATTGCTTTTAGAGTGTAAAAAAGCGATAGAGAGAACGACTGATACGGTACCTCCAGCAATGCAACGTCCAACTTGGCCATCTTGAGATGATATCATCTGACCGCTAAGCCTGGCATTCTACCATTAGCTGGGCTGCTCAAACTTTTGAGCAAGCTAGTGCTAATGGCAGATATCTACTCCACTCCACGCCCGTAGACACGAGGGACAGTTTCGAAATTCACCAACTCCAAGAGACCGTATCTTTTGCCCTTTGTGTGGAAAACGTTGTACTTTGGCGCTTGGACTCAGAATTCATCTCACTGGCAACGGTAAAATCTCTGACTAAATGAAATTTATTCACCGAAACTATAGATTTTTCCAAAATGATAAAATAGGAACGTCATCGTTGGTTTTGGCAAAATAATGATTATTGTTTTTGTCACTGAAAAGTTAATTTTTAGTCCAACTATAAGACTGGCTTGTGATAAGTTGTGATTTGAAGCACACAAGAAATACCGTCGAAAGCACACAATAAATACTGTCGAAAAAAAAGCAAAGAAGACCTAAATATCTCTTATTAATTCAGATTCCATTTTTACTCAATATAAAGTGCAGAAAATCTCTTCAAACAGTGTGAAGTAGATTGCCCCCCCCCCCCGACTTACTTTTAAAAATTTGAATCCTGACTAACTAAAAGCAACTTTAATAACGGTGTTGCACAACTATATTTTAGGTTTTGTTAATAACTTGTCGGTAATTATTTGAACTGAATACGGGTTTACTGATTCAAAGGTTTTTTATAATCTAGAGATTACAAGTAAAGAGGTATTTGATGTTCTTTTGCTCTAAGAATGTGTTGAATAGCATGAAGAAAATGAGAAGAACTGTATTTACCTCTGAAAACATGTACGTTTGCTGCGTGGCTGATTGCAGTCTAGTGTTTGTGATATTCTGTTGGGTAATAATTTTGTAAGTAATTTATATGCTAGTTATAAGAGACTGATTGGCCTGTATTTCTTCAGAATCTCCTTGTCATCTTTAAAAAAACTAAGTGCACCAGAAAAGTTAGACCGTGATATTACTTCCTATTAAACATTTTAGAGACAAATTAGTGAATGGGTCAGCAAAACTTTCACCACAGCTTTTTTTTTAGGTCGATTGTAACCTAATCTTCGCAGTTGCTCTCCTTTGGTCATTGGTAAGTACTTGGAGTTTATTGATAGAAATAGGATCGTGGAGCATCTGAAAGTAAATAACTTAATAAATGACACGTATAAGGGCTTTGGACGCGGACCTTCATAGTTATCTATTTTTCTGGATTAATTCTAACGAAAATGATTGTAATACAGGCTTGTAATACAGTACGAAATAAAATACTATTAATAAAACTAAAATCTCACGGAATAGGGGGAAGGATATTAATCTTAATTGAAGATTGGCTGGAAAATCGTAGACAGAGAGTTGTTATAAATGGAAATAGCTCATCATAGGCATCGATCTCTAGAGGCATTTCTCAGAGACTTGTTCACAAATCCTTGTATTTTAATTATATATAAACGATCTTGATACGAATTTATTATATAAAATTAAAAAAAATCCTTTTGACAACAAACATTGTACTAGGTTAAAATACCATAGTGACTGTGATAACTTACAATAGACTTGGAAAGTATAATCCAATGATTGGAAAGTGGCAGATTGAATTTAAAGTTGATAAGTTTAAGGTTATGCAGATAATAGGTTATGATAATCTCCGAAGATATTAAAATATAGGTAGTGGAATTTTAAACAGTAAGGATAGAAACTTAATCTCGAATGATCAAACATTTTCACATTTTTTACATTTAAGCGTTTTACATTTTGCGTGTAAATCAAAAGTTATTATCCCTCTTTTATATAAAGCACTTCTAATATTTCGCTCGGTGTATGCGGTGCAATTCTGGTCTCCGTAATGATATAGGACATTGTAATATTGGAACCCGTCCAGCGTCGGAAGAGATTTACGAAAAAAGACAAGGAAATCTCAATTTACATATTTTCACTGAAAATACTAAAAGGGGTTTACTAAGGTAAAATATGAGTTATTATTTGAGTAGCAGCTAGAAATAACAGTTTCGTACTAGTAAACAACTGATTTAACACTACGATAAAACATATTTATTTTCTTATAAAATAACAGAGACTCGGAATGGCTTGCCCAGGCATGGCGTTGCAAGCAATACAGTGAATGATGAATAATAGAATCGATGTAGATTACTTTAAAATATTCCATTGCAAAAATATACGCTGCGAAACTAATTCTCATATCTTTTATTTATCCTTCACCTCTGAATTTCATCCTGTACCATGTTTTTAAACTACCCTTATGTGGACCTAAAGTTCTTTGCAGCTAGGCAACTCTGTAATTCCCTCAAGTTCCTAGGTCGATAGACGGTCGTTCTCTGAAAGCCTATGACCTTGAAGAAGGCCTTATTAAAAACTCATTATTATCATGGATTTTATTATTAAATACCCCTAAAATATATTGTTATAGCAATTGTCAATGGACGTAAATTAGTAATATAAGGAATCAAATTCTTGTAAAGATTTATTTTCTTTTAAAATTGATTTAATTTCTCCAAGTGTTCAAAAAGTTTCCCTCTAGTATGAATGCGATGATTAATTGATTCGCAGACATCTTCTGTTGGGGTTTCTGTGATTGGTCCCCACTTATTTCTAATTGGATCCTTAAGTTGATCGAGTATTAGTCGCCTCGAACTCTAAACTCACTCTTGAGGTATCCCCCTCCCGCTCAAGTAAAATTAAAATGTCAAGAGTCACGAGAACATAAAAGATACTGATAGCTTCCTCTTAGTCCAATCCCCCTGGCTGGGAAGCTTCGAAGTAACTTCTGTCACATTGATAGTAGTAAATTATTTAAATTTAATTAACAAGTGGTATACTGATATATTATTAGTTATTTTAACCCATTTCTTTCTGTTTGAACAGCGCCAAGCCAAACATTATCAAACAAAGGCATCATTTTTATTAAGCGTCCATCTGGCGATTGGTTACAAGAACATAGTTTGCCTTAATAAAGGCATCAGACCTAAGATATCTTCAGTTCTCAAAAAACACGAAGATTAGAAAAAAGTTTTCTGACCTATCAGCCAAAGACCTAAGTTAACCATATGCTCTTCATCCATTCTAAGGATTTCATTTTCTACGTGTTCATATTTACACCTTAAAACTATCAAACTATATAAAAAATAAACGGAATAAACTATCTTTATGAAATTAGCCAAATTTTCTTTATCAATTTTAGGTTCGGGCAACCACTAAAGATTTACCCCCCCGTTTTTAATTTTATGGCTGGAGTATTTGCAGCGATCATCCAACCCTCCTCCTTTCTCAGCCACGCTTGGGAACCATCCCTGACAGTTCTGAACAGTTTATATCCACCAACTAAACTCATAATGACTACATTCCTTAAACTATGCCACAACTTAACCATCATCTGAAAAATAAGTTTTGGACTTCTAACCTAAACTGCTGCCTTTAAATAAATCCTAGCATGATACCTTAATTCTTCATCGTCTGACTACTCTAAAAATACAACTCCCCTAAGGTTATTCAGAGAAGGGTATGGGAAGATCAATAACATCACCCTAAAGCTACGCTTGATTTAAGAATATGTAGAGATGCCTTATATATCTTCTTTATCAACAAAGGACGGCCCAATGAAGGCAATCCATACTGTAAATACAAAAATAAAGCCAACGGGAATTTATTTTTTAATTATCATCGACAGGAATCGAAATAGGGTCTCTTGATTGCCAGCCAAATGCTCTACTATTAAGCTACCAGGCATAGGAACTTAAATCCACCTAAAGCCTAACCCTATCTAACTCAGTATCTCTCCAGGCTAGGAGACACTTGGAAGTCCCTAGCTATCTGCAGACTTGTATCTGTCCTTTATATATATATATATATATATATATATATATATATATATATATATATATATATATATATATATATATATATATATATAAGTGTGTGTGTGTGATATGAAACCCAATTAAAAGCTATTAAAAGTTCTTTGAAATTCAGTAAGTCCTCTCCTTATTGGACGTTGCGTCATTAGTCAAAGGCCTCAAAGGAGCCTCAAATGCATTTAATGCATAACAAATAATTGTCCCTTGTTTTTATGCATTTTCCATCATGGTTCGTTACGCACAAGATTTTATGTTAATTACGCGTACGAGTTAATGAACATTTGACATGAGAAGGACATGTTTAATTCCATAGGCTGAGTGTTTGTATATATATATATATATATATATATATATATATATATATATATATATAGATATATATATATATATATATATATATATATATATATATATATATATATATATATATATATATATATATATATATATATATATATATATATATATAAGAATGGAGGAAAGGAGATAGGATTTTAGGAGTTACCACGGTTTCTCCACCTTGTAGGAGAGAAACAAAAGAGAATGAATCATGGGGAAGAGAGGAAGGAAGGAGCGGGAAATGCGTGCGATCTTCTGTATTTGGCAAGTGGCTCGGATTGATGGAGAGTCGGAAGATGGATTTCGGTAGAGGGAATTGAGAGATTGAATGAAAAGGGATTATCCGACTCAGTTATTTCTCCCCATCCTGAATTTAAGCATTCAGACGAGTAATTTCTTCGGATAAATGATCAATGAGACAGAGGGGTGCAGGTTTGTAGTTTTGGGGAATTATTATTATTATTTTTAAATAAGCGCAATGACCCAGTTAGGGAATGCCGGTTGGGGTATCATCCTTTCGCCCTTATTGATTCTACATCGGGCACGGGAAGGTCATGATGAGTGTCGCCTTAGAGTACCCACCCCAGGCAGATTCAATAGAGGTATCATCTTAGAAATCTTCTGCCCGGAAAATCTATTTCCATCTTCCATAAACAAGGTCCTTCAAACAAAACAAGGGCTAATGAAGGAAGGCGAGGACCTTCTTACGTGATGTGATCTTTGAAGACCCTCCCCACTCCATTCCATACAGGATGTCCTGTAAGTCAGGCCAATAGGTAAATATGAATAAAATTTCATTGATTTATTGATTTCTTCCCTATGGGTCTTGACTTACGGGACACCTTGTATCTTAAGAGCGTCCTTTTCATCTCCCACATCATTCATGTCTTATTAAACACAAGGACAACCATCATTTTGTCAACGTCGAAGGTCCTTTGGAGTGAAGGGGAGCAATGTGCTGTAGAATTGCGTTTAGTTAGGGTTCATCAAAGGAGAGAAGACCGCAATTTCACATCCTACCAAACACCCTCTATACACATCATCCAATTCCTCTTCGCTCACCTCCTTTTCTTTCAAACACTCATTCACATGATTTGACCCTTTACGTTTTCTTTAAAACTTTCTCACACCTTGACATTCACCCATTATATATTCTCTTTACAAGGTTATTTACATCAATTCTACTTCCATGCTCATACTACTTCAGAACACTCACTCACAACCCCACTCACACATTTTTTCACACCATAAACCTTTTATCCAGTCGCTCCTCAATTTTAACACCTAGCTCACACCGAGCACACCTTTCAATTTGTCCATTTGAACTTCTTCTACTCCAGACCTTTCCTTTCTCTTCTATAACATAGTTTCACTCCAATACATCATCTTTGGCACAAGCATACTCTTATTCACCTTCATGGTAAATTCCACTCTCAAACCTTTACAATTCAATGCAGCTCCAATCAACCCGTAGACTTGACTACCATTTAAAACTTCGTGGTTTCAATCTAACTCATCTCCACATCTATCAATTACACTGTATCTTAGACACTCAAAAATTTTCACTTGTTTGAGGTTGACATCAAGGTCTTGTAAATTACACCACATACCATTCCTCACGACTAAATACCATGATTTTACCCTTTCCTACACTCACATTTAGCCATTACCTCTAACACTGCCTGTCAAAAGTTTTGATCAACATTGCCTGCTCACCAAAACCAGGTCATCAGCATATACCAACATTAACTGAACCCATCCTTCATTATTCACTTCAATCAAACATCGTTTTCTTCTATTACAATACGTACACTACTCAGTACTGCATCCACGAATATTAAACAGCTATGGTAACATCGCCAAACTTTGTCTTATCTCAAATAACCTAGACTATCTTTCGACCCAACGCAAGCAATTCTTCTCTGCACACAGTCCAATCATTAGTTACTCGATGAATTAATAAGATTTTAAGAAGACATTAAAAAAAAAGATTACATCAAGCCATAGAAAACATTAATACAAGCTTGGATAGGGTCATGAAGGACATTAAAAAAATGATTGGATTAGGCCATAGAAAACATTAAAAAAAAGCTTGGATAGATTCCTGGAAAACATTAAAAAAATGATTGGATCAAACCATAGAAAACATTTAAAAAAAGCTTTGATAGGGTCATGGAAGACATTAAAAAATGATTAGATCAAGCAAGAGAAAACATTAAAAAAAAGCTTGGATAGTGTCATCGAAGACATTCAAAAATAATTGGATCAAGCCATAGAAAACATTAAAAAAAAAAGCTTGGATAGGGTCATGGAAGACATTAAAAAAGGATTGGATCAAGCCATAAAAAAACAATTAAAAAAAGCTTAAATAGGGTCATCGAAGACAGTAAAAAATAATTGGATCAAGCAATAAAAAACATTAAAAAAAAGCTTGGATAGGGTCATGGAAGACATTAAAAAAGGATTGGATCAAGCCATAGAAAACATTTAAAAAAAGCTTGGATAGGGTCATGGAAGACATTAAAAAATGATTGGATCAAGCCATAGAAAACATTTAAAAAAAGCTTAGATAGGGTCATGGAGGACATTAAAAAATATTTGGATAAAGCCATAGAAGACATAAAAAAAAGGTGGATAGGGTCATGAAAGATATTACAAAAGGATTGGTTCAAGCCCTTAAAAACATTAAAAAAAAGCTTGGATAGAGTCATGGAAGACATTAAAAAAGGATTGGATTAAGCCATAGAAGACATTTAAAAAAAGCTTAGATAGGGTCATGGAGGACATTAAAAAATAATTGGATCAAGCCATAGAAAACATGGAAAAAAAGATTGGATAGGGTCATGGAAGACATCAAAAAATGTTCGGATCAAGCCATAGAAAACATTTAAAAAAAGCTTGAATAGGGTCATGGAAGACATTAAAAAAATGATCGGATCAAGCCATAGAAAACATTATAAAAAGATTGGATAGTGTCATTGAAGACATTAAAAAAATAATTGGATTAAGCCATGAAAAACATTTAAAAAAAGCTTGGATAGGGTCATGAAAGACATTAAAAAAAAATTGAATCAAGCTATAGAAAACATTAAAAAAAGGTGGATAGCGTTATGAAAGACATTAAAAAAAAATTGGATCAAACAATAGAAAACATTAAAAAAAGCTTGGATAGGGTCATGGAAGGAATTAAAAATGATTGGATCAAGCCATAGAAAACATTAAAAAAAAGCTTGAATAGAATCATGGGAGATATTAAAAAATGATTGGATCACGCCATAGAAATCATATAAAAAAAGCTTGGATAGGGTCATGGAAGACATTAAAAATGATTGGATCAAGCCAGAGAAAACATTAAAAAAAGCTTGAAATGTGTCATGGAAGACATTAAAAAAAAATAATTGGATCAAGCTAAAGAAAACATTAAAAAAAAGCTTGGAAAAGGTCATAGGGGACATTATAAAATGATTGGATTAAGCCATAGAAAACATTAAAAAAAAGCTTTAATAGGGTCATTAAAGACATTAAAAAAATGATTAAATCAAGCTATAAAAGAGATTAAAAAAAAGGTAAAGAGGGTCATGGAAGACATGAAAAATGATTGGATCAAGCCATAGAAAACATTAAAAAAAAGCTTAGATAGGGTCATGAAAGACATTAAAAAATGATTGGATCAAGCCATAGAAAAAATTAAAAAAAAGCTTGGATAGCGTCATTGAAGACATTAAAAAAATGATTCAATCAAGCCATAGAAAACATTAAAAAAAGCTAGGATAGGGTCATTAAAGACATTAAAAAATGATTGGATCAAGCCATAGAAGACATTAAAAAAAGGTGAATAACGTAATGAAGACATTAAAAAATGATTGGATCAAGTCATAGAAAACATTAAAAAAAAGCTTGGATAGGGTCATTGAAGATATTAAAAAAATGATTAGATCAAGCTATAGAAGACATTAAAAAAAGGCGGATAGGGTCATGGAAGACATTAAAAAAGGATTGGATCAAGCCATAGAAAACATTAAAAAAAAGTTTGGATAGGGTCATCGAAGATATTAAAAAAATAATTGGATCAAGCTATAGAAAACATTAAAAAAAAGTTGGGATAGGGTCATGGAAGACATTAAAAAAATAATTGGATCAGGCCATAGAAACATTAAAAAAAAGCTTGGATATGGTCATGGAAGACATTAAAAAAATGATTGGATCAAGCAATAGAAGACATTAAAAAAGAGGTGAATAGGGTCATGGAAGACATTAAAAAATGAATGGATCAAGCCTGAGAAAACATTAAAAAAAAGCTTGGATAGGGTCATGGAAGACATTAAAAAAATGATTGAATGAAGCCATTGAAGACATTAAAAAAAAGGTGGATAGGGTCATGGAAGACATTAAAAATGATTGGATCAAGCCATAGAAAACATTAAAAAAAAGCTTGAATAGGGTCATGGAAGACATTAATAAAATGATTGGATCAAGGTATAGAAAACATTAAAAAGGCTTAGATAGTGTCATGGAAGACATTAAAAAATAATTGTATCAAGCCATAGAAAACATTAAAAAAAAGCTTGGATAGGGTCATGGAAGACATTAAAAAATGATTGGATCAAGCCTTGGAAAACATTAAAAAGAAGCTGGGATAGGGTCATTGAAGACATTAAAAAAATGATTGGATCAAGCTATAGAAGACATTAAAAAAGGTGAATAGGGTCATGGAAGACATTAAAAAAATGATTGGATCAAGCTATAGAAGACATTAAAAAAAGGAAGAGAGGGTCATGGAAGACATTAAAAATAATCGGATCAAGCCATAGAAAACATTAAAAAAAAGTTTGGATAGGGTCATGGAAGACATTAAAGCAATGATAGGATCAAGCCATAGATGACATTAAAAAAAGGTGGATAGGGTCATGAAAGACCTTAAAAATGATTGGATCAACCCATTGAAAACATTAAAAAAAAGCTTGGATAGGGTCATTGAAGACATTAAAAAAATGATTGAATCAAGCCATAGAAAACATTAAAAAAAGCTAGGATAGGGTCATGGAAGACATTAAAAAATGATTGTATCAAGCCATAGAAGACAAAAAAAGGTGGATAGGGTCATGGTAGACATTAAAAAATGATTGAATCAAGCCATAGAAAACATTAAAAAAAAGCTTGGATAGGGTCATGGAAGACATTAAAAAAATAATTTGATCAATCTATAGAAAACATTAGAAATAAGCTGGGATAGGGTCATTAAAGACTTTAAAAAAATCATTGGATCAAGCTATAGAAGACATTAAAAAAAAAATGGATAGGGTCATGGAAGACTTTAAAAAAATTATTGGATCAAGCCTAGGAAGACATTAAAAAAAGGTGGATAGGATTATGTAAGACATTAAAAATGATTGGATCAAGCCATAGAAAACATTAAAGAAAAGCTTGGATAGAGTCATGGAAGAAATTACAAAAATGATTGGATCAGCCATAGAAAACATTAAAAAAGCTTGGATAGTGTCATGGAAGACATTATAAAAATAATTGGATCAAGCCATAGAAAACATTAAAAAAAGCTTGGATAGGGTCATAAAAGACACTAAAAAATGATTGTATCAAGCCATAGAAAACAGTAAAAAAAAGATTGGATAGGGTCATGGAAGACATTAAAAAATGATTGGATCAAGCTATAGAAAACATTAGAAAAAAGCTGGGATAGGGTCATTGAAGACATTAAATAATGATTCAATCAAGCCATATAAAACATTAAAAAAAGCTAGGATAGGGTCATGGAAGACAGTAAAAAATGATTGGATCAGGCCATAGAAGATAAAAAAAAGGTGGATAGGGTCATGGAAGACATTGAAAAATGATTGGATCAAGCCATAGAAAACATTAAAAAAAAGCTAGGATAGGGTCATTGAAGATATTAAAAAAATGATTGGATCAAGCTATAGAAGATATTAAAAAAAAGGCGGATAGGGTCATGAAAGACATTAAAAAAGGATTGGATCAAGCCATAGAAAACATTAAAAAAAAGTTTGGATAGGGCCATGGAAGACATTAAAAAGATAATTGGATCAGGCCATAGAAAACATTAAAAAAAAGCTTGGATACGGTCATGGAAGACATTAAAAAAATGATTGGATCAAGCCATAGAAGATATTAAAAAAAAGGTGAATAGGGTCATAGAAGACATTAAAAAATGAATGGATCAAGCCATAGAAAACATAAAAAAAAGCTTGGATAGGGTCATGAAAGACATTAAAAAAATGATGGAATCAAGCCATAGAAAAAATTTAAAAAAAGGTGGATAGGGTCATGAAAGACATTAAAAATGATTGGATCAAGCCATAGAAAACATTTAAAAAAAGCTTGAATAGGGTCATGGAAGACATTAATAAAATGATTGGATCAAGCCATAGAAAAAATTAAAAAAAAAGCTTGGATAGGGTCATGGAAGACATTAAAAAATGATTGGATCAAGCCATGGAAAACATTAAAAAGAAGCTGGGATAGGGTCATTGAAGACATTAAAAAATGATTGGATCAAGCTATACCAGACATTAAAAAAAAGGTGGATAGGGTCCTAAAAGACATTAAAAATTGATTGGATCAAGCTATAGAAGACATTAAAAAAAAGGTAGAGAGGGTCATGGAAGACATTAAAAATAATGGGATCGAGCCATAGAAAACATTAAAAAAATGTTTGGATTGGGTCATGGAAGACATTAAAAAAATCATTAGATCAAGCCATAGAAGACATTAAAAAAAAGGTGGATAGGGTCATGGAAGACATTAATCAATGATTGGATCAAGCCATAGAAAACATTAAAAAAAGCTAGGATAGAGTCATGGAAGACATTAAAAAATGATTGGATAAAGCCATAGAAAACATTAAAAAAAGCTTTGATAGGGTCATTGAAGACATTAAAAAAATAATTGGATTAAGCCATGAAAAACATTTAAAAAAAGCTTGGATAGGGTCATGAAAGACATTAAAAAAGGATTGGATCAAGCCATAGAAAACATTAAACAAAGCTTAGATAGGGTCATGGAAGACATTAAAAAAAAATTGAATCAAGCTATAGAAAACATTAAAAAAAGGTGGATAGCGTTATGAAAGACATTAAAAAAAAATTGGATCAAACAATAGAAAACATTAAAAAAAGCTTGGATAGGGTCATGGAAGGAATTAAAAATGATTGGATCAAGCCATAGAAAACATTAAAAAAAAGTTGAATAGAATCATGGGAGATATTAAAAAATGATTGGATCACGCCATAGAAATCATATAAAAAAAGCTTGGATAGGGTCATGGAAGACATTAAAAATGATTGGATCAAGCCATAGAAAACATTAAAAAAAGCTTGAAATGTGTCATGGAAGACATTAAAAAAAAATAATGGGATCAAGCTAAAGAAAACTTTAAAAAAAAGCTTGGAAAAGGTCATAGGGGAAATTATAAAATGATTGGATTAAGCCATAGAAAACATTAAAAAAAAGCTTGAATAGGGTCATTGAAGACATTAAAAAAATGATTAAATCAAGCTATAAAAGAGATTAAAAAAAAGGTAAAGAGGGTCATGGAAGACATGAAAAATGATTGGATCAAGCCATAGAAAACATTAAAAAAAAGCTTGGATAGGGTCATGAAAGACATTAAAAAATGATTGGATCAAGCCATAGAAAAAATTAAAAAAAAGCTTGGATAGCGTCATTGAAGACATTAAAAAAATGATTCAATCAAGCCATAGAAAACATTAAAAAAAGCTAGGATAGGGTCATTGAAGACATTAAAAAATGATTGGATCAAGCCATAGAAGACATTAAAACAAGGTGAATAACGTAATGGAAGACATTAAAAAATAATTGGATCAAGCCATAGAAAACATTAAAAAAAAGCTTGGATAGGGTCATTGAAGATATTAAAAAAATGATTGGATCAAGCTATAGAAGACATTAAAAAAAAGGCGGATAGGGTCATGGAAGACATTAAAAAAGGATTGGATCAAGCCATAGAAAACATTAAAAAAAAGTTTGGATAGGGTCATCGAAGATATTAAAAAAATAATTGGATCAAGCCATAGAAAACATTAAAAAAAAGTTTGGGTAGGGTCATGGAAGACATTAAAAAAATAATTGGATCAGGCCATAGAAACAGTAAAAAAAAGCTTGGATATGGTCATGGAAGACATTAAAAAAATGATTGGATCAAGCCATAGAAGACATTAAAAAAGAGGTGAATAGGGTCATGGAAGAAATTAAAAAATGAATAGATCAAGCCTGAGAAAACATTAAAAAAAGCTTGGATAGGGTCATGGAAGACATTAAAAAAATGATTGAATGAAGCCATAGAAGACATTAAAAAAAGGTGGATAGGGTCATGGAAGACATTAAAAATGATTGGATCAAGCCATAGAAAACATTCAAAAAAAGCTTGAATAGGGTCATGGAAGACATTAATAAAATGATTGGATCAAGGCATAGAAAACATTAAAAAGGCTTAGATAGTGTCATGGAAGACATTAAAAAATAATTGTATCAAGCCATAGAAAACATTAAAAAAAAGCTTGGATAGGGTCATGGAAGACATTAAAAAATGATTGGATCAAGCCTTGGAAAACATTAAAAAGAAGCTGGGATAGGGTCATTGAAGATATTAAAAAAATGATTGGATCAAGCTATAGAAGACATTAAAATAAGGTGGATAGGGTCATGGAAGACATTAAAAAAATGATTGGATCAAGCTATAGAAGACATTAAAAAAAGGAAGAGAGGGTCATGGAAGACATTAAAAATAATCGGATCAAGCCATAGAAAACATTAAAAAAAAGTTTGGTTAGGGTCATGAAAGACATTAAAGCAATGATAGGATCAAGCCATAGATGACATTAAAAAAAGGTGGATAGGGTCATGAAAGACATTAAAAAATGATTGGATCAACCCATTGAAAACATTAAAAAAAAGCTTGGATAGGGTCATTGAAGACATTGAAAAAAATGATTGAATCAAGCCATAGAAAACATTAAAAAAAGCTAGGATAGGGTCATGGAAGACATTAAAAAATGATTGTATCAAGCCATAGAAGACAAAAAAAGGTGGATAGGGTCATGGTAGACATTAAAAAATGATTGAATCAAGCCATAGAAAACATTAAATAAAAGCTTGGATAGGGTCATGGGAGACATTAAAAAAATAATTGGATCAAGCCATAGAAAAAATTTAAAAAAAGCTTGAATAGGGTCATGAAAGACATTAAAAAATGATTGTATCAAGCCATAGAAAACATTGAAAAAAAGAATGGATAGGGTCATGGAAGACATTAAAAAATGATTAGATCAAGCTATAGAAAACATTAGAAATAAGCTGGGATAGGTTCATTAAAGACTTTACAAAAATCATTGGATCAAGCTATAGAAGACATTAAAAAAACAATGGCTAGGGTCATGGAAGACTTTAAAAAAATTATTGGATCAAGGCTAGGAAGACATTAAAAAAAGGTGGATAGGATTATGTAAGACATTAAAAATGATTTGATCAAGCCATAGAAAACATTAAAGAAAAGCTTGGATAGAGTCATGGAAGACATTAAAAAAATGATTGGATCAGCCATAGAAAACATTAAAAAAGCTTGGATAGTGTCATGTAAGACACTATAAAAAAAAATTGGATCAAGCCATAGAAAACATTAAAAAAAGCTTGGATAGGGTCATAAAAGACACCAAAAAATGATTGTATCAAGCCATAGAAGACAGTAAAAAAAGATTGGATAGGGTCATGAAAGACATTGAAAAATGATTGGATCAAGCAATAGAAAACATTAGAAAAAAGCTGGGATAGGGTCATTGAAGACATTAAAAAAATGATTCAATCAAGCCATATAAAACATTAAAAAAAGCTAGGATAGGGTCATGGAAGACAGTAAAAAATGATTGGATCAGGCCATAGAAGATAAAAAAAAGGTGGATAGGGTCATGGAAGACATTGAAAAATGATTGGATCAAGCCATAGAAAACATTAAAAAAAAGCTTGGATAGGGTCATTGAAGATATTAAAAAAAATGATTAGATCAAGCTATAGAAGACATTAAAAAAAGTTTGGATAGGGCCATGCAAGACATTAAATAAATAATTGGATCAGGCCATAGAAAACATTAAAAAAAAGCTTGGATACGGTCATGGAAGACATTAAAAAAATGATTGGATCAAGCCATAGAAGATATTAAAAAAAAGGTGAATAGGGTCATGGGAGACATTAAAAAATGAATGGATCAAGCCATAGAAAACATTAAAAAAAAGCTTGGATATGGTCATGAAAGACATTAAAAAAATGATGGAATCAAGCCATAGAAGAAATTTAAAAAAAGGTGGATAGGAAAATGAAAGACATTAAAAATGATTGGATCAAGCCATAGAAAACATTTAAAAAAAAGCTTGAATAGGGTCATGGAAGACATTAATAAAATGATTGGATCAAGCTATAGAAAACATTAAAAAAAAGCTTGGATAGGGTCATGGAAGACATTAAAAAATGATTGGATCAAGCCATGGAAAACATTAAAAAGAAGCTGGGATAGGGTCATTGAAGACATTAAAAAAATGATTGGATCAAGCTATACCAGACATTAAAAAAAGGTGGATAGGGTCCTAAAAGACATTAAAAATTGATTGGATCAAGCTATAGAAGACATTAAAAAAAAACTTGGACAGGGTCATGGAACACACATAAAAAATAATTGGATCAGGCCATAGAAAACATTAAATATGCTTGGATACGGTCATGGAAGACATTAAAAAAATGATTGGATCAAGCCATAGAAGACATTAAAAAAAAGTTGGATAGGGTCATGGAAGACATTAAAAAATGATTGGATCAAGCCATAGAAAACATTAAAAACAAGCTTGGATAGGGTCATGGAAGACATTAAAAAAATGATTGAATCAAGATATAGAAGACATTAAAAAAAGGTGAATAGGGTCATGGAAGACATTAAAAATGATTGGATCTAGCCATAGACAACATTAAAAAAGCTTGGATAGGGTCATAAAAGACATTAAAATTGATTGGATCAAGCCATAGAAAACATTAAAAAAAAGCTTGGATAGGGTCATGGAAGACATTAAAAAAATGATGGGGTCAGGCCATAGAAAACATTATAAAAAGCTTGGATAGTGTCATGAAAGACATTAAAAAAATAATTGGATTAAGCCATAGAAAACATTAAAAAAAAGCTTGGATAGGGTCATGGAAGACATTAAAAAATGATTCGATCAAGCCATAGAAAAAAAACAAAACTTGAATATGGTCATAAAAGACATTAAAAAATGATTGGATCAAGCCATAGAAGACATTAAAAAAAGGTGGATATGGTCATGGAAGACATTAAAAAAATGATTGGATCAAGCTATAGAAGACATTAAAAAAAAGGTGGATAGGGTCATGGAATACATTAAAATAATGATTGGTCAAGCCATAGAAGACATTAAAAAAAAGCTCAGATAGGGTTATTGAAGACATTAAAAAAATGATTGGATCAAGCTATAGAAGACATTAAAAAAAGGTGGATAGGGTCATGGAAGACATTAAAAAAGGATTTGATCAATCCATAGAAAACATTAAAAAAAAGCTTGGAATAGGGTCATGGAAGACACAAAAAAAATAATTGGATCAGGCCATAGAAAACATAAAAAATGTTTGGATACGGTCATGGAAGACATTAAAAAAATGATTGGATCAAGCCATAGAAGGCATTAAAAAAAAGGTGGATAGGGTCATGGAATACATTAAAAAATAGTTGGATCAAGCTATAGAAAACATTAAAAACAAGCTTGATAGGGTCATGGAAGACATTAAAAAAATGATTGAATCAAGATATAGAAGACATTCAAAAATGTGGATAGGGTCATGGAAGACATTAAAAATGATTGGATCAAGCCATAGACAACATTAAAAAAAGTTTGGAAAGGGTCATAAAAGACATTAAAAAATGATTGGATAAAGCCATAGAAAACATTAAAAAAAAGCTTGGATAGGGTCATGGAAGACATTAAAAAAATGATCGGATCAAGCCATAGAAAACATTATAAAAAGATTGGATAGTGTCATTGAAGACATTAAAAAAATAATTGGATTAAGCCATGAAAAACATTTAAAAAAAGCTTGGATAGGGTCATGAAAGACATTAAAAAAAAAATGAATCAAGCTATAGAAAACATTAAAAAAAGGTGGATAGCGTTATGAAAGACATTAAAAAAAAATTGGATCAAACAATAGAAAACATTAAAAAAAGCTTGGATAGGGTCATGGAAGGAATTAAAAATGATTGGATCAAGCCATAGAAAACATTAAAAAAAAGCTTGAATAGAATCATGGGAGATATTAAAAAATGATTGGATCACGCCATAGAAATCATATAAAAAAAGCTTGGATAGGGTCATGGAAGACATTAAAAATGATTGGATCAAGCCATAGAAAACATTAAAAAAAGCTTGAAATGTGTCATGGAAGACATTCCAAAAAAATGATTGGATCAAGCTAAAGAAAACATTAAAAAAAAGCTTGGAAAAGATCATAGGGGACATTATAAAATGATTGGATTAAGCCATAGAAAACATTAAAAAAAAGCTTTAATAGGGTCATTGAAGAAATTAAAAAAATGATTAAATCAAGCTATAAAAGAGATTAAAAAAAAGGTAAAGAGGGTCATGGAAGACATGAAAAATGATTGGATCAAGCCATAGAAAACATTAAAAAAAAGCTTGGATAGGGTCATGAAAGACATTAAAAAATGATTGGATCAAGCCATAGAAAAAATTAAAAAAAAGCTTGGATAGCGTCATTGAAGAAATAAAAAAATGATTCAATCAAGCCATAGAAAACATTAAAAAAAGCTAGGATAGGGTCATTAAAGACATTAAAAAATGATTGGCTCAAGCCATAGAAGACATTAAAAAAAGGTGAATAACGTAATGGAAGACATTAAAAAATGATTGGATCAAGTCATGGAAAACATTAAAAAAAAGCTTGGATAGGGTCATTGAAGATATTAAAAAAATGATTGGATCAAGCTATAGAAGACATTAAAAAAAGGCGGATAGGGTCATGGAAGACATTAAAAAAGGATTGGATCAAGCCATAGAAAACATTAAAAAAAAGTTTGGATAGGGTCATGGAAGATATTAAAAAAATAATTGGATCAAGCCATAGAAAACATTAAAAAAAAGTTTGGATAGGGTCATGGAAGACATTAAAAAAATAATTGGATCAGGCCATAGAAACATTAAAAAAAAGCTTGGATATGGTCATGGAAGACATTAAAAAAATGATTGGATCAAGCAATAGAAGACATTAAAAAAGAGGTGAATAGGGTCATGGAAGACATTAATAAAATGATCAAGCCATAGAAAACATTCAAAAAAAGCTTGAATAGGGTCATGGAAGACATTAATAAAATGATTGGATCAAGGCATAGAAAACATTAAAAAGGCTTAGATAGTGTCATGGAAGACATTAAAAAATAATTGTATCAAGCCATAGAAAACATTAAAAAAAAGCTTGGATAGGGTCATGGAAGACATTAAAAAATGATTGGATCAAGCCTTGGAAAACATTAAAAAGAAGCTGGGATAGGGTCATTGAAGACATTAAAAAAATGATTGGATCAAGCTATAGAAGACATTAAAAAAAGGTGAATAGGGTCATGGAAGACATTAAAAAAATGATTGGATCAAGCTATAGAAGACATTAAAAAAAGGAAGAGAGGGTCATGGAAGACATTAAAAATAATCGGATCAAGCCATAGAAAACATTAAAAAAAAGTTTGGATAGGGTCATGGAAGACATTAAAGCAATGATAGGATCAAGCCATAGATGACATTAAAAAAAGGTGGATAGGGTCATGAAAGACCTTAAAAATGATTGGATCAACCCATTGAAAACATTAAAAAAAAGCTTGGATAGGGTCATTGAAGACATTAAAAAAATGATTGAATCAAGCCATAGAAAACATTAAAAAAAGCTAGGATAGGGTCATGGAAGACATTAAAAAATGATTGTATCAAGCCATAGAAGACAAAAAAAGGTGGATAGGGTCATGGTAGACTTTAAAAAATGATTGAATCAAGCCATAGAAAACATTAAATAAAAGCTTGGATAGGGTCATGGAAGACATTAAAAAAATAATTTGATCAAGCCATAGAAAACATTTAAAAAAAGCTTGAATAGGGTCATGAAAGACATTAAAAAATGATTGTATCAAGCCATAGAAAACATTGAAAAAAAGAATGGATAGGGTCATGGAAGACATTAAAAAATGATTAGATCAAGCTATAGAAAACATTAGAAATAAGCTGGGATAGGGTCATTAAAGACTTTAAAAAAATCATTGGATCAAGCTATAGAAGACATTAAAAAAAAAATGGATAGGGTCATGGAAGACTTTAAAAAACTATTGGATCAAGCCTAGGAAGACATTAAAAAAAGGTGGATAGGATTATGTAAGACATTAAAAATGATTGGATCAAGCCATAGAAAACATTAAAGAAAAGCTTGGATAGAGTCATGGAAGACATTAAAAAAATGATTGGATCAAGCCATAGAAGACATTAAAAAAGAGGTGAATAGGGTCATGGAAGACATTTTTAAAATATTTGGATCAAGCCATAGAAAACATTAAAAAAAGCTTGGATAGGGTCATAAAAGACACTAAAAAATGATTGTATCAAGCCATAGAAAACAGTAAAAAAAAGATTGGATAGGTTCATGAAAGACATTAAAAAATGATTGGATCAAGCAATAGAAAACATTAGAAAAAAGCTGGGATAGGGTCATTGAAGACATTAAAAAAATGATTCAATCAAGCCATATAAAACATTAAAAAAAGCTAGGATAGGGTCATGGAAGACAGTAAAAAATGATTGGATCAGGCCATAGAAGATAAAAAAAAGGTAGATAGGGTCATGGAAGACATTGAAAAATGATTGGATCAAGCTATAGAAGACATTAAAAAAAGGGCGGATAGGGTCATGAAAGACATTAAAAAAGGATTGGATCAAGCCATAGAAAACAGTAAAAAAAAGTTTGGATAGGGCCATGCAAGACATTAAATAAATAATTGGATCAGGCCATAGAAAACATAAAAAAAAAGCTTGGATACGGTCATGGAAGACATTAAAAAAATGATTGGATCAAGCCATAGAAGAGATTAAAAAAAAGGTAAAGAGGGTCATGGAAGACATGAAAAATGATTGGATCAAGCCATAGAAAACATTAAAAAAAAGCTTGGATAGGGTCATGAAAGACATTAAAAAATGATTGAATCAAGCCATAGAAAAAATTAAAAAAAAGCTTGGATAGCGTCATTGAAGAAATAAAAAAATGATTCAATCAAGCCATAGAAAACATTAAAAAAAGCTAGGATAGGGTCATTAAAGACATTAAAAAATGATTGGCTCAAGCCATAGAAGACATTAAAAAAAGGTGAATAACGTAATGGAAGACATTAAAAAATGATTGGATCAAGTCATGGAAAACATTAAAAAAAAGCTTGGATAGGGTCATTGAAGATATTAAAAAAATGATTGGATCAAGCTATAGAAGACATTAAAAAAAGGCGGATAGGGTCATGGAAGACATTAAAAAAGGATTGGATCAAGCCATAGAAAACATTAAAAAAAAGTTTGGATAGGGTCATGGAAGATATTAAAAAAATAATTGGATCAAGCCATAGAAAACATTAAAAAAAAGTTTGGATAGGGTCATGGAAGACATTAAAAAAATAATTGGATCAGGCCATAGAAACATTAAAAAAAAGCTTGGATATGGTCATGGAAGACATTAAAAAAATGATTGGATCAAGCAATAGAAGACATTAAAAAAGAGGTGAATAGGGTCATGGAAGACATTAATAAAATGATCAAGCCATAGAAAACATTCAAAAAAAGCTTGAATAGGGTCATGGAAGACATTAATAAAATGATTGGATCAAGGCATAGAAAACATTAAAAAGGCTTAGATAGTGTCATGGAAGACATTAAAAAATAATTGTATCAAGCCATAGAAAACATTAAAAAAAAGCTTGGATAGGGTCATGGAAGACATTAAAAAATGATTGGATCAAGCCTTGGAAAACATTAAAAAGAAGCTGGGATAGGGTCATTGAAGACATTAAAAAAATGATTGGATCAAGCTATAGAAGACATTAAAAAAAGGTGAATAGGGTCATGGAAGACATTAAAAAAATGATTGGATCAAGCTATAGAAGACATTAAAAAAAGGAAGAGAGGGTCATGGAAGACATTAAAAATAATCGGATCAAGCCATAGAAAACATTAAAAAAAAGTTTGGATAGGGTCATGGAAGACATTAAAGCAATGATAGGATCAAGCCATAGATGACATTAAAAAAAGGTGGATAGGGTCATGAAAGACCTTAAAAATGATTGGATCAACCCATTGAAAACATTAAAAAAAAGCTTGGATAGGGTCATTGAAGACATTAAAAAAATGATTGAATCAAGCCATAGAAAACATAAAAAAAGCTAGGATAGGGTCATGGAAGACATTAAAAAATGATTGTATCAAGCCATAGAAGACAAAAAAAGGTGGATAGGGTCATGGTAGACTTTAAAAAATGATTGAATCAAGCCATAGAAAACAGTAAATAAAAGCTTGGATAGGGTCATGGAAGACATTAAAAAAATAATTTGATCAAGCCATAGAAAACATTTAAAAAAAGCTTGAATAGGGTCATGAAAGACATTAAAAAATGATTGTATCAAGCCATAGAAAACATTGAAAAAAAGAATGGATAGGGTCATGGAAGACATTAAAAAATGATTAGATCAAGCTATAGAAAACATTAGAAATAAGCTGGGATAGGGTCATTAAAGACTTTAAAAAAATCATTGGATCAAGCTATAGAAGACATTAAAAAAAAAATGGATAGGGTCATGGAAGACTTTAAAAAACTATTGGATCAAGCCTAGGAAGACATTAAAAAAAGGTGGATAGGATTATGTAAGACATTAAAAATGATTGGATCAAGCCATAGAAAACATTAAAGAAAAGCTTGGATAGAGTCATGGAAGACATTAAAAAAATGATTGGATCAAGCCATAGAAGACATTAAAAAAGAGGTGAATAGGGTCATGGAAGACATTTTTAAAATATTTGGATCAAGCCATAGAAAACATTAAAAAAAGCTTGGATAGGGTCATAAAAGACACTAAAAAATGATTGTATCAAGCCATAGAAAACAGTAAAAAAAAGATTGGATAGGTTCATGAAAGACATTAAAAAATGATTGGATCAAGCAATAGAAAACATTAGAAAAAAGCTGGGATAGGGTCATTGAAGACATTAAAAAAATGATTCAATCAAGCCATATAAAACATTAAAAAAAGCTAGGATAGGGTCATGGAAGACAGTAAAAAATGATTGGATCAGGCCATAGAAGATAAAAAAAAGGTAGATAGGGTCATGGAAGACATTGAAAAATGATTGGATCAAGCTATAGAAGACATTAAAAAAAGGGCGGATAGGGTCATGAAAGACATTAAAAAAGGATTGGATCAAGCCATAGAAAACAGTAAAAAAAAGTTTGGATAGGGCCATGCAAGACATTAAATAAATAATTGGATCAGGCCATAGAAAACATAAAAAAAAAGCTTGGATACGGTCATGGAAGACATTAAAAAAATGATTGGATCAAGCCATAGAAGATATTAAAAAAAAGGTGAATAGGGTCATGGAAGACATTAAAAAATGAATGGATCAAGCCATAGAAAACATTAAAAAAAAGCTTGGATAGGGTCATGAAAGACATTAAAAAAATGATGGAATCAAGCCATAGAAGAAATTTAAAAAAAGGTGGATAGGAAAATGAAAGACATTAAAAATGATTGGATCAAGCCATAGAAAACATTTAAAAAAAGCTTGAATAGGGTCATGGAAGACATTAATAAAATGATTAGATCAAGCCATAGAAAACAATAAAAAAAAGCTTGGATAGGGTCATGGAAGACATTAAAAAATGATTGGATCAAGCCATGGAAAACATTAAAAAGAAGCTGGGATAGAGTCATTGAAGACATTAAAAAAATGATTGGATCAAGCTATACCAGACATTAAAAAAAAGGTGGATAGGGTCCTAAAAGACATTAAAAATTGATTGGATCAAGCTATAGAAGACATTAAAAAAAAACTTGGACAGGGTCATGGAAGACATTAAAAAAATGATTGAATCAAGATATAGAAGACATTCAAAAATGTGGATAGGGTCATGGAAGACATTAAAAATGATTGGATCAAGCCATAGACAACATTAAAAAAAGTTTGGAAAGGGTCATAAAAGACATTAAAAAATGATTGGATAAAGCCATAGAAAACATTAAAAAAAAGCTTGGATAGGGTCATGGAAGACATTAAAAAAATGATCGGATCAAGCCATAGAAAACATTATAAAAAGATTGGATAGTGTCATTGAAGACATTAAAAAAATAATTGGATTAAGCCATGAAAAACATTTAAAAAAAGCTTGGATAGGGTCATGAAAGACATTAAAAAAAAAATGAATCAAGCTATAGAAAACATTAAAAAAAGGTGGATAGCGTTATGAAAGACATTAAAAAAAATTGGATCAAACAATAGAAAACATTAAAAAAAGCTTGGATAGGGTCATGGAAGGAATTAAAAATGATTGGATCAAGCCATAGAAAACATTAAAAAAAAGCTTGAATAGAATCATGGGAGATATTAAAAAATGATTGGATCACGCCATAGAAATCATATAAAAAAAGCTTGGATAGGGTCATGGAAGACATTAAAAATGATTGGATCAAGCCATAGAAAACATTAAAAAAAGCTTGAAATGTGTCATGGAAGACATTCCAAAAAAATGATTGGATCAAGCTAAAGAAAACATTAAAAAAAAGCTTGGAAAAGATCATAGGGGACATTATAAAATGATTGGATTAAGCCATAGAAAACATTAAAAAAAAGCTTTAATAGGGTCATTGAAGACATTAAAAAAATGATTAAATCAAGCTATAAAAGAGATTAAAAAAAAGGTAAAGAGGGTCATGGAAGACATGAAAAATGATTGGATCAAGCCATAGAAAACATAAAAAAAAAGCTTGGATAGGGTCATGAAAGACATTAAAAAATGATTGGATCAAGCCATAGAAAAAATTAAAAAAAAGCTTGGATAGCGTCATTGAAGAAATAAAAAAATGATTCAATCAAGCCATAGAAAACATTAAAAAAAGCTAGGATAGGGTCATTAAAGACATTAAAAAATGATTGGCTCAAGCCATAGAAGACATTAAAAAAAGGTGAATAACGTAATGGAAGACATTAAAAAATGATTGGATCAAGTCATGGAAAACATTAAAAAAAAGCTTGGATAGGGTCATTGAAGATATTAAAAAAATGATTGGATCAAGCTATAGAAGACATTAAAAAAAGGCGGATAGGGTCATGGAAGACATTAAAAAAGGATTGGATCAAGCCATAGAAAACATTAAAAAAAAGTTTGGATAGGGTCATGGAAGATATTAAAAAAATAATTGGATCAAGCCATAGAAAACATTAAAAAAAAGTTTGGATAGGGTCATGGAAGACATTAAAAAAATAATTGGATCAGGCCATAGAAACATTAAAAAAAAGCTTGGATATGGTCATGGAAGACATTAAAAAAATGATTGGATCAAGCAATAGAAGACATTAAAAAAGAGGTGAATAGGGTCATGGAAGACATTAATAAAATGATCAAGCCATAGAAAACATTCAAAAAAAGCTTGAATAGGGTCATGGAAGACATTAATAAAATGATTGGATCAAGGCATAGAAAACATTAAAAAGGCTTAGATAGTGTCATGGAAGACATTAAAAAATAATTGTATCAAGCCATAGAAAACATTAAAAAAAAGCTTGGATAGGGTCATGGAAGACATTAAAAAATGATTGGATCAAGCCTTGGAAAACATTAAAAAGAAGCTGGGATAGGGTCATTGAAGACATTAAAAAAATGATTGGATCAAGCTATAGAAGACATTAAAAAAAGGTGAATAGGGTCATGGAAGACATTAAAAAAATGATTGGATCAAGCTATAGAAGACATTAAAAAAAGGAAGAGAGGGTCATGGAAGACATTAAAAATAATCGGATCAAGCCATAGAAAACATTAAAAAAAAGTTTGGATAGGGTCATGGAAGACATTAAAGCAATGATAGGATCAAGCCATAGATGACATTAAAAAAAGGTGGATAGGGTCATGAAAGACCTTAAAAATGATTGGATCAACCCATTGAAAACATTAAAAAAAAGCTTGGATAGGGTCATTGAAGACATTAAAAAAATGATTGAATCAAGCCATAGAAAACATTAAAAAAAGCTAGGATAGGGTCATGGAAGACATTAAAAAATGATTGTATCAAGCCATAGAAGACAAAAAAAGGTGGATAGGGTCATGGTAGACTTTAAAAAATGATTGAATCAAGCCATAGAAAACATTAAATAAAAGCTTGGATAGGGTCATGGAAGACATTAAAAAAATAATTTGATCAAGCCATAGAAAACATTTAAAAAAAGCTTGAATAGGGTCATGAAAGACATTAAAAAATGATTGGATCAAGCCATAGAAAACATTGAAAAAAAGAATGGATAGGGTCATGGAAGACATTAAAAAATGATTAGATCAAGCTATAGAAAACATTAGAAATAAGCTGGGATAGGGTCATTAAAGACTTTAAAAAAATCATTGGATCAAGCTATAGAAGACATTAAAAAAAAAATGGATAGGGTCATGGAAGACTTTAAAAAACTATTGGATCAAGCCTAGGAAGACATTAAAAAAAGGTGGATAGGATTATGTAAGACATTAAAAATGATTGGATCAAGCCATAGAAAACATTAAAGAAAAGCTTGGATAGAGTCATGGAAGACATTAAAAAAATGATTGGATCAAGCCATAGAAG
Source organism: Ceratothoa steindachneri (assembly GCA_963969495.1). Lineage (NCBI taxonomy): Eukaryota > Metazoa > Arthropoda > Malacostraca > Isopoda > Cymothoidae > Ceratothoa > Ceratothoa steindachneri. The sequence continues at coordinate 160,309,825 of OZ018317.1, read as the reverse complement.
ACATTAAAAAAGAGGTGAATAGGGTCATGGAAGACATTTTTAAAATATTTGGATCAAGCCATAGAAAACATTAAAAAAAGCTTGGATAGGGTCATAAAAGACACTAAAAAATGATTGTATCAAGCCATAGAAAACAGTAAAAAAAAGATTGGATAGGTTCATGAAAGACATTAAAAAATGATTGGATCAAGCAATAGAAAACATTAGAAAAAAGCTGGGATAGGGTCATTGAAGACATTAAAAAAATGATTCAATCAAGCCATATAAAACATTAAAAAAAGCTAGGATAGGGTCATGGAAGACAGTAAAAAATGATTGGATCAGGCCATAGAAGATAAAAAAAAGGTAGATAGGGTCATGGAAGACATTGAAAAATGATTGGATCAAGCCATAGAAAACATTAAAAAAAAGCTTGGATAGGGTCATTGAAGATATTAAAAAAATGATTGGATCAAGCTATAGAAGACATTAAAAAAAGGGCGGATAGGGTCATGAAAGACATTAAAAAAGGATTGGATCAAGCCATAGAAAACAGTAAAAAAAAGTTTGGATAGGGCCATGCAAGACATTAAATAAATAATTGGATCAGGCCATAGAAAACATAAAAAAAAAGCTTGGATACGGTCATGGAAGACATTAAAAAAATGATTGGATCAAGCCATAGAAGATATTAAAAAAAAGGTGAATAGGGTCATGGAAGACATTAAAAAATGAATGGATCAAGCCATAGAAAACATTAAAAAAAAGCTTGGATAGGGTCATGAAAGACATTAAAAAAATGATGGAATCAAGCCATAGAAGAAATTTAAAAAAAGGTGGATAGGAAAATGAAAGACATTAAAAATGATTGGATCAAGCCATAGAAAACATTTAAAAAAAGCTTGAATAGGGTCATGGAAGACATTAATAAAATGATTAGATTAAGCCATAGAAAACAATAAAAAAAAGCTTGGATAGGGTCATGGAAGACATTAAAAAATGATTGGATCAAGCCATGGAAAACATTAAAAAGAAGCTGGGATAGAGTCATTGAAGACATTAAAAAAATGATTGGATCAAGCTATACCAGACATTAAAAAAAAGGTGGATAGGGTCCTAAAAGACATTAAAAATTGATTGGATCAAGCTATAGAAGACATTAAAAAAAAACTTGGACAGGGTCATGGAAGACACAAAAAAAATAATTGGATCAGGCCATAGAAAACATTAAATATGCTTGGATACGGTCATGGAAGACATTAAAAAAATGATTGGATCAAGCCATAGAAGACATTAAAAAAAAGTTGGATAGGGTCATGGAAGACATTAAAAAATGATTGGATCAAGCCATAGAAAACATTAAAAACAAGCTTGGATAGGGTCATGGAAGACATTAAAAAAATGATTGAATCAAGATATAGAAGACATTAAAAAAAGGTGAATAGGGTCATGGAAGACATTAAAAATGATTAGATCTAGCCATAGACAACATTAAAAAAGCTTGGATAGGGTCATAAAAGACATTAAAATATGATTGGATCAAGCCATAGAAAACATTAAAAAAAAGCTTGGATAGGGTCATGGAAGACATTAAAAAAATGATGGGGTCAGGCCATAGAAAACATTGTAAAAAGCTTGGATAGTGTCATGAAAGACATTAAAAAAATAATTGGATTAAGCCATAGAAAACATTAAAAAAAAGCTTGGATAGGGTCATGGAAGACATTAAAAAATGATTCGATCAAGCCATAGAAAACATTAAAAAAAACTTGAATATGGTCATGGAAGACATTAAAAAATGATTGGATCAAGCCATAGAAGACATTAAAAAAAGGTGGATATGGTCATGGAAGACATTAAAAAAATGATTAGATCAAGCTATAGAAGACATTAAAAAAAAGGTGGATAGGGTCATGGAATACATTAAAATAATGATTGGTCAAGCCATAGAAGACATTAAAAAAAAGCTCAGATAGGGTTATTGAAGACATTAAAAAAATGATTGGATCAAGCTATAGAAGACATTAAAAAAAGGTGGATAGGGTCATGGAAGACATTAAAAAAGGATTTGATCAATCCATAGAAAACATTAAAAAAAAGCTTGGATAGGGTCATGGAAGACACAAAAAAAATAATTGGATCAGGCCATAGAAAACATAAAAAATGTTTGGATACGGTCATAGGAAGACATTAAAAAAATGATTGGATCAAGCCATAGAAGGCATTAAAAAAAAGGTGGATAGGGTCATGGAAGACATTAAAAAATAGTTGGATCAAGCTATAGAAAACATTAAAAACAAGCTTGATAGGGTCATGGAAGACATTAAAAAATTGATTGAATCAAGATATAGAAGACATTCAAAAATGTGGATAGCGTCATGGAAGACATTAAAAATGAATGGATCAAGCCATAGACAACATTAAAAAAAGTTTGGAAAGGGTCATAAAAGACATTAAAAAATGATTGGATCAAGCCATAGAAAACATTAAAAAAAAGCTTGGATAGGGTCATGGAAGACATTAAAAAAATGATCGGATCAAGCCATAGAAAACATTATAAAAAGATTGGATAGTGTCATTGAAGACATTAAAAAAATAATTGGATTAAGCCATGAAAAACATTTAAAAAAAGCTTGGATAGGGTCATGAAAGACATTAAAAAAAAATTGAATCAAGCTATAGAAAACATTAAAAAAAGGTGGATAGCGTTATGAAAGACATTAAAAAAAAATTGGATCAAACAATAGAAAACATTAAAAAAAGCTTGGATAGGTTCATGAAAGACATTAAAAAATGTTGGATCAAGCCATAGAAAACATTAAAAAAAAGCTTGAATAGAATCATGGGAGATATTAAAAAATGATTGGATCACGCCATAGAAATCATATAAAAAAAGCTTGAAATGTGTCATGGAAGACATTCAAAAAAAATAATTGGATCAAGCTAAAGAAAACATTAAAAAAAAGCTTGGAAAAGGTCATAGGGGACATTATAAAATGATTGGATTAAGCCATAGAAAACATTAAAAAAAAGCTTTAATAGGGTCATTGAAGACATTAAAAAAATGATTAAATCAAGCTATAAAAGAGATTAAAAAAAAGGTAAAGAGGGTCATGGAAAACATGAAAAATGATTGGATCAAGCCATAGAAAACATTAAAAAAAAGCTTAGATAGGGTCATGAAAGACATTAAAAAATGATTGGATCAAGCCATAGAAAAAATTAAAAAAAAGCTTGGATAGCGTCATTGAAGACATTAAAAAAATGATTCAATCAAGCCATAGAAAACATTAAAAAAAGCTAGGATAGGGTCATTAAAGACATTAAAAAATGATTGGATCAAGCAATAGAAGACATTAAAAAAAGGTGAATAACGTAATGGAAGACATTAAAAAATGATTGGATCAAGTCATAGAAAACATTAAAAAAAAGCTTGGATAGGGTCATTGAAGATATTAAAAAAAATGATTGGATCAAGCTATAGAAGACATTAAAAAAAGGCGGATAGGGTCATGGAAGACATTAAAAAAGGATTGGATCAAGCCATAGAAAACATTAAAAAAAAGTTTGGATAGGGTCATGGAAGATATTAAAAAAATAATTGGATCAAGCCATAGAAAACATGTAAAAAAAGTTTGGATAGGGTCATGGAAGACATTAAAAAAATAATTGGATCAGGCCATAGAAACATTAAAAAAAAGCTTGGATATGGTCATGGAAGACATTAAAAAAATGATTGGATCAAGCAATAGAAGACATTAAAAAAGAGGTGAATAGGGTCATGGAAGACATTAAAAAATAAATGGATCAAGCCTGAGAAAACATTAAAAAAAAGCTTGGATAGGGTCATGGAAGACATTAAAAAAATGATTGAATGAAGCCATTGAAGACATTAAAAAAAAGGTGGATAGGGTCATGGAAGACATTAAAAATGATTGGATCAAGCCATAGAAGACATTAAAAAAAAGCTTGAATAGGGTCATGGAAGACATTAATAAAATAATGGATCAAGGTATAGAAAACATTAAAAAGGCTTAGATAGTGTCATGGAAGACATTAAAAAATAATTGTATCAAGCCATAGAAAACATTAAAAAAAAGCTTGGATAGGGTCATGGAAGACATTAAAAAATGATTGGATCAAGCCTTGGAAAACATTAAAAAAAAGCTGGGATAGGGTCATTGAAGACATTAAAAAAATGATTGGATCAAGCTATAGAAGACATTAAAAAAAGGTGAATAGGGTCATGGAAGACATTAAAAAAATGATTGGATCAAGCTATAGAAGACATTAAAAAAAGGAAGAGAGGGTCATGGAAGACATTAAAAATAATCGGATCAAGCCATAGAAAACATTAAAAAAAAGTTTGGATAGGGTCATGGAAGACATTAAAGCAATGATAGGATCAAGCCATAGATGACATTAAAAAAAGGTGGATAGGGTCATGAAAGACCTTAAAAATGATTGGATCAACCCATTGAAAACATTAAAAAAAAGCTTGGATAGGGTCATTGAAGACATTAAAAAAATGATTGAATCAATCCATAGAAAACATTAAAAAAAGCTAGGATAGGGTCATGGAAGACATTAAAAAATGATTGTATCAAGCCATAGAAGACAAAAAAAGGTGGATAGGGTCATGGTAGACATTAAAAAATGATTGAATCAAGCCATAGAAAACATTAAAAAAAAGCTTGGATAGGGTCATGGAAGACATTAAAAAAATAATTTGATCAAGCCATAGAAAACATTTAAAAAAAGCTTGAATAGGGTCATTAAAGACATTAAAAAATGATTGTATCAAGCCATAGAAAACATTGAAAAAAAGAATGGATAGGGTCATGGAAGACATTAAAAAATGATTAGATCAAGCTATAGAAAACATTAGAAATAAGCTGGGATAGGGTCATTAAAGACTTTAAAAAAATCATTGGATCAAGCTATAGAAGACATTAAAAAAAAAAATGGATAGGGTCATGGAAGACTTTAAAAAAATTATTGGATCAAGCCTAGGAAGACATTAAAAAAAGGTGGATAGGATTATGTAAGACATTAAAAATGATTGGATCAAGCCATAGAAAACATTAAAGAAAAGCTTGGATAGAGTCATGGAAGACATTAAAAAAATGATTGGATCAGCCATAGAAAACATTAAAAAAGCTTGGATAGTGTCATGGAAGACATTATAAAATAATTGGATCAAGCCATAGAAAACATTAAAAAAAGCTTGGATAGGGTCATAAAAGACACTAAAAAATGATTGTATCAAGCCATAGAAAACAGTAAAAAAAAGATTGGATAGGGTCATGGAAGACATTAAAAAATGATTGGATCAAGCTATAGAAAACATTAGAAAAAAGCTGGGATAGGGTCATTGAAGACATTAAAAAAATGATTCAATCAAGCCATATAAAACATTAAAAAAAGCTAGGATAGGGTCATGGAAGACAGTAAAAAATGATTGGATCAGGCCATAGAAGATAAAAAAAGGTGGATAGGGTCATGGAAGACATTGAAAAATGATTGGATCAAGCCATAGAAAACATTAAAAAAAAGCTAGGATAGGGTCATTGAAGATATTAAAAAAATGATTGGATCAAGCTATAGAAGATATTAAAAAAAAGGTGGATAGGGTCATGGAAGACATTAATAAATGATTAGATCAAGCCATAGAAAACATTAAAAAAAGCTAGGATAGAGTCATGGAAGACATTAAAAAATGATTGGAGAAAGCCTTGGAAAACATTAAAAAGAAGCTGGGATAGGGTCATTGAAGATATTAAAAAAATGATTGGATCAAGCTATAGAAGACATTAAAAAAAGGTGGATAGGGTCATGGAAGACATTAAAAAAATGATTGGATCAAGCTATAGAAGACATTAAAAAAAGGAAGAGAGGGTCATGGAAGACATTAAAAATGATCGGATCAAGCCATAGAAAACATTAAAAAAAAGTTTGGTTAGGGTCATGGAACACATTAAAGCAATGATAGGATCAAGCCATAGATGACATTAAAAAAAGGTGGATAGGGTCATGAAAGACATTAAAAAAAAATTGAATCAAGCTATAGAAAACATTAAAAAAAGGTGGATAGCGTTATGAAAGACATTAAAAAAAATTCGATCAAACAATAGAAAACATTAAAAAAAGCTTGGATAGGGTCATGGAAGGAATTAAAAATGATTGGATCAAGCCATAGAAAACATTAAAAAAAAGCTTGAATAGAATCATGGGAGATATTAAAAAATGATTGGATCACGCCATAGAAATCATATAAAAAAAGCTTGGATAGGGTCATGGAAGACATTAAAAATGATTGGATCAAGCCAGAGAAAACATTAAAAAAAGCTTGAAATGTGTCATGGAAGACATTAAAAAAAAATAATTGGATCAAGCTAAAGAAAACATTAAAAAAAAGCTTGGAAAAGGTCATAGGGGACATTATAAAATGATTGGATTAAGCCATAGAAACCATTAAAAAAAAGCTTGAATAGGGTCATTGAAGACATTAAAAAAATGATTAAATCAAGCTATAAAAGAGATTAAAAAAAAGGTAAAGAGGGTCATGGAAGACATGAAAAATGATTGGATCAAGCCATAGAAAACATTAAAAAAAAGCTTGGATAGGGTCATGAAAGACATTAAAAAATGATTGGATCAAGCCATAGAAAAAATTAAACAAAAGCTTGGATAGCGTCATTGAAGACATTAAAAAAATGATTCAATCAAGCCATAGAAAACATTAAAAAAAGCTAGGATAGGGTCATTGAAGACATTAAAAAATGATTGGATCAAGCCATAGAAGACATTAAAAAAAGGTGAATAACGTAATGGAAGACATTAAAAAATAATTGGATCAAGCCATAGAAAACATTAAAAAAAAGCTTGGATAGGGTCATTGAAGATATTAAAAAAATGATTGGATCAAGCTATAGAAGACATTAAAAAAAAGGCGGATAGGGTCATGGAAGACATTAAAAAAGGATTGCATCAAGCCATAGAAAACATTTAAAGAAAGTTTGGATAGGGTCATGGAAGATATTAAAAAAATAATTGGATCAAGCCATAGAAAACATTAAAAAAAAGTTGGGATAGGGTCATGGAAGACATTAACAAAATAATTGGATCAGGCCATAGAAACATTAAAAAAAAAGCTTGGATATGGTCATGGAAGACATTAAAAAAATGATTGGATCAAGCCATAGAAGACATTAAAAAAGAGGTGAATAGGGTCATGGAAGACATTAAAAAATGAATGGATTAAGCCTGAGAAAACATTAAAAAAAAGCTTGGATAGTGTCATGGAAGACATTAAAAAAATGATTGAATGAAGCCATAGAAGACATTAAAAAAAAGGTGGATAGGGTCATGGAAGACATTAAAAATGATTGGATCAAGCCATAGAAAACATTCAAAAAAAGCTTGAATAGGGTCATGGAAGACATTAATAAAATGATTGGATCAAGGCATAGAAAACATTAAAAAGGCTTAGATAGTGTCATGGAAGACATTAAAAAATAATTGTATCAAGCCATAGAAAACATTAAAAAAAAGCTTGGATAGGGTCATGGAAGACATTAAAAAATGATTGGATCAAGCCTTGGAAAACATTAAAAAGAAGCTGGGATAGGGTCATTGAAGATATTAAAAAAATGATTGGATCAAGCTATAGAAGACATTAAAAAAAGGTGGATAGTGTCATGGAAGACATTAAAAAAATGATTGGATCAAGCTATAGAAGACATTAAAAAAAGGAAGAGAGGGTCATGGAAGACATTAAAAATAATCGGATCAAGCCATAGAAAACATTAAAAAAAAGTTTGGTTAGGGTCATGGAAGACATTAAAGCAATGATAGGATCAAGCCATAGATGACATTAAAAAAAGGTGGATAGGGTCATGAAAGACATTAAAAAATGATTGGATCAACCCATTGAAAACATTAAAAAAAATCTTGGATAGGATCATTGAAGACATTAAAAAAATGATTGAATCAAGCCATAGATAACATTAAAAAAAGCTAGGATAGGGTCATGGAAGACATTAAAAAATGATTGTATCAAGCCATAGAAGACAAAAAAGGTGGATAGGGTCATGGTAGACATTAAAAAATGATTGAATCAAGCCATAGAAAACATTAAATAAAAGCTTGGATAGGATCATGGAAGACATTAAAAAAATAATTGGATCAAGCCATAGAAAATTTTTAAAAAAAGCTTGAATAGGGTCATGAAAGACATTAAAAAATGATTGTATCAAGCCATAGAAAACATTAAAAAAAAGAATGGATAGGGTCATGGAAGACATTAAAAAATGATTAGATCAAGCTATAGAAAACATTAGAAATAAGCGGGGATAGGTTCATTAAAGACTTTACAAAAATCATTGGATCAAGCTATAGAAGACATTAAAAAAAAAATGGATAGGGTCATGGAAGACTTTAAAAACATTATTGGATCAAGCCTAGGAAGACATTAAAAAAAGGTGGATAGGATTATGTAAGACATTAAAAATGATTGGATCAAGCCATAGAAAACATTAAAGAAAAGCTTGGATAGATTCATGGAAGACATTAAAAAAATGATTGGATCAGCCATAGAAAACATTAAAAAAGCTTGGATAGTGTCATGGAAGACATTATAAAAATAATTGGATCAAGCCATAGAAAACATTAAAAAAAGCTTGGATAGGGTCATAAAAGACACTAAAAAATGATTGTATCAAGCCATAGAAAACAGTAAAAAAAAGATTGGATAGGGTCATGAAAGACATTAAAAAATGATTGGATCAAGCAATAGAAAACATTAGAAAAAAGCTGGGATAGGGTCATTGAAGACATTAAAAAAATGATTCAATCAAGCCATATAAAACATTAAAAAAAGCTAGGATAGGGTCATGGAAGACAGTAAAAAATGATTGGATCAGGCCATAGAAGATAAAAAAAGGTGGATAGGGTCATGGAAGACATTGAAAAATGATTGGATCAAGCCATAGAAAACATTAAAAAAAAGCTTGGATAGGGTCATTGAAGATATTAAAAAAATGATTGGATCAAACTATATAAGACATTAAAAAAAAGGCGGATAGGGTCATGAAAGACATTAAAAAAGGATTGGATCAAGCCATAGAAAACATTAAAAAAAAGTTTGGATAGGGCCATGCAAGACATTAAATAAATAATTGGATCAGGCCATAGAAAACATTAAAAAAAAGCTTGGATACGGTCATGGAAGACATTAAAAAAATGATTGGATCAAGCCATAGAAGATATTAAAAAAAAGGTGAATAGGGTCATGGAAGACATTAAAAAATGAATGGATCAAGCCATAGAAAACATTAAAAAAAGCTTGGATAGGGTCATGAAAGACATTAAAAAAATGATGGAATCAAGCCATAGAAGAAATTTAAACAAAGGTGGATAGGAAAATGAAAGACATTAAAAATGATTGGATCAAGCCATAGAAAACATTTAAAAAAAGCTTGAATAGGGTCATAGAAGACATTAATAAAATGATTGGATCAAGCCATAGAAAACATTAAAAAAAAGCTTGGATAGGGTCATGGAAGACATTAAAAAATGATTGGATCAAGCCATGGAAAACATTAAAAAGAAGCTGGGATAGGGTCATTGAAGACATTAAAAAAATGATTGGATCAAGCTATTCCAGACATTAAAAAAAAGGTGGATAGGGTCCTAAAAGACATTAAAAATTGATTGGATCAAGCTATAGAAGACATTAAAAAAAAACTTGGACAGGGTCATGGAAGACACAAAAAAAATAATTGGATCAGGCCATAGAAAACATTAAATATGCTTGGATACGGTCATGGAAGACATTAAAAAAATGATTGTATCAAGCCATAGAAGACATTAAAAAAAAGTTGGATAGGTTCATGGAAGACATTAAAAAATGATTGGATCAAGCCATAGAAAACATTAAAAACAAGCTTGGATAGGGTCATGGAAGACATTAAAAAAATGATTGAATCAAGATATAGAAGACATTAAAAAAAGGTGAATAGGGTCATGGAAGACATTAAAAATGATTGGATCTAGCCATAGACAACATTAAAAAAGCTTGGATAGGGTCATAAAAGACATTAAAATATGATTGGATCAAGCCATAGAAAACATTAAAAAAAAGCTTGGATAGGGTCATGTAAGACATTAAAAAAATGATGGGGTCAGGCCATAGAAAACATTATAAAAAGCTTGGATAGTGTCATGAAAGACATTAAAAAAATAATTGGATTAAGCCATAGAAAACATTAACAAAAAGCTTGGATAGGGTCATGGAAGACATTAAAAAATGATTCGATCAAGCCATAGAAAACATTAAAAAAAACTTGAATATGGTCATGGAAGACATTAAAAAATGATTGGATCAAGCCATAGAAGACATTAAAAAAAGGTGGATATGGTCATGGAAGACATTAAAAAAATGATTGGATCAAGCTATAGAAGACATTAAAAAAAAGGTGGATAGGGTCATGGAATACATTAAAATAATGATTGGTCAAGCCATAGAAGACATTAAAAAAAAGCTCAGATAGGGTTATTGAAGACATTAAAAAAATGATTGGATCAAGCTATAGAAGACATTAAAAAAAGGTGGATAGGGTCATGGAAGACATTAAAAAAGGATTTGATCAATCCATAGAAAACATTAAAAAAAAGCTTGGATAGGGTCATGGAAGACACAAAAAAAATAATTGGATCAGGCCATAGAAAACATAAAAAATGTTTGGATACGGTCATGGAAGACATTAAAAAAATGATTGGATCAAGCCATAGAAGGCATTAAAAAAAAGGTGGATAGGGTCATGGAAGACATTAAAAAATGGTTGGATCAAGCTATAGAAAACATTAAAAACAAGCTTGATAGGGTCATGGAAGACATTAAAAAAATGATTGAATCAAGATATAGAAGACATTCAAAAATGTGGATAGGGTCATGGAAGACATTAAAAATGATTGGATCAAGCCATAGACAACATTAAAAAAAGTTCGGAAAGGGTCATAAAAGACATTAAAAAATGATTGGATCAAGCCCTAGAAAACATTAAAAAAAAGCTTGGATAGGGTCATGGAAGACACTAAAAAATGATTGGATCAAGCCATAGAAGACATTAAAAAAAGGTGGATAGGATTATGTAAGACATTAAAAATGATTGGATCAAGCCATAGAAAACATTAAAAAAAGCTTGGATAGGGTCATGGAAGACATTAAAAAGTGATTGGTTCAAGCTATAAAAGACATTAAAAAAAAGGGCGATAGGGTCATGGAAGACATTAAAAAAATGATTGGTTCAAGTCATAGAAGACATTAAAAAAAGTTATATAGGTTCATGAAAGACATTAAAAAATGTTGGATCAAGCCATAGAAATCATTAAAAAAAAGCTTGAATATGGTCATGGAAGACATTAAAAAATGATTGGATCAAGCCATAGAAGACATTAAAAAAAAGGTGGATATGGTCATGGAAGACATTAAAAAATGATTTGATCAAGCCATAGAAAACATTAAAAAAAGCTTGGATATGGTCATTGAAGATATTAAAAAAATGATTGGATCAAGCTATAGAAGACATTATAAAAATGTGGATAGGGTCATGGAATACATTAAAAAAATGATTAGTCAAGCCATAGAAGACATTATAAAAAAGGTGGATAGTGTCATGGAAGACATTAAAAAAGGATTAGATCAAGTCATAGAAAACATTAAAAAAAGTTTGGATAGGGTCATGGAAGACATTAAAAAATGATTGGATCAAGCCATAGAAAACATTAAAAATAAGCTTGGATAGGGTCATGGAAGACATTAAAAAATGATTGGATCATCCATAGAAAACATTAAAAATAAGCTTGGATAGGGTCATGGAAGACATTAAAAAATGATTGGATCAAGCTATAGAAGACATTAAAAAAAAGGTCGATAGGGTCATGGAAGACATTAAAAAAATGATTGGATCAAGCCATAGGAGACATTAAAAAAAGGTATATAGGGTCATGAAAGACATTAAAAAATGATTGGATCAAGCCATAGAAAACATTAAAAAAAAGCTTGAATATGGTCATGGAAGACATTAAAAAATGATTGGATCAAGCCATAGAAGACATTAAAAAAAGGTGGATATGGTCATGGAAGAAATTAAAAAAAGATTTGATCAAGCCATAGAAAACATTAAAAAAAGCTTGGATATGGTCATTGAAGACATTAAAAAAATGATTGGATCAAGCTATAGAAGACATTAAAAAAAAGGTGGATAGGGTCATGGAAGACATTAAAAAGGATTAGATCAAGCTATAGAAAACATTAAAAAAAAGTTTGGATAGGGTCATGGAAGACATTAAAAAAATAATTGGATCAGGCCATAGAAGACAGTAAAAAAAGGTGGATAGAGTTATGGAAGACATTAAAAATGATTGGATCAAGCTATAGAAAACATTAAAAAAAAAGCTTTAATAAGGTCATGGAAGACATTGAAAAATGATTCGATCAAGCCATAGAAAACATTAAAAAAAAGCGTAGATAGGGTTATTGAAGACATCAAAAAAATGATTGGATTAAGCCATAGAAGACATTAAAAAAAAGGTGGATAGGGTCATGGAAGACATTAGAAAAGGATTGGATCAAGCCATAGGAGACAAAAAAAAGGTGGATACGGTTTTTTGAAGACATTAAAAAATGATTGGATCAAGCCATAGAAAACATTAAAAAAAAGCTTAGTTAGGGTTATTGAAGACATTAAAAAAATGATTAGATCAAGCTATAGAAGACATTAAAAAAAAGGTGGATGGGGTCATGGAAGACATTAGAAAAGGATTGGATCAAGCCATAGAAGACAAAAAAAAAAGGTGGATAGGGTCATGGAAGACATTAAAAAATGATTGGATCAAGCCATAGAAAACATTAAAAAAAAAGCTTAGATAGTGTTATTGAAGACATTAAAAAAATGATTGGATCAAGCTATAGAAGACATTAAAAAATAGGTGGATAGGTTCATAGGAGACATTAAAAATTATTGGATCAAGCCATAGAAGACATTATAAAAAATGTGGATAGGGTCATGGAAGACATTAGAAAAGGATTGGATCAAGCCATAGAAAACATTAAAAAAAAGCTTGGATAGGGTCATGGAAGACATTAAAAAAATAATTCGATCAGGCCATAGAAAACATAAAAAAACCCTGCTTGAATAGGGTGATGGAAGACATTAAATAATGATTGGATCAAGCCATAGAAGACAGTAAAAAAAGGTGGATAGAGTTATGGAAGACATTAAAAATGATTGGATCAAGCCATAGAAAACATTAAAAAAAGCTTTGATTTGTTCATGGAAGACATTAAAAAATGATTGGATTAAGCCATAGAAAACACTAAAAAAAAGCGTGGATTGGGTCATGGAAGACATTAAAAATGATTTGATCAAGCCATAGAAAACATTAATTAAAAGCTTGGATAGGGTCATGGAAGTTATTACAAAATCTTCATTAATTTATTAAAAACATTAAAAAAAGCTTGGATCAAGTCATTGAAGAAATTAAAAAAGTTTGGATCGAGTCATAGAAGACATTTAAAAGCTTGGAATAAATCATAGAAGATATCAAAAAGAGTGGATCAAGTCATAGAAGACAGTAAGTTAGCTTGGGTCAAGTCATAGATGAAATTCATAAAGCTTGGATTAAGTCATTGAAGGCATTAAAACAAAACTTGGATTAAGTCATAGAAGTCATTTTAAAAGCTTTGATAAAGTAATAGAAGACATTAAATTAGCTTAGAGCAAGTCATAAAAGACATTTAAGAACTCTGATCAAGTCATAGAATATATTACAAAACCTTGGATCAAGTCAAGAATACCAATTACCTTCCTGTTTGTAACTCTTGACACGAGTAATTTCCCTCCTGCTATAAGCTAAAAGGAAAAAGTTCAGCGACAAGACGTTCTAGATTGTCTTTCTTTCCCTGTTTGTGTAAGACCCACCTCCAATTATGCTTTTAAAATGAAGTGGTCTAAATACGCAAAAAAACACCAACAAAAAACAAGATGGGTTTGCTTTGAAATACTAAAACAATAGATAAAATCTTAAAAGACTCTAACTTCCATAAGAGCTGGATCTTGTTTTAAGGCAAATCAAGACTTTAATTAAGGCAATATTACATTCACTTTAGGCATTGCTGGAGTGAGAAATTTAGAATAAGAACAGCTAGTCGGCAAAGGGGACTTTCGGTTAGGCCAGGCTAGCCCAAATCCTTGGGAGACAATGATAAAATGGCTACATTAGGGTGAAGAGGGAATTAATTTGATCCATCTAGCCTTTGTGGTTTTATCAAACAAATGAACATTGGATGTGTGTAGCTTTATACATCGGGTTCGCTAAGATTAGGGTGAAGAGGGAATTAATGTAATCCATCTAGCCTTTGTGGTTTTATCAAACAAATGAACATTGGATGTATGTAGCTTTATACATCGGGTTCGCTATTCCTGGCATGGTAAAATTGGGCTCACTTTTCTTAACATAATTCAAAGCCTCCTTGGAGATGTTTAAATAATTTCAGATTAGCTGCAAGTCGTTAAAAAGTAAGTCTAGTTTTATCTAGGCATTTTTGAAGTTATATTAATGCCTAGGCGTTTTGTAATATAACAATGCCAAAGCCTTTATTAAGTTACAAGAATGATTTTCGGATTCTACATGAACCATCTAAAGTACAACATTTACAACGAGTGAATATTGCTTCTTCTCTACTCTCTTCAACGTTTAAATATGTCCAACAATTGCAATGTTTAAATATCTGCAACAATTGCGACGATTAAATATGTTCAACAATTCTAACGTTTAAATATGTTCAACTAATGCTAGGTTCAAATATCTGCAACGATTAAATATAGTCAACAATTCCAACATGTAAATATGTTCAATAATTGCAACGTTTAAATGTATGCAACAATTGCAAGGATTAAATTTATTCAACAATTGGAATGTTTAAATATGTTCAACAATTGCAACGTTTAAATATGTTCAATAATTGCAACGTTTAAATATATTTAACATTTACAACGTTTAAATATGTCCAGCAATTAAAATGCTTAAATATGATCAAAAATTGCAACGTTTAAATATGTTAAATAATTGAAACGTTTAAATATATTCAACAATTACAACGTTTAAATATGTCCAGCAACTGCAACGTTTAAATATGTTAACAATTGCAACGTTTAATTATGTTAACAATTGCAACGTTTAAATATGTTAACAATTGCAACTTTTAAATATGTTCAACAATTACAACGTTTAAATATGCTCAACATTTGCAACGTTTAAATATGTTCAATAGCTGCAACGTTTAAATATATTCAACAATTACAACGTTTAAATATGTCGAGCAATTTCAACGTTTAAATATGTTCACAATTGCAACGTTTAAATATTTTAACAATTGCAACGTTTAAATATGTTAATAATTGCAACGTTTAAATATGTTCAACAATTGTAACGTTTAAATATACTCAACATTTGCAACGTTTAAATATGTTCAACATTTGCAACGTTAAAATATGTTCAATAATTGCAACAAAATCGTCCTTCACTAGTCAATCGAAAAGGTTGCCTACTGTCTGACAATGAAGGCTAACACCTTGCACGTTTGACCCAAGAATAAATTAATGCTTTAGGTTGGTAAAGTAATTGTCTCTTGTACTATCTGATAACCATTCATTTAACTATTAAAACAGGAAAATGTGAAAGTTTACCCTGATCTGAAGGAAACAGAAAATTCGTCAAATCCTATATTTCTTCCAAACCTAATCAATTCCTCAAAAAAGGTATTGACTACTTAATTAAACGTTGTCATTAAAGATGGAAATTACTTTGCTGAATATATTGTTTTTTTTTATATAAAAAATACTTTGCTTTCCTTAATAAAACAATTTCATCACTAGCAAAGATATAGAGTAAAAGAAATCATATTTAAGATCTGCCAAACTAATAATAAATTTTGACAATAATATACTGAAAAATGATGAAAGAGTCTTTAGGAAATAGATGGAGGTGTGAGCTGTAGCATTTCATTATAAAATACTCGGTAGTTTTACTTCCACTCCATTTGAAATACTTGCAGTAAGTCTATAGGTTTTTATAGTACGCTCTTCAATGTCACATAACTTCACGGAGGGCCTGACCGTAGGCAGACTATATGGCAATGTTAGGGAGAAGAGATATGTCTTCAACGCATTCTTGAAGGCAACAAGGAAGCAGGAAAGAATGAGAGAAGGGAGGGAGTTCCACAATCTCAGAACAGAGAAACAGAAACCGCGGTCTTCCACTGAGTGGAGACGGCTACGAGGTGCTAGGTTAGGAAGAAAAGACGTGTCTTTAAAGCACGCTTGAAGGTACCAAGGGACTAGCAGAAATGAATAAAGAGGGGCATGGGGTTCCACAATCTCGGAGCACAGGCCAAGAAGGCGCAGTCTCCTCTGGAGTAGAGACGGTTTCGAAGAACTTGCTGGCGAGGGCCAGCGAAGGTTGAGCTGCAAAGAGAGCAGAAGAGAGGTAAGAGGGAGTCGCAGCATTTAGTTTGTTTTTAAGAAAAAATGACTTTAAGGGTGATGCGGGAACTGTGGGGAAATAATGCAGACTCCGAAGCATCAGTCTAGTGAGGAAGAAGTAACCCTAACGGAGGAGAATGCGAGCTACAAAGTTCTGCACGAGTTGAAGTGAACGAAGAGTAGATGAGGCAAGGGCACCAGCAAGAAACAATTTCCAACAATCGAGGTGCGAAGTGACAAATGAATGAATGATTATCTTCAAACTAATATTATTGAAGTGGGAACGAATCCGTCTGAAATTATGAAGGAATTGGATATTGGATTGATAGACAAGGGAAGTGTGGGTATTAAAGAACAAATAACTGTAAATGAAAAGCAAACTGGGGAACCATCGAAATTAATAAAGGAATCTAGAGCTCTACAGCGAGCTTTACCGGTAGCAGCGCCCTCCATTAATACCTATTTTTTCCAAGGTCAAGCTTTAGGAAGTTGTCAGAGATCCACTCATTAAATATGTTATACACAGAAAGGAGGGTTCTGAGAGTCTCGGAGGAAATAGTAGGAGAAAAGAAAAAATAAACTTGAATATCATCAGCATAAAATAGGAACTGAGGCCAAGGCGACACAAGAGAAATCAGAGGAGAAGAAGGTAGATGCGAAGAGAAGGCAGTGCTAACAACACCATCACCCGACGAAAGGCCTGCATTCAGTATTCTACTTCTGGATAACAAAATAAGACGCTCTTCCTCGAAAATATTTTATTCGGCAGACAAGTTTCGGCCCGAAAACGGGTGTCAGTCATCTCCAAAACTAGTCTGCCAAAATTAAGTAATATTTCCAAGAAACTGAGTCTCATTTTGTGAACCGTCACAATTATGGATAAAACTAAACTTCCCAAAGACGAAAAGGATAAAATATTTGCTAAAAAGGAAGGATTTACATTTGTTAATGAAAATTTGAAACGTGTTGAACCATACGTTTACGTGAGAAAGCTTCTAACTCCAGATGATAGCATGGGAAAGGAAATGAGCAGGGTGGCATAATTAAGCTTAGAGACTATAAGAAAAGATACGTTACGTTAAACATTTACTGTTAAAACGTAATTAGCGAGTGTGTTATGCATATTCTATAATTCATAGATGAAGTATGAATATTGAGCAAGAAAAATGCCTAGGAACTATGAGAGATTAGAACAACACCCGACTATAGGATTGCAAGTAAAGAATTACACGTAAGAGCATAAATGAAGCACCCATCTAAAAAAAATTATTGGCGAATATAGTAAGTAGAAAAGTCTAGATTCATCAAGGGAAATAGTTACACTATTTCGTTTTAGTCATCAAGAGCACGTTGTTTAAACCAATTCCATGATATGAGTGCTAAAAGTGCTAAAAGTGCTACATATAAAGGTTTTTCGTTGCCTCACATATAACTAAGCTACAGAAACTTAACGAAAGCCGCGTCCCCCTGCTGGGCAGATGCTCCATTCTAGTGAAATAGGGATACAATCCCCTGCCGTTATAGATCGCTACATACTACAACCAAAGAAACCACCAGTAAACAATAGAGGCGAGTTAACTATATATACTGACATGTGCTTCTTCTTTGCCAGGGTTTTACAACAGCAATTTGCGTACATTCGCTTCTTTTTCGACGAAATCATACGAGGAAGAGCCAGTTGCCTTGCCATGATTGGAATCTACCTCCATCGAACTATGCTCTCTCTGTCAAACACCTTTACACGGTAGAGTATAACCGCATTAACATTATACCATCCTTTCAATGGCTTACTTCTAGGTGATTACTTCACTTTTTGTTCCACTGGTATTGAACTTCATGAAGTCTCACCGGCTTCGTCATGGTCAATGGTAACGTTTTGGTCGATTATAATTCCCAAAAGTGCGCTCTTTTGTATTCTTATTATTTCCCTACCATTGACGCACAAGCGCGCAAAACTATTTTGTTTTTTTCCTACGAACAGGTCTTAGCAAACTGAATTTGTAGTTTTATTTATCTTAATGAAGAAATTCATGAATAGTTCTGATTCGTTGATAAACCCCAAAACCCTGGGCTTATTTACAGCAATTTGAGACGGTAATCACACGTTCCCTCGTTCGTCATTCCTTCAGCTTACATGATCAGAAATAGATATGGACGAGACATTGTCAGAAAGAACGATAGAATATGGACAAGATAAATCTAAACTGCACCCTACTAATAAAAAACAATGAAATTTATTCAATGGCCAAAATTAGATGTCAAAGTAGAGTGATGGAAGTAGTGGGCGGAAACTCTTTAAAAGAACTAGTGCCTAGTCGCCCGGAATCAAAGAGCTAGCAATAAACAGCCAGCTTTTGGAACTAGATCTTAACCGAAGACGATTATGTTAACATATAACCGTAGATAATCATGGCAACATACCACCGTGCGCGATTATTGCAGCATACAAATTCTAAACAGAGAAAATATCGTCTGAAAATCAAATGACAGACAAGAAAAATACTAAAAATGTAAACCCCCCCCCAGCTTTCGTAAACATGACGAAATGCAATAGTCAAATAAGAGAGAAAAAAGTAAGAGTCAATGGATTCAAACTAGCATTTAAAGAGCAAAACACACAAAAAACCCCATCAGATTCAAACCACGAGGTAGAATAAGTCTCTCTCCTAGAGAAATTGGAATACGTACTAATATACTTACGGTGATGGAAAATATAATGCTCCTGGTGGTTAATGGTGCAAAACATTAAACCATAGGATAAACTGGTATTGAAAAAATGTAACCAGTATTAATTTTAAGCTTTGCTTCTTTTCAAAAAGCGATTAACGAAAAATTGCAGCAATTAATAATTATTAAATGCCTGCCTTTACATATGGCTCTCCTGCATTGTATAAAAACGAAAACTTTGATTCAGTTGATACTGTTTCACAACTAAAAAAAGGACACTAACGAGGATGCACTAGGGACTATCTTGGTATCCTCTCTTATATATAGGGTCATGCAATCTAGTTATTAGATTGCAATCATAAAGGTGCACGAGTAAATTAAATAATAAAAAGCTATGATGTAATGGCCTAGAAGCTCTTTATCGGATTGTTCCATACAAAATTGACAGGATGGGAAAAAGAAAGGCAATAGAATTAATCTCCCGCTAAATTTTAAATAACCTGCATTTTGTTTACATTTCTCTACATTATATTTTTTCGTCTATGTTAATTTTATAAAAACGCATCCCCAGGTTTAATCTCACATTTCCATTGAGGAATATACAATGGGACACGTCTGTTCCTTTGCCTTGGGTGACCCTTACATCCCCTAAGAGAGAGAGAGAGGGTGGGGGAGAGAGAAAGAGGGTGGGGAAAGAGAGTGGGAGGATAGGGAAAGAGGGTGGGGAAAAAGAGAGGGAGGAGAGAGAAAGAGGGTGGGGAAAGAAAGAGGGGCGAGAGAGAGAGGGAAGAGAGAGAAGAAAGAGAGAAAGAGAGAGAGTTACAAGGAGTTACAAGGAAAGAAAGTACCCTAGGAGACCTTACGGTCCATTCACAGAGGGTACCTTTGGACTAGCAATCAAGCGGGCACATGGCTGCTCAATTGTTTTGCGCCCCTAAACGGCCACTTTTCAAGACTTTGTCTAGTCTTGACTTGAACTGGTCAACAGATTCACTGTTGACAACTTCCACTGGAAGTGCGTTCCACTTACCGCAAATACTGTAGGTGAAAAAATTTCCACACAGATTGCGGTTGTAACGCTTCAGTTCAAGTTTGAAGCCATTATTGCGCGTTCTGTTCTCACTCAGTGTGAAAATATTCCGGTAGTCAACATTGTCGAACCCTCAGAGTATTTTGGAAACTTCGATGAGCTAACCACGCAGTCTACGGGTTTCCAGCGAGAACAGATCTAATTCCCTTAGTCTATCCTCATAACTTTTATGTTGGATAGAGGGAATTAGTTTAGGTGCCCTAACTTGTACGCGTTCCAACCTTGCGATGTCCTTTCAAAACGAAGGATTCCAAAATTGTACGGCATACTTCAGGTGCGGCCGAACGAGGGAGTTGTACAGAAAAAGTACTATCTCCTTGTTACGGTATCCAAACTGGCGCTTTATGTAGCCTAACATCCTTTGGGCTTTCTTCTCTGCCTCGATGCACTGTTTCGAGAACTTGAGGTCGCTAGTGATAGTGACACCCAAGTTCTTCTCAGTGTCAATCGATTCAAGAGCAGTGCCCTTAAGGATGTACTGAGATTTGAAATTTCGGTGGCCGATATGCATTAATTTGCATTTCCCCACGTTGAAAGGCATTTGCCACGTGTCCGACCACTCCCCAATCCTTTGAAGGTCCTCTTGGAGGTGGGCAGGGTTTTCCTCCTTTGCCACATTGATACCAAGCTTGGTGTCGTCGGCAAATTTGGAGATTTTAGCAACCATGTCTCCGTTTATGTCGTTGACATAGATAATAAACAGTAGTGGTCCCAGGACGGAACCTTGAAGGACACCGCTAGATACGGGCGCCCATTCAGAGGCCCGTCCATTCACCACTACTCGTTGCCGTCTGTCTCTTAGCCAGCTCTCTATCCAACCTGCTACCTTGCCGTCTCTGCCCTGTGCACGCACTTTCCGGAGAAGGCAGAGATCAAGAGAGAGAGAGAGAGAGAGAGAGAGATAGAGAGAGAGATAGATAGATAGATAGATAGAGAGAGAGAGAGAGAGAGAGAGAGAGAGAGAGAGAGAGAGAGAGAGAGAGAGCGATGGAATTAGCACAGCTGGGACCAATATCCAAGGTGAAGAGGTTTGAAGCGTTGGTGCTGCGGGAAGAGATACGGAGAGGAGAAGGAAACTTATTAAAGGGATTTATAGGGTAAGATATATAGTATGGCCGGTGAACAAATCCTCTCTAACACCAATGCGGTACATAGGAGAGGTCAGTAACTTTCCCTATGGGGAACCTCAGTTGTATTTTAGCTCGTCCATCCCAATTTTATCGAAGGCCTTCTTTAGATTCCTGCCACCTACATCAACTATCCTTCTAGATGCAAACCCAATCACTGCATGCTGGTCCATGAAACCGATTGCTGTTTCTGTCCCACTTTGTTTGTGAAAGCCACGTGGTTCCTCGTTCGGGAGAGAGTAAGCCGTAAGGTGAAAGTTAATGCTGTTATTTAGTATTTTCATCAGAACATTACAAAATGTCTCTAGTAATGAGTTTGTCCTATAATTAATTTGGTTTGTTAGTTAAATCTGCTTCAAGATAAGGGTAATTTTCGATGTTTTTAGACCGTCATGGAGGTATCTTTTGCCTAGGGTGGCTTAAAGAATTTGAGCAACCTGGCCCTTCTTTCGGATATCTGGTAGTGATTTTAGCTGAGGTATATAACTTTTTTACTAAATCAGTAGATCGCCAGCTCTAGTTTTTCGGTTGGGATGATTTTTTTCTGAGTGAGTCATCGTGAAGCCTGGTCAAGCTTGCGCTTGTATAGGATGAAAAACTATCCTCATGACTGGCCATATTCTAGGACTTGGTATTCAATGTCTACAGTATTAGACTTCTCTTCCTCATCATTAGAAATTCACAAAACCTCTTGCCAGGCTTCTCAAAATGCCTCAATTTTCTTGAAAAAATTGAGATCCATAATTGTTGATATCACCCTGAACCTCAACTAGATTAAGAATATGTGGAAGTCACTAGAAGAGAGAAGTAGTATTCGTAATAGTGTTTCGCCAACTTGCATTTATCCAAGCTAGTTGTTCCAGGCCTCTTTGGGGAAAGGTGCCAGGGAGTATTATGTTTTGACACCACACAGCGTTCAGGTTGAACCTTCATCACCCGGGCAGTTGAACCTGTTCCGCGTCAGAGGTATGTGGATATAGATATTCATCGGCGAGATTACTTGGAACAGAGAGTGTGTGTTGTGCTGCGGAGACGGGAGAGGAAATAAAGCAGTGTTGTAATTTGGTATGTGTGTGGTGAGAAGTGCAAGATCTACCCACCCGAATACAGGGCTGAGCACAGCGCGTCCACGAATCGGTATCCAGATCTCTCCGTGCGCTGACGTTTGTGTTCGCTCATGTCGGGATCGAACCCAGTACAGCGACGTTAGTGGACCAACGCCGTATCCACTCGGCTAGCATGAGATCTAGGAGAGAAGCTCAAGCACCGTCGAATAACTGAGAAATATTACAATAGGAATGGGTAAAATAACCCCAGGAGAATACTTTCGGTTAGTGCGTTCCTGTGGCAGAGGATGTCAGTGCGTAATCGATAGTAAAGGTTTAAATACCATGACCTAATCTTTTGTAAGAAATGAAAGTTATTTGTTGAGTAACATATCATTGTACCTTCTCATGTACGCCTGAGTAGTATTCTAGGTGAAGGGTCAAGTGCACACAAACTCGGCCTCCTATGAGCGTATCCAGATACGTACACACGCACATGGACTCGCACTCAAGTCTCCTTAGCCCATCTCCCATCCATCTCCCCTAGCATTGGTCACTATCAGCCTTGGTGACATGCAGTCCCCTCCCCACCGAATACTTTGGTCAGTGACCTTTTTTTCGAAGGATTCAGAGTCTGCACACACACAAAATGCCAAGACAGTGACTGCAAATTCCTTCACAAACTTTTAGATGTTATCACATACATATTTTTTCGCTCTAAAACACTTTCCACGATTCCTTTTTGATATAGTTTACTTGGATGTTTATCCCTCCTCTGTTTTTATTTTCAGGACACGAGATTTAATGAATCAAAGAGATAGTTATCTTTGATTGGTCCAAATGTTTTCCAATCGATAAATAAGGAGACAAATATTGCTTCTTTTTTCTCTAAGAGGTCAAAATGAAGAAAAGAGATAGCTATCTTTTGTTTAAACTGGACCGTTTATCAAACCATATTTTTTCCAACCTTGACCCCGCTACCTCATCCGACTTGAATAAACATATTTGTTTTTTCTCAAAGAAGTCGCAATGAAGTGAAAAGATAGCTATCGTTTGTTTAAACTGGATCATCGACCAATGTTACTTTCTAAACCTTCCTCATTTAATTATTATAGATCGCAGATTGTTAGGAAGAAGCTTTTCCCTCGTACAGTCTTTTAATTTTTTGAACTAAGTGTAAGAAAATGGAAGGCCTGACAGAAGATGAGTGGAAATCTCGTGGGGAGATTTGTGATTTTCTTGAACATTTCAGCGTTTGTCAGTTGACAGCTCCTTTCACAGAGTAAGCGATTTTATTCTCTTTTTTAATTTTTTTTTAAAAAGACTAGCTTGATATAATGATATATTTTACTTTTAAACTTAAATATACAAATTTATTTACTTTTAAACAGAAATATGCATATATTTTCTCCAGATTAATAAATTGAAAATAAATATTTAATTTATACTACCCAGGTTACATAATATATATATATATATATATATATATATATATATATATATATATATATATATATATATATATATATATATATATATATATATATACAGTTTGTCAATACGATATACAATTAATTTTATTGAGTATACTGGATATTTTCTTTTCTTTAAATTCTATTAAAAGTATTCTTAACAACAATTTCTTCGTTTCTTTGATCATTATATAAATCAAATTATTCAATAAAAGATAGATATGTTTTTCCGTTTGTCATCTGCTGAATGAAATAGAAACAAAACAAGCCACATGAGTTTGAAAAGTAACTTTGAACTCTGAATGCATTGATGATAATAATTTTATTCATTTTTAATAAGTTTTTACGAATATAAACATCATTCTGGAACCCTAGAAATAAGCTGTCGAAATAGTACAAAATTTTTTGTTAACAAAAAAAGCGATCAAATGCGAACCAGGTCTATGGCTGCTGTCCACATTAATTATATAAGCTGCTGGCAGTTTTAAAGGTAAACATAGATCAGTGTCTCTCGCAAAATAGCCATGAGAATCTCGTTTTGTAGTTTTATCTCGATGCAATAGTTCTTCTATTTTTACTGCATTTATTTTATTAAGAATAAACTAATACGTTCCTAGACTTATCTATCTCAATAACAGATTGAAACATGAACTATATAACAAGGGAGACCGGTTTTATTAATGGAAATTTAAACTATAACTGTACTGATAATGTTCCCTGTTGTATAGGATTGGAGTATTCTCCAAGACAAGTAGTACTCTAGTATGTTGTGAGAAGAAATCAGCGTGTAGTTTTCCATATACATCAATTAGTTTTTTCTAAGATCTGCTATATTTCTTTTCTATACTTTCTTTACTATAGTATGTAATATCCTGCAGTGGAAAGAAAAGTAGCCTTTTCTTCTTCAGTAATTTTCAACAAGGTCTCTAAATGTGCACGATAAGGGTAATTATTTCCAATAGAATTTACAGATGTTTCATTTAAATAAATATCAACATTGCTAAACAAAGTGTGAAGAATATTATTTTCAGGAAAAACATTCTTCCTATCTAGAAGTTGGCTTCCTTTGGACTTCACAATTCTTGCTTTAATATAAAGATAAACCTCACTAGGCTCTACATAATACTGTCCGTTACCAAATACATAATATTCAACCGGTGTGAGGTCGGAAGAGAAATTGCTGAGGGGAGAGTAAGAGTGATAATTGCTTTTAACGATCGAAGTTTGGGTTGGTGGAACAGTAAACAAATCGAGTTCTGTCTTCGAACAGATATCACTTGTTGGATGAAGAGCATTCATTTTACACGTGTAAGATTTACAGCTGTTGATATCTTTATGAGAACATCTATGAGAAAAAACATCCTTAGCCTCATCATCATCTATTTTTAACTTTCTTCTATTCTTTAACTTCTTCTTCATCCATTTTCGCTTATCTATTACGCCTATTTTTTACTGATTTCCTCTCATTATCCCTCTCAGATTTTAACTTTCTTCTAATATACTGTCTAGTATCTCTAGTGATATTATTTTTCACCTTTCCCAACTTGTCTCTCAGAGCTTGCTTCACACTCTTCCCATGCACAATATCTTGAACAGTATCGAAACCGGCTGAAATAGCCTTCTTTCCTAGATAACGAGCACCATTCTTTACATATGGTGCTGCATTTCTGAATAGGGAAGAGAAGAAGGATCCAAGGCCATGTCCCCTCTGGGCTCTCAATCCTTTAAACACACGTGGTCCATTCAACATTTTTAATTATCGTTTAATGTTTACTTCTAATGTGTAGTTTCATCATCAAATGACCAACAAAGAATGGAAATTTTTACCCTTCAACCGTTCTTATATAAATATAAATTGATCTCAATTTCCCAGAGCTTAGATTCAGATAGTGTGGATTATCAAAAGTTACACTGAATGAAACATCATTGAAAGAAAGATGAATAATTCTCATCAGCCTCGACTGTGCCCCGACTACTAACTGATAGTCTACAAGGTTAGAGTTAATGTAACATGATCTCGGATGAGATATAAGAGCATTAAAATCTATCATCTCTGATAGAGCTTTTCATTCTAGTGTAAAATTCTTTTGAAAGATGAATTAATAGATTTTCTTTCATTTTTACATTGAGCAATGAATCTGAATTGAGAATCAATATATAATCAGTAGGCATTTTACGTTGCTTTCTGTCAGATTGAAACATTAAATCTTAAGATGATAATTTCTGTTTCATTTTCAGATTCATTTTCTCTATGAGTGCTTTTTCATTTTTGTAATATCCAGCGTCTATCCATATCTCATCATAAGCATAGTCAATTTCTTTTATTTTTGTTACCTTTCCTCTTGCCAATATAGTATTTGATGCATAGTTGTTTACTTCCGCGATTTTCCGATATACTATGAATCCGCGTGTAGACATAGTAACATTATAGATATTCCCTCTAAATTGAAACTCACAAGGACCTATTTCATACAGCCTGTGGTCTGTTATTATTGATTTGTGCAACTCAATTCTACAGTCAGACATGGTATTTGTGAGGGTAAACATCCAGGGAGGATGAGGAAGGAAGAGTGTCATAAAAACTCTCTGGCTCCATCTTCACAACTGATATAAAACCTTCCACATCTCCCACCTTTATATAATTTTATGAATGTATTTGCTCAAGATTTTAGGGTGATATCACATACCTTGATGTATGAGTTAAACGATTCTGGGTACCCTCGTCATTTTCCTATTATAGCTTGTTTTTTCCATGCCCTTTCGCTTTAACTATCCTCTCCACTGCATATTTCTTACGGGAGTCAAATTTTACTTCCTGTTGTTCTTCTTCATAAACCCCACCTTCAATTTGTTCTCCATTTAAATCTTCAATATAATACAGGGCTAATACATTCGAAATTTTATATATCTTGTAGATTTCCTCATTCCACCCTATTTCGTACCCTTTTTTAAATTTACTGGAAACGCGTGAGATTCAAACAAAATCATCGATCTTATATAAAAACCTCTTTTTTTTACCTTCTTCTCTCTGCTTCAGTATAGCAACATCGTATATAACTTTGAACGGTGTGTTCCTCATCATTCTATGTCAAAATTATTATAAGCCTTTGCAAAATCATCTAGTACGTCAATGTATTTCCAGGTATTATTAAAAATAAAGTATCTGAAAAGTCTTTCTTTTATTGTTCTCTGTACACGCTCTACAAGACTAGCTTGGTTTAGAGGGTGAACATGATAAATGCCGATATTGAATTCGATTAATAAACGTTTCATCTTATCTCCTTCAACCTCTCCTCCATCATCAGAACATATATAACCTGGCATCCATCCGGATTCTTCAATGAGATTTCTTACAGCATTTGACACTACCTGGTCCGTCTTCTGATTTAAAGGAATTAACCAGAGATATCTAGAATATATGCCAATTACAAAGAGAATGTAGCGTACACCATAATTAAAACTTTAATATTTGGTCATTACAGTTAAATCTAGTTGCCAAATCTCGTTAGAACCTTGCGCTTTTTCGTGTTTGGTCTTGAGTCGTTTTCGAACGGGTTTATGTAATGTATAGCTATCCAAACCTGAGAGAAAGCTATCTACATCAGATCTTTTGGCAATCTTTTTTACAGATTAGTGTAGTTGATTTACCCCACCAAAAGATGTTAGTAGACTCGGGGATGTATATAAGTGTAACAACCGATGGTTCATTTTTACCTGAAAATCTGACTAGCTTACACTCTTATATAACTATTCACTGAAAAGACATCTTATCTTAGAATCTAATTTTATTTTACATCTAGATTTATATACATAATTTCAATTAGAATTTGATGGATGTTTGCAACCTTATTACTTTGTACACATTTACTGATTCTCTGATTCAAAAGAGCTGTACTTGGAAATAGACTGTTAGGGTTGGCCTCCACTACACACTTTAACTGCTTTACACCGTAGTCCTTTACCAAACGATTAACATAGGGAAAATTTTCCTGTTTTAACCTGTGTATTGCAGCAAACACAAGCCAAAACTCATCCTCACTAAGGAATAGTTTATTGTTATAGCAGGTTCTTCTATAGGTATTTTCAAAGATCACTCTAACATAACCAAATTTTGTTCTAGTAATCTTCAAAAGGCTGAATATATTTATTTTATATTTTTGTTGTATAATTTGCTTCACCTGGAATCGAGACTTAGCTACGCGTGAGTATTCGTGTGAATTTGGACATACAGTGGGACAAAGCCATTAGGATAGGGTTTCTCTGACGCGGTTTAAATTTTCAGGTTTTTTCTTGTATTAACATAACAGAGGAGTTGCCACTTAGGCTTTAACAATTATTTGATTGGACCGTCTAGTAAAATTGATTAATAATTCAACCAGTTCTCTATTGTGGATTGTTGTCAATAATGAGAAATACGACGTGTGTTTACGCAAACCCTTGAGGTTGAAGTGGAAGAAGTTAATGCCTGAGTAATATTTTCTAATTCTTTCCGGCGTTGCGAATTTTTTATAATAGATTTCTGGAAATAGGAAGATATTAACTTTGCTCTTACCTGTTCACAGAAGAGGGGTGGTGGTCTTTTCCACGTTCTAGTTAAATCATTAAGGAGGTTGATAATGTTAGATTGTGGGAGTCTTTTACCGTCGATTGTAATCAACCCATTATTATCCCAACATAATCCTTCTGTAATTTTTAATGTCTGATAAATTAATCTACCCCTTTCACGAACATTAGGCTCCAGTGTTCTTAGTACTTTATCTGCATATTCGTTTATTTGATCCCTATCATTCTGGTTAACATTAGCGGGAGGTGAGTTTACAACCTTATTATACTGTTTTAAATAATGTTCCAACGTGTTCTGATAAAGTATAATACGTTTATTTGGTGGTATGTGTGAATTATTGAGTATAGTAGTCAATTCTCTTCCCAAAGATAAAAGTCTTTCTTGAGATAGTGTTAAGTTTGAGGGTAGCTCTCTCTATTTTTCTAGATAAACAATAATTTTTTTATCTTAGAAGGTTGGAGAGAAGAGATGTTAGAACAGAGAATAAAATTGGTAGAAACGATCCTCCACGCTGATTTATTATTTTTTCTTTAGACGTATATGACCTGGCTTCCGAGCTAACATACGTATCAACCGTTTGAATCGTGATATCTTTTGTTTCTGGGATGCTGTCATCGGAACATTACCTTTGATTGGATTAAGACATATTTCACATACACATTTGACAAAATCACTATCCATGCCTCCTATGAATGATTTTTTCATCTTTTTAGAAAGTGTAGGGAACGCATGGAAGAGATACGCGTATCTTTTCATTTTATGGTTCATTCTAAAACGGTTTCGACTTCGTTTGGAAATATACCCGTCTGTAAGGTAAATCGTACAGTGTTTCTCGGACTGAAGTCGCAGAGCAAGTAGCCATAAGGTTTTGAGACTGATTCTTTATATATCTTCATGAAGCTCTTACGTTCACAGGCATCATTTGTCCAGCAAATATATATATATCTGGGATATGTCTCTCCTCTGGTTAAATAAAACTAAATTGTGACAATTTAAGACTATATCGTGCATATAAGAATTTTTATAAAATAGATTTTGAGCCACTAGGAATATGGAGATATTCTTATGGTGGGAGGTAACTGTAAATATCTCTGATATATTTGTATCTATCTTCTGCATTAAGTCATCTAAAATAAGGAGTGTATGATTTTTTCCATCTAGAGATGAAACATCGTACACACCTTCATGAAACATCACTTCGTTTTTAAATTCTTCATAATCTTTCTGCCATACAGTATAACACCAGATGATTCTATCAACACATTGAGTAAACATCTTATCTCTATTCCGGAGTATACGATATAGGAAGTGGGTTTTCCCGCTAAACGTCGGCCTAATGATCGATGGAGTACATGAGGATACAAATATGAATTTTTTCACACTTCCTTTAATCATACTTTTCTTATGTACAATGAATGATATAGCTTCTTTCGATAACTATATACAAAAGCCTCTATCTAAAAAAAAAAAAATTTCATACCTCCTTCACTCATGCTTTCCTTTTGTATAATGAATGAGCCAACAGTTTTCAGATAACTATATACAAAATGTTTTCTTTCTTTATAGATCATCAGAAACGGAAACGATGTTTACTCCCACTGCAAAAAAGCGAAAGATCCACCAAAAGGATCCAACCCACTCCTCTTTATCCAACCTCTCATCGAGCGAAGGTGTCGACGGTGTGGAGTCCGAGTACGTATTTGTCACTCATGCTTTCCTTCTTTATAATAAATATGTAAACTTCTTTCAGATAAGTATATACATCATTTTTCCCCCCTTTTTATATTATCAAAAGAACAGCAGAAAGAAAATTGTTTTTGTGCAAAAATTACATCAATAAGAAAAAACATATAGAATTCTTCTGATTATTATATATCATGTAATCGTGGAGAATGCAAATGAAGCTGGTCTTGGTAGAGTAGAGCGTGAGCTTTCAAGACGTATATTAAATCTCTAATGGATTTGAGATGGTAATTATCATGTAAATATAAGTTTTCAACTTATCGATGTATTCGGTGATACAATCCATTTACACATTCCATTCGTTTAACTACGTGAGTCGACACTATTCGGTTATATCATGAGACGATTCGAGACAGCATTCCAATCTGCAGACACAATCGAGTTTAGTACCTTCAATCTCAAAGTTCGTGTTTACAGGATTCCTACAGGGTATGCTGTAATACCATCCAATGTCAGATTTGATCGACATAATATATATAGAGGTCATATAAATTCTAAAGGCTGCGCATTTGTTTCTTCATTCCTCGCAAAAATAATTAAGGAGAATGTTCCCGCAAAAAACTTTTGGCTTTCAACAATAATAAAAGAGTCTCAAGAGTTGGCAAGAAAATGTAATCTCAAGTACGACGAGCTTGTCACTGTAGATAAATTTTCCTTAATAGAACGAGAGCAGAGATGCAGGATCCTTATATTTACGGCTCTAGGCGATGAACGTAAATCCAAATTACTCCATCGACCAACTTATCCTGAAAAAACAGCCCCACTCCTATTCATTGGTCTTGAAGGTGAAACTTACTATCCAATTCACCACATTAGTGATACATATGTTAAAAACAAAAAAATTCCTTTTAATCACGGTATGTGTTCTTCTTACTATACGTTCCATGACAACGTAACAGTCCATCTAAAAGATTGTGAAGGGGTATGCAGTCAGTGTCTTGGGCATTGTGATGGAGAAAGAATTCGAGGTATTTTATGTAATGAGTGTAATTGCTCATTCTACAGCCAATCATGTTTTGATACACACAAAAAGCTTCATACTTGTGTGAAGATTAGCATGTGTCTTAGATGTAACCATATAATCATGCAGGGTGCAAACGGCATGAAACGACACGAGTATGAGAAGTTGTTCTGCTCTAAATGTTATACATACTATAAAGCGGATGGAGCAGAGCATACGTGCTGGATGAAGAGATCGAAGAAGTCGATGGTTAAGAAATAGAATGCTGTACATATATTATGATATTGAAGGCTATAAAGAAGTGGGATCATTTATACTTTTTCCTTATATATTGGTTATGCAAATAATCTGTGAACTCTGTTTTGATAATGAGAATGAAACATATGACAAATGTAAGAAACTGTGGAACACGAACAAAGATTTTTGAAAGAGATGGTGAAAACTCCCCTTGTAAACCCTTTATAGAAGAGCTAATACGAATAAGAGGATCGAGAGAAAATGTGAAAATATTTGTGATAGTACATAATAATGACAAATTCGATGCCCAATTTATCTATGACGAACTGCTCCAACATTTTAATCCTAATCTCTTCACTTCGCATCCAATAAAGCGGGGACGAAAGATTTTTAAGATAGAGCTCGTTCAGGACACAATTTTAAGGACACACTCCTATTCATGCCTTCTTCGCTGAAAAAAACTGCCCAAAACAAAGGGAATCCCAGAAATGGAAAAAGGTTATTTTCCTTACGATTTTCTTTCAGAGGAAACTTTGAATTATACTGGACCCGTTCCTGAAAAAAGGTATTTTAACTATGAAAAAATAAACAGCGAGGAAAAATTACACTTTGATAGTAATTTTTATTCAAACTTCCAAAAAGAATTATACAATATTCGAATAGATTGTATTGCATTCAAGATGTTTCTATCCTTCGCCTGTGTTTTGAGAAGTTTAGGTGTTCGTTCATCAGAAGATTTAACATTGAACCTATGCAGTCTTGCATCACAATAGCCTCATTGTGTTACAAGATTTATAAAGATGTCTTCTTTCCAGAAAATTATATTACAGTTATCGACAGGAAGAAATTCAAAGCTTTTTCTTATAAGGCTAACGTTGGCTTAAGTTTGAAGAACATGTTATAGGAATCCCGATTTTTCATGCAAGAAATGGTGGTGAGCGAAGCCTTTCTGTTGGTGGAAGAGTATTTTTTCCTGATGGGTTTTCGCCTTGAGGAGGAGGAACTGTGTTTCTCTTTCTTTGATCATATTGGCATGGGTGCTAGAAAGAAAACTGTGATCTAGAACAGGATGTTTCCATTGGTGACGTGGGTCGTTGGACCGATATTATCAGACAGTAGAGAGTGATCGAATACTTAGTAGTAAATACAAGGTTATCATTCTCTGGGAGTGTGAATTTGGAACCATGATGCAAACCATTCCAGGGCGACATGAGACGGTTAATAAAATACCTGCCGATGTAATCAATGGTGTATTGGATGTGGGAAGTGCACTTTTTGGTGGCAGATGTAACCCATTTATATTATACTACCCACCAACCGAAGGTGTGAAAATCCATTATGATGATTTTTGCTTCTTACATCCGTACCGTATGAAAAACAATCTCTATCCCGTAGGATCACCTAGACGTTGCGTCTCTGTGCTAGAAATTCCGTCTATTCAAGAATTCACTCAGGGTGTGAATGAGGCATATTTCGGTATCGTGAAAGTTGATATTCTCTCGCTTTAATAATCTGTATATTCAAGTTTTCGCTCAATCTGTAGATGGTTATCTTACTTTCACACTCTGCACCACATGAGCTCAGCAAAACTCACACGAATGCGATCACTCTGAAAAGCAAGGTATTATTTCCGGAGTGTACACAACCCCTGAACTGAAACTTTTCTAGAAAAAAAATAGAACCTTCTCGCTTCCTACGAGGAGTAATTGGTGAGAATGAAAAAATAGAATACGTGCAGAGGGTCAATCAAGTTGAGGGTATAAACATTCAAATAAACAACATCAAAATGAATCCTAGAAAGCGTTTTAAAGCGAAGCTCTGCCAAAATAGGTAAAGATTTCTTCATGCAATTACATTTTTTTCTGTGCTGATAAGAGGAGTGGTCAATAAGTTTTGAAATTCGGATATAAGGAAACGAGATATGAGGAGAAGTGTTTTATTATTTTTCAATATAACTACCCTCGACTTCAATGCACTTGCGCCACTTGTCCCTGAGGCTTCGAATTCCCGACAACCAGAAATCTCCCGATTGCTGTTCAATCCACTCCTGGACGGTGAGCTGGACATCTTCATCGTCCCCAAACCGGCGTCCACGCATTGCAGCCTTGAACTGGCGGAATAAAAAGTAGTCGCTAGGAGCCAGATCTGGAATGTAGGGGGAATGATTGAGCTCCTTGGATCCGCACTCATGCAAGAAAGCTTGTGCAACTCTGTCCTTGTGGACAGGGGCATTGTCGTGGAGGAGAAGGACACCGCGTGTCAAATTGCCGGGCCACTTCTGACGAATGCACTTCTTTAACCCAGCCAGTTCCTTGGCGTAATATTGGCCTGTGAAAGTCCTTCCACGAGGCGCATAGTCCACCATAAACACTCCCTCAAAATCCCAGAAGCTGGTGGCCATGATCTTCATGGCTGAAGGTTGGGTCTGGACTTGATGGGGGTCGGAGAACCCCTGTGCTTCCAAGCCATGCTTTTGAGCTTGGTCTCGGGATCCTAGTGATGGACACACGTTTCATCATCTGTCACTATGCGTGACTCGAATCCCACCGGGTCTTGGTTGGACAGGAACAGCAGCTCCTCCGAACTTTGACGACGTTGAAGTCGATCATGGGGCGTGAGGTTTCGTTAGGTTTCTAGGGACCCAACGGGCAGAGACCTTGGCCATGGCCAAATTGTCGTGGATGATGTTGATAACACTTCCATGTGATATTCCAAGTTCTCGGTCGATTTTTTTGAACTTCACCCGTCGATTTTCGAGGATCATCCTCTCCACACGGGCCACATTGTCCTCGTTGGTTACGTCTGACGGGCGTCCTGGATGGGGGCCATCTTCAAGGGACTCACAACCATGGCGGAACTCCCTATTCCAGCGAGCAATGGTTGCATAGGAAGGGGTGGTGTCGGTGTACACTGCAACCATGCGTTCATGGATCTCTTTTGCATTCTTGCTTTCCTTGGTCGAAAGTTTGATCACTGCGCGGTGCTCAACCTTCTACATTGTTTAAAAATTTGTGACTGACGATCTGCGATCAGCTACTGCTTCTTAAATAGACGAGGCAGGAGCGTGCGGCTGCAGGTCTTGACTTGTCATAACTTATCCTAACACCCCCACAAACAGCCATTCCCCTTCCTCTGTTTTACCCTACTGTTTTGCAAAACTTATTGAACACCCCTCGTATATTACTCTAAAGATGTGATTTAGAAATGTTAAGACATTGTACAGCTAATATAAAGTCAATAATTTCTAAACTTAAAGTCGATAATACTACTATAATAATAAATCAAAAATCATCCCATTGATCCTGATCATATTTATTTCTTTTACAGTCTCTAGGAAAAATTCGCCCAGAGGATTCGTGGAATGAAAACGGTCATTTGTGGTTCGGACCATGATGTAATCGACCTGATCAAAAACGACGATTACATTGTGAACTCGTTGGGTGTAGTTAGCAATGCATACATTGCGAAAGTGGAGAATGCTGAACATGTAGAAGTTGACTATTACGTAACGAATCTTCCAATTGCAGCATTCGCAACCGACTATGCTCGAATCAAGCTCTATAACCTCTTAGACTCGTTAGGTGAAAGGTTGTTGTACTGTGACACAGATAGTGCCATCTTCGTTGCTAGGAAAGATGATCCACAATCTTAACTCGGAGAATTCCTAGGTGATCTCACCGATGAGATCAAGGATGTGTATGGTGCTGATGCGTATGGAGATTCATTCTGCTCTACGGGTCCCAAATTCTATTCTGTACGTATCCAAACGCCGAGTGGGGTGAAGAAAATACCTTGTGCTAAAGGATTAACTATTAACACTCAAATGCAGGATATAATAACCTACGATACTATGAAACGCATAGTTGGAGCCGATGATGATAGAGAAAATGATGATAGTCATATCCTTGTACCATTTATTGGTTTCAGAGCTGAGGAACACGGTGGAGTGAAAGAGGTGAGAGGGAAAAAGGTTTTGACAAAGACGTTTTGGAAACGTGTTGAGCTCCCAGGGAGTTATCGAACAATACCTTTCGGTTTCAAAGGGATCTTAAAAGATATTTAAAGAAAGAAAGTCCATTGAATACCTGCTATTATTAGCTCTTTCTTTATGTGCATACATATTTTTCAATTATTAATAATATTCTCTGATTATAATGGATAAAATAAAGATGAAATAATACGCGTTATGCTACCAATGTTTTATTTTGTCTAAAAAATAACTCATCACATTTTCTCAACCTTGTGAGAAGAGGAATTCTTTCATCCTTGCCTCTTCAAGCTTTGTTTTCATAATATCGGTGATTTGATTGGAATACCATGAGAGAAATCGAAATAACAAGTGTTTTGTGTCAAATATAGCGATGTTCAATACTTTCTCTTCATCATTCACAATATTAGAATGCAATATGCAGAAAAATCTATCCTCCCATGTATTGTGACGATCGGATAGACCTCCTACAAAGAAAAACTCGTCCATAAGCTCGTTGTTGAAGTGTTCACCGATGATTAAATCTTCTAAATCCATAAACTGGAGATTTTCAATCACTTCTTTTCCGTTATTATAGTTGAAAGGTGATTGGACTGACCCGCTATAGAGAAATTCAATCCGATCAATTGGCTGTTCATGAATAAGTCGCCGAAGATGATCGAAGAAATCAACCGCAGATGAATAGTCTGGGCTAAATTTATAATCCGATCTACACACATCTTCAGTTGCAAAATATTTACTAAGTCTAGGTGCGGTACGGTGTGGATGGAGGATCATTTTAGAACGTGTGACAAACAAAGAGGTTTAATTACAAATGATTTAAACAGATGGTAACTAGACGGACCAATCAAAGAATTGTAAAAGGTTAAATGGCAACTCCACGGTTATGTTAATACAAGAAAAATCCTGAAAATTCAAAGCGCTTTCAAGTGTGTGTGTGTGTGTGTGTGTGTGTGCAGACTCTGAATCCTTCAAAAAAGTGTATGTATCTGGATACGCTCATAGGAGGCCGAGTTTGTGTGCACTCGACCCTTCACCTACAATACTACTCGGCTGCTGTGTTATCTGTCCGGATAATTTTGACCATCATGTTTTTGGAATATAAATGCTCTTTTACACAGAACTTGCAGTTTCATCCATCCTAACATGTACAATGTACATATATGCACAACTTATAGTCATATATATATATATACTTGTAATTGATTTGTTCCCGGGGAATCTGATATGTAGTAGGAATATGAATACCCAGGTGAATACACTAATCATTTATTGGACGGACGTTTCTGACCTTCACTTAGAATATCTTCAGTGACTTTGTCGTCTAATGAGAAGGGGAAGGAATATTAATGATAACAGTTAAAAAAATGCATTAAATAAGGGCTAAAAAAGCGGATGAAGACAAGTTAAAATAATAAAATGGACAATTATTGAGATTAAAGTAAAAACACAAATAAAAATATATAGAATTAATTAATGCTATCTAGTGTAATTTAAAAAAATAATAGAAAGAAGTGAAGTTATAACATAAACTGACTTGAATATCAAATATTAAAGGTAACTGGAGTAAACAATAAAATAACCTATTATATTAAATTATAAAAAACAACAAAAAACCCGAAAACAAATTAGAATGAATTAAACAGAGTGACGAACCTTTACCGTGGAGTTGAGAAATCAACTAACTAAAGATATAAAAACTACTAACGAGATTTGTTCAGTTGGTCGGTTGGCTAGTTAATCTATTGAAGTGTTGGTTGGTTATATAGTGAATAGTTTAATTGAGGACAAGAATTATTTAGGTTTGGATTTATTTTATTGATATACAGTGACTAAGTTTTTTAAATCGAGAGAAGTTAAGGCTGAAGATAATATGGTAAATGAATCGGAATTAAGAGGATGATCGTGATACTCAGACTGTTGCCTAATGGAATAGGCTTCAGGTTTAGAAATGGGAATACCAGTCCTATGTGACAAACCAAAGTACTTTGCGATCCTGCATTTGAGTTGTATGCTAGTTTGGGCTAAAAATTTAATTATTACCCAGATTTCATCTTCAACCAGTTAGTATGCAAATTTCTCTCCAAAATATAATATCCTCGACCCTTCCTTACTGCTGTTTCTAAACAGGTTTTTATTAGACTACCCTATCTCGAGCATTTGACATCCGAGTTTAACAAACTCCTTCTCTCTACCCTCAACAATCATTTCCCTCAATGCCAATTCATTTGTATAAATTCCAACCCTGTATCGTTAAATTCCTTTTTTCTCCATAGGAAGTCAATTCCTTTGGGTTTTGGATCCTGTATAATTTACAATTATAGATGTACGACCTGCCACAGTCGATATGTAGGCCAAGCTGGCTTCCAACTCAAATGCAGGATCGCAAAGCACTTAGGTTTGTCTCATAGGACTGGTATTTTCATCTCTAAACCTGAAGCCTATTCCATCAGGTAACACGCTGAGTATCACCATCTTCCTCTTAATTCTGATTTATTTACCATATTATCTTCAGCCTTAATTTCTCTCGATTTGAAAATCTTAGAGTCACTGTATGTGAGGGAAGAAGCACGTGATGGGAGAAATAACGTCGCTTTTAAGCATTGCCTCCACGTGATGGGCCTCGTGTAGCTTACAAACAATTTTTGAAGCTCAAAAAGCGTGAGAAAGTATAAGAGCGGGTTCATGAAATGTAGCCCTTATCAAGGCGAGTCTTTAATCAAGACGAGAAGTCTCCCCTTCCCCCCCTCCTCTTCCAGCCACGCTGGGAGCGGTTGAGACAATCGCCACCCGGGCCGCGTTGGCCATGACTCAAACGATGGGCGATAGTCCCCTCCCTCTCCTATGGGGTAAGATCCCTCACTTCTGGTGTCCATATCTACCCGAGTATAGGGGGAATTATCGGATTGGTGCGAGAGAAGCTCACGAGTGCAGACGATCTTTCTTCTCCTCGATTCGGATTGTCATACGCCGAAGGCAAGGAAACGTTGTGGGACAAAACCAAGCATCCCTTCTTGGATAAAACAAATATCCACCTCCTAGAGTTACTTAAGAACTCTTCTCCCCGGAGGAATAACCCGTCCGACTCCGCTCATCGACGCCATCTCCAAACAAGAACCAAGTCTTATCCCAAAAGGCTTCAGTGAAGATTCATCTTAGCGTAATAACCCCTTGATTACGCATATCCGACCATCAAACCGAGTATTTTTCTAAGCTAGGAACCTCCAAGGAATGCTTATACAAAATCCTCTTACCCGCTCACAATTTAAAGGCTTATTTTCCATGTCACATACAAAAAAAGAGCAAATACAAGTTCTGCGGGTGATAACAACCACCACAGGGCTTTGACCATACTTATTTTGCTTTTCAAGACAATTTTGAAGACAGAAAGGTGCAGAAACTCTTGTTTCTTGACTCATTGCTCATTCACATCTAATTTCTCTTTCACTTGCACTATATAAATATATATATATATATATAACAAAAGTATTGAAAATTGTAATATTTATAAGTATGATGGAGACGAAAGGGAACGCCCACAAAAAAGCAAAAAACCATTAAAAAAATGCATTAATATGAAATGGAAAGTACTTGGAATCCTCGTATTAATTTTCCCTGTGGGCTTTGTTGCATTTATTGCTTACTCACGCGATACTATGTGAGTTTTCTATATATATATATACATATATATATATATATATATATATATATATATATATATATATATATATATATATATATATATCCAGCAAACCGTAAGAAACAGAAAAATAGGATAATCTTTCTTCCGAAATGTTATTTCCTAATTCGGAAGAATTCAGTACAAGGATGGGATTCGAACCATGGTCACTGAGGTAACGAGAAACCGCTTTGACATCAATTAAACCGTCCCTTAGACCACTTGGCTACGTGGAAGCCAAAAAAAATCTTGCGAATAAACAAGCTTTTAAGGTACGCTTCGCAAAGTTGATCGGGTCGGGACTACGAAAAAGAGAGAAATTAATAGGGAATTCAAAGGACATAGGAGAGTTAAGGTAACACGCGGTGAATATATATATATATATATATATATATATATATATATATATATATATATATATATATATATATATATACACATACATATATGATGTTACATATACACGTATGATAAACCCTAAGCGTCAGTTACAGTAACTATATATTTTTTTCCCGAAATATATTAGGTCAAATTCAAGTAACTAATAGCTCAATAAAAAGTGTTCCCGCCCATAAATTCTCTCCTCTTTGATTGCATTCACGTTCGAATACGTCTACATTTCTGAGATTCTCGCAATTTCGTGCTCGGTGAGCGACTAAAACTGGCTTTTTTATATCTACTGATATTCGGTAACCTAAAGCAACTTGTTTAATGCTTTATTGCTGCATACCAGCTGTCTTGATTTCAATCATTAATATCCGAAATTCACATTAATTTTAAGGTAGCTTATAACTGAGTATTTAGGTATATTTCTCGTGTATGTGATTTATATGATGTATAATTTGTCTGTGTATACGTCTAGCCATGTGCAAGGGGTGACATCTCATTTCCACAAGTATGATACTTGGACGCTAAACAAGATATACAGCTTTTACGAGCTTCGGAATCAAACAAAGCGGGCAGCAATCTCAGGCCGCGTAGGGCAGTATAGATGACGATTCTTTGAGGCGAATTTCATCCAGCGCCTTCTTCCGGCTCGTTTAGGGATGCGGGGTCGAAGCGATACTGTAAAGAGGCATTTACTAACATTAAGTCCTGATAAGATTTCTTCATATCCCGCTCAGAATCAAATACCATTTTTCCAGATGTTTTTGAACTCTTCTTTGTTTTCTCATTTTGCCTTTCGCCTTCTCCCTTCGTTTCTGGGTTGTTATAGTTTGTTCTGGTTACAGTAGGTTTGGCCTTTGTTGCCAATTATTTGAGGCGAATGACAGGAAATATTATTTGCTCTAAATATCGAATTATGTTTCTTCTTTCTCTACCGAGTTTTCTTTTGTTCTTCTTTGAGGTTTTTCTCGGCTTTGTCTATAGCAATTTTGACAACAAAAATGCTCGGTATTAGTAATAAAAAATAAGTAATTTAAACCTGTTACTAATAAAGTATCGCAGTACTCAAATTTAATTCATTTATTTTGCGTTGCGTTGTTGAGATAAGTGTTGTTGGCTTTTGTGTTACATTGTAAGAATGTCGTGTTAATCAGGTATCACAACAAGGAAGACCTAAATACCTGTCATCCCACTCTCACCAAATAAAAAGAACAAGTTTTTCACTGATTTAAAATATGATAATGAGTGATTGTTCACTTCTTTCACCATTAAAATTTGCTCCAAGTCATTAAATTTCATTTCTTGAGTGCTTTGGTGCTACTGTTTGGAGTTCACCTTATCATGCTCAACATTTGGTTTTCATCCGTTCCTTGGTCTAGTGATATCTTCATTTAAATTAAACTAGAAGAACTGATCCAAAGAACAAGAAACTATCGTCCACGAAGTAAATGTCCCGCGTTCTCCAACTACAGCACAATGGTTGTGGTTATAACGGAAATATTTAAACTTGTCCGTTCCATTTGTTGATTTTTTCGTTAGTTAATGGCACTTCATGCTTGAGCTATTCTTGGAACAAGAAGAAAGTATTTCCATTTTTCTTTGTCACAATATAAGAGAAACGGGATTAAATAGAGGCCCGTAGCTATATTTTATCTTTCCACCGCATAAGAAGCCCGAAATCACGGGGTGGATGAAGATTTTGGAGGGAGAAGTGATTTGTTTAGTATTTTGCATCAATTAATATATTATATTATTGGTATTGTGTAATGTATCTACATGAGTTAGGTTTTGGAAAGCCATGATGGTGATGCATTTTTAAGCAGTGTTTTGGACGCAATCTTTGAATGCAATTTATAGAATGGGTG
This sequence comes from Ceratothoa steindachneri, assembly GCA_963969495.1. Taxonomy (NCBI): domain Eukaryota; kingdom Metazoa; phylum Arthropoda; class Malacostraca; order Isopoda; family Cymothoidae; genus Ceratothoa; species Ceratothoa steindachneri. The sequence goes on along the minus strand of OZ018317.1, from coordinate 160,268,473 downwards.
TTGACTCGGATGAACTCTAATAAACCCTTAAGGCTTTTGTCATCCTTTGATTTATGTTATGTGTTATGTTGTGTTATGGCAGAGCGGATTGATTTTCGTCTCCATCGCGTCTATCCCTGGTAATGTGTAGTAGATCATGAGGAAAGGAGCCAAACAAAAATAACGGAACATCTATCATAGGATAAAATAGAAGCTTAAAAATAATAAATAAATAACTATGGAAAACTGTTAAGGATCAAGGAAGATTAGCAGTAGTCACTTATCAACGTTTTTCTCAAATGGTTAAACTTGAGTGACAGTCGGACCAAACAGAAACCAGTCCCTAGCAATAAGTCCGCCACTGGGAGTAAAAGACACTTTCAATCGAGCCGCCTGCGAAGAAACAGAGACGCTATGTTATTTGTTTTTGTTTTTCGCCGTGATCACACAATAATTCACATCTTATGGGACAATGGTCTGAATCTTTATTGATTCTGGTACCAAGTTAAAGAAGTAAAAATGGCAATTGTACTTTCTTTTATAACCTTTGTGTTGATTTATAGAACTCTCCACCAAAAGAAAATGTTATACGAAATATTAAATAATAGGTTTGATGTTTTGAAGAGTATTAACTGTGTGATTGTAAGTGATTTTATTTGTTCTCAAATTTTAGAATTAGGGACTAGCAAAAACCTTTAGATCTAGTCGAGCCTAAGCGCGGTCAAAAGTTTTCGGACACCTGGAGAATTTTTCTTATTCCTTGGGTATGTCTATGAATATGTTGGTGTAGGTTTACATGCATGTGTCCAATACACATGGAAAGCAAAATAAAAGTCCATCTTTATAACTTTTTTTGAGATATCCAAAATGACGATGCTATTGAACTGTATGAAATCCTGGTATCAGTATGAGGTATACTAGAGTTACATTTTCTACATATAACATCATATTTGGTGATTAATATGATATTCCATGTCGACAGGATCTGATAAGGTTATGTTTATGTAGAAATGATGTAACTATACCATGTAGGTAAGAGGTATGATGGCATGCAGAGCATGTCTTTAAGAATAAATGCTATAATCACTGACAATGTACTCTCGGCAGGCTACTGAGTTTCTTGTATCAATTAAGTGTTGATGTAATTTTCACAGAGCTTCATCTGCTTATTCTTTTATATGTTGCTAATGTTATATTTTGGGGCAGATTTGTTAATTCATGGTAATTGTTTGGGGCATATATAACTAAATGTTATTTATCCCTCCTTATGTATTTATCTAATTTCCTAAGACTTCCAAGGTGTCCGCAAACCTTTGGTCATGGATGTATTTGAAAGACCTTTATAGGCAAGCCATGCCATGTCTGTGTCATTTTATAAGAAAGTTTGTTCAATCACGGTGTTAAATCATTGGCTTACTACTTTGATACCGATATTTATTGTAGCTGCTTGATTATTTTTCTTAAATTCTGATTGATAATTTATTTTGGTAAACTAGTTTAGTATTTTAAAAAGTTCAAAACTTTGGCTGCGCAGCTATCCATTTTTCAGTTGAAGTAAAGTATCGTGCCTTCTGTTTTCGTACAATATTATTCTAAGTTCAGAAATTTAGTTCTTCGGCTCGACGCTGGACGTTTTCCAATAAAACAATGTCCTTTCTCATTTATGGAAACCAGAAATGCACCGCATACTCCAAATGACGTCTTACAAGCGCTTTTGTTTCTTTTTAAAATCTTTCAATTTAAACACAAAATGTCAAGCTGTATCTTAAACATTTATTCGCTTTTTAAGAAGCTATCGAGCATTATTTTGAAAGTTTCAGGCTACTTGAAATTAAGACAGCAAAATCTTTTCCATGTTTAAATTTGAATACCAATACTCAATTCTCCCTTAGAGATTTTCACAACATATATGCATAATCTGACATTTTTGTACGATGTATTACGTCTGCCATTTTACTATCTCATCCACGCCTTTTATCTATTTGTCAGCATTATATTTTACACTAGTAACTATTTATCGACCTGCCTGCTGAACGCCATTAGTGGTAAATCCCAGTGGGAAGTATTTTCTTTGACAACTCTCTGGATAGCGTTTAGGCAGCTAGTCTTCAATGCATTTAAGTGTACTGCTTCCTATTCCGTGCCCTTTAGCTATATAATGAATCTTTTAACAAAACGGCATCAAAAGCTCTTTTTATTGGTTAAACTTTGTAAACATTTCGTGATAAAATCAAGTAAATTAGTTAAGCATGACCGTACGTGACTTAAGCTGTGTTGCGTCATCTATTTTTATTTACTTTCAGATGATCAACGATCCTATCTTTAACAATGAACTTCAAGAGTATAACAACGACCGAAGTAATGGAGATCGACCATAATTTTCAGGATTAGTCTTAGGAAATTTTTAAAATATTATGTAACATTTGCCTTTTTAAACTCATTAGCTAAATGACTTCTGTGAAAAGTTTCTAAGGAGAATTTTAAATTTGACTTTCTTTAAGAACAGCCTCAGCCCTTGAAGGGCCCTGATAAACTGTTTAGCTGGCATATTATTATTTGCATATCTATAAAGTCGCTTTGGCTCTTGTTTTACTAACGATACTATTTCATTTCTAACGTTCCCCTCACCTATTCTAATTTTCTCTTTGACAAGGCATCTCTAATAAAGATATCACTTTTATTCTCGAGACTAATGGTAGTGTTTGAAAATATATCAGTTACGTTCCATTACGTAACTTTTAATCTCGTTATTATTAACTCCTCGTTTGATCTATTTGAACCTCCTGATTTATGGCCAAGTATTTGTTATTTATAATGAAAAATGAAGGATTAAAAAAATATTACACTTGCCGTAGGTGAGGGAGGGGGTAGCATCATTGAAAATTTTATACAAAGATAAATATTTAAGCGGAAGTGAAAAAAATATCATAATTTCAAGATTTAAAGTTCAGGATCCTTAAAGAGCTATTGAGAACATTTATAGGAATATTTAGATTGAATCGCATTTTATTCGATAAACTTAGTCTAGGATATTCTGTTCGCGTGTCATCTCGTTTAATTTTTACGTAGAAATCCATCATTTAACAAGGTCAGCTGACCAAAAAGTCGCGTGCTCTTCCTATTTTGATTTATGACCTTACGACATTCAAAACTTTTAATAATTCCTGGGCTAACCTTGGGAGGACATTGATAATTCTATCATTTGAAAGAGAATGTGAAAAAAAAACATAAGGGTTTTAAACTTTGTTAGAATTGACCGAAGAGTTTTGATGTTATTTTCCCCCAAAATAATTCTCGAGCTAACCTTGGGAGGACTTTGTCAGTTATATTATTATGAAGAGAATGTATTACAATATAAGGATTTCATATTTCGTTTAAATCAGCCGAATAGTTATGATGTTATTGCTAACACAAAATAATTTCGAGGTTAACCTTGAGAGGACTTTCACAATTATTTTAATCGAAAGAGAATGTAAAACAACATAAGGGTTTCAAATTTAGTTAAAATCAGCCGAATAGTTTTGATGTTATTACCAAAACAAAATAATTACCGAGCCAATCTAGAGAGGACCTTATGAATTATATTATTCGAAAGAGAATGTAAAACAACATAAGGGTTTTAAATTTCGTTAGAATCAGCCAAATAGTTAGGATGTTATTACCAAAAAAAAATAATTACCGAGCCAATCTTGAGAGGACCTTATGAATTATATTATTCGAAAGAAAATGTAAAACAACATAGGGGTTTCAAAAATCGTTAGAATCAGCCGAATAGTTATGATGTTATTACCAAAACAAAATAATTACCAAGCCAATCTAGAGAGGACCTTATGAATTATATTATTCGAAAGAGAATGTTAAACAACATTAGGGGTTCAAATTTCGTTAGAATCAGCCGAATAGTTATGATGTTATTACCAAAACAAAATAATTACCAAGCCAATCTTGAGAGGACCTTATGAATTATATTATTCGAAAGAGAATGTAAAACAACATAAGGGGTTCAAATTTCGTTAGAATCAGCCGAATAGTTATGATGTTATTACCAAAACAAAATAATTACCGAGCCAATCTAGAGAGGACCTTATGAATTATATTATTCGAAAGAGAATTTAAAACAACATAAGCGTTTTAAATTTCGTTAGAATCAGCCAAATAGTTAGAATGTTATTACCAAAACAAAATAATTACCGAGCCAATCTTGAGAGGACCTTATGAATTATATTATTCGAAAGGGAATGTAAAACAACATAAGGGGTTCAAATTTCGTTAGAATCGGCCGAATAGTTATGATGTTATTACCAAAACAAAATAATTACCAAGCCAATCTTGAGAGGACCTTATGAATTATATTATTCGAAAGAGAATGTAAAACAACATAAGGGGTTCAAATTTCGTTAGCATCAGCTGAATAGTTATGATGTTATTACCAAAACAAAATAATTACCGAGCCAATCTTGAGAGGACCTTATGAATTATATTATTCGAAAGAGAATGTAAAACAACATAAGCGTTTTAAATTTCGTTAGAATCAGCCAAATAGTTTGGATGTTATTACCAAAACAAAATAATTACCGAGCCAATCTTGAGAGGACCTTATGAATTATATTATTCGAAAGAGAATGTAAAACAACATAAGGAGTTCAAATTTCGTTAGAATCAGCCGAATAGTTATGATGTTATTACAAAAACAAAATAATTACCGAGCCAATCTTAAGAGGACCTTATGAATTATATTATACGAAAGAGAATGTAAAACAACATAAGGGTTTCAAATTTCGTTAGAATCGGACGAATAATTACAATGTTATTACAAAAAAAACAAAAAAACAAAACAGGGACCGACCGACTGACATAGTGAGATGTAGAGTCGTCCGCGACTAGGCTCGCACGTGACTAACAATTGCAGGAGTCTATTTCCTGCCTTGGGCGCGTTATATTTAGAGAACTACGGTCTGAAAATTAAAGTCACCGCATGTAACTCCTGTTTTGTTCTAATATTGCCAAATTTTTTTTTAACGAATATCGTATTCTTTCTTTCCTTTGCATTGCTGGCCTATAGATCACGGATTTTTAGTCGCGGGTGACTCTACATCTCACTATGTCTGTCGGTCGGTCACGGTTTTGCTTGTTTTTGTTTTTGTAATAACAGTGTAACAATTCAGCCAATTCTAACGAAATCTGCAACCCTTATGTTGTTTTACATTCTCTTTCGAATGGTATAATTTATAAGGTCCTCCCAAGATTAGCCCGGTAATTATTTTGTTTTGGCTATAACATCGAAACTGTTCGGTGATTCTAACGAAATTTGAAATACTTATGTTGTTTTATATTAACTTTTGAATCATCACATAGACAACTTACACCACTAACACCTACACCACCACCATCTTTACCACCTACACCACCACCATTTTTACGACCTACATCACCACCACTAGCACCACTACTGCGTGCACCACCTACTCCTACACCACCTACACGACAACCACATACACCACCACCACCTATACAGCTACCACCTACACTACCACCACCACCTACAGCACCTCCGCTTACACCACCTACACCACTATAACTTACACCACCTCCGATACCTACACCACCACGACCTATACAACCAATACCATCAACACCTACACCACTACTACCTACACTACCACCAACTACATCCCCTAAATTACCACCACCTCCACATACACCTACATCACTTACCCATACACCACCTACAAAAGAAACACCTACACCATCATCACCTACACCACCATTACCTACACTGCTTACACCACCACCACCTACACAACCTGAACAACTACAAAACCACCTACAGCACCACCGCCTACATCCCCCCCCCACCTATACCACTTACACCACCACTACTCAAGGTTATGCCGGGAATTACTTTGTTTTGGCAATAACATCATAACTCTTCGGACAATTCTAACGCAAATTTAAACCTCATATGTTGTTTTATATTAGCTTTCGATTGATATAATTGCCAAGGTTCTCACAAGGTTAGTCCAGGAATTATTGAAAGTTTTGAAGGTCTCAAGGTCATAAATCAGAATAAGTGTGTGCACGCGACTTTTTATTCAGCAGGCCTCGTAATATTTTATTACTCTTTATGTTGAGCTCGTTAGCTAAAATGTTAGAATTTGCTTCTACAGTTGTATCACTCATCATTGCTTCCTGTTCGGGTTTTCTGTAAAAAATAACATCTTTTCCACTCGCCTTTTACCTGTTGGTAATTCTTTATTTACGTAAGATGAATTATCCAATAATTTCACTTTAGCAGTTTTCTATCCATATCTCCGTAACTGCGATAGTATAAAATTATTCTGTCCAACTATGACCATTAATTTATCGATTTTTTCCTCAGACTCCCGCATTTGTATAAAAACATGACAAATTTCGTGTTAGATTTCCGGATTTTTTACTGATTGCATGATTATTCGGTTGATGCATGTTTATTAGCTTAATGATACTGCTGAATCCCCTACGAAACCACAAAATACTTGACTTATTTAATTTTCTAGATGACAACTTCGTCTTTCAAAATGTCACCGCACAAGCGAAAGGCAATGAGATTCATGACCTTGTTTTGTTGACACAAGAAATCATGAGATTAATTGAATGTGCATAGGTTAAAATTTTGGTAGTAGGGGTTATAAGATAACCACAAACAACAAATATCAAGGTTAAGTTTGAAGGAATCGGAGAAGAGTTTAGGAAATTAGGTTTAGATGATATTTTTCTTCATACAAGTGGATAATATTTAAATCAAGTGAGAGAAGTGACGAAGTACATTTAAAGATACAATATTCGTAATAATAAAAAAAACAAGGGGTAATAATTTTAGATATTAACCTATTTGCTTCTATTTTCAATAATCTTTTCTCTCATTATTCACTCTTGATGATTAAATTGCAATTGAAGAGCCATATTTCTAGGAGATTTTAGTGGAAGCGATAAATTGAATAACATCGATATTAGACACTTTAGTATCAATCGCAACATAGAGTAAATAATAATTAATTAAAAGATGAAATATCTGCAGTACGATAAATATTAAAATTTCCAATTATTCGAGATTTGGAGATTTTAATTCAAGACTCAAAAAGAGAGTCACCGTGCTTTCATTCATCAAAATTGATAATATTAAACCTATATTAAAAAAACGGGGATAAATTCGAAGCATCATCTTATAGAGCCACCAGATAATGGCTTCGCCACTTACCCCCCTAAGGGAGGAGCTTGCGCTACGCTACTAAGATTAAAATTTAAAATCTAAACAAAAAGCAGCCATGGTTAAATTTTAAAATTTTTTATGAACTTCGCCAATTATAATAATTTTAAAAGAAACTCTAAACTAAATTTCCCCACTTTCAAAATATCATGTTGCTAAAATATAGTTATAGAAGAAGATATTAAAAATAAATTTTCTGAACTTCACAATTTGTAATTCTTTGGGTTTTAAAAAATTCACAAAATTTCGATACTTATATTTATTTCTGAACTTCACCATTTTGGTTATTGATATTATAAAAGAATTATTAGAAATAACTTTGATAAAAAAACATAAATCATAACCAAACTAAGATGAAATTATTATTCAAATACTCAAAAGATTACCTTTCTTAAATTATAGAGTTAGCGAAGAAAAGGATTTTCGCTTCAAAATTCGTCTGCGTTTAGAATATGAAGTGGCACTTTGGAGTCTCTATATGGGAAAGGATATAATATCGGAAACGATGGAAGAGGTACAATTAAGATGATTGTTGCAACGAGAAGAGATTTATAGTGGGTAGATTAGGACATTTAAATTGCGCGATGTTTTTCATAAAATGAATCCTAAGGGTTTTCTTATTATCGAAATTATTATACTCAAGAGAAGTAACAGTATGAACCTGGAAAGAGAGCGTTTTCATTCTTATGTAACGGCGAATGTTTTAACTTACAATTTTACAAATCATTAGACAGAGCGGCTAAAGTTGTACGTGACAACTCAACAAACCTTAATAAATTAAGCATTTTTTGGTTTTGGCATCAGTCTGCATAAGGGATGGTGAGTAAGTAATGATATTTGTAGAAGGATATCCCCCCCCCCCTGCATCTCAACGCTTATCACGGTGCAGGAAGCGACGTGGGTAGACAGACTTCACTTGTCCGAGAGTCACATGACGAAGCAAGCTCAGATGCCCCCCCCCCCACCCATCGTACCAGTCAAGTGAGTGTGAAGAATATCCTCCACGCAGTTGGAAATTCCAGCAGTTTCCCCTGCGGAGATAGAGAGAGGGGGTAAAAGAACTGTTTGTCGCCGACAGTTGATGCCTCAAGCTGCCCTCTGCGAATTCCCCGCATAGAAAGAGCAGTAAATACAAGGCTCGCTCGCAAAAAACATCACTCGTCCCAAGTTGGTGTGTATCCAGTCGAAGTCTGGACACTTTCTCCCCGGAAAGGCATCCACGGTCAAACGGAAGCTTATGTCGCCGCCGTCTTCTGAAGCAGCTGCGCCAAATTACTCTTTCCGAGTTCTCGAAGCACCTAGCCTCGTCGAAGTTAATCTGAGGTAGTCATACCTCTCCCGAGAATCACCAAGGATTCCAGCTTTCCCCTCGAGCACCAACTAAGGTTATAACGTACGCCTTCACAGCCCTGGAAGTAAGGTGCCGACCATACCCTTCCTTCCCACTCTTCTCCTGACGAGGATCCCTCATTTGAAGACGCCGACAAGGTCGTCTCGCCGAGCCCCTATTTTTCCCCAAAGTCGCCTGTGAAGTCGTCGTTGCCCTCCGACCCGTAAGCCCCTTTTCCCCTTTTATCTGGTGAGCCCATTTGGATCTGAGCTGGTAGCTCTAAACTAATTAATTGAATTTAGATTTTCCCACTGGCAACGCTAAATCATTAGCCAATCATTAATTCCCCTTTGTATCATTTTAATTTGTAAATAAAATTGATATTTTCTTATGTTTATCTTTAATTATCCTGAACGTTACTCTCAGCCTCGTTATTCAAATCTCGCCAACCTCGAACTCGACCTGATTAGTTAAGTGAATTGACCCCACGTCTTAACCAGACTTTTATAATCTGCTAATTAACGCAGCGTTCAGTCTCTGGATGGTTCGCTTTAATAGACTGAGTTTTCCCCCTTAATACTAATAATATATATTGTATTGGATAATCGGCTATACCACGACAATTTCTTTCTCTTATCATTTTGTAAACCTCACCTTTGTAGTCTTTAGTTTGTCCGGGAGACAAAGTCTAGGCTGATAGAGCACGGGTCAGGTACTAAATTTAATACTAAATTTTATGATTGTACGGTGCAGGTATTTACAACTTACTATGAGCAGGTGTAGATAGGCTACTCGCTCTGCGAGTGGGCAAAAAAATACAGTTTTAATTACTGAACTTTGGAAGTGCGTTTTTTCGGTTAAACTCACTTCCAAAATTGATGTCGAAATTCCACTTCCAAAATCGAGTGACAAACTTCGAAATAATCAGGAGAGGGTGTGTACAGGATAAAGCGAGATAGATAAATGGACTTTAGGAAAAAACAAAGATCGACTTGTAAAAGATTTCAGTAATTAAGTGAAGGTTGGTCGCCACTGTCCTCTAAAGTTACGAGGATATGAAGAAAGGGACCACTGCCCACAGAAAGTGAAGCCTGATGTTGATTCCGGGAAGAATTTGTAGGATCTTCTACCCTGCACATTTTCCATTGAGTATGCGGTGGCAGAGCGCCATTGTCCCCTCTGGTCACCTAGGTGGAATGGATCTTCGCCATTTTTTTTGACGTCTGGTGACAACAACGCCATTGAGGCGAAAAAAAATTCTAGAGTTGGCGTGGGTAGCGTGGATGGAGCAGGCCGATGAGTGAGATAAATGAGAAATTCATGAGTATTTTTTGTATATCTCCGGCCCAGAAAATCAGAAGTAAGACTTTGAATAGAAAAGTTTAGAGTGTCAAATATGATATCAAAGATTTGGAGGCTGAAGTAGGGCAGAAGAGTTCAGTGATAGTTACCAATCAAGGCTATGGCCTTGATTCTTTACCACTTCAGTTCGAAAGTTAAAGGTATACCTTACTCGGAGCCTCCAAGATGAGTTTCTTTGATCAAGATGCTATTGGGTAAAGCGTGGCCAATCTGCTCAACGGAAAAATCGAGGTGGCGGCATAATAAAGCTGGCTGAAGAGCTCTCCAGGGTTCTGTCCTACCAAAGTGATGTTCTTTGTAAAGTTTGCTCTTGCTTCTAGTCAACATTTATAATAAAGCTTCCAGGCCCTCCTATGTCTGTTCATTATTCTACAAATAAAGCAACATATTACTACAACTTCTATGCAATTAGTTGGTAATTTACCAAAAGATCAGTTGAAATTGTCTTTTGTAGACATAAACTCTGAACTGAATCATAAAGGCCAGTACTTGAAGTGCCGAAATCCAAACCTCTTAAATTTATTGTTGAACCTTAAATACACTGATACGTTTCAGTTTCCTTTGTGGTTTCTATAAGGATAAAAGGAAAAAAGACTCATTGTTTAATAATATGCAATAATATTCTTGAACAAAAGGACACCAAATCTATGATTACCAGTTGCTGTACTCTGCTAAAATAGTTGAGACTTAATAAGGACGATGAATAATGGTAGAGTTGGTTACCTTATATAGAGAAGTAGACAACTGCAAAAGTGAAGCGAAGACAGAACTTAGGGGGAAAAAGCTTGTTTCGCAAGATAGGGCAATGGTAGGGAACAAACAAATAGTGTCCTTTAAGTCTATATGAGCCTTGTAACATACTAGATGTTAGAACAGTTGTTAATTGGATTGTATGGATCGTATCTGTTTACAGTTATCTAAAGATATAATTATAGGTTATATAATTCATCCCCCCTTCCCATTTCTATTTTTAGGCTCGATCAATTACACTACCTACCAAAATCTTTTAACCTTTCCTACTAGGTTATTTTAGGCTCTCATTTCCTTTTAACCTAGTATCTAACTATGATTTAGTACAATTTTCCCCCTCCTCGTGGGGTAATTAATGAATGTTATTCTAATAAAGGCTTTATAAAAGTTAACTTAACCAAGATGGGTCCCTCGAGGTTTTTACACATACTGTAGGTATATGTCATTTTCCCGTTCATATATATGTATGTACGTGTGCTGGTATACATGTACGTACGTTACGTCTTAGCATTAATTATGGTTTGTTCTTTGGTTTCCATCTGCCTAACTCCAAATTTGTATGTTTTATACCCACAGAGCAATAAAAAAAAATGAAAGGGGAATTCCTCTTCCCTTCGAAAAGACCTCAGATAAATGCTGTAGTGGGTCAAATCCCAGATTCATCTGAAACTTAGAGGAAAGGACTCGATTTGATCTTAGTCTTTGTCGATTCGTAGTTCTGTAATATCTGGGAGCTTTCTGACATTTTATAAGATTACTAAATAATAGATAAAAATAGATCAATTTTGTATCACAAATAGACAAAATTCAATGACATATCGGTAATTAAATTACACAGGTAAAAGATTAAAATTGACCAGTAAGAGGATAGACATACGAAGCGATGTCAGGTTAGACCAGGAGAATTGCGAGCCCTCTAGGTCTCAACACACGCAGTTTATCTTCTCGGCTCACTACCCAATGCCTCATGTTATATATCTTCCGCGTATATTCATTTTCTCCATCTTCGCCACTTCTGTGCCTACGGCCTCGTTGCTATTGCGTTTTAAATTTCGAGAAAATAAAATCTGGCAACTGAGGATCAAAGACAAAAACAAGGTCAACATATCTAAGTCGCGTGCTCTCATTTATTCCAATAATTTATATAAAAAATGATTTAATTAACAAACGTATTATCACTTAACAAACATATCATCTGAAATTACGACTTTCAAAACTATCACTAGGTGGGGCAATACGACCGATAGGTAGTTTTATTTTAATAATTCCCGGACTAACTTTGGGAGTACATTGGCAATTACACCATTCGAAAAAAGAATGTAAAATAATATAAGGGTTTCAAATTTCGTTAGAATTGGACGAATAGTTACGAAAGTATTGCTAAATAATTCCCGGACTAACCTTGAGGGGACCTTGGCAATTATATCATTCGAAAGAGAATGTAAAACAACAAGAGGGTTTCAAATTTCGTTAGAATCGACCCAAATAGCTACGATGATATTGCTAAAAAATTCATTGAAAATTAAAACTGTTTCCTTCGGACCGACACAGTAACTTATAGATTCGCGTCCACGACTAAAAATATGATAAATCTTTAAACGGTTAATGATTGAGTAAACCGTTGCAAAATTATCTGTGTTGACATTAAACTTTAAGATTCCTGGTCATCTACGATTTCTGAACGACCTGATATAGGAATCGGTCCAGGATTCTTTAGCATGATCGCCAGATTCATTCAAATGACTCCTGGATTAAAAATGAAAAGTGTTTGAAAAACGACAATGTTAAGTATCACTTTTTATGTACTGGAAAACCCTGTAGTTCACAAGTGGTAGATAACCAGGAAACTTAAAGTTTAAAGTCAACATCGACCAAGGACTAATACCCTCATCTTATTCATATGTCACTCATGTAAATTGGCTGCATTTAATCGCTTGCTGCGCTGTCAAATCAAGTTCTCTGACAATGGCATCAGTTTATGACGAAAGCTTAGATTTAACATAAGCAACAAAATTAAAGCTTCTCTTCATTTCTTATTAAATCCAAGCATTTAATACAAAAAAACTACGAGTAAAAAAAATAATAATACTAATATTATTATCATTATTATTTGTCTCTTTATTTATATTATCATTAATGAAAATATTATTATTATTGATATTGTTATTCTTATTATTATTTTCATTATTATTATTATATTTATTAATATTATGATTGTTATTATTATTATTTTTATTTTATTATCTCTATTAATATTATGACTATTATTTTTATTATTTTATTATTACTATTTAATTATGATTATTTTTTTCTATGTAACCTGTTTTATAGTATTAACTTACAATAATATCACGATGATAAGGATGGAGCCTAAAAATTCACTTGAGCAATAGAATAAAGATCACTGCTTTCACTCCATTCTTAGTCTTGATTTTCTTGAGTGAAAACTTATATAATTTTTATGTTTCCCTTCAATTACCTATATTTTGCTCTGTTCACAGACTGATGATACTTGATTCCAAGGACAAGGAGCGAATGGCCTGTAAGAACTACGGGGTCCTAACTCTACACTACGGCCTGCTCTTTCGCAACAGCCGCACTCACGCCTCAGGCGCTGTGTCTCACTCCAATGTCTCTTCATTTCTCTCCCAGTGGGCGTTCTTTCAGGTCGCGCCACCCGGACTTCCAAATTATTTTGAGCTTCATTTAGGGGCCCCGCCGCAATTTATTTATTGGTCAAATTTGATGATTCGATATATAGGTGTGTGAGTGTGGAAGCGGAGCGCCACCCCGTCGGGATAATAGAGCTGGTTCCCTTCAGCAAGCCACCTACCGCCAACACGCCACCACCCATTCGACATCTTCCATGCTGTGAATGAGAGAGAGTCGAAGAGAGATTGAGAGAGTTGAAGAGAGATTGAGAGAGTCCGAAGGAAAGAGAGCGAGAGAAGGGGGAAAGAAAGAGTAAAGGAGAAAGAGAGTCTGAAAGGGAGAATTTTATTAATAATAGAAGTGGAAGATTATAATTCATCAACCAGGCAATGGCTTCGCCACTCCTAAGGGGGAGCTTGCGCTTCGCTACTAAGATTAAAATATAAAATCTAAAAAAAAGCAGCCATGGTTAAATTTTTATAAATTTTCTGAACTTCGCCAATTATAATAATTTTAAAAAGGAACTCTAAACTAAATTTCCCCCCTTTCAAAATATCACGTTGCTAAAATATAGAGTTATAGAAGATATATAAAAATAAATTTTCTGAACTTCATCTTCTGTAAGGAGGAGTGGCGAAGTCCTCCTCTTGCATCTCAATTTTTAAAATTCCACAAAACACACCAAGTCATTTCCAAACTAAGAAAAAAAAGTATTTACTATTTTCCACAAATTACGTTCTTAAAATATAGAGTTAGTGATGAATATTTCCTTATATGTGTTTTTTCACTACATGCGTTTTTTCACTACATATGTTCTTTTTTTATATGTGTTCTTTCATAACACTTGTTATTTGACTACTCTCGCATTATTATACAACATCGTTGAAGCCCAAGAACTTGAGGTAGGCAAGTTTGTCTTTTGCATTCCTAACAACTGATTATTCTTCTTGGTACATCTATTCATCTTTTTCTTCATCTAAAGCCTTTTTCTCTCTTTCTTTCGTACTAAGTTAAAATTTTATTGATTACTAAGTTATTTCAATTTGACTTATACTTTTCCTCCGGCATTTTGATCCTACTTATTCCTACCATTTCCAACCATTGTGTCAATTCGAAAGCCAAAGAAAAAGTTCCAGCGAGGCAGAAAAATTGATCCTTTTTCTTTAAAGTTGATCGGTGATATAATATTCAGGAAGGTTGAGGAACAAAGAAGACAATAAATGAGCAAGAAATGTGATACTTTAACCTCCTTTTAGCTGCATTTTTGTTAGTTATTGCAAGATATTTTTCAAAAGCAGGATTATATGATTAATTCTGGCCCATAATCATTTAGATTCCTAGTAGGCGTTAATCTACGGGTGGCTGAGGCGGCCGAAAGCCCCCCCCCACTCCTCAATAAAAAGATTTATTAAAAGCCATACTTATATTTTATTTTTAAGAAAGAGTTATGTAATAATATAAAATATATATGAATAAACAGCTTTTTTTTAACCTTTGCGATCAAATGTACCTTATATGGTACATGTCCAAAATACAGGAAAATCTCCAAAATAATAATTAAATTCAGTATTATACTTTAGCCAACGCCCCCAAATTAAAATAAACCAACGATTGATGATTTTATGATATGTGGAAAAGGAATTCTAACCTGAGGAGTTAGTGCTCACTCCCTTATAATATGCTGCTATTTATTATCAATGCGGTCTATCATAACCCTTATTAATCATCAATGCCCTTTCTCAGAATTCTCAGAGGAAGAAAATCATGTTAGGCCGCCCTTAAATTTTATTCTGAATCCGCCACTGAACCTCTAGCTCTACATTAATACATGTTAGGTTAGATCTGGTCATGTAAGTGATGTAATATGACTGAATTCTTGGAATCTGAACCCAGTATTCAGAATATTTATATTTTTCTTGATTTAATTTAATTTTCCATTTAAATAATCATTGAACAATCTTTCTTTATTCGATCTTTAATTTTCATTGAGTTAACCTTCCCCTTCCTTTAGAATACCCTAGAAAAAGAAGTCAAGGGGGATTAGGGTCTCGTTAACGAGGAAATTATTGAGTCCACCTTTTCATTTAGCATACCCCAGAGAAAAAGCCAAGGGAGGCTAATTAATGGAGAATAAGGAGACCATTGTGATATTTCCTAGATGTCCAGTGCATAGCGACACCCCGAGCAAGATAAATGAACAAAGATGTTATGTACTATATATATACTTGATAGTTTGTGGGAAATCTAGAACTAAAATATCGATTTTAATATTGATTTGATTTTAATAATTTTAAACTTATTTATTTATTTACACATTTCAATTTCTTTCTTCTAGCATTCATTCTTTTTTATTTAACATATGGATATTGTGTTCTGTGGGAGCTTGTTTTCAAGTTCATGGCCGCTAAGCTTTTCCCACAAGAATTTTGTGTTCATTATCTCAAATAATAATAATAATAATTACACTCATACTATTAAAAGTATTATACTTTTCATCCAAGACAAACTAAGGGTAAAATTTGGTGGGGGAATTTTGCTCTATTATCTCCTTCTAGATTCTAAGAGGAAGTTACGAGGTGAAACAGGAGTGCGCCTCATTTGAAAACCTGACATCTATACCAACGTCGTTTCCAAAAGGTATTGAGAAGGTTTAGGCTAATCTTCATTTGTTATTCCAGTAATGCAATTGGGCATTAAATTAAACCACTTCTATTATGGTTAACTTACCCCGAGTAAACTTACACGACTTTGGTTTAGATTAGACACAGAGTTAGAAAGCTATTTCAGTAGTTTTCATGACAATTGTCATAGGTAGTAGCGTCCATGTTTTAGAACTTAGGTTAAAATTAAGTTTGAATGCCAATTTCTCTATGTAGCAGTGTCCGTTAGTACAGAACTCGCGTAATAAGTAGGTTTTATGGTAATTATCCCAATTAGTACCGTCTCTGTGCCAGAACTCACGTTATAAGTAGGTTTTATGGTAATTGTCCCAATTAGTACCGTCTCTGTGCCAGAACTCACGTTATAAGTAGGTTTTATGGTAATTTCTCTATTTAGTACCGTCTCTTTGCCCGTAAATCAAGTTATAAGTAGGTTTTTATGTTAATTGTCTCATTTAGTACCGCCTGTTTGCCTAGAACTTGCGTTATATGTAGGTTTCTATGGTAATTGTCCCATTTAGTACTGTTTCTTTGCCCAGAACTCATGTTATAAATATGTTTTATGGTAATTGCCCGATTTAGTACCGTCTATTTGCCCAGAACTCACGTTATAAGTATTTTTTATGGTAATTCTCCCATTTAGTACGGTCAGTTTGCCAAGAACTCATGTTATAAATAGGTTTTTATGGTAATTGCCACATTAAGTACGTCTCTTTACCCAGAACTCTTTCGTAGGGAGCTAGACTCCCCTGGGCAGCGCGCTTGGTCGGATATGTTCAGGTATACAGCTCCACCATCTACACATGTTATCACATATAACTAATCACACCATCGGTCTCTCTTATCTCTTTCGTTCCTCTCTTTGTATCAATAACCCATCACTCATTCCTCCCGAAACATGCCGATGAGGTTTTCATATTCCACACTCCACTGACAAGAAGGGGTAGACTCTTCCTTGGGCCATCAAGGGTTTTCTGGTCTCTGTTTGTGGGAAAACACAGGACCACCGTTGTTCGTACACCTGTTTCTTTAGGGCTTGCTTAAAATTGTCATGTTGATCTTTATGCAAATGTCTCGGGTGCCCTCGTTCACAATTAAAAAAGGAAGAGTAGCCAATTAATGACTAATATTATGCTACTATATATTAATTTGTGGTCTTTGCCTAGTTGTTCCAGTAGTTTTTACTTCACCAGGGTTTAAAATTGCATGCTCTTTTACATGTGCTTCTTGACTACATGCATTCTTGCAATACATGTATCCTTTCACAACAAGTCTGTTATGGCTTCATGTGTTCTCTGCCTACATGTGATCATTGATTGAATGTGTTTTTTTTCAATACCGGTGTTGATTAACTACATATGTTCTTTCCCAACGACTCTTATTTGATTACATATGTTCTTTGGCCGCATGTGCTCGTTGTCTACATGTGCTCTTTGACTACATGCGTTATTCAATACCTGTTTTGAACTAAATGTGTTCATTCACCACAATTGTTCTTTTACTAAATGTGTTCTTTGACTACATATGCTTTTTGATTAAATGAGTTTTTCACTACATGCGTTTTTTCACTACAGGTGTTTTTCTTTATATATGTTCTTTCACAAAATGTGTTATTTAACTACATGTGTTCTTTCACTACATACGTCCCTTAACGGAAATCTAAAATACGAAAATAGAGGCATTTTGCGGGAGGTAGAGGGAAGGAGGGTAATAAATAAATGATATTTATGAGTGAGTTCCCATTTCATTACATCCCTACTGCAATTTGCATGAACAAAGCAACCTTTCTGTTCGAGCTCCTAAAAATAAGTCGGATTAAGACAGCAGAACATATTAAAAGAGGTCTTGTACGAGGCAATAAGCCCGATCATATTACCAGACACGTTCCTTGCACGCACCAATAATCTCTCTTGTTTTAACACACATGTATATATATATATATATATATATATATATATATATATATATATATATATATATATATATATATATATATATATATATATACGCAAGTTTCGTTGGTATGTCACAATTTTTGGTTTCTTAAACCCCCACTTGGTTCTTAGATATAACAAGTGGTTGCGACCCATTGCCAGTTTCTCAGATCCCAGTTGGTTTCTTAGGCTACCAATGAGTTTCTGGGGGGTCTCTTAAACACTCAAGGGGAGGATGATATTTAGGGAAGAGAAGGCGAAAGGTGCGAGATGGGGGAGAAGAAAGACTTAGGAGATAGGGGAAAGTGGAAGATGTGGGATATGAAAGAGAGGGAGAAAATTTGGAGTGAGAGAAGGGTGGAGAGGTTGGATAGGGGGAGAGGGAAAAGATAGAGAGTGACTTCTAGTGACTGTGGATCAGGAGAGGCTTATTCCTCGAATTCCTCTTCTTCCACATGATCTTTCATTTGATTTTAAACGACTCCAGTTTCCATTGAGGCCTTCGATTTCCAATGACTATCAACAAATCGTAAGGTCAAAGACTGAAAGTGTCTGGGCACCATTTGGAAGAACTATGCTCCTCCCATGGACAACTGTACGTGGTATGCTCCAGGGTTGAAGAGTGCAAGAAACCTATACTTTAACTCACCAAGAGGAAAAACTAAAAAGGTGGTTTACACGGAAGTTCTTAAATGACTTTAGAGTATTGTTTCACAACACGAATCTATATGAATAAACTATCATTTAATAGAAATACAACCCATTGCAATCGAACAATTTGGCAGTTCCAGCTTATTGCCTAAGAAAATCAGCAAGAGAAAGAGAGGGGAGGGGGAAGATAGGGGAGAGGTGGAGTGTTGGGGAAGTGGTGGGCGAAGACAGAGAGAAGGAAGAAGGGGAAGAGACCTTTTTGGCACGTACCGCCTTCCAGGGACCATCTCCTGTATCTGGTGCGACACTAACTCATCCAGGCACTGGATGTAGCCATACCTATTTAGGCTGAGTCCCTCTCTGGACGATAAACGACGGCATAAAGTGCTCCTAACTAATGAGCTCCGTAAATACCGTGAAGTAAACCGCGAAGTGGACCTGGAAGTTAGTCTTCCTGACTCTCGGGACATCTTTTCGGGCTACAAAAAGCTAGCACTTGGATTGTGAGTTTAGCACCTAGTTCTAGCAGAACTTATTCTCGTCTATAATGAGCCAAAACATGCCAGGCTTGTTGGTGGGGATGCTTCAGCTTGTTCACAAGCTTGACTTTCATCTTGGGCGACAGAATTTGGCTCTTTCTCATCTTGTGTGACTAATAGCGGATGTCATAAAGGATTAGCTGCCTAATGAGAGACTCTGACACTTCTGGGTCCCTTGCTATGAGCTTCACCGACTCGCTAGAATCGTGTTCAATGATGACCTGGATCTCGGCGACAAATTCTTGGATTCTTTTCCTATCAAAATGTTCAGGATAAGATTTTCAAGCCGCCGTACCCTCTTATTCACAGCCTCACGCACCCAACTCTTACATGAGCTTCTGCACCGTCCTCAGATTGAGACCCAAGCACTCGGAGATCTTCGCATTGGACCCTCCGGAATAAATATTAAGCAACACACTTTGCCCTTTCCAATTTTTAGAGCATCAATTTTATACATAGTATTACTCCACAAACGATGCACAACTGAGTGTGCTATGATAGAAAGAAGAGATAACACGCACGAGCGGAATCAAGAGTTGTCAACGGCGACAAATTACCCACTGCAATATATATATATATATATATATATATATATATATATATATATATATATATATATATATATATAAGGGTATCTCTGATTGGAATCAATCTACTATTTGGTGATTTGATGTTCTTTAATACAATTCAGCTTTCAGTTTCTACTCTCTCCCCTCACGACAGAAAGAATGAAAACCTTCCGTTTACACAATAGGATTTTATTACAACCCTAAAATTTTCAGCAAGATAATTAAATAGTTTAATGAGACCTTTGCCTGTTCCGCGAAGTCGCTCTGAGGTGATTGAAGGCCTACACTACCAAGCTGGCGCCACAGGGTGCCGTAAGGGGAGGGACCCGTCAAAATTAACGATATGAACACATTGGCCGGCCTGTTATCGATTGTAAGTTACGGGTATAACGAATATAGATTCAAGTTAAAATAATTTCTCTAAATTATATTTATATAGTCTTAGTAATGACTTAAGGTCGCTAAAGGAACCTCGAGCATTTCTTCCTGCGTCAATTTTTAGACCAATTGAAGGGTAGATTATTATGAAGGGAGGAGCTAAAAAGCGTTGAGGCGTCTTGATTGACTGGCTTCTGATAAATGTTTAAAGTATGCTTTTGTTTGTATTAAATCCGTGGGTCTGTAAAGTTTCGTGTGTGAATCGCGTGTATCTTGTAATCTAATCAGCTTTATTATGTGACGAAATTGCTGGTATGGAAGACATCTGCTGTGTGAGAGATGTTTTGAACACCTCCGTATTTACTTATCCCATTATTTTTTTTAAGAACCTAATGATAGGATTTTTTAGCTATGTTTTTTAATGTTTCCAGTGTTGGTTAGATACATTTATTGTTGAAGACTACAGCAATGGCAGTATTATTAACTTTACCTTGTATTTTCTTCATCCATCTAAGTTTTTTTTTACAGATTCATTGAAGCGAGAAAGAATACCTCATAAAAGATATATTTTATTCCGAGACGTCTTTTGACTGTGGCAGGTCATCTTCAGGGAATATTATTATAATATTTAAATTATTCAAGATTTCTTAAAAAGTCAGCATTTTAAAAAGAATAAGAAAAACTGAATAAGCGTTTGGTCATGTTCCTATAGGAGATGAGTTTCACTCCCCGGAGCTTTACTATTCGATCAAAATGGTAAAATGACAAATTTGGGATAAATGAATGATGTGTAATTATAATTTATTTCGTAATATTTTTTGGTAAGAGAAATTTTGGAATCTTTTTCAATTCCAAAAATGATTCTTTAAAAAACGTGAAACTAATGTTGCTATGCACCAATGATCTTAGGATCATTAGTGACTTTAAAAA
Organism: Ceratothoa steindachneri; assembly: GCA_963969495.1. Classification (NCBI taxonomy): domain Eukaryota; kingdom Metazoa; phylum Arthropoda; class Malacostraca; order Isopoda; family Cymothoidae; genus Ceratothoa; species Ceratothoa steindachneri. The sequence continues at coordinate 160,247,493 of OZ018317.1, read as the reverse complement.
AACATGTTTTTTTCTATTTTCTACATTGCAACCTTTACAAATAGGGGTGGGGGGTTTAACCCCTAACCCTCCCTCTATTTTAAATAATCTAGTAGTATTCACAATTCGAAAACCTTTTTCAATCCCAGAAATGATTCTTTCAAAAACGTGCAACTAATGTTGCTATGCACCAAAGTAGCCTGAAATGGAAGGACCTATTTGAGAAGGGTATGATTTATCACGGAACATCATCTTAGGATCATTAGTGAATTTAAAAAAACATGTTTTTTTTCTATTTTATACATTGCAACCTCTACAGATAGCGGGGGGTTTGATCCCCAACCCTCCCTTTATTTTAAATAATCTAGTAGTATTCACAATTCGAAAACCTAGCATTAGATTCGAATTCAAAGGAGATTGTCAGACGCCTACAAAAAGTTAAAGGAATGGGTGAAAAATAGCTAGAAAGGTAGCCAAATAAATCGCAAAAAATAAATCGTGCGCCGCTATTTTAACAATTACCGAATTGTTCCCCGCTTCAAATTCCTTAAATTTCTTTCAAACACTAATTAACTAGTAGGTTTGCGTTGGTTTACCAATTTTTAGTGAGCCCAATAAATGGAATTTGGTAGGGGCAATCTTAATAATTACAAAGTGGCTGTATTCTTCGAAAACCACCATTAAAAGTGTATGAGGAAGTTATCTTAAATCTTTCCCATTTGCATGGTAAAAGTTGCTTCTTTTCAGGTGATTCGAGCTAAATATTTTCTTGTCGACATTGCGATACATGGTTTGTGTGGGGTGGAGGGAGGATTCGGAAAAGTTGCCTCTCATCTTCCTCTAAAGAACCATAACTAGCTCACTATGGTTCCGCATCAGTACTTTAGCACTGCTCCACTTAATCATATGATTAGGGAGGTATATATTCATGAATTAATGTAATCTAATTGACACTGTTTCAATGAAAAGATTTGTTTATTCATTTTAGACAAAACGAAAAGGGACGATGCGGTGATAAAAATGAAGAAATATGTGTAATTCCTTATAAAGTGTTGAAGAAAACGGTTCTTAAACTTAAAAAATATCCGATTGAGTAATTCAACTATCGAATTCCCTAACAAATAGGTATTAAAAATAATCGAAGCCTATTTATCTACATCACAGCTATACAAATGCTCAGAACATACAAGGAAATCTCATCATAATGGTGACTTCAGTGCTGAAAATAAAGGACTGAGATATAACGTCAATGAATAAATCTATATTAAAAGAATAAATGAAATTGATGATAGATTTTTCAGCTTTGTCGAAGGATGCGACTTTTATATTATGAATTCTTTTTTCAAATTACAGTAAAGAAAATTGACATGGACGTAACCAAAGTGAAAATTAATGCATTAAATTACATTGAATGAGAAAAACGATATCACAGATTACTCAAAAGGAAGATTAAACATTTCTATAACGAATCTTAGCTAAACTTATGAGAGAAAGAAAAACAAATATACGAAAACTTGACAAATAAAACAAAATAATTGGCTCTAAAAATGACTCAAGTGAAGAAAATTAACGAAATTATGTGCAAGTAGCGGAATCTTGATTAGAAAACTTGGAAAATGAAGGAAAACAATATTCTGTTCAACTTTAGTAAACTACTTTATCAAACAAGATCCTTAAGTGTAGTACTAAAATACTTTGAAATTAATAAATGACTTAGAACACAGGTAAAAATAAAGATGGATGCTTCACTTAGAAAAATAAATCGTATACCGTCCCTCAGAAATATCCCTCAGAAAATTTATCAGGACGAAAACTGGTCGAAGACTAGACTGCGAAAATTGGTGATTTAGTCTTGTGAAGAAAGTGACGGGAAAAAAGATAAAGTGAAAATGTACAGAATGAATAAGTACTTAATTTAGTGTAACACAGCCGTGTGTATTGGGGAAAGGGGGATACGCTGCTCCAACAGGTTTCAGGTGATGCGGTTAGTGGAAAGTAATGAATGATACCGTCCGCTTCTTATAGCAAGCTTGGGAACGCCCTAGTCACCACCAGAGAAGATCAAGTTTGTAGGTTGCAGATGTAGTAGGCTACACAGGTTATACCCTGGGGGGAAATAAAGCTCTAATGAAACCTACTATTGAAAATAAAATCAGCAAAACAGATGAAACACAACAAAATTGTCAGAGAGATCAGAATGTCTTAACTTGGTTCGCGGTTGCTATAGCAAAGAGTAGTCACCTACATACTGCCTTGGGCCTATCCGGTGTGGGGGCGCTCTTCCTCCACTCCAAGTAAGTGACTGTCACCAATATACCAATCTAACAGTACTTAAAGAACTGTATAAATTGTGTATATTAACCCTCACTTGCTCGTAGCAGTACACGGAATCGTTTTCACCAACCAAAATACTAACCATATACCATCAACGTGTACATTTCGCTTTTCCTTAATATTAACCTGGTTCGTAAAATAAAAAAAAACAAAGAGAAAGTATCGAAAAAGTCAAGAATATAATAAAAAATCAAGCACCAAACAACGGATATGTTCGTCTCAAATAGTAAAGAGGCGATCTTGCCTTTAAAGCAAACCATAAACTACCAGCGCTGAAAAGCATAAAAATACTACACAATGAGGATAATACACAATTATAGGACTTAGAGGGAATAATTAGTGGTAAGCACAAGTTTCTCAAGAACTATAAGGTAGGAAAGAGACACGGAGACGTTTATATTGTAATAAACGACTGTGGTTGACATGTCTTCTTCTTCTCCTTCTTCTTCTCAGTTTTTCTCTACCCGATGTCGCCGTTCTTAAGGATTCGTTTCCATAGATTTCGGACTAGTTTATTTCTATTTGGTCCTCTATTTCCCATATCACTCAGAATGCAGTTTTCCCATCTCATTTTCGGTCTTCCTCTTCTTCGGGTCCCCTCTATCTCTATATTTATCAACTTCCCTGTCTACATGCTGCTCTTCATATTCTCTTCTTATAATGTGCCCCAAACCATCTCAATCTTGCTTCTTGTACATTACTTGATAGTTCGGCTGCTTTCCCTGATTTTCGAATGTGTTCGTTTCTATCTTTGTCTCTCAGGTTCACTCCTGACATCCACCTCAGCATCTTCATCTTCACCAAGTCAACTGTGGTTGACATGTGATCTAACTAAATTAAATCAGATTCTAAGATGAAAATGGAAACCGGTTGTGCTAATTGTACTCGGACATTTAGTTAGGTCGATCTCATTTAGAAAAAATACTTCAGTTCAGATTTCCTCTTTCAAAGGTACAACTTCCGAATTTGGGGTGTCGGAGCTCTTTGCACACACTTCTTCCTGATATATTATCATCCCTCCCAGTGGAGGAGGTGTAGCATTGCACTTTTGTACACACTATTTAATATTTCTGCTGTCTCCATTAATGCGCACTTTACTCCGTGTGTTGTTCTATATTCATTCCGCATATTAGTCAAAATGATCCGCGAGAGTATTCCACACTAGATTTAAGGTATTATTATTAATAATGATCCTTGATTGTTAAGGATATTCCACATTTTATATTAGCTGCTATTAGTCTGAATGATCCCCGAGGCTCAAGGATATTGTATACTAGATATTGACTGCTCTTATTCAGAATGATCTTCGAGGCTCAAGCACAATAGATTCTAGATGCTAGTATTCACAATGATCCTCGAGGTTAAAAGATATTACACACAATTTGTTGGGGCTATTATTCAGAATGATCCTAGAGGCACAATGATATTGCACACTAGATGTTGATTGCCATTAGTCTGAATTATCCTCGATGCTAAATGGTATTACAAACTAGATTGTAGAGGCTAGTGTTCAGAATCATCCTCGAGTCTCAAGGACATTCTCCACTAGATGTTAGCTGCTATTTTTCAAAATGATCAGTTTGTAGCTGAATGTGACACAGTTTGAATTGGAAAAGATAAAATAGTTAGGAACATTTAGTTTGCCTCGATAATTCTATACTTATGATAGCTATATCAGTTTTGTCCATGAGTCCATAACCAATTTGACAATTACAAGACGTGACATGGAATAGCTTCTGACCTTACGCCACCAATCGGATTATCAATGGTATCTCCTTCCATCTTAATATAAATGAAAGAAAAGATAATCTAAATATAATCTCGGTTGTTGTCGGCGTCATCTAGATTCACTCTTTTCAAGCTCCGAGTTAATCATTAGTTTATTTGTGATTAATTGTGGCATCTGGTCTCTGGAGGACGTGACCCCTCCAACTACCTGTGCTCCTTGAGGCAAAAGGCTAGATCAGTGATAAATGTTCGTATAGCGAAGGTTTATATTAAAAAACTATTTGTGGTTTCTAATAAATTATATTCCAGATCTTCATCGCAAAATTTGCAAATATTACTAACAAACAAGTTTTAATTGATACAAAGTTCTTATAAATATAAAATCACGGAAGAGACATTAAAAGCTTTGGTATTTACATTTGTCCTTTACATATAGAAGGAAGAGCTCTTACTAGCGGAGTGGATACGGCGTTGGTCTGCCAAGGTTGTGGTCCCGGATTCGATCCCGGCGAGAGCAGACACAAACATCAGCGAACGGAGAGATTTGGCTACCCTTTGGTGGACGCGCTGTGCTCACCCCTATATTCGGGTAGGTAGATCTTACACGTCTCATCACACACATAGCCAATTGTAACACTGCTTTATTTCCTCTCCCGTCTTCGTATCACAACGCACACTCTCTGTTGCAAGTAATCCTGCAAGTAATCCATAATTTATTCTGCATCATGGGAGAGGTGGGGGTGGGGATAGGACTGAAATTATTTATTATATTTATTTTCAAATGAATCAAAGTAATTTCAATAAGATCAACACGACGAATAATTCTAGGAATTAACTACCTTTGATGATAAAAAAATTCTTAGTCATTTACGTGTGTGATCTTTTCAATTTAGACCTTTTTCCTTTCGTTATACCCCTCTTTCTTCCAGGGAAAAGAACCCATTTAAACCCATTGACTCTTCGAAGATACAAAATCAATTTGAATTTATTTTATCGAAACCTTTTCTGAAATGTTGAAAGTCTCTATTAATTTGCCTCGCAGTTTCCATTAGGTTAATGACACCAGCCTAGCAAAGGGTAAACACGAGTTCCGATTGGAGCGAAGTTAAGACGAATCGAGTTTGGTTAGAAGTCGGATGCATATTTTCAATAAAAAAATAACTGCATTTTATTTGATTTGAAATAGATTTTATTTAATTGAAATATTAATAAATAATATCTTTAATGAAATTTTCACCATTTGTGATACAAATTTAGATGCGCTTTGCGGGATTCGCTCGATGAACTCGGTGCATTAACTCCCAATTTCAGTCAATTTGAGCACATTTATTTATGAAGCGCTGTTGCCTCAGGTGTCTCGAATCATTTAGTACACGTTCTCCTCTTAACATATCCCCACCAAAAAAGGGGGATAAGGTATGGCGAACATAAGAGACCATTGTGATAGTTCCAGTGTCCACTCTTTAGGGACACCCGGTATAAAAGATCAGAGTGGGATTCATCCGATGCATTAAGTCCCTATTCTTGTCGATTTGAGCACATTCATTTATGATGTGCTGTTCACTCAAGTGTCTCGTATCTTTATTTTATTGAGGTCACTTTCTCCTATAATTCATAAAATTTCCTCCGTACAGGGGTGGGATTCAAACCAAGAAAAATGATCCTTTTTTCTGTTTCTTGCGGTTTGCTGGATTCATTTCATCATTCTTTCGCGCCCATGAAAGATTTATACATTGTATATTCACCGCGTGTTTCCTCAATTCTCCTTTGTCCTTTCACTTCCCAATTAATTTCTCTCTCTTTCTTCATAGCCCCAATCGACCTTGCAAAGCGTGCCTTAAAAGCCTGTTTATTCAGAAGATTTTTTGTCTTCCGCTTAGCCGAGTGGTCTAAGGGGCGGTTTAATTGAGATCAAAGCCGTTGCTTACTGCTTTAGTGTGCTTGGTTCCAATCCCATCCCTGTACTAAATTTTTGCGAATTAGGAAATAACATATCCGAAGAAAAATTATCATGTTTTTCTGTTTCTTGCGGTTTGCTGGATTCATATATATATATGATTCATTAAAGTCAACAGAAACGGCTGCATTGTTTACTTTTGGCTGCAGCTTTCATATAGCTTTGACTATAGTCTCAAAAAACGGCTCTAGGCGAGGAAAATTGCTTGGAAGAGGCCTAACCTTATTTGCTTAGATGTCTTTCGACCCAACAGTAGGTCATCTTCGAAGCAAAATGGTTTATACCCAACATCAATTTTTTCTTCTCGAACATATTTTTTAAACAAATCCATGTATTTTCATTTTAATTGATCGGTCCGTTTCCTTAAAATAATGTTCAAAATATTTTTAAACATAGACATTTCCATGTATTTTTCGAGTTAGTTGATTGGTCCGTTTTCTTTCGGTAATGTTCAAACATATTCAATTTATTTTCCTGTAATATCAAGTTCACCATTCTGGCTCAAAGATGACCTACTGTGGGGTCGAAAGACATCTAAGTAAATAAGGTTATGCCTCTTCCGAGCAATTCTCCTCGCCTAGAGCCGTTTGTTGAGATTATAGTCAAAGCTATAAGAAAGCTGCAGCCAAAAGTAGACAATGCAGCCGCTGCTGTCGATTTCAATGGATCATATATATATATATATATATATATATATATATATATATATATATATATATATATATATATATATATATATATATATTATTGAAAGCGACTGTAAATTCAGCGTTAATAATAATTTTCTTTTCGAGTCTCTCGATTTCTCTAATATTCCGCTTTTGGTCGTTGGTTAACCCATGTATAAATAAGTTCACCAAAATTCATTAAAAAAGTACTTGATGAAATATTTATTGGCCTGACGCGTTTCGATACACACCTGTATCATTATCAAAGGTTGATATTTATAACTTAAGCAATTGAAGAACGGGACTTTATATACATCGTTATTTAGTTAACAAATATACGAACATACTTATAATACGGAATTTAAATTCCTAAATACAAAATGTACGTTGAAATGAAGTTTTTTTGTGACTGTTTAAACACAGAAAGTTACATTAAAATAAACTTTTTGATACTGCTTCAAATGTTTAATTTATAAGATTATTACTTGGCGCACGAGGACGCGAGGAAGGCAGGGTGAACTGTATGTTTGTTTGTGTATTTAATTTGGGCTGTTTTTCTTTTATATAGAGAGCTTCTAATATAAGTAATTGTTGACGATTTGGAGCATGCGCAAGAATTTCGGTGTTATCTTCGAGGGACTTTCGGTCCAATTGTCTTCCATGTTTTTCGAATGTCTGCAGATCGCAGGCAGACCTACGGCATATCTATAATTTAAGAACGGGATATTTTAGAGTATTTGAATAATAATGTCATCTTAGTTTGGTTATGACAAGTATATTTTAAATTTTTATCAAAGTAATTTTAAGAATTTCTTTGGAGTTTGAAAAAACAAAATAGTTTTGTTCAGAAAAAATAAATATAATCATATTTATTTTTTCTGAACAAAACTATTTTGTTCTTTCAAACTCTAGGCGAAATATAGTTACTGTGCCTGGTAGCTTAGCGGTAAAGCATCTGACCGGCAATCAGCAGACCCGGGTTCGAGTCCCGGCCAGGAATCCAAAACTTTTTTCCCCTGGCGTTATTTCTGTCTTCTCGGTAAAGGATCGCCTTCATTGTGCCGCCCTCTGCTCCCTTTGATTCTGGATTCTTCTAATGTCCCTCTCTCTTGCCTTTCAAAAACTCCGGTTTCTTGTCTCATTTGCTCATTCGCGTCCAATTCTTATTCCTCTTGTACTATATATATATATATATATATATATATATATATATATATATATATATATATATATATATTATAAAGATGCCATGTTAGATATAGTAATTGTTATACTTGACAGCATTTTTTAGTTTCTTGATAACTTTCATAAATGTGTGTGTGTGTATGTGTGTAGCAAAATAAGTTTACTGGATGCTAAAAAATTTTTGGTGATGAGCTAAAGGCTCTGTATTTATATCTAACTATTTATATTAACGGCCATTTCTATATAATTTTAAATTGTTTTTGGAAATTCTAGAAAGTTGTATGAGCTACTCACCCCTGAATCTATCTGGAATGATCATGAAATTAGCTAACTTTAGAAATATAATTTTTCAGGTCACAAAAGCAGAGTTTAGATAGAATATTTCCCATTTTCTATATATTTTAGGCATAAGCAATTAGAAAATAACACTTTCTGTCCAGTAAATAAAAGTGAGAAGTGCGGTTTTAATTGTTTTATGAATAGTGATTCAAGAATTTGGAGCGACGTCTTTGTAATGACTTATAATGTCAATATTTTGGTAGTAAATATCCGTTTTGCTATTGTACTTTAAAAGACCCTCCTTGGTAATTTATTCCAAGTTTATATTATTTTATAGAAAAGAAATCCTTTGCTATGGCCACTTTAAATCTTTTGTTTACTAGCTTGAAACAGTTATATCTAATGGCCTCTCGGTTATCTATCTTAAATTATCAGTATTTATATTAATGAACCCGCTTAGTCTTTTAATAAATTTCAATAAGTTGAGCCAATCTTCCAGTGAAACTGAGTTGCCTCCGTCTCTCACCATAAAACGGATTTCTAAGTTCAGGAATTAATTTCGTCGCTCGTCGTTGGATTGGACCTCGTCCAATATTTTGCTCTCCTTTTTTCCTGTATCGAGCCTAGAAGTGTATCGCTCACTTCAAATGAGGACTTACAAACTATTTCTATGATGGAAAAATAATATATTTTGATATAAACTGCAAAATGTCTATGTATCCTCAAAAACATCTTGGTTTTTGGGGAAGCTATAGAACAGTTTATGGTTTTGGGAAAATTTTAGATCGCTCGAGATTATAACAATTAGATGCTTTTCCATAATGACTGATTAAAATTTGACCACAAAATAATGGGATGAGTTCGACCGGTTATCATAAACTATGTGTATTACCTTACACTTGTTTCCACATTTGACTACTACGTATATCCTAGTTTTTGCTATTTCGATTCGCAGGTCGGTCGATAGGATGGTAACCGTTTTACTTTTCGATGAGGTTTTTTGGCAATAACATCCTAACTATTCTGCCAATTCTAAGGAATTTTTTTAAAGGAAAGACGTACATTGGAAGGCATAAAGATCGAGAAGAGCAAATGACAGCACAAAAAAGACAATCCATACTCAAAAAACAAGAACGGTTAATGTAGTGGCATTATTAGACAACTGCTCTACTTCAGGTCCAGCGTGGTATCCTTTCGTCCTCTAACTGGAAGAATACATTTATAGGATAGCCAGGGACTGGTGGATTAGCTATCCTATTAAATGTAGCCTTCCAGTTCGAGGACGAAAGGATACCACGCTGGACCTGAAGTAGAGCAGTTGTCTAATAATGCAACTACATTAACCGTACCAATTTGTCCTGGATTTTTTATCTTTTTTCAATATATATATATATATATATATATATATATATATATATATATATATATATATATATATATATATATATATATATATATATATATATATATATATATATATATATATATATATATATATATATATATATATATATATATATATATATATATATATATATATATATATATCTCCTAGCTGGGAGTCGATCGATTTTCAGATAAACCTACTTTCTGTAATCGAGTCTGGAACCTACCTCTACTGTGTTGGCTGAATGGCTGATTGCGATATTGAATGATATGAGGGTACATTCATCTAATGTGATCTTCACTGAAACCTGCTCTTATTGATAGCAGATTGCATTTCATTGCAGGCATTAGCCTCCTGTTTCAAATCTTTACGAGTATTTTGTATGTTATTGGTAGGAGAATAATTGTCTGGGATCTCATTAATTTTCTCGGTCTTTCTTTTTGAGTAGGATTATAAATGAGTCTACTGGTATATATTATTCGGCCATTACAGTCTGATGGGACCCGTTTTATTATTTTATTTCGTACTTTGCAATTGCTCAGACTTTTAAGTAATTAGCAAAGTTCTTATTTCTCTACGAGTTGCACATACTTCTCATTTATCAAGGGGATGGTACTAGCATCTGGTTTGATCATTATTGTACACGTAAATTCCTCATATAAGCTCTTTCTCTCTACTGCTATATACTTTTTGTTTAATTTTTAGCAAAGTTTCTTATAGTAGATTTGTATCATAGTTTCGTGATTAATGGCTTCTTCACGTTTAGTATATTAGTTTCTTCTTATTCTACATTTTTATTCTAATTTTTATGCTTGGTATCTAGGTAGTTCTTTGTAATAAGACCATTTTCACCTTTTAGATACTTGCTTATAATGTTCAGTTCAAATTATTTCCCCTCAAAAATTATAATTAACCATTTGATAACCACATTTGTTAATTTTAGTTGCTACTGTAATCTAAGGTAATCTAAAAGGAATTATTTATTTTTTCATTTTCTATAGATTTGGAGTTTGTTTTCTCAATTCTTTGCTTCTCTCTTATTTAGGTGTATTCTATGTGTTCCCATCATCTGTGATCTTTACTCGTTATAAGACACGGATAACTGAGAGATTCTTAATAAATTTTAACTTTTTAGGATGTAATTAATTTAATTTCTCGTTTCTGTGCTCTTATCCATCCATTTTTCTGGCTTAGCTTTGTTAAGAAGATAGAAGTTATTACTCCAACTTTTGTTATAAATTCTACTATTGTTAGGTTTATTTTCGTAACCTACTTTAATTTTATCTACTGATTAATTATCAAAATTTCGGTTTCATTGAAGGAAAAGTTTTCTTTAAAGGAATTGAGTTATTCAATCTCCAAGAATCTATTAAATGCTTGAGTCGTAGATTCAGGCTTTTAAACTCCAATCTTATTTCATATAATATTCTCTTATACACGTATTAGTCTTCAACGTTTCCCTCTATGACTAAGGTTGGGAAGGACTTTGATTATGGGTTATACTCGTAGGTGTCTTTAATGAGGAAGGAATATTAATATCCTCGTTCTCTTCAGTATAATTCAGTACACCGGTAACAATCAATTATTTTGGTTTCTATTATGCTGTTATGTTTTTCTCGTAACTTTCTGTTTATTAGGTACTCTGCTGAAAGCGGCTTTAAACTTTTAGTTCTTTTTACGCATTGGATGTGTGGAAAAATGGTTTTCCGCTATATTGACCTTAGACAGGTAGCTGTCACTTAAAACTCCACGCCAGGTAGACGTGTGTCTACCTGGGGTATTCCTACCCGATATAATAAAACATAAGTCATTAGAGGTACAAATATAACACACTTTCATTCGAGAAATTCATTTGTAACTTGAAATTGACATAAAAATAAATAATCTTGAACGTTAGGTATAAAAAATACTAAAAAAATAGGAGAATTACGCAATTTAAGGAAGGAGAAAAGAATATTTTGGAGGGTGAGTCTGTAGCTTTGATAATTTACAGAAACCAAATTGGGAAGAATCACAAGTGTACGAGCCCCCGCGTCCGGCTCAGAAGGTTTCAATGTGTTTCACTAAGTGAGAAAGTTCAGATTGCCAACGAAAGCCAATGATCGTGTTACTCCTACGTGGAGTATTTAGGATTTCCATGTTACTCCTACGTGGAGTATTTAGGATTTCCATGAATTCTGGGAAGCAGAGTTTCGAATCTGCTTCATCTTCAATGGTGAACCCGTTACCCGATGGTTAGTCAAGGTCGTGATATGGGCGAGAAAATCTCGTTTTATCGAGACCTGAAAAGATTGATCACCATACACACCCATTGCCCAAATTGAAGTTCCGATTGGTCATTTTTATCTGTAAATAAATGTGGGTACTTTTTGACAGTAGGGAGTGGAGGAAATATTTTAGTATCTTCATATATTTTAATTAGGTGGGTTTCTCAAGTGTGGAAACGCTACCGCATGAATTTGATGCAATGAATATACTCTTATGTCAGGAATAAATATAAAGGAATTGCTTGAATAAGGATGCCACTTCGAAGGACATTATTCACCCCTTTTCACTTCAGTGCACTTCGACATGGTAAGAAAACGTCAGGATATTCTTGCATTGTCAATATATTAATTTCATCCTATACAACATCATCGCGAGGAGAGATTTTCTGATTTACTTGCGTATGGCAGCATTCGAGACAATTAAAAATTAAGGGGTAGGCGAGGGGAAGAATAATAGAAACCAAAATTATTTATTTATTTATTATTTATTTATTAATTTAAAAAATAGATAACCATCGAGTGAATCTTTACTAACATAATTTTGAGAAGAGGTTTGTAGAAAAGGGCTGAAATCTGGAGAAGTGAAAATGAATGGAACGTGCATAGACCAATAAACCAAAACTGGCATGTACACCTGTAAGGTGTGAAGATACTGATGAATGTGAGAAATCTTCTGCCATTGCTTTTACTGTCTTTGATTTAGTGGCGTTGCCCAAAATAGGGGCAGGGACTAATCGTGGTTAAAATATCCCTGGAGATAAAGATGATGGACGTGACGTCAACGTTTCCTATGAAATCTATGTATTGGAAAAGAGGTTTATTTTTTACCGTCACAATCATTTGTAATATCCCAACAGTATTTTACGAAGGATGACGGAAAGAATTCAGGACAAAGCCAGAAAAAGGAAATTTAAAATAATATATAACTAAAAACTACGGAAAGGGAACCCGATCAAATATCATTAAAGGCAGGTTTCGACGCATACGCATGGACATGTGATCTAATTGACTTATGGCCATTAATCTATACAATGAATACCTCCAAAATGGAATTCTGTTTATTTTTTTAGCAATATGAGAACTATAATGAATTTAAAAAATAAAAGAAGTCGGGATTTTCTTCTCAGTTGAGGTAATCAGCTAAAGAAGACACAAATAGGTAAAAGGCTTAAGAAGTTCAAATAAATCAAAGATGAGACAAGGAATAACAAAGAGATAACTGGTAGAAAATGAAAATAAATCATGTTTCAGTAAAACTCTATAAAGATATTAAACAAATATACATAGACCAACTAATTTTTAGGAATGATAGAATATAGTAACTTGAACTATGGACCCAAAGAGGTAAGAAGTAGACATGAATTGCTATAGAAACGGTCGTCAGTATTTCTCATCATAAAATCACGACAACAAGAAGGAAGAACTACAAATATTTACCCTTTTTACAGGAATAAACTACTAATAAATCTACACATATAAGTATATGTGTGTACGTGTGTGAGACAAAGGCAACATTAATGAAAGTAATTAAAAATATATATATTTAAAGGTCATTTCCCTGACGATTACAAATGAGAGAACGAAATGATGCTGAGAGCATAGATAAATTGAGCGTAGACATAGGCTACCAATTATCTTCATCAATATTGATAGGATCAGACATTCCATTTATCAGGGGCAAGTTTAAGGGTTGAGCGAAGCATTGGTCTAAAGTAATCACTGGCTGCCACGGGATTAATAATCTAAAGGATGCCCTCTTTCGATTTTTCATCTGACTTACGCTTCCCTCTACAATAAACGTCTGTAAATATGTAGTTTCGTTTCGTCCCTAAGTATTTCGAAGGTCATAAAATAAAGGAGGATTTTTTTTACCCGGTTATCTTTTGGGGAAGGAGTAAAATTCGAGATAATTTTTGTTATGGGTTCTCTTTCTAAGTTATAGAGATTTCATCTATGGATACAGTAGCTTCCAAACTTCGAAAGCAAAATACCCAAACTCTATATATTCTTGGGAATACTCTTTGAATTTCCATGAAAATTGCGCAAAATGTTCTCTAAAATTTAACTCTATAGTGTTCGTTTTATTTCATAAAAGAGTGGATAGAAAAAGCTATGAGAAAGGTAACGTATGATGGAAGAAAGAATCCGCTCAAAACTAGAGAGCAAGAAGTTGCAGCAATAGACAAAAAACATAATTATCTCATAGATAATTGGAAATCTTTGAATAAGTGTGCAGGCCATTGTTTTAAATAGAAGGATCGCATCTTGGGCCTGGCAGATATCAACAATTTGTCCCATTGTTCGCGCGTGATTTTATTCAATTTTTCTTCCACCCTTTGCCAGTGATCTTAAAGATAAGGTGGTTTCAGAGCCATAGCCGCCTCACCGAGGATCTTTCATAGGTTTTCTATTGGGTTTAAATTAGGGCTCTGTGCAGGTCAGTTCATCACATTGATATTTCCCCCATCTCCAAACTATCTCACCTTCTTAGCTGTGTGGACCTGAGTTTTTTCCTACATTAAAACAAGCTCACTTAATACCGATGTTTAAAGAGAGGTGATGACATGTTACTGAAGTAGACTCTTGTGTAGCGTGTAACTTTATTGTGGAATGGACGAGCATAGAAACTCAAGCTCGTTAAAACATCCCCCACACCATAAAGCTGCCCTTCTAAATATAACTTTGCTTATGTGCGATTCATTCTTTCACCTCTACGAATAATTTGTACACTGCTTTCTTTGCGATGCAAACCAAGTAAATTTACCTATGTTGCAACCTAAAAACACACAACCTCAACTTCATAACAAAAATTCAAGACCTTATCAAACAACGAGATCCACTGAAGCATAACTCACCCACAACCCCCACACAGGGCGTTTCACTCCAAATACAAGCACTGAAGACGCAAATAAACAAAAAAAATAATAGAGCAAAAAATACTAGAATGGTACAAGTACATCAACATCTTAATCACAAAAACACCAGAAACTCTTCAAAACACTAAACATCATCGCACTCTCTAATAGTAACATTAAACAATCACACACAGCCATCACAATAACAGAAACCAGACCCTCAAACAACCACAAACTCCCTTATCAATAACTTTGCACACATCAATTACCTAAGATCTCACATTGAGGATTGTCGAGTCATTCTACAATCGTCAAACATCATTGTAAAATGCACCCATCACAAACCGCCATATGAACCACATCAACCATAACCTCAAACCCTTATCCGCATGTGGCCCAGAAAACATCAACAAATATACCTCAAACGCCTCGGACCACAAGGCATACAACACTGACCCACATAGCAAACTACATCTACTCATAAAATACAATAACCGACATCTGGAAGCATGGTAAAATCACCACAATCCCCAAACCCAACAAAGACCTCACACTATCTTCTTCGCACCAAACAATCATGCTTCTCTGCACTCCCTTCAGTCATTGAACGCTCCTTCATAAACTTAGTCTCGCCACAAATTCAACTAGCACCATCATAATACGGTTTCAGACCATTACACTCTAAAACACTCTCCTCATTGACGTCGCATAGCTAATATTTGAAGGCATCAACCTAACTAGACCCCCAAACAGTGCTCATTATCATAGAGATCAGCAAAGCCTTTAAGGCCATTCTCTGCCACAGCCACACAAACAAAATATGCAACACGTTCATAGAAAACAACTCAAAAATATTTCTGGCAAACTATCTGGCGTGTAGACACATCCACGTGTCATTTGCTGAGCAGGTATCACACATTAAAAATTTCAAAAACGATGTACCAAAGGGAGACGTAATTTCACCAACTCCATTCAACCTGTACATACACGACATACCGGCACTCTATGCTCCCCAGATAAACATGGCTCCCTATGCAGACAACATAACAATTACATGTACACACCAAAACGCAGACAGCCAAGCCACTTCTTAGACTCGGTCTAAGTACACTACACATATTGTTCACCCCAAGTAGTATCAAGATAGCTACCTTTTTCTCTAACTGGACATCACATCATATTTACACATCTAATCTCACCGTAAACAGCACTCCATACCACATACACGCAAAATACTTGAAGTAACATACACTACATCAATTCCATTCATATAACACATCACAAAAAAACGAAAACAAACAAATGCAATAAATACTAAACGATCTCAGAACTCTTGCTAGTACAACATTTGGACACAGCAAAGAAACTAAAACCACAGTGTACAAATAATATATACGCTCACTGATGGATTATGCAAGCCTTGCTTGGGAATATAACCTCTCTAATACACATTACAATACAATACAAATATACAAAACAAGGTATTAAGAATAGTGACAGGCTGCATACCTACTACACCCAAAGGCCACACATCACGAAACCAAAGTCCTCAAAGTCAAAGATCACCAGGGCATGAGAGACGCAAAAAAACACTTGCCGTTGCCCCCACAAACCCAAGACACAAACAACACTACATGTCAGAACAATGACATACTCCAAGGAAAATCAAAATTACATCAAGTACACAATATCATACACAAATACTCATCACTCTCACCTCGCCCACCACAAACCAGCCATCGGAAACATATCCAGATTTAAATGACTCACCGCTCCATCCAATCACTCAAAACACGACTGAGCTACCAGTTTGGTCCCCATAAATCCACCCTTCCGAATCCTCCCTCCCCTGTGAACACAAGTCCACCTTGATAGGCTGCGGAGTGGACAGCAACCACCCAGCCCCTCTGAGCTATCTGAAGTGGCAGGATGATTCCATCGTAGATGTTTGTCCGGGCTGCAATAAAGAGCCCCACATCATTAAACACATAATAGAAAAACTGCATTGCACACAACCACACACACCAACAACATAATATACATTTTATGAAGGACTTGTCAAAGAGCACAGTCCATGCCTAGGCCTTTTTCAGGGCTTTGGGGCTGTTCGGCAAGGCAGACTGAAGAAGGGCAACAAAAACAACAACTTATGTGGCTGAAAAACGTGCTATTTTCCTTTTTATCCACTCAATTGTGCATCCTCAGTAGCGAAAGCCAACCTAGCTGCTTTATTCGCTTTACTTCTGAGCGGTATTTTAGCAAGGGCGGTATGAGTCCCTGTCTATCCCAAGAGACGTTAAACAACTTGGTGAAGCACATTCAGGTTGATGTTCTCAACATCAACCATTGCATCGAGTGATCTTCCCTGGGAGTGCTTTTCGAGGGCGACCAGTTTTCTTTGTTGACTCGTAAGACTCAGTATCGCCATGGAGTTTTAATATGCGTGAAATTGCGACTTTTGAACAATTCCAATACCTCAATAGGTCAGGCAGTGTTATTTTTTGACTGGTCTACTAGACAACCTGCTTTCTGAACAATTTTCGACCTTAAATCCTCTCTCTACATCCTAATAATTGACTAGTACCATCAATAGCATTTTATGATACACGTGTAACAGTTACCAGCCACGCGTTACAAATTTTTACGTGTAAATTAAAGGGTCAAAGTTATCGTTCGGTAGTTTTGGTCGCAGCCTTTATTCAAATGCATTTTACTTTCCTCCCAAAAACTTTTAGCCGTTGTTATATGAAATAAAATTAAGACACTAACGAGGAGAAATTTCGGAGAATATTTTTGTGCAGCTTTCATGCAAATTAAACTGGTATTTTCAAGAAAATTTAGAGTTGGAATTCTCTTCTCTGGTTTTAGGCGGTACTGAACAAGGTGGTCCAAGAGTCTTGTCACTTCTTAACGAAAAGTAATAAGAACAATGGAGGAAAAATATAATAATATCAAACACATACACTGGTTTTAGTGTATTCACTTTCATTGAAACTGTCACACATCGAGAAGGTCTGTATAAACACCAAAATGCACACGAACATGTGCCCATACACTTGCTTTCAGCATCTCTTCCAAACTGCAGGAGCTCGTGTCAGACATCTGGAATAGAAAATTAAAACAATATTAACATGGGGTGACAAGTCTTTCGGACCACACTGTAGGCCTTTGGTGGAAAGATAGCAAAGGGGAGAAACTGCAATAGGGTTTTCAATCATTTAGTAACGTTATCAGTATAGATTACGGATCTTGTAGACGCATCTCAAAGTTTTTTCAACTCTAATATAAGCTAACCTAACCTAACCTAACCAACCTAATATAGAATACACTAGATTATTTTAGGATATGTTGAAGTTAAGGTCACTTACATTAGGATCGAAAAAAACTTAGGGTGCCTCATTTTTATAAGATTATAGATGACTATACATAAAGCAATAGTTCCGGTACTAGTTATCTATGCAAACTACCTTCAGGTTTCTAGTCAATTTTGCGGTTTAGCCTCTAATATTTGGTTAATTTTTCGATCTGGTTAAGTGTGGGTTATGTTAGATCAGATTCAGGTCTGATTAGGTTAATTTAGGTTAGGTAAAAAAATAAACATCCCAATCCACTTTACCTAACCTAAATAACCTAAACTTAACTGAACTTACCCTAACCAACGGTTAACCATAGCCTAGACGTTTGGTCCCAAATTTAACCAGAAATAATTATGTCAGACTGCATATTTAACCAGTACAAATCCATTTTCATTGCTTAAGGTAATAAATATTCAAAACTTTGGTGCTTACAAACACCCTGTGGCAGAATAATGAGAACTAGAATTTGCGCAAAAGTAGGAAACAAATGAAAGACGAAGGCATAACTAAATAAAATGGAGAAAATATAACGACCAAATCTTTCAACCATTGCTTGAAAGACTCCATTAGAGTCTCAGTCTAAGAAACCAATTTATTCTAAGGCTGTTTTTTATACATAAGAAAGGCGCTAAAATCGACGAAAGTTTCTCCATAGGGAAACTTTCGAAACGAACTACAGAGAAAAGCAGCAAAACCTTTCAAATCGAAACAAAGTCCAGTACGATCAGGAAAAAAAACTGAGACTAGTCTTAAATACTAAAGACACCAGGCAATGGCTTCGCCACTTCCCCTAACGGAGGGAGCTTGCGCTTCGCTACTAAGATTAAAATTTAAAATCTAAAAAAACGCAGTCATGGTTAAATTATGGTTAAATTTTTATAAATTTTCTGAACTTCGCCAATTATTATAATTTAAAAAGGAACTAAATTCCCCCCCCTTTCAAAATATCACGTTGATAAAATATAGTTATAAAAGAAGATATATAAAAATAAATTTTCTGAACTTCACCATTTGTAATTCTTTTGGTTTTAAGAATTTCACAAAATTTCGATACTTATATTTATTTCTGAACTTCACCTTTTTGTTTTTTGATATTATAAAAAAATATTAGAAATAACTTTGATAAAAAAAAAACATAAGTCATAACCAAAAAATATTAGGGAGATTTTGGCCACCAATGTCTCCAGGTACTTTGTTACGTCAGCGGAAGGAAGACAATCTTCAAATACTCCAAAAAATCGCCTTTTTAAATTATAGAGTTATAATTAGGTATCATACATTACATAGAACCAGAGTGAGGAAATGGTGGCTATTAGTGTGTCTCTAGAGTTACTGGTGTACAATTAGGTAGAGTACCGTTCAAAATGTTCTGAGTGGCTGTATTTCTTACACAACTTTTTTCCATAACTTTTGCCAGAGAAAATAAAAGGTTAAAAAAATCAGTGTCCGAAAAGATACAGGTATAAACCTCGAATTGGTAAAGTTTAAGAAAATTTGAACTAATATAGAGTTATCAGCAGATTAGCAAGTCAGTAAAAAGTTGAAATGTCCAAAATGATTTGAACGCATTGTGTTTTGTAGAGAGAACCGTCATTGTTTGCATAACTAAATTTTTTCAGTCTCTTGCTAGCTGTCGTCCAGTTAACATGCCTATGGAAGCTGTCACGTTTCTCTTTTTCCGTGAGTTAATCGTAAAGCCACGCGACTAAGATGGTCTTTCTATTGGAGCCATTACAGCGACTGTTAAGCGCTCTCAAAGTGTAGTTCATATGCAAACTAAAACCGAAAAAACGGAAGAACCAGACATTGCCTATATTGTGAAGAAGGATAGATTCAAGACGGCTACAGCAATCTCTCAAGATATTATGGAGATTTTGGCCATCAATGTCTCCAGGTACTTTGTTACGTCAGCGGAAGGAAGACAATCTTCACGCTAGTACAGCCGTGGTCAAGCCATTGATTAGTTCGAAGAACAAGAAGACTCGTCTTGCATTCTCCACTGAGAGCGTTGGATGGATGACTAATGAAGCAAAGTTCATTTCAGTGACGAATCTAAGTTCAAATTGTTCGGATCAGATGGCAAGAAGTAAGTTCGTCGTAGAGCAGGCGAGAGATCCTCTTTTAATTGCACTAAAATGATTGTGAAGTTTCGCGGAGGAAATTTCATTGTCTAGGTGTGATTTCTTTAGACGGCATTAGGCCACTTGCGTGCTTACAGTGCAGAGCGAAGGAACACGTGTGCAAGTAAGTTTTGCGATACTGCCACAAAACAAATCCATGAAGACCTTCCTGACAACGAGCACATCAGTGTTATAAATTGACCTGCACAGAGTCCGTACTTGAGGCACAATGAAAATGTTTAGAAAAGGTTTCTGGAAAAGGTTTAGAGGGAGGTCAGTTCAAGTACTCTGGAAATTCTTCAAGAGGAATGGAGCAAGATTATTGCGCGAGAGCTGTCAACAGTTGGTTCGTTCCAGTAGCAAAGGATGTCTCTCATTTGAGAATAAAGTCATCTGCACAAAATAATAATTACTTCTAACCTGTACAAATGTTTTCCACTGATAATTTAATCGTTATATTCTAATACAAATTTGTTTCCGCTGTCGTTCGGATAATTTTGTACATTTCAATTTATTCTTAGAAAATTGCTTATCTGTGATAACTTTCGTTTTATTCATACAAATTCACATAAAAATTACCCATACATTGCTTATACCTGTAAATTATCACCCCTCAATTTTGAAAACCTAAGATTTTCTCTGGCAAAAGTAATATAAGATAATGTGATAGAAATACAGACGTTCTGATCACTTGGAACGGTACTGTATATATTTACCAATGCACGACATTCACTCTAACACTACAATTAGGTAATTTGAGTTCTAGGACTGTAATGACACATTTATCTACATGTGTACCAAAGTTAGAATCAAATTTACTACAATGAAGCCAAAATCAGCCTCACTCAATCGAACGAGACTTTCACAACATAGGAAAAAAATTGGACAATTCTTCGAACACGCGAGTTCCCACTAGTAGTAAGAAAAGGAAAGGATGGGGGGACAGTATAAAAGAAATAAGACGCACCACCCCAGCTCCAAAATGCCATTAACTTTTAAATTCCAATATCTTAGTAGTAATACTGTTAAGAAGTCGACACAAATATAAAGTTTCTTTTAAATATACTACAACCGTAAGTTACTTAACTCTATAATTGTTAACATAGAGTTTAATAAATTTAGTACTAAATTGTGTTGTTTGCTGCATCATTAAAGATTTTATTAATTTTCTTTTTTTATTATTTAGGATGATGAGTTTAAAGAGGCAATAATTAAATTATAAAAAGTTCCCGAGAAGTAAAACAAGAGTGCGAAAAAATTCTCAAAGTGTTTGATAGATTTAGAAAAATAAACAAACTTTTGACGCCTTTTTTTTAGAAGACGTGGTGAAAGTGGTAGTGTAGATTCAATTAATTATCAAACAACAACTTACAAACACTTATACAATAACAATATTCAAGCCCTGATCCAAACTAAAACCTTCAAGAAAACGATCTTCAAGCACTGATACAAAACAACCTTTATAAACGGATCCAACAAAAACCTCAAGCACTGATCCAGCACCAAACTTCAAGCACTGATACAATAAAAGACTCAAGTACTGATCCAACAACAACATTCAAGCACTGATCAAAAACAACCTTCAAGCAAAAATCTTCAAGCACTGATTTCAAAACAACCTTCAAAAACTGATCTAGCACAAACCTCAAGCACTGATCAACACCAACATTCAAGCACTGATTCAACAAAAACCTCAAGCACTGATCCAACAACAACAACCTTCAAACACTGATCCAACACCAACCCTTAAGCACTGATCTTTGTAAGTATTTTGTTTCCTAATAGGAGACAGATTTCCCGACAAAGCTTTGAAATTCTTTGTAATTTTTTTTTGTTGCAAATAGGAGACAAATTTCCCTGGAATTCCATGTAATTCTTTGTAAGCAATTTTTAATTTGCTAATAGGAGACATATTTCTCGGCAATTGTTGGTAATTGTTTGTAAGTAATTTGTATGTTGATAACACTGGTCAACAAAGTTTGTGTTCCATTGATATCAAACACTTGGTATTACCTAATTTCTTGCGCTGATTTTAGATCTGAAGTTAGTTTATTCCGCAATGCTCTCTACTCTTTTTGCAATCAAGGTATTTGAAAATCTCAAAATTTCGTCACTATCACATTTACGTCGTAGTCTATCAGGAAACATATGTGATGAAACATGATATAAAACTCTTTAATATAGCTGGGTAATAAAAAAAAAGTGCAAGACAGCATAAATCTATTCAAGATCACGATTTGAAACACTTTCCAAAATAAACAATGGTTATAGTTTACATAAAACTGATTTTTAGATAAAACATTTGTTACTACGAGGAGGCAAAATTCAATTGCAGTCTACTCAGGCGTGAATTTCAACTTGTAGGTCTTGCGTTTGTGGTCTGTCTCAGGGCATTCTCGTTTAATGCTCCAGTAGTAACCTTCCATCTTATGTTTGTCCCATCTCTCTTGGTAACGCTCTTCCATGTTCTTGAGGTCCTAATGGAATCGCTCGCCTTGCTCGTCACTTACTGATCCTATGTTATCAGGGAATTTATCAAGATGACTGTACATGTAATGGAGTTTGACACTCATGTTAAATCCAAGATCGCGAAAAGCTGACAACATATTAGCTACGAAAGTTTCATAGTTGTCAGCCTATTTATTACCGAAAAGTTTGCCATCGCCGCCATAAATGAAAGCCATGCAGTCCTTTTCTTGCCGTTCATCTTTCTGGTAAATTCTTGATCACGTATAAGTGCACGAATCTGTGGTCCATCAAAAACACCTGCCTTGATCTTATCGAAGGACAAACCAAGGACAGAATATATGTGTTGGAAGCATTCACTGTCAGTATTCAATGCCTTGACAAACTGCTTCATTAAACCCAGCTTGATATGGAGCGAAGGAAGAATTATCTTTACCCGACTGACAATTGAATCGTTGACAATATTTGACATACCTAATTCCAGATTTTCACGTATGGGCCACTTCTTCTCGTTCCAGTGCTTTTATCGAGCTTGGCTGTACCACATGCAAAATAGCATGGGTACTTAGCAAATCCTCTTTGTTGACCTAGGAGGAAATTAACCATTTTGAGGTACACACAAATTGTCCAGTTGTGCCCATGGTATTTTACTAGGTCAATAACAGTTTTACTGTCATTATGTTCCTCTCGTAAATACACAGGATTTCCAATTGGAACAGCTGCATAGGCAGTGCCATTATGAAGTAGAACACACTTCAATCTGCGCTTAGAACTATCTAGAAATAATCGCAAGTCATTTGGATTATATACTGGCATCCCTAATTCCTGGAGAAGACCTGAGATATTATGACAATAAACAAAGTTATTCTCCTCTGTAAAATATGGTACAAAAACCTGCTCTCGATTTTGGAAGTATGAAACTAAAGTTGTATGGCTCAGCTGATTCTTTTCTTGCAACCTGGAGACTAACACTTCAGCTGGATTTTTGGAGAGACCAAAATCACGCACAAGGTCATTCAGCTCTGACTGGCTAAGCTGTTGAGGAGTTAATGACTCCGGGGTCTCATAATAAGGATCGCCGGATTCTGAGAGTATTTATTGAATTTCATCAGCAGTCTATTTCTCTTGGTCACTACCCACATCTTCAGGTGGAAGAAATCGTTTAAAAACTGTGATTGGAAGCTCATCAGAAGGTAGCGTAGGTCGGATTACTCAGGGGATTCTAGGATATGAGATTTTGTGTCTGTTTTTCTTGCCAATACCCTTTGTATTGACCAGACAAAAATAACAGTCAGTTGTGTGGTCCGTCGGTTTTCGCCAGGTCATGGTAATTTAGAAAGGCAAACCCTTACGTTTCCGTTTTGTGCAATCACATAGAACTTCCTCGCAGTTCTGACACACAGTATGTGGGTCCTATTTCTTGTCTTGATCGCCAAGAGAAGTCCAAAGTATGCTTTATAAGTACGCCTCACAAATGATGTTATATTTAACCTTTGACAAATAAGCGTGAAGCATCCACAAATATGACAGAAAGCGTCCCGCTTGTTCAACATTGGCCTCTCCTTGTAGCCATGATCAGATCTGAAATAAAAACAAAACAATTTTAATACCTCTGTTGATAAAATAAACGTTTAATTAATTAATTTGACCACATACGGCTAGAATGAAAAACTTAAAATTGCATGAAATCTAGAGCATGTAGAGCTGAACCATTTATAGATTTGAATTTAGCAGATTAAAAACAGTAAGAAAGAATAAAGATATCCTATGCAACTGAGAGTTCGAAAAAGTTGGTGACCAGTGTAATTGGAAACAAATTTGCATACAATTCGTGGAATTCTTTGTAAGTAATATTTTGTTGCTAATAGGAGACAGACTTTTCTGCAATTCTTTGTAATTATTTATTAGGTTGTTAATATAAAATCAATTTTGTTTCGATCTTTGTAATTTATTTTGGTTGCTAATCGGAGATGGATTGCAATACTTAAAATCTCAACATCTTCATTAGTGGCATCTTCGTTTCCTGTAAACATGTTGAAAACAGTATAGCAAGAAGGTTAGTTTGTCTCCTCCCTATCTTTTACGATTTTGATTCCTGCTACATCTTCTTCAGGGGTTTGCCATTTCTCATGAGCTTAACTTTGTACAAAATTTCACTGATCTATACTGGTAGAACACCTCTCTCATTGAGTTAGCTTGTGTCGGGTGGCCATTGCAATGGTATAGATAGTTTCGTAGGGATTTTTGTTACTCGCTCATTTATCCTTCTTTTTTTTGCTTATATCATTCTAATCACATCATTCAATGTTGTCATTTGCGTTGAGATTTTTTCTCATCTATTATAGTGATTTGGTGAATTCAAGAGTATTTTGCGCGTGATTTTGACATTATTTTCTACCATATTTCTTGCATATTTGTTAAATATTATTACAAACTCACTTTAATTGATTGTTTGCCAATTATACTACCTCTTCTTATTTTTCGCATCATCAAAATTCCTTTGGTATCGTTCTCTTTTTGTATTACCTCATTTGAAGTGTGAATTAGATTGTGTTAAACTGTTTTTCTAGTTATCTAATCATGATTATGTCATAGGATTATTAAGTTCGTTCAGCTCTCGTGCAAGACCAAGTGGTATGGTATTTTTATTTTTTTACTTTGAGAGCCTATCTAGCGACAGCCTATTAGGGAAAAAGTCGCCGTACGCACACAAGAGCCTAAAACTAGGCTAGATTCAAAAACAGAAATAATGTGTAAATAACAAATAACAGTGATATAAAGAAAGACAAAGGTTAAGCACAAGGTAAAAAGAAGAAGCAAAAAGGCAACAAGAAGGAAGTGCAATCCGGTGTCAAGGGTAGGTCCACCTCACCCCGGCGTAGGAATATGCAACCTACAAAAAACAGTCACATAAAGTGGAGGTCAGCCTCTTCCAAAAAGTAGTATAGTCCACAAGTCTGTGTGCATGAACCAGTTCCAAGTAGAAGGCTTAAGCAGTAGCGACCCCGCTATTCCCGGTAACGGGACAGGCAGCGTATGCGAAGATCACCCAGACTGGGACATTTAACAAGAATGTGCCGAACAGTCTGGGGGACAACGCAAATGTCACAATTAGGCACAGGTGAGCGCTCCATTAAATGATGGTGCGTCTCGCAAGTGTGTCCAATTCGGAGACGACAGAGAGTAACCCGACGCCGTCATGGCATTGGGGGTTAGGCCATGGGAACAGTCGCGGCACAATGGCAGGCAACTTTAAGTTCCCCTCAACCGTCTTCCATCTCCTTTTCCAAGCTCTCCAGAGGGCTGCCCATATTCTTCTCATGTAATCGGTGTGAAGAAGAGCGAAGCACTGGTCTGGTCGCTCAGTCCTCTCGGACTCTTTGACGATCTCATCGGCACGCTCATTCCCAGCAATTCCTACATGTCCAGGAACCCAGCAGAATATAATCTCGACATCCGTTTCGCTCACCAAAACTGTGACGTCACGGATATCATGAACTAAAGGATACGGAGATTCCAATGTCCCGAGGTTCCTCAGGGCGCTTTGATGAGTCTATATAAACCACAATACGGTCCACAAACCAGGCACGTCGCGTTATCTCTTGTACCGGGCGGTTTATTGCAACCAGCTCGGCCATGAAGACAGAGGCAGCACCTGGCAGAGCCCCGCTGACTTCAAACAGATGGGATACGGCTTGAAAACCGACCCCTTCTTGGGACTAGGAGCCATCCGTATACACTGGCACGGTTCTAGCGTGAAACGCAGTGTGCTCCCAAAAGGCCGAATGCAATACTCCCGGCGCTGTACAATCTTTGGGCGCAGAGTCATGGCGACAAATATTCAAAGGTGGTACCCTCTAGGGTGGCGTCCTGGGCAGAACCAGTGGCGCCACCGGCCCGAGAGCTATACTTTGCTCTCGGAGGAATTTCCTGGCCCTAACTTCAAAGGGCTAAGGTTATGACTGGCGTCTCTCAGCGGCATAGGCACCGTCGAGATTAGCTACGGATGCAATAAGAGCTGTTAGCGACTGAGGGAGGCCGTGGGTTTGCGCGTACAGGCAAATAATGCACTGTGCACAGCGCAGAGCGAGTGGCCTCGACACGTAGGCGCTCAATGGGGAATGTGCGGAAGGCACGGGTCGCCAGTCTCGGCTGGTGTGGTGGATCAAGTCCACCTAAGTTGTATGGTAGATAATTTTACTTTTGATGGGGGTGGTGGGGGATTGCCCTCTTTTCCATGAGATTTGTTCAATATTGTTTTAGTTATATTTTAAGATTAAAGTGCTTACTCTGTGACTGTGTTGATAAAGATTTTAAAGATTAGACACGCTTAATAGTAATGGGGATTCGATCCTGTACTGTAAAACGTTCATTGTTTTTCGAGTCATCAAATAACTGACAATAATTACGAATATTTGTATGACGCTTTTCAAATTCATCGGCCTTAACAGAGCGCCTGTATATCAACTAAGGGAAAGATTGATAGAAGAAACGGAACTTCAAGGAACGCTGAAGGTAGCAAGGTGGGGGCTGGTGAGAATATCGCAGCAGGCATATCATTTCACATTCTTGGAGCAAATATTGAAAAAGCACGATTACACATGGAACACAGATTACTACCACGAAAAATTGGTTGGGGAACAGAGTTAGAGTGAAGTGTTATTAGGGACTGGAATAAGGTTAGTTGGGAAGTCAAGTGGGAAAGGTTGAAGTAGTTAAGGTCTAATATATTTAATGGAGGGCATGGTATAACGCGGAGTAGTGGAATTGCACGAGAGAAATGTCCCTGGCATAGAGGACGGGCATCAACGATTGTAACCAGTTGCAATGGTCTAAGAGTGTAAGCGTATGATCCAGCGATAAGGGAGTTGCAGAAGTCAAGGCGAGAGGTGACTAAGGCGTGAATGCCAATTTCGAAGCTGCTCTGGTAAAATATGTGCGGATGTGGCTGAGATTACGGAGAAAGCATAGAGAGAGGATGTACAAACGTTAGCAAGATGTTATTTGATAGATATCTGACTATCGAAGATGACGCCCATAGTGACCACGTCGAGAAAAGGGCATGAAAGACGCAGTTTTGGAAGAAGGAATTCATAATATGTTGTCGTATTTTATGCTTAGCCAGAACCGTTGACGGTGGGCAGCAAGTTTCATAAGCCCCTCTTTTCTTGCCGCAAACTTGGGCAGAGTCTATTTCTGATCCTTGGAAATATGGCCGTGTCAAGTAAATATTTTCCTAACGATATGGAACCACAATTATCATTACCTACACCCATATCATTGCACGATACGTCATATTAGCTCCCTGTATAAAGTAAATAAAACCGTATGTGGCAATGAAATAAGGTAAATATGAGGTAATAATAAACACAACCAAAACTTATCGAATCAGTGACTTAGTTCACCAAATTGGTCACCCAACTTCAAGTTCGAAATCGAGAAATTGAACAAAGTTTAAAATGATTCCGCTTGAGATAGATGCTTTGTGACGGAGTTCTCCACATTTTATTGATAAATGGGTAATTTTATAAACAAACACAGAGATTTATAGTAAAAACTCATGATATATTAGTTATTCATACTACTCGCGCAAATATAGGTGGTCTTTATTCTGTCTAGAACTTTTGCTTTAAAAGCTACTAAGAGTGGACATTAATGACCTTATTTTACAGATTGATACACAATTAATATAATATAAGAAGAGGCAAAGTCACTAGAACTTTGATTGCTCATATGACACAAAATTATCTCAGCATCAAGTGGAACATAGCAAAGTTTAAATTAATTTCATAAGATTTATTTAAGAGAAATATTCTTAGAATTTGTTTTATCAGTTACTTTCAAAATATTAATATCAATACCATACTGTAATTTCATTCGATTGTCAAAATATTATTGTTTAATTCATATTATTTGATTATTTTTACTTAATTTTATTCGATTGTCGAAATCTTATTATTAAATTTAGATATATTTTATTATTTTCATCTAATTTTATTTCATTTCTTTCGATTGTCAAAATTTTATTGTTTAATTCATACTTATTTGATTATTTTCATTTATTTCTTTAAAATTTCATTCGATTTTCAAAATCTTTAGGTTGTATTCATACTCATTTAATTATATTCATCTAAGAACTACTCCTGTCCTCCAATGTTGAGCCAATGTTAGATTGCCTTCTAACGACCCAAAATGGCACTAGTTGTGGCGAACTTAATTTTCCCAATTCCCGACTAATTAGAAACTAAGACAGAAACTTTAGCCCGTAACATCTCACAATACCACCGCGATATATTCATTTGCCTTTAGTGTCACTTAGAAAAACCGAAACGGCAACCCATTTAAGGAAGAATATAGCTAAGTATAACCTTGCCACTACGATATACTTCCAAATTTCAAACTCTATTAACAATCTTGAAAGTAAATTATTATGAAAAATTTAAATAATAAGCGGATCTAACTTTACAAATGATCGAAATGTAGTAAGTCTATATATGGGCTAAATGTAGTAAATATACAAATGGGCTGACAAATAGCAGATGAATTGAGATAAATGTAGAGTAATGCACTTAAGTCACCAAAAACACAGGGAAGTGTACAGAATGAGTCGTCATAATTGAATCACGAATAATTTGGAAGAAGATTTAAGGGTATTAATTTCGAGCGACCTATGAGTTTCAAAACAATATTTTAGTAGCACAAATTGCGAGCAAACTTTTATGTATCATTGAAATCGAATTCGAAAGATATTATTGCACGCTTAATTAAAGCGTTGTCTGGTGACGTCTCTTGCAAAATGCGGTTCAATTTTAGTCTCTTAATCATCGAAAAGCCATATTATCATTAGAACAAGGTTATCGTAGAGCGACCACATTGATTCCTTAAGTTAAAAATAAATGGTATGAAGCCAGACGGAGGGAAGTTAATTTGTTTTCACTGGAAACTGATGTACTAATATAAAGTATGAGCTGAGTTGTTGTTTGAGTTATATAACTGAGCGTATTCTAGAAATGACGGCTTCAACCTTATTAACCATGATTCAACAGTCAGAGCTATTTCTCGTATAAAATTACTCAATTATGGCAGAATTTATCCTCGAGAGTCGTTGAAATTACTTCAACCAACAAGTTTAAGAATAGAATTGCTAAGATTTACTTTAAAATATAAATTTTCGTGACCTTTGAGCTTCTCTTCTCTACTTTTTTCGATTCGTGGGCTGAATTCGAGTCAACAATAGGGTCTTTGTTGGTTTGTAAATCTGAAATCCTTCCGCCCAACTCGCAAGCCCATCAAAACCTAGTCATATAAATATTCGCCTGACATCATTCTCTGTTTACTAAATTTAACTACCAGAATAAACTGAAAATTCAACACTGCATTATTTACTGACCAACTCCCAACATCATGCAAATTGTTCCTGAGAGGCTAATTAAACCATGAGAACCCTGTATACTTACAATTAATACAACAGGGCTCACTTAAATCCTTTCACAAATTACATATGTCGAACAAGAGCGCCAATGTTACTTACTCATCCATTTCGGCTAGTGAAACACAACCTACTGAAAATTTGCTCACATTCCCAGAACCGCAAGCTACACACCCTTCTTGAAGGAAAAAGACCGACGAACCTAAGCTAACACAGACAACATAAAAGCCTACCAGGCAACTTTCAGACTTTGACCCAATAACAACCTCCAAATACTAATCCAACAACAACCTTCAAGCACTGACCCATTAACAACCTTCAAAAACGAATCCAAGAAAAAACTTCAAAACTGATCAAACAATAATCTTCAGAACTGATCCAATAACATTTAAGCATTTATCCAACAACAACCTTCAACCACTGATCCTACAACAACCTTAAAATACTGATCCGATAACAAACTCAAAACATTTAGCCAACAACAACCTTCAAATATTAATACAAACAACAACCTTCAACCACTGATCTACCAACAACCTCTAAGCATTTATCCAACAACAACGACCTTCAAACACTGATTCAACAATAACCTCTAATCATTTATCTAACAACCTTCAAACATTGATTCAACGATAACCTCTAAGCATTTATCTAACAACATTCAAACACTGTTCCACGAGCAAACTTCAAGCACTGGTCAACTAATAGTTGTAAACACTGCTAAAAAGTTTCCTACATCACACCGTGATATCATCCACACCTCACATACACAACGGAACCAGCCGGGAACGGTACTCTCCTCCACCCTTTTAAAACTTTTCATACATAACATCCATTCGTACGATCCCAACATTCCACTCCACAACTACTCCAATGACTTCCTCTTTCTCTCACAACACTCGAAACATACCCAAGAGGTTCGAGATAAGGAGGGAACGGAACCAAGAATTAAAACATATAAACAAGTGCAATGGGTCACAGAAGAAGTGAGTTCGAGCTTGTCGGAGCAGGCACTTGCTTCTTTGAAAGCCCTATACTTGTTTTATAGACTAAATCTCGGTTTTTGTTGGCGCTGGTCTGTGTTGGTCGGCGCTGGTCGGCGCTGGTAACCCGAGCGGGTAAACTTGCTTTCTTTGTGTCCGCGAGTTTATATAATAAGGGAAAATCACATCTTTCTCTCTCTCTCTCTCTCTCTATATATATATATATATATATATATATATATATATATATATATATGGGTGTTCCATTAAGACAGATCGCAGTTAGCAGTAAATATACATTGCACCAAAATATATATTGAGTTTTCTGCCTCTTTCAACACTACTTTCAATCATCAATATATTGCTGCAATGTATATTCACTGCTAGCTGCGATCCGTCTTAATGGAACACCCTTTATATTGTTCCAAAAAGTATTATGACTAAAACTAATGAACTTACAGAAGCACAAAGAGCACAAATTCAACTTCTGCATCGCCAAGGGTTACCACAGATAGAAATTGCTAAAAAAATAAAATATGAAAAAATAAATGTGCCAGAAAATATTTTAGAGCTCATAGAAAAGACATTTATCATTTAGACGAAACTTTTGAATCGCAGAATATCATATTCTGAACTTGCTGAAGCTCAATGAAGCTTAGAATTCTAAAGTATCATCCGAAACAGTTTGAAAGGCGAGAAAGGAGACATGGATATTTGAGGTCAACAGAAAATAAAAATGTGTTCATTGGGCCAAAGATCACACAAAATGGACACATAAACAATGGTCTAAAGTTATTTGTTGAGATGAAAGTATTTAATAAGTATGTAAGAAGGTATAGTATAATTGTTTTACATGTAATTTAAGTAATTCCATTTAAATATATCTGAAAAGAAAATCATTTCAATATTAACTATTATGTAACAATTTTGCAGATTTTTGGCACTTCTGAGGCTACCCTTGTGCGAGAGAGATTAAATGAGGCATTTCACATTGCTCTTTGAGTGAAACATGGATGTTTTTCTATCCTGTCATGTGACTACATGTCTTAATTAGGGCCAGGGCAGATGCTTTTATGTCAGGGAACGATCAACTTATGCCACCATCTTGTCATAAGTTTTCAAGCCATCTATCCAAAAATTGCATTTCACAACACACGAAGAATTGGTTAGGAGCCATATAGGGTAGCCAATACAGACCCCAGATAGAATACTTGATGAGAATGATTGAAAAAGCATTAATAAGTAACACAAGTACTAATAAAACAGAACTGTATGAAAAATGTTAAGCCGAGCATCATAAATTTCTGAAAATTTGGTGAAATTGATTCCAAAAATAATTATGGTTGTAAATAAAGCAAAAGAGGGTCCAACTATGTATTAAAAAAATGAAAATAAATTAAATATATAATATCTATAATGAATTCATTCTCTACAAATGGCTACTTATATAATATGAAAGAAACCATAGGGTGGTTTATGATTTTCACATATATTAAATATTATTACATTCCATTAATTAATCACTAACTTGCAGGTTATTTCAGTATTTATTTAATTTTCTGAGTCAAATTATAAATTGATAAAAACAACCGTTTACAAATATGACTAATATTTTGGAAATAGGTTATTTTTTATGCAGGATTCGTTAAAGTCAACAGCGAGGGCCACATTGTTTAACTAAAATGACAGCTCTTTATAGCTTTAATTATAATTTCGATTGATGGTTTTAGGCGATGAAAATTACTCGGAAGAGGGCTGACTTTATTTGTCTCGACGTATTTCGACCTAGTAGTAGGTCATCTTCGGGCCAGAATGGTGAACATTTCTTTCTTTTTTAGGGGGAGAAAAGGTACGGCTCGCGGTTACTCCTCACCTCTGTACTCCTCCCACGATCAGGAAGGGGGGCACAGAAGAGGAGGAGGCCCGCGGCCGAGTTGCTCCTGGAGAAACTCCCCACACTTCTGACACTCAGTTCAAGTGAACCGATAGTAAAGTGCTTAATGGGAAGTCCGGAACAAGCTTTAGAAGAGGGTTAATAGCTGTGGAAGACGGAAAGTTTTGAGTTAAAAGAGGACAGATTGGTGAGGAGGCAGATTGAGCAACCTCGGTAGTCAAAGCTGGAAAAGGTGGCATACCCTTGCCCGAGGGACAAGGGGACCTGCTGATTAACGTGGATTCCGAACCACCGTCATGCATTTACTCATAACATAATATTAAAGGTCTTATATATAGGAAATATTTTAAACATAACCGTGAGATAACCGACCAATCAGCTAACTCAAAATTGTAAGGCTATTTTCTTATGTAGAATTTAACGTAGAATTTAAGACTAAATTCTTATTTTAGAGAACAAGAATGTTAACAGTTTTGTAATCTTGAGAATATACAAAAGTACGCAAATTTAAAATAATAAATTAATAAATGAGTTCTGGTTCCATTTAGGGGCGTTGTAGATTCTGGGGACGACTCGTTGGGAGGATAGTTTCTGGCTGAAGTTATACGTTAATTGAAGGTCTGCGTTGGGAGATCATAACCGTTTCATCCATTCGGGAACAAAGGTCTCGCACAACCTTTTTTTTAAAAGTTTATACATTTATAGATAAACTTAAAAGTTTTTTACTAATAGATTTATATAAAGTGTACAACCTAGGAAGACTAGGCAACTATGCCCTTACAAGGGAGGCCTAGGAAAGCCTAGGACACTTCACAGGAATTGGCTAGGTCTCCTATATGTTATATAAAGTTTCAAAAATTACCAATCAAATGACTTAATCGTGAACAGCAAAGTACTTTTTTACTGCATGATTACAAGTCCGGCCTAAACGATGCCCAATGGCAACGTCGTATCGACCAAGCATTTGAAGATGACACAATAATTCGTGCACAGCTTACGATTGGTTTAAAAAGTTTCAGCGCGGTCAATTTGATCTTCAAGTTCAGCCAAGAAGTGGTCGACCGTCAATTATTGACAATGACCGTTTGTGCACTTGTGTCAAAGATGATCCACATCTGTCATTACGCGAACTGGGCTGAAAAGTTTAGTGTCAGCTATACAGCCATTTTACATCATTTAGAGGAAATGGGCAAAGTCAGCAAACTGAAAATATGGATTGCATGTAAACTGTCCGACTTAGACTGTCAGCACCACATAGACGTCTATATGACTATACTGTCCAAGAAACGTTGTTTTGGCTGGCTGAACAAAGTGGTTACTGTAGATGAGAATTGGTATCTGTACTCGAAAATAGCACTTTAAAGAATCTGGGCAGAAAAAGATGTACCTACACAACTTCAGACAATGACCGTTTGTGCACTTGTGTCAAAGATGATCCACATCTGTCATTACGCGAACTGGGCTGAAAAGTTTAGTGTCAGCTATACAGCCATTTTACATCATTTAGAGGAAATGGGCAAAGTCAGCAAACTGAAAATATGGATTGCATGTAAACTGTCCGACTTAGACTGTCAGCACCACATAGACGTCTATATGACTATACTGTCCAAGAAACGTTGTTTTGGCTGGCTGAACAAAGTGGTTACTGTAGATGAGAATTGGTATCTGTACTCGAAAATAGCACTTTAAAGAATCTGGGCAGAAAAAGATGTACCTACACAACTTCAGGCAAAGGCCCACCGACATCAAAGAAACCTTATGGTTTGTGTTTGGTGGTCTGGTAGGATGTGAAGGGAGTGATTCAGTGGAAAATGTTGGTACGAAATCAGTCTATGGACGCTCAATTATGAAGTCAACAACCACAATAGATTACAGATGTAATTGCGAAAAAACGACCAGAATTGACTGATGTCATGTTTATTCGTGATAACGCCCGACCACAGGTTGTAAATCATACCCGTAAAAAAATCCTAGAGCTGTGATGAGAAGTTTTCCCTCACCCACCGTACTCGCCAGACTTAGCATCAACATACTAGCATCTATTCTGGGTACTGCCGAACTTCTTGTCTGGCAAAGTTCGCAAATGATGACGAACTGAAAACTGCAGATGGAGACTTCTTTGATAGTAAACCAGTTGAATTTTACAATAAAAGGCATCCATGATCTATTCCGTAGTAGAAACTGGATGCTCGAACATAAAGGGGATAATTACATTGTTCATTGAAATGATTCTTTTGTTGCATTGTTTTGTTGCAAATCATTGACAATAGAAATTTGCCGAGAACTTTGTTTCAAACCTAAAATAAAAGCCGGAAATAAGCGGGCAAAGTTTTCAGAATGCTAAACCCTACTGTGAGCAGATCCGGGTCTTTCAGAGCTTTCAAACAGCTTAAAGAGACAGACACTTGTCTTCTATGAGTGAGGACCACTCCACTCATATCAGTGAGGACCACAATCCAAGAACACGATGAGCCATGCAACCGAACAAAAATTGTTGAAAAAAACCCTCTCTGTAACGTAGTTTATTCAAGCCGACAAGAAATAAGAATTTGGCTGCTCCTTCACCGGCTCCATGATGACTTGCAGCCTCCAGATCTGTGAACTGATGAGAGGTTGTTCACTGTTTAAGCCACCTTCAACAAAGAATCCTAGTGTTTAGGAACAAAATCAAAATTATATTGCTTGCAGTTCTAGCCTATTTGTATGAATGTGTTGTAACTTTTGGGTTGTCAAATTTCAATATTGTCCTTATAATTTTTTTTTTTTCTGGAATTCACTCCGTTATCACGTTATCAAACCCCTCACCCCCTCTAAGAATATTTTCAAAGCTATATGTGTAACGCGAGAAAAACTGATTATACCTAAACACAACGAACATAGGTAACACAAAAATGAACACACTCCAATTACCCAGGACCCACTTTCGGACAGTTTATTTAATCGTTTTCATGCACCAACAAGCATTTGACCCTCTCGTAATCTCATGCTTGCATATGTTTTGGTAGCTTAAGCAACTACCCTCACATACACGAACTACATAGTATTAAAAAAAAACAAAGCAAATATTTTGCTAGGGAATGTGTTTAGGTCACTTTGGTTAACCATTCCAGGAACGATTTAGGTCCTCATTAATTTGCTCCTGGACCTTCTGAGAACGAATATCATTGCATGCCATTATTGATACATTGCATGGACGATCTATATCATTTCTAAAGAAAATTGGGCAAAAATCCAACGGGACAAGTCACTGAGATACTCCAAAGGGCCTCTTCCCCTGGGAATCACTGCCACATCTTCAAAACAATTCATAATAGCATAATACAGCAATCTTTCCAATTTTTTAGTCAACCCATCTTAACATCCCGCCAGACAAAACTAATACCCTCAAACTCACAAGGACTTTGCCCACGCATACATATCTTCAAGTTTGAAGCTTTCCGCCTAAATTCTACTAGCCACATATTTTCTCCGTGGTACTTTTAAAGCATCTTTATTCAAAGTATTTTTAGGCTAGATAAAAGCTAATTAAAAAAAGCTAATGATTTCATCCTGAAACATTATAACTATACAGGGTGTACTACATTTTGTTTAATTGAAATATTAATAAATAACTTCTTCAATGTGATTTCCACCATTTGTGATGCAAATTTCGATGCGCTTTGCGAGATTCATTCGATGAACTCGATGCATTAATTTCAAATTTTCGTCAATTTGAGCGCATTCATTTATGAAGCGCTATTTTCCCATGTGTCTTATATCTTTAATTTTCATTGAGTACACCTTCTCCTTAGGCATACCCAAACAAATGAAGTCAAGGGGGGAGAGTAAGATTGCTTGAACAAAGAGACCATTGTGATATTTCCTATGTGTGCAGACTTTAAGGACACCGTGTATGTTAAGTTTCTATAAATTATATGATAATTAATTTAACATAAAAAATTATATTTTTCCCTTTTTGTAGACATTTATCTTTAGTGTATTAATACTAAACCTCTCCAAAGCGTTTTTAAAGTTTTATTATATTCTAAATGTGTTCAAAGTAACGTTCCTGGAAATTCTTCTTACATTTCACACAACGGGAAAGAAAGTTATTTATTATATTTTACAAAGGACTTTGCACTCTCTACTACCGATTGCTTTATTTCTTCGAAAAGGCTGGCTCTTGCCTGAATAATTTGTCCTTGACAAATCCCCAGAAACTGTGAGTGATGAGAAATGATTCTTTGTTCAAAAGGTTTTGCTAAACATTAGAGTGATTGTCTAGTTGTGTAGGCTGTTGCTCCGTCTTTCTGAATCCATTTGTTACTGCAGTCTTCTAGTTCAAAAAATGCTCAGCATTTCTACATATCTTTTTGTAGTTACTAAAAGCGGTCTCCTTGTCTCTGGGTCTTTAAAAATAAGGACAATAAACCTTTATGCTACTCAAACAGCATCAGACAGTAACTTTTGACGAATGAAGAGGTTTCTACAGATTTACCAACACCAGTTATTTTGTCTGTTGATGACCCCATTGAGATAGATGTGGCATTGGTCACTGAATATTATGTCACTTAATCTTCGCTGGTTCTGTTTAATTATTGTTTCAATGCGTTCACGAAACATCAATCGACGCTGGTAGTCTTGTTCTCTAAGCTGTTGCAATTTGCAAAAAATAATTTTGAATGACTTTATTCTCAAATCTAACGTGATTATTTTCTCAATGCTCTCCCGATTCATTCCCGTCACAGCTGATCGTCGTCCCATAGATATCTTGTTATCCGTTCCAAGCTGATTTGTGACTGAATCAATATTTTCAGCGGCTCGCACATATTCGCTGCATCCGGACTTGCCTTTATGAATGTTCTTGATTTAGCTGTGATATTTCCATTTTGCGAAAATCCTGCAAATCCTCTTGGAATCTGTTGTCCTTTGCTGACCGTATTGCCGTATGAAAGATCGTTGGGCGGCAAATACCAAACCATGTTTGATCATCTCTTCTGCGCCGAAAACACGTTGCATGTCCGACACATAACCCATGATTTGTGGTAGATCAAAGATCCAAAAACTTCAAAGATAGGAAAAGAATGGATTGTTTCATAGTAGGAGAGGGTTTAGGTAGAAAAAAGTGTTATTTTAGTGGAATACCAGGTGTGCCAGTAAGTCTGGCAAATTCTTCACGTGAACCTTTATTCTTTATGTCAATGTTATAACGTTTTATTTTGTTTTCTTTTTCTACTATGGATTTTTTTTCTTTTTTTGTCCACTTCGGATCTTTTTACTTATTTATTTGTTTTTTTAATTTTAGATTAATTCTCTTATATTGTCGTTATCTATTTCATTCACTACGTATCTTGTTTTTTCTCTTGTATGCATATATATGGACATATGCATACAGTTATATATGTGTATTCTTTTTACTGGTTGTCCTGTTTTAAAATTATATTTTGCCGTTGTGTACTTATCTATATATTGGTTCAACATCATCCTGCGCACGCAGTTAGCTGCTGTAAAATTCTCTTCGTTAGTGTCTGTACTGGAGTTCAAAATCTGGTATTCTTATATATTTTAGTATTCTATCTTGGACGTATGAATAAACTTCCCTCCATATTACTTTTACTCTCTCGTGTAGGGTCACGTTTATTGGCTCAACTTTGAAAGGTTGTGCAATATTCTTGATGAAATATAGTCCCATCCAGTGACATTCGAAATAAATCGCAACGCAGTCGAGATTTTTAGTCCGACGACACGACCGTCCTGAGAATATGGGTACTATTCTCTCCGTACCCGTACAGCTGCAGTTTCCTTCGCCCAATGGGTAGGACTTTGAACTTTTCTGCAGGTTTTCGTATTTGTTTCCCTTTTAATAGTTGATAAGGTTAGTAATTTCACCGGCAGTTCAGTTTGCTATGTCGATTGAGTTACAGTAATTACTGGTGATCATCTTTGTGATATCGTCTGCCAGCTGAGCATAGTTGGCGTAATCATGGGTAGGGGGG
This sequence comes from Ceratothoa steindachneri, assembly GCA_963969495.1. Taxonomy (NCBI): domain Eukaryota; kingdom Metazoa; phylum Arthropoda; class Malacostraca; order Isopoda; family Cymothoidae; genus Ceratothoa; species Ceratothoa steindachneri. The sequence continues at coordinate 160,208,631 of OZ018317.1, read as the reverse complement.
AGGGAATATCATTTTGGTAGATTGAGGACATATTTGGGCTCAAACAGCCTCCTCTGGGTAAACCAGCTTTCATGGTAAAGGGCTTCTATTCATAATCATTGATCTTTAATATTGCCTAGTGGTTTTCTAGGTAATTACAGAGGAGTTTGGTTATATTTTCCTCCATTCCCAGATCGCTTAATTTCTTTTATAAGCCTGGTGTCCATACCTTGTCAAAAGTTGACTTGGCGTCTCTAAGTACGACATCGACTTTATTATTTTCAGCCCCTGTAATTGCAAAGGCCAGGGTTGTTTCTGTGCCTATATTCCTGCGGAAACCATGTTTTTGTGAGTCATATTGTTTTTATGCATCTAAATAGCTCATTAGTCTGTCATTTAACATTTTTTTCAATCAGCTTTCTTATTAATTGTAGTAGAGATATAGGCCTTTAGATGCTTCTTTCTGTTTTGGGCTTCTCTGGTATTAGACAAAATATCATCCCTGCATTTTTAACAGGTCTTGAAAATATACAACGTTTATACAAGCATTGAAGAGGTTCAATAGGTCCTCGTTGATATTCACAGAAGTGTTTATCATATGTGTTATAATGATGCCTGAAATACATGGGGCTTTCTGTTTGAAATTTTTTAATGCTGCCTCAATCTAATTGTGTGTAAGCAGCCTACCTTCGTGCTGTGCCTATGTGCCTATCGAGTGCTGTTTACGTAGTGGAAGGGTGTTAATGCTAGTCCAAGTTCCTCTAATCTTGCCAAAACTTATCCTTCATGATTTGTGTAAAAATCGTCATTTTCTTCCTCTGCGATGTTAAATTTCCCTTTCCAGTGTTCGCTAAAGCTCTTCAATTATTCGGTCGTCCGAAATCTTTCTCCCGCCGATTGTAATAATAATGCCCGTCTTGGAGGGGTGGGTTCCATTCAACCTCTTTATTTGGCTCCAGAACCTTTTTGAGTGGTCTTTTGTGTCTATTCCTTCTATTATATCGTCACATACCATTTTGCTTTCTCACTAATCAGATGTTTAACTCCAAAAAAAGATTTCAAAGGTTATTGTATCTATGTGCTGTATTTCTAAATGTGTTTATCTCCATGATTAACGATTCAAACTTTTCTTTTCTCTGCATGATGTTATCGTTCAACCGTGGTACCTGAAGAGTCTTGAATTCCAACTTGAGAATGGCTACTCTGTCTGCTTCCGTTCTCTTCGACATTATGTGTTCAAATTATCAATCACAATCTTTAAGGGTAGAGCCGTTCAGGTGTCCGACTCGATAGTCCTGGAGGGTTCCTTTATAGGCGTCCCAGTTGGCTTTCGGCAAGCACCAGCGAATTGGAATTTTAACCTGTATAGGGGACGTTGATACGGCTGTGACCATACTTAAGTGGTTCGACGGAGTGTACGGGCCTAGGAGTGTTGAGTGGTTCAAAACGATTAGTACACACTATTTATCGAAATACTAATTAATTCAAACATTAACAAAATATTCCAAAATATTTTGGCAAGTGGTCAAGGATTCGAGAAGTTTCGGGGTATTCTAAATGCTACCTGAAGTACTGGAAAAACTCGGGCCACAGCGTATCTGGAAGTGTTCGAGTCTTAGATGATTCGTGACGATGTAGTCAGATTGGTCTTCGATACAACTGCAAGTAACACTGCTATCCATAATGGCGTGTGCATCCGGATCGAGGAAGGTCTTGGAAGGAAGTTGGTGATGTTGGCGGGCCGCCATTATGTGTTGGAGATTGTTCTCTCTGACGTCTTAGAGTCATCTTTATAGGCCCAATGGACGTCCCGAACTCGCCTTTTTCAAGCGTTTCCAGAAGGTGTAGCCGACCATCAACCAGCAGGAGTACACGGTGGCTGAGAATACCCTCTTCGAAGGATATCTGGAGCAGCTTGCTCACAGATTAAAGATTACCTAGCATCTGTCCTGGCTGATCTAACAAAATGTCCGCGCAAGGAATGCTTCGAGTTCCTGTAGCTTGCAGCCATATTTCTTGGAGGGGGCACAACCCTACGAGTCAACTCTGGTTTCGTGCCCCTGGTGTTATCCAACATGCGAGGTGGATGTCAAAGGGCATCTACTGCCTCAAAATGTTCCTGTTCCGACATTAGTTAAAGACAACGAAACGAGAGGAACCGAATGTGACTGGCATGGCGCTGTTTATTGCCCTGGTGTACGTCCACTTTTGGTACGGAGCTCCTCTCTTATCGCCCCCACCGTACAAAGACATCATGATGCTGACTGAACTCCAGAAGTACACGAACCAGATGAACGTCGCTTTAACCGTAAGCGTTGCCCTCCAACTGCCTCTCTGGTATTTGGCGAAAGACTTGGTCAGCCTTTCCCTGTTGGACAACCGGGTGTTTCTTTTATTTTGTAAAAGATCAGTCATTACATTTAACTAAAGAAATGACTCGACGGACCAGGATGACTATATGCAGCTGGTTCACTATGTGCAGGGAAGTCTGCTTTTCAATTGTGTCTATCGATAACAGAGGAAAAATGGATGGAATTGCTAAAAATTCAGTTCAGATAGACGAGGCTCACTTTGCTGTACGAAATATAATCGATATCGTCTTCTTACTGGCGATTAAAGCCCAGAATCAACTGACAGTGAGGCAGATGTTGTGAACAACAGAAATCATAGGCGAAAAATAGATGGTCCATGGATCTTTTGACTTAAAAATGGCTTAGATTGCCGACATTCTATGTTCCAACAAAATTTTGAATTTAGATCACAACTAGTCTAGATTTAAGTCGCTGTACATCACATTGGCATCTATATCACATGCTAGACCGGCACCTAAAAATCAGATGGGGTATGTAGAAACAGCAGAGGTGGCAGTTTTCAAATTATGAAAATGCAAGGATTTTTAACTATTAGAGAATGGGAAATATGTGTTTTGTTTGATTGTTTTTTCAATAAAAACCGAGATTAATCTGTTTTGAGCGTCTTCGTTGTACATAAGAATAAAAATATGGGAAAAATATAGGCTGGTTATTGTAGGAGAGCTTTGGGTGTGTGTGGTTCATAGGTGTTTATAGGTATAGTAAAAGTGGAAATGAGCTTGTGTCCAAGTTTAAAGTGGGGTTTGTATATCTAATGTATAATTATAATGTTATATCCTTGAAAATGGGTTCCTACCCTAAAAGGTTCCAATACAATCTACTCTTAATTTACTCTTGGTCAAGTGTAGGGGAGCCTCGAAGGCGGACCAGTGCGCTGTGTCCACTGACTCCGGCAGCTCCTGCAGCTAACCTGGTGTCAAACTTACTGATCTGCATTCCTTTGGATGACACCGGCGATGCCGAGAGGCGGATTTTGACGACTGGGCAACCCATGATCCCCAGACACTTCGCCCAGTCCTGTGCCCTGAAGAGATCACTAAATTGCCGCTGTTCTAGCAACAGAAACACTACGGTGCAAGGAGATGCAAGAAAAAATAAGAGCATGCAGACGCCAGCGAGCCAGAGTCAACGCTCTCGGACGACACCGTCTTCATATGCAGTAACTGCAACAAAGCCTGCCGTTCAAGGATCGGGACGTAGTTACTGCCGGTACTGCAGTTCCACCACAGACTGACTTCTATGACACAATATTCATTGTCTTCCAAGAGAGTTTGATGCCAATAATAGTTTTTTCAGATCAATGATTCTTTTCTAGGTTTAACGTCAAGAAAAAGGTTTAGTAGAATTGCTTTGATATAGGAAAAAAACAAGACTTAGAGCTTCTTTTTTTCCATCTAAATTTGAGTTTATATACGAAAAATAGAAAAAATACAGCCTCTTCTTAATTTAAATACATTTTCTGAACTTAACTACATTGTTTTAAAATAGAAATTATTGCTAATATCTATCAGGATTACAAAACTATCATAAATTTAAATAAAAATAAATTGAAATGCCAATAACGAATTGAATATGACAGGGATGTATTGGCTCTACGATATTATTTAAATTCCTAACATATATAATAACCAGTCAATGGCTTCGCCACTTCCCTGTAGCTTGCGCTTCTCTACTAAGCTTAAAATTTAAAATCTAAAAAAAAGCAGCCATGGTTAAATTTGTATAAATTTTCTGAACTTCGCCAATTATAATAATTTTAAAAAGAAACTCTAAACTAAACTTCCCCCCTTTGAAAATATCACGCTGCTAAAATATAGTTATAGAAGATATATAATTTTTTTTTTTTTTAAGAGCTCATCTGGCGACTGCCTACTTGGGCATTAGTCGCTGTATTAAAACTGGCCTTGTTCTAGGCTACTTTAAAATGAAATTAAAGAGAAAAAAAAACAACACCCCAAAAAGGGGAAAGGAAGCAACCTGGTGCGTCGGGGAGAGGTCCCCCCGGCGCAGGAGCGTGCAACTAAAGGAAAAAACAAACAAAAAAAAACAAATCAAAAAACAAAAAAAAACAAAAAAAAACAAACATTGCTTAAATAATAGGGAGAAAGCCGGCCTCCCCCAAGAAGTCACCAAGTCCACAAGTCAATGTACACGAATCTGTCCCGAGTACAAGGGACAGGCTGTAGCGACCCCGCCCATCCCGGTACCGGGACAGGTATCGTGCGCGAAGATCACCCAGACTGGGACGTTCGACAAGACTGTCCTGAACAGTCTGGGGGACGACGCAGTCGTTGCAATAGGGTGCAGGTGAGCGCTCCATCAAATAGCGATGCGTCACACGAGTGTGTCTGATTCGGAGACGACAGAAAGCAACCTGAACCGCCGCGGCATTGGGGGATAGGTCCATGGGAACAGTCGCGGCCCAATGGCACGCAACTTTAAGTTCCCTTCGACCGTCTTCCATCTTCTTTGCCAAGCAGTCCGAAGAGCTGCCCGTATTCCTGCCATGTAGTCGGTGTGAGGAAGAGCGAAACGCTGGTCCGGTCGCAGAGTCCTCGCAGACTCTTTGGCGCCCTCATCGGCGCGCTCATTCCACGTAATTCGTACATGTCCAGGAACCCGGCAGAAGATAATCTCGACATCTGCCCGGTTCGCCAAAACCATGGCGTCACGGATATCGCGAACCAGGGGATGCGGAGATTCCAATGCCCCGAGAGCACTCAGGGCGCTTTGTGAGTCGCTATAGATCACAATCCGGTCTCCGAACCGGGCACGTCGCGTAATCTCCCGTACCGAGTGGTGTATTGCCACCAGCTCGGCCGTGAAGACAGACGCAGCGCCTGGTAGAGCCCCGCTGACTTCAAACAGAGGGGATACGGCGTGGAAGCCGACCCCCTCTTGGGACTTGGAGCCATTCGTATACACTGGCACGGTTCTAGCGTTACACGATGTGTGCTCCAAAAAGGTCGAACGCAATACTTCCGGCGCAGTACAAGCTTTGGAAGCAGAGGCGTGGCGACAAATAGCCAAATGTGGTACCCTCCAGGGTGGCGTCCTGGGCAGAACCAGGGGCGCCACCGGCCCGAGAGCTATATCTACCTCTCGAAGGAGTTTCCTGGCCCTAAACCCAAAGGGCTTAGGGTATGACTGGCGTCTCTCAGCGGCATAGGCACCATCGAGATCAGCTGCGGATGCAGTGAGAGCTGTTAGCGACTGAGGGAGGCGTAGGCTTGCGCGTACAGGCGAGTGATGCACTTCACGTGGCGCAGAGCGAGTGGAATCTCCCCAGCATCGACCAACAGGCTCTCAATGGGGAAAGTGCGGAAGGCACCGGTTGCAAGGTGAAGGCCGGTGTGGTGGATCGAATCCACCTTCCGCAATAAACGCTCGGCTGCAGATGCATAAAACTCGCATCCGTAGTCGAGCTTCGAGCGAACAAAGGATCGATGAAAAAGTAAGGCAGTAGCCCTATCAGCGCCCCAAGCGCTGAACGTCACGGAGCGGAGAATGTCCATGGCACGGGTACAAGAGACTTTAAGGCTGCGAATATGAGCCTCCCAGGTGAGGCGTCGGTCGAATACAAGACCAACGAAACTGTGCGATTCAACCACTTCCAGGCGCACCCCATTAAGAAACAAATCTAGGTCGGGGTGAAGCCGTGGATGGCGGCAGAAGTGCACCACTTTAGTCTTGGCCAAAGAAAACCGAAACCTGTGCGCTTTGGCATAGCAGGAGACGCGGTTCAATGCCTGTTGGAGTCAACGATCCAGAGTTGGCATCTGGGCCGCGCCAAAAGAGATCAAAAGGTCGTCCACGTAGAGCGTAGCGAGAACATCTTCCGGCAGCAAATAGGTGATGCCGTTGATGCTCAGGGCAAAGAGTGTAACACTGAGGACCCTTCCCTGCGGGACACCCTCTTCCTCCTCCTTTGGGCCGGAGAGGGCTCCTCCCACCCGTACGCGGAATCGACGATCTCTCAAAAATTCAGATATAAACATTGGGAGGCGTCCCCTCGCCCCCATCGTGTTGAGAGTCTCCATGATACCATATCGCCATGCGGTATCATAGGCCTTTTCCAGATCGAAAAAGACCGTAGCGTAGTGCTGTCTACGAAGGAAAGCCTCGCAGACGGCATTTTCCAGTCGGAGCAGAGCATCCGACGTGGAGTGGAACTTGCGGAAGCCGCACTGTACGGAAGACAGATGGCCTCCGCTGTCCAGGAAAAAGGCTAATCTAACATCTACCAATTTCTCCATCAACTTGCACACGCAAGAGGTTAGAGAGATTGGGCGGAAACCGGTCGGATTAGAGTGATCTCTCCCCGGCTTGCGAAAGGCGAGCACAGTAGCGATTCGCCAGGAGTCTGGGAGAAGACCTTCCCCCTAGATCCTTTTGAACAAATCTAACAGAAAGGCCATGCCTTGCTCACCCAGGTGTCGAAGCATGGCGTACTGGACATCGTCCGGACCATGGGCAGTGTCCGCGTACGAAGCGAGAGCTGAACGTAACTCACTCACAGTAAACTTGTCGTTGAAGGGTTCCCCGCCTCTGGAAGTAAAGTCAAGCCGGCAGGCTTCCGCGACATCACAACGTGCATTGAATGCTGGTGGAGCAGAATCACGGCTAGAGAATGCGGAAAAAGCGGTTGCTAAGGATTCAGCCAACGACGCGGGGTCCGAGATTGCGGTCCCATTCTCCTGGAGAACGGGAGGGGGGTCGTGCGAGAACTTGCCCTGAAACCTTTTGACTCGCTTCCACACCTCAGCTAAAGGGGTATTCCCGTTAAGTGAAGACACGTATGCCCGCCAAGAAGAGCAAGGGCGTGCTTCAAAATATACCGGAACCTAGCCCTAGCCCAACGAAATTCAGCGACAGTGAAATCGTTCGGGCGGCGCTTATAGCGCATGTAGGCATAACGCTTCTGTTTGAGGGCCGTCTCCCACTCGGCCGACCACCATGGGAGTGGTCGGCGTGCAAAACGGCCAGACGTCCTAGGAATAGTAGTCAGGCCCACGGCGATGAGGTTGCCTGAGAAGAACTCAACGGCCTCATCTACCGACCTAAACTCCTCGACTGAGATAGAGAATTCAGTCATTTCCTAAAATGCAGGCCACCACGCCCGCGCCAAGCACCTCTGAGTTGGTCTCTAATGCGGCAGTTGCCCTGAAAATTATATTTGAATGGGAAAGTGATCACTACCATGGAGGTCATCGACCACCCCCCAATCAAAATCAGGCTGTGCATCCGAAGAGCACAAAGATAGGTCAAGGCAGGAAAATGAAGCGGTTCTCGGACAGTGATGCGTAAGCTCATCCACGTTTAGGAGACTTATCTCAAGCTCTTCGATCAGATCGGCAAGGACTTTTCCCCTGGGATTTATGGAGTAATCTCCCCAGAGAGGATGCCTGCCGTTCAGATCTCCAAGCAAGAGATAGAGCCTCGGCAACCGTGCCACGTTGCGGCAGAAGTCCCCCGCGTCAAAGTCAGCTGACGGTGGAATGTATGCTGAAATGATAGTATACCTCCTATCCAGGTGCAGCTGCACAGCCACTGCCTGGAAGGGGGTATTTAAAGAGAAAGGAAGAACGGAAACATCAACCGCACATCCCCCAGCCCGGCCATCCCGCGGTGGTGGGGTCGCAAGACCCTTATACCCCGGGAGAGCCAGCAGGGGGCACGTGCCTAGCATGGTCTCCTGCAAAAAGATAGCTACCGTTGAACGGGACGAGACGAGCCTCCGCAGCTCCTTCCAGTTGGCCCGGAGTCCACGGTAATTCCATTGAAGGAATATGCCCTCCAGGCCTAGCTCATAGGAGACCAAGGGGCCCTCCTCGAACTGAAGACCCTCACGGGAATGGTCGTACGCTTCCCGGGGGCAGAACCCCGGGAGCTGTTGGCCGGAAAAAACGCTGAAGGCGCTGTCACCTTCGAGGACTTGTTGGGGGAGGTTGGGCTCGACATGCGAGTCTTTTCCTCCCTCTGCCTCGAAACCTTAGGCGGGAGTTGCGGCTTCGGAGGCGGGGGGCCCTCTTTTCGAGGAACCACCGTCTCCGAGCCACTTAGCCCACCACTAAGCGTGGGCGAAGGAGCCAAGCTCCTTTCTTGCTGTCCTCCTTTCGGGGGACAGCTTTAGGAACCCTGGAAGATGGCCTAGTGACCATCTTCAGGGGTGTTGCCTCCTGTGATTCTAACGACACGGTGGAGGCGCGTGGCCGTTTCGCCTTACGGGAAACGGTAACGCTAGGGGAAGAGGGGGGAGCCCTGGTTTTAGCCGGGTCTAGGTATGAACCCTTTTTACCGCCAGCTTTACCAGGGGAGCGATCGGGTTGGGTAGAGCCCGCAGAAGGACTCCGAATGGGTGCGGAAACAACCGTGCTCGTTGGCCTGGATGGGCTAGGAGCAGAGGGTGCCTTTCTAACTATTGAGGCATATGACGTCATAAGCAGAGCAGGGCGCGCCAGGACCAAGTCCTTAGCCTTGCGGAATGAGAGTCGATCCTGTGCCTGAACGGCCAGGATTTCTTTTTCAAGGAGATATGCACCACATTGCTTCGAAGAAGCAGGGTGTGGCTCTCCGCAATTGACACACTTGGCCACACACGATTTGGACTTATCGTGTTCGACCTTGGAGCAATTTACACAGACTTCGGGTGACCTAGATTTTGCACGTCTACATGAGCGATTCGTATGGCCGAAGCGGTGACAGTAATAGCACCGCCACGGCAGTGGCACGAATGCCTTCACGCGGTAGCGGTACCAACCGGCACGCACCGACTCAAGGAGCTTGTCACAGTCGAACATGACAAAGAGTGTAGGGGTGGGTCTCGAGGCCCCTCCCTGTTTTCTCATCACACGTTCGACCTTGACCGCCCCATGGTCAGCCAGCTCTAGGGTCATGTCCTCAATGGAGTAGTCAACGAGTTCCCCCGCATAAACTACTCCTTTCACAAAGTTCATGGTAGAGTGCGGCGTCACACTCACCGGGGTGCCATGAAGTGTCCAAAGAGCACTTATCTTGGCCGCTTCGGCTGGATTCGCAGCATTCGCCAGAAGGCTCCCGTCCAAGAAACGAGTCACCTTCGGCTCTCTACCAATCATACTAGCTAAAGCTCTTCCCTGATTAATCATGTTGCCCTCAGGCAACATGCTGCCATCAGTTGAGTGAATAACCAGGAAGTGTTTGAAGCCAGCGGGCTCGAAAACGCCGGGTAGTCTCTGAATGAGGGGCCTCGATGTAATCGAGGCTCCGCTCCTCGCACTAGCACTTTTGGCTTTAGTCAGGGGCTCCGTACACAGGGGGAAGGGAAGAGGCAGATGTGCTGACCTTGGTTTGGCCGCTTATTGAAGTGGCAACAGAACCATCCATCACCGCAGCCCCCTCGGATGGAGAGGAGCCCCGAGTCTTTTTTGTCTTTTTAGTCTTTTTCTTTTTCTTTTTTGGAGAGGAGGGCGGGGAATGAACCCGCTTCTCACCCTCACTAGAAGAAGCCCCCAGGCCAGATGGACCGGCCTCAGCCAGGTCATTCTCTGAAATGGAGAAGGTCCTGGTAGACGTGAGGGCACCGGTCGGAGGAGATCCCTATCCTACTTGTACTGCTTCGGAAACCACAGCCGTTTGAGGAGGACCTTGCATCGGGGCGGATTCGGGTTCGGTGCTTGGCGCCGAGCCAGGATTTCCCCCCATGAAAGGCCCTACCGTCTGAGGCTGGGTTTCCTCAAGGACCATGTCTATCTTAGGGGGGCCTCCAGTTGCCCCCCCCCAAGACATCGCAGGTCCCATTGGCAGTATCGTCACTAGTCTTCTTTGGGGAGGCATGGGCCTTGACCCCGGCAAGGTTCAATATTCTTGCCAGCAGGTCTTTTGAGGGAAGCGACTGAAGGGGCCTGGCTTCCCTCTCCTCCCTAAGGGGATTTGCCCTACCAAGCCGCTTCGATGTGGAGCGGCTGGCTAAGGGCTGCCTCCTGGCTTTCTTGGCAGTCCCCTTGGAAAGAACACAGGGGACTGCCGCTGGTAAAAGGGAGGCGCCCGAAAGCACCTTCAGAGAAGGGAGTGAGAAAGGTATGGGTGGGGATGAAGCAGATTGTTAAAAACCAACCACCCCAGACCGGAGATCAGGGGTTGAGGATTATTGGCCCCTCCCCCCTCAGCCCCGATCCAGGCGGTTGGCTGAGAAGAAGGTCAGCATCTACCCTGTGAAATTAGAGGCCGACCAGAGAAAGTTGTGGGAGAGGTTGTATGAAAAGAGAGGAAACAAGTGTTTTGAAGGAAGGAAGAGAGGCTAAGCTGGGGCCGGACGGGTTGCAGAGTCCCGTCAGCACGGCGGCCAGGATGGAAAATCACCGCGCCCCTTACGGGGTATATAAAAATAAATTTTCTTGACTTCACCATTTGTAATTCTTTGGGTTTTACAAAATTCACAAAATTTCGATATTTATATTTATTTCTGAACTTCACCATTTTTTTCACTAACTCTATAATTTAAGAAGGGATTTTTTTGAGTATTTGAATCATAATTTCATCTTAGTTTGGTTATGACTTATGTTTTTTTATTTCTTATAATTTTTTTATAATATCAAAAAACAAAATGGTGAAGTTCAGAAATAAATATAAGTATCGAAATTTTGTGATTTTTTTAAAGCCCAAAGAATTACAAATGGTGAAGTTCAGAAACTTTAATTCAGAGTTCCATTTTAAAATGATCATAATTGGCGAAGTTCACAAAATTTATAAAAATTTAACCATGGCTGCTTTTTGTTAGATTTTAACTTTTAATATTAGTAGCGAAGCGTAAGATACGGGGGAGTGGCGAATCCATTGCCTGGTTGGTATTATAAAAGAATTATTAGAAATAGCTTTGAAAAAAACATAAGTCATTTGTCCATTAAGGAAACAAAATATTATTAATTTTTCACCCATCTTCAAAAATCCCGTTATACAATTATAGAGTTAGTGATGATGATGATGATGATGATGAATGAAATTGAAAACAATACAGTCGGATTTCAAAACGAATTAATAAACATAAGTCATCTATTCTATGCACATGATTGGCTTCTTCTGACACAATCATTAAAAGATGCTATCTCTACTATAAACATCCTTACTGAGGCAAGTGAAATAGGCCGTCTTACAACCAATGCATTAAAGAGCAGCTTACTAATTATGAATATGAATGAAAAACTAACTGGTATAGCAGGAATTAAGGTTGTAAATGAGATTAAATATTTAGAAGTAGCTATAAATGCCTCAAGAAATTATTTAAAAACTAGAAGCATCCAAAAAATTAAAACGCACACAAACTGCAGCACATTGTATACCCGGTTACAGCTAAGAGTTTTCATAAGTTGGTGATTGTTTAGACCAATTAGAATAATGTCGCCCTTCCTCTCATTCTATATGGATCCAATACAATTAATATAAACGAATCAGATGTCAAGGAATTACAAACTATAGAGAATGGTGTGTATAGGAAAATCTTGGGAGCCTCCCAAATATGACCCAAACTGTACTTTGAGGGCAGAAATAGGATCATCTTTAATGAAAACAAGGATAATAAAGAAAAATATATGTATATTAAAAGTATTTTGGAATGAGAAAATGATCTTTCGAAATGTATATTGAATGATATGATGGAAAAGAACCATAAATTTATCAGAGACTTTACAAAACTATCAAGAGGCTCTCAAATAAGTATCAAGGATATTAAAAGTCAAAATAAAGCAGAAATAAAACAAAAAAATATATGAATGGGACCTAAAACTGTGGAAGGAAGAAATCTCAATAAAATCAACTCTTGAGGTATAGAGAAATTGAAAAAAAAATAAAAGAAAATATATTTATGACAACTGATATTCATCTACTGTCATAAAGTGAGGACAAATACTTGGCTACTCTTTTGACAGAAATATACATCCAAATGGAAATGCAATGTGCCCATTGTGTGAAGGTGAGATAGAAAATCTTAAGCAGTTTCTATTGCATTGCCCATAGTACAACTGTTTGAGGAGTGAGTTGGGTATAGAACAGTCTGAATCTGAGGATACAGTTCTTGGAAAACTGCCCTTTCAAGAAGATAAAATTGAAAACACAAAAGAAATAATATACAAAATGTGGAAATATAAACAACCAAAATAAGATAAAACGATTATGAGAAGAATTTAGTCGCAAAGGGAGTAACTGCTGTTGCGAATGGCAAGACTCCCGATCCTGAAGTGAACTGAACTGAACATTCGATACTTCTATTTATTTTTTGAAGAGTTTGACGGAACCTTGATAAAAGCTTCAAATTTACGAAATCTAGTCGGGAGGGTTGTTTTTTAAGCAGTAAAGAAAATCTTAGAAAGAACTTGGACAAAAGCTTTAAATATACTTATGACTTAAATTAAAATTTAACTGTTAAATAACTTCCATTCCTAAAATATCGCATTAGAGAAAAGACATAATTGTGCTGCAAAAGTCTACAGTGCAAAGAATTTATTTTAGAAGTTCAATTATAACATCGGAACAAGTGGAGTTCCCCCAAATTATTCTCATTCACTTAAATATAAACCAGGAAGCATCGGATACCTACACCATGGATACAAGATGGCTATATTTAAAGAGTGAAACAACATTGCAACTCATTACGAATGTAAAAAATTAAATAGCAAGAAAAGTAGAACAAATGATTGAATAATTCAAAATATACACGAACAAAAATGAAAAGTATTAAAAACGAAATAAAAGAATTGAGATATGCAGAATTATTTGACTGTTAATAACACGCCCTTCTCAGGGATGCCCAGCAGGGACTGATCCAGGGCAAATGACAGGCTTGATGAGGTACATACAGCATTATTATTTTAGTTAAAGATTAGATTTCCTCAACCTTTGTGCGAATCAATATTGTCTTATGGAAAACACCCTGAGAGAGCAGAACTTGGGGCTATATTATAAATGCTCAAAAGAAAATTAATAGGAGGCCCAATTGACACCTCATTTAGTGCAGGGGTTTCATTCGGGTTATCCAGGGCCGTCTTCACCCAGATGAAAAGGCAATGGAGGGTGATATATTTATATTAAAGATCGATGAATAAAATTGCTCAGAAATACAAGAGTGTAGGAGAAAGTCCCAGAACTACACGAACGTAGGTTAAATTAACAGAAAAATAAGAGTCTGGTGAAAAGTCCCAGAGATACAAGGTAGGGAAAAATGCAAGGAGTAAAAGAGCTTATAGTAAAGTACAGGAAATACAAGAGCGTAGGGTAAAGTTCTCGTAATAAAAGAGCGTAGAGTAAAGTTCCAGAAATACAAGAGCGTAAAAAAAATCCCAGAAATAAAAGAGCCGAGTGTAAAGACCATGTAATATAAGAGCGTAAGTTCCTCAAAATACAATACCTTGGGAAAAAGTCCAAGAAATACAAGAACAAGGGTAAAGTCGCAGAAATACAAGGGCTTATGGTAAAGCCTAAGAAATACAAGGACGTAGGGTTAATTTAGAAAAATAAAAGAGCTTAAATTCCCCCCAAAACAAGAGCGTAAGTTAAAGACACATAGGGGGATAAAATAGAGGGTAAAATCGATTCCCAGGAAGCCATAGAGTAGGGTAAAGTCCACAGAATATAAGAATGTAGGGTACAGTTACATAAATATGTATAAGAACGTAAGCTAGTGTCCCAGAAATACAAGAATGTAGGTTATGTCGTATAAATACAAGAGCACTAGATAAAGCCGCAAGAATAAAAGAACGTAAAGTAAAGTCCCCGAAATATAAGAGCCTGGGGGTCAAATCCATGAAATACATGAGGGTAGGTTGAATTAACAGAAATACAAGAGACTGGGGTAAACTCAGAGAAATATGTACAAGAGCAAAGGGTAAAATCCTAGAAATAGCAGAGGGTAAGGTAAAGTACCAGAAATACAAGACCGTAGGATAAAGTCACCGAAGTATAAGAGCGTAGGGTAAAGTTCCAGAAATAAAAGAGCGAAAATAAAAGGCCCTGAATTAAAAGAGGGATCTGGTAAAGTACTAAAAATACAAAGTACTAAAAGTACTAAAGATAGAAGAATGAAGGGTAAAGTCACAGAAATACAAGAACGAAGGGTAAAATCCAAGAAATACAAGGGCGTAGGGTAGAATTCCTAAAATACAAGAGCGTTGTAGAAAGAGCACACGCACAACCTATGTAAAATTGCAATCTTACGGACTTTTGTTAGGCCAAATTGGCATAAATTTCATAAAGAGGAATAGACCCTATGTTCCATTCATTACAATACTTTCTTTAAGAAAAAAATAAAGTTACACTAAACTTTATTTTTTACAAAATAGTACAATATAAAATAATTTTATATTTCAAATATCTAAAAAAGTATTGACTCAAATTTCTTAGACGAAATAAATGGTTTTGGTATGGTACTAACCTAAACCCGCAGACACGCCAATTACGGTTATTGATCATAATCTAATAATCTTGATACGGGGTGAAGACGTCTCCTTAGTCCTACAAAATATAGCGCTATGAGAAAATAGGCCAAGCTCATAGAAGTGTGAGAGATACAACACTAATACTAACAATATCTAGCAATTTTTAATATGGCTGATGGCCTTGGCACTTACCTGTAATAAACCAGAAGGAAAATCAGGCAAGTTATTAACAATTAAAATAATCAGGTTATGTTTAAAGGCAGAAATAATTAGGTGAAGGGGTGGAGGTTGGGGTGGGGGCGAATATCAGCAGGCAGTTGGGGTCGGAGTATAATAACGAAAGGCATGATCGCTCAAGCAGCGAAGAGTCGCTCGAGAAGCTTGAGGCATGGAAGCTGAGATAGAACAAGAGTGAGAGAAGCAGGAAGAGAGAAGTGTCGGAATTTATTCACTTGACTTTGAAAACTATCAAGGGATCTCGAACTTCATGCAGGAGTAAACAGTGAACATATTGTGCTGTGATAGCAAGGGGCCAAAGGTGGGAAAGCAATAATACTTTCGAAGCCTTGCTCCTAACTTTGTCTCTGAAACCAACTTTTGCACTTGTGGTCGATTATTGTCCTCCTGGTTCATCCCTCGGCCTGATCTTTTGATAAGCTCGACGAATTTTGGAACAGGGCACTTGTAGCCTCCCTGCCACCATACTTATTCTGAGAGTTTATAATGTCCTCCTAAATATTTACTTCTAGCTTCATCTTCTTGACATATTTAAACTACACATATTCTCTCTCTCCCTATGTCTTATTCCCACTCAAACATATGGAAATACAGATATTTTAGACTACTTACTTATTCACTCCTTTTCTCACAACCAACGCCCCATTTCACCCTATCACTAAACCTTATGATCATCGGTTCTCTTCAATTAACCAAGGATAGTCGACAAGGGATCACGATTCAGTCCTTGCCTTGTTAAAATCTGCCTTTGCCATTGATGACCTCAACATATCCCTTCCATCTTAACCTAGATCCTCTACTGCCTCAATCTCTTCTGCCCCCTCTACCCCCAACTCGTAAACATCAGGCTTGATGGTTCTCAATCAGTATTTGGAACGCCCCCCAAACTCTGACGGTTCGTACTAACTGGGTTTTTAGTACCGAAATAGAATCCACCGCCGCACTTACTCTTTAGCTACTCAAGACTGAACTGCCACCCTAGGGTCCGCTCGTGATACACCGACCCATCCTTGCAGAAAACAATAAAGAGCCACACACCTTGTATAAGCTAATGCAAATCTCTCGGTCCTTCGGAAACAACAGTTGTCAATCCCTTATTTCTCTTGCTGAATTCTCAGCCGTCTTCACTGACTAGATAAATCATAACCACTCAGGCCTCCCCGTATTCCTCGTCATCTAGTAACTCGCTATTTCCCTCCCCACCAGAGCTACTTTCTCTTACCCCATTGTTCTTTGAGAAATTACTTCCTTCCTTTTTCCATCGGAAAAAGGCAGTTGCCTCCTAACTCATCCCTTCCAAGTCTTTACCTCAATTACTCCCTGTTCTTCTCTCTTATATCACTTACTTTTTATCACCTTACTCTCGTCTGGAAGATTACCAACTGTCACCAAGTACACTGCTGTTCTACCTATCCTAATGAAACCAAACCTGAACCCCAACAATCTTGTAAGCTACAGTCTAATCTCTAAATTCAACTTCCTCTCAAAAGTGCTTGAGAGGCTGTTGTCAGCCTAGATTCTAGACTTCCTCTCCTCGTCTAACATCAAGGAGATGTTTGAGTGTGATTCAAAGGTAGGTTACAGCATTGAATCAGCTCTCCTACATATAACGGACTACCTTCGCCGTGCGGTTGACGCTGGTTAACCTTCCATTCTGGTACTTTTGGACCTCTTGGTTGTATTTGACACTTATGATCACACTGCTCTACTTAACTACATCCATGAATTTCTATCTATCTCTGGAAGTTCTTTGAACGGTTTAAATTCTTAACGTGCATCTCGTATTTAATTCTCCATATCAGTAATGATGTATCTCGGCCTTCAGCGTTGGGTTTTTGAGTTCCGCAAGGCTCTGTTCTTGGTCCACCATTGTTTCCTTCTATTAGTATTTTTATGGGTCGAATTGATCCGTACTTTAATTTCTATAATGTTGGGACGCAAATTTTTCTATCAATTCCAGCTTCTTTTGCTGAATATTAGAAAACTACTATCCGATTATAACCTCATTAATGAATAGTTATTGAAACAAATTTCTGAAAATCATCCATGGTCTGAACTACTACTGGTAAACACTTTTGCAGATGTGGTTCTCTGCAAAAATATTGCCTCTTCTTTTAGCCTTGGTGCCTTTCATACCCTCCTTTATGATATGCCTAAAAATTTGGGCGATCCACTTCCTGCTTTCTCGGCAATCTCGTCCGCATCAGTTCCGACTACGACTACAACAGTTCGAGAATGGCATTCACGCTGTAGTCACCCGCTGCCTTGACTACCGAAACCTCCTTCTCCCTGGATCATTGACATTCACACTTCGACCTAACTAGCTTGTTAAATAGTTAGGTAAACTGCAGTGTCCATAGTGATGGTATGGCGTTGAAAGGTTAAAATACCCAATTGATACAGTTCATTTTAGAGCTGTTAAATCGTTCTGTTGGATACAGTCACTTGACTGGCGTAGATGAAGAGCGTCTCCCAGCCGTATTTGATACATTGTGAAGGTGGCTACTCATTGCTATGGTAGCCGTGCCGCTGACTTAAAATTTTGCAACTCGTGCTCACCTCCGTTGAGGGTGCTTCCTCCCTGCAACTATCCTCCTTCCCTAACTTCACTGGTTACCCATTCGATATAGGACCTCTTTGCTCCTTCTGCCGACATAGAATGCCACGACTCTTCACTATTTGTCGTCCTCATCGTTCCTAATCCAGCTTCCATAACACTAAGATTCGTCTCTCGCCAATACTGATTGTTCCTAGTAGTCGTCTGTGTCGTATGGGTGATCGTGCTTTCTCTATATTTGTTCCGAGAGTGTGGAATGATCTGCCTGCTGCGATTTGCTCAACCCCCTCCAAAGAGCACTTCAACTGTGATTTGAAGACACTTGTTCTTCCTAGCTTTTCATTAATCAATTAATGGGCGCTCCATGAAAGCCCATGACATTTAAGAAGGCGGGACAATTATCTTCATTATAATTATTATGGTTAAAGTGAGAATTAGTGCATAATCTTTAGTTCTTTAAAGGGAGGGAAAAGTAGTGTGGGTAGATGAGAGGAAAAGAAATAAGAGTGGTAAAGGCAAAGGGAAAAAAAGACATTACCATAGATTACATGGGAGATTGTTGAAATGGGCCATGGATGGCAGCTCTCTGGTGATGAAAACACCGCGAATATTATACGTTTCAGAAATGGGGATGGAAGAGTCATCAAATAGGGTAAATTACTAGTAATTCTACTAGGAGTACTATTGCCCTCATATATTTTTATAATTCATTTATAAAAAAACGAAAGTTCTTTTGCAATGTTAGTGTAAAGAAACAAGTTGGCAAGTGGAATGGTAAAGTAGGGAGAGGGGTAACTTGGGACATCCCCTGCACTAAGGTGAAAGACCATCTTGTGGTAAAAGTTAGGCACCTTAAAGATGAGGCGGGGATCTGAGTCCGATGGGGCACGATAACAGAGTTAGGGAAGATTGTATCTGACAGTGTGGTGATGCGGGACTAAAATCACTCGAAAGTTGAATCACAGGGCCAGATAAAATCCCAGACCTGATTAAGGTAGGGTAAAGGCAACCCAGAATCAAGGTAGGCCGCAGTCAAAGTGAGCCCCAGTGTCCATTGTGTCAAAGGCAACCGAGAGATCAAGAGAAACAAAGGAAACGCCCTATGGACTTCAGCAATGCCTAATATCGCTGTGACTCTGAAAGCCGAAATTATTTTAAGGGAAATAGAAGAAAATAAAGGTAGATTTTATGCAGTTTGAGTCGCACTTTTTATTGATCGTCTTTATTTGTAGAATTAATTAAGGCACCCCCACAACTGAAATATTCACCTCTTTTTCTCAAAGTAGCCGAAGTGTTTGTTTCAGATATTTGTGTATTGAATTCCATCCATGAAGCACAAAGAGAACGTCATGAAATTTAAACTTAAGTTAGTTCTCTTGTATGGTCTGTATTAACTAAAAATAAGATTGTTGTATTATATTTACTGTGGAATATGTGTTAGGGTGAAAGGTGGACCCATAAAAGAATGCATAAAGTCAGGAAGTAATATCAACCCTTCTTTAGCTTTGTTTAATTTTATTTTATTTATATATTTTGTAGGGTTCATTGGCAGGAGTGCTTGGCCAAAACACGTAACTCTCTCACTCTATCCACGTATCTCCTGCTATTTAAGAGTAGATAGGTAACCTGCGTCTGGACAGTCATCAGGGGAGTTAATCATTGAAATATTATTAGTAGTAATGATAAAACTAGTAGTATTTTTTTGTGGGGGGGTGTTCACTTTGACACGAAATCGGAACATTACAATTTTCACGCATGTGCAAAGCGTAGACGAGCGAATCAAAGCTTGTAATAATTATTGCCTTGACTAATGGCGTCCGACATAGCAAACAGAGCAATAAATATGATCTTTCGTATCCCCCCTCCCCCCGTGGACCCCGTAGAGCAGGAGAGTTGACTATATCATCAAAAGATTCAAATTGACTATCGTTAAATGTGTTGACCTTGAATTTGTCCACCGAGTTTGGAAGTTGACACCAAAATCTACCGGACGCTGTATCGAATGCTCTTTTGGAGGACTAATTGTTAATTAACGAAAATTATTCATTTTTTACCTCCCTTTCTTCGTCCATATTTTTGTTATATGCACATGCACGTGAATATCATTTACATGTGCCTGCACAGAGAGGTAGTCAATTATTAGCGTAACTGAGGTCGATGTCACACAATATTTGGGGTGTTTTCAACCTGTTTGCCTCCTTTGTCTAGTAATATCCGTGCGTTCCAGCATGAATTAGAACCATCGAAAATCATTCGTTAACAAATTTGTAATTTTTTCTTTCCAAATCGGACCGGTTTTACGATCTACCAAGATTTTTACGAGCTATGCGGTTGCCATAGCAATGGTTAGCTCCCCTGCTTGTATCAGGCATGGTTGGGCAACGATCCTCACCCACGCCAAAGGACTGTATCAAATTGGTCAATCTAAGAGTGGTATTGGATACGGTGACTTGGTTGGTTTGGATGAGCTGTGTCTACTAATAGGCTTTTAAGAGGCCTGACAGACAATTGCACACGATTATACAACCAAATTGAAGATAAGCATTCCAAATAACCATAATGATTATTAGCTATAAACTTATATAATATCTATAATTTGTTTAATTTTACAACGATATCTAATTGATTTAAGAAGAAAATTAAAAATAGTATATAAGATTCTCTAATGCCTTATATATTTAAAAGGATTTTAAATAAAGAGGCATATATATTTAAGAATTTCGCATTATATGTATATAAAAAAATATATCGATAAAAAATTAGCCGCGAGCGGGATTCGAACCAGAGATCTCACGCGTAGAAAACGCATGCGTTACCACTGAGCCACGATGAAAAAAGAAGAACACTAATATAATATCCATTAAGACCTAGAGGAAAACATATACCATTACACTTGTTCAGATGTGTTTTTCACGTTTCCCCGTGCACACTCGGGTAGTAGGTAACATTTGAATTCAAAAGTATCTACCGTAACACAGGGTTTCAGCGGTAAGGCCCGTGGTTTGGAGCGTGAGACCGCTAGAGCGAACCCCAAGGGAAGTTGATTTTTCATTATTAACAAGGCGCGCTATCATGGTTTAGTGAACTCATACAAAGGACGTAGTGTTACAGTGGATACCTTTAGATTAAAATGTTACCTACTACTTGAGCATGGACGACGGACGTAAAAAAGACATATGGCCATATATATATATATATATATATATATATATATATATATATATATATATATATATATATATATATATATATGTAGGGAGGGCTCGGGCTAAATATTACGATTCTTAACGTCACCTTTTTCAGGAACAAGTTGATGTATCGTGACCAGTCAACGGCGTTGAATAGCCTAAAGAGTAAAGTTGTAGTTAAGAAAAAGGTGAATGGGAAGACTGGAAGCCATCATAATATCGGAAAAGAGTTACTTGCTTGATGATGATTCGCGCTGGGTTTCAAAATGCCCCGACATCATAACTGGTGCTCAATGCTCTGTTAACAGTTAGAGGCTGTAAGAAATTACATGGGCAGCTGTGGCCAGCAGAAATGAACACACAAAATGTGTTCTGAAAGCGTCCGCAAGTCAGAATTGCCTCAACAACTTCACCACATATTGATATAAGATCCGAGCAATGGACTCTAAGTTTTTGCGAGAGAAATGAGTGTGGAGTTAAACCTTGAAGCTGGCCTTGAATAAGGACCTTTGTTACCATTCGTATAAGAGGCACACAAGAGAATTTCTGGCCGCCGTGGCCAAGGAGAACCACTTGACGAAGTCAAAGGAACTTCTTAACATGACGAATCATCTTGTTGAGCCGTGGACAATCTGGTTCTTCTTAGACGAAAAGAATTCCTAGCACCAGAGGCATAACACCCAAAACAAGAGGTGGCTTGCCTAAAATCCATTCGACGTTTCATGCATTATGAAGAACAAGTTCCGTCCAACTGTGATGGTATTTGTGTCTGTCTCCAGTCAGGGTGACATTATGCCTTTCCCTCCCCATATGTGTAGAAGTTCTTGACTCTATTCTGACGGCTATATGTAGTTGATGTAGATTGTAGTCAGGCTCTGGAGAAGGCTGCTGCTGGAAGGCCATTTCTCTGGAAAGAATCAGAAGAAGTGGTCGAAAAATTATTACGAGTTTACCAACCACAATTTCTGGCCTCCTAATTCCATAGATATTAATCCTATGGATTACTATGCATGGGAAGCGGCTGAGAAAGAGACCAACTACTGTGCTTGCAACTTCAAAGCCGAGCTGGTCGCCAAGCTCAATGAGGTAGTCGAAGATCATCCCAGAGCCGTCTTGAGGACGTTGGGGATGCTGAGGGTGGCTACTTTAAGTAACCTGTTATCTCCAAGATATAATATTGTTGATATTTTTAAATTAAATTTTCAAAAATACATTTATGTTTACCAGAGGTATTGTGAGTTTTTTTTTAGAAACCGTAAAATTTAGTCCGAACACCCTGTATAAGTCCGTAACTCGGTCATTAACCCATATATCCCATATGCTTACAGCTTACGTTCAAAAGAAGACTTTCTAAACATCCTCGAAATCTCCAAACTAGTCGGGTTCATGTCTTCAATGGACGTCGATTCCTTGTTTACCAACGTTCCCGTAGATGGAACCATCGAGCTTATTTGCGCGAAAATCTACCACACTGAGGATAAAACTCCCCCATCCCGACCTCTAAAGACATTCTACGACGAATCCTTAAGATTTGTACCAAAGAGGCGCCTTTCTAAGGCCCTAATGGTCACATCTATGTACAGGGTAACGGAGTGTCGATGGAATCTCCATTGGGTGGTCGATTTTCCAGATTCTACATTAGAACAGTGGTGGATGCCATTTTAAACAACAATCCTCCCTTGAAACTAGCGATCTTTGCCAGATATATTGATGAAATATTCATCGATACAGATAACCCTAGCCTGGTCCTTACCCTTATTCAAATATTCAAGGAAAATTCTTTCATCAAATTCACTCATGAAACAGAAAACAACTCCACGTTACCATTGCTCGAAATCCTCCTCCAGCCTCAACGGACATTTTACGACTGAAGTTTACGTTAAATCATCAAATCTGGGCTTTTGCATGAGAGTATCGTCAGAATGGCTTGACCGATACAAAACTCCGTAATGAAGGCCCTCATCACCAGAGCCTTCTCTCATTCTTCAAACTGGACAGCGGTTGAAACAGAAATAGAGTAACTAATCTCCTCCTCAACAACGGCTACACACAAATTTCAATCTATAATGTCATAAAGCAGAAGATAGACTCTTGCCACAACACAAGGCAGAAAAATGAAAAACAATTAAATTAGACTTACATTACCAAGCATTCACGAAACAAGATATAGGGAGAACAAAAGAGTCCTCAAATCCATCATGCACCGTAGTGTTATCCTCACCGATCAAATAAACCAAATTAAATTAGTAATTTATAAAGACCAAAGAAAACTCGTGCCCTCGTCATAAAGATTATATGCCTTCCCGCGACGGGCCATGTGCAGGAGTGTAATCTCTTGTACGAATATAAATGCAACGTCGGTGACTGTGAGCATCGCACTTCCTCGTATATATTTTTATACAACCCTGTCTCGGCGACTAACAACACATTTCCAAGACAGAGCCATCAAACGTCACACTGCAAGTCATCGGACGACCCTCATCCGAGAAATGTTAAATAGAAATACAACCATAATTCTCTGGGAGAGAGATTGACGACGACTGCGCATGGCTAAAGCCGTCACTATATATGTATATATATATATATATATATATATATATATATATATATATATATATATATATATATATATATATATATATATATATAAATTTCATTTCTCATAAATATTGGGATATGGACATAACGAGCTAAAATAATTTCTTAACTATTTTCTCCTATATATTTTGTTGTCTCTGTTTCTGTCTCCCTTTGCCCTTGTCTCTGTCTCTCTCTCACTTTCTCGAATAATCGTATTCTCCTTTTATGACTCGTAAACTTCTCTATTAAACCTTAAATTCTCCCTTTTAAATATTTTTCAATTAGTTCAAAGTTATCCTACAGAAAAATTAGCTTTATATATCAGGGAAGCCAATTTAGGAATGTACATTCATTTGATTAGCTAAGATTAACAGGGAACCTTTTTAAAGCAAGGCCGTATAGGAAACACGCATAAAACAGACCCGGACTGTTTTGAGGCCAGACTATATATAATTAAAGGTGAATTGTTATAATATATATATATATATATATATATATATATATATATATATATATATATATATATATATATCAAGGGAAACTTTTATTCTGACGTTTTGGTTTCGCTGTAGACCAGCTTGTTCAGTGTTCTTCTTGAGATAACAGTGGCCTTTATTAGGATGAATTCATATGCGAGTCATAGAGCACAAGGCCTAACACGCACACACACACACACACACATATATATATATATATATATATATATATATATATATATATATATATATATATATATATATATATATATATATATAGTGTGTGTGTGTGTGGGAGGGGGGTAATTCTACTATGCTACATTTCGGTTTTATCTTAGACCTGTTTCTTTCTTTTATATCCATATATGTATAGGATCTCGTGCGTAAATTGTTGCATTTATACCAAGTTCCTGCCTTGCTTCGAATCTGCTTTTTGTTATATTGTTTTTGAAATTGAGTCAGAGAAAATAATAAACATATTTTTTTTTCTGACAGGGAATAACTTAATTTTCATTTGGAACACATCTCTTAAAATGCAAAATATAAACCGAAAAACATAAAACAAACTATTTCTTCCCTTTCTTAATTCAATTTAAATTCTTTAAGGGTTAGTATATTTTCCTTAAATTAAATATTAATGCAATAATCAAAGGTGAATTATATAAATATACAACTCCAGATTCCGCGAAAAATTTGCTCTTCACTTTGCTCGGTGTGTGGAATTTCATGATTTAATAGAGTAGGAAAAAAAACTAGAGATCTAGTACCATATCATAGCATGAATATCTCTTTGTTATTTCAAAACACCATGTAGATTAGTTCATTGACTCGAATGGGAGAAGGGAAAATAGGAAAGCATTAAAGTGTGAAGTGTGAAAACTGTCAAACAATATAAGCCAGATTTCTTTTAAAGATCTACATCCGAAGTTTGGGAGAGGTTATATTAAAAAAATAAAACATTAAAGGTAAAATTTAACCCAATGTAAGGTAGCATTACCCCATAATGCTACCTATATAAATAAAAGTCCTCAACTGATCCGAGTATGAGGTATTTGCTTACGCGCCTAGAGTAATGATATATTTTCTCGTAGTAGTTTATTTGAGGGATGCAAAACATGCGATACATTCAATTCTCCTTCTTGTATTTTTGTGAAGTGGAATTGTAATGAAAATTCAGGCAAGTGATTTATTTCAATCAATTACGAAGAGTTACAAGATGTATTTTATTCTTTTTAAGAGAGTTTAACTTCCTCTTTTCCCATTGTTGAGTCTATCCAGGAGTAGAAAAGATAGTGGAAGATTTAAAGGTGAAAACGACGACCCAAGAGCACTTTTTCCATTGGGAACTGGGGTCCGGATGGGGAAGGGATTTTTATAAGCATTTAATCGAAAAATAAATAATTAAGGGTATACTCAAAATAACTGACCCTTCGACGGCAAATTCCGACTCACTTAGTCCAATTCTGGTTCCTCTCGTGGCATTCACTCATAACCTGCCCGATGCTCTTCGGTCTCTATGTACTCATGGTCAATCATTTCATATCTCTGTTGATGATAATTAATCTATATCTCATTGTACTTACTTTATTCTCTCCATCCTAGAGAATCCCCCTGTTTTACTTGACATCAATGGCTCTCGGACACATTTCAGAAACTCAATCAGGATAAAACTGAGGTGGTGTTGGTAGGTATTACGTCCGATGGAAAGTTCTTGAGCCCCTCCTTAATATTGGTGGGTCCTCAGTCTCCTTTCTGACACCGTTCAATACTCGGGAATCGCCTTAGATAGACATCTTTTGCTCAAAACACAAGGACACAAGGTGATCGTATCTGTAACTCCTATGTCTGCTTCCTTTAATATCTTCGCAGTACCCAATCAGCCTTTGGTCCAAGAAGGTTTTGGACCGCCACCCATGCTTCTTTTGCTTCCAAATTTCACTAAAGAAGTTTCCTGCTTTCCCGAACACTCTCCTTCACCTCCTTTCCAGCCACTTCAAAGTGTTCTAAACTATACAGTCAGTGTTTTCTGAACCAAAGTCGTTTTTCACGAGCGACTCCGTCTTTTCCAACAGCGCTGGTTCCCCATCCAGTTCCTTATTTTCTCTAGAGTTCTTCTCAGGTTCAAGGATTTAAAACCTTAATCCTATCCTGCTAGCCTGCTCCACTTAATCTCTCCTACTAGCATGTATAATTTGTAAACTTCTGGAACGACTTTTATAATAAAAAGGAACTTTTTCTTCCAGACGGACTCCACCTCAACTCTATGGGTTCAACAAGGTTGTCACGATTATTTATAGAAGCAATTATAAATTTTCAGATACTAAAGAGATTTAACTTACTAAAAATTTAAATAATTATTTCCATACTAGCAACCATCAGTACCTTTCCTGCATCCTACTTAACGCGAGAAGTCTGAGAAACAACTTCGATGACCTTGTGGCCTTAAACCAGACCAACGAATATGATATAAGAACTGGAAATAACACGAGGAGACCCATCCGTCATAACCTGAAGGTTTTATATGTCAACGCTCGTAGCATTCATAATAAATTTTCAGATTTAAAGGGAATTGCATTAACAGATAAGTATGATATAATCGGAATTACAGAATCATGGTTAAATATTGAAAACAGAGATTTCCTAGCAGAATATTATCTATCTGGATACAAATTGTTTGCAAAAAGTCGAACTAACAGAAAAGGAGGGGGTGTCCTATTCTACATCAAAGAAAATCTCAACCCGATCCAATTAACAAAGCCACAAATCACAAACACAAACACATCGTACATACTTCTTAAAAAACAACCACTGGACGAAAATAGTGCTGGATCTAATATACAGACCACCAGCTCAGTTAACGCAAACCGACAGCGATTTATTTGAACAAATCAGCGAAATAAGTAACGCGCACGATATCGTAATTTCGGGCGATTTTAATTTACCAGTACCAAAGTAGCGAGAACCACTATCCGCTCATTATGGTAACGAACTCTATACTACGAGTAACTTACAAGAAAGTTCACTAACTCAGTTTGTAAAATGGCCAACGCGCGGAAATAATATACTCGACCTAATTTTTGCAACAAAAGAAGATTTGATAGATAATATTAATGTCGGAAGGAATTTAGTAATAGCGACCACCGTGCAATCACATTTAGTATGAATTTCAATCGTAACTATATAATTAGTAGCAAAAAAAGAGTCCCAGACTTTAGAAAAGCGAACTTACTAAGCTCAGAACAAACTTAAGCAAAAGGATTGGAGCAACTTGCGTGACATAAATGATATAAACGATAAATGGACATTTTTTACTAGTTCGTACTTCGAGGTGGTGAAAGAATGTATTCCTTTGAAAAATCGTCGTTCGACACACGGAAAGAAACCTAAATGGTGGAGTAGCAAGATAGCTAACTGTCTACGAGACAAGAGGAATGCCTATATTAGATTAAAAACTTCTAACGACGAGACAGAACGCGCCAAATATTCAGACTCACGACGTAAATCCGAAAGGTTAATTAAACAGAGTAAAAAGTCCTTGAGATCACATGTGGCCATTCAAAGTAAAACCAACCCGAAAGAGTTCTATATTTACATACGACAAAAGAGAGAAACATCTACATCTATCGGACCGCTAACTGACTAGAGCGGAAACTTTACCACGAGCGATAGACAAATGAGCTGTATTTTAAACACATTTTTTACATCAGTCTTTACTACAGAAGATCTTAGCGAAATCCCAACACCGACAGATATCCAAATAGGTTACAACGAGGCGTTAAGTAGTATCACCGTTACAGAAAGAGACGTACTGAGATGCATTGAAAAGCTTAATGTAAATAAGTCACCCGGCCCGGATATGGTCTTCCCTCAAATATTAAAGGAACCCAAAAGTGAACTAGCCAAACCGCTGTCATTATTGTTTAATTATTTGTTAGAGACGGGGACTATACCCGATGAGTGGAAGCTTGCTACCGTAACACCAATAATTAAAAAAGGCAGTAGATCTCTACCTAGTAATTTTTGCCCAATTAGTTTAACCTCGGTCGTTTGCAAAATGTTAGAGACACTTATTCGCGACGAACTCGTTAACAACTTGGAAGTAAAGAAGCTACTTAGAAATACACAACACGGCTTTCGAAATAAACGCTCTTGTCTAACGAATCTATTAGACTTCTTCAATGAAATTTTTAATGAATACGACGAAAGTAAAGCAGTCGACATAATTTACTTAGACTTTCAAAAGGCCTTCGACAAAGTTCCCCACAAACGTTTACTTACTAAATTAAAAGAGCACAGAATTGAAGGCGAGATAGCAAGGTGGATAGAGAAAACTGGCTAAGTAATCGTAGGCAACGCGTAGTTATAAATGGAAAATCATCTAGCTGGACAGACGTCACTAGCTTGGTACCTCAGGGGTAGGTTCTAGGACCAGTTCTTTTCTTAGTATACATTAAAAACTTAGACGAAGGCATTTCAGGCATAATATCGAAGTTTGCTGACGACACCAAAATCACGAATTCAGTACTCCCTAACGCACAGATTGATTAAATGCAGAACAACCTCAATAAATGATCAAACTGGGCGCAAACGTAGCAAATGCCTTTTAACACGGACAAATGCAAAGTGCTCCATATCGGATACCGAAATGTCAAAGCAAATTGCTCACTAAACGGTACTCTACTCTTAAGCGTAGATAGAGAGACAGACCTAGGAGTAACAATATCGAGCGATCTAAAGCCCACTCAACAATGCTCAGACGTCATTAAACAAGCGAATAAAATAATTGGATTCATTGGTAGAGCGTTCGAGTATAAGTCCAAAAATACAATCCTTACTCTCTATAATTCCTTGGTCCGTCCCATTATGGAATACTGCGTCCAAGCCTGGTGCCAGTACTATCAGTACTATCAGAAAGATATAGTGAAATTAGAACGAGTCTAACGAAGGCTCACTAAAATGATACCAAGTCTAAGGAACAAAACCTACGAAGAGCGAAATTAGAGAACTGAGTCTCTTTCCGTTAAATCACCGTAGATTAAGAGGGGACTTAATTAGTGTCTTTAAAATTATCAAAGGCATAGACAATATGGACCGCAATAAATATTTCACTATCGACCAGTCAAATTACACGAGAGGAAACGGTTGTAAAATTATAGGTAATCATTTTAACTCGCACGAATCTAAGAACTTCTTTTTTAACCAAATCATAAACTAATGGAATGGGCTTCCTCGTAAAGTAATAGACTGCAACAGCGTAGATACTTTCAAACGACGTATAGATAAATACTTTGAATCAAATCCCCGACTAACAGCGTTTTTATAATGATTAACTAACTCCCGAGCATTCAGGTGTCAGGTTAACCCAATTTCCCCTAAATAAATTTCACTTCGGGATCTCTCTCATGTTTCCTGTACAGCTCTCTCTCTCTCTCTCTCTCTTTCACTCTCTCTCTCTTTCTTTCTCTGACAAGACACTGTGTTAATAAAGAGAAAAAGAAAGAGCATGTTCTAAGCCTAGATGAGTAAGATAATTTGATTCTACATCTATATAAAATGTAAATACGTTTCTGCCATCTTTTTCAGAACACATAAATCCAAGATATGTACATGAATAAATACATTTAAATATATCGTATAGAAAATTTGCATCGCCAAACGGTACTAGCAATGTCCAATAAGTCAAAAAGTTTTAAAATAAGAAGGAGGTAGTAGTTGGATCTAATAGATAATAAGCGCCAAAATATTAAAAAATGCATATTAAAAAAAGAAGCAAAAAAAACGAGCATGTTCTAATATAAGATTATTTAGATGAGTCATATTTTGTTTATTTTTCGGTATATATTAATGTGTTCTTGCTCTCATGTTAAAATTTCCTGGTTGAGTTCATTTTCTAACACTACCAGGTATATATTTGCACTATTCCAAGCCTGGAAAGAGTGGGAGAGGTGGGTGGGGAGAGACTTAATCTTTGTTATCCTATGCCTTACACGAAGTATTGTATATAGAAAGAATTTAGGATGAAAATAGAGGTACTTCAATTGTAATGGACTGAACGGTTTCTAAAGGTAGTTACTATCTTCCTCATTATCTTTTATCTCAGGCAACCTAGTTTGGACCGCAAGGTCTGATGTAGCCAGTAACTCCATGTAACTCTCTTACAGGCCTGCTTAACTTAACTTCTCTTATTAGCCAGCTATACGTAATCTCTCCTACTAACCTGCTTCACTTAACCTCTTGAACTAGCCTGGCACAATTAACCTCTCTTACTAGCCTGCTTCACTGAACCTCTCATACTAACCTGCTTCACTTAACCTCTCAGTACTAGCATGATTCACTTAACCTCACTTACTAGCCTACTTCACTTAACCTCGCTTAATAGCCTTGGAACAAGCAGCGTATGTGTTTGTATTCTGCTGTGAAGACGGAAGAGGAGAGAAAGCAGCGTTGTAATTTGCTATGTGTGTGATCATACGTGTAAGATTTACCCAACCCAGTACAGGGCGGAACACAGCATTTTCATCATTCGGTACACGTGCGCTGACGTTTGTGTCCGTTCATGCCGGGATCGAACCCGGTAACGCGACGTTAGCGGACCAATCCCGTATCCTCTCGAATACCAAATGCTCTGAATTATTAGTGTTAATAATAATATAAATAATTATTATTATTAATGCTAGAATGCCATGGATGTTTGAGAATATATATATATATATATATATATATATATATATATATATATATATATATATATATATTCTCAAACATCCATGGCATTCTAGCATTAATAATAATAATTATTTATATTATTATTAACACTAATATATATATATATATATATATATACATATATATATATATATATATATATATATATATATATATATATATATATATATATATATATATATAAGCCTACTTAAAACAAAAGCTATCTTCGTATCATCATAGCTTCACTTTGTGACGACACCAGAAAATGGTCCGGTCAATCCGAAGTATCCCGAGAAAGTCAATCTTCAGACTGACTTTCGGTAACTCCATAATTTGTGATTGAATTAAACATTTAAATGGCATTTTCTCATCACTTGGTGAGTTCAAATCACTAGCAATTGAATATACAATTACAAATGAACGTGTCAGGTTCATTTGTAATAAATAACAGAGTGACAGAGGTGGGCGGCTCTCCTGCTACCTGCGAAGTTGAGCTTAACGACTAGGTGGATGAAAGTGGAATGACATTGATAAAAATTAGAGACTCGTGGTTCGGATTCTACGTTAATCAGTAGGTCCAATATTTTATTCGTCTTCTATCCCCTTGCTTGCAGGAACAAGGTCGACTTAGATCAACTTCTTTGTTACTGATTTTTCTTTTCATTCATTTATCTTCTTCTATCTTCCACGCCTACCCCGCTTCTTCTCTTTCTTGGGACATGGAGCATTGTGAGCCGGAAGGGGTCGACTGAGAGGGTCCTCTCTCCTAATGCCCCACCAAAGGCAGTAGGAGAACTTGCGGCCGATACACCTATCTATCTTCTACTATCTTTTTTTTTTTGGGGGGGGGAATTTCCCTCTACTGATATTTGCTCTTCAATAAAAGCCTCAAACTTTGGCAGTAAATAACCCCCACCCCCAAAAAAAATCAAGTAAACATGATATCGTAGCCATAATTGGCATATTAAATTCCAATATTAGAAGGCACTGAGTACTCCAAGGAAAGGATCTAAGGTTTGGAGATACGAAGACAAATATCTCCCAAGAAGATTATTTGCCTTAAAAGGAAAAATAAAGGTGCGGCTTCAGATGCCAAGGCTATCGATGCTGAACTAATGAGAAAAGGTAAAAACAGATTCATAGATTTCTTGGCCATGTAAACAAAGAAGACGCAGAAATGGGATTGTAGATTATTCCAAAGTTTTAAACGAGGTCAAGAGAGCCAAGTCGCGTGCTGTCAATTATTTCTTACTTATGACCATATTACCTTACAACCTTCAAAACTTTTAATAATTCCCGGAAAACCCTGGGATGATATTGGTAATTATATCATTCAAAAGGGAATGTAAAACAACATAAGGGTTTTAAATTTCGTTATAATCGGCCAAATAGTTATGATGTTATTGCCCAAACAAAATAATTCCCGGGCTAACTTTGAAAGGACCTTGGCAATTATATCATTCAAAAGTGAATGTAAAGCAACATAAGGGTTTCAAATTTTGTTTCAATCGGACGAATATTTACGATTTTATTGCCTCAAAACTCATTGAAGATTAAAATGGCTACCATCCGACCGACCCGCCTACTGAACGACATAGTAACCTATAGAGTCGAGTGCATATGTGAATCCCTCGAGTGAGAGGTAGTTTATCTTGTTAAATTCCTGTCCATTTATACTTACATAGTGATGAGTGTCTTTGACAACAAATGGAGAAGGAGAATGAAAGAAACAGGCTGTGATATAAGGCTCTTCTTTACTGCCATTTTCATCATCTGGAGCTTTTTTAGAGTAAATAATAGTTTCTTGTTTCTCTGAGGGAGCTCCAGAGCAGCGGAACCTTAGTAGAGAATAACCGCCTATCACATCTGGTTTCTCCTATCCTCTCTCTCCATACATTCATATACATAGATTCTAGGTTCTATATAAGCGCTAAGAATGGAGGAAGAAAGCTCGTCGCTAAAGCCACAAAATTATAGGAATATTTTGTTGAACTAAACATCATTATTTTAGTTTTTCATTTTTCCTGTAAGTGATTTCTCGAGTGCCTTCCGCACTCAGCTTTCTCTATCCATATTTCATCGAGCTCAGCTTCTTGTTAGGCTCATCAGAAATCCCTTTAGAGCTGTATCTCCAGATCTCAGCTCCCATAATCCTCTTCTCGCTTCCCAAGATCTATATGATGAATGTGTTTCATTTATTTTCCCGCTAAATCAGTTTAAGGGAATTATAATGGCGGTTTTGTATTTACGAGAGCCAGGAGACTGGATTAGGTCATTTCATCTCTGTGACTCAAAGCTACTCGGGCAGAAAGGAGGAGCAGGGAGATGGGAGGGCTTTGGAAAAGAAGGAACGGCGAGTCATACGGATTCAACGATTCGATGAGACCACTTTCGACTTAGTTTCATAGAATGAGGCGAAAAAGTGGCACCCATTATCTATGAAATGAACGTACTGAGAATGAAAAGAAAGGTGAGGGCCGAAATTCTCTTTATTTATATATTGGAAGGTTAAGTTAGGACGGGGGGCTCATGAGTACGAACTCTAAATTCAAGTGTAGAGAGACAAAATAGGGTGGTAATTACGAACGTCCATAAGAGCTGAACGTGTCAGTCTTGAACGCAAAAAAGGGCGAAGGATTAGCGAGTCTAAAGCGGTGAAACAAATGAACATGTAGGGTTTTATTTTATATTTCAATGGTAGCTTGACCTTTTTGTAGCAGCTACCCATATATGTAGTGTGCATTTCTATAACCTTACGCGGATTGTATCCAAGGGAGGTAATCCCAGACCAGGGTTGCATCGTGTCATATCCACTTTAGAATGACTGACCACTGAAAAACTCTTTTTCTCATGTCTTACACTCTACAGGGTGGCGAGGCTTAAACAAAACACAGCCTTGCCTTCTGATCGGCCTGGAAGTAAAGACAATAGTTATGGGTCTGTTCCCAAACAAGGCAGATTCCCATACTGAGGCACACGCAAGATAACACACTTCGGATTTTTGCCCCCAGGCTAAAATTATAGAGGAGGGAGGCAAATAATCTGAGTGATTTGCGGATTTAGGACATTGATAGATGTGCCTCGTCTTGGGATTTTAACCATTGTATTAGTCGGATGATGAATTTGAGATCGATCCTTCATTCTGGAATGCACTTCTTTGGTTCGTTGTTTGAGTGTCAGTGACCTTGGGAAGGGACCGAAGTCTGAAGTTGTTAAGTTTTAGTGTGTCGATGAAGATCATGCAATTCATTTTTACAAAAGTTCTTTCCTTTTATCTTTTTTTTTAATATTTCCGTTATTTCTTGGTATGCCAATCTTTGTTCATTCTCATCAAACCTCGACTATCCCAGTTATTATAATCTGGATGCCACACATGGCAGATTAAATCATTCTTTTCTCAGAAGAACTCAACTAACCTTAAAAATTATGTCATTTTCTCTTCTTTCCAACTGTACTGATATTCGATTTATTGGTCCTCCTTACCATTTTTTGCATGGGGGAGCTTGTTATTGTTTATTTATCTTAGTTATTTATTTATTTATTCGATTTATTAGGCCTCCTTGCCACTGTTTGCTTTGGGAAGTTTTTTATTGTTTATTTATTTATTTATTTCATTTATTGGCCCTACTTGCCATTTTTTGCTTTGGAGGAGTTTGTTATTTTATATTTATCTTAGTTATTTGGCTATTTATTGGGCCTCCTAGCCATTATTTGCTTTGGGGAGTTTGTTATTGTTTATTTATCTTATTTATTTATTCAATTTATTGGGCCTCCTTGCCACTTTGTGCTTTGACGGAGTTTGTTATTTTTTATTTATCTTAGTTATTTATTTATTTATTCAATTTATTGGGCCTCCTTGCCATTTTTCGCTTTGGCGAAGTTTGTTATTGTTTATTTATCTTATTTATTTATTTATTTATTTCATTTATTGGGCCTTCTTGCCACTTTTTGCTTTGGGGAGTTTGTTATTGTTTATTTATATTAGTTATTTATTTATTTATTTCATTTATTGGGCCTCCTTGCCACTTTTGCTTTGGATGAGTTTGTTATTGTTTATTTATCTTAGTTATTTATTTATTTATTTCATTTATTGGGCCTCCTTGCAACTTTTTGCTTTGAGGGAGTTTGTTATTGTTTCTTTATCTTAGTTATTTATTTATTTATTCGATTTATTGGTCCTCCTTGCCACTGTTTGCTTTGGGGGGTTTGTTATTGTTTATTTATATTAGTTATTTATTTATTTATTTCATTTATTGGGCCTCCTTGCCACTTTAGCTTTGGATGAGTTTGTTATTGTTTATTTATCTTAGTGATTTATTTATTTATTTCATTTATTGGGCCTTCTTGCAACTTTTTGCTTTGAGGGAGTTTGTTATTGTTTATTTATCTTAGTTATTTATTTATTTATTCGATTTATTGGTCCTCCTTGCCACTGTTTGCTTTGGGGAGTTTGTTATTGTTTATTTATTTATTTATTTATTTCATTTATTGGGCCTTCTTGCCACTGTTTGCTTTGGGGAGTTTGTTATTGTTTATTTATTTATTTATTTCATTTATTTGGCCTCCTTTCCATTTTTTGCTTTGGGTAGCTTGTTATTGTTTATTTATTTTATTTATTTATTTATTCGATTTATTGGGCCTCCTTGCTACTTTGTGCTTTGGCGGAGTTTGTTATTTTTTATTGATCTCAGTTATTTGCTTATTTATTTCATTTATTGGTCCTCCTTGCCCCATTTTGCTTTGAGGAGTTTGTTGTTATTTATTTAGCTTAGATATTTATTTATTTATTCGATTTATTTATCCTTCTTGACACGTTGGAGCATCCATTTACTTTTTGCTTCAGGGAATTTGTTTCTATGTTTTTTTTATCTTAGTTATTTACTTTTTGCTTGTTTTGGAGTTTTGTTTCTATGGTTTACTTCCATCAGAGTTTGTGTGCTTCTTTCAGGGTTTTTTTTGTATTTTTTTCTAACTTGGTTGTTTACTTTTTGCTTGTTTCGGGATTTAATCCTATGGTTTGTTTCCATGGAATATATTTATTTTAGTTGCTTACCTTTTGGTTGCTTAGCAGTTTGTTTCTATTTTTTAACCTAGTTGTTTCCTTTTTGCCTATTTCTGGGCTTGCTTTGATGGTTTCCTATTCATTTTAGTTTACTTTTGCTTGTTACGGCGTTTGTTTCTATGATTTCTTTTTAGCTTAGTTGTTTACATTTTGCTTGTTTGGAAGTTTTTTATGGTTTGTATATTAGTTTCTCAATTTTTGCTCTATTGAGTTTGTTTCTATGGTTCAATTTTTCTTAGTTGTTTTCTTTTTGCTTGGTTCAGGATTGTTTCTCTGGCTTCATTTTATCTTAGTTACTTACCATTTTTCTTGCTTCGAATGTTTTTTTTTATTTATCTCGGTTGTTTGATTTTGATTCTCTCTGTTTTTTATATGCTTTAGTTTTACCTTAGCTGTTTACCTTTAGCTTGTTTTGGAGTTTGTTTCTAGGATTTCTTTTTTGCATATTGTTTACTTTGTGCTTGTTTTTGAGTTTGTTTTGATGTTTTTATCCTAGTTGTTTTATTTTTGCTTGTTTCAGGATTGTTTCTATAACACTTTTCTTTATCTTAATTGTTTATTGGTTTAGTCTTCGCGATTTGAAGGATAAATAAGGAGCATGAAAAAAGGGTTATTCAGTACACCTGGCCTATCCACTCTAGAGAAAAGAATTCCTCACTCCATCCTTTCAATATTAGGTTTAACTTAATCTAACAAACGCCCCTCCCCTCCCCTCCCCTCCCCTCCCCTCCCCTCCCCCTCTCCTACCCTATTTCCCATCCCCTCCCCTCCCCCTCCCCTACCCTATTCCCCCTCCCCTCCGCTCCGTCCTTCCCCTCCCCTCCCCACTTCGCTTCTTTTATTTACGCTTTTCTTGTTTTGTTGTTTTCCTTCATACTTTAGTTTTGGGCACTTCGCCTCTTTTGCTTATTTCTTTACTTTTGTAACACCTTTTCGATCTTAATCTGAGCATTTTCCCTTTTTTGTTTTTAGTTTCCATTTCCGGTTTTATGGTCTTGCTTTTTTTAGTATGTTCTTTTTAATGTTTTTAAGTGTAAATTGGTCGTATGTTTTCTCTTACACAGTTTCTCCGCTTAAGAATTACGATGTTCTCTCGACTGTGTTCGGTTATACCTACAAACCTATTTCCCCGCTATGAAACCTACCACACATTTTATCACTTACTCCATAAATAAACAAAAATGCAAGGACTATAACGACTGACATAAGTAAATCCATTTCATCATTCGAAATTAATTGTATATATTGACAAAAATGCCTAAAGCGAGCAAACCCGCTTATTCTCGAAGTGGCTCAAATAATGTCATCGAACCGTCAAGCCGTTGCCGCTCTCAGATTTCCCAACACAACGAGATAATTTAGCCTATATTTTTCTTTTCAAGGTGAATGACAGTAAATTATATGTATTTGTCTGAGAGAGAGATGGCGATATCTTGAAAAAGATTGCGGATCGACGAGGTGAAAAATTTAATTGGTCAATTTGTGATCTCTATACAAATGAACTGGCCCTTCTTCATCAATTCCAAACCGTCAACGGACCTACCACAGGCAATAATAGTGAAGTCTTTGTCAATGGTGGAAGAGTTAGAATGGGATGAAGTGTTCGTTCCGATCACAGATGGACCAGAAGTCCCGATGACAGATGAAGTGTTGTCGGATTTGTCCTCTGAGCAGAAGTACCTTTTCCTCGTCGCCAAATCCATTCACAACAGAAAAGTTGATCCGCAACTGAAAACTTTGAAACCAGGACCTATTTCCCACTCGAGATAGTTGACTTTAGACTGTCTCCTTGGCGCAACTTACCTCCCCAAGCATCTTTTTAAAGGTAAAGTTAAGAAGAACTTGCACTCATTCATCTCATATGTCGTCACTAATTACATTTCTTGTTGGTTTGTGATCAAAACTCGATCACACATTTCTGACGCCGCTAATCTCATTCTTTTCCAAATCAAATGTCTCCGCTTTCTTCCTCAATCAACGCAAGACATGGTGTTCTCTTGCATCAAATAATGGAACGCGCACCCAGAAAATCTGCTCGTCTCTTTCCTCTGCGACGATGATCCAAATCTCCGCGCCTCCGCCGTTCGCAAGATTATGGACCTTCGCCAAGGGAGTGATGTTGGTGACAAGTCGTTGAGAAAAATTGTTCCTCATCCCCTCAACTTCATTTTGAACATAATAACATTGTTGAACTCATCGATTAGGATCAATCACGATTTCCGCGTCTATCCTCACTTGCGATCTCATCATTGCCGAACTTCAGGATTTGATTGTCTGCAGATTTGAATTGCCATCTTCCCCAACGCACACACATTCGGTGGAGCACCTGATTCGCGAATTAACAAGTGCCTGCAGTGAAATTGCTGGTCAGGATGAAAGAGATGGCTATATTCGCTCGAGAATGGCTTCCAAAAATTTTTTTTCGAAAGCTGACACGAAAAACGATTTTGCGAAAATGATTTGATAGTTGTAATCACTCTATTTCTCATAATGACGGCGATGATAAGCATTTCGTCGTTTTTTGCATTCATTTGATTTGATGTTCCATTAAAAAAGACTTGTTCCTTGCTTAAAATTTAGTTATATCATCAAATCTTAATTTAGTAATATGATTAAATTGGATAAAGGTAGGCATTTTCGGTTTTTAAGCCCTGATCCAATAAGCGGCTCTGAATATAGTCACGTGACCAACAATGACCAATCAGAAAGCAGGATATTGATTTAATTCTTAAATATGGTAATGTATTACCAAAAATAGCTCTATGGTTGAATTAGCCAGACGTAAGTTATT
Source organism: Ceratothoa steindachneri (assembly GCA_963969495.1). Taxonomy (NCBI): domain Eukaryota; kingdom Metazoa; phylum Arthropoda; class Malacostraca; order Isopoda; family Cymothoidae; genus Ceratothoa; species Ceratothoa steindachneri. Next base: position 160,170,277 of record OZ018317.1, on the reverse strand, counting down.
TTTTTTTACATTTTGCAATAAATTAATTATTGTTTAACCGATTTTTTTACGACAACATTTTATCTTTAAAAGAGGCCGATTTAATTCCTCCTTATTGCGTAGCGTACGAGAAGTGCAGGCGAGCGGCTTAAAAGTTTCGCTTGAGTGAGTCTTCTTAGACTCAGGATGGCCGAGTGGATTCGCCGCTGGCTAACAGTGGACTGGCGACGCGGGAAGCTGTTCGCAACTCGCCTACGCTATTATTTTTTCTTTGCTCCTTTTCCTATTCTTATCTATCTACACTACTTAGTTACACCTATCTATATGAGAGAACTAAGCTTCTTTAAAAAGAATGTAGACACACGTAAGCAAAAAGACTGGTATATATGTCCGTAAATTTTTCTATACCGAAGGATATATCACTACCGCGAATCCTATTAAACAGGGCACTATATCTTAGAAAGTTATTAAAATTATTAATTGAAATAGAATTAATAAAATTAATGATGCAATCAAAAGAATACAGGAATGATTTTCCATGGGGTAGATATGAGGTAAGCAGCGACAAAAGATGAATGCATTCAACGATTGCTTTGGCTGGCGAATATATGGTGGTAAGGAGAAACAACAGATGAATAGTTTGAAAGGGAAATTTTGACTGAGGGGAATAAAAGACAAAAACTCTATATTTAAAGGCAAGATTTTGCTTGCATAACATAGTGATAAGAAGAGATAAAGGATAAGTACATTGAAAGTTATGATTTTGAATCACGAATTTATGATACAAGAAGAAACAAAATATGAATAGTTTGAAAGGGTGAATTTGACTGGAAAGATATAAGAAAAAGAAGAAACAAAAAAATATTATATTTAAAAACAAGATTTTGCCTGTAGAAGATTTTCTCAAGAAGAGACAAAAGATAAATACATGATTTTGACTGGCAAAAATATGATGCCAAAGAGAAACAAAAGATGAATAGTTTAAAAGGGTGATTTTGATTGGAAAAGGTATAAGGGGAAGAAGATACAAATGTTTAATATATTTAAAAGAAAGATTTTGCCTGTAAAAGATATGACAAGAAGAGACAAAAGATAAATACTTTGAAAGGCATGATTTTGACTGGAGAAAATATGAGGGCGAGGAGAAGCAAAAGATGAATAACTTTAAGTGCATGATTTTTTTAGAGAATATATGAGGGCTACTATAGATACAAATGAATAAATTGAGAGATATAATTTTGTCTGGAGAATATGAGAGTATGAAGGAAAGAAGAGACCAAACAATGGATGCATTTAGCGGCATGATTTGGCTTGAGAAGATATGGGCGCAAGGAGAGAAAAAAAGATGAATATATTGAAAGGCAAGATATTTCTTGTATGTAGTATATATGAAAGCGAAGAGATACGAACGATTTCTTCTCTCGCGCAGATAGCGTGTGCTAGTGTTGAAAATAAAACAACTAGTGACAGGAAAGCCAGAAAGGAATATGGAAAACATATTTACACTTATCCACTACAATGACTAGTAATTCATCATTGGGGGTGGGGCTCGGGCACTTATGTTTAAAAACACTCCAAAATTTGAAATGTGATTTTTCTCCGTGCTCTTACTAAGTTAAATTCAAACAAGAATAATACTCGTCCAGTAAGTTTTTAAAATTATTAACAGAAGCACTTTTGACTATTCGATCGGGTAGGCTATTTCATGTTTGAGGGATTTTATAGCTAAAAGAATACTGCGCAATGACACTGATAAATCTCTTGTTAACAAATTTATATCCATTGTGACAGGTATTCGCTCTATAATCCAATTCGAATATTGACGAATAATTCATGTTAGAAAAAACTTTTGAGATTTGAAAAACTTCCATCTTCTGGTAAACGTCTAGTCGCAAGTCATACAAGGTTTAGGCAGCGAAGTCTTTTTTTATAGGATTTATTCCCAAGTTCAGGTATCTATTTGCTTGACCTGCGTTGTACTCTTTCATACATTTCCACATCTTTGCTAAGGCTCAGAGACCAGAACTGAATCGCATACTCTAGATGTGGTCGAACCAATGATTAATATAAGGGTAAGATTATTTATCGAGAATTATAGTAAAAACTTCGCTCGATGTACCCTAGCATTCAATTCACTTTTTAGTGGATTTTATGCATTTCTTGGACTTTTTAGTTCAAATGAAAATATGACCCAAGGATCCTTTCTGCGTCTACGGATTCCAAAAAGTAGCCACTACTATGATAATTTGTTTTAGTATTTCTGAATTCTACGTACATAACTTTGCATTTACGTAAGTTGAATTTCAGTGGCCATTTATTTCCCCGCTAAAGGAATTTGTTTAAGTCTCGTTGCAGTCCTACGAAACCGCATCTAGCTGCAGCACTATTTCTTATCTTGTTTTCCTGTGAACTTATAAATTTTACTAATTAGCCCGTTATCTAGGTTATTTATATATATTATGAACAATAATGGGCTAGGAACTAACCTCTGGTGGACACAACTGCTAACTGGGGCCCAGTCCGAGTTTATCCCATTTATGACTATGCCCTTTGTGAAAAATCGGTGAGCCAGTGTTTAATCCACTTAACAATTTCCCGCCTCTTCTATGAGCTTTTATATTAAGTGAAAGCCTCTCAAGTGTTACCCTATTTTATAAAGTCGGAGTAAATATCTTTACTGCTCTACTATTGTCTTAGATAGATAACATTTGGTTAATAAAGGACAGAAGATTTGTTAAGCACGATCTTCCTTTTGTAAAACTATGTGGAATTTCTGAGATTAAGTTATTAGCCTTAAGGTGAGCTATCAACATGTCTCTCATTATCAATACTAATTCTTGACCAACTACTGACGTAAGGCTGATAAGACGAAAGTTGCTGGGATCAGATTTGTCCCCCTTTTTAAAGATCGGCCTGAGATTAGCTCTCTTGAATTCAAATGGGATTTTCCCTTCACATAAACAACGATTAAAGATCATGCTTGGAGAAGATATGAGGTCAAGGAAAGAAAAAAAGATAAAAACATTCAAAGGCAGGATTTGGCTTGTTAAAGATATGAATAGAAGGAGAAACCAAAGGTTAATAGCCTAGAGGTGAGCTACTAACCTGTCTGATTATCGATACTAATTCTTGACCAACTACTAACGTAAGGCTAATAAGACAAAAGTTGCTGGGATCAGATTTGTCCCCCTTTTAAAGGTCGTCCTGAGATTAGCTCTTTTGAATTCAAATAAGATTATCCCTTCACATAAACAACTATTAAATTTAATGTTTGGAGAAGATATGAGGTCAAGGAAAGAAAAAAAGATGAATACATTCAAAGGCGGGATTTGGCTTGTTGAATATATGAGTAGAAAGAAACACAAAAGGTGATTACATTCAAAAGCATGATTTTTCATATAGAAGATATGAGGGCAAAAAGATACAAAAGATGAATACATTGTAAGTCGAAATTTTGCTTGTAGAATAAATGAGGGCAAAGAGAAGCAAGATTAATACATAGAAAAGTATGATTTTGCTTGAAAAAGATAAGAGGGCAAAGAGAGACGAAAGATTAATACATTCAAAGGCACGATTTTGCTTTTGGAAGATATGAGGACAAGGAGAGACAAAAGATGAATACATTCAAAAATTTTGATTGTAGAAGATATGCAGGCAGAGAAAAAAAAGATGAATACTTTGAGAGGCTTGATTTTTCTTGCAGAAGATATGAGGGCAAGGAGAGAAAAAAGATATGACGTCAATGGGGAGTCGATGGGTATAGTTGAACCTGCTCCTCTAGGTACCACATGTAACAGTCCACACGAGGCTGCCCATCGCTGGCAAGGTGATGGCTGTAAGTAAGCCTCAACCATCATTTACCCTTCACGATTAGGTTAGGTTAGTGTTGTAGCTAATTCGATTTTTCGTAGTCAAGCGGATCAATTTGCGACGAATCGTTTATATCCAGAGGGATTATAACACCGTAGGCTTATCTCAGTCACGCCCCGGCAATGGTACCAGCGGTGGATAAACCTACCATAAATATTATATAAGTGGAGGTCATCTCGGGGTGGGATAATCAGAGACGTCTAGAATGTGTCAGGCGTTTAAACTCGAATTTTAAGACTACTTCTTGGCAAATAAGAGGAACACCCTGTTTTTCAAAAGTGATGTAGAAAAATATCTTAAATTAATCATGATTTTTAGCAAAGACGTCAGCTAAGTTGAACATGACCGAGGGATGATTGCCGTATAAGATAATCGAACCAAGGAAGATACAAGCGGTAATAATCGCTGACAACAAACAGTGTTACAAATTTTATTTCATTATAATGGTAATAACGATAATAATGAATACATGATTGGCTGATATTGATTTAAACAGGGGGTACAATAAAAATAATTGGGAACTGGGTATGTTATATTCGACCCATGTGTGGGTAAGGTTTCCTGGTTTACCATTGGGGTCTAGTTTTTACGTTTTTCAGGTGTGCCCACTAGGCTCTCTCAAATCAAATTGCAAACATGACTACACCTCCGGGTTTCCGTTAAAAATTTTCCTATGAATTTCTCAGAAGAACTCGCAACATTACACATAGTCTCTGAGATGTAATTCACATTCTAAATTATTATTTCAATTGTGCCATGATCGGAAAAACTAGTATAAAGGGTATCAGGCATTCGCATTCGACTTCTGTCACAATATTTTGGCTAGAAGAAGAAGAATTTTTTGAGTTTCAAAGTGGATTTTATCGGAAATCAACTATTCTTCATAAATAATTAATCATAGTTATGAATATAGATTGCGTCTAACTAATAATTTAAACAAGGATGAGAGAAGATTGCTAAGTTAATGTAAAGGAGAAAGATGGAAGTGGATGTAACAAATTCACATGAATGTGTAATAACAGTGATGTTAATTCAAGATCCTAATAATGCCAATAAAGCTAGAAATGGATAAAAGATTGGCTGATATTGTTTAAAATAGTGCCTAAAATAAAATTAATTGGTTTCTTACCATATTATATTAGACCACTGGAAAGGAAGGGTCCCCTGGCTCCTCAGGGTTGGCTGAGCTCTGTTATGTTTTGAGGGCGTGCCTAACACCGCTACACTTCCTGATGACAAGCATTACTAAGCCCCCGGTTTTCCGTGAAAAAGGCAAAATATCAAGGCATGATATCTTCTGTAAACATTGAGTCTTGAGTTCTCTGTCTTTGGGTTTCATAGACCATTTCCTCAAACAGGCGGAAATTGGTTCATAGACATCCGCATCAGAGTTTTATAGTGGACTCTCTTTTGCCGCAAGAGGGTTATAGAAAAAATACACGCTTGAAGTGTGAGACATGTTTCTGTTTTTGCGATCTTTTCTGTCCTCAGATGCGTCCTTTGGAACCCTACCAGATTGCACTGTAATACACGTATAGATGTAGTAAATAAGATGGGAATTAATTTTGATTGTAAGAGTTAGATAGAACTAAGAGGTTAAAAGCAGAATAGGATCCTATGTTCACCAAGGTTATCGCTGGGTCGAGTTTGTAATCTAACAGCTCAAAATGACCTTAAAAGACACAAAATATTGAAAAATATGTGATAGACTTCATATCTCAATACTACATACCTAATCGCTGCCTTTTTGTCTATTTTTTAATTCTCGAGTTCTTTTACTCATATTTGCATTGATGTTTCCAAAATCATTTTTGAAGTGATGGTTTATGTGTGTATATATATATGGCATCTATTTATCTGGTGGATATGTTATGGTAGTGCAAGCTTGGTTTCTTTTCGATGCATCCTCCATATCACCTATTCATATTAATTCTTCTCCTACAGCTTTCGATAGGTTTAGGCAGAGATAAAGGCTATCGAAGTTACAAGATATACAATCTATCGGCTTTTACTCTTCTCTCTGTTAACTACTACGATGGGTGGTTAATAAGTTTTGCGAATCGGTTGGGCAAAACAGAGGAAGGGAGATGGCTGTTTGAGGCTGTGTTAGGACAAGTTTGGACAAGTCAGAACCTGCAGCCACACGCTCCTGCCTCGTCTATTTAAGAAGCAGTAGCTGATTAAAGATCGTCAGTCACAAATCTTTCAACAATGGAGAAGGTTGAGCACCACGCACTGATCAAATTTTTGACCAAGGAAGGCAAGAATGCAAAAGAGATCTATGAACGCATGGTTGCAGTATACATCGACAACGCCCCTTCCTATACAACCATTGCTCGCTGGAATAGGGAGTTCCACCATGGTCGTGAGTCCCTTGAAGATCACCCTCTGACCAGGACGCCCGTCAGACGCGAGCAACGAGGACAATGTGGCCCGTGTGGAGAAGATGATCCTCGAAAATCGACAGGTGAATGTCGAAGAAATCGAGCGAGAACTTGGAATATCACATCGAAGTGTTATGAACATCGTCCACGACAATTTGGCCATGACCATAGGCCCATTGGGTCCCTAGAAACCTCACGCCCCATGATCGACTTCAAAGTCGTCAAAGTCCACAAGGCCAGAGTTGCACAAGCTGCCCTGCGCGAGTGCCAGCTCAAGGCTGCACTGCGTGGACGCCGGTTTGGGGACGATGAAGATGTCCAGCTCGCCGTCCAGAAGTGGATTGAACAGCAGTCGGGAGATTTTTGGTTGCCGGGAATTCGAAGCCTCAGGGACAAGTGGCGCAAGTGCATTGAAGTTGAGGGTAGTTATATTGAAAAATAATAAAACACTTTTCCTCATATCTCGTTTCCTTATTGCAAAACTTATTGACCGCCCTTCGTATATTGCTTCTTCTATAACAGGTACTTTTCACCTGTTGTAGAGGGATGCATTGAGCTGCTTTCCACATCAACTCGGATTTTACACAAGGCTCGTCTTTCTCTTTTATAATAATCCTACTTTTAATTAATTTAATGGATTTTTTTAAGTTTAACGTCTCTTTAAATTTTTTTCTATGTTTATGACTCCACTTCAAACTCTTTATCTCACCTATCCCAAATTCTTTAAGCCTTCGACCTTGAGTAGTCACGCTTTCAGTAATTCTCTCAACTAGTATTCGATTTAGAGGCAATATCACTGTAGAGATCCGGAAATTTGGTTGAATTTAATGGCTACAAAATACACTCTATTTACATTTTACCTAAATTTTCAACATCTGAATATCAACTTTTATTTCAAAACTCACTATTGCAACTCGAGTACACAATAAATATCATATGTGTAACAGTTACTTTAGTTCTACTATTTAAAAAGCACATATCAGCCATAGCCCAAAAGGCTTCTAAGAAAATTGCGATCCTCGTTAAATTCAGAAGAATTTTCACCTCTTCATACGAGATGAAATTTTGTAAAGGATTAATTAATAATCTTTTGCATTGCATAATGTTCACATATTTAAGGATAGTTTCTTTCTAAATTATTTAATGCCATATAAAAAAAGATATCCACTGTATCCATGACCTAATCTTATCTGTAACGCTCGAATCCCTAAAATTCTTTAAATAAGTCTCCTCAGTCCTTCTTTTCTACCAATACTTTCATGGAATCCTTTTTTAAGAAGTTACTAGATACATTCCTCCACTCGTAACTTAACTACGTTATAGACGTAGAACAGTAGATTCCCATAGATGCTGCGTTAAAGTTCCAAACTACAGAATTAGACGTCATAAACATTCTTCATTCACTCTGTAGCTAAATTCTGTCACAGTCTCTTTTCCTATGTATTCTCATATTCTTTCAACATCGCCAGCTTCAAGATATTTTATCTCCAAAATCTTCTCAGGAATGTTATTTTACAGAGGAATTTTTCTATTTGAAATATATACATTAATATTTCTTTCAGCTGAATAGCGATTGAATGAGCTTCACCCTATTGACTATGAAATACCTAGGAGGTCAGATTTGACCTAGTCCATTCCTCCCTATTCCAGGGATTCTCACCATATTTGGACTCGACAAGGAACTTGGAATTTAAGGTATTTCTATGAGTTTGGAGAACTATGACACGTTGTAAACCCCCTAGGGGGCGCTGTATGTGGGATAAGGAACATAGCATGGGCTAAGACCTCCTCCTTACAGTGGGATAAGCCCTAATCTTTACAGAAATAAAACTATGTTCCAAAATGCTGCTCATTCAGTCAAGAAATATGGCCTCGAGACCCATTATATGACTTTTTGCACACTCGGGGGCAATGTATTGGAAGTGGCAGAATATAAAATAGCATTTGACCATCTTCTTACTCTATAGTTCTCCACTTATAATAGGCCAAGACATGTAGCCCCCTGAACTATTATATATTTCAGACAACTTAGGTGGGGCAATGGACAATACCGTCCCAAACCACAGAATAAAAATCACAAAATCTAATTTTTTTGTGAAAACACTAGTTTAATTTTAATGAAAATTATATATAATATTTTTTTTTAATTTGTCTCTAACAGTGTCTAAATTTAATTTCATACAAGAAAGAATAAAGAAAGTTATGAGGAATTTATTGTGTATTTGAAGAAATGATACGTCCAAAAGTAGAGAAGGAATATTTTTATGCTTTCAGTTCAAAGTAAAAATTCGCAACATATGTATGTCAACACTGTCCTAGGTGTATGGTAGAATGGTAGTGAAGGCATTGCTCATTTATTTAGATAGAGAGACGAATTAAGGCAGCCAAAATCCTTCAAAGAGCAAGTTGTCAAGTGGAAAAATGAATGAATTATAATTTCTGACATTTTTAAGGATTGCAAACGTCCAAAAATTTGATTTTACGCATATTAAATCTCCATAAGGATAACAGGTACTGCAAGTGGACGAAAAAAGCGAGTCGTCCTCAAATAACACTCAAGGAAGATCAGACGCTGCAACGGATGACGATGGAGCACCTATTTGAGACAAGTCGGCGAGACACTAAATCTGAATGTGACTCGCCGCACTTTTACACGTTGGTCGACAGAGACGGGACTCATAGTTAGCTTCTCTGCTAAGAAATCACTCATAAGTAAAATAAGCGTGTATGTTAGCCTTAGAACCTAAGCATTTCGTATGACTTGTAAAGTGCAGAGTGTTTTTTACCGACGAATCAAAAATTACTTTGTTTGGATCGGTTGGTAACCAGTTTATAAGACGTCATACGGGTGAAAGATTGAATCCTGCATGAATGAAAGAAACAGTTATATTTGGAAGGGGGCGTAAATGTTTTTAAGTGCAGTAGTTTCTCCTCTCCTCCGTTTTCTCGATAGATTAAACGCTGCGTCATTATGAAATCTGCTTCAGGAACTTGCTATTCAATTTCTCCAAACATCGTGAATACGGCAGTCTGTTTTCATGTTGTAATATGCTATGTGCCACACAGCAGCGTTCTTGGATGTTGAAAGTATCAATGAGATGATATATCCTACTAGAGTCCTGATACAAGAGAGAGAAAAACTACAAGAGATACTTAGGTATAAAGTTTTGGCCCGAAATCGAAGAAGGTTGAAAGGTCTTGGAAATGAACAAAAGAAGGATGGAATAAAATCAGGACCGAACACTGCGGCAAATTGATGACGACAGCAGCCAAAGATTTACCCGTCATTTAACACAAGGACTTCCATATTATTCCGTTCAGGTGTCTATGAGATAATTACGTTGTTTTCTGGTTGCGGTTGCCTTTATACGAGAGTAATCCCAAAGGTAAGATCTCCAAAGCTCTGGGGATTATGAGCCTTTACGTACCGTATTATTATTAGGATCACCGTGCCAGATGATGAAAACCTCTAAAATAAATATCCCCCCTCTACCTTCTTCTGGACCATCAACAGAGCCGCCCTCTGGTAGCTCAACTGAAAAAAATGGAGGTCCCTCCATTGTTTTTACAGAGGGAAGCTTCCAAACTTCTCTAACTGGAGAGGAGGCTTACGCCTCTTCTTTGCATTTGGGTTCAGGGGACTTCCCTCAACCCCTTCAGTGGAGTTGCCCTCGAGCAACTCATTTCTTCAGCGGCAGTCACCCCTTTACTTTCTAAGAGGAGTGCCAAGAAAACAGGCAGGCGGCCCATAATTGACCTCTCCCGGTGGGAGCGGCCCGTTAGAGCCAGCCCCTTTAGGGGAGCAAGGAATGGCGGGGATCCTCGCCCCTGCCCCCAATGTGGTCCGTGCGTGCCCTTGTAACTTGCATGGGGTCAAACACGGGCTCGGCGCTAAGCACTGAACCATCCGTCCGGGGACGGATGGGTCTGCTGCTGTCTTGGCAAGCAACCAAGTCAAGATCGGCACGTCCGGTTACACTGCTCCCCCGGGTGGGGAGCTCCAGATTAAGACCAAAAGTGCACTGAGCGGAGCCTCGATCATATCGGGGCCCCTCAATAACGGGTTACTTGGCGTTTTCAAAGCAGCTGGCTTCAAACGCTTCCTCGTTAGCTAGAGTGATATATATATATATATATATATATATATATATATATATATATATATATATATATATATATATATATATATAAAGAGAGAGAGAGAGAGAGAGAGAGAGAGAGAGAGCCGAAGGTGACTCGTTTCTCGGACGGGAGCTTTTTGGCGAATGCGTCGAATCCCTCAGAGATGGCCATGATTAGTACCTTCGGACACTTGATGGCACGCCTGTGAGCGTGACGCCACACTCTTTCCTGAACTTCGTAAAAGGAGTAGTTTATGTGAGGGAACTTATCGAGTAGTCCATAGATGACATCACCTTAGAGCTGGCCGACCAGGGAGCTGTCAAGGTAGAACGTGTGATGAGAAACAGGGAAGGACTTCGAGACCCACCCCTACACTCTTCGCCACGTTTGAATGTGACAAGTTCTCTGAGTCGCTGCGTGCCGGTTGGTATCACTACTGCGTGAAGGCATTCGCACCACTGCCGCAGAGGTGCTATTACTGTCACTGCTTCGGCCATACTAATCACTCCTGTAGACATGCAAAGTCAGGGTTATCCGAAGTCTGTGTAAGTTGCTCCAAGGCCGCACACGTTAAGTCCAAATTGTGTGTGGCCATGTGTGTCAATTGCGGAGGGCCGCACCCGGCTTCTTCAAAGCAATGTGGTGCGTACCTTCTTGAGAAGAGAATCATGGCCATTCTCGCCTAGGTTCATCTCTCATTTCGTGAGGCTAAGGACTTGGTCCTGGTGCGCTCGGCTCTGCCTGTGACATTTTATGCCTAAATGTTAAGAAAGACACCCTCTTCTCCTAGCCTCTCCAGGCCTACGAGAACAGTCGTTTCCGCGCCCATTTGGAACCCTTCTGCGATTTCTACTCACCCCTGGCACTCCCCTAGTAGAGCTGGCTGCATAACGGCCGCGCGCCTCCACCGAGTCGTTGGACTCACAGGGGGCAACAACCTTGAGTTTTGTCGAGAGGCCATCTTCTAGGGCTCCTAAAGCTGCCCCCCGAAAAGAGTACACCACAAAAGGAGCTTCAGTTCCTTCGCCCACATACAGTGGTAGGCTAGATAGCCCGGAGACGGTGAATGCTGCCAAAGAGGGACCTCCGCCTCCGAAGCGGAGGTAGAAAAAGACTCGCATGGCGACCTCAACCTCCTTCGATAAGCCCTCGGAGGCGACAGCGCCTTCAGCGCGTTGTGCAGTAAACAGCGCCCGGAAACGTACGGCCATTCCCATGAGGGTATTCTCTTCGAAGTAAGCCCAGCATCTCCTCTGAGCTAGGCCTGGACGAATAGAATTGCCGAGGTCACCGGGCCAACTGGAAGGAGCTTTGGTGGCTCGTCTCCTCCCATAGCCCGTTAGCTTACTTTTCAAAGGAGACAATGCTGGGCGCATGCTCCCTGTCCACCCTCTCTGGGTATAAGGCTTTTGCGACCCCACCACCACGGGGTGGAGCCCGGGCAGGAGGATGCTAAATTTACACTCGGCATGATCTCTCAGTTCTTCTCTTTGCTTTATCTACCTCCTTTCAGGCAGTTGCTGTGTAGCTGCACCTGGAGAGGAGGAATACTGTTATTTCCGCGTACATTCTACCGTCAGCCGACTTTGACGCTGGCGAATTCCGCCATGCTCGGGACGGATGCCGAGGCCCTTCCTCTTGCTCGGAGATATGAACGATAGACACCCCCTCTGGGGAGACTACTTGATTAATCCCAGGGGCCACGTCTTTGTCGAACTGGTTGACGAACTGAAGATGAGTGTTCTAAATGTGGATGAGTTTACGCATCACTGTCCGAGAACCGCTTCATTTTCCTGCCTCGATCTATCTTTGTACTCACCGGATGCACAGCCTGATTTTGAGTGGAGGGGGTGGTCAAGGACCTCCATGGTATGATAACATTCTCATTCAAATATCATTTTCTGGGCCACTGCCTCTCGAGAGACAGCCCCCGTGGTGTTTCGCGCGGGCGCGGTAGTCCTTATTTCAGGAAATTATTTATTTGTCTATCTCGTTCGATGAGTTTCGGTCGGTAGATCAGGCCGTTGAGTTCTCTTCCGGCAATCTCATCGCCGCGGGCTTAACTACTATGCCTAGAGCGTCTGGCCGTTTTGCACGCCAATAAATCCCCTGGTGGTAAACTGAGTGTAAGACGGCACTCAAACAGAAGCGTTATGCCTATATGCGCTATAAACGCCGCACGAACGACTTCACTTTCGGTGAATTTCATCGGGCTAGGGTTAGGTTCCGGTATATTTCGAAGCACGCTCGACGCTTTTCTTGGCGGGCATACGTGTTCTCATTTAACAGGAAGAACCCTCTAGCAGAGGTGTGGAAACGAGTCAAAAGGATTCGGGGCAAGTTTTCGCAGGCCCCCTCCCTCCTCCCGTTCTCCGGGAGAATGGGACCGCATTCTTGGACCCCGCGTCGTTGGCGGAATCCTTTGCGACCGCTTTCACCGCAATCTCTAAGCCTGGATGCTGCTCCGCCAGCATTCAATGCGCATCGTAAAGTCGTGGAAGGCCGCCGACTGGACTTTACCTCCAGAGGCATCCCGCTCTCGCTTTGTGCGCGGACACTGCCCCTGGTCCAGAAGGTTTCCCTTACTACATGCTTCGACACTTGGGTGAGCGAGGCATGGCCCTTCTGTTAGATTTGTTCAACAGGATCTGGGTAGAAGGTATCCTCCTAGATTCCTGGCAAATCTCTACTGTGCTCACTTTTAGCAAACAGGGGAGAGATCACTCTACCCCGGCCGGTTTCTGCCCAATCTCTCTAATCTCCTGCGTGTGCAAGTTGATATCGAAATTGGTGGATGTTAGATTAGCTTTATTTCTGGACATCGGAGGCTATTTTTCTTCGGCATAGTGCGGCTTCTGCAAGTTCCACTCCACGTTTGATGCTCTGACCTGACTGGAAAATGCATGCTGCAAGTCTTTCCTTCGTAAAAAGTACTACACCACGGTGTTTTTCGATCTAAAGAAGGCCTATGATACCGCATGGTGATATGGTATTATGGAGACTCTCCAAATGATGGGGCGAGGGGAAGCCTCTCAATCTTTATATTCCTCAATGGTATGCGCCTGGAAGTCGTGGACTCGGACCGTTTCCTTGGTCTGGTATTTGACCGACGCTTCGCCTGGGAGGCTTATATTCGCAGCCTTATGGTCTCTTGCACCCACGTCTTACTTTTTTATCGATTCTTTGTTCGTTCGAAGCTCGACTATGGATGCAAGGTTTATGCATCCGCAGCCGAGCGTGTATTAACGACGGTGTACATGATTCACCCCACCGTCCTTCGCCTGGCGACCCGTGCCTTCCGCACTTGCCTCATTGAGACCCTACTGGTGGATGCTGGGGTGAGACCACTCACTCTGCGCCGTACACACTGCATTATTCGCCTGTAAGCGCGAGCCTGGCGCCTCCCTCAGTCGCCACCAGCTCTCATTGCATCCGCAGCTGATCTCGACAGTGCGTATGTCGCCGAGAGACGCCAGTCATACCCTAAGTCCTTTCGGTTTAGGGCTAGGAAATTCCTTCGAGAGCTAGATATAGCTCTAGAGCCGGTGCCGCCCCTGGTTTTGGCCATCACGCCATCCTGGATGGTATCACCTTTGACTATTTGTCACCACGCCTCTGCTCCCAAAGCTTCTAAAGCTTTCGGAGTATTACGTTCAGCCTTTTTGGAGCGCACTACGTGTCACGCTAGAACCGTGGCAGTGTATACGGATGGCTTCAAGTCCCAAGAGGGGTCGGTTTCCACTCTGCATTCCGTCTGTTTGAAGTTAGCGGGGCTCTGTCAGGCGTTACGTCTGTCTTCACGGCCGCACTGGTTGTAATACACCGCTCGGTACGGGAGATAACGCGACGTGATCGGTTTGGATACAGAATGTGGTTTATAGCGACTCACAAAGCGCCCGGAATGGTCTCGAAGCATTGGAATCTCGGTATCTCCTGGTGCGCAATATCCGTAATGCCACGGTTTTGGCGATCTGGGCGGATGTCGAGATTATCTTCTATTGCGTTCCTGGACATGTAGGAATTGCGGGGAATGAGCGCGCCGGGAAGGCGACAAAAAGTCCGCGAGGACTGGGCAACCGGACCAGTGTTTCGCTCTTCTTCACATCGATTACATGGCAGGAATTTAGGCAGCTCTCCGGCCCGCTTGCCAAAGAAGATGGGAGACGTTGAAGGGAACTTAAAGTTGCGTGCCATTGTGCTGCGTCTGTTCCCATGGACCAACCCACCAATGTCGCAACGGCTTCAGGTTGCTTTGTGTCGTCTCCGAATTGGACACACTCGCGTGATGCACTGCCATTTGATGGAGTGCTCGCCTGCGCCATACTGTGAAGACTGCGTTGTCCCCCAGATTGTTTGGCACATTCTTGTTGAATGTCCTAGTTTGGGTGATCTCCGCGCACATTACCTGTTCTGGTACCGGGACGAGCGGAGTCGCTACAGCTTGTCCCTTGTACTCGGGACGAGTTCCTGCACACCAACCTGTGGACTTTTTGACTTTTTAGAGGAGGCTGGCCTACTCCACTTTATTTAACTTTTTTGTGTTCATTTTTGTAGGTCGCATATTCCTGCGCCGTGAGGACATGCGACACCGGAGCACTCTTCCTTCTTGCTTTTTGTCTTTTCTCGTTGTTGTTAATTTTCTTTCAGCTTTTGTTCTTTTTTATCGTTGTTATTTGTTAGTTACATATTGTTATTTGTTTTCTAATATATTCTAGTAGTAGGCTGTGTTGTGTACGGTGACTTATGCCCAAGTAAGCAGTCGCCAGATGGCCTACCACACTAAAAAAAATCAACCGAAATGGTGATTATGTAGAAAAATAGATATATGTTCAAACTTAAAAATGATGTAAACATTATTGACGCTTCTGTGATTTCGAAATATTTTGGAGATCTTACTTTTGCAATTACCCTCTACTTATTGTTCTCTAGTTTTGGACGCATTCTTTCTTCAGATGCAAATTAATTTCCTCATAATTATTTTATCTCATTTTCTACGAAATGAAACACACTATTACATGCAAATTTTATAGAATATTTTATGAAATTTTTATGGAAACTAAACACGTATTTTGATGAAACAATAGATTTGGTATATGTTCTCTAAGTTGGGACGCTGCTATATATGGGATGGCGAAACCTAAGACTGCCGATAATCTATAGCTCAGATACATTTGCTCCCTACCAACATTTCAATTCAATCGGTTCAGACCAGTTGCTACTAGACCCATTTTTTCTGTCTCCTTGAGGCAGAGGGAATTAAACAGAGCCTATAACCTTCCTAAAGAGATGTACATCTTGTCAAATTTTATTTCAATCGGTCCAGATATGTGATCGCCTAATGTTTTAAGCAACCTGGGCGTGGCAATGTAGGAGGAAGGGTGGGGATGGGGGGACCTAACATAGCCTTTAATCAACTCATTTTCCTTGTTCTTCTGTACCAAATTTTATACCAATTAATCCCATAAAATCGTCCCCGGACCCATGCCATATTTTTAGCCCACTGGCGAGGGCAGAGGAAATTTAGGTATGTTCTTTGAACCTTCTTAAATATGTTCTAGATTTTATTCGTATAGAGATATTTAAAAAGAAAATGCTTGTCTGTTGTGTTTCTATAATCAATAATATGCTAATATTTTGCTATATGCAAAGTAGAAATCGAATAGCTCAAGTATGGAAGTATTAAATTTGAAAGTGAATGTGTAATTTCTGAATAATTTTATATAATATTTTGTGTTCTCACGCAAAAGATTGCTTGGTTCACATAATGTTTGTTTCAATCTTTAACTATATCGCCTCTTCATCGCGTCTAGTGACTTTACTTCAAGATTCATTTCAACATCTGATATTCTTTTTTTTTATGCATAATAGATTTTAAAGTCTTTTGACATCCGCGTATTATTAATAGCACTGTCACGACTGTTGGCAGGAGCTTTTCACATCAGAGGAACGACGGCCGTCATCTTAAGCTCACCGGACAGAATATTAGTCACGTAGTTTAAATTATTCTATATGTGCCACATGACTAATATTCTGTCCGCTGATCTTAGTTAGGTCGGCAAAATTCCTCACTGCGGGGGGTGAAAACAAAATTGAAAACCATAACAAAGAAATTCAATAAGGAGCTATTATCGAAGATAAAACTACTCATCAAAACCAACAAAAGCTTGAGTGTAACCATCAATTTCTCCTCTATTGAAGGTGACTCCAAACCTGGATAGGCAGACGTACGGCAAATTAACACCCACAATCCAGGCAACTCCTCCCGTATCAGCATCCCGCAGCGGGGTAGCGTATCTAACCTGTTACACTTGGTATCTAGAGGAACTGCATGTCCTCCCATCCTTGATCGGGCTTCCAAAATCCTGCAGTAATGTATTTTGACATTACAGGGGTTCGTCTTTCTTGCCTCTGGTTCGCCGGCCAGATACGACATGACTATATTTAGATCGAATGAGATCCGTGATGCCTTAGGGTGGGTGGGGAGAGGGACACATGGAGCCCTCCTGAGCTAGACATGACCACGGAGGTGACCAAGCCACAGATGGTTGGCTCATCCCTGTGGGTAAAACTGGGCTCGGTGTCAAACACCGAACCTGAATTTGCCTCTTTTCAAGCTTTTTTTCACGTGGCTCGGGACCCGAGGAATCACAAAGAGAAGAGGGACCTCCTCCCCGGCTGGTACCCCATTTGACAACTATACCTTTTACATTTCGGAGAAGGATCTTGCTGAGGACAGTCCGTCTAGCCTATAGGCTCTTTCCGGCGGTGGAGGTTCATTCCCACCCTCATCTCTTCCAAAGGACAAGAGAAAGATGATTAAGAGTTCTTTTTCTAGCGGTGGCTATTCGCGGTATGATTCGAAGCACGCCAGCCGCTCTTCCTGGTGGGCATACGTGTCTTCAGCTAACGGGAGGCTCCTGTTTCAGCTTTGTGGAAGCGAGTCAAAAAGATCCGGGGCAAGTTTCTGCAGGACCCCCTCCCGTTATTCAGAAGAATAGGACCGCAATCTTGGGCCCTGCATCATTAATGAAGTCCTTCGTGACAGCTTTCTCCGTATTATATGGCCAGGATGCTGTTTTGCCAGGATTTAATACACGTTTTGATGTCGCTGAAGGCCGACGACTGGACATTACCTGCAAGGGCAGAGCACTCTTCAACGACATGCTTACAGTGAGTAGGTTTCGTTCCGCTCTCTCTTAGTGCACGGGCAGCGCGTAGGAAGCAAGTTTTCGACCAATTGGTAAATGTTAGACTAGCCTTTTTTCTCGACAGTGGAAGTCAACTTTTTTTCTGCACAGTGAGGCTTTCGCAAGTTTCATTGCTCGTTGGATGCTCTGTCTCAACTGGAAAATGCCGTCGGTGAGGCTTTCCTTTGTAGAAGGACTCTGCCACGGTGATTTACGATTTCGAGAAGGCCTATGATACCGTAGGATGATACCGTTTCATGGAGAATCTCCATACAATAAGGGAGAGGCGCCGCTTCCTAATCTTTATTTCTGCGATTCTGGGCCAGAGAGAGGGAGCCCTCTCAGGCCCATTTGAGAAGGAAGATGGTGTACCACAAGGAAGTGTCCTCAGTGTCACACTCTTTGTTCTGAGCATCAACGGTATCACCTCGATGCTGCCGAAAGATGTTCTTGCTACACTCTACGTGGATGATCTTTTTGTGCGGCCCAGATGACAACTCTGGAGCACCAACTCCAACAGGCATTGAACCGCATTACTCGCTAGGCCAAAGCGCGGAGGTTTCTTCGGTTTTCCTTGGTCACTACTAAGATGCTACAATTCTGGCGCCAACCACGGCTCTACCTTGACCCTGACTTGTATTTAAACGGTGTTAGCCTGAAAGTGATGCATTCGTACCCTTTCTTTGATTTTGTTTTCGATATACGCTCTAACTGGGAAGCTTATAATTGCAGCCTTATGATCTCTTGTACCTTCGCCATGGACACTGTTAATTTCGTGACCTTCAAAATTTGAGGTGCTGATAGGGCTACTTCCTTCCTTTTTACCCATTGTTTGTTTGTTCGAATCTTGACTGCGGATGCGAGTTTTATGCATCTGCCTCCAAGCGTATATTATGGAAGGTGGATAAAATCCACCACACTAGTCTCAACCTGGAGAATTGTCCCCATTGAATGCTTATTTGTCGATGATGGGGAGATGCCACTCACTTTGCGTCATTCATTGTGTATTATATTCCTGTAGGCGCGAGCCCGGCGCCTCCCTCTTTCGCTAACGGCTCTCACTGTATCCGCATCTCATGTCAACGGTGCCGATGCCATCGAGAGACGCCTGTCATACCCTAAGCCCTTTGTGTTTATGTCTAGGAAACTCCTTCGAGAGCACGGTTTAGCTCTCAAGATTGTGACCCTCTGGTTTTGTCTAGGCCCCCATAGCTGTGAATATTTTTCGCCACGCCTCTGCTCAAAAACTTCTTGAGCTCCAGTAGTATTGCGTTCGGCCTTTTGGGAACACACTTCCTGTTACGCTTGATCCCTGCAAGTGTAATTGGATGGCTCCAAGTAACAGAAATGAGTCGGTTTTCACGCCGTATCTCCTATGTTTGAAATCAGCAGGGCTCTAACAGACACAGCGTCTGTCTTCACACGTGAACTGGCTGCAATTCATCCCTCAATACGGGAGATAAATTGAGCCCGGATCAGAGACTGGATTGTGATCTTTAGCCACTCACAAAGCGCCATAAGTTCTCTCATGGCGTTGGAATCTCCTCACTCCCTCGATTATTGTATCCATAACGCCACAGCTGACACGAGCCTGGAGGATGTTTAGATTATATTCTGTTGGATTCCACGGCATGTATGAATTGTGGGGAATGAACGCACCGAAGAGAGCGACAAGAGTCTGGAGAGACTGCTGGACCAGACCACCGTTTTGCTCTTCTTCATGCAGACAAAAACTTAGGAATCACGGCAGTCCTCCGAAATGCCTGGCAAATAAGATGGGAAAGGGCCGAGAAGAACTTAAAGTTAGATTCCATTGCTCCGCGAATGTCTCAATTTACCGATCTTCCAATGTAGCAAAGGAATCACAACGGTTTCCCTCGTCTTCAAATTGGTCGCACTCACGGGACGCACCGACATTTGATAGAGCGTTTGCCTGCACCTTACAGTGAAGACTGCGTTGTCCTCCAGACTGTTTGGCACATTCTTGTGGAATGTCTCAATGTGGGTGATCTTCGCGCACTTGACCTGTCTCGGTACAGGTGAAGACTGCGTTGTCCCCCAGACTGTTCAGCATATTCTTCTGGAATGTCTCAGTGTAGGTGATCTTCGCGCACTTGACCTATCTCGGTACCGGGACGAATGGAGCTGTTAAAGTTCGTCCCTTGTATTTGAGGCTAGTTCCTGCACACAAAATTGTGGATTATCTGACCGTTTGGAGGAAACTGGATTTTTCCATTTCATTTGAAACTCTTTGTCGTTGGTTGCATCTTCTTGCGCTATCGGGGGATGCCCCCGACGCCGAAGCGCGCTTCCTTCTTATTCTTGCATTTTTGCTTCTTGTTTTTTTTTGTGTTTTGCTTTTGTTTGGGGGCAAGGTGTTACTTTTTGTCTTTTGCATATTTTTTTTTAATCTAGCTTAGGGTGTAAGATGATTGCGAAAATTATGCCTTAGTAAGCAGTCGCCAGATCGTTTCTGAAAACACATCCTGTATTTTCATAAGAAATAAACCTACCGTAACCTGAAACTTACCAAAGAAACAACTTACTCATAGCTCTATATACCTCTTCAGCGTACAATTTCAAGTGTAGTGCGGGGTTCTGTACCATACATTTCCATGGATATTTTTCGACATCGATTCACTAATGTCCCTATGGAAGAAAACAGCCTGAATTAATGAGCGTATCTAAAAGTTCCCCTACCACAAAACTCTTGGTATCTTAGAGTACATCCGTAGATAACTTCTTCAAATAGGCAGTAAGGAATCTCAATCCTAGAGATATGACTGAATGATATATGCCCAGTCAGAATTCTTTGCTGGGGATAATCTTTTAGGAGATTATACATGGGAAATTATACATGGGTCTGCTTGAAGAAGAAACATTTTAAAAAACAAGCCTTCTATCTATCCTCAAATTTCATCTGTTACGTTGACGACACATTTGCAGACCAAATCACGACAGGATTGAGTGTCTCATGCTGTAATTTAAGAAAACATCCTTCTTATACATCACTCATAACAACGAAACAAACTCTCTTCCCTTTCGTGATGGCTTTCTTTTTAAATATCGCCAAGATATTCAAAAAGTGTACACCAAAGCATCTAACCTTGAATTTTGCCTCACTGACAATTCAGAATGGTGTAGAAATCTATCTATTAACAGAGATTTCACCAACCGCAACAAATGGACAACTCTCAACCTGGAACTAACGATTATAATGATCTTTCTCGTTAGCAATGGCTACCCCAAGAACTAAATAGATACCACTTTTATGCAACGCATGGGTAAATTCATGAAATGATAACCTGAGATCACCACCAACAACCCAGAACATTATTTGGCTTAAGAAAACACTGCCCTACATTGTTACTACACCTATTTTAATTCATTCATTTAAATCTGAACGTAAGTCTGTAAATATGTCCTTGCACGTTATAGGCCAATTTTTGCAATTGGATACCTTCTGTAGATTAGAAGCAGTTGTTTTGTTTAAATCCATTCGGCTCAAGGAAGATGACCGATTCGGTTAAAAAAAATCTTAGACAAATAAATAATAGTACTCACAAATACATCTACAGATACAGGGGTCGGACAAAATAATGGAAGCATTAATTAAATTACTGAGTTTGAGTCCCCTCCTCCTTAGCAGTATAAACAGATTCAATACGCCAACCAATCAATTCATACAGTTTTGGGCTGTATCTATACGAATTTAACTGTTTTCGAGTGAAACCTGCTCTAGCTCCTTGCTAGACGCTTTTTAGAGGAAATATATCCCCTAGTTTTTGCTCCAATTTACACAGAAAAACTTGATTATGGCAAGATCTGTGAATTTTGGAGACCAATAGGTGTTCTACGTCATTTTCCGGCATTTTAAACACGTTTTAAAATATTTTTTGGTGTGAAAGGGTGCATTAGTAGTTTTTGAGATAAAGATATATATTTTTTTAATTTAGGAGCCTATCTGGCGACTGCTTACTTGGGGCATAAGTCGCCGTTTTGATAAAGAGAAATAAAAGGATATATAGAGATAGACAGACATATTTTTATTTCGTAAGAATTACATAGTTTTAAGAAATTGATTTTACAATTTGAGATTTTTACAAAATAAACTGTAATAATCGTTTTACAGATATATAGTTTAGAAACAAGTATATCACCATAGTTGAGAAGGTTTTCATTTGCTTAAAAATACATACAAGAACATATGCACATATATATATAGATACGTACACATATATTTACATATACATAATTACATTACTTTGCAATAGGTAGCCTATAGTTATTTCATGATCCTACAAAAAAAAGTTGCACTTATGATAACATGACAAAAATATACAAAAACATAATCACTAATACTTAATGGGCATACAAATAGAATTCGATTTTGTAGATTACAGGTCTATAACAAAAACAAAAGCAACATAAAGCAACAAATCAAGAAATAGCTTCTAGAGAATTAATATTTATCGAAGGGTATCCTCCCTTGCGCCAACAAAATGGATTCTAGCAGAGATCGCATCCTTATCATTTTCAAATAGGTCTTCTACCTTATAGTATTTCTCAGCAATTAATCTCGCGTCATCCAGTGTCCTGGAGTGATCTCATAGATAGCTCTTGAGGGGAATAATGCAAGAGTTGAGGGAATTATACATTTTGAATGCAAAGTTTAATATGGTTTTATTTATGAAATGGCGAAATGTTAGGAAATTTTCCTGAGAGCATAGGCAATGGGTAATTTTCCTCGTCGAATAATTGAGAATACGTTTCAGAGCATTATGAAAGTGAGTAGACAAGGCTCTGTAACTCCCAGAGCAACCTCTAAGATTACTCCACAAACAGGACCCATGGAACGAGAGACAGGAGGTTCTAAAACGGTGAATTACTATGTTTAGATTCACTTTCCCGAATTAATGCATAAGGCAGTGATACTCAAATAGGAAGACCTTCTCATTTCTCACAACATCAACATTCCTTCCGAGGTCGAACGAGAGATTTACTCCCAGATACTTAATTTAGTCTACCATCTTTATTCTATAGTCATTAATACTAAGTTTAACGTTATTTATTGATCTTCTAAGATTTTTCGAGAACACCATGAATGAGGACTTATCCTCATTAATCTGCATGCCATTCTCTTCCAGCGAAGCTCAGCTCTATTTATAAGAGCTTGAAGAGCCTGGGAAGAAGGGGCAAGCAGGACAATATCCTCAGAATAGGCGATGACGTTGCAATAATAGACCCCATACGACACCCAAGAGGGGAGGATTTGACTTCCTCTAGCTCACTATTCATGTACAGATTGAATAGGAGAGAGGAGATTATCCTCCTTCCCTGTCTCACTCCATTTCCAACTTTCCAGACTGACTATTTGCTATTGCCAAAAGAGACGCAAACTGACTGATTCATCAGCATATTCTTAATGATTTTAATGAGATGCAGAAGAACTTTGCTTTCTATTAATTTTTCAATCAGCACCCAATAATTTACGCGGTCAAAAGCTTTAGTAAGATCTAAAAAACAGACGTAAATTATGAAACCATTATAGTTATAGAGATAGATAACCTCTTTCAACGCCATAATGGCTGTCATAGTAGAGGTATCTTTTCTAAAGCCAAACTGATTGCTATCGATATTAATGTGGTTACTTAATTCAGGTAACATACAATATTCAAATAGTTTCATCAGATTTGACCAGATCATTATTGGGCGAAAATTAAAAGAGCAATTCAGATTACCTAATTTGCATTTCACAACGGATCTAATTTCACCTTTCGTCATTCCAATAGGAAGATGGGAATGAAGTAGAATACACGAGAATAATTTGCTAATGAAACAATATAAGACATCAGAGCCATGTTTCAGATGATAAGGATGGATATTGTCATTACCCAATCCTAGTTTGAGAGAATTAACGGCATTTGAGACCTCGACCTGATTTATTCTTTTAATGTTCGTAAATTTGTCAATGTGTTCTTTAAATTTTGTATCAAAAGAACGAGGTTTGTTCTAACAGTTACTGTTATCAAAAACTAATTGGAACCTATTACTGAAATTTTCGGCAATACGATTATTGCTGTCTTCACCGTCAATTAATGATGGAGAGGAATTCTTATTAAACCCTTGTTGACGTTTTAATCTCCGGAAGTTCTTAATATCTTTGCTCTCAAATTCCTGTGCAAGTTTACTATTCCGAATTTCTTCCTCACTCGCTCTACATAGATCAAGTTTTACTTTACATATATATTAATTGGTAAAGAAATGTGATAGACAGAGAGTCAGATAAACAGACAGACAGACAGAGATTTACAGCCTGAGATAGAGAGATAGAAACTGACAGAGATACATAGAGAGAGATATATATATATAGAAAGAGAGATTGCTCAGAGAGAGACTAAAAGGGAGAGAGAGACAGAGAGAAATATTTGTAGACCAAACTTTTCTTTACCAAATAATATTTAATATTTGCCATTCCTTGCTTTTGGTTCTTTACCACCATGATTTGTTGTTCTACGAAGACAATGATGTCCCAATGGCGCTCTAATGTGCCTAAGACAATGCAGCGATTACTTTTTATTGTATTGCCAACTTGATGTAGCATTTGTACGCACAACGTCGCTATTTGGTACACATCTTTGAAAAACCAACTGCATTATAATTACCATTCACAATTTATAACCACAAAATATTTGCCTTTCTTTTCTATTGCGTGGTTTTCAGGTCACCTTCCATACCTCGCAAATACTTGCAAATAAAATATCTTTCGCTCTTTTTATACCTTTTCGCTCTTGAACTTACATGAACTGATAGCCAAAAACATGCACATAAATATATGTACATACGCCTTATACAATGAGGCAATTGCTAAGGTTGTGATAGAAAACTGAGGAGTTTCCTAACTAATGCAAATCAAGGTTGGAGGAAAATTAGTGGGGGAATTTTTTTTATTCCGATATCTGTCAAATAAATTTTTGTAAATATACGGTAATAAAAATTTTATAAGTTCCAACTGGCAAAGGTGGGTGAAGGATTCCTTTCGGTTCTCTCCAGTTAGTTCTTTGTCTAGGATATGTTTCATATGTTTTTTTGTTGAGGTTTCTTTTCTAAGAAAGACCAGTTTCTCTAAGATCAAAAATTAGCATCGTTATCGGTAAATAATATATATATATATATATATATATATATATATATATATATATATATTGATGGGGTTTAATCTGAGTCGTTAATGGAAGAAGTTAAAGAGAATTGCACGAAATAATTTAATATTAACATTACGATGAGCAATTGTGAGAAAATTACTTAATTACTTAATAATAAGAATAATAAAGACACATTAGAAATATTTGGCTACAATTGGGTTAGGGAATGAAGCCAACCATTTTACCGTTTAACTACAACGATCCCTTTAGGGAAGAATTAAGTAAGAATTTAAAATATTCAAGTAATTACTTGGAAATTGGAAGAATCCGATGTTATTTTCCAACAAATCAATCTTTAGATTATAGTCTACATCATCACTAACTCTATAATTTAAGAAGGGGATTTTTTTTTTAGTATTTGAATAATAATTTCATCTTAGTTTGGTTATGACTTATGTTCTTTATAAAAGTTATTTCTTATAATTCTTTTATGACATCAAAAAACAAAATGATGAAGTCAAGAAATACATATAAGTATCGAAATTTTGTGAATTTTTTAAAAAACAAAGAATTACAAGTGGTGAATTCCAGAAAAATTAAAAAAAATTAACCATGGCTGCTTTTTTTAAGATTTTAAATTTTAATCTTAGTAGCGAAGTTCAAGCTCCCCACGTAGGAGGGAGTGGTGAAGCCATTGCCTGGCCTACTTATATATATATATATATATATATATTATATATATATATATATATATATATATATATATATATATATATATATATATATATATATATATATATATATATATACATGAATGGGTTTGCTACATGGTTCTAATTTTCAGATCGTATGGAAACAGGAATATCTTTTGAAAATCAGACAAAAATAAGCAATAAATAAAGAATAATATAAGTTTAAAATTAAGAAGGGCCATACTGAATGCGTCTGTTTAATGCATGATCAGGAATAGAGTATTAGTGACAAGTACGAGACATGTCGGATAAGCTCTGAACTTTGGTTTCATATTTGACTATAACTTTTCTATAAAATATAACTCAGAACATTTCTATGGTTATTATATCAAGTAAACTGGATGTTTCTTTTATAGGTTAGTAATCATACATGCTATATTGCTGCGAGACAAATATTGCATCTAAATATGAAAGAAATTTCAAGTTCATCAACAGATTTTAATCCACGTCGTTTTCCTTCCTCCTAAACTTCACTACTTGATTCTTCGAAAGTAAATCCCACAATGGCATACTAATGTATTCTGCGCCGTCTTCCCCCCAATATTATTCCTATCAGGCAAGTAGCGCCTGGTGCTATCTTGCCTGTTTGATAGTCGATTGTACTTGCATGATAATCGTTTAACCAGACTACCAGAGACATTCAAGTAGACAACAAGGAAGCAAAAAACAAACTAAACGAGCCATAATGATGTTATAATTAATTGTGTGCTATAAGTTTGATGTAATTGCCAAGGTATTTTTCGTCTGATGATATATATCTTTATGGCAAAATATCTACTTATTAAATCTTCACCCGTTGTAGGGAGTCTGCCGTGGTAAATTCTATTTTCTCCTTTAATAACTATAGTGATGCAGAGTCAAAAATTCTAAGCATTTTAGGCGATAATCATGTCGCCCGGAATTCCCAGCTCTACGTATCTGTGAACGCGTTCTTATATGTTGAAAACTCTTGTGTGCGTCAATTTTTCTCAGCCCTTTAAGTTTAAGATAAGGATAAACATTTGCATCAAATGACCTGGTATGTATGAAGATGTCTGATTATTTTTAGCACAAACTGCGTGGTCCCTTTCTAAAGTGGCATTAAGAAGTTCTGGATTAAGTTGTGTTAAGAGGTAGTTGTTAATGATACGAAGGAAACTGGCCTGATCAAACGAGCTATAACATTCGTGGCGATGGAAGGGAAAAAGGACAAATAAAATAGTAGATAATACAAAATTTCACGCCTAGATTCTAAAAACATGGACCAACTGACTGCATTTCTATGATTTCGGAGGGAAAATCGATAACAGAGACATCTTCAGAAGTTCAGAAGTTCCAGATTGAGCGAAATTTGCTCTCCACAATCGCTTCTTTGGACAGAACTCAATCTAAGTTACAATTTGTCTCGGAACAAAGTTCAGTCTATAGTACTCAAGAGTATTAATGCATATCCATGAATAATCAAATATCTGGGATAACTTGAGACTAGATAGTTGATTAGGCGGAGTACTCACAAAACAGATGCTGCTCCTTTTCAAAATGTTCACCATAACAGTGATAAGTAAGACATTCGTCCTTCATCAAATATCTCATTTCACTTACCTGGTGTTCAACATATCCATGTGAGCTTCTTCCACCATACATACACTTCCCTTACATTTCATTTACCTGGTGTTAAACATATCTATGTGAGGTTCTTCCCACATACATACAAATCATTCTCGTTTCAATAAGACGACATATGCTCTTGTAAGCAGTCGCTAAATGGGCGCTAAAGAAAAAAAAATCTCTCGATACAATCGCGTGGTAATCTCGCCATACTGCCTTAGCGGTATTTATAGTCGTAAATAGATAGATACACCCATAAATAGACTCCCTTTTGTATATAAATATATATTCGTGGAGAATGAATTGGAATGAAACAAGCTAGTTACCCCATTGGGAAAAATTACGAGGTCTCGACACCCGAAGATGGTTAGGACCTTACTGCTAAAGCCGCTGCCCACGAAACCGATATTGCACCGAACCGATCATTAGCTGGAAACAACTCCGAAGTCCATAAAGGTGGGAAACATCGTAAAAATCAAACACTGCTCAACCCGCGCATTCATTACTCGAGCTCCGTCTCCAGCATCAGTATATGAGGCTGCCTCTTCTCATAAAAAAGTCAGGGTAGGGCGTGGTAGGGTTGGCAGCCAAGAACAAATACCTTTAATGGCTAATAGAAAATTCGCTCACACACACACATAAATGTATATATATATATATATATATATATATATATATATATATATATATATATATATATATATATCGAACAATCTTTTTACCTTATCTCAGAGAGGGGGTGGGGGGAGAGGGGGGAGGGTAGAATCAGGCATGTCGGCTACCTGTCCCCTTAAATCTTTTAGAGAGGTCAGTAATAATACAGGAAAGCGAACTCCTTGGCCGCCGCTTCGCCAGACTGCCAAAATGCGCGTCTCGGCCATTTGGTTCCGTCTTGACGACTGATTGTGATTCCTTTTATTCCTTCTTAGATTATTTATTACATCATCAAATCCGCTTTGATGTCAGGCTTTAAAGACACTTAATTATAATATTTGCTGGTATAAATTTCCGTTTCACAGTACTGCTGGGGTTACAATATATATATATATATATATATATATATATATATAATGGCTGGTAATTGCATAAAATGATGCGAAGGAAATGATCTCTAATATTTACGAGATTTTTATGAATAGTTTTCTATTTTCAATTTTATATTCTCTCGTGAAGAGTTAACTTAGATGTTAACTGACAAGTTGCCTATGAATCTCCTACTAGTAAACTTATTACAGATTTTTTCTTTTAATTTATTTAAATCTATGTACTTTTAATATCATGTTAATTAAAAAATATATAAAATACATCGATTCATTTTAAGCTTCATATCAAAAGAAGCGCAAGAGAAGGGATATAGTTCTTACAGTCCGACGCCTTCTTTCTTCTTCCACCAACAACCGACTCTAAGTGAATCCAGAGACGACAAAGAAGGCGGAGGCCATTTTATCAATGAAAAACGGACCAAAATCTAGGCCCTAATGTAATGGGTATCGCAGAATCATGTCCGGGTCGAGATAGATAACCTCTCAGTTCTGATACATTACAGAGAGAAACAGTAGAGTGAATCCGTGGGGGACATTAGAAGAATAAAGTACTGATTGATCGGAGGAAAGTGAAGAAAATTGGAGGATTAACTAGAACTGATATTTCCTCAATCCTAAACTCGGTGGTTCAGGGCATAAAGTTTAAATTTACAGAACAATTTGGTTGGTAGGTAGAAAGTGGATACTTCAGAATCGCAGAAAAATGGCTTATACATATTGGGTCGAAAGACAAACTGGGAAGATGAGGAGATGGCTGTCTTTTTTACCTTAAATAGTTACTTTTTCCCTTTCTTTTTTTTACAATCCGTCACGTAATCCCTTATTTTCAAACCCTATCGTCTTGTTTTAGTATATCATTTACAACTTTGCAATTAAATCTACGCGAAAATTTGATTTCAACTCTAATTATATCACGGATTTTCTGAGTGTCTTTGATTTGATCGTGTAGTTTTGAGTGATTTTTCTTGATTTACGAGTTTTTTCTTTATTATTTCACCCTTTCCGTCTACTATATTTTATTCAATTTATTTCTTGATTTTGTTTATTTATCCCTTCATTCGTTATTCATTTAAATACGATTGGTACATATGCGAGCTTACCTTCTCTTACTGAGCTTCTTTCTTTTTCCATTTTTCATCTTCTATTTTATTGCACCCTATGTTTTATGTGGTGCTGTTTCATTTCAAGCGCAATATTCTCGATTTATGAACTTACACCGTTCTCGTAAACAGGTATGTTATAGAAGATCTGCTAGTTGCCTAAATATGATTGAAATAGTTAATGAATGCGTGCGTGATAACACTGTGTCACAAAATTTCACTTTTGTCTTGTCCTTGGGTTTAAAGTGTTATTTCCAATTTTTTTTGTGGCTTTATTATTTTGGGGGATTAAAAGTCAATTTTAATCCCCACACTTTGCTTTTGTGTCTAGGACATTGAATTTTTAAATCAACCCATTTATGGTGAATAACATTATTTTGATGCAAATACTAAAAATATATAAAAAGTTTCAAGGGCTATGTTTTTGTGAGTTTTGGTATAAAAAATGATATACAGTATTTACAAAGTTATAGAAACAGTAATACAATAATAGTAATAGCTATTATTTCCCTTATATTTTGTTCCTTTGCGACCTGGACAGCAATGGCAGTTCTCTTACATTCCACATAGATTTAGCACTAATTTGGAGAAAAAAAAACTGTAGAGATTTCTAGAACTTTCAAGATTTTTTATATGTTTGAAGAACTTCTAGAACATTTTGGCAACGTATATGACTGTATAAATACAAAGAATGTCTACTCAACAAATCAGTTTAACTCTAGCCGTCACAGCTCAGACATCGTTACTCGTCATTGATAAAACATTCGTCACATTTGCTATGTATTCGGTGAATTTATTAAGAAAAGAGCGAAAAGGTACTCTAAGGCATATTTCGGCATGCCAGTCGAAGAACAAGACAAACCTTGGGCACCTCATTTCGCCTGTGAGCTTTGCAAAAGAACTCTAGACGGTAATATATATATATATATATATATATATATATATATATATATATATATATATTATATATATATATATGTATATATATATATATATATTAAATATAATGTTTTGTTTATTTGGATACTAGATTTTTATTTTTTTAGCATTTCTTATAACAATAAATGAAAAGAATTTGTATAGTTATACTTATGTTTCGATTTTGTTTTTTTACAGGATGGTACAGAGGAGAAAAGAGAGCTATGATTTTCGCAATCCCACGAATTTGGAGGGAGCCAACTGACCACTCAAGCAATTGTTTCTTCTGCATGGTGAACCCTTCCCAACGTCGAGCAGGCAAAAATGCCCCCATTATCATGTATCCAGACCTTCAGTAATCTATTTAGACAGTACCACACAGTTCTGAGCTACCCATACCCACTCCTCCAAAAAGAGAGTATCAGTTTTTAGAATGGAAAAGCAGTTCAGAAGAGGATCAAGTCATTGATCCACATTACAGAGGTGCAACTGAGGAGAGAAACCCACACTACCTGAACCAACAAAATCTTAACGATCGTGTCAGATATCTTGGTCTCAGAAAGTCCAATGCGGAGCTTTTAACTTCGATTTGAGACTCAATCAGTGGGATTTGTTAGATGGTAGTGTGCACATATCAGGTCAGAGAAAGCGTGAACAGTGTTTTTCAAGCTTTTACACGTCAAAATGAGCTTTGCTTTGTCACAATGTGACCGGTCTATTTGAGGCAATCAGAATCACCTATAACCCCAACGAGTGGCGCCTTTTCACGAATGCAGTAGTGTCAAGATCTTGCTTGCTAGATGCATTGAAATTTGAAGAGTATGATTGGGATGTTATCGGAGACTTTAAAATGGTGGCCTTCTTGATGGGTCTTCAAGGCGGCTTTACCAAGTTTCCTTATTATCTTTGCCTTTGGGACAGCAGGGACACCGTGGCACACTACCATCAGCGGGATTAGCCACAAGGGACCGAGTTAGGTGTGGGGAGAAACGTTAAATCGGCGCCTTTGTAGGATCCCCGAAAAGTATTGTTTCCTCGTCTGCACTTAAAATTTGGCCTTATGAATCAATTCTTCAGAGATCTAGATAAAAGAGTCTGCTGCTTTCAAGTATCTCCAAGATTTCTTTTCTAAGCTATCTGCGGCAAAAGTGGAAGCTGGGGTTTTTGTCGGTCCACAAGTAGAAAAAATTATGGAGTGCAAGGAGTTTCTAGAGAAGCTCACTAGGACGGAAAAAACTGCGAGGGACAGCTTTATCGCAGATAACGGGAAGGCTCCTATTTCCGCCGAAAACTATGTAGAGCTTTTGAAAACCTGGTGAGAAACTACGGCAAGATGGGTTGCAGGATGTCTCTGACAGTCCATATTCTTGACGCTCATCTTGATAAATTTAAAGAGAACAAGGGAGCGTACTCCGAGGAGCATGGCGAGCGCTTTCACCAGGATCTACTGGACTTCGAACGCCGCTATCAAGGATCGTATAATAAAAATCTGATGGGAGACTATATTCGGGGGCTGATTCGTGAAAGTAATTTCTAATATTTTAATTGTCCCACTTATGTAATTCTAGAAAATATAAATGTTATTTTTGTATTATGTCGTTTTGTTTCTACTTCATGCAAATGAAAGCGCAAATTCGCCACTTCCTTCTAGAGGGAATAGGTAAATGTCCTATAAATATCATTATCCTGGACACAAAAGCAAAGTGTGAAATAAATAACAGTGTTTTTTCATGTATTCTAAAAACAAGCAAATAGAAATGAACAGTTGCAACCCAAAGAAAAATATCGTGTTACACAGTGAAATTTAAAGATTCCTAAAAAGGGGAGCACATCTTTCAATATGTTAATAAAAACAGAAGGAAATAAAGGAACGATAGGGGGTAATATTGAATAAAGGTGACAATTACTGGCGTAAAACATTTCGTTGACCTTCCAGTTAACTGCAACACCGAAATTCTGCCCACAAATATGTTGCAAATTTCTCAGCTTGGGTAGTGGAGAAACTAAAATAAGCCTCATGGAGACAAAGGTAACTAAATCAAGTGTCGAAAGTTGAGAGAAATGATTAATTTTGCATAATTCTTTCATCTCTGAAAGTTATCTCTCTCAAGAAACGTCATTCCACAGCTGCTGACTGTGTTTTCACTGTCTTCTTGGGTGGTTAAACCAACTTATTGATCATATTTCCTCTGGCAGCAATCAAATTACTACTATTCCTATTAGATTGTCTGTCTATTATTCCTAATCACGCAAAAATATAATGTGATCCTGTCTTCCTTTTGTTTTATTACTAATTTTACACAAAACTACAAAAATACTAGTCATTTATATCAATAATTTAGTTTCTTTTTCAACTGCCTTTTAAAAAGTAACACTACCAAAATTTCCTAACATATAAAGTCCCCTTTTCTGATATTCTTTTATTCCTTTTTCTACGAATAAAGTCAAGTGATTTTTTATCTGTATGTAGCTCTCATATTTAACTCTAGCGTTTGCATTTAAAAGATTGGGTTTAAGTCGTTTTTTATGTTCCTAAGTAACTAGATCTTTTATCCTCTTTCGATTTAAATACAGAGATTTATAACACCAGTTTCCAAATCTGCGTTGTTTTTTTCTAAATATTTGAGAGGAGAAATCACTAGAAATTCATTATCGATCAAAGAAAATAACTAGAAACTTCTCGCTCAATCTTATTTAAAGAATAGGTCATTGAAAACATCCTAACATATTTTCGTTGTCTTTAGCATGAATCCAAACGATGAATTAAAAGAGGTTTTTGTACAAAACTTTTGCCATACGATTGGAATTTTGTTTTAAGGAATGATGAATCATGTAAGATTTTTATAAAGTATAGAAAACGGAAATTAGTTAAAATGCACCATTTATAACATCACAAACAGACCGATTCTTTCAAGACAAAGGAATGAAGCGTAGATCCTCATGAGTTTAAGTATAATCGAATCGTTTCATACATAAAACTGAATTGTTCGTATTTGGATTATTTCTTTGGAATCGTTGAAGTCTCAAAGGTAGATAGCAGTTAAAAAAGTGAAAACTTTAGTATGATTCGCTTACCTTTTATCGCTCACCCCACCCCAATATCACAATATTTTTAATATATTTTGAAGTAATATTTATCAATTAAAATCCTAACCTAATTGACTGTAGTGTCTTTAACACCATTTCTATGCAAGGTTTTTCCGAGTTATTAGGAGTTTCTAGTCGACTCTCGGTTATCTTTTTAAAATCTTGAGTTATATATAGTTTATAGTAGTGAATTCTTTAAGTATTTTAAATAATTCAATAAATTGGCTGCACAAATGCTGATTATCCAGTAACAATATATAGAGGTGCCTCAGTCTGTCTTCATGCGATATATTTCTAAGTTTTGGTCTTAATTTCGTCGCTGGTTGTTAGACGAGTTCGAATAAGGCAATATCCTTCATCACACATGGCAACAAAAATTGTTCCGCATACTCCAATGAAGTCTTACAAGCACTTTATATAAGGGAAGGATGAAGTATTTTGATTTAAATGCAAATGTTTAGCTATAAAGAATAGAACCCTATTTGGCTTTGTGAATCTATAATAAATGTATATTGTTTTGTAAATTCAGATCGCCCGTAATTAAGACAGTAATATCCTTTTCTATCTGGCAACTTTCCGACGAATTGAATAATCTATGATATCAAGTCTTTTTTGAAGTTTTCGCAGGCACTATGTTGTTTTTTCCTAATACTGAGAGTCGTACGATTAGGAAATTTTAAATGATAAGTCATAAGTCCATGTCATGATCTTTAATATATATTTAAAAATATTAATGGTCCGAGTAACGATCCCTGAGGAAAGCCACTAGTAACTGCTGCATATGATGAAGAAGTCCCGGTCAATCTTTAATCTACGAGTATTTCAAAGCCACTGATCTTTATTCGGTTTGATTTTAGTTTTAGCGAAGAGTCTTTTATACGAAACTGTCAAAACATCTGTGAGTCAAGATAGACTATCTATAACTTTTTCCTGGACAAACTTTGTTAATATTATGTGAAAAAAATCGAGCAAGTTACTTAAACTGAGTGTGTGCGTCGAAAGCCGTCCTGCGAGTCATTTATATTTATTTCCTCTAAATAATCTACAATCGTATCTTCGTAATGGATTCCAGGAGTTTGCTCACGACTAATGTAATGGAAATGGGCCAAAAATGGATTTCAGGAGTTTGTTCACGACAGGGGTTGCAAAGGGTAAGAAAGTTTCGTGGAAAATGGAAACTTTCCAGGGAAGCTTTCTGGAGATGTTCAGGGCTCGGCAATTTGGGGAATTTTCATTAATATTCACATTTTTCACAAAATTTTTTGTGTATTAATAAGTGAAGCAATTTTGGGTAATATATATTTTAATTAGATACAATTAAGTATTAAAAATATGTACTTCAGTACAATTAGAATACCTACAAGGTTGGTGTCACTGATCACTGTCAAAAGCTTTCTCTGAGTTATGAAAATTTTGGTAGGATTTAGTAATATATTTACTTCCCAGTTAAAGTGTAGCTTTGCAAGTACTCTATTACACTTTGTAATGACCTCATAATATCCCTGTGCATGTGTGTGTGCATATTAGAATGATTAAATCTTTAAGAAAGTCTAAGGAAAATAAGTGTCTTCAACTTCACTTAGTTCAGTACATGGACGTGTAGTGAACGGTACTCTTACACGAGTGACAAGATTGAACGCGTCCTATTCCTCAATCACTGTCTCACTCTGCCAGTCTCTCACTACGCTACACACTTCAGCCAGAAACAGCATACATATAGGAGGTTATGGTGGTTACCTCTTCATCCTTCTCACTGTCTACATATCATTAATGTAAGTTGAATGATTGCTTAACTATCAAATTTGTATTGTATTTTATGAGTGTAAGTGACTTATTAAAAGCACTACTTTTAAGGTTATTTCTATCCTAAATAATTTAATTGCTGAGTATTGACATTATATAAATAGTTTCGCATTATTTAGCCTATTGCAAGTTTGCAATACTCACACAGACCCTCCTAGCTTTAGCTGATTCCACAGATGGTTTTGTAAGGTGGTCACTGACATCATTACGAAACTATATCGGGAGATAATTTGTGGGGAACTTATGTTATGATAATAAAAGGTTCGTGGTTTAGGATATATTGTGAATTTGAGTTAAGATTTACTATCATAGACTATAGCCAATTTATATGCGAATCAGGCTTATCAGAAAGAAGGTTGTTTTCATGTTCAGTATTCTCCTTTTCCATAAAATAAACCATTAAAGAGGTGAAGGCACAAACTTATACTGGCTATAGTTTGTCAGAAATCGAAGATTTTCTTCTTTTTCAGAATGCCACGACTGAAGAGTGATGTATGGAAGCATTTCACTGCAGTGAATAAAAAATGAAAACAACTGTTTATCTCTGTAAGTATTGTTCAGGGCAGTATACTAAAAATGCTACAAAGCAAGCAACACATTTAGAGAAATGTTTAAAAAAGAAACAAGGTTGCCAACATGATTTCCAAGTCGAGTATGCATCAGCAGCCCAGAAACCAACAGTAAGCTTACCAGTAGCCTAGGTTGATTAATCCAGAGGTTCAGCACTTGGTAATTATCAAGGAAATCTGAAAGGATTCTTTGACAGAATGAGCAGTTTTAAAAACAAAAACTGAATGAAAGTCTAGCAAAAGCAATTTATGCATCCGGTTCACCACTTACGTTAACAGGAAATGTCTACTAGAAAAAGTTTTTCAAGGAAAAGCCCCCATCGTACAAGCTTTCTGCAAGGCATGCTCTAAGTACTCAGCTTCTAGATTCAGAATACAAGCGTGTTCAGATGACTGGTGAAATCTGCGGATAAAATCAATAATTAATTACATAATATCAACTCATGAACTAGTTTTCCTCAGAAGAACTGACGCCAAAGATAAATAATACACCAAAGAGTATATTGCTAGGGAAATCATTTCTGTTATTAAACAAGTTTGCAGTCAAAAGTTATTTGCCGTAGTTACAGATAATGCAGCCAACATGAAAGCTGCTTGGAAGCTCATCAATGACGATTTTCTCACATAACATGAATTGGTTGTTCTGCACATACCATCAACTTTCTCCTTTTTGATGTAATGAAGCTGAAGACTATGGACAACTTAGATAAACAAGCGAAAAGGATCATTAGGTATGTCGAGCACAAACAAACAGTACTGGCCACTTTCTCATCTAAGCAAAAACTCATCCCTTATACTTCCTAGTAAAACAAGGTAGGGAGGCATAGTCCGGATGTTGAACAGTCTAATTGAAGGGAAATAGGTCTTGCAGGACTTGGTCATCATGGAAAGTATCAGTATAGATGAAAAAATGTTGATATTATACAACGAAGTTTTCTGGGTGTATGTAATTAGCTCACTGGCCATTTTAGAGCCTATTAACCCTGATATCTAGGAAATAGAAAAGGATGATGCAGCAGTCTCAGATGTACCACATCTCTTTGCTGGATTGAAAAAGAAAATAACTATAGCTTTTCCTTCATCACCTTTACTCAGAGTCCAATTAGAAGAGCTATCTGTAAAAACATATATTGAGAACCGAATGCAATTTTGCATAAAGCCAGTACATGCAACAGCAATCATCCTCGATCCTGTACGTCAAGGACAGGACATTGATAAAGAGCAAGTTGGTAGTGCATATTCTGTTATATCATCTCTTGCCATTCATAAGAATCTTGATGTTGGTGAAGTGATGGGAAGCCTGGCAAAATCTCTTGCCAGAGATGGTATTTGGAAATCAGATGGTGTCTGGAATTGAGCTGTGCATGTTTCAAAAGCAGATTCGTGGAAAGGGCTTTGCAGCTCGAAACCAGTATCACCAATAGCAAGTATTCTCTCACAGATACCACCGACATCCGCTTCGTCAGAGAGAAATTGGTCTATATATGAAAATACACGAACCAAGCTGCAAAAAAGACTTACCAATGATCGAGTCAAAAAGTTGGTGGCCATTAGTTCTAATCACAAACTGCTTGCAGATGACATGGACGAGGAAAATTTAACCATCTGCACCAGTGAAATGGATTCATACAGTGAAGTGATGGAAGATTAATTGTCATCTGATTCAGAAGAAACCGAACTTACCGAACAACTAAGTGAGAAATTGAAACAATCTACCTTTTGTTGTAACTTGTATGGCATAGCCAGTGATAATTAATGATAAGTTTTGCTTTCTTATTCTGCTTACATATTATTATAAGGTACCATTTTTGAGTAAAGTTCAGTTTACAAACAAGGTTTTTAGCTTGCATACTGAATAATGCCAAAGCCACACATTTTGAAGTAACGTTATTTCAAGCTTAGGAAGTTATATTTGGAGTGAAATAAAGATGTTCTTTACAAAAGACTTTTAATTCTCTTCAGGAATAAAGGGTCACCTATTTTACTTTACAATTTTTAGGGCGTTCACACCCTTCTGAAAGTTCTCCCAAATTCCCGAATAT
This sequence comes from Ceratothoa steindachneri, assembly GCA_963969495.1. Classification (NCBI taxonomy): domain Eukaryota; kingdom Metazoa; phylum Arthropoda; class Malacostraca; order Isopoda; family Cymothoidae; genus Ceratothoa; species Ceratothoa steindachneri. Next base: position 160,132,689 of record OZ018317.1, on the reverse strand, counting down.
TCCCCATATTTCAAATAAGTTCTCAAAATTCCTCTGGAAAGTTTCCAAGTTCAAAATTCCTGGGAATTTTGCAACCTTACTCAAGACTGATGAAATGGAAATTGGCGAGAATGGATTCCAGGAGTTTAATCGCGACCTATGTAATGGAAATGGGCCGAAAAAGAATTACAGAAGTTTACTCACGACAGATGTGATGAAAATGGGCTGAAAATGGATGCCAAAATTTACTAAAGACGGAATTAAAATTAATCGAAAATGGATTCCAAGAGTTTACTCACAACAAATGTACTGGAAATGGGCTGTAAATTTCGAGAATCAGTAATATTCCTTTTTGAAAATTAGAACTCACTAAGAACTATCGCCTCACTAATGGATATTTAAAAAATTATACGAATGGATTTTGATAGTTTCTTTTTTGACTCTTTAAGGTAAGTTAGATATATTTTACGGGATTCTGCGCTTTGGAAATTTCCATTTTCTTAATATTAACTTCAAAGACACGAAAAATGAATTGAAAATTCCCAATGTAACTGAATTAATGACGTCAGTAGTCGTGCAACTATTAATATAATCAAGAAAAGTAATTTTAGCTATAAAAAATGAATATATGAAAAGTTTCATGCGCTAGTATAATCTACCTAATTCATATTAAATAATTAAAAAGAGTATTAAAAGCCTTTGTATTAATTAGCAAACCGTTTAAACGAGAAATAGTTTTCTCAAGTTTTAACTGACTCCGATATTCACAAAAGGCATGAAGCCTAATCTTAGGAGTTTCAAGCCTATTTCCTCAATTTAAGCTGTTTTCAAATTCCTGTAGTCTTTTATAGGAGAACGAATTGTAAAGCATTTTGATACCAAAAAGTCAATGAATAACTGGCCAACAACCAAATTAATTCTACCTATTTTATAATGCACTAGATGAAGTTTAGTGCGTTGATCACGAATTTTATATCTAGCTTCCATGATTGAAATTGAGTCTGAATTTCGAATGTCAATTGCATTTAACGCGCCAACCCTTATATATGTAAACATTATTAAATAAGTTGAAATTTGGTTACCAGAAATACGATTAATGGGAGCAACTCGAATTGTTAGCTGTCTTTGTTTAGAATATACTTTAATAATCTTCACAGTAATTAATTATGTAAAAATTATAGTGTGATGATCTTGTAAATTTACAGAGACGGATTAGTGCAATGGACTGATTAAAGCGAGATAAAGCTCAACATAGATAAGTGTAAGTTATTACAATTAGGACTCCCTAGAATAGTACAAAAATAGGGGCCATAATCATAGAAGCAATAAAAAACATAAGAGTGTCTTAATTTTAAAGGACTTACAACTTCAACAGGTGTCGTAGGATCCCTTAAGTGGCCATACTTATTAGAAATTTAGCTTATATGTTCGCATTTAAGTAGACTCATTATTCCTTCATTATATATAGCATTTGTCATACTTACAATGTGGTTGAAATTTGTTCCCTCATAGGAGAAGGGACTTGGAGAGCGTTCAATCTAAAACATTTAATTTAATAAGGGTTTATTTTAAGACACACGAAATCTCTTTCAAGAGGACTCCATCGCCAACAAACACACGCACTTCAGATACAAAACGTCTTCTTCAGGAACTCTGGTTTAATTCTTCATATATATATATATATATATATATATATATATATATATATATATATATATATATATATATATGGAAAAATATCTAAGACAAATTGGTGTGGTTTAGATAATGGCATAATTAGACAACTGCTCTGCTTCAGGTACAGCGGGTGATGCTATCCTCCTCAAACTGGAAGACAACACTTAAGGATGGCTGATCCTTCAGCCTCAAAAAGCTGATTTCTGTGACGGTAAGCGGGACAGCATAAGGGGGTGACTTTGAAATCAGCTTTTTCGGGCTGATGGATGGGCCATCCTTAAGTGTTGTCTTCCAGTTAAAGGAGGATAGAATCACCTGCTGAACCTGAAGCAGAGCAGTTGTCTAATTATGCCATTATCTTAACCACACACATATATTTATATATATATATATATATATATATATATATATATATATATATGAATATATATATATATATATATATATATATATATATATATATATATATATATATATATATATATATATATATATATTCTCTTAGAGCTTATATCGAAGCTAGTGACTTGTTTCTTTGATCAAACGTGCCTAAATCCTACAAGTTATTTCGGAAACACGTCAGGTGGTATGATTAAAAAATAATGCCTTTTTAAATTTTTCAGAACGAATAGATTAGACCAAAGACTCCTTTTAGTACAAATTATCCATCACAACGCACATTATCTGTATCTATAAGGCGTCGATCTGTTCCTGCGAACACAGCGTTGTTCGTAAATAACTAGCGGTTATTTAGGCGTGTGCGTAAACTGCCGGGCGTGCGCGGTAAAACGTTTTCTTATTGTAAGCATATTATATAATCTTATATATTATTCTATGATATAATCTCATATGATATTATATGATAAGGAGAGTGCGTAACTTTCTTGAATTGGCCTCACCCCACAAATAATGATAATAATCACCAAGTTAGCTGGATAGCAATGCTAGACCAGTATAAAACTATCAATCCTTTCAAATTATTAAGCTCTAAGCAAACATCCAAGAAAGTTTTGGTAGCTAAACTCTTTTCATCAATATTTGACTACTTATATTTTACGAGTTGAAGTTTTCTGATTTGAGAATGTGTAGCACTTGCCTCAATTATCGAATAACTCTTGTAACTTCATATTAAAACCTTTTTTGCCTTTGAAATATCAATCTTTTTCCTCAGTTTCTTGTTTCCCTTCTTCAATTCATATGTCTAAGTTGAGATGAGTTATTTAATATCAAATATAATCAGTCTATGAACCCCACGTCACTGGCTATCACCTGTCCATCTTCTGTTTATTTCACATAAACCGAAATTAGGGATATTTTCTTTATAAACAAATATATCCGCTTCTCTTCTTTTTTCCATTTTTTTTCATCTGGATGTAAACTAAACACTTAGGGTCACTTCTCTGTGAACCCATTCTTGTTTACTACGTGCCCTCACACTCTTGTGCAAGTGCAACTACATGTATTTCACCCACTGCAGAAGAAAATAGGGGTGAGGCATCAGTTTACTTCTTTGCGGCTCTTCGTGTATTGTGATTTTTAGGTGTTTCTATTTTCAGGTTAATTAGTTGAGGATAGGGTTATTTAAGCATTGCACCCCAGTCATCTAGCCTTAACTAATTAACCTTAAAAATTCAAACAACTAAAAATCGGAAACAAACGATACGGACTAAAAATATCTCGACTTAGATTGATTTTTTCTAAATTTCCTCTGACTTTAAGCCTGACATTGAATATTACAAGCACAAGCAAAGAAGAAAAGTATTAACTATTTCTATCTTTTGATCAAACAATACTTTTATTTAGCATCAGCTCTGCATCTCTTCTATGCCATTCCACCATATGCCATTCTTTTCACTTCTCCACCACCCCCATCGCCTCCAAATAACCTCATCTAAAGAAGTTCCAACGTCCTCTAATCTTCCAGCAGTTCCTCCACGAAGCAAAATAGTCTTATATATCATTAAATATATATCTTTTAAGACCGTAAATAAAATGATGCCTTTTGGACAGTTCAATTAATAGCAAATCTCTTTAAAAGATAGCCGTGAAAATGAAACTTCAAGAAATAAAAAAAGGAGAGAAATCGAAACGAGCTTTTGACCATACATAAATCCCGAATCAATGCCGTGGAAATTTTACAATATGACACACGCCAGTTCTGTTATACAGTGCTGGTTTCGCCGAATTAACATTGGATCGCAATATATTTATAGATATGTGCACAATCGCTATAATGGAGGTAGATGAAAGGCTCCAAATCTAGGTTTAGATAGGGATTTCTATTTTAACACAGGCTTTTAGCCTTTTGAGCTATAGCCACACTATAAAAGACTCGGAAATTGATATGACGCAAAGATTTAAGGAGGTAGTTTCTCTAAAACAAAATTGTCCATAAAAGTTCCATAATTTTAATTTCCATTCAAATTGCTGAAATAGTGTGAAAATATTTAATACTCTTAATATTTTTTGACAATGGATGTAGGGAGAAATAAAAGCTTTATTTAAGAAGAACTTATATTTTTGCCACTCATTTTAAAATACCAGACTTTCCAAATTTATCTCCAGAAATTTAGTTTGTTTGTTCTAATGTTTGCTTGTTCCTTTTTACCTACTTCTACCCACACACCACATATGTTGACTTCGCCCAGCACAAAAATTCATTAAAAACAAAGTATGAGAAAGGAAATAAGAGATGAGGGTTTTCTTTCAGCAGTGATTTTTAACTAAATTTATCGATATTGTTTATTAAAGGCTAATGGGTAATCATCGTCTTTCCATGTGAGAAAATTAGAGACGCCAGTAACCATTTTTCTGATCCTGTCTGTTGTTAAAACTATTATTTTCCAGCATTAATCCTATTATTGGTTTCTTGGGTGCATAGAATGGAAGAAATTTGGTGGCTCGTCCCTGAAACCTGACTCAAATGTCAGTAGTTCAGGAATCGAGTATTTTTTTACACTCATCCACAAACTCTACGCCATGTCATATTCCTATTAATTTTTGTCCCTTCCTTTATTCTCATCCCATTCTATGGTTTAGCCCTTTCGGTCACAATGGCAAATTTCTTTCTTTGGAATCGTTGCCTTACATGGGATTTTCCTGCACCCCTATTTAGATTTCAATTCTTCTAGGAATGTTAGTGGTAAGAGACCAGTGTATGGTAGAAGTAATATCAATAGTTTTCCTTGGACTTAACGACATCTGCTTAAATTTTATCCTCGTCTACAACTAAGATGATCAGTTAAAGCCTTGAAGATTATGTCCTGTTAGAGATTAAATACTGAGATAATTGCGTCAACCATTCTCCTTTATTTGCATCCATTTAGTACCAAAATGTTTAAATCTATGATCAAACTATTCGAACTATCTTTATTTACGTATTATATGCTCTTTTATCTATTCCGAATAAATGTAACATTTGTAGTAGCCTTCCTTCCACCTGTGCCAAGTTGTGTGAGTGCCCGAATTTTTCTTTAGGGTAAATCTAGGATTCTTTTTATGTCGGACGACGCCTTTTCTCTTTTGATATTGTGATGTCTGGAACATTCGCGGGCATATCTCTGCGTGCAATTAATCACTGAGGCAGTTGCTCGGTGCCCCTTACCACAGCGTCTTTGGCCGAAAGGGAACAACAGACGCTAATAACGCCCACGTCTTCTGTTATATGAAATTGAGTATTGGCTTGAAATTAATATGTCGATCACACGGCGGGGAAGGAAGTCCAATCTGACCATCGAAGAAACTTACTCGCGCATACATACACACACCGACAAAGTGTAGGTGTGTGGACGGAACTATACGCATTTACATCCAGCAAATTTATTGTATTATATATTGAGGAATATTGTCTACAACTATAAGTGTACGCACGAATATACCAAGGTTGTTTATTAGAATATGAGTGGAATACACTGGAAAAAGATGATTCCAAACGTTTAATTCTTTATTTAAAAAATAAATATTGATTACGATCGATTTTTCATTCTTGTGCGTATAACTCATGTATTCCAGAAGATATACTTAATATATCCCCGCACATGTAGAGAAATTAAGTTGATACACAATCCATAGTCCACATGATTCCTGTGGGATTACCACTATTAAGAAATAGGAGATGTTGTAAATGCCTATTGTAAGAGTATATATCCGCATACAGGCCGATGAACAGATATGTTTGTGATAAATTATGAGAAAAAGAGAAAATAAAAAGAAGAGGAGATTCCTAGCGCTTTAGTCTTTATTTGCGAAGACCTTTTCAAGAAATGGACAAAGAGGCGGAATACATGAGTTTATGGAGAAGATAAAGAAAACTCACCTCTAAAACCACAAATAATGTAGGCAAAATCAAGTAAAATCTTATTTTGAGACCTGATGGACGTGGTAATGGGATCTAATGAAATTAAGATTCTCTTCGAATTTGTCTCTCTTACTTAGGGTGGGGGAGAAGGAGGGCCCCTTTTCTCTTCTTTATAAGCTCATGTCTTTTGCCTTATTGCTAATTCATGGAAAAGGTGTTGTTAAATAAGACGAAAGCCCTCGGAATCTTCTTTCCTTTTTCCTAGTTGTTTTATTTTCATTATTGTGACACGTGCTACATTATGAGCTCTTAATAATCAGTAAAAGGTTTTGTCAAGCATCTGTAAAAGATGTTGTGTGGGTAAAACAACTTTGCCAAGCATGAGAGAGAAGGAAGTTGGGCAGGTTTACAAGAAATACAGAGGTACAAAAGATTAGTTTGCGCAATTTCCCCGTTTCGTAGTTGGCCAACTCATTGCAGTCGAATCGAAGTGGAAAATTTCATACCAGGTAGATATTAAAAGGAAAACGCATATAAATAAAACTATAATAGAAAACGAAAATAAATACTAAAGAATTAAGAATAGTTATTAATATTTTAATGTACTGTCAGGAGGTGTACTCAAATAATTAATAATATTAAGAGAAAGCGATTCACTAAAAGAACATTGCAAATTTGATTTGAAATAAAATTAATTTAAAATTACGATCTTATTTGTGAGGAGGGATTTAAATAAATAGAACTACGTTGAGAACTTACATTTTGCATCCGGCTATTTTTTTTTTAAAGTGGATCTATAAATTGCTTGGGAATTCACCCCTGTTTTTTTTTATTTTTAGTTTATGGTGGTTATGTACTAACTTCCAATTCCTGAATTTTAAATTCAGCCTTTCATTGGTAGGAATGCAGTAGGCAACAGCATTTTATTTTTATTTTAGAGTAAATCAGAATAGTTTAATAAGTCCATCTGGTATGTATTAATATTTTTCCTTTCTATTTTTATCATCCGTTTCTTTGCTTTGGTCCTTTCGACTGCAATGGCAAATTTCTTTCTTGTTTCCATAAAGGCGGTTCAAACGAGTCAACATAGATAGAAAACCGCCGTGAATCTGTAACTCCTTTCTTATAAGGTTATATAAATATAATGTAGGGATCGAAATACCTAACTTTGCTTATAAAATTACCTTAACTTATAGAAATAGATTCAAAAGTAGCCCAAAACTTTTAGCACAATACCACATTTCTGACCTAACTAAACATCGAGGCCAACTTTGGCGGCCAATATTCAATTACTTAACTTAATAGCTTCGCGACCAGTCAATACGTAGGGGAGTCAAAAAGTTCTCAGACAAATGGCATAAAATTTTTATTTGTAATAATACTGTAATCATTTTTCTACATAAGCTCCATTAACATCTATACACTTTCTTAATCTATGAATCCAACGGTAAAGACCATCTTTGTAGAATTCACGGGGTTGTCTCTGGCACCAAGTAATGACCTGCTTTTTTGCTTCATCTAATGATTGAAACCGGGTTCCTTTTAGGTGTCCCTTTAAATTTGGTTAGGTTAGGTAACCTAACCTAACCTAACCTAACCTAACCTAACCTAACCTAACCTAACCTAACCTAACCTAACCTAACCTAACCTAACCTAACCTAACCAAATTTAAAGGGACACCTAAAAGGAACCCGGTTTCAATCATTAGATGAAGCAAAAAAGCAGGTCATTACTTGGTGCCAGAGACAACCCCGTGAATTCTACAAAGATGGTCTTTACCGTTGGATTCATAGATTAAGAAAGTGTATAGATGTTAATGGAGCTTATGTAGAAAAATGATTACAGTATTATTACAAATAAAAATTTTATGCCATTTATCTGAGAACTTTTTGACTCCCCCTCGTAGAATTCGTTGGTCTTCGTGATTATCTGGCCACATTTGTTATTGAGCTTTAAAGGAGAGAACCTTTTAGCGCGTTCTACTTTGGAAGTGTCCTTCAAACGCGCTACCAGTAACCTGACAACGTTTATAAAAAGTAACACCATCGAAAAATTGAACGAGAATGAAAGTCTCTACAATGACCTGCGGCCTTTTTGCGATAAGATGATAAATGGTTATTTCATTGATGGTTTTTCATGGTTCAAATCACTTAAAAGTGCCTTTGAATGGCTAAATGAGGCTTCTGCCACTATATGGTGCCACCCAGAGCCAAATACGATGGCATATTTGAAATCTCCAGGGTGAATAACCATATGTCCCATGGTCATATGGATCATTTCATGGCTCTAAATGTGTACAATTGAACTTTATTCTTTTTGAAAAAGCGACTCCTAGACCTGGCGCTTCGCCGCAAGTTAAGATGCTTATTTTTACTTAGTAAGATAAGTTAATAGCAAACCTGTTGCGGTGGGCTAGTTGCTAGACAAAGATATTTTGCAGAAGCAGAGTTAAAGGAGAAAAGATCACGAGATATCATTATGCTAATCTGATCATAAAGATAATTAACGTCACATTTATGTTGGTTGTCGATCTATCGTTGGGTAAGAGACAGTACGTGAGGTCAAGACAATAAGATGCCATTGGAAACAGAATTATTGTTTATTAATTGTTGGTAAAAAATTGCATTACGAAGAAATTTCGCGAAAATAAACTGGAAATGAATGACCTAACTTAACGTGTCTTTTGAACAAAATAGATATTTTAAGATTTACAAAAGTTTCACCACAACGCTCAGGGAGTCGTGAGTTTCTTCAAGACATGGTTCGACACCAGCCATAAATAACTCCTTAGTTGGTTCCCACTAGGAAGTTAATGGAATATGTCCTCTAAAATAAAGAAGAGATTTCTTCAACCTTGGCTAGTTTTGATAGTTGAAAGTCACTTGGCTAGATTAATTTAGTTAGGTATATTTTTCCACGGGAAAAGTCTTGGTGTAGCCATTAGCACAGCTATTTGAGTTTCAAGTTACATGTAAAAATGGCCTTCCAAGAGAAATTTTGCGTTAAATTGAATATCAACATTATTTAGCATTGAATTTAATATGAATAAAATAAGAACTGAAATACATCGAATTAATATGTTATCAAGGATAAGCGATCCTCTTCTGGGTCGTTCCAGCATAGAATCTTCCAGACTCCTCAAATTTAGGTAGGAATAAAACTGGTTTGTCTACAAGTAGTTCAGTCAGTCAAGTAGAGTAACAGTTGATCCCATTAATTATTCGCACGCAGAAAAGACGAAGAAAAACTTGCATCTGAGACGTTTCCATCTCGCGTTGGTGCCCATGGCAACGATTCTCTGCTAACCACTCCTCTCTTCATTGCTAGGTCAAAAGGGCCGCTGATCAATTAAGGCCTAATCGTCTGGCGACTGCAAATCGAAGCTTACATATACATTGCCTGGCAATTTTCCCCAATCGTATTTCTAGTACAATTTCACCGAAATTTAAGAACATACAATTCACTCCGTGCTTTCAAAAACTTTAAAATGCGGCAAAAAGCATAATTATAAATTCATATATAATTAGGGATTTCGCAGTGCCTAAAGTGAATCAAATAAATCGAATGAAATTATAGCGATTTAATTCTCAGTAGTACTTCCAATATAGTGAATAATTCCATATTTTACGTTACTATATAATTTTGCATATTTAATTAATATCGCGAGATTATTTATTCATGGTAATAAAGCACAAAAACAATCTCTTTCCTTGTAACTTTCCAGAGTAAAGAATATATGTTATTCGTCCTCCGAATTCCCTATTAATAGTCAATGCTTTCCTTCTTTTTGTAGGTGAACCAAGGCCAAAACAAATAGGTACTGCTGGCATACAGTTTAGTGTCAGTAGTGGTAGCAAAATTGGTGTCAAAAGCGGTATTTAACACCTTTTTAATTACTTAAGTCCTCTCGTGCCGACTAAAAGAATTTCGCTTAAGATCTTCAGAAACCTTATGTATAAAAGGACTTATATGAATGATAGCAGTTTTGAGTTAATGATTTAACTCCATTATTGCTTATTATCTCCTTTTGTTTTATACTCATTCGTTTTGTTCAAATACTTTCGTTGTCTACTGTTGTTTTTCTCTCTTATTGCCCCTGGAATCCGTTTCTCTTTCACTTGCGAATAAATCAGGTCACATGGATTACAGGCCAGATAAACAATACGGTCCTTAACCACTGTAAATTGGTGCAATGTAGTTTTCTCAGTCTTGCGGGTCCCAGCGAGCATGATCATATCGCATGATGGGATCTCATTTTGAACAGTTTATCATACCTATGTAAAATTTAATATTCTATTTCACATCTCAAACAAGTTTCTCCATTCATCTATTTCTTCGATAATTCATCAGAGTTACTCGAGTCCTATTGGGCGAGGCTTACTTGGCCTTTTCATAAACTTACAATTCGAAATGACGTGCAATAAGAAAATTCAAACAACCGGCGATAAATTACTTGCTACTTACTAATGGTTGTCCATCGGCTTAACGAAGACCTCTCCCATCTCTTAACTCATGTGCTCCTTCATGGCTACGAAGTCCTGATTTTGTTAGGCAGGTCTTTGGCAGTGGTTACATGTGAAGGTGCCTCTGGCATGGCATCCATGATTGGCTGAAGGTGTCGCATTATTCTCTCTTCCAATCTTTATTTCACCCGACTCTTATTTTTCGTGACGTGCGACTCTATCTCACTATGTCGGTCGGTCCCCATTTTGCTTTATTTTTAGTAATAACATTGTAACTATTCCGCCGATTCTAACAAAATTTGAAACTCTTATGTTGTTTTACATTTTCCTTCAAATGATATAATTTCCAAGGCCCCCCAAGGTTAGCCCAGGTATTATTTCTTTGGGGCAATAACATCATAACTATTCGGCCGATTCTAACGAAACTTGAAACCCTTATGTTGTTTTACATTATTGCCAAGGTCCCCCCAAGGTTAGTCCGGGAATTATTAAAAGTTTTGAAGGTCGTAAGGTCATAAATCAGAATAAGTGACAGCACGCGACTTTGGTCAGCAAGCCTTGTTATTCCTCAAATCCAAATTTGATAACACGGCGCAAGGTCGAATGGTCTGCAGCGAGTGTTACTAATTGGCTTGGATTGATGTAGGAAGACTTATTAATCTTTAAATAGCCCTTATACCATTTATCATGAATCGGTAAGTGGGTGCCTTCTGCAAGCTCACAAAATAGTACTTTCTTGTGCGGGTATTGGTCAAGCATTCGTATTATATGTTTAACCAATCGCAATGTTCGTCTAGTGATGCTGAATTCTGTAATTTCACATGTGGTTCCCTGAAGAATTTCATCTGGTACTTTGGGTCCTCGCGTTATTCTGAGGATTCTTTAAAGACATCTAGTGTGAAATGGCTCGTGAATTCCTATCTTTCCCCTGTAAAGAATCATGTTTCGAACATATATTCGTATAACATAATGTAAACACAGTGTGCCTAGGAGAGGAAGATCTTGATCTGTGTCTCAGGTCATGATGTAGTCCAAAATCAGAAAAAGCAAGCAAATTTTATTAGATATGTAACGATCAATTTTCCCATTGCGTGATATAATGCTGCCTGGCTATGTAAAATCATCCGTTTCAAGGAGGTTATCATTTACAACGATCAAGAGTTCACGCATTGGGTTTTATTGGATGGATGACTGCATGATTTCTGTATTTTTCATATTTATTTTAAGGCTAGTAGTAGTGTATTTGTCATTTAGAGTTATTTTGGAGTGAAATCGGGCAGTGTTTCACTGCGGCATCATCTGCAGTGGTTCGCGCGCTTGGCTGGCAATTGTTGGGTAGGCAGTTCGAATCTCAATCCGGATTCTTTTTTTTAAAAGCTGACACTATTTACTTGGGAGGTTACCTCCACGACTGGGCATCGTGGTGGGGACGGGTAGGTGGAGCTCGTAACCATGGCAGGTAGTCTACCTAAGAGAAGGATAACTCTGATTTTAAAACCCTGGAGCCACATACATAATTTGCTTCTTCCAGAAGATCGATAACTCTAACTCTGTAGATGTTTTTTTGCCTTGTTTTTGTTCTATTACTGAATGTGCGGATGTTGAATAGTGCACCATCCAACATGTATTTTATGATGATACTGTTTTCTTGTCCAGTGCGATTGAAAGATTTCGAGCCACCTGAGAATTTTCAAAATGTACAGAAGGTACACATCCCGCTTTACGCCAACAAGGAGTTGGAATAAATTTAGAAACTCACCACACGTAATTACTCTTGAGTTCCTTAAAGATATAAGTAACCAATGAATCGAAGCTCTTTTAAGAAATTTGCAAGAAGGAAACACATAAGCAAAATAAGAAACCAGTTTAAAAGAAAAATTCAATTTAATTCTTACGAAGCACTCAGGATCACATACAAAAACATCTTGGTTAATTCCATAGTCTCACATTACATTTGGAAACTATGAGTGAACTTGTTCCTTGCCTAGAAGTCCGGATTATGTCCTGTGTCACCTAACCCAACTGGATTTAATCCATTTACTAATAATCCACTTGTTCCTTTCGTCTCCATATTTAAACCTGTTCATATTTTGTCGTCATCTGATAAATGACTTCATATCATAGATATTATTTTCCTCTTTAATCTGAACGTGCATTTAGTTCTTGTAGCTGCGTTGCCACTGAGCGCAGATGCTACGAGAAAATTACGCTAAAGTCAAGTGACAATTGATTGATCGCTTGTTTTTAAAGTTTATTAAATGTTGTTCTTGTTCTACCGCCCTGTCACACACTATAATTATTAGTGTGAGCCCTGCTCACATACTTAGACCTGCACAGGTTTTGCACCACTGAGTTGTGTAATATGCAACTCTAGAGTTAGATGGAGATTTAAGTCTACCACCGATTAAAATGGGATATTTATACTTCCTGTAATATACTGTTTGCTATAAAATTCTTCTTTAATTAATCTAAATTATGAGTTTGTCTCCCAGATTATCAGATTAGAGTCAGAGCTGACAGTAATTCAGAGCAGGAAAGGATATCTTTCCAACTGTACTAGTGTAGTGGCACTCTTAATTTGGTTACAAATTCTTTGCACGTAGTTCAGAGAGGTTGTTATGACGACCAGAAGAGTTAACAGATTCCATTCTTAGAAGCCCAAATGAACTAAAACTAGACAGAATGAATTAAATGGGTATAGTGATTGTCAAAATGACTGCGAAACTAAGGTAAAGCGATAGATATATTCTAAAAAAAAGTGAAATATTGATGTGTAGATACTTTTTAGTTATTCTGTTTTTAAAACCACTTCATAGAAGTCTTTAACGATTCTCAAGTGATTTATTCTTTCGAGCTGAAAAAGTGAATAAACTTCATGTCGAGATTAAGGTCGAATATACTATTTTCTTTTTCCTAGAGCGATTTATTGCCTTTTTTGGTGCTTATATTTTGTTCTGAAGAAGTATATTCCTTGGTTTTAATTCTCTATCTTCGCATTCAAAGTAATAAAACATTACGAATACTTGCCATCAAATGAACAATAATTGGACTGCGTTTCATGAAACCTGTTTTAAAAGAGCATCGAACCGAGTGCATACAACCCAGGAACCTCCTTTTGATATTGATCCGAGCTAAAGCTTTATATTACCAACGAGGTTAGGTTAGGTTAAGGGCGTAAAAAAATATGCGCACAAATCACCCTTTAAGGGATACTTATTGACTTGTGAACAGACACAAAAAGACATACATCATTAATATCCTCTTCTGATATTTATCATTGGTGTTTAAAGAAGCGACTAAAACTAACTAGAACGAGACTATAGCTAAAGTGAGTCGTGCGCAACGAGAGTATAATGTGTTGTTCCGCTTCGAAATGCTCGCGGAGGAGTAAGAAGATCAGCTAACTACCAGGGACTCTGTCAACCAGAACATGATACTCTGGCGTCTTCAACTCTCCAGAAGTAATCGGGGAAAAGGCTTCTTCGCTCTCAAGTTGAGAAGGTTCTTTATTAGTCGCGTGCACGCGATTAATAAGTTATTATGTCAGTTCCTAGGTCATTCTGTAGGATGGTAATTATTTTACTTTCCAATGAGTTTTCTGGCAATGACATCATAACTATTCGGCCGATTATAACGATATTTGAAACCCTATGTTGTTTTATATTCTATTTTGAATTATATAATTGTGAAAGTAGTACTAGAACACGTCTATGGCCAAAATGATCCCCCCAAAATATTTGAATACCAAGGGACGACCTGAAGAGACTCCTACAAATTTGCACCTCTGAAGCCCCCTTCTTTGACCCCAATGGAAGCATGTACTGCCAAGTCGATGGAGTCACCATGGGTTCTCCCTTGGGCGTTCTCTTTGCCAACTTCTATATGGGAGTGGTTGAAAAAAGGGTTTTCTCAAGAGTACCCAAGCCCCATATTTACTGCAGGTACATAAACGACATCTACATCAACGTACAAACACAAGAAGGAATACATAATCTGGAAAAAGCCTTTAAAGAATGTTCTTCTCTCAATTACACCATCGAAGAAAGCCATAACAACCAATTACCATTCTTAGATATCCTCACTACCAATATCAATGAAACAATAACAACTGAAATTATGTTGTTAAACCCACCAACCCTGGATTTTGCATGAATAGGGACAGTGAATGTCCTAAGCGCTACCGAACAAGCATGATATCGTCGTACATCAATCGTGCTTTTACCCACTGCACCACATGGAAGGACACACACAACGAACTCGAGAGATTGACTCAGGCACTCGTAAATAACGGATTCTCCAATAAAGAAATACAAACAGCCATAAGAATTAAAATGGACAGATGGTACCTCTCAGAACTCCAGAAGAACAAGAATATGGATTTTGAGGATATTATAAAACTGTTCTACAAGAATAGTATGGGCACAGAACACCAAACAGATTAAAGAGCCATCAATGACATTATAGACCAAGGAATAAAACCCATAAAGGCCTAGAAAAGGATCGCACTAATCATCTACTATCAAAATAGACGTACTTCAACCCTCTTAATGAAAAATAACCCCAAACCCCCGCTACAACTGAAACAAAGGACACATCTGATATACGAGTACACATGTAAACTAGGAGACTGTGAGCTCCTACCTAACTCGCATATCGGCATGACCGAAACCACTCTCTCAAGAAGAATTTCATACCATCTGAACAATGGTGCACCTAAAAAACATACACAGGAAGTAAACGGAATATGCCTCAACCGAAAAATGATAGAAGAAAGCACCAAAATTTTAGACTATGTTCCCAACATGCGTTAACTGCTGTTCCTTGAAGCTATACATATCCAAGGGAAACAACCGAATTCAAACATACAGTCTAACTCCAATGAAATCCTGCCCAGCCCCTAGCCATTAATCCCCTCTGGCAAGCAGCTTAATCGCCCCCTCCTTCTGGCTACCTACTTCTCTGAACTTCGTTCGTAATTTTGTTAATAGATTTTGTAACCTATATAAACTGAATACTTTTTAAAAATTCCCCATTGTAACTGTGAAGATGATACTCGATGTATCGTATCGCGTCAGTTAAATTCAAGAAAGTGCTAAATTACATTAATTTACTTCTACCTTTGACAAAATAACAAGCACCAGTCCCCGATGAACTTCGGTACGCTTATCCACAGGTTAAACAATGAAGAAAAGGCGAATATAAGGCAAATCGAGAAGATTGAAAAAAGAATTATTAATTCGAAACTAGCGGTCGCTTTTAATAAAACATGCTATAATGAAAATATCCTGCCCTAATTCACACACACACACACATATATATATATATATATATATATATATAAAGAGCCTATACAAGTTCTGCGGGAGATAACAACCACCACAGGGCTCTTGCCATATTTATTTTCTGCTTTCAAAACAATTTTGAAGAAAGAAAGAAAGATGCAGAAACCTTCTTTTGCAGACTATATAACAATATAGTACAAAAGAAAGAGAAATTTGACGCGAATGAGCAATGCGACAAGAAACAGGAGTTTTTTTAGAGGTAAGAGGAGGGGACATTAGAAAAACACTAGAATCAAAGAGAGCAGAGGGTAAAGGATTGCCTTCATTGTGCCACCCTCTGCTCTCTTTGATTCTAGTGTTCTTCTGATGTCACTTTCTCTTGCCTCTAAAAAACTCCGGTTTCTTGTCTCATTGCTCATTCGCATCAAATTTCTCTTTCTCTTGTACTACATATATATATATATATATATATATATATATATATATATATATATATATATATATATATGCGTTTAGGTAATAGTAATAGTAAGAATTTATTAATCCGCTATAAAATTCTCTTGCAGTTAGAGAAATAGATTGTTGCTCCTGAAGAAGGTTGAGGAAATCTAGGAGACTTTTATGGCAGATTAAAGAATTCTTACTACTACTAACCACATTGATTTGAAAGTTATTATTCAATTATCACCAATATATATATAGTCTTAATTTTATAGTAGTTATGTTTGGTACATAGCACAAATGGATAATTGCGAAACTTGCAGGGTTTTTTAAGAATCAAAGGGTGACTATAAATAGCGCTAATCCCGTCTGATATTGTGTTCTGTGGATTTGGCCTTTATTAACATTATTTTCTCTGTTGTCAGTGGATTACGTTTATTTTTCTTGAATAAATTACTACCTTTAACCCGTAATTTCGGAAACAAAGCTGCCAATAGTTTACCATGCAATTTGCATGCACAAATGAGTACACATTTTTTTATGGAGCTGTGCCTGCTTTATGACCAATCTTCAACCCATCCTAGGGCAAATGGTTCTTCATATTAATACAATACTATGCCAGGACCTTAGGCACGGAATAAAAATTCCCCTAGTTTTTGCTCCTAAATCGAAAAGATGCAGTGGGTTATTTTAAACAGTTTAATAATAAACATTTCGCTATGCATTCGCCGATCAATTCCTAATTTAGGACTAAACTCTTTAAAGAACTTAGATTTTAAAGAGTAAGGAGAGATTATTAAGTAGTTAGTAGTTTTTTTGCGCAAGCGAAGGTTTTGACAATGAACGTAACGCATGTTTTGTCCAAGTTACGTTTCGTTAAATGTAGTTTTTTTGCGCAACCGGAGGTTTTGACAATGAAATTAACGCATGTTTTTTCAAAGTTACGTTTCGTTACACAGACCTTTCGTCGAACTGATTATTATTTATAGGATTTTTAAAATTTATTTTAGAAGAACTTAATTTTCAAGTTAATACAGAATGAAATTGTTTAGGAGAAAGTTCAATTAGAGCACAGAATTGATTTTTTGAATACTATGTTTTCAGCTAAAATGAAAATAATTTTATTTAAATTTCGAAATAAATCGATTTTACAATTTAACTTTTCATATTTATCTCGGAGTTTTTCTTAAGTTTGCTTTAACAAATGTATTTGTGTTGAGATTTATTTGTGCCAGGTATTTCTGCACAAATAATTATCACAGCGAGATATTAACTTATGGCAATTTGGCTTTCTCCTTTGCACCAAACCTAGCCAGGTACTAAACGGGGACATGAGGAACTACCCTCTGAACTAAAACCAAGGCTTAAAGGCTGTTGATTTGGATATGTTTCTTGGGTGGTCATACAAATATTGACTCCCGCAAGAGTGGCTGTCTTGACTCGGTAAGGAGTGGTTGTTTTGACTCGGGCATGAGTGGCTGTTTTGGCTAGGTCAGGATGGGCTGTTTTAACTATAGCGTGAGTAGTGGCTGTTTTGACTTGGGCAGGAGTGGATGTTTTAACTTGGGCAGGAATGGTTATTTTGACTTGGTCAGGAGTGGCTGTTTTGGCTCGGGCATGAGTGGTTGTTTTGACTTGGGCAGGAATGGCTATTTTGACTTGATCAGGAGTTACTGTTTTGACTCGGGCATGAGAAGCTGTTTTGAGGTGGGCAGGAGTGGCTTTTTTGACTTGGTCAGGAGTGACTGTTTTGACTCGGGAATGAGAAGCTGTTTTGAGGTTGGCAGGAGTGGCTTTTTTGACTTGGTCAGGAGTGACTGTTTTGACTCGGGAATGAGAAGCTGTTTTGAGGTTGGCAGGAGTGGCTGTTTTGACTCGGGCAGGAATGGCTATTTTGACTTGGTCAGCAGTGACTGTTTTGACTCGGGCATGAGAAGCTGTTTTGGGACGGGCAGGAATGGCTGTTTTGACTCGGGCAGGAGTGTCTGTTTTGACTCGAGCATGAGTGGCTGTTTTAAAATGAGCGTGAGTAGTAGCTGTTTTGACTTGTTCAGGAGTGGCTGTTTTTACTCTGGGTTTACCGTTTTACATACTTAACACCTCATTTTGACTTCTACCCTAAAACTTTCCTGACATTTTGGAAAATTCTCTTAATTTATTTACACTGAAATACAGTAAATAGAATCTGCCATCACAGCCAAATCATCATATACTCAAACACATGGAAATTATTAAGGAGCTGAGTTTTTCGTTAGAGAATTGTGGGGAAGCTTTGTAAATTCCTACATCTCCTTATTCATTGTCTACACTTGACCGCAGATAAAAATCACTTTAAATTAGAAATGGTTCATCGCGGTACGTTCTCTTTTACATTATTTCCATTGGGTTTACTGCTTCTAAGACTCCATAAGCCTTTCTATTCCACAACGGGAGAAGGTGTCTTTTCCCTTGGCTCATTAGGTGTACCTCAAAGCGGAATGCAACAGCGGCAAGCCCGTGCTAGACGCCTTTAGATATGATAAGTGTTGTTGGGAAGTCATCAGAGACTTCAAAATAATGGCATTCTTGGAGTGAAACTCCAAGAGTACTTGGGCCACATCAGACCGAGTTCACTGTGTGGAGGAGCACCGTGAAATGTGAGTCACTGGTAGACTAAAGGAAGGTTTTGTTTCCTCCATGCACATAAAATTCACTATTATAAAATAATTTGTCACATCTTGATAAGATGACTGCAACCTCTACGTAACTTATAAACTTCTTCTCTAAGATATTTGGGCAAAGTTCAAAGCCAGTATCTTCGTTGGACCACCGATGGGAAAGATCTTGAAATGCACGATTTTTCCAAAGAAGCTCAGAAGGAAGGATATGACAGTCTAGAAAAGCTTTGTCGCAGTAGTTGAGGCATCCTTGGGTAATTGCAAGTCCGAAAACTATGTGAATTAGGTTGACGCTCTGGCCAAGAACTAGGGTAAAATGAGTTGCATGATGTGTAGGAAAGTCCACATCCTTGATGTCCATCTTGATAAATTCAAGAAAATTAGAGCTCACTCAGATGAACAAGACGCACGATTTCACGAGGTTAAGTTGGACTTTGAACGCTGCTACTAATGTCAGTATAACGAAAACTGGATTGAACACTAATATTTGGGTGCTAAGTGAAAATGATTTATATTACCAACGCAAGCCTAGAATAAAATACATCTAAACCTTTTTTGGCTTGTATAAATTTAGTATAGATTTACGTTAATTGTGATCCATGTCATTTTTTTCTCACATGCGAAAGAAAGTGTGCAAATTCGCCCATTTTCTCATTGAAAATAGATAAATTTCAATTTATCTTACCAATAATACAAAAGGAAAGTTGGAAAATTCCAAAAGCAAGTTTTTACACTTCTAAACATAAGCATTTATGAAATAACACTTTCATTACAAAATTGTGTTATATAGTGTAAATGAACACCCGCGAAAGAATAGGTGTATGTGAACTCATGTTATGGTTGACATGTGACGAATTATGTAGTTCCCTTGCCTTAGCACCTGAGTGTACTTGTGCCTGCTGGAAGATCTGTGGCATTAGATCTTCCACATATTATCATCTTTTCTATCTTCACCACTTTCTTTACAGATGTCCCCTTATAAACTTTCTTCCTAGATCCATCTTGTTGTTGAGCTTTGAATTTAAGAAAAAAATGCCGATGAAGTGTAATAGAATCATGAAGATGAAGGAAAAGTTATTACTACCCTGTGGAAATGTGAGAAAGTGTTGAATAGCTTTAGAGTGAGAAGTCTGATTTAAACCATTTATGTATGTATATACTTCAACACGATTGAAATTAGTTTCGAAATTAGATATTGAAACATCAGCCATGTTTGTACACCCATTAGTGAACACTTTACTGTGAAACAAAGTGTTCTTCTTTCCCACTCAAGGATGAGCAAAGATTACATTTATCAACCAACCGAAAATTGCAGCAAGATTTTAATAGCATAAGATGAATTGCATTTAATTTCCATTGGTGTTATTCTTTTACTCGGGTGTTAATGTATTGTTTTTTAAAGCTTCCCAATTAACACAAGTGTGCAACTATCTGCGCTGCTGCCAAAATTAAAGAAGAAAGATATTTTATTTTAAGATCGCTTTAAAGTATAACAGAAGAATGGTATACCAGGAGACGATGTTAAACCACATCATGTGCGTTTGGTTGCCAGGTAGATCCAGGATTTGGGCTGAATTTGCGGAGTTGATACATATTCACGGTAAATTGCATGTTCCATTCATCCGTTAAAGCGTTTGGCTCAGTAAACACATGTTTTCTCCTGGTATCACTATTTAGAAACAAGGGATTAACAAAACCTACATTGGCATGCTTTTCTACATTTATAGTCGTGCAACATCGTCATTTATGAGACACTCGGTAAGAAATAAAATGTACATTAACAAAAGAGCGAGACAAGGGAATCCCAACCGCCCATCACTGATTAGAACAGTGCTTGATGTGTATTTTATTTCTTTGTAGTGAGAGTGATATGTAGTGAAAGAAATAATAACTAGAGACAAAGGTAGATATTTAGGTCACTTTTGCTTTACTGTTCACACCTTTTTTATTTCCTCAAATCAAAAATAATTATAGTCAATAATAACGGAATAATACCTGTCTCACAGTTGGAGAAAAATTTGAGTCTCAAAGAAGAAAAGAATGGTAAATCTTTTTGCAAAAGATAGAATAATTAGAATTGATGATCAAATGTTATGACAGATCGAGGACAAACTAGCTGTTTGAACACTAATTTTGCACTAATAATAGAAGATATATCTATCAATATGGAAGTTTTATATATTTAACCTTTATATATAAAAATAACGAAAATTGAAGAAATACATAGAGGTTTATCCAGTACCGTATAGTTAAGACACAAGACAGCCAGCGATTCTTGATGGGAGCATGGGAAGGCAAATCAGTACAAGAACAATGTTGACGTCTTTTCCTACTGCATATCACTTCTTTTCGTCCTGCCCCACATGTTTCTCCTTGGCTCTCACATAAGTACCTGATTTTGCAAAATTTTTGTAACATTGGGGATTTTCATTTTAATTTTTTGAGAGGTTTACGTGTGTGATAGAAAAAGTTCCACCAAACAAATTTACTCTTATACTTTTCAAGCACGTGTCATTAAAACGTCTTTTCCATTTTGTGCAGGTTTTTCGAAATAAAGGTAAAAAAAAATCGAGATCTCTGCTCTTCCGTGCGTGGGCCACAAGCCCCACATCGCCGAGCGGCTCAACGACAGCCGGATGACCGCCCACAGAGCCGCGGAGAGGCCCAAGAACGGGGAAGACCTCAAAGATCGACCTCGTTCAGGAAGACCTCAATATTTAAACCGTTTGGGTAAGAGAAAATCCTTCAAAAGTTTTCCGAAGCTCAAAATGAGGAAGAACATTTCGGTGGCCACGGTGGCCGGGCCCGTCAAGGAGGAGGGCGGCAAGAACTTAAGGTCCATGAAAAGGCTTCTGCTCACTCACCCTATGCGGGAACAAAATCAGTAGCTTTATCGTCGCTTTCTCAACGAATTTAAGAGTCATGGCAATCAAATTATCGTTTTTTTCTGATAAAAAGACCTCCACGGTCGATCCATTCATCAACAACGAGCTTCGGCCAAGACGTTCACGAGGTCGGCTACGTGTCCGCGAGCAAGTGCCTTGCCTCCGTGATGATGATGCTCGGTGTCGTGGCTTTAAATGGCTAAAAACTGCCACCGGCGGGATTCGCGGCCTTTTACGGGTACACGCCGGCCAATTGCAGTGACATCTTGGCCGCAAAAGTCCTGTCCTAGGTGAAAAGCTTCACGGAGAAGGCGGACTAAGTCCTTCAGCAGGACGCTATCCCAGACCACACGGCTAAGAGCGTGCAAGAGTGGGTGTGGTTGAACATGAATT
Source organism: Ceratothoa steindachneri (assembly GCA_963969495.1). Classification (NCBI taxonomy): domain Eukaryota; kingdom Metazoa; phylum Arthropoda; class Malacostraca; order Isopoda; family Cymothoidae; genus Ceratothoa; species Ceratothoa steindachneri. The sequence continues at coordinate 160,110,615 of OZ018317.1, read as the reverse complement.
TCTGGTCGGAGGATTTTAGCTGCCAAGTCACCCGACCTCAATCCCATCGACTACAGCGTGTGGGCGCATGTCGAAGGCAAAGCGTTCAAAAACAGCCAGAACAGCGGCGACGAGCTGAAGTCCTCCGTCAACCAGATGTGGGCCAACATGAAGGACTTCATCCGCAACGTGTGTGCAGACTTGAGGTCTCGCCTGGATCGTGTGCTCGCCGCCGAGGGCGGCGCATTAATTAATATTACAATTTAAACACATATTTATGTGTTTAAACAATAAAAATGTATCTCACTGCATCCAAACTATGATTGCGTCCTTTGTTCAGAGCATAGTACCGAGTTTAACAAGACTTTTGCAATACCCGGTATTAATTGTTACGTTTATAGAACATTGTACTACTTCGTTTCCATGTTTCTTAGTGGTCCTTCATCCTTGCATGTTTACCCCTTTTTTTTAACTTCGGGCCAATTAGCTCCAATTTGAGAATATATTATTTCTAAGAAATTAGCTTGCTTCAGAATGGCTGAGACCTTAGATTTTGAACATCCTAAAGCTATTTCCGCTCCCGCCTTTCCCAGAAGGTACTCTTCCTCCATGTTTAGAGAACTAGCTATAAGGCGACGTTATGGCGTTGGCTTAATCGCTGCTTCGCATCTGCCTCCCTTTCTCATTTCGACCAACCCTCCAAACAGCCTTCGCTGATACGCTCTGCAGCTTATCTCAAAATGTTGTTTATTCACCGACCTCCTACTCATCCACTAGATAGATAATTTAAACAATTTGTTGAGTTTCTAAGCCTTATCTTCCTCCTCTACGTTCAAAATCCTTGTGACTTCAGCATGGGTCACCTTATTTTCCTCGATGGTTTTCCTTTCAGATTAAAAAAAGGCGAACAAAATAAACCGCTCATATATAATAAATATACTTCATATTTTGGTCTCTTCCCTACTAAATCACAGCTTCACCATAACGCAGAACTGTAAGGCAATTTTCGATCAATTCCTTGTTTCTTTCTGGGCCAAATCCTAAAAGGCTGAAATCCCTCTAATTAAACTGCCGAAAGGTCGAAATCCTCAAACAGAGGAATTATTAAAATTTTCATTATTCAGATAAATTCAGTAATTTGCTTCGCCTCAAAATTTATGGCTTAAATAAATGGCGTCTCTTAATTTAGTTTAGGTTATATTTTTAGTATACTTACCACATTTCAACTTTACAAATATTTACAAAAGATACGATCTAAAATTTAAAAACTGAAAAGTTGCAATTATTTCAATATATAATAGAAAAGTTGTAAATAGAAAAAAATCAGAGATCGCGAAAAGTGATTAAAAGACGACATTGTAAGCAAATAGCTAAATATATCACATAATTGGTTGATGTTCATGGCCTATTCAACGATTTATCCCTCTCTTTTGGGGTAAATTATAATATACCCCATTTTCTTCATAAAGCAAATTTCCATTTAGGGTTAATACTGGGTTGTTTGGTCAGGATTTAGGTTATTCTTGATTCTAACTTTCTAGATTGTAAGACAGATCCATTTCTTTCTCTCTTTCGTACCCAACCTTCGCTCACTCTTTGTTAACAAAAGTCACTATTTCCACCATTATCCAGTAACAAATTATCCTTAATATTGTCCAACTCGATTTTCCACCTGAGTCAACCATTCCTGCAATTCATCTCAACGCTTGTCTTCAATCTATTTTAAGAACCCATTTTTTCTCTCTTGATATCCACGCATCCTTAATTTTCCCTTCTTATGGTCGACAACGTCTTAATTATCCGATGCCACTCCAAGAGCAACGCAGCACAGTCCAGTCTGCGGCAGGCATCTTAGGAGAGCTCGAATTAGATAATCAGGACGCTTTGGTCTCTATCTCCTATACCGGTACCATTGACTTCTATTGGGCTCTTGTAAATTTTGCCCGTTTACACAATGCCTTTCATATTCTTTCTGATAACAATAGTTCATTTATACTATTTAAGTGACCTAATGGTCTCCTATCACTCACATGGCAGTCTATGCCACCCCATCACTTCTGTCTACTAATTTATCTGCTTCTTCAACAAGGTTGTTAATATTTGATCTCGTATTCTATCTCTCCCTTTGGTAAAAATGAATAATAATATAATTAGTATTCCTGTGCGTGTAAGAGAAACTGATCCATCTGCCGGTTGTGCAGTGTAAGGTTTCTTTCGGCCATCTTTTAACGTTTCTTCTAGAAACGTGTCCTGCGTTATTTCAATTCCATAGCATTATTCATTTTGCATATTGCTGCATTTATTTCGGTTTTATGGTAGCATGATTCCTACCAATAGGTTTGGTTCCTACCATAATTATTTAATTAAAAAGCACATCATTATTTTATTTATTTTAAAAGTAATAAAAAATAGAAATTAAATTTTAAGATTTACAAAGTAAATTAATTTTGAATGGTGAAGCAACTGTTTAACAAGACTATAAAAGAGTAGGGTTTGATTAGAAAAAATATTATTATTAATATTATTATTTATTATTATTATTATTTATTATTATTATTTTTATTATTATTATTATCCATAACCCTATATTTTTAGAACGTGATTTTTTTACTATTTTTTTTTAAAGTGGACAAGTAAACTGGTATGAATTTCCAATGCATTCTTTACCTTCTCTCTTTCTTCCCCTTCCCTCCCCTCCAATTCCTCTTCTCTCTTCCTTTCCCCCCCTCCCTCCCCCTCCATTTCCTCTTCTCTCTCCCTCTCCTCACCATCCCCCAACTCAATATCCCCCACTATGTCCCCCTCCCTCTCTCCCCTTTCTGCTTATCACCCTCTCCCTTATCTCTTCCCCCTCTCCCACTCCCCTCTTTCTCCTTTCATCCTCTCTTACGCACTCCTCTCTCTACCCCTCCTCAATCTCCCCCATTACCCTGTTGAGAATGGTCGAAGGGGTAAAGGGATTAGGGAAAATAGAGAGGATGAAGAGCGGAAGGAATGGGGATAGGTGAGGGAATGGGGTTAGGGGAGGAGTAGGTGATTTGATAGGGGTAAAGGAATAGGGAGATGGAAGGGTAGGGCAACATGGAGGTGAGGGGGATAGAGATGATCACACTCGATTTGAAAGATCAAATAGGCCGAAGAACAACAGCTCGAAGGGCTAGTAGCGAGCGAAGCGAAGCGCAAGCTCCCCACGTAGTGGGGAGTGGCGAAGGCATTGCATGTTATTATTATTATTACCATTATTATTAATATTATTATTTTTATATTATTATTAGGTAAGGATTACACTACAGTAAAAGCCTCTTGGCAGGAATCATGCTACAGTAGCATCTTTATTTCTCTAATGACTCTTGTGGCTTGATTATTCCTCACATGAATCATTCCTTGTTTTTCTCAGTTCTGGGGGTGATGAGGGGAGGGAGGGATACCCAATTTCTCTTTAGGATTTGTATTCTTCCTAATCGATTTTCACCCGTGTTTGTCTTTGCATCTATGTATTGATTCTTTTCCTCATTGTGATTCTTCTTATGATGTATTGTGGTTTATTTGTTTTATTTGTTGTGTTTTTTTGCAATATTTCCCTTTTATTAACTCGATTCTCATGTTATATTATACTAGTGCACCCGTGTCAAAAAATTACGCCAATTTTCTTATTTCTAAATGAGTAGATAAAAAGACTGAATAACGTACGTAAAGAAAGTAGCTTCTCTTTTATTATTTAAAAAAAAATAAGCTATCGATACAAAGAACTAAAAAGGCTAGAAAACTTATAGCATGTAGCTTCACGTTATCAACTTAAAGTTTTTAAATTATTTTCTAAATTACTAAAATAGAAAAAAATAAATGGTTGATCACGAAAACGCAAGCAGCTTCACTGGCAGACTCATTGTTTTTAATCTTGGGTTACCCTTGATTGGGATAGGTCTACGGGACCACAACCCCGAATTAAAAAGCTGTGAGTGGGGTCCCACAGAGGGTGGCTTTCGACAAACAGGATGCCCGGCAGACCTCTGCAACCTCTCACAGTCGATGGTCGTCCTGATTAACTCTTGGTACCATCAATTCTGTGTGAGGCTAAGCTGTGGGGATAGGCCCAGCGCAAGCTCTTCCCCCCATTAATCCACTCACTGCGCAAGCACAGCTTCACTCATCTTTCATCTTTTTCTTTTTCACATCTCTCATCTCTCTCACTCTCTCTTTCATTCAATCATCCCTTTCACACACTCATCCCTTCATCATACCCATAAATTCACCTCCATTTTCATCGAGTGAAGCTTGAGTCGCCTTCGTATTCGAAGGACAGCTATAACTATATTATACCGACGATTGGGAAAAAAAGACCAGTGTCCACACTGTGGCATTCAGGAGGAGACAGAGGCCTACGCAGGAAATTAGGAGATTCGTGAAACCCAGAAAAAAAAACCTTCGCCCAGACTAAACTTATTATGGAAGGAACAAGATATTTCTAAGAAAAGGCAAAAGGCTAGGAGGAGGAAAACACTGAATCCAAATCCACTGTTGTCTTGTTGGGTAAACCTTTCCAGGTAAAGACTAGGAGAAGGAAAACTCCAAATAATAAACCAAACCCAAGACCCCAACGGCGAACCTATCCGGTACCGGCGGAGGAGGGCTGCGTCTGGCGGGCAGACGTGATAAAGGCGGGCCTTGACATACTAAGAACCCGGCAGCTCGCTGCAGCCAGCATCACGAAAACTACGGATCTCATCCTCATTGAGCCACGGTGGACACGCTACTGGTCAAGTGAATGCGCGTGGCCGTCGCCAGGCCACGATCACCCAAAACAAGATGCCTAGCTAATGGCTTCTCGTCACCATTTTCCCTTCTTCTTTGCCCTTCATCCACACCCCCTTACAAAACCTAATGGCGATGGCACCGTAAATACCAGGGGTAGGCCTGGATCGCAGAAGTCCTCTAGTTCGTGACCGCTGTGATGGTACTGTGGCCTTCGAGGAAGGGAGGAGACAAAAGGAAGAAGAAAAACGTAGGGGAAGAAAAGAGAGACTGGAACAACTTCGTCCTCCCCCAATCTCCCATGTGATCAGTGCCCACGACTCTTATACCACAAATTAGACCTAAGTCAGATCACTTACAAACATCAACAGAAAAGATAAGATAACAGATGACGGAACCATTACTCGGACACGAGCGGGTGCCGATGATGACGACGACAAAGCTAAAAAAACTAAGATGAAACAAGTCCGAGAAAGAGACTTGAAATTTAGCTTTTTTTTCATTTCTATAGCGTATAGAGGTGAGAAACATACAGTCAAACAGACAGCTCGCATTATACTGTTGAGTCCACCCTAACTCTGTAAATAAATTTCCCGATTTCAGTATATTGGAATTTTTCCTTAATTGTGCTGTTCCGTCTTATCTTTTTGCATTTTATTTAAATGAATTTTAAAAGCCCCTCCCTCTCTCCTTTCTATTCAATGACCTCGTTTTGATTACGTAAATTATTCATTGTAGAATAGTTTATACAATATCCCTACAAATATCCAATGAGCTAAATACACTATGAGAATGATTGAGGGAAGTTATATCCTGAGAAATTTGTAATAAACGACAACTTTAGTTGTTTAGTCAATACCAAAAAATAAATTAAATGATGAATGCAATTGCTAAGGGATACAAATAATAGAAAATGAAGTAAAAGTAATATTTCTGGGAAATAGACCAATTAAAATGCCCTCTATATTTCGGGAAGTAAAACTTGGGCATACAGGGCAATTCTTGCTTGGCCTAGAATAGATTGAAGCACAAAAAATACTTATACACTTAGTACGCAAAAAATATTTACGACAGCCTCGCGTTGATCAAATTAAACGTTAGAAAAAATTTCAGCTTCACTAACCGCAAAGAAACCAAAATTGTAATTCTATAATGGAGAGAGGCAGCGAGGCTAAGTCGTCTCGTCATCATCATCATCATCATCACTAACTCTAGAATTTAAGAAGGGGATTTTTTTAACTATTTGAATAATAATTTCATCTTAGTTCAGTTATGACTTATGTTTTTTTTATCAAAGTTATTTCTAATAATTCCTTTATAATATCAAAAACAAAATTGTGAAGTTCATAAATAAATGTAAGTATCGAAATTTTTTAAATTTTTTAAAACCCAAAGAATTACAAATGGTGAAGTTCCTAAAATTTATTTTTATATATCTTCTTTTATAACTATATTTAAGCAACGCGATATTTTGAAAAGGGGCAATTTAATTCAGAGTTCCTTTTTAAAATTATTACAATTAGCGAAGTTCAGAAAATTGATAAAAATTTAAGAATTTATTTTAATCTTAGTAGCGAAACCATTGCCTGGTTTATTGATATGATGAAAACTGTAGATGATCATGTATACTACATATAAATCTGAAACTTGCTCTTTTATCTGACTTTTCAAGAAGACAAATGGCCCAGTGAGTTGACCATAGCAAGAAGATACAGGATTGGCCTGTACTTACGGCATAGTGTATCACATTGAACTGTAAGATGAGTTTAATCTCATCAATTCGAAGTCATTGGATGGCAGTTAGAAAGAAGTGAGATCCGTCGATTGCCAGGATGTTTTGCCATCAAACATAACTGCAGCCTGGGATATAGAATTGTATGTTGGAAGTTTTTCATCATTGGATCAGTTGAAAAGATGCTCCGTAGTGGTTTTATGGGACTAAGCTCGAGCGTATAAAATACGTATTATGAAAACGCTTTCACTTACCACAAAGACTATGAGTCTCAAGCTTGCGAAAGTTCCCAAGCAAACATTATAAAGAAAACGCTCACTGTCAGTACAAAGTGTACGAGTATAAAGCTATAGGAAGTGTGCAAGAAAGCTATTAGGAAAATAAATTTCTCAGGCACGACAGAGTGTACGGTTATGAAGCTCCAGTAAGTCTGCAAGAAAGAAAATATGAAGTAAACGCTCTTTTTCACTAAAAAGTGGCAAGCTCCCGGAAGTTAGAAAGAGAGCAAGTATGGAAAAAATGCACTCTTTCACTACAAAGTGTAGGAGGATCAAGCTGCAGGAAATCTGAAATAAGGAAAATATGAAGTAAACGCTCTTTGTCACTAAAAAGTGTCTGAGTGGCAAGCTCATGGAAGTTGGAAAGAGAGCAAGTATGAAGAAAACGCTTTCTTTCACTACAAAGTGTGCGAGTGGTAGGCTCCTGGAAGTCTGAAAGAGAGCAAGCATAAAGAAAACACTCTCTTTCACTACAAAGTGTGCGAGTATCAAACTCTGGGAAATGTGCAATGAAGCAAATATCAAGAATAAGCTCTCTGTCACTATTAATTGTGCGAGGGAGAAAATTTCTTTCCCAGGAAGCGTTTTCACTCGTTCGTTCATACCACAGATGGACAGAGTTAATCATTAATTAATTAATTGGTTAAACACTTTGTTTTATCATTTTGGGGGGTCGTTATTAATTTTGAAAATTTTGTTATTTTAGAGTTTTATCAAATCTCAGGTTATTTTAGACTAAAAAACAGGTCCCTTTTTCTTTTATAATAATTAAACAATAATTAATGCATTTTTAGCGTTATCCGTTAGATTTTTAAAGATTTAACGCATTAACAATTAGCTCTGCTCACCTCTGATTCACACAAAAGAAAATTTATTATCGATGTTTCCATTGATAGTTCTAAAAATCTTAAAACCACCCAGGAACTAGTGTCCTTTCGTAGTTACAAATTAATGTTTATTAAAAGTCTTTCACCACCTCTCAACTCTGACTTCTCATCCTATCCATTAATTATAACAGAAAAGCGAAGAAGAAACCTCAATCCTTTAACGACCAGGCAATATATAAAGAGAGAATAGACATCACTGTGCTTCTCACATAATTGCGAACCGAGTCAGAACTAAGAAGGACGGACAACGACCAAATGGGAATTCCATTGTGAGACACTCCTCCTACCATAGGAAAACTCACTGAGCGTTAGAACCAGACTCAGGGAGTACCGACTGGACATACATGCGGGATAGTTTGCCAAGATCCTATTAGAATATTTAAGAGATTATCAGCACCTTATTCCTTAGGAGGGAGCAAAAGTAGTTGCAAACAGTATGGACGCCAAAATGAGGATGGCTTTAGAGGTAGCATTCATAGAAGCTCGAAAAATGCATGAAATTATTCTCTCATTCGTTCAGATATGCACGTTTCTAGCCAAGAATTGTCCTAAAGAAAACAAAAAGGACATGAACGTCGACTGGCCTCCTAGATTCTTGTCTCGTTTACCTCCAGATCGACGAGGCAATATGTCACCAATAGCAAAAGTGAACATTTAAAAAACAAAACTGACCAAAAGAAAGATGTAGGGGCCGCCGAATTAATCTAATTTAGTGCCAAGATGAGGCTGAAAATTCGTATAAACGCTCTTCTTACGGAACCTTTAGCTAGAGTCAAGTACAACAAACAATATAATTACCTTGTGTTGCGCGACGTTCAAAAGCCATTCGATAAATGTTGTCTAACGGGACTCAAATATAAAATTTGTGAACTCAACCTTCCATCTCCGATTAAAAAATCCTAATGCGATTATACATCAGATCGCACGACATACATGTCAATAGAGAGCTACAATGAGCCAAAACTGTAGATCCTTTAAGATGTCTCAACCCCAAGATGTTCTATATATGCACCAGAAATATGCCAAAACCGATAAACAAAACAACTGAATATATCTACGAGGGGCAGTCAATAAGTTCTGCAATTCGGATATAAGGAAACGAGATATGAGGAAAAGCATTTTATTATTTTTCAATATAACTACCCTCGACTTCAATGCAATTGCGCCACTTGTCCCTGAGGCTTCGAATTTCCGACAACCAGAAATCTCCCGACTGCTGTTCAATCCACTTCTGGACGGCGAGCTGGACATCTTCATTGTCCCCAAACTGGCATCCACGCAGTGCAGCCTTGAGGTGGCGGAATAAAAAGTAGTCACTGGGAGCCAGATCTGGACTGTAGGGGGGATAGTTGAGCTCCTCGAATATGCACTCGCGCAGGGCAGCTTGGGCAACTCTGGCCTTGTGGACAACGACGAAGTTGAAGTCGATCATGGGGTGTGAGGTTTCTAGGGACCCAACGGGCAGAGACCTTGGTCATGGCCAAATTGTCGCGGATGATGTTGATAACACTCCCATGTGATATTCCAAGTTCTCGCTCGATTTATTCGACCTTCACCCGTCGATTTTCGAGGATAATCCTCTCCACACGGGCGACATTGTCCTCGTTGGTCACGTCTGACGGGCGTCCTGGACGGTGGTCATCTTCAAGGGACTCACGACCATGGCGGAACTCCCTATTCCAGCAAGCAATGGTTGCATAGGAAGGGGCGGTGTCGGTGTACACTGTAACCATGCGTTCATGGATCTCTTTTGCATTCTTGCCTTCCTTGGTAAAAAAATTGATCACTGCGCGGTGCTCAACCTTCTCCATTGCTGAAAAATTTGTGACTGACGATCAGCTGCTGCTTCTTAAATAGATGAGGCAAGAGCGTGCGGCTGCAGGTCCTGACTTGTCATAAGTTGTCCTAACACCCCCACAAACAGCCATCCACCTTCCTCTGTTTTGCCTTACCGATTCGCCAAACTTATTGACACCCCTGGTAATTCATTGAGGACGTGCCCATACTCACCAGTAACCCATACAGACATGCACCAAAGTTGGCTAGAATAACAGTGGCCGAAATGGAGAATATGAACAACTATGAACACTTATGGAAGTTATGAACCAACACAGAAAGATTCCAGATAATACCAATAGGGAGACATAAGACTCTAAGAATGGTAGTAAACGACAAGGTTTACCGATATCATGACGAAGGGAGAGTGCTTGAATTGAGAATAACAAGGCAGGGTTACCACAAACACTCTAAGGATCGAGCAAACCTGATAAGAGCTTGATTGATTGTATAGGTTTATTGTGCAATAGCGTACATTTATACATAATCATAATACAAATAATAATAAAATAAAAACAAAACAAACAAACAACAAAAAAACAAACAAAAAAGACAAATACAGTAATAATATGATACAATAATATAAATACATGTATAAATGCACACATTACACAAAGCGGGCAGCCCGTCAGTGTTGGCGTGCAGTAAGACGTGGTGGAGCGTCCCACGCGTTTCTTATCTGCTGTAAGTGGGTGGCGTCGGTCTTCATCACCTGTCGCCCGGCTGGGCGCAAGCGGCGATCAGCGCGGAGGGGGTGCTTTTCTCAGCACCTCCAGCAGCTCGTTTGTTGGGGTGTAGAGGACCACCTGGGCGGCTCTTGCCTCTCGCGCCCTGAGTAGGGCGCCTCTTACAGGGGGAGGGGCTGGCGCTCGCTCTGGCCTGAGGCGGGCGGTGGCTGGGCAGGAGAGGAGGTAGTGCACCAGTGGGCGCCGGGAGCGGCCGCCGCAGTGTTCGCACCTCCCTGCCACAAAGTCGGCGTGCAGCTCTTCCCGCGTGGAGTAGCCCAGCCTCACACGCTGTAGCAGCACGCCGTTCGCTCTGGGCTGCTGGAAGGATGGGTTCAGTGGGCGATAGGCTGTGGCTGCAGCATACCACGCCGCTTGCCTCTTGATTGCTTCCCATTCTTGGTGCTGCTGGTGGGCGTTGTGGGCGGCCCTGCGTTTAACCTGCACCTTGAGCTGCTGCAGGCTGGGGCGCACGATCCAGGTGATGATGGGGCCGTGGGCGGCTCGCTTGGCAGCCTCGTCGGAAGCATCGTTGCCGCGCACACCAACGTGGCTGGGAATCCAGTGGAGCCGGACACGCCTGCCCTGAGCTGCCAGGTCCTGCAGGGTGCACAGGATGGTGGTGGTGAGGTGGATGTTGTCCCGGGTGTGGGCGTGGGCGTGAGCGTGCTGCAGCGCCTGTAGTCCCGACCGAGAGTCAGTGTGTATCACCACAGTGGCCTCCCGGCGGAGCAGAGCGTGCTGGAGGGCGTGCAGGATTGCTACCAGCTCCGTCTGGAGGGTGGAGCAGTGGTCTGATGTCCTCCACGATTGCGTCAAGCCGCTCGTGACGAAGGCGGCGCCGGACCTCCCGCTGTCGGGGTCGACGGAGCCGTCGGTGAAGTACACTGCGCTGCCTGGCTCCGTGACCTCAGACATGGCCATGAGGGCGTGCTGGCGCAGCTCCTCGGTGAGGCAGTTCGCTTTGCTGTCGGGCAACTGTGTGGCGGTGAAGTGTGCGGTGGGGGGGTCCCATGGTGGTGGTGGAATGTAGGCGGGGTTGGGGGTGTCGGGGTCGCGCCAAAGCCAGTTCCCTGCCCGGTTGAGGGAGTTGGTTGCTAGGCTGACGTTTACGAGCCACCTGTTGTTACGCAGGCACTCGATGCCCTGCGCCACGGCCATTCGGAGTCTCCTCTGCGCAACACCTTCCACGTCGCGCTGGAGCACTCTGGCCACCCGACAGGCCACAATGCAATCCACCCTGGCGGTGAGGGGCACCAGGTTGGCCTCACTTTGCATGACACAGGCAGTGCACCACCTGGGTGCCCCTAACATGGTCCTCATGGCGGTGTTTTGTATTACCTCCAGGCGCTGTTGCTGCTGCCGGGGTAGCGCTACAAGGACCGGTGCACTGTAGTCCACTAGGGAGCGCACTGCCTGGAGGTAGTAGAGGCGGAGGACGGGGAAGGTTGCACCAGCGCTCGGCCGCGTCATGGCCCTCATCACATTCAGCCGGGCCTGCGTCCGCTCCCTCAGGTGCGTGACATGCTGCGTGAAGGACAGCCGTCTGTCCACCCACACTCCGAGGTACTGGTAGGAGTCGGTCCAGGCCAGGCCGACTCCTTGGACGCGAAGCTGCTGGCCAGCAGGTGTGCAAGTCTTGATGGCCATGGCCTGGGACTTCTCTGCCGAGATCTTGAGCCCCAGCTCTTCGCACTTGGCAGTGATGAGGTGCAGCGCTTCTTGGGCCCGCGCGAGCTTGTCGCCGCGCCCGGTGACGACGAGTGCCAGGTCGTCGGCGTAGCTGAGGAGGATTGTTCCTTCCCGATAGGGGAGGGCGACCAGCTGTTCCATCAGCACGTTGAAAAGGAACGGGCTGAGGATGCCGCCCTGGGGTGTCCCGTTCTCGAAGGTAAGGTAGGAAGACTTGTGACCCTGGAACTTCACGCGGGCTCGGCGCTGGTGAAGGTAGTCCTGGAGCCAGCCCAGCAGTCTCCCTCGGATGCCCTTCCTCACAAGGGCGGCCAGAATGGCGCGGGGGCTAGCCAGCTCGAAAGCCTTCTCGAGGTCAAGGAAGACTACGATGGTGGGCTGGTTGTTGGCGTGAGCCAGGAGGGTGATGAGGCAGTCCACCGTGCTCACCCCCCTGGTGTAGCCGAACACGTGGTGATGAAGGCTTCCCACGCTCCACTGTAGGCGAGTCAGCACCATCTTCTCCGCCGTTTTTCCGGTGCAGCTCAGGAGGGAGATTGGCCTGAAGGTGGTGCGATCCTTCGGCTTGGGGATGGGCTGGATGTAGGCGTCCTTCCAGGAGGGCGGCAGACGGCCTGCCAACCACGACGCGTTCAGAAGGGCTAGCAGCGCGGCGTCCCCGGCGGGCCCAGCGTGCGCCAGCATAGAGTACCGCACTCCGTCGGCTCCCGCCGCTGTGTCACGTCGACGTTTCGACCTGGCCAGCTCCTCGAGCGTGAAAGGCTGGTCCGTCGCGTGCGGCTGGCCCCGCGCCTCCCTGACCTCTTCGTCGCGCTGTGGGCGTAGCTGCTGCTGACTGTAGCTGGTGTGGGGAGGAAGCTGCTCGCTAGAACCCCTCGCTGTAAAGCAGTTCGCCAGCCGATCTGCCTCTTGCTGTGGGCGTGGGTGGGCAGCTGGGCGGGTCGGGGCGGCGCCTGAGGCCTTCCTAAAACTCCCCCACAGCTGGCCGAGGGAGGTGTGTTGGCTGAAAGAGGCGCACCACTCCAGCCACTTTGCCTCCCTGGCGCTTAGGGACACCTGTCGCGCGCGGGCTACCACGTCCTGCAGGAGCTGCAGGTTGATAGCCGTGGGGCGCTTCTCGTACAACCTCCTGTGGATGTTGACGCGGTGATTGTGCTGTCGGACTTCCTCGTTATAAAACCACCAGTCCGGGCGCCGGCGGCGATTTGAGGCTGTCCTGGGCATGGCCGCGTAAGCTGCACTCTCTATGGCCGCCGTAAGGTCCCTCTCCTGCAGGTGCAGGTCCGCCGGAGGCACATACGTGGACCACCATTCGGCCAGGGAGGCTTGGAACTTTGCCCAATCCGCCCTCCTGACGTTCCACTGGGGCGGCGGGAGAGGAGGAGCTGGTGGGGCCACAGTGAGGGTGGTGAGGGTCCCGTAATGGTCGCTGGTGAGGGTAGGGTGGACCTGCCAGGTGGCACCGGGCTGTAGGTCGCCCGACACCAGCGTGAGGTCAAGCCGCCCCCCATGGACGTGCGTGGCCTCCCCTGTGTTCAGTAGTCGAACGGCAGGAACTTCTTCGAGCAGGTCGGCCAGGTGGCGCCCGGTCACGTTAGTGGGTGACACAGACTGCAGCACGGGGTGGTGGGCGTTGAAGTCGCCCGCTACAAGGAGGCTGGAGTGGGATGCGAGGGAGAGCAACTCCCCAACATCCAGCGGGAACCGCTGGCTCCTGTATATATTGTATACAGTGAGAGTGAGCGGCCCCAGCTGTAGCTCCAGTGCCAGGACCTCCACGCCGTCCCCACAGTACACGGGTGCGGCGATCCTCTTGTGCGGGATGGTGTTTCGTATGAGGGCTGCACAGCCACGCCCATTTCCGTCACCAGCCGGAAGCGAGTGGAGGGTGTAGCCTGCGACTCGCCATTCAAAGCTGGCGGGCGTGAGAGTCTCCTGTAGGAGAACCAGGTCCAGGTCTTCTTGGAAGACGGCTTGCAGCAGCTCATGTTTCTTGGGGCGGAGCCCCTGAACATTCCACTGCAGCACCCTCAGCGTGGGCGCCGGTGCCCTGATAAGAGCAAACCTACAAAACTATTTCAACTCATTGGAGAGAGTACCAACAACACGTTTAAAATTTACAATAACCAAGGAGAATGAATTCTACTATACCCATAAATACCATTCAACACCATATATATGACAAACATAAAAATACAGCGTATTGACAAAAAAGGGTCTTCTCATAATAGCTAATGTGACAAGAGAGAGGAGACTACAAAGAGAACTACTCCAAGAGCTCTGGAAGAAGTTTTTATCCAATATTAACAGAAGACTAACGAAGACAAATAGATACCCCTCAAAAATATAGAGAAACTAATGAAGGACATATCATGAGTGGGAAACCACTAACAAGGAACAATGATCAAATATATACATGAAAAGAAATTTCCTTAGAAAAAGTAACGAATGAGACACAATTAAACAACAGCACATTTCAATAACAAAAACAGGAAAATATTCGAAATCTAACAGGCGCTCGAGAGCCCTATACACAATTAGTTATGAAAGAACCGTCCCCAACCCATATACACAATAAAATTAAGGAGATAGCTGGTGACCCCCCAAACTATCAAAGACCTCTAACTTATTCCTCTTCTCTTCTCACCTCGCGACTACTTTTCACTCTACGTTTACTCAACACATTTTTCGAGACGTTTTTTTGAGACGTAATTCGCTCCTCAGTTTATTCATTGTATAGTTGTCGCAAGCTTTAATCCCTTGCGATAAAGGAAGAAAGGGGATTGAGAAAAGACCTAATCATCTCATAATTCAACGCTGCCTACTCGCTGCAATACCTGCGAGGTGCATCCCGATAGGGGACGCAAACCTCCATCCCATCTTTTTAACAGTGTTCATCTGAAGGCTCAAATACTTGGCCAGACGTTTCTGCGCTTCCGCTTGCCTATTGAAGGGAAGCGTCTGACTGATTAGAAATTTCTTCTGTTTCAGGCACTTATAACATTAGCAGAAGCAAGCGTAGGACGACTGATGGTAGATTAATTTTGTGCCTACCCTGGTTGAAATGAAGGTGGAAGTGATTTCACCCTTGACACCGCCCTTCTCAACACTTATTGAGGGGCAGCAGAATGATTGGAGATACACATTGTTTCTTCGGACTCCATTGATTCGAACGCGAATACGTCAGCATCATTGAACCTTCTCATTGTTTTTGGCTTTCCTCGTGGTTGGGGAAGAGTCTAGAAAGGAAGGAAAGCACAAAGGCGAGCAAGGATGGCATCGAGGAAAAATTAACACTGCAGGATAACCACTGAACCTACGAGTCTCCCTCCAGTAAATAAATGAGGATAACCTAACAATAATAAGTGTTTAAGGTGATCTATTGTCAGCTCGGACTCTTTATCAACAAGATGAGTGAGCTTAACTATGATGAAGAGACCATCTGCCGTAACCATCCCGACTCGAAGAAAAAAAATACAGGAGAGGCCGAGGCCAAGGAATTACTCTGAGCGATTTGGCTAAAGCCGTAGCTATCCTCCTTACTAACTGAAAGCCTGGTTATTACATGCATATAGAAAGACCCATAAATAAGTAGAAGAATACATAAAAACGGAGATCGAGAGCCATGGTCTCTGGTGTTGCCTAAGTTTTGAGACTCTCCCATGTCTCCAATGTGGTATTTGAAGAAGCAAAGATGTACGAGAAAGCCAAAGAAGCTGCTCCCGGAATCTTCAGCATAATACTCATCTCGGTTCAAGTAATGCAGAAAAAAACACTACTCTCTTGTAACGTGCTGCTCCTTTTACTGCTGCCATTCTCACCCTAAAGATAGAATGGTCTGCTCTGAATGCGGCCAGGAGGGTGATAATTGGATGCGCTGTGTCTCTCATGAGAAAAAGTGACACCACTACCACGACGTACGTAATTGCTACCATAGCACAACCATACAGTAATACCAGTATGCAAACTAAAATACTCCTAACACTTACGATCGCAAGGTTTATCATGCAGCTGGTGTGCATCTTCACGTTCGGGCTATAAACTTCGCAGCGCCAGGGAATTTAATAAGATGTTAGAGGAAAATGGGGTCGAACCCCTCAAATTCCATCAAATCCAGGGTCGGATAAAGTGATCTCCCTACGCCATGTGGAAGCTGTACCCACGGAGAAAACAATAGGTCAATGAGACAGTATTAGATGCATCCCCTGAATAGCATTCTGTAGAAGAGAAGGCACAAACCAATAAAATATCCTGCGCGAAATTTCATGCCATCAAAACCACACAAAAAACACTCAGAAAAAAAACAACCCTACGACGCCAAACATATTAACTTTGCCATTGTTATTGACAAAATCATCAAGTTGACAAGAACAATCACCCACGAATATGTGGCGAACGAGGTACGAAGAGAGCTTTTTAAGTAGTAATTACGACTCGGCAAACAAGGAGATCGTAGTCAGGCTGATGGTAAAGTTAGTTCTTATGACTCCTCCCTCGAATTCTAAGAGTCGTGTCTGTAAGGAAAGCTGCGATACGACATACCTTATAGTCTTGAGAAATACCAGAGCATCTTAACAAAGCAGAGGAATTAATCATAGACATCCCAAAGAGACTGATCATCCTTGTGCACAACAAGCAAGGAATGAAAAGTCACAAAAACCAGCTGTAAAGTATTTATAAATAAATTGATTCTGACGTATATACTCCTACTCTCCAAGACTTGAGTCCGAAACTGCAGTCCGAGATGCTCAACGTTAATTCTTTTAATACACAACGTTATCTCGAGAAATTTGACTGGAGAGAGGTTTGATGGCACAATGATTTTAGTGCGAGTTTGGGTGTAGTGCCCAAAGGAAAGGGGAATGGAAGAATCTTTCTTGTCCATATTCCTCAAGACCTATATAGTGGATATCGAGGAGAGCATAGTGTACCAATGGCCAAGAATGAGTTAATTGTCCATCTGCAAATTATTCTGCCTACTGGGGAAGAATATCCTGGGAATTTCAACGCCATAACGGGAGTTAATGACGATGCACAGGCAGATAACCTTGGAAAAAACTGTAACCTCTTGCTTAGCAGAGGCGCAGTGAACAGTGGGACAAATTCCTGACATTCCTGTAACCTAGGACTGCCGCAATAATTTTCCTTTCCCCATTACATAAAACTATGCCCTCACACTAATGGTGACCACATATCCATGGTCATCACGGTTGATGCAGCTCTTATACAATCCTTTCGCCGCCCCCCCAAAAATTTGCGTATGTGGATTGGGAACTTTATGGAAGGATATTTCAGGAGGATATCCCTGAGGAGCTGACTTCCATCACAAAATGCATCACAGCAGCTAAAAAAGGATTGTTTCCACTAAGAAACCCCCAAAGTATGGTCCTAACTAGAACATTACACTAGAGGATCTTCCTGCAGCATCGTTTAGAACGGCTCTATATTGGCATACTAACCACAAACTGCGCGAGTTCTTTGGACTTTGGGCAGAGCCAGTTACTCAGATAGCAAGTGAACTCTCAATTGTTGTACAAGATTAAGGAAAATTTGGAGCGTGCAATCTACAACCTTGACATTGAAGAGAATCCCAGAGCCTTTTGGACCATTATTAGAAAGCTGAAGAGGCAAAAAGGGTTAAAAGCTAACTCTCTAGTAGACCATAATGACAAGTGCGTTAAAACTTCTCAAAAAAAAACGAGTATTTCCGAGAAGCCTGGAGAGACGTTTTCAGAATCTCTAAAAAGGGGGAAGATAAATTTGACCTAAACTTCTAGGATATAGTTCTAGAGAAAATGGCGAGACACTACAAGATATTAATGTTGCAGAGACCCACAAATTTTTCCAGGCTACAAGATTGCGTCACAGAAGAATTGGGCGCTGCGATCTCCGAAGTTAAACATAAAGCTTCACGCTTCAGCAGCAAAACATCTAGGCACATAAAATAGTATCCAAAAAGAGTAAGAATCAGGCTGTTAAATAATTTCAACGCGACTTTGGTTACAGGCTATCTCCCACACCACCTGAAGACATAAAATTATCTTTATTCCCAAACAAAGGATGAATTACAGACATATCTCGCTACTTGGGACAAATAGGAAGGTATTCTTAAAGGTTTTCAGCAACAATCTGGTCTTCCGCCAGAATGAAACGCTGAGACAGTGATCGCTCACATATACCAGCACGCAGCTAAGTGAAGCTTTTGCATCTGGCTGCATGGTGGATGCGATATGTTAAGACATACAAAACGCCTTCGACATATTGTGTGGATGGATTGACATTCTAAACTACAAGATCTCAATACTCTGGCTCACCATTCATTTAGCGAAACTCCTTTTTGATTACCTTACTATCAAACAAACAGTTATTTCGGTTTAATAAAACATAGGTATTCTTTTCGATCTCTAATCGGTCGGGAGTCCCGCAGGGTCGGTGAGAGCCACACTCTTTCAGGATATATATCAGGGACATACCGAAGCCGCTGCTCCCTCTGACTCAACATACAGTTCACCGAGTACATCGCTAAGATTGCCAAGTGCGGCATGCGAAGCTGTATCACATCCAATGTCAATACAGCAAAACTCAAAATTTACCAGCTACACAAATTTCTCAACTTACATTTTAAAAGACCATAAACACTTTACTTGACTATGATACGAGTAAGAGACAAGTTGCTATATATAGCGGAGCCTCGCAGCACAACATCGAATTCAACATAAGTAAAATGCAGAGGGTCCAAATCAACGCTCTCAAATTCATTACCAATGCAAGATGGTGCGAATTCAACAGTTTAAGAGAATTACACGAACGCACCAGTATTGAACCCGTTCCGTCACGCTCGAATGATCCGCATATGGGAGAGGCTAGAGGAAACTCTCTACCTGAGACGTTAGCCGACCTGAAAAGAAGAAAGAATGGTGAGAATTTAAAGCAGTATATATACCCTCCGCCAGATCGTTAACTACGGCATCTCATCACACATAACCACGTAATACGACTAGCATAATAAAAAGAAACGAAAGAAACGAAAAAATCTTAAAAAAAGATAGACAAAATCCCAAATAGAAAAGAAAAATTAAAATTAAAAAAGATAAAAAACGGATGGTCAGCTCACTGGGAAACTTTTTGCTTTCACCTTTACTTAAATTTCACTAATTTCTTTATATCGCCTCTACTCTCCAACCAACTCGTTGTATAAGGGAGGGGAGTGACCCTACCCCTCATCTATTTTCTGTTTAAAAAGAAAAAATCCTCATTCCCTGAGGAAGGTTTGTCAGCAAATCGTCGGAGTAAAATCTCTGATCGATAGCATTCGTCGCTCTCATTTCTCCGCATGTTGCTGTGAGGCAAATTTATATATAATGGGGCGCAAAAGCTTATAAAACATTGTTAGAAATGCAAATTTACCTATTTTTATTTAACGCAGGTTGATGAAATGTACAACACACGTGGAACATTATGTAATAAATACTATGTAACGATCAGAAAAGCAAGGAAAAATTTATATTGACAATAATGAAATTTGAAAACGCAAAAGTTTATAACACATTTATATAAATAGGTTACATCTGCAAAGTTTCTTATAAAAAAATAATCCTTATTTGTTCAAGAATATCTTGAATATTCTAAACTAGATGTGAGGTTTCTTTCGTCATGGTGTAAGGCTACTGCGTTTTCCCCCTCTTCATCATGGGGGAAAAGAAATGAATCTGTTGAGATCTTTGTGAACGCATTGCATCCATTAATAAAGGTTGCCTTGGATACAGAAAGATCTCTGTACAGCTTAAAGTACATCTAATACCATAATACGCAACTGAAAGCATCGCAGTCCAATTCATCCTGAATTGGCTGCATACAGGTAGCATTAAAGTTTTGGAATGGCCAAGTCCATCAAATCACCTGAATCTCATCGAAACACTTTGGAAGGAATTGAAACTCATGGTCCAGAAACGAGATCCGCGCAACTTATCTAATTCGACGAAAATATGTTAGAGGAATAAAACAAAATAAGTCCTAGTAACTAGTGAGAGATCATAGGAGACTACTCAAAGCTCTTGCAAGCTGAATTTGACAACAAGGGTTATGCAACTGAGTATGAAACCGTGTTAATATTAATGTGTTGTAAACTTTTGCCCTGTCAACTTTCACTATTGTCCTTTGCTTTTCAAATCGTTACGTTGCATTTATTACATAAAGTTTCACATGAGTTGGAAATTTCATTAACCTGCTCTAACTACTAACTAATAGTATGCAAATTTGCTTTTCTAACAATGTGCTGTAAACCTTTGCTGGCTATATATATATATATATATATATATATATATATATATATATATATATATATATATATTTCAGAGTTGAATCCAGGTCATCAGCCTCATTCAGACTCATCACAGATTTCACATTAGACACATGTATAAAAGTAGGTAAGTGACGTAATGCACACTGCAGACTAATATGTGCACTGATAATTTAACAATAAGACAGAAATATAGTTTTAATACAAAAATAACTCACTTCATTTATACATGAACTCCAGTCAGTCGTCTTGGTTGGTTTCTTTCTCCATTTCTAAGTTAAGGGTAAAAATAAAGCAATCCTGCAAAACACATCTTTCCACACAGACGCGCATTAATCAAATAACGACAGCGGCGTGCACAACAAACATTAGCCAGAGACAGATCTGACTGTCGCCTGTACTGTACTCTTGACAAGAGATACCAGTTAGTCTTTTACACCTACCAGGCTCGTTCGTATAACCCGAGTTGTTGGACAATTTTTCATTCCTTTAAGAATATTGTAGAACGGAAACTTTAATAGATTGGAATTTAAATCCTAACCTCTATAGAAATCTATTGTTTCAAGAAAACATTGAATTTCAATTACTTTTAATTTTTACGATTATTTTAACAACTCGGGCTGTAACTTCTGAGCTCGAGTCAAGCGCGTTTGAACGATGTCGAAAGAACGTTTGCTACGAATGATAGTTTGTGACACAGGGTACCTCTAAGACGACCGCCAAACGCTAAATGAAAATATATAACCTGCGACCAGGCTCAATAAAAAGAGCCCGAGTTATTGGCTGCAATTACTTGAAGTCAGTGTTGGCAGAAATTAAATTAGCTTGAAAATACACGTTATCTTTACTAAATTTATACTCAAGCTAATCCTGAACAGCCAGAGTGCCAGACTCGCCACTGATATATATATATATATATATATATATATATATATATATATATATATATATATATGATACCATAATCTATCATGATATCACAGTAAGATCTAAAACTATCCGAGCACAGAAATCTCGCGTCTGTATTAAAGGCACTTTTGTATCTCTATATTAATTTCCACGGCATTTGTCAAGGGATATCAAATTACCTTATACACCCTCGCAATTCTCGATGGAAAACAGGAAAAAATTAATCTACCCGAGATATCTTCTTCGCCTTCTTATTCTTTCTCTTCTCCTCCGACTCCCACCATCTCCACGCTGTTTCACTCATCTCACTTAAAAAATGAAAATATCTGGAAAAGTCTCTTCCGAGATTTGTGGACCTTATTCTCAATGTTAGTTTTTTCCTAATTATTTCAATTTAAAGTCAGCGGGGAAATTAGCGTTTTCTGAATCAAAATTTGGCCACTACTCTATGGGTTTCATTTGACTCTCAATTCCAACCCCCCCTTTCCATTTTTTATCCTTATTTTTGTGCTTAGTCTGTTTCTATATTAATGATTATTTTGGTCTTCAATTAAAGAAAAGTGGAGTTATTTTTATATATATTTAAAAAGATGCGGAAACTAACGATTTCATTTTTTAGTCGCTTAAACACGACTCTAAAAGTTACTATGTCGGTTCGTAGGTCAGGCGGTCAGTTGGATTGTAACCATTTTACTTTGCAATGAGCTTTGGGGCAATAAAATCGTAACTATTCGGCTGATTCTAACCGAATCTGAAACCCTTATGTTGTTATACATTCTCTTTCGAATGATAAAATTGCCAAAGTCCTGCCAAGGTTAGCCTGAGAATTATTGACCCTGTAAGGAAGCTCTGATGTAACCTGGACAACCCTGTAAGGAAGCCCCGGTGTAACCTAGAAGATTATGTAAGGAAACTCTGGTGTAACCTGGGCAACCCTGTAAGAAAGCTCCGGTGTAACCTGGACAAACCTGTAAGGAAGCCCTGGTGTGACCTTTACAATCCTGTAAGGAAGCTCTGGTGTAACCTGGGCAACCCTGTAAGGAAACTCTGGTATAACTAGGGCAACCCTATAAGAAAACTCCGGTGTAACCTGGACAAACCTATAAGGAAGCCGCGGTGTAACCTACACAACCCTGTATGGAAGTTCTGGTGTAAACTAGGCAACCCTGCTAGGAATCTCTGGTATAAGAAAGATCTGGTGTAACCTCTCACCTTTTTATTTGGTGCAATGGCAAAAAACAATCACCCAAATCTTTCCTTTCCTCACTACTTTAGAATAGGAGCGTCTCGTTGAAAGGGTCCCATGACTTCCGTTCTTTTTGATTTTCTGCCACGAATGGCTTCTTATATCTTGTAAATAAATGGATAGGAGTTAGATGGATAAGTTAGGGTCCTTACTCTATCCCGACTTATTGGAACTCTTAATTTCCAATGCCTTTACCTAATACAGGCGCAAGTACTTAGAGTTATCCTTTCCATCCATTTCCTTGGGACGTTTTCTTCTCCTTACGCAAATAAGTGCCGTTATAAAGCAAACACAAACTCAGGCTTCAGAAAAACATGTAAAAATACAAATATATTCTCTATATTAGCCTCCCGCCCCATCTCCATTCTAGCCCGCCCCAGTACTCTGACAGGGGAACAAAAAGAAATCATTTTCCCTCAGAATTTTTTAGCTTTTCCTGTTAATTGGCAGTGCCGTAAATCAGAATGCAATCCTTTTTGCCAAATTGGCGGCGACTTCCTTCTTCAGCACAATGGAACCTCCTTTTCAAACCATCACAAAGTTGCCTCCACTAGAATCATCGTCGTCTCGGTTACGAAATCCCAAGGACACAACCTCAACACGAGTAAATATTTAATCACTGTTAATTGCCCCTCTAATTGAACTCCGAATGCAACCTCGCGAGGATTTTAATGTTTCGGATTAACCTAAGTTTATTCGTCGACTCTCGAGAATAGCATTTTTCCCCTCATTTCCCCCTACATCCTCATCCCCGTGTTAGCTTTACACTCTCCCTTTCCTTCTATTCATTCCCCTCTTTAGACCCTTTCATTCTCCCTTCTCTTCCTTTTCTTCAGTCGGGTCTGCCGCACCCTGAGGAGTTTCTCTCAGCTAGGAATTCTGTTCCGTGGCGTTCCGTTGGAGCCTGGAGATTAATTGTACAGGAATTTAAATTTCAATTAATTTCCTCTTACCATTTATATTGAGATTTTGTTTAATAGGGAACGAGAATGTGTAGGAATGAGAGAATTCCTGCATATGTATGTCTGTGAGTATTTTGGGCCTGATATGAGTCGTCTTTGTCAACTTATTTGACAAGAACTTAATCGGTATTAAAGAAGAAGAAGAAAAAGCAAATAGACAAATATAAAGTGGATGGTATCAGAGATGATAATAATATGATGAAAAATAATAACCTATACAAAATACTTTCGCCAGAGGGTTGGAAATGCACATTTTAATACCCAGAGGTCAATAAATCTAGTACATGACCACTGGTTATCCGATACCACGAAGTTTGTTACTGGTAGGCGAGACTTATGGGATCAGGAGATTACAATATTGGTGAATCGGGCTTTCTAAATGGCGCTCAGGTATGGAACACAAAGGCGGTGGAGATGAGAAAATAAAAAACAACAACTATAGGTTAAAATACTCCCGATACTGAAGCTTAAAACTTCGAACTTAAGAGTTAAGCTAAAGCAAATATCAACAATTTAATTGGAAATATTGAAATTAAAACCTGAAATTTGAACTTTGAGAAATAATTAAAAATAACTATTCCAAGTACATTGCAGTGTGTGGTGGTGTGTAAAGGTATGAAGGAGAGAGCGAGAAATTGGTTTCATGCATTTTTGCTTATAACAAGCATTGAGTACGCGCTTGATTTTGTGTTAGAATGTATTTGTATAGTTTTGGTTGATTAACACGCTTTGCAAAGCAGACAAAGCTGTCCTTTTTCAAACTCCAGCGACCCTGTAGGGTGTAGAGTGTAGAGTTGTAAAGTGGTCAGTAATTTCAAAGTGGATTTGACACGAGCACCTGGATGCAACAATGGACTGGGACCAACCCACTTGGATGTAACCCGTGTGGTGTTAAGTTGAAATTCAAGTTCCGCTTCCTAGCCGTTGCATAGGCCGCTTTAAATTTCCCACAATGCAACAGTCTCTCCCTCCACTCTAACCCGGTTCCTAGGACAACCTCACAGAAAGTAGGGCCCCACTTAATTGTGGTAACTTCGATGGGGTCTACAACACAGGCTGTAAGGCTGTAGCTGTTTCCTTTGTAGCTACAAAAGGAGTCGTAGGGAGGCGAGATGTCATCCGTTCCAGGGGAGCTAAAAATAGGTTAATTGACAAAAATCGTCTGTGGATATAAGAAGTATTTTTCTTATCTGGAACCGAGGAATTCAGGCGAGGGGGTTCTTTCAGGGGACCAAATTTTACACTAAATTATTGGGTGCCAACAAGGGGGGATGTAAGAGGGGCGATACCCCCGATACAGCTAAAACCAGGAGGAGCGGCACTCCTTCTTCCGACCTCAGGTCCCTCAGAGAGACTGGTGTTCTATCCGGTCGTCTTTTGTTTGCTTCGTTAAAATCTTATCTTTTTGACACCTAGACCGAAAAAGGGGCGAAAGAGGGCGTTAATCTTTCTTCCAAAAATGGTTTAATTTTAGGAAAAAAATTTTGTGGGTTACTTCCTGACTTTCTTTTGTCTTAGTTCCTAGTAAACAAAGCGGACACAGGAGAGGCGCATTTTGCCCTGATGTCCAGGATTCATTGAAAATTAGACAAAAAATGTTTTTATACAAAGGTCTGTGATGTTCTGCATCGTTTATTCACTATAAGATATTTATTCACTAGTAGATACCAGTACTTTAGTATATTGGAAGCCTTAGTCGATACTAGTTTCGTATAGGCGAAAACTTCCATCCTCATTCCGAACTCAGGAGAGGTCTTTTTATTTTCGAACCTTGTCTCTTTAATACAGCTCCCAGTTTACTACTGTTCTTAGGCCTTTTCAACTGTATTAATTTGTTGTTTTAGTTTTTTCTTTGTGTAACTAAACCAGTGGTTTTCGGCCGGGGGACTGTGAGAGTCAACTATGGGTGCAGTGTTAGTGACCAAGAAATAATTTTTAAAATGCCTAAAGTGAAAAAATATAGATATTTAAGACATTTATAAAAATATCTAACGTCAATTTAAGCATTTTGAAACTAGTGTCTCTCCATTTTGCAACATAAAAACAATGAAAAGAGAAAGATCGCAGAGAGTGAATTGAGAAATAAAAGTTGCCTAGTCAACTATACGTCCCAATATTAAAGAATTATGCGATACTCATCAAAATCAAAATTCCAATTAAACTTTCAAAGGTAAAGGTTATTTATTTTTAAAGCCTTATGTCTTATTTTGATTAAATTAAGTTAAATGTCAATCTTGGTTAATTTCGAAGTGCTTTCCACGCAACAAAGTCTAACCTCGCTTCCCTCCTAAACACTCCTCGTTCTGTCCTCTGCTCGATGGGTGACCGTTCCTTCTCAGTTTGTGCTCCTAGACTCTGGAATGCTATTCCTGCCGTAGTCCGATCCTCTACCTCCCTTGCTACTTATAAACGTCTCCTGAAGACTCATCTCTCCAGAATAGCCTTCTCTTCCCTGTAAACTTTCTCTACACTCGCTACACAACCTGCGCTCTGGGAGGGCTAACAGCCCTTAAAGGTGCATTTTAAATACTTATTATTATTATTATTTATAGATAAATTATTTTATATTTGGGTGTCGTGGCTGCTTCTAGATGGCAATTAGGGTGCCACTATCATAAAACAGTTAAAACACACTTGCCTAAACCTGTGTTCAGTCTTCAATTTTGTAGTTTGCTAAAACTAAACTTTTCCAGTGTCTCGAACGCTTTCTATTTCGTTTTAGCCTCCGAATAAACATGCGACATACGTATGTAAGAGATTAAGATTCATCGTGCAAACAGGTTTTAATAAATTAATATCAATGCATGTTAATATAAACCAACCTACTGTAAGTTAATTACAAAAATACTAATTAGTTATGATTTACACATAGTATGCCGCCAAGGCATAAGCGTAGTGGGAAAATCACCCCCAGGAAAATGAAAAGCGCCAATATGTCCAGGCATGTCCGATTGCTAAACATGTCGCTGGCGTGGGGTAATTTAATTCCTTATTATTAATAACTTGATTAAATATTGAGTATATTATTATAAAGTACAAAATTCGACCATATATTCATTGAAATAAAATATGGATATTAAAAATGGTACACTCAAAAGTAGCGCATGAGGTTAGCAATAATTCCAAAAAATCACCCACAGGAAAATGAAAAGAGGAATCCAAGTACTTTCGAGCTGTATTTTCAAGTTCATTATGAAGGAATAGATACAAGGTCTGCTGTCCCTTATTCTGATTTATGAACTAACGACCTTCAAAACTTTTAATTATTCTCAGACTAACCTTGAGATGACTTTGGCAATTATATCATTCGAAAGAGAATGTAAAACAACAAAAAGCTTTTAAATTTCGTTAGAATCGGCTTAGTAGTTATAAAGTTATTGTCCAATGATTACCCGGCTAACCTAGGGAGGACTTTGGCAATTATACCATTCGAAAGAGAATGTAAAACAATATAAGGGTTCCAGATTTCGTTAGAATTGGACGAATAGTTACGATGTTATTGCCAAATAATTCCAGAAATAACCTCGGGAGGACCTTGGCAATAATATCATTCGAAAGAGAATGTAAAACAATATAAAGGTTTCAAACTTCGTCAGAATTGGGCGAATAGTTACGATGTTATTGCCAAAAAACTCATTGAAAAGTAAAATGGCTACCGTCCGATCAACGACCTACGGATCGACATAATAACTTCTAGAGTCACGTCCACGCGACTAATTACTTTTATTAAGATTGTTACAGGAGACGAAAAGTAAGTTATGTACAATAATACTAAACGTTCAAGACAATGGATTAATCCAGGGGAAGAATCCTTGCCGCATCTGATGCAGAGTTCTTATTCGTGGAAGATTCTCTTGTGCTTTTGGTGGGATATTTGATGTTGTTGCGTTGCTTCCGAGGATCAGAGTACTTATGCTCACTGCGAACACTTGGGAGATTACAGGATGAAACATTTGATTCCACAGCATGTTATGTAGAACCCAGTTACATTACTGCGATTAAGTGGGGCAGCGCCATCTGTATGAGTGTCCAGATGGATCAGATTTGAATGTGGAATGTTGCATGGTGGGAATTTTATAGTACTCACTTTGTGTTAGCGGTCTATGCTTCAGTTCGTTTGCTGTTGTGCTCAGTCGGTCAACAAACATACAGCACTTGAAGATAATAAGCCAGTTTCAATCACTAGTAAAGTGTTCTTTCATCGAGACAATGAGCAACCTCATATCTTAAGTGATACTATACACAAGCATAACAATTACGATTGTGGATTAATGATTCATCCTCCGACTTAGCCCCATCAAATTACAAACTTTCAATGAGTTTAGCGAATCACCTGAAATGAATGAATATGTCAACATTCAGAAAACGTCGAAACAACCTCATTGTCTTGAAAGATTAGGAGAAAGAAACTAGTTGTATAAACTAAATTAAATTATATTACTTATTAAATTAATAATTAATTATTGAAATATAAATAACTGCAGAATTATTCGATTTCTCTCCATAAAATAGGGTCAAACGTGAAAACAAATGCAAAATTAGTTATGCGATTACTTAATCTATTGAGAAATAAATTGAACAAATATAATAACAATAGACAGCTGGTAACCGACAAAATTACCACATGAAGGAGCAATGGTAACTCGATCGTCCTGTCTTCATTGATCCGAAAGCTTGAGAATCACTTGCCACAGACAAATAAGGCAAAGTTTAGACGGTTTTAAGTCGTTTGAGAAACCATCATGGTTTTTGAGCACTAGCCTCGTTTGACCAAACTTCGCCCACATTTGGGCTAAATGATCGGATGGTTTTCTTTAGGTAAATTTATGAAAACATTTGATACAACATCATATAAACGAATACTCTAAAGGGTTGAAGCCTATGTCATTCGTGTAAATTTACTAATATGGATAAAACTATAGATAAGAACGAAAAAAAGAATAGAAATGCAATAAATATTATTAATTTAAAAGTAAAATTTTACACGGATTCGTTTTAGGAGTGTCGCAGAGCAATCTGCGATGAGAAAGGAATAACACCCAAAACAAACTAAAAAAAAATTAGTTTTTTCGGTCAGTGACGTAACAAATGAATTTCTAACGCAGTAAAATGCAAAATATTGCATACTGAGGGAGTCTCTAAAGCTTGGAACGAAGAATTAACACAATGGTCCTAGTTTTCTATACCTTATCCCCTTTGACCTCTTTTTCTGGAGTATGTTAAAGGAGAAGATGTACTCAATGTTATTCTCGTTCACCAGAGCTTACCCCCCTTGACTTTCTTTTCTGGGGTATGCTAAAGGAGAAAGCATACTTAATCAAAATTACAAGAGAGGGATTCAGCGGATTCATCAGGTGAATCCCGCCCTGGTCTTTTATACAAGCTATCCCTAAAGTGTGGACACAGGAATTATCACAATGGATTCCTCGTTCGCCAGACCTTACCCCCCCCCCCTTGACTTGTTTTTCTGGGGTATGCTATAAAAGAAAAGGTTTATTCAATGAAAACTAAAGATACAAGACACCTGAGGGAACAGCGCATCATAAATGAGTGTGCTCATCTGGACGCAAATTTGGAGTTTATGAAGCGGGTTCATGTGAACCTCACCCTGTCTTTTATACAGGGTGTCCCTAAAGTTTGGACAAAATAAATATCACAATTGTCTCCTCGTTCACTAGACCTTACTAGAGAAGAAAGTGTACTCAATGAAGGATGCGAGAGGGAACAGCGCGTCATAAATGACTGTGCTCAAATTGACGGAAATTTAGAGTTAATGCAGCGGATTCATCGGGTGAATCTCCTAAAGCGCATCCAACTAGCTATCAAAAATGTTAGAACTCACATTGAAGTTGTTGTTTATTAAGATTTCAATTTAAAATGTAGCTCAGATTAAATTAAAGGTAGTTAACTTTTTCTAGTGAAAATATGCATTTTGCCTATTTTTCGGATAGCAGCACAAAACGTTTCAAAAATGAAAAAGATTTTGTCTCCGAAAGAGAGATTTAAAATTTTCTACAGTCGCGGCAGCGAAGCAAGCCAAACAAAGCGTGCATGGAATAATTAACCTAAATTTAATTTATAAATTTAAATATCTAACTTTAATTCTCAATATACTCGTATCTATAGACTAATCGTCAAATGACAGGTAGTTCCGTTTAGCTATCCATATTTCATGGAGGGGGTAACAATCCTAGAAGAGTGCCGCATTTGCTGCATAAAATCAAAGACAGCTTAAAAGAAATAGACTACGAAGAAGGATAGAGGAATATAAATTTCCAACAAGGTTGTTAATTACTACAATTGTTTCCCCTTAAAAGCAATGTCATCTTTAGCGAGCAGTCTGGGCCACTATTCTAAGACGTTAAATATATATTAAAACCTGCTGGCCTCCAATAACCTAGTGATTTATAATTTAGCAACAGGTTCCAAGGAAGGTATGAATTTGAACTAGTATGTTTTGAAGTCTTTTCTATTTGTGGCTACATTCCTAATAAATTTTGCTATGAATCTAGCGTCAAACTGGAAGTTGTTAGGTCTAATTAAATATTTCAAATCAAGTCCTTCGATTAGTTGATTATTTAAAGATGATTTGTCAGAACTCCAATTCCTATGAATCTCCTGTGCAAACGCTGCCTTCGGATCATTGTCCCTTGCATTGTCTTCCTTATCCGTCAACGAGCCTGCAGGAAACATGAGCCTTCTTCCTATATCCTCGATCACCAAACCACCAACAATGAATTCTTGACTGAGGAAGTCTAAAATAAGATGAATCAAATATGGTAAATATTTTAAGGTTGTAAGTCCGAATACTTAAATACATATTTCTAAATATTTAGCGAGACAGTTATCCCCGGCACGGGTGTAATGAACGACAACGCTCTTAATCCTGTTAATACGAGTGTGTGAATCGGTTCTAAAGGCTGGCTTAAACAACATACGAAGAAGTGATCCACAATTGTATGTTTATATCGAGATCTTTCAGCTTGCTAAACTATTCACCAAAACAGAGTTAAAACTCTAAAAGTCCTCTGTAGATTGAGACGCGGCAGCAAATTTGTTACAGATCCACGTTGTTCTAATCCTATTAACTTTTTACTTTTTAACTTTGATATATCAGATTTAATTGTAGTTTAAACTATGAGAAATATATTGTGTACTGATGTTTATAAGGTTTTCGGTCGGTTATATACTCAATATTGCTTCGAAAAAGCATGGTATCTTGCTCAAATCCCGACTGCTTTATATATTCTACGATTCTAAATTTGATGAAAACGGGCTGGAATAAAAGCAAGTAGCGATTTGCGCGTACTTTTCATTCATAAACCTTCCATATACAGGAATATCTATGACTAAATGCCTGAAAAAATGTATAAAATCAAAAATAAGAGTGGAAATATATACATAAAAGAATTCTGCTGATAAAAATAGAGCTTGAAGTTGTCTCTTTTTACTCAGTTGTGCTTCTTCATATCTAAACGGCTGTTGTCTTCCTTCACTTCCTAATTTTGAAGTTTACCATCATACCTGGGATACACGCATGAGTTGCGCACCCTCTCATTTGCAAGCCCCCTGGGGACTCTGCTCATGGGGGGAAATACGATTGATGGCTTTCGCTTTTATTTTGGAAATCAAACAAATAATCTCTCACTCATATAATGTTTTTCACTAACTCTATGACAGGTTTTTTTTATCAAAGTTATTTCTAATAATTCTTTTATAATATAAAAAAACAAAATGGTGAAGTTCAGAAAATAAATATAAGAATCGAGATTTGGTGAATTTTTTAAAACCAAAAGAATTATAAATGGTCAAGTTCAGAAAATTTATTTTTATATACCTTCTATAACTATATTTTAGCAACGTGATATTTTGAAAGGGGAAAAATTTAGTTCCTTTTTAAAATTATTATAATTGGTGAAGTTCAAAAAATTTCTAAAAATTTAACCATGGCTGCTTTTTTTTTAGATCCTAAATTTTAATCTTAGTAGCGAAGCGCAAGCTCCCCCGTATGGAAGAGTAGCTAAGCCATTGCCTGGTATTTATATATATTGAATACCTCTGTGAGTGTTTTCGCGCGCATGTAAATTCGACTACGAATAAAACGTTTAAGGATCATCCTCATTTTATATGTATGCGGATAATTAGCATTTTGCGCAATATGAAATGAGAGTTAATCTGTTGGAATCTGGAAGGTATTTTGCGATTATGCCAATTCGTTTCTCATTTTTGCCTGAGTATTTCTTCAAGCATTTTTGTCTCGAATTACGAGCTCCTAAAAGGTAATCAGGAGTTTTTATAATCACTTTTATGATTCGTTTAAATATTTTCTCAAGAAGTGTCCAAACACTGTCCATTTGCAGATTATCGCTCGTATATAACACGGATTAATGCGGGGAATTAAGAGGGAAAAATCTTTCCGGAGAGTTGTTTCAATTCTTTTATTTTCCAAACTCTTCCAAGTTGTAATTATTTGCCTACTTTACCACAGTTTTTATTTCTCAAGGTAATTTTCTTATTTTGGGATTATTGTATTATACTATGTTTTAGTAGTTTTTTTTTTGTTCTTATATGAATCATAATATGGATTAGGAATGAAATTTTATCGACTAATTGCTACGGTGTTGTCATTTGATGACTTAAATTGCTCTTTCCATTTTTAGAATAAGCCTGTATACTTTAGTGATCATTAAAGTCATTGCAACAAATCTATTTAATTAAAATGAATAAGCCATCTTTCCCACTATCCACTTATAAATGCATTATCTATAATTTGGAATATTAAGGGCCAAATTTCGATTTAAAATGAGGTTGAATCTAAACAGGCAAATCTTGGATAATCAAGGAAAAGATGCTAAATTGGAATGAAAATTAAAACAACCGTTTATATAGTTTACCCGAAAGAGGATTTAATGTGCGTGGATGTAAGCTAGAATTTATCTCGCTCCTTTGTTTTGCAACTTCGCGGTCGCAATCGTTCTAAAAGTTTGGTCGACATGCGAAAAATGAATGAGGGAAACTTGATGATGGAATCTAGAACGATCCAAAATATATGATGGAATCTGGAAACGACCCATAATGAAAGATGGAGTCTGTAAACTGCCAAAACTAGGAGATGAAATTTGGAAACCCCCCTTACTAGAAGATGGAATCTGGAAATCGACAATACTAGTGATGGACCTGGAAATCGCCCATACTAGAAGATGATATCTGAAAACGACCCATCCTGGAAGATGGAAGATGGAAACCGCCCAAACTAGTAAATGGAATCAGGAAGCCTTTGATACTAAAAGATTGAATCTTGAAACACCCCATACTTAAAGATGAAAACTGGAATTCACCAATAATAGAAGATGGAATCTAACAACTACCTATACTAAATGATTGAATCTGTAAACTATGAATATGTAAATTTATAATGATTTTTAGCCTTAACTTTTAGCTTTAAAAAACAAAATAATGCACCATAAACATACAAAATCCAATAGGTCAAACCAGGTCCATGGGAAAATAGTAACATGGTAAATAAAATTTCGAAAACCAATGATTGTAGAAAATTGGAACTGTTATCTTTATTATCGAACGTTGGGAAGGGCATAATCAAAGTAGGTAAAAAGAACTATGTTAAGAACTGACGCTGATATTAAAACACCATTCCAAGCAATTTTATAGTTTTGTAAATTGTTAGCCAATTAAAGATTCCATTAGATCCCTTCGGGCTATTAAGGGTGTGATTAGTAACGATCTACACAACGTGGTGAAGACATAGGAAAATTTGGAACATATTTTTACAGTCAAAGATACAAATAACTTACCAACAATACAAGACTGAATAAATTTGTTGAAGACAATAGTTTCAAATATCGATAAAACCGAAAATAAAATTTATTTCTATTAAAAAAGTATAAATTCCCAAAGTACCGCGGGCTGATAAAATCGGCCAATCTATCATAATGAATTATGGAGTCAAATGTCAAAACTCATTTGCACAATTTGTAAACAGTTTTTGAGTGACGAAATAGCTCCTAAGGAGTTCGAAGAGGCAAATTAACACATATTTTAATGACGGAATAAGATCTGATCCTAGAAACTTTTTACCCTTCTCCCTTACTTTAGTCGTTGATTTACTCTTAAATACCATTAGTAGAGATAAAATTGTGGAGTTTCTTGAGGTAAATAACTTAATAAATGTTTCACATTTTGGCGCAGAAGTTCATATTCAACTAAAGGCCTTAAGTTTTGTCAGAAAATGATGGCAAACTTTGACGAATAGAAAGCGTTTGACACAATTCTATATAAAACCCTATGATAGAGCTAAAAACGTAAAGTATTGCAGTGTGTTTTTAAATTGGATTGAGGACGGGCTTAAAACCCTAGTCAGTGAATTGTCAATGCACATTGTTCATCATATGCATCGGCTACTTACGGCGTTTCCTAGGAATCTCTTCTCACACTCTTATCTTTTAATATATATATATATATATATATATAATTTCACCAGAAATGAGAGTACATAAAATGCGGAGAAATTCATCTTCATTTATTGGGTATAAACAACGTTTCGAGCTCTACGCTCATCTTCGGGTTCTATGATATAAAAGTATAAAGGAATATATAATTTACAATAAATTATAATATTTAAAAAAAAATTTCTATACATTAAAGTATTAAAAGAGAGACTTTTTTCCTATAATACAAAACCTAAGAAAATATATAATTTATAATGAGTTAGAATATTAAAATCCTAGAGGAATACAAAGGAGAATCATTAAAACACTCACCTATGATAGTCTGACTCCAAAGAGAAGTGAGGAAGGGGGGATTGAAGTGGACATAGGTAAGATTGTATTGGTAGTAGACTTATATCAGAAGTAGCGGAGCAGCGGATGAGTCACAATTAAGACTAGGGGCACGGGATTTAATATAAAGGGACTCTAGTATTCTTGAGCTTTGTTCATTGTTATCTTGATCAATTATTGTAAAATTATCTATACTTATATCCACGTTGCATTTGATTGCATGTGCTCTGATAGGAAATGGTTCTTTACGATTAAGTGGTTTTCCAGTAAGGTTGCTGATTTCCATGTGTGAGGAAGACCTTGGTCCCAGGGAGCAAATCTTGCTGCCTATGTAGCTTCCTTGGAGACACCGAGGACAAGTAAATTCGTAAACCACACAACTGCGCATCTCTGGAGGAGGTTTATCCTTTTAACTGAACCAACTGTCAATATTTAGTTTGTTAACAAATACTAATTTGAAATTTGTAAGGTAAAAATAGCGTTTAAATAATTGATAAAACAAAATAATTTCCAGGTTAACCTTGGGAGGACTTTGGAAATTATATTATTCGAAAGAAAATGTAAAACAACATAAGGCTTACAAATTTAGTTAGAATTGGATGAATAGATATAATGTTATAGCTAAAAGAGAATGATTCTTGGGCTAATCTTGAGAGAACTTTGGCAATTATATCATTCGAAAGAGAATGTAAAAAAAACATAATGGTTTCAAATTTCGTTAGAATAGGCCGAATAGTTACAATGTTATAGCCAAAAGAAAATAATTCTCGGGCTAACCTTAGAAGAAGTTTGGCAATTATATCATTCGAAAGAGAATGTAAAACAACATAAGGGTTTCAAATTTCTTTAGAATCGGCCGAATAGTTATAATGTTATAGCAAAAAGAGAATAATTCTTGGGCTAACCTTGAGAGAATTTTGGCAATTATACCATTCAAAAGAGAATGTAAAAAACATAATGGTTTCAAATTTCGTTAGAATTGGCCGAAAAGTTACAATGTTATTACAAAAATAAGCAAAACGGGGACCGACCAACATAGTGAGATTTAGAGTCGCCCGCGACTAAAAATGGAGGCGAAACCGTATGAACTAATAAACTAAATTAATTGTAATAAGTCATGTACTAGGTAATATTTTTTAAAGCGTCTGAAAAGCTATATTCTATTTTATTTTTAGTACTTTTAATGATAATTTAAGCCTTTTAATTTGGAAATATAAGGCAACGTAAAATAGTGGCAGTTAGATGTATTGGATTAGACTGGCGGGTATATAAAATCTCTCTATATACATTAGTATCTGCAGTTTATCATCATTGAGCTTCAGCTTTTCTTCTAGCCACTTTGTATCTTTTTTAGATTGTCATAACTCAACACAATATCATCAGAATAATCTACAAAATAAGGGTGTTTTCTTCTCTACGAACTCATAAAGTTAGGGTTTTTAAGTCTGTTCAATGCACGAATTTTTTCCCGGATAATAATATTGTAGCGGCCGAACTGAGTTATTTAAGGGTTTATCATTTTGGTTCTTATAGTTTTGCTATACTCACACGTTTTAACGTGACCTTTGTTATTTCTCTTCATCCATTCAGTATACTTTTTAATCTTAATATTCTCCCCAAAATTTATTCGTTTGTATTTTCTTATTTTTAATTAGTAATAGATATAAATTAGTGGTTTTCAACCAGTGTGCCGCGACAGCCAACTACTGGTGTCAGGAGAGTAACCAAGAAATCAACTTTACAATGCCTAAATTGCTAAAAAATATGTATCTCAAACATTTCTAAAAAAATATAACAACATTTGAAAGTATTTTGAAGCCTATTTGCATTGTGTAACATAAAAACAACAAAAAGAAAAAGATTGAAGACAGAGAATGAAGAAATGAGAATTTCCGTGTCAATCATACGTCCCAATATTAACGAATTATGTTATAATCATCAAGCTTAAAATTCCCATTAAACTTTTAAACGTAAGATTGATTTATTTTTAAATTTTGTATATCTTATTTCGATTAAATTAAGTTAAATTTCAATCGTCTTTAATTTTGAAGTGATTTTCACATAATTAAGTATTTATAAGTAAATTATTTTATATTGCCACGGCTGCTTCTAGATAGCAATTAGAGTCCCACTATCATAAAAAGATTAAAAACCACTGCTATAAATAATATTAATATTCCTAATTTTCTATATATATCATATACGTGTATGATAAATAACACCCACAAGGAAAATGGAAAAAAGATTCCGAGCACTTTCGTCTTTATTCTAAAAGACCTCTTCATGGAAAGTGGTCGGAATCGTTTTTCCATTTTCCTTGTGGGTGTTATTTATCATTATTTTGACTCACGTGCAAGTTGTGAGAGTTTCTTCTCATCATATACGTATGTATAAATTGGAAAATTATTGCGTTATATGATGTTTGCTGTTAGAATAAAAAACCAGTGGCTGTATTCGCTGGTGTTGCAGTCTGATAAGAGAGAATTCCACTCTGTTATGGTTGAAGATAACGCTTTCTCCCATCATTAATTCCATAGGTGGAAATGAATCCATTTACTGATGCTTTGCCTAATATAATTTATCATCTGTCATGTAATTCACTTTTCATCCGCTCCTTTTCACTACACCTACACTTTCTCTTCCTAAAGACCATTATTTGTTGCCGTCTAAATCTGTTATGGTTGTTTTTTCTGTTGATAAAACTTCTTTCATTCTCTTTATAGTTTGCTCTTGGTATTGGAGTTCAAGGGTCCAGACACGGGTTCAAGCCCAGCGAGAGCGGACAAAATCTTTCAGCGTCGACATGAGCTGGCCGCCCATTAGCGGATATAATAAGCCTACTCCCACAGAGATTAAGTAGCATATGAACGTGATAATGCAGATAACATTAAGGTGGAGTAGGTGCAATACTATGGTGACCTAGGCTTCGGTAATGGATGGGTGGTGTTCAAAACAAACTATCACACGACCTTCACCAAAGAATATCGGCATCTCTGTCCATTCGAGCTTGCCAGTGGTTGTCATTTTTCTCTCCGTTTATTTAAGTGTGCGATCTCCTACAATGAGAGTTTATGCGACATTTGGTGGCTTATTTTCCTCATGACCCCAACACCCGTAGTTTACCTAATCGATCGCAAGGTCCGCTTGAGAATCTGCGTCTATATACCTTCCACGCAGTTTCACTTTCTTCATCTTCACCACTTTCTTTACAGATCTCTCTTCACAAACTTTCTGATTGATCCGACTTCGTGTTATTGCATTTTAAATTCTTGAATAGAAAATTATTAACCGGTTCTAGGAGGTTTCTGCAACTTTTTAAACATCCATCCACTTGCAGTCAGAATGTGAAGCTAACTTGACCTAAACAAGGTCGGTGGACATTTCTTACATTACTCCTTTCGATTTATTTAATGTCCACTCGTGTCCATGTAAGTGTTTCCTGGACCATCCTACTCTACTAATGTTCCAACTAGCTGTGTTTGAGTTGTTTTCAGAATTGGATACATACTAACCTCTCTAAACTAGTCGTGGTTCGTTGCATTAGCCGATCTCCCACAAGGGGATTTCATGCGACATTTGGAGGTTTATCTGCTTTCCCGGCAGCAAAAATCGTAGTTTAACTTCAGATATGAAATACATTCCTAAAATAAGCACAAGTTATTGCATCTAAAAGAAATTCCCTTGTATGTGGCATGAATACAATGTCCATCTGTATGGAAGGGTACAAGTGTCATCCGATCTCGAAAGTTCGCCATCTAAAACAAAAAGAGAGTTATAAATCAAAGCATCTCCGACCTTTCGTGTTAATGTGGTTCTAAAATCCTCTCGATCAATCCTTGTAGTAACGATTAGGACGGATTCAGGATTTTATGTATATCATCTCCCACTCCGGCTTTAAAAAATACAAGCCAAGGATGGAATTTCTGATAGAAAAAAAAAACGTTCTTATAAGAATAGGCTATAGTACGTGTGGAGTGGGGATATAATTCTATGAAGATATTAGATACCAGAAAGGAAACTTCAGGTAATCCTGAACTTGCATGAAGGTAGGACTTTTAAGGTCAACCGGTTTCATTTACCATTTTGGGGGGTTATCGATAACACTGGGGAACACTGTATTTGGTGAATTGACAAAAGTACATTTTCCTACCTAATTCGAGCATACTGAATTCAAATTTGAAATTAGATTCTCTCTAAATGCTACAGATTTTTTTGTAATATCAATAACTAGTATTATAAAATAATTTTTATTTTATCACGCCTATCATCATGCTAGGAAGTAATTTTGAATCTTCTTTTTGCGTTATTTATAGTAAAGCAGGTTTCTTTCCACAAACATTTTATTGCATATGAGAAGAAACTTGAATTAAACATTAGGATTACAAATACTGTAATCAAATAAATGCTAAGTTATTAATGACCGTAAATGAGACTGGAGGACCTCTTCTTGATTTCAATCGGGCAAAAATTTGCGTTTGTAACTCTCTCTCTTGTAAGTCTTCTCTGGCTGATCTCTACTAATCGTCCAGCAGTAGTCCACCATTATGTGTCTATCCCAGTCACCTTGATAGCGCTCTTCCATCGTCATCAAATCCTGATGGAAGCATTTCCCTTGTTCGTCGCTCACGGCTTCCAGATTTTCCGGGAATCGGTCGAGGTGGCTATTTAGGAAATGCAGCTTCACACTCATGTTGCATCCCAGATCACGATATGCCAAAAGCATATGAGTAACTAGATCCTGGTTGTTATGCGCTTTTTTGTTTCCCAAGAAGTTAAGAACAACGGCAGAAAATGAGAGACAGGATGCCTTCTCTTTTTCATTCATGGTGTTCACGAATCTAGAATCACTTAGAAGTCTTCGGATTTGGGGACAATCGAATACTCCTGCTTTTATTTTTCCGTATGAGAAAGCAGGAAACGCCGATACTATGTACTGAAAACAATCATTGTCAGTGCTCAACGCCTTGACATACTGCTTCATCAACCCCAGTTTGAGATGAAGTGGAGGTAAAATGATCTTCTTTCGACTTACGATTGGCTTATTAACAATGTTTGGCATTCCTGCTTCTAAAGTTTTCAAACTGGCCAATCTTTTGGGGACCAGTGTTTGTCACGGGCTCGACTGTCGCACATACAGATATAGTATGGGAACTTTGTATATCCCTTATACTGATCAAGGAGGAAGTTGACCATCTTAAGGTTTACACATATGATCCAATTGTGTTCATGGTACTTAAGTAAATCCATGACCTTTCCTATGTCATCGTGAGTTTCTCGCAGATGGACAGAGTGACTGAGAGGAACTGCATCAAAGTCATTGCCATTATGCAAAAAGACACACTTGAGGATACACTTGGAGCTATCCAAAAACAGTTTCCACTAAGCAGGGCTATAGGTGCCAAGTCCCAACTCAGTAAACAAACCAGGAACATCGTGGCAGTATACAAATTGTTTGTCCTCAGAGAAATACTTAACAAATGTACTCTCCCTTGTTTGGTAATATGATACTCGTACCGACCTGTCAAGCATATGTCTTTCACTCAACTTGGAGACTAAAAGTTCTGCAGCTTTCTTGGAGAGCACTAAATCATGCATCAAGTCATTCAAATCCTCTTGATTGAAACAGTGAGGAGCTAATGACTGTCCAGCATTTGATGACGAATCTGCAGACTCTGAATCCATTCCGTGGACGTCCATATCAGGTAAATCATTTTCATCCTCGGAGGAAGCATATCCACTGAAAATCGAAACTGGTAAAGACCCAGAATGAGGTACTGGCCGGATCGCCGAGGGAATGTTGGGGTAGTCGATCTTGGGTCGATTTTTTTTGCCAATCCCTTTAGTATTCACCAGACAAAAATAACAGTCCGATACATGATACTTTGGCTCTCGCCACACCATGGGGATTCCAAAAGGAAAACCATTTATTTTTCCTTTCGCCTACTCACGAAGATGTTTCACACAACTATGGCAAACAGCATGTGGAGCCTACTTCTTATCTTGATCACCAACAGGAACATCAAAATATGCCTTATAGGTGCGGATCGCAAAGTTTTATATATTGCGCCTTTGACGAACTAGCATGTAACAGCCACATATGTGGCAGAAAGTGTCTGGATCATTAACGCATTTTCCTCTTGACGAAGCCCTCACTCTAACAATGAGACCTGAAAAAAGAAACAATAAAGTCAATATTTTGCACAATAACACTTATTGCTATCTTACTACTATGTACTGTGGAGTATTTGCTTTCTACAACACCCTCTCTGTCCGTCCGGAGGGCAATTTTCGGGGAAACGAGAAAATAGAAATTACAAAATAACTATAGCATGTAAGTAAAAATGGATTATATATTGGAAATTAACATGAAAAAACGAATTAAAATTGGCAGAAAATGTGATTTAAATGGTTTCCGTGTTATCTTTTATATTATTCCTTTCAGCAGCGTCTGCCCTCAATATTCTCCACAAACTCAACTCATCCTATCACTTCTATTCCTGCCTCACTTAATGGTTTTATTTTTCAACCTTGTTTGATGCTATGAACATTTCTACGAACGGATGTACGTAAACTTCAGTTTTCTTGTTTAAATTCTTACTCTTCCTAACCCATTAGTAACTAACATACGCAAATCAGCGGTTGAAAAATATACCGATTATTTCTAGACCCTTATTTTTTTAATACCGCTTATCTGGCGACTGCCTCTAAGGTCATAAGTCACCGCGATTAATTTGCAACCTAATTTTCGGGTAGATTAAAAACAAGACAAAAGTATAAACCAAATTAAAAACAACCAACCAACAAAACAAACAAGAAAATAACAAAAGCCAGACGAATAAGGAAGTACGCTCTGGCGCCGGGAGTAGGCAAACTCTATGACCTTAAAAACGACATGACCTTTTCGGACCTAAACTGCTATTTTTAATTGAATGAATAGAGTATTAATTACTGAGTACGGAGGAAATGACGAAATAGTAGACTGGCGTAACTCAAATAACTTTATATTTATAGTACTAAAAATCGCTTCTAGCAATCGTATATCTGATTCTTGAAGTATATATATATAATTATATTGGAGTGGTTAGTTATACAAACATGCTCATTGTTTATATTCTGTATTTACAAGATCAGGTTGGAATTTTTCTTTGTTGCCTCAAGTGAGATGGTTCACAGCTCTCGTGGATGGGAGAGCTTCTTGGAGGTTGATGTGAAAGCTGGCACTTATGCGTGGAACGAAGGTAGCAGTGAGCTTTGGGGGAAATGAAAATTGATAATTGATTCTCTCCTCGCGTGTTTCAAGATTCTGTAAGCCTCGAACGCCGTGGGATTGCGAGCAGTCGCTGGCTGCGCAAATATTAAACTATTTTAGTAAATAGGGAGATAAAAAAGGCTTATTTTATGGTTGTCATTTTATTACATTCTTCGGGCATGGATTCAAGCATAAACACCCCTAACTAAAATTCAGTTGCGACCTATATGGTGCCATAGACGAAGCATTCTTTTTGCTCCTCCCCTTGGAATGAGACCCACTCACCAACATATTGAACTAAAAATGTTCTAAATAAACAGTCTAACAATTTTGTACAAACTAACTTGTTTATTGAGCGTATGGTTGGAACATTTAAAACTACTTACATGTGCATATTTGTGTAATAAATACCTAAATTAAAACATTAATTACACTGGTCTGCGTTGTTTTCAAGGTCAAATATATAATACCTGATTTTAGTTCAGTTCTTTGCACTGAATCTGAAAATCATGCTCATTTACCCAATAAGGTCAGGTTTTTGAAATATGAGCACATACCAAAAACTCCTATATTTCCAAATATTTGTTGTGAATGAAATACATAATAGTAAATATTGGACCGATTTACTCACAGAAGGTTTACAGAATATTTTTAATAGATAGCATGAATAGTACAATGCACAAAATAAGCTACTCATGGATGAATGGTCTCTTCAGTGACCTCTGATTGTGCCGATCAGACACCACATCCCTCTTAAGGCACCAATAGTAGTCAGCCAGAAAGTTTACATCCCATTGGCCTTAAAAGCGTTCCTTCATGACACGGATGTCTTGGTGAAAGGGCTCACCCTGTTCTTCACTGAAGTCTCCGCAATTTTCTGGAAAATACTCTAGATGGGACAGAAGAAAGTGCATTTTCAGCTGGCATACGCGCACCAAGTTTGCGGAAATTCTCCATTAAGTCATCAACCATCTTCTGGTACTGAAGACTTCTGTGGTTGCCAAAGAAGTTTGCAATGACTACGTTAAGGGACAGCCAGGCAGAGAGTTCAGTACGATTTAATGAATCATCAAAACTAGAGTCTTTTATGAGTTGTCTTATCTGAGGACCATCAAATATACCTGCCTTAAACTTCTCCATGCTGATTTGTTTGAACTTGTGGTGGGGTAAGGCAAATCCTCCACCTTCCCTGTCCAGTGCTTTTACAAGGTTCTTCATTAGGCCGAGTTTGATGTGTATAGGTGGAAGTAACACCTTGCTCGGTTCAACTAGAGGGTGGGACAGAACATTGTGTGACCCGGGTTTTAATCCTTGTCTTGATGGCCAACTCTTGTCTGACATAATGCTTGTCGTCAGCCCAACTATCCCAAAAGCACAAAAATCATGGATACTTTGTGTACCCACCTTGAAGTCTGAGGATAAGTCCAACAACTTTAAGATCTCCACAAATCAAACATTTATGTTCCTGGTAATTAAGAGCAGACAACAGACGTTCCATGCTGTTGTGGAATTCTTTCATTTCAGCCGAGTGTCCGACAGGGATTGATGAAACCTTATTTCCGTTATTTAGAAGAACTGCCTTGAGACTTCTGTTAGACGAGTTGATTCTTGTAGCGAGAGAAGGGGTTGATGCTTGTTGTGGCAGGGGTCACCATTTCCAAGCTAGAACAAATATTTCTTATCTGCTACATGAATCCAAGTTCGGGATTCAAATTCATTTTTGAGGGTGTCCACCAAATAAATTCGTATTTAGGTTTACAAACAAGTTGATAGAAATAATTTTATTTCGAACTTGACGTTTAATAGGATGAATGGCTGGAGTTGGTGAGCTTGTGAATCCTATCCACAAAGGAGTGCCTCCGCGGTGGATGGAACACACTATGAAGACGAAGTGATTTGATT
Organism: Ceratothoa steindachneri; assembly: GCA_963969495.1. Lineage (NCBI taxonomy): Eukaryota > Metazoa > Arthropoda > Malacostraca > Isopoda > Cymothoidae > Ceratothoa > Ceratothoa steindachneri. Next base: position 160,067,371 of record OZ018317.1, on the reverse strand, counting down.
GACTGTGTGGATATTGTGTATCTGACTGTGTAAATAATGTGTGGTTGTTTTATATGTCTAGATAAGGTGGGCGTGACTAATGGGATTTCTGGGGAGGAGCTTTATTTTAAGTGAATGTTCGTTGATGTGTGTTCGAGAGCGATAGAGAGCAGAGATTGTCTATCAAAGGAATATTATTGATCGATGGTGAGAAAAGGAATGTTTATAGCATTCAGTTTAGCAGATTGGCGTTAATAAACAAATATATCGAAATGGTTAAATGACAGTTCTATCGGAACGGAGCTTGTTGTGACCCAAAAGAAGATAGAGTGATCAAAAAGAAACAAAATCAATCGTCGGTCCAGTTGGAACACCGTGTACACTAGTGTGCGTAATATTTGTATAAATGGATAACCACATATATACCGCAATATAATAATACAACTTTAAATTAGATATGAAGTAAACAAATATATGTTTTTTAATTTTCGGTAATTCTACAGATGAAGAACAAACAAAGCAATCGAAACCGCTTTGTTATAAATATTTATATTTTTGAAAAATTCGCACTTTCATTAATTTATAAATTATGATTTTATAACGAAAAATCGATTGTCCACTATTTTTTCATTCATAGCTTTCTTTGAACAGCCTAAATTTTACTTGGGCGTAAGGGTTAGGTATTATTATTAGTTTGTTTGTAGCCTAAGTTAATTTGAGAGGAAGACTCATTTTTTTTAGGGGTATTTTTTAGAACCTGACGTGCAACAGATTGGGCATTCGAGGCTATCACGTGGTCAAGGTTAGGCTAAGGTGAGGTTAGGTTAGTACAGCAGCCTTTCAAAAATGTACATATCAGGAAACTTTCATTAGCATCTTCGCGTTGCCGTTGGTGCTAGCGTGACTGCAATTTCAGTGTTGGATTGCGAAATGACACTTGCTTAGAAGAATCACAATTAAGCTTTGAGACAATCGTTTATATCATCCATGGCAAACGGCTTACAACTACTGTTTTTTTATGTTAAAGAGCTTAAAATGTCAACAGAAGCCATAACTGATTGAAAAATCTTTTTGCGAGAAGTTTACGGCAGTTCATTTCCCCACAACATACCCTAACTCAACCTCTCTTAACCTACAGTCTGTACTCACACTACACGCATCGAACGTCATAGCCTAACCTTAGTTTAATTTTAATTTCGCGATAGTCAGGAACACCAAATTTGCTGTCGAAGCAGGTTCCGAAAAATACCCCTATTTTTTTATGGTGTGTTGTTAGTTTTGTGTGCTATTTTTTTCCCGCTGGAAATAGACCAAACAAGAAGCCTATATAAGCAACATGCCATCGCATAGCCTTTTCTACTTTTTTTTTAGTTGACAGATTAAAACTAAACGTTTAAATGACTTATGATTACCTTCTACATCGTAGTTAAATTAGAATCGCCGTTCGTAATATGTATTCCTTGAATCGGTGAAATGAAACTCTTTATCTCTCAGGCTTATTATGTCCTCTGCCCCGGAAAATACTACTTTCAAGTAATAATAACTTGGAAATCATTGCTTTGCACGCCCAATAATTAATACAAACAATTTAGATATGACTATAGAATAGATTGAAAGTTTGTTTTGTTTTTTCAATAACGGACATGTTCATCGGTAGACTATTGCAGATTTTAAAATAAATTTCAACATACACAAGATTTGGACTTGACAAATTGCAAGTAAACACATTTATAGTGGAATAAATGTATCCATACGTCGTAAAAAATATAAATTTGTTACCCATTAAAAATATAAATATTGGCAATTTATATGCTAAGAATAAAGAGAAATTAAACAAATCAGCTCCAAAATATTTTCAAATAATGATAATAACATTCTAGCTCTTATGAAGCGTGAACGGTCCTACTAGCCTGGGAGGGATCAGAGACAACCCTGTTAATTACTATTATTTTTGATACTGCTCTCAGGAGCAGTAAAACTAGTAGGTGGCTTTTCGAACGAGTGTCCCATATCCGGGTTTAGTATTCTTTTCGTAAAACGCCCATGGCAAGACGTCTGGATATTCTCCCAACCCCATATATAGCCAAATAACTGTGTATAAAATAAGTAAATGATACTTGTAAGGAAGGAGTTAAAAGTAGATAGAAGCACTACTGCGACGATCAGTGTAATGTATGAATGGAAGATAAAGCGATCATAAATATAGTTAACTTTGGGAGTGGCAATCACGTAGTGGAACAGAGTGGTATATCAGAGTATGGACAAAATAAGTATGCAAGTTTCTGTAAATGTTGAGGAAGTTATAATATATACGAAGGGAAAAAGGGATGAAATAAAAAGGAAAAATGGTGATGTTTGTGTGTAAACTGTTAATTGCTGTGGTAGTAACATTGTATAGGTGTGAGAGAGCGAAAAGTTAATGTAAGAGCTACAGGGGAATAAGAGTGAGTGTTGTATGCGAAAAAAAGGAAAACTTCACGAGTGAGTGTGAAAGAAGAAAAACTGAGGGGATGATTTGAGAAAAGAGGTGGATTTAGAGCTCGTATTGGTGGGAGGAGACTGAAGAGGAGTGTTAAGTTGTAGTTTTCTAATGACCTGTTAGTGGATAAGGTTGAGATGGATGTGGAAATGTCGATTGAAGGATTTGCAGTGTGGCTGTGAGGAAGATAAAAGTAAATGGAGGAACAAATGAGGTTTTGGTGTTTGGGAGATACAATGTAGTGCAAATGGATAATTGAAGGCTTGATAGAACAAGGAAGGAGTGTATTAGAGGTATATATGGTGTGAACAAGTGAATAAGGTTGTCACTTAGTGTTCTGAGGTGGCGCTGACATGTATGAATAGATGAAAATATGTAGACATGGAAAGTACGAAAGTGAATGTCGCGACTGCAAAGGCTTGGAAGATCGTGTAAAGTGAATGATTACATGAGTGTTAGAGTACCCCCCTCCCCCTCTCTACCACACAAATAAGGTGGTGTAGTGGCTCCCTACCACACTTTGACTAGACAAAATTCTACAGCTCATGGCGCTCTCTCGATACGAAGGGGTAATTAAATGGATGGTTGTATGTGAGGGTGTGTGTTAGATACGGCAGAGACACATTGTAGTTAATGATTATTTCGCGTAAATAGTTATAGTGGAAGGTTATATAACCCATGTTAAAGGACAGGTGCCACAATTAGTCATGTCACAACTTTGAATTTCGTTCAGACAGTCATAATTTAATATATTATTTGATGAGAAATGTTTCTTGGAGCTGTATTTATTTATAAATAAACCAGGCAATGGCTTCGCCACTCCCCCTTAAGGGGGAGCTTGTGTTCGCTACTACGATTAGAATTTTCCCCTTTTCAAAATATCACGTTACTAAAATATAGTTATAGAAGAAGATATATAAAGATAAATTTTCTGAACTTCACCATTTGTAATTCTTTGGGTTTTAAAAAAATCACAAAATCTCGATACTTATATTTATTTCTGAACTTCACCATTTTGTTTTTTGATAATATAAAATAATTACTAGAAATAACTTTGATAAAAAACATAAGTCATAACCAAACTAAAATGAAATTATTATTCAAATACTCAATAAAAAAACCTTCTTAAATTATAGAGTTAATGATGATGGTGATATTGATTATGATGATATGTACTTGAGACTTTTAAAAAATTTTTGACCAAAAAGCTGATGTCAAAGCCGGATCAGCCACATATCCAAGGTCTGCCTGCGAAGCGCAAGATCCTCATGTAAGGAGGAGTGGCGAAGCCGCACCTCTTGTCATGTTATAAATAAATTCCTACTTTATTCAATTTTAATAACAATTTTAATTTTCGTTCGCGATGGAAAATAAAATTTTATTTTGCTAATAAAAAAAATGATTTGCAATATTCATGTTAAAAGAAATAGCCAAGGTCATATTTTAGAAGGAATCATCTGATGCTAACCACAATTATGTCAACATAAGTTTTCTATGAAGAGTTAGCATTTTTTATCATTTAGTATTGGATATTAAGAGAAACATTAAAAGGAATCTTTAAAAACGTTTAGAAAGAGGTAAAAACTATCAAATATGGTTCTGAAGACAGGTGCAAATAACACAAAAATACAAACAACCGGGACAGATTGCGTAACAAACTTTTAGGCCAACACTTTAGGAATATAAAATTCCTCAACTTGCAGTGACCCAAATTACTCTTGTCACAATATGTTTCTTACAAAAGTAAGTTAACGATGATATAATTATTTATGTTTTAGAAACCCTCGAATAGTTTTGGATGACTGCCGCTAGGTTTTATTGAGTTGTGATGTCAAGTAATAATATTTCAAAATCCTCAGAAGTTAGGTTGGTAAATCAATTATACGGATAAAAACAAAAGAAATAGACAAATGTTAATATGAATAGTTTTGTGATATCGATGATTAAAATTCAAATAAAGTCAATTAAACTAGAAAAAGAATAAAATGGAGGGAAATTTGTCAACACAGTTTTGAACCCAAACCATTTCAAATTGTTTCGATAATGCCACTTAAAATACCGCAAAGACGTAAAAATAGTAGAATTTAATTAAAGTTAATGGTAAATATCCTATCTAGTCATCATTATCACTAACTCTATAATTTAAGGTGTTTTTTTTAGTAATTGAATAATAATTTGATCTTAGTTTGGTTATGACTTATGTATTTTTTTATCAAAGTTATTTCTAATAGTTCTGTTATAATATCAAAAACGAAAAAGGGGGAAGTTCAGAAATAAATATAAGTATGGAAATTTTGTGAATTTTTTAAAACTCAAAGAATTACAAATGGTGAAGTTTAGAAAATTTATTTTTATATATCTTCTTCTCCTATAACTATATTTTAGAAAGTGATATTTTGAAAAGGGGGAAATTTGGTTTAGAGTTTCTTTTTAAAATTCATATAATGGGCGAAGTTTAGAAAATTTTTAAAAATTTAACCATGGCTGCGTTTTTAGATTTTAAATTTTAATCTTAGTAGTGAAGACATTGCCTGTTCTTCATATAATTTACTCTTGTCTCTTTGTTCACATTGGTGCTTATCTTCTATGCCGAAAGGTCAAGAAAAAAAACTCTTATCGGAGTTCTTTGTAAATACGGAAAAAATAATCCTAATTATTCTTTTTTTTTGTTTTTTCCATCTAAATTTGCTCTAAAATTTAATTTTACTTTACACGTTTTGAGGGGCGAGGAGCTATTTCCTCCTGATAAAGATTAAAATTAAAAATCTACTTTAGAAATAACCGGCAAAACTTTCGACTATAGGAAAAAATAGCCGATATGCCTAAATTTTAATAAATTTTCTGAACATCACCATTTATAATTTTGATTTAAAAAAGTCCAAACCATTCGATAATCATATCTATTTTTTTATGAACTTCATTTTGTTTTTTTCAAACTCTAAAGGAACTCTTAGAATAAACTTGGATTAAAACTTAGAATATAGTGTTATAGGTAATGTATTTGATGTAAAAGTAAAGTTTCATCTGCATAAATCATTAACATAAGTATAATATTTAATAGGTTGTATGAAAAGTTCGTTTGGAAAGTTAGCCAGGAATTAAATATTGCTAAGAACTATGTTTATAAATTTATTCTTTTGTAAACTATTTTGATAATTACACTCTTTTAAATTGTTGTAGTTTTGAAAACAAAGTCCGTTTAAGCTTTTTTAATGATAGCGTTGTAGCGGGCCAAAAATCTATACTCTAATCCCAATCGTTCCAACCCGCTTCCTACACTAATTCGGACGTGAGATATCGAGGAAAAATGAAACGGATTGTATGTACAGTCCTTTACTTACCAAAAAATATAAGGTAAATATTTACAAGAGATCTTGTTGCTTATTTATAGACCCTGAAAAATATAGATAGATAATTTTACTATATATACACAATCAACAAAAATAAATAAATCCTACTTATGAATACTAGCAAAAGGATTTATACAAAATATGCTCAATTAGACTATATATACAAAAGGAAGATAGGCAAAGTAAAACAACAAAAAATATCTGCCGGGACAATAACAACCAATCGATAACACAGCAAACAAAGAAGTCAACAAAAAGAGGCCTAAAGCAAATAGGCAGACAAAAGAAGAAGAAAAGCCTCACGTGTTACCTAGATGGGTATTGGCATCTCAAGCATTTTACAAAAAAAACCTGGCGCCTCCGAGCTCGTAGAATATAGAACGATCTTGTCGCAGTATTGAGGCTATATAGAAGCAAAACCTCCTGTCCAGCGGAGACTTACAATACCTTATTGCTAGACTGACAATACCTTATTGCTAGATTGAGAGGCTTTTTGTTTTAAATATATTGCTCCATGTCAAAACTACATACTTTCTTTTCAGAATATATCTCCTAGAAAGAGAGAAAAAACATTTTATAATACAGCATGAAATCAAATACATATATAAAAAGAAAAAAACAACATTCCCATTCATACACACATTCTTACAGAGGGAGAGAGAGGGTATTGGGAAAAAGGGTAGGAGAATGGCCCTTCACACACACTCACATTCGCTCCACTACACCCCTTCTTCCTTAGGCCATTCGACCACAGTCACTCAGGGTACCTTTTATACTCAATCGCGCCCTTCTACACCCATCCACACTCGTCTACTGGTTCCTGGCTACACTTAACAATCTGTTGTGGTTGTTTGTCAGTCGTTCTGTCAGTCTCCTCGTCACTATTGATCATGTCGTCTACCATAATCTTAGCCTTCTTTACTAGTTCTCCCATCTCTCGACAGAACTCTTTCATACTCTTCCGTTCAGAACCGTCACTCTTCATACCCCCATTCATCAGCTCCTCACTTACAACTCTCTCTTGCGAAACAAACAAATCACTCACACCCTCTCTATTTTCAGTTGCTACACCAGGAACTCCTTTAACTGGTTCCCACCAGAGGCCAGAAAAGTCAGTCACCTCCTCATTCTCCTCATCAAACTCACCTCTACCCTTACCATTCGCAAAACCAGAAAAATCAGCCACACTTGATTCATTCTGCCCAAACACACTATCATTCATACTGTTTCCAAAACCAGAAAAATCAGCCATAGGAAGCTCACTCACTCGTCTACTTACACCGCCTAAATCACACATCTGCTAAGGCAAACACTCAATCTCTCTCTCAAGCTCTCCCATACCAGAAAGACTTTACTCAGACTTACTTTCATTCGTACTTGCATTCTTCCTTTCACTCTTCTTTGTACGCTTTCTACTCCCGAGACCAAGACAAGCTCTTTCACAGACAGATCCACGCTATCTCACTCCATCTTATCAACATGCACCTTATCTCTCACTCTGCACAGTTCATACCCAGGATTGTTCACCAGGTAGTCAGGAGGTTCTCTCCACCTCCTCAACTGACTCTGATGAGCCCGCACTCTTTCAGTCACACCTTCATTCAAACTTTCCAAAACATACGTCACACCACTCTCCCAGCCGCTCACAACTATATACGGTCCTTCAAACTTTTCACTCATCTTTGACACATTTAACGTACCCTTCACTTCTTTAACCTTCAATACTTTCGCATCCAATTCAAATGAACGGAATCTTTCATGTGCCTCACGCTATACACTCTGCTCACTTTCACTCAACCGAAACCTATCTTTCACTCGCCTTTCAAAATTCATAACAAACTGACACGAGGACACCCCAGTTGCACTATGCACCATCGAATTATATGCCCATAACACTCTACTCAACCATTCATCCCAGTCATTCAAAGTCGTACTCATCATTCTCAACATCTCACAAGAGGTTCTAATTGTACGTTCAGCCAATCCATTCGAAGACGGTACATACGGAGTCGTCCTCACATGCTACACATCATTCTATCTCAGCATTCGCTCAAACACTCAACTCGCCACCCCAGGCCCATTATCACTCAGACATCTGCTAGGTTTTCATACACACAGATTAAAAAACAACTGCTCAACCACACGCGCAACAGTCACACTTCTTTTATCTCTCACAGGCGCCGCATACACAAACTTACTTTCATGATCAACCATAGCAACCATACCAACATTCCCAGCACTTGTACGCGGTAAAGACACACAATCAATTACTACTAATTCAAACGGTTCTTTCGCATCAACTTTCAACATCGGTGGCTTCACTTGCACACCTTGCACCTTTCGCTTCTGACACCTTTCACACGTAGTCGCAACATCATTCACAACAGTTATCAGAAACGGATTGAACACACACTCCTTCATACACTCCCACAGCTTATACTTACCCGTATGCCCATAAATATCATGCACAACTTTCACCAGACCAATCATACCAACCAAGGACATCACAGGTACATACATATCATCCCCATCTTTCATATGCCTCACAAAATATACAACATCCATACAAACAACAACGTCCTTAGCATACCTTGTTAAATCGCTCAAACACTTAGGCTATTCATTCAGATCAACACACATCATCACAAACCTCTTCAGCTCACTAACAAAAGGACACATCTCTTGCATCTCTAGAATATCATCATCACTTAAAATCTCATTCTCATCATCCATGACCAATTCGATCATACCGCAAAATTGACCACATTTTTCGCACACACATTAAACCTCATCACCTCACATTCACCTTTCATAACACAATCCTTATCAGCATCCAAAGACAAATCATTCAATCTCTTAAAGTATACACCAAGCAAGAAACAACACGGCATTTTCTCATCTTTTAAAATTACAAAGTCATGATTCACATTCACACTACTGCCCAAACTCACTCTCAGACTAACCTGTTCCCATGCCACTATCATTCCATTCTCCCATCCACTTCTCCGTAATTTAACAGGCTTACGTTCACAACATACTCATCATACTCAGAATCCTCTCGTTCACTAACGACACTTGCGCACCAGTATCAATCAAACCACAGAAGAACCTTTCACCATCTTTCACTCTCGCTTCCATCATATCAGGTTTTTCATGTTTGCAATACACAAAAGGAGCAACCACACCAACATCAGCACTGACATCTACAGCGTCATCAACTCCCACATCATCATTCACCACACACTCATCTTCATCCAGACAATCATTCTTCTCCCTCATATACGAACACTTTTCAATCACCCAATTGTAATGCACACCGCTCAAACACTGCAGATGCACCACATTAGCATTCAAACCCTTCACTTTCTCATCCTTGTACACAATCGACCTCTCACCACCAAAGTGAATATAAACAATCACTCCATACAAAGGACTCACTACAATCAACACTTCCTGAAACAGGGAGCCCTAGTTTACACATACACATCGGTCTCAATTCTTTCATAAAGTTCCGTAACTTCGCCATACCAATAACTTCAGGCTTCATACATACTTCACTCATTACCTTCTTCCTTAATTCATTTGCACTATCGGGCACTCTCACATCTACTCCATCACTTTTTAAATTTTGCCAACCATTCCATACGCTCTCAAACAAAGAATTCCCACCACCCTTACTCTCCTTCCCATTTATAATCCCCTTCAGCAGGTACTCAGGATCACTCACTCCACACACATTTTCATCATTCGTATCAGGATACCTTGATATTAAATCAGCCACTCTATTCCGTTCACCAGGCACGTACTCAATCACATAGTCAAATTCACTCAAATCTTCCAAAGTCCTCGCAATCCTACTATCAGCCCATTTCATACGTTGCAAATACACAAGTGGTTGGTGATCTGTTTTGATCACAAACTTCACACCATACAAAAATGGACGCACACTTCCAAACAATACCTTATCGCAGCCAACTCTCGCTCCAAGGTTGAATACTTTCGCTCTGTCTCATTAATAGCTTTGGATACATACCCAATTATTCGTCTGACATTCTTTCCATTTAAATGCTGCTTTTGCATCAGAAAACCTCCCATACAGTACCTACTCGCATCTGTATACAATTCAAGCATCTTAGCATTCACACTATAGTCCAGGTATGTCAATTCAACATCTTCAGCCGCTGTCTCTTTCAGTCTCTCATATGCTTCATTAATCTTATTATTCCACCTAACAATCGTACTACCTTTTTGCCCATCCACTCAGTCAGAGGCTTACTCACACCCGAACAATCACGTATTAACCTTCGCTGAAACTCAATTCAACTCAGAAACGACTTCAGTTGCTTCGCAGTCACCGGTTTTGGAAACATTCGCATCTTCTCAACATACTTCGTCGACTTTCACAACCCATTCTCACTCACCATATGCTCAAGGAACTTCACTTCTTTCGCAAACCATTTACACTTCGCTACTTTCATCTTCACACCAACACTCTCCAACGTTCTCAACACATCATTCACTAATCTCATATGCTCCTCAAATCTCTGTCATAAACAAAATATCATCTATAAACACAATCACATACTTACTTGCAAACTTACTCAACACAACATTCATCGCCCACTGGAAGGCTCCGGGAGCATTAGCCAACCCAAAGGTGAGGTTCCAGAACTGATAAAGCCTTTTTGTAGAGGAAAGGCAGTAACTGGCCGTCTCTCCTCAGCAATGGGCATCTGGTAATATCCCCGTGTCAAATCCAGCTTGGTAAACCAATTCATCCCATGCATACTATACACACACTCAGATCCCACAAATATCGGAAACCTTTCTTTCACAATCCTTTCGTTCACCTTTCGATACTCCACACACAGACGCAATCTTCCATCCGGCTTATGTACAAGCACAATCGAACTATTCCATGCACTCTCACTTTCTGCAATCACCACCAATCTTTATAATTCCTCACACTGCTCCTTAATCTCATCTGCAACCGGACGCAGGAACTTCTCGGTCGCTGATAGATTGGAGTATCCTCCTTCAGGATAATCTTGAATTCCGGAAGCTTCGAAACCCCGAAATCCAGATCACCCTTACTGAGGACCCTCTCTCGTTCAAACAGCATTCGGTACACATCCTTCTTTTCGTATTCAGTCAAACATCCATCTAATTCCACTATCCTTTCCACGTAATTATACGTCAATTCACACGTCTTTTCATTCGCAACATTTACCCTGACATCTGTGCTATCATCCATACCTACCTCACTGACAGTAGAGAGGTGACCCAGTACATCTCCGACTTGGATCCCCCTCACCTACCCTTTCACTCTGGGGTCCGCCTGCACACATACAAAAGGATCATTCATTCTCATCAAGCCATCAAACACACAAGCAAAATGCCTTACCTTATAACACGTATCCTTTCCATCCAATATCACAGTGTTCTCACACACATTCAAACTCACATCCTTACTTCAACTCACTCTAACAGACACAATTTCACCCTTCACAAGCCTTACACTCATCATAGCAGTCACTTCAATACTGGTAAACACACTCCTTAAAACACTAGCATCTTTTCCTACATACAACTTTTTACCAATCTTTCTCTCAATCTGATCACTCGCAGGATGCACAACCATACCGTTCACTTTCATAAAATAATACCCCAACATCACGCCATACTTACTACTTACCTTATCAATCACAGAGAATTCACACTCATTCATCAACATACCATGCATTCAAACCGCTAACCTTATCATTCCAATCACAGGCACTCTCATATAACCAATCTCTACTAAACTACCTTTACACTCAGACAGGAGGGCTTTATTACTCAGCTTGTCATACACATCCTTATATACCAAGCTCGTCTTGCATCCAGAAACTATAAAAGCCAAACACTCAATCCCGTTCAATTCAACCTTCACACTCAGATACTCATACTTCCTACCAGACAGCACTTTCACACTAGACAGACTTACCAACACATTACTCGCACTCATGCACTCAGAGGATACTTCAACAGGTACCCTCTTACAATTTAGTTTCCCGCTTCAGACTTTCGATTCACACCTTACGCTCTCAGCTTAATCCGACACTTTTCACTCAAATGCCCTTCCATCGCACAATGACTACATACATCCCTCTGGTCATGACACACCCTCGCATAATGACCAGCCTTTCCGCAATTACCACAAGCATACTTCATACTTTCCCCAGCAGTCACTCCACCATTCAACTTCGGACAATCTCTCTTCAAATGGCCTCTTTCTCTACATTAAAAACACTCTTACACACTTTCCTGGCAAAAAACACACCCAAAACACGCGCCAGACGTCCACCTACATTCCGCCAAATATGACCCTTCCTTCCACACGTACGACGTTCCACAATCTTTTTCACACCATTTGACATCTCATTTGCTGGAACATACCTCGGTTGCTCCCTCATATACCTATTCACGCGAAGCCCTCAGGGCATCCCGATAGCTGACAAACTGCTGGAGTGGAGGGAAGCTCCTAGGATTCTTACCCCAACATTTACACTGTACAATCCATCCTCATCTAAATCATTTACCTCATGAAATTGCCCGTCTTCCAACAGTTCCAACACATCCTCCCACACCAACCATTCACCTGTCAGCCTCATTCTCTCCTTTATCTTTCCATTTAACCATTCAATTATATTTTGCGGGACCGTATACAGGAACTTTCTCATCAATTGTTTACATTTATTCACATCATCATCACCATACCTCTTCCTCGCCATACTCTCAATCCTATGTGCATACATGTTCACACTTTCACTTCACCCCATTCGAGCCTTCTCAAATTCATTCATCCTTTTATAGTTCACACTCTCTTTCATTCGTTTCACCTGCCCAATCAATCTCTCCTTCACACTTCATACCTCGGTTCCCCCACACTCTTGATCACGCGGAAAAACTCTAAAACTTTTCCATCCAAACACTCCCCTAAAAATATTCTTCCAGTATCCCTTATTTTCCAGGTGCTCGAGCTTGCAATACCGCTACAATTCCACAAAGAATTCTTCCACTCTCTTTCCATCATGCAACCTAAACTTATCCACTTTTGGCACTTCCCTTATCAAAATACCCTTCCCCACATTCACTTCACTCTCACTTGAGCTGCTCTCGCTCTCAGCAATCACACCACCACTATCTCCTTTATCCGAGTACAACGAGTCCACACTCTTCCCTCTCACCTTCAGATCCTTCCCTTTTAACCCCGTCTTCCTTCCTCTCTTGTGTTATACTCTCTTCTATTTTCCGTCTTTCCTATCACTCATAATCATCCTCTCTTCTTTAGACTCACACATACTCCCATTGATCCCATTAGTCTTATTCCCTTCGGTCAGAGCAGGAGTTAGGGTCGAGGGTCTTGAGGCCGGTTCTGATCTCTTCATCATGTCATATAGGTCCTTCATTCTTTGGGGTCGACCTTCCTATTGTCTTTCGTCCATGTCTTTCTTCATCCAGTCTGTCTTCTCATCCATACTCATCATATCACTCTTCAATCCATCAATCACGCTCCTCAACATCGTATATTCCTCTTCTTTCTGCCTCAACTCCAGACTCAGTCTCACAATCTCATCGTGGAGGTCCTGTTCTACAGAAGCCATTCTCCCAGGTTAGTAATAAAGATAGAAAGGGGCAAAAACAAACTTCTTTTCACTCTAATTGGGTGTGGACTGCAATTAAATCCTGTCACTCTCGCAGTTTCGAGATCTGACGTCCCTACTTCGGCGCTAAATGTAGCAGGCCAAAAATCTATTCTCTAATCCCAATCGTTCAAACCCGCTTCCTACACTAATTCCGACGTGAGATATCGAGGAAGAAATGAAACGGATTGTATGTACAGTCCTTTACTTACCAAAAAATATGAGGTAAATATTTACAAGAGATCTTGTTGCTTATTTATAGACCCTGAAAAATATAGATAGATAATTTTACTATATATACAAAATCAACAAAAATAAATAAATCCTACTTATGAATACTAGCAAAAGGATTTATACAAAATATGCTCAATTAGACTATATATACAAAAGGAAGATAGGCAAAGTAAAACAACAAAAAATATCTGCTGGAGCAATAACAACCAATCGATAACACAGCAAACAAAGAAGTCAACAAAAAGAAGCCAAAAGCAAACAGGCAGACAAAAGAAGAAGAAAAGCCTCACGTGTTACCTAGATGGGTATTGGCATCTCAAGCATTTTACAAAAAAAAACCTGGCGCCTCCGAGCTCGTAGAATATAGAACGATCTTGTCGCAGTATTGAGGCTATATAGAAGCAAAACCTCCTGTCAAGCGGGGGACTTACAATACCTTTTTACCAGACTCTTTACAAAAAGGAAAGATTAAATTTTGCAAATCCTAATCTATCATAGAGTGGCTTTTTGTTTTAAATATATTGCTCCATGTCAAAACTAAATACACTCTTTTCAGAACATATCTCCTAGAAAGAGAGAAAAAATATTTTATAATACAACATGAAATCAAATACATATATAAAAAGAAGAAAAAAAAACATTCCCATTCATACACACATTCTCAAAGAGAGAAGGAGAGGGTATTGGGAAAAACGGTGGGAGAATGGCCCATCACACACACTCACATTCACTCCACCACAGTGTCTTTATCTATTTTAGCTCTAAATGATTTTAGCAGCATATCTAAATATAATCTAACTTATATTTAATGTTACTATTAAATTGTCAAATTACAAATGAAAGAAAAAATATAAAGAATTGTACTGCTAACTAAAACTCATAGGCTGTAAAATTTTGAATTTTAGCAATGGAAAATTACCGTAATAACCAAAATATATGTACATTAACAAATACCGTTAAAGATGCAAGCATGCAGTATTTACTCAGCAAAACTACAATAATAATAATAAGGATTAAAAAATAATAAAGATGGGTGAATGTGTTTACCAAAATATCTAAATAAACTGTTAAATTATTCAAACTAATTCATGGACCCTCATCTCTCTTATATGTAAAGTGTCCTTGAATTCTTGACACACAGGAAATATCCGAAATGTATCTTCGTTCATCAGCCACTACTTCTCTTGACTTCCTTTTCTGGGATATGCTAAAGGAAGAAGAAGGACGGTGTACCAATGGTCTTTTCGTTCACCAGAACTATCCCTCGCCCCTAGAATTTTTTTCTGAGAGAAAGCATCATAAACCAATGTGCTCAAATCGAGGGGAATTTGGAGTTAATGCATCGAGGCCATGTGGATATCGCCCAGGTCTTTTATACCAGGTTTCCCAAAAGTGTGGAAATAGGAAATATCAGAATGGTTTCCTCGTTCCTCATTTACCAAACCTTACTACTCCTTGACTTCTCTTTCTGGAGTATACACTAAAGGAGTTGTACTCAAGGAAAATTAAAGCTACGACAGGGAACAACAGCGCATCATAAATGAATGTCCTCAAATCGACAGAAATCTAGGGTTAATGCATTGTTTTCATGTGAATCTCACCCTGGTCTTTTTTATCGGGTGTCCCTAAAGTGTGGGCACAGGGAATATCACATTGGTCTCTTCATTCGCCAAACATTTCCCTCTTTCACTTATTTTTCTGAGGATGCTACAGGATAAGGTGTACTCAATGAAAAATTAAAGATTGGAGACACCTGAGTGAACAGCGCATCATAAATAAATACGCTCAAATTGACAGAAATTTGGAGATAAGGCATCGGGTTCATCGAGTGAATCTCGCATCAAACTTTGCATCGCAAATAGTGGAAATCACATTGAAGATGTTATATATTAATATTTAAATTAAATAAAATGTAGTTCGTATTAAATAAAATAAAAATAAATTTGTAAATTTAAAATGTACATTTCGCCTATGTCCAGACTTTAGGGAGACCATGAAGTTTATAATGATTAAGGAACAAAAATTTGGAATAACATACAACTTTGCGGAATCTAAATTTCTAGATCAAGCCTATTTTTTCATAAGAACCTTGATTAGCATTCCAATAAATTGAATTCAGATATATTGCAGTTGAAAACACGTATTACTATTCCTTTGATACTAATAACCAGTAACCAAAGGCGTTTCCATTGAAAGCAATCTATCTGTAAATATCATAATTAATATGGAATTTGTAACACTCATTGTTCCCTTTCTATACTAATTTATATTTATTTGTTCATATGATCGAGAAATTTATCACCCAACACTAATTTCAAATAATGTATCCGTATATGTCTAGACAGAGGCTACATGATGAGAAAACAGTGACATTCCAGACTAATTTCACCTGTTTCTTTTACACACTTTGATTTACATGCTCATAATTTTACTTCTGAATATCTTTTTAATAGCTAATATTTGCTTATTTTTATAATTAATAAAATACATCCTTTCCTTTATTACCAGTGGTGCTAAATTAGGTGATAAGAGGACATTCCTATTTTCCTATCAAGCTTTCGTTTCACTTTAATTATGATCTTTAGATGGGACAAACACATAAAGACTAATTGAATTAGTGAACCTATAATTAATTTTAAACCATGATTTTTATATTTTTTTCATTGCCAATTGAAGGTACCTTTCCTTCCCCAGAAATACGTCATAAGTTGTTAATTCTCATTATTATACCTAGATAAATATCAGTATTAATAAAATAGATTATACTCCTCGAGTTCATTCTGCGCCCTTCCACAATAAAAGACCAAGGCGAGAATGGTTCACACCAGATCACTGCTGAGGTTGAGTGTATTTATTCTTTTCAGGAAATTCAACAGAATCAGGGTTCAAAGACGATACTACTACTCCCCTGCATCTGTTCTCCTTATTCCTTTTTATCTTTTCAAGCAGTTCACTGTTCACTTTATCCCTTGGTTAAGGGCTTTTCTTTGCGATATTAGTTGTGGTTTCTTTGTTTCAAGGGATTCGATAGGAGCAGGGACTAATAGCCGATGCTACTGCTCCTCTGCATCTATTCTCCTTATCTCTTTTGCCTTTTCAATCCATCAATGCTTCATCACTTGATGGAGGGTTTTTCTATACATTACTTTAATAAGGATTCCAGTTCTTTTCAACTATATTTTGTTCAACTTTGATTCACTAGTACATCAAAAGCTATAAATTTACTGCCCTCTTTTTTCCTCAATAGAGGTCTCTTCTTTACGATAGTACCTTGCAAGGATTCCATTACCTTTCAAATAAAATCCATTTTCCCAACATTGATTCAATAGTACATCAAAAACAATAAATGTACTGCCCCCTTTCCTCCTTAATAGAGGGCTCTTCTTTACGATAGTACCTTGCAAGGATTCCATTACCTTTCAAACAAAATCCATTTTCCCAAAGTCGATTCAATAGTACATCAAAAGTAATAAATTTGTATTTCGTAGTCCGGCCAATTATCCTCTCTCGAAGCGAGTTTGTAATTGCTTTTGGCCTATCAGAATTATACTTAGAGAGGCTTTCTTCGCTATATGCAACCTCTCTCTGCATCGCGGGAGGTCTCTTACGGTTATCATGAGCAGAACATTAACTTCAACGATATCAAGATACCATCCGCTACGACAGGAAAAGTTATAGGTCTGATTACAGATATTGGCTGATTCGTTTCGCGGGAAATAGAAGAGATACGAGACACTTATAAGTCGATGTTTTATACACGATGTCGTGGTCACGTGCGAGTACCTCACATTTTGTGCCTCCCCCCCTCTTTCATCCCTTATACCGGCTATAGAATGGGTTCTTAATCGGTTTGAAGGATTATTTAAGGGCGATGTATCACACCTAGTACAAGAGGAACGTAAATTAGAACTTTCTTATTCCTGAATATCTCAATGCATAAGGGACGTGAGGAAATAAATGGATGATTAAGCAGGGTGATGAGAGAGAGAGAGAGAGAGAGAGTAAGATATATATATATATATATATATATATATATATATATATATATATATATAGAGAGAGAGAGAGAGAGAGAGAGAGAGAGAGAGATATTTTCTCAGCTTCCATCAGGCGACTGTATACTAAGACTTAACTCACGTAATCATCTTATATCCTAATGCTAAGATATATTAAAAAAAAACAAAAACGAGCGAAAGCCACCCCCCAAAACAAATTCAAAACACAAAAGAAACCAAAATAAAAAAACACAACCAAAAACAAAACTAGAAGTAATAAAGGAAAAATTAGAAGAGTGCATGTGATTAAAACTAAAGAGATTCAAATAAGCTGGAGCAGGCCATCCTCCTCCAAAAAGTCAGATAGTTCACGAATCTGTGTGCACGAATCCATCTCGAGTACTAGAGAGCGAGAGAGAGAGAGAGAGAGAGAGAGAGAGAGAGAGAGAAGTGAGGGGCAGAGTCATACTATGAACCCCCTAAAAATATTGATGAATAAATACCTCCTCTTTGGTGAGAGACTTCTATGTTGAAAGAATTATTTCAAAATTTCCCGACGATTCAAAGGAATAGTTGGGGTGTAAATATCCCTCCACAACTCCATTAAGATGAGAAACACAATTTTGCCCAAGGGATACAAGAATTGGCATTGGACGTGTCTTGTTAATTTTCCATTATTTTCTTTAACTCTCTTTTCCACTTTCTTGGAGTTATTTTATTTAACCCTGTTAATGAAACTCATTTCATCAGTTATCGAGCACGAAATTTTCCCTCTATGCTGAAAATATAGTCGTCGTGCGTATGACTCGCATGTATATTTCAAAGATAAAGAGAAACATTAACTCCATGTAAAAGAATATATATGAATATATAGTAATAAACTTGATTTCTTCAGTTATCGAGCCCCAACTTTTCCTTTATGCTGAAAATATAGTCGTCGTGCATATGACTAATATGTTTATTCAAAGACGACGCTAAACATTAATTTTATATATAAGAATATGTATATGAGAATATTAGGAGAGCATCCCGTCGGAAAAGCTCAAATTTGGCGAAATGAAATTGTGGGGCAAATGTCTATTGATGATTAATCACAAGGAGAAAGAAGATTACCAACTAGGAAACGCAAATCAACTCAGCTGGAATCACTCAATCATCTCGAGCTTCAATCAGCCTCATTTAATCAATTCCAGTTTCAATATCTTGGTGTGTTCGGATCTCCCCTATCTCCTCATTTCGTGGATGCATCCTCTTTCCAGACACCATAAACAGTCATTATTTCTTCCTCTTTTCCTTGTTCTTATTATTCTTCTTCGTCCTGTTCGAAAACCTATAATTATATTCACAATGATTTCCGCTCATACGTCTTTGCATGACCGTGTATTTGCTTGCGGGGAGGTGTTTGTTTGGATAGCATTCTTCGTATGACCTGGAGTTATTATATTCTCCCTTTGTATGTCTTTGTCCATCTCCTTCTCCATCTCAACTTCTCTGCCTCTCTCTGTCTAGATCTCGTATTATTATTCCACAGAACTCCTTGATTCTAATTTCGCTGTGAGGGTATAGCTGGCTTCGCTGAAGCAATCCGAATTAGCTGATATTATTACTAATTATCCTTTTGATGTAAGCGGTCTCTCTTTGATCTGTATGCAGATGTTTGATCACGGAGATAATAACTTATTCGGGATAAAAAAAAATGCAATGATTCCTACGATGAGAAAGGTACATCTCAGACAAGCGGATATAAATTTACATGCATACACATAGAAATAAGTACACACAACGCGAAGACTGACAGTAAAAAGGCAGGCTGGCAGACCACCCACCTTCTAATAATTGATATTCTCTAATGCATCAAGAGCTGTGGGGATGTCTGTATGAAACGCAGGATCCCAAGGAACCTTAGGGGAATTAGTATTAAGCATTTGGATTAATGGGAACTTAATCCGATATGGTCGAGAGATTTATCATGGCTGGGTGCTGCGAGGCTGTATGTATGATGGTGTGGGTGTGGATATAGGCCTGAGTGTTGTTGTATATGTGTGTACGTGCTTAAAAGGCACTAAATATGAACGCTTTGACGCAACTGGTTTGCAGTTGCCTATCGCTGAATGGGGAAACAACCTTATGAACTTGATGGAAGAGGTTTCTTTGACCGGGATGTTATGGAAGGAAGTAGTCGATAAGTCCTAGGCCTTAATCAGTTCATCTTAAACCGTTAGTAAAGATGAAACAATTAAAGATTGGAAAATAGAGTTTAATAGAAATAATGCATTTCATTCAAGATGGAAGAGGAAATGGAGAAAGTTTACGTGTTATACAGGATGTCCCTAAAATTTGGAGACAGAAAGATCACAATGGCCTCCT
This sequence comes from Ceratothoa steindachneri, assembly GCA_963969495.1. NCBI lineage: Eukaryota > Metazoa > Arthropoda > Malacostraca > Isopoda > Cymothoidae > Ceratothoa > Ceratothoa steindachneri. Next base: position 160,047,282 of record OZ018317.1, on the reverse strand, counting down.
TATTTACCAGAACTTAATGGTCTCTCGCTCATCAGGACTTACCCCTCTTGACATAGTTTCTGTACTCAATGAAAATTAAAGATACGACACACCTGAGTGAACAGCGCTTCATAAATGAATGCGCTCAAATTGACAGAAATTTGGAGTTAATGCACCGAGTGAATCTCGCAAAGCGCTTTGAACTTTGCATCACAGATGCTGGAAATCATATTAAGGATGTTATTTATTAACATTTCATTTAAATAAAATGTAACCATTTCTTTTATTGAAAATAGGCATTTTGCCTGTGCTCAGATTTTAGGGACAACCTGTAATGCACTTCAGAGAGGAGGAAAACACTGAAGAAACTGTGCTTTGAAATAAAGTCACGATACGGTGATTTTAATAAGAACTACTTATTTTTTCCTCTTATTTTAGATATTTTTTAAAGACCGAGAGGGTAAATTAAAAAAAGTAATTATATACTAACAATGCAAATTTTCTCGTGCACCCAAATAGTTCTTTCAATTAGCAGTAATGGCACAACAACACTGAAAAGTCTTTGCATGGTAGGATTGTGAATAAATATACCCTTTAGAAGATGCAAACCTCACAAGTCTTCCGTCAACCGCGTGTGAGCCAATATAACAAAATTAAATTATTGGGGATCAATATGTTGCTTAGAAAAATATTATGGGTGAAATTGGGATTGTTTAGGGGGAAAATTTACGTGGTTATAGTATAGTATATTCCCTTCGCAGCATAATAAAATCGAGTCCAGGAGAGGTACGAGTGGTGGGCTGTATATTTGTGGTAAATGGACAAGTAAAAAAAATGAGAGTTACATAATAAAGGTTTTTAATTCACTTGGCTTGAACGAAAATGAAAGGAGTGGTAGATTTTTGACTCAGGAAAGCTTGTATGTGGTAAACATTGTCTTTCAGCATAAAAGAATGTATGAACCAGTGGAAAGAACACATTTAGTATAAATATCAGGTTCTATCTGGTAATGTTGAGAGAAAGGAGAGGGAAATTAAAAGTACAAAGTTAAATAGTGAAAAAATTATAAAAGATGTGGAGGCGAAGAATGTTAAGCGTGGTTACAGAGGTTTCTATGTGTAACTGATCATGTGAGGGGGTTATATAAAATACATACCGAAAATTCCCAAAAAAACAGTCTAGTGAGTGTTTAGTGAGGTTAAAATGGGATATGAAAGAGAACTAGTTTGAAACAAGAGAGAAAAAAAGGAAAACAAGAGTAGTTTACTTGTATATCAAGGATAAAAGTGTGAGAGTTTTCCATAACAATGAGAAAGCTAAAGTTAAATTGGTGAGAGGGTTATAATAAGCAATATAAGAGAAAATGCAAAAATAAATAATCTAAGAATGATGATAAGTGTGTGGTAACGAAGAATCTGTTTACAGAAGCTTCGTAGAACATCTGAGCATGCCAGAGATTTAAGCAAAAATACAAGGAGCAGAGAAGAGCATTCAATGCAGTGTTTAGTGAAAGGAAAAAAAAACAGCAAATGAAGCATTGTTACGAAGTTGAATGAGTATCTGGAAGAGAACAGGAAGTTATTTTGGAACAAGTGAGGAAAGATGAAAAAACATGTGAATAGTTACTTGTAGGATGTGATGTGAGGGTACGTATCTTTTAACATTGAGGAGGTTGAAGGTAAAATAGTGAGAGTAATGCTATAAGCTGTACAATGTGGGTATTGAAGAGGAAGGAAATATGAATGTTTTATGAATGCCAACGATAAATAAATTATTTATCCTTAATGTTAGAAAATGTCTGAAAAATTGAAAGGCAATGGAAGTGTCATATCAGCTGAAAGAACGAAAACTGTTTGTAAGTGTGAAGTTAAATGGATCTAGTGATAGAGATATTAACCCAGTGAAAGTTTAAAAGCACCTGAGAACTAGACTAAGGCTATGATAGTAGTGCTATACAAAGGACAATTTTTTTTAAGAGCCTATCTGGCGACTACCCACCTAGGCACAAGTCGCCGCACTCACGACAGCCTAGCACTAGGCTACTTTAAAATAAGAATGAAAAACAATAACAATAATAAAGGAAAATGGTAACAAGGAGGAAGCGAGCTCCTACGTCGGGGTTAGGTCCCCCCGGCGCAGGAACGTGCGACCTACCAAAAAAACTACAACAAAAAAAACTAGTTAAATAAAAGGGAGAAGGCCGGCCTCCCCCCAAAAGTCTATAAGTATTACAAGTGAAAAATCCTGTTGACGCCAGTAATTTCCAAGGTGCACCTTGCTTCGAGATGGTGCTTTAAAAAAATAAACAACAACGAAAACCCAAAACCATAAATGAGCTTAGAACTATAAAAGTGCTTTTATTTAAGGTAAATATTTAGGGGGCGAATCCTTATTAGAACCTCCTAAGAAGTGTAACAAAACATTTTAGATTGTCATATTTAGCAAGAAACAAATTAATCTTCCCCTATTTACTAAAAAAAAGAATAAAGAGGCATGTTTTGAATTTAGATATGGGCAGAAAAATTAGGGGCAATGCTTGAAAGTATTAACAGTATATTTTGGGGGGGGGTATGTTTAACCTGAAACAAACCAGGGCAGATCAGAGAAAGGATTGTATCTGTCTGATATAAAATTCAATCACGAGTAGAAAATATCTATACAAATTAATAACGATATAAAATACAGTTTTTTTCTAGCTTTATGAATGAAGTTCTGAGAGTTGTAAGAAAGAACGTGACTGAGGTCTGAATTTGATGCTAGTGTACAATGATTATATTGAATTAGTACCAAATAACTATCGACGCATTTGATGCGTGTATATTTGAGGTTAATTTCTAATAAAATGCACATCTAGTGCCGTACAAAATTATAGCAACAACAAAAATCTACATATTTTGGAAAATAATCGCTTAATCATCACTAACTCTATAATTTGAAAAGGGGATTTTTTTGAGTATTTGAATAGTAATTTCATCTTAGTTTGGCTATGACTTATGTTTTTTATCAAAGTTATTTCTAATAATTCTTTTATAATATCAAAAAAACAAAATGGTGAAGTTCAGAAATCAATATAAATATCGAAATTTTGTGAATTTTTTTAAAACCCAAAGAATTACAAATGGTGAAGTTCAGAAAATTTATTTTTATATATCTTCTTCTATATGTCTATATTTTAGCAATGTGATATTTTGAAAGGGGGGGAAATTTAGTTTAGAGTTCCTTTTAAAAATTAATCTTAGTAGGGAAGCGCAAGCTCCCCCCGTAGAGGAGAGGGTGGCGAAACCATTGCTTCGTTTCTATTATAATTGCACAAAAATATTCTTTGAAGATTTTCTCGGTTAGTGTCTGTTTCATGGACAGAAAACGGCCATAAAGTTGAGAAATTGATGTGAATTTGAAGAAAAGATGCGTTTCACAACTAGAGATAGATAAGTATGGATGCAACCATAAAACAACAAATTATCTCATAAACAAGTGGATACAAAAAATAATAAGAATTATGTAGTCTCTCTTGCTCTGAATGAATTGAGCAAATCTTCAGCAGTTGGATTTTACCAATTTGTCTCATTGTTTGGGTGTGATTTCACTCAATTCTTATTCCACTCTCTCATAGATCTTCAACTTTCTTCGATTTCCGAGTCCTAAATTACTAACTGATTATCTTCCATAGGTTTTCTATCGGGTTTAAATTATGGATTTGAGCAGGCCAGATCAAGTTAATATTTACAGCATCTATGTGCTTCACTCTTTGATGTGTGGCACGGAGTATTGCCATACATATAAACATGTCTACGTAACCCCGATGTTTATAAAAATATCAATATGTTCATGAATTATATTCGCCTATACGCACCGTTTACTTTGGATCGTAAACAGAACAGAGGACAGACTCTTGCCTTTATAAACATACCCCACATCATTATGTTGCAACCTAAAAGTTTACTCATTTTCCTACATGGTGGTTCAATATTTCACCTGACCAACACCTTACACACTGCTTTAAAACCGATCAAAACAAGGTGAATTTTCTTTCGTTGCTAGAGGAAACTCCCATGAAAATGAGCCATGCACTGTAGCGAAGGCCATCATATCCGGTTTATTATTTGTACTAATGAAATTTCTTGGGATGGAATCAAGCTATGAGTCCCATCTCTTTCAAGGTACTCGAATCAGTCTGGCTAGACACATTAAGATTCAGGTTCTTGGAAACTTGAAGTGAAAAATACCCATTGATGTCTCAAATTGGTCATTCGTCGTCAGCCGTTCCATCGTACGTTCTTCGCTGGAAGTAGTTTTTGGAGGATGACCATTTTTGTGGCGACTCTCAGTGCCTTATATCTTCATGGAGATTTAATATTCGTAAAATCAAGCTTTTCTAAAAATGGCAATGACTCGAAATATCATCATACGGTGTCATTCCTTCACTCTTCCACTGGACATCCTCTTTCTGAATAATTTATCGACTCAACTCGTTTCGTCATCCTGATAAATAAGTATATCATTAGTTACATTATCGAATGCACATGAGACAGTGCTGCGATAAATACGCTACATGTGAGACAGTCTTGCCATAAATATGCTACATGTGAGAAAGTCTTACTATAAATACACGTGAGACAGTCTTGCCATAAATGTGCTACATGTTAGACAGTCTTGCTATAAATATGCATGAGACAGTCTTGCCATAAATATGCTACATGTGAGACAGTCTTGCTATAAATATGCGTGAGACAGTCTTGCCATAAATACGCTACATGCGAAAAAGTCTTGCTATACATAAATACACGTGAGACAGTCTTACCATAAATATGCTACCAATGAGACAGTCTTACTATAAATACGCATGAGACAGTCTTGCCATAAATACGCTACATGTGAGAAAGTCTTACTATAAATACACGTGAGACAGTCTTGCCATATATGTGCTACATGTTAGACAGTCTTGTTATAAATTCGTGTGAGGCAGTCTTGCCATAAATATGCTACATGTGAGACAGTCTTGCTATAAATACGCGTGAGAAAGTCTTGCTATAAATACGCTACATGCGAGAAAGTCTTGCTATAAATACGCATGAGACAGTCTTGCCATAAATACTCTACATGCGAGAAAGTCTTGATATAAATACGCGTGAGACAGTTTTGCCATAAATAGACTACGAATTTTTAGGTGCAAACTGAATTTGATGTCATCCTCCTTTAATTTGGGTCGCAGCCGTTCTTCAAATATACTACTTTACTTATAATTTTTTCCCGTTGATCTATAAAACGAAACTTAGGAACAATCGGAGACAAATTTCATAAAATATTCTGTGAAGTTATAATGGAAATTAAACGTATTTTCTAGAAGTGCAGATTTTGGTATTTTGTTCTCAAGTTTGAGACGATACTTGACCTTATCCTGAGGTTCCACCTTCTCCAGACTCGAAATACTCTACCTTCCACTTGGGCTCTCCTACCAACCGTTTGATTGCCTTCCTAAGACTCACTTTGTACAATTTTTCTTGTATAATTTTTAAGACTACCTCATTCATTCTATCACCTTACACGACAACACTATCTTTCCATTCAGCATCCATCCTCACCTCAGATTTAAAGGCTTTGTGCTTCCACCTATAACCCTTCGCTATGCTTGATATAGTCATGAGTATTCAACCACGTGCGGAACTTCGTGTGCTGTATTAAAGTTCCCTCTTAAGTATCCAAGTTCCCGACCATATAACTAAGATGCTCCATCACAATTACACTTTATAGCCTTAAAAAGCTTCATTTATTCACGACTCGAATCATGGATTTGTCGATTAATTATCAATGTGAATTCTGCGTGCTATTAACAACTCATCCGAGCTACGCATCACTAACCCGTATGGTAGCGATTAGCCACCTTGAGAGGTGTCACTCATCCCTTTGATAATTCCTCCCAATCATATCATAATCTTCCTCCTTCCCCACAAAACTATCCGAGAAATGGATCCCTCGAAATGCTTCTCCATTTCTGACATCCATAGTTCGCAGGTAGAAGGAAAGTGTATCTTACAGACATATGAGGAATGTCTTCAAATGGATGACCAGACACTATATTAAGTTGTTTTTTTTTAACGTAGAAACCTCCCTGTTTAACATTGCATCCTATTAAATTCTTCCTTAATCCGAGATTTTCCTAAATGCGAGGATTTCGTTCCATTAATTTATCACTAACATTTCACCTTCAACTAGAACTCTCCAAATCTTTCTTACTTGAGGTAACCTGATCGAACCTAAGATCACTTTTAGCTCATCTTATTCCTACAAGCACTACAAGAGGCCTAGCCTCATGTTGGGCACTAAATTGTGTCAATCATAGTAGAGAGGATGAAAGATGGAACGAAAGGTGAAAAAATAAAGGCGGTGAATAGAGGAAAAAAAGCAAACTGAACAAGAGATAAAAAAAAATTGGAAACTTTAGAGACAAAATGAAGAGTAAGGTAGACTAAGCGACAACGGGCCTCTTATAACCAACACAATGGGTGTAAAAATCACCAAATCAAAGGCAAGGGAAGTAAAAGTAATAAGAGGGAAGAATTATAAATTTATTTTGATCCTGCGAGGCCTACCTTGCCTACTCGGATCTAAGACAGCCTGGGTACCCTAAAAAAAAAAAACAATTGTCATATCCTACTTCAATTTCCTCCCCTTTCACTCTTTCACTGAGTCCAATATTTAAAATAATGAAAGAAAATATCCAGGTCCATAAACAAATTACCATCCCACTAGCGAAAAAAAAGTTACTCTGGTAATATATTTTTAAAATATGATTTAGTAAGCTAATTCCAGGTCAAAGATTCTAAAAACACAAAAGTATAATATTATTGCCAAAATCCTCTGGAAATTGTGCTAACAATAAAAACATTCACAGCCAAGATCATCTCTTCATGCTCAAGTGATAGTTACGAAAGACATCTCTGGATCCAGAGTTCCTGATTAATATTAAAATTTAAAATACTATGAATAAATATTTAGGTTCAAGTTTCGTTAAATTTAAATTTAAATATTTTAAACAAGTGTCTTAAATAAAGAAATCCAATGCTCTATATTTCTAGACTGAGGAAGAGTTGGGTGCTTGAACATTCCACCTCTGGTTAAGCGGAGGATTGGGGACACAAATAGGTTATTTATATATGTTCCACATCGTTTTTGGATGAATCTGCTTTCGTACATATCACATACCTGTAATCTGGCTACGATTGGATACAATTTTCTGGCAGGGCTATTTGTTTTATTCTACGCTATCGCTAGGAGTTGTGACTAGGTATTCAATATTAAAATTCCGCGCTTTTTCTACTAATCAAAAAGATCCTAGGAATAGAATTGAGACGAAAATGTATAAGCATAGATGTATAAGGTTTATGATAGAAAGAAATACAATGGTTATGTTTGGAGTGTGCTTGGGTCTTTTTAGCCTTTAGGTGATCGATCAGCCATTATTGCACGAAATGCTAGAACAAATGGTACATACATTTTCCGATCGACAATAAGAGCTAAATATTAAAAAAAAAGTTGTTTCCTTGTGATTAATGGGGTGTATACAAACTATTTGTTTTTTTGTAGAATTTCCTATAGAAATAAATATCCTTTGGTAACAAACAACATCAATATATGTTTCCAATCTTCGGTCTATTGGACAATTTATTCTTGACTGGTAAAAGAATTGAATTTATTTGACACATGAAATGAGATTGAATGAACAGAAATAAGATAAAACGACGTGTTCTGAACTATTTGCAAATAATAAAGATGATAATGAATCGAAAAATCTGGAATAATTAGCAGTAATAATTTTTCTTTCAGAATTTTATTGTATAGTGATTAATAAAAAGGCAGCAAGGCAACTACCATTATTTGATGAACTACTCTGAGGAGTCCCTTTGCTTGTATAGTCATCAGAGAGTACATCCTGGAAGAGATTTGGCTCCATATAGCGTATATGCCATTGATAGGATTAGAAATAGGGATTTCAAATTGTAAGCTTAATGTATTTATTATCGTGTAAAGTCCCCTACTGTATATCGTCACATCAGGTGTTGAAGGGTTTTTAATGAGCCACGAGACGGCGTACAGGGGCCGACCATAAAGGGTTGTCGGCCTTTAGAAGCGCTATCATCAACTTCTTTTAGTGTGCGACTCTCTCTGTTCCCAGGGCGATTCGCTACCTACATCTGCAATGGAATGTGAATTGTAGCAGGAGTAACTTTCATGCATCTAACATCTGGATGAGTATATTCCTTCCCAGCCACAATACCCACCGTTTCTCCTCATGGCCCAATTGAATGAACGAGGATCTGCGACCCTAAATCTTCTCCACTATTTCTAGCTTCAGCACTTTCTTTACATATCCATCCTATAAACTTTCTACACGATACTCCATTGTTGGCATTCCACTTTAATTGAGAGGTAAAAATAAGTACAAATACTCGTAATCATATGATTGGGTACCGATGTTCTTATGTAGATCGAATATCACCACATTATATGACATTGCCAAACGATCTGACTGAATGGATAGCATCCAGTTTGCATGAGATGAATATTCTATTTACCAGAGAAATATTCACAATCGCTACTATTCTAATTGCAGAAATGTTGCAGTTGTATTATTAAGAGACAATGAACATCTATATGAGTAGATCTTACAATTGACTAAAATTTATCAATAGCTGTGATTCGCTGTATGTTGCTGCATCATTGATAAGCAAGGTACACATTACCCATTTCTCTAGAGAAGTTGAACTAGAAAAGAAAAGTGGTAGTAATGAGTAATCAAGAATTCCTGAGTATTGGTGAGTGTGTTGCTTCAATATCGGGTTGTTTATTTAACCTCAAAGTCCATTGCAAGCTTTACTTTGGCTGGCTACGCCTTGGAAGGTCTCTGGTTGTGGTGTCAAATGATTGTTTCACGAGGAAAGCAGATTTGAGACTGCTAATAAGTATCCGAAAGTGTCATCCTTTCCTAGGTAGGAGGCTTGCTTTCTTGTTGTACAATGTTTGATAGGGAGGATTGTATGTAAGGGAGAAGCTGGGACGTACTTCTATGTCTCGTACAAGGATAAGGGTCCATTCATTCAAGTGCCTGGGGGTAAGAGATTAAGGAGTTAGTTCTCATGATAGCAATGATGCGATCGAATTCTTTTTGTCTTAGGAGTGTCTTGGTTTTCTTCTCTGCATGTCAATACTATCCAATTTAAAGTTAGGATTCATGTTCCAGGAGTTTTCACATGTATGAGAAATATTTTTAAGAACATAATTTAAACTTTAGTTTTTATTGATTTTTCAAGCACTGATGATAGCATTTGTTATAATCGTGAAGTGTATTCGGAGAGTGTTGCAAAGCGTCCTTGCTGGCTCTGTTCTAGTTTTCCTCTTTATATATTTTATGAATTATGAGTACATCAATTTTCCCAAGATTTCTAAGGAACGGATAAATTACAAGAAATATATATATATACATATATATATATATATATATATATATATATATATATATATATATATATATATATATATATATATATATTTATATATATATAAATATATATATATATATATATATATATATATATATATATATATATATATATATATATATATATATATATATATATATATATATATATATACGAGGGCGGGCAATAAGTTTTGCGCGTCGGTAGGGCAAAACAGAGAAAGGGATATGGCTGTTTGTGGGGGCGTTAGGACAAGCTATGACAAGTTAGGACCTGCAGCCGCACACTCCTGCCTCGTCTATTTAAGAAGCAGTAGCTGATCGCAGATCGTCAGTCACAAATTTTTAAACAATGGAGAAGGTTGAGCACCGCGCAGTGATCAAACTTTTGACCAAGGAAGGCAAGAATGCAAAAGATACCATGAACGCATGGTTGCAGTGTACACCGACACCACCCCTTCCTATGAAACCATTGCTCGCTTGAATAGGGAGTTTCGCCATGGTCGTGAGTCCCTTGAAGATGACCCCCGTCCAGGATGCACGTCTGACGTGACCAACGAGGACAATGTGGCCCGTGCGGAGAGGATGATTCTCAAAAATCGATGGGTGAAGGTCGAAGAAATCGAGCGAGAACTTGGAATATCGCATGTAAGTGTTATTAATATCCTGCTTTACAATTTGGCCATGACCAATGTCTCTGCTCGTTGAGTCCCTAGAAACCTCACGCCCCATGATCGACTTCAACGTCGTTTAAGTTCCGAGGAGCTGCTGCTTCTGTAAAACCAAGACCCTGCGGGATTCGAGTCACGCATAGTGACAGGTGATGAAACGTGGGTCCATCACTAGGATCCCGAGACCAAGCTTGAAAGCATGGCCTGGAAGCACAGGAGCTCTCCGACCCCCATCAAGTTCCGGACCCAACCTTCAGCCGGGAAGATCATGTCCACCATCTTCTGGGATTCTGAGGGAGTGTTGATAGTGGACTATGCGCCTCGTGGAATGACCATCACAGGCCAATATTATGCCAAGGAACTGGCTAGGTTGAAGAAGTGCATCCGTCAGAAGCGGCGCGGCAAGTTGACACGCGGTGTCCTGCTCCTTCGCGACAATGTCCCTGTCCACAAGGCCATAGTTGCACAAGCTGCTCTGCACGAGTGCGGATTCGAGGAGCTCAACCATCTCCCTACTGTCCAGACTCGCCCCTAGCGACTACTTTTTATTCCGCCTGCTAAAGGCTACACTGCGTGGACGTCGGTTTGGGGACGATGAAGATGTCCAGCTCTCCGTCCAGGAGTGGATTGAACAGCAGTCGAGAGATTTCTGGTTGTCGGGACTTCGAAGCCACTGGGAAAAGTGACGCAAGTGCATTGAACTCGAGGGTAGTTATATTGAAAAAAAAAACACTTTTCCTAATATCTCGTTTCCTTATATCCGAATTGCAAAACTTATTGACCGCTCCTCGTGTATATATATATATGTATATATATATATATATATATATATATATATATATATATATATATATATATATATATATATATATTCATATATATATATATATATATATATATATTTTAATATATTAGGGTGGTCCTTCTTTAAAAGAATTTTCATTTTCATAGGTCTGACCCCGCAAAGTGCTCCTTTTGTTTGAAAAACACCATATGCAAAATTTCATTAAGATATATTAACATTTAGAGGTGGCTCAATGGATTTGATGTTCCTCTCAGATAAGGTATACTATATACACACAAATACACTGCAAGCGCCCGTATACTGAGTATATTTGGTGACTGTCCGCAGTTTGGGACATGAAATCCAACCACTAGCCCTGAACCGATCCAGCATCAGATGGCAACGACAGCAGCATCGTAAATCCACCTAAAAAGAAAATCGAAGATATGTTCGACCCACAGTTGCCACTTATTTTTCATTGGGATTGGAAGCTTATCCTAGATCTCATTGACACTGGGACTGTGGACAGATTACCTGTGCTACTGACAGGTAATGGTCAATCACAGCTTCTTGCAGTCAAAAGCTACCATCGAGGGGAGGAGAAGCGCATGCTAAGGTCATATTTTTGTTCTGAAAGACTGGAATTTAGAGAAAAAGGTCAAAGAAATGTGCTTAGACAGAACAAGCTCTAATACTGGTGGGTACAAAAGCACGTGTATTCTTTTGGAGCAGCTTCTTGGTCGTGTACTTCTGCACATTGGTTATCGCCATCATGTCTCGGAGTTCATTGCTGGAGCAGCTTTTCTGAAGTCTTTTCTGATATTCTCTCGTTCAAGCGCTTCAAATTAAGATGGCAATATTTTGAAAAGGCCACATATAAAGACTCAATTGATGATTACACGGCCAACGCTGTAGCTGTCTTCAAAGATAAAATGATGCAGATCTTTGAGACGGCCGTTAAAGTAACTCCAGAGAGCTCCTGGAGCTGGCTATCATATTTCTTTGAGTTGTCCCTCCTCGATGCATCCACTTTGCAGTTTCAGGAGCCATACATCAAGCACAATGTATAGCAAAAGTGCTCTACACCTTCAAAGTCTGAATATTTCGCTTGCAGTTTAAGCTGACAGCACGCGAGCATCAAGGATATTGAGAACTCTGCATCTTCTTTTCACGTATTTAATTTGAAGCGTGGGTAACAACTAGCATTGCTGTGAATGCCCCGAGGAATAATTTAAAGTTGCTAAAGCAATGTCAGATGTAGCACACAATTAACATCGACATATCCAACGCTATAGAGAAGAAGATAACAGGCTAACTGTAGTACCTTTCTGATGAGTTGGTTGCTTTGGCATTGTTTGATGGTACTTTGGAAAATATCAGCAAGAACAAGATAGTTATAGCTATGAAAGAGAAAGATGGGGAGGAAAAGCCGCTGAAGCTTGCAACTAATGACGTGAAAGGAATTCAAGAGAAGTCTTTAGTTGATTTACGACCAAGAAAACAAGACTTCTTTTCAAGAAGTTGCGTCTTCCATATGATTTCCACGAATATCCGGAAGCTCAGTGGAAGCATCAGCCTAGCTTCAGTGCTGCAAAAGGTTTCATCAGCACATTGGCTGTCACCAACAATCACGCTGAATGTACTGTTGCCTTGGTCAAGGATTTGGCTGGCCGTCTCACAAAGGATGAGGAACAATTAGTTTGTTGCTAAACAGTGCAAAAAGTTCCTTGACACTCACAAGCGGCCCTTACCAAGCAGCACAGAGTGATATTGGCCATCACGACACTCTTGCCAATGAACAATAAGAAGAGATCAATCTAGTAAAATGACTGCGTTCTATACCTCATCTGGGGAAACATCGGATCCATTGAGCCATCTCTAAATATTAACACATATCAATAAAATTTTGCAGTGGGTGCTTTTCAACCAAAAGGAACACTTAGGCGGGGTCAGTTCTATAAAAATCAAAATTCTTTTAAAAAAGGACCACCCTAATATATATATATATATATATATATATATATATATATATATATATATATATATATATATATATATATATACATATATATATATATATATATATATATATATAAATATATATATATATATATATATATATATATATATATATATATATATATATATATATATATATATATATATATATATATATATATATATATATATATATATACGAGGAGGGGGGGTGAATACGTTTTGCAATTCGGATATAAGGAAACGAGATATGAGGAAAGGTGTTTTATTATTTTTCAATATAACTACCCTCGACTTCAATGCACTTGCGCCACTTGTCCCTGAGGCTTCGAATTCCCGACAACCAGAAATCTCCCGACTGCTGTTCAATCCACTCCTAGACGGCGAGCTGGACATCTTCATCCATCGTCCCCAAACTGGCGTCCACGCAGTGCAGCCTTAAGCTGGCGGAATAAAAAGTAGTCGCTAAGGGCCAGATCTGGACTGTAAGGGGGATGGTTGAGCTCCTCGAATCCGCACTCGCGCAGGGCAGCTTGTGCAACTCTGGCCTTGTGGACTTTGACGAAGTTGAAGTCGATCATGGGGCGTAAGGTTTCTAGGGACCCAAAGAGCAGAGACCTTGGTCATGGCCGAATTGTCGTGGATGATGTTCATAACACTTTCATGTGATATTCCAAGTTCTTGCTCGATTTCTTTGACCTTCACCCGTCTATTTTCGAGGATCATCCTCTCCACACGGGCCACATTGTCTTCGTTGGTCAAGTCTGACGGGCGTCCTGGACGGAAGTCATCTTCAAGGGACTCACGACCATGGCGAAACTCACTATTCCAGCGAGCAATGGTTGTATAGGAAGGAGCGGTATCGGTGTACACTGCAACCATGCGTTCATGGATCTCTTTTGCATTCTTGCCTTCTTTGGTCAAAAATTTGATCACTGTGCGGTGCTCAACCTTCTCCATTGTTGAAAAATTTGCGACTGTCGATCTGCGATCAGCTACTGCCTCTTAAAAAGAGGAGGCAGAAGCGTGCGGCTGCAGGTCCTGACTTGTCATAACTTGTCCTAACACCCTCACAAACAGCCATTCCTCTTCCTCTGTTTTGCCCTACCGATTTGCAAAACTAATTGACCGCCCCTTATATATATATATATATATATATATATATATATTTCAGAAAGTATCTGCGTTTGATTGATTTGATTATCAGGCTGGAAAATTAATTTACAAATGACAGCCGAATACCTTTTTCGCCAAATAAGTTAGACAGATATTACAACTCATTACCGCAAAGTCGGTATGAAGACAAATTTATCTTCTTTTCATAAAAAGAATTAGGGCGGCATATTCTACAAATTCACGGAGGATCACATCTGCCTAGTATATGAACAGCCGAAAGAACATTACGACATTTATCAACCGTTCCCCAATGATCAATTCTAAAGAATGGCAACGCCCCTTTATAAAAATAAAATAACCTGCCTCCTTCTTTTATAAACTACCCAATTTATTTCCTGTTCCAATGGTAACGATTTCTTTGTTTAAATACTCTTGGTTGATTTTGAGAAATAAATGTTACATTCCATTTTATTTAACATGCTTAAGCTGATGTCATTGACAATTACTTTGCGCCCATTGATCCTTGTGTCTTCTAATTTCGCTTTCTCTTACCTTTAAAAACTCCTGTTGCTTGCCTCGTGTGCTCATTCACGTCATATTTTTCTCTTTCTTCAGTACTATATATTTATAAGATCTGCCATGCAAGGTTTCTACAAATTTCTTTTTGCCTTCAAAAGGTTGTTGTAAGGCAGGAATTAAATATGATGAAAGCAATGTAGTAGATGGTACTATTCGCATAACCAACATTTGCTTCTTTCTTTGTATATACATATATACATTCAGGCATAACTACATATGGTGAAGAAGTAATGAGAGTCAAGAGAGATGGGTGCAATGTAATTAGTTATAATTAACTGATGCAAAATTCATTAAAATATGATTTAATGAAATATTCAATTACATTTTATGGTAGTATAGTTTAGAAATTGGCTTTCATCATTTATAATTAATGTAATTATATCTAATACGGTCCATAAAAAATGAAAATATTTAAAGTAAGACAATATTTTTTTTGATTGGAGAGCCTGTTTGACTCTAGAGACATACATACATTACATATGAAATAGAATAGACATGTTTTCCTCCTTCGAGTGGCTAGAAAGAACATCGAACCGTCTTAGCTTTGTGGCCGGAGGCGTTAGTAGACACGAGAGAGATTAAGAATTCGGACATGATGTGCGTGCATTCTATTCCTCCTGGATCTTTAAAGTAGTCGACAATCATTCCAATCTCCATCAGTCAGGTATTACCCGCGACTAAAAACTGTACAAAATCTAAATAATAAACATTGTAAATAATTAGGTATTTAAAGGCTCCAAAAAATGGAAATTGGTAACACAACGCGGAAAAACACTAAGGAAAATATTACGTGAATATTACGTTTTCCATTTCTTTGGGTCTTTAAATACATCTATATATCACGTGTCATGTCAGGGGGCAATTTTATTTTAATTGACCGGATGAAGCAGAAGAAAGAACATTAGAAATATTACATTATAGTTAGTGAGTCTAGTGAACATATTTAAGCATCAATGGTTGAAAGTTTATTAAATGGCAAAGGGGCACAAGCGGACGAGTCGTGAAGTAGCTAAGCTGCGAACTGGTGGCGTCTCATGAAGAATTTAGGAAAGCAGGTTCGTAGGTTCGTGGGTTCGTGGGGCATTTGCTTTATGTTTATTCCTAATAATATGGTAAAATTAATAGGCCATCCGAAACTTTTGGAAAGTGGTTGGTAAAATGGTTTGGCAAGTGTGGAGTAATAAGAATTGAAAAAGTGTCGAATGTACACTAAATAATTTACTCAAATTTGTATAGTAATTTACTAATGGCAATAAGCAATCAGTAACTGTATTTTTACAGTAACCATGCATATTGCTAGGGGTACTATAGTCACATGTATAAATTATAGTAACTTGGATGCTACTATATTGTTTTATATACGAGGGGTGGTCAAAAAGTTTTGCAATTTGGATATAAGGAAACGAGATATGAAGAAAAGTGTTTTATTATTTTTCAAAAAAACTACCCTCGACTTCTATGCACTTGCGCCACTTGTCCCTGAGGCTCCGAATTCCCGACAACCAGAAATCTCCCGACTGCTGTTCAATCCACTCCTGGACGGTGAGCTGGATATCTTCATCCATCGTCCCCAAACCGGCGTCCACGTAGTGCAGCCTTGAGCTGGCGGAATAAAAAGTAGTCACTAGGGGCCACATCTGGACTGTAGGGGGGGTGGTTGAGCTCCTCGAATCCGCACTCGTGCAGGGCAGCTTGTGCAACTCTGGCCTCCGAACTTTGACGACGTTGAGGTCAATCATGGGGCGTCAGGTTTCTAGGGACCCAACGGGCACAGACCTTGGTCATGGCCAAATTGTCGTGGATGATGTTGATAACACTTCCATGTGATATTCCAAGTTCTCGCTCGATTTCTTCGACCTTCACCCGTCGATTTTCGAGGATCATCCTCTCCACACGGGCCACATTGTCCTCGTTGGTCACGTCTGACGGGCGTCTTGGATGGGGTTAATCTTCAAGGGACTCACGATCGTTGCGGAACTCCCTATTCTAGCGAGCAATCGTTGCATAGGAAGGGGTGGTGTCGGTGTACACTTCAACCATGCGTTCATTGATCTCTTTTGCATTCTTGCCTTCCTTGGTCAAAAATTTGATCACTGCGCGGTGCTCAACCTTCTCCATTGTTGAAAATTTGTGACTGAGGATCTGCGATCAGCTACTGCTTCTTAAATAGACGAGGCAGGAGCGTGCGGCTGCAGGTCTTGACTTGTCACAAGTTGTCCTAACACGCCCACAAACAGCCATCCCCCTTCCTCTGTTTTGCCCTACTGATTCCCAAAACTTATTGACGGCCCTCATAGTATTTTACTGAACGTTTTGAAGTGTCTTGGGCAAAGAAGCGTAAAAAGGGGTGTCTTGTCTCAGAGGCGGTCCTTTATATATATATATATATATATATATA
The DNA here is from genome assembly GCA_963969495.1 of Ceratothoa steindachneri. Taxonomy (NCBI): domain Eukaryota; kingdom Metazoa; phylum Arthropoda; class Malacostraca; order Isopoda; family Cymothoidae; genus Ceratothoa; species Ceratothoa steindachneri. The sequence continues at coordinate 160,030,282 of OZ018317.1, read as the reverse complement.
TATATATATATATATATATATATATATATATATATATATATATATATATATATATATATATATATATATATATATGTGTGTGTGTGTGTGTGTGTGTGTGTGTGTATATATATGGATATTAGAGACTCACAAATTAGCGCGTGAGTAAAGCATTAAATGCCAAAAATCGCACAGGAAAATGAAAGGCGGATTCAAAGTACTTTCGAACTTGTTCAGTTCATTCTCAAGGAATAACGAAAAGATTTTTACAAAGGTAGTATATATATATTAGAGAAAGGACACAGGATATAGAAATATTATCAAAGACGGATATGAAGTACAAAACCAAATTTATAAAGTCTACTTCCAGAAATTGCAACTGTGAGCAAAGAAGGTAGACATTTAGGTAGCAAAAAAAGTACATACACACGTAATTGTGAATACATAAAAATAAATGAGAGAAACATAACTAAATTAATGAATCAAAGGGGCTAAGATTTAAAATGGACAATTACGTTATAAATAAGCTGTTTAATAACAGGTTCCAGTTTGAAGAGATCGGGAGATATATTAAAATTAGGCGAAGAATTCATTAATGAGCATTCGACAATATTTCTTTGAACGAAGTCATCAGATTTGTAAATAAAGTTAGCCAAATTCCAATTGATAGGGTGACTTTTTTCCGATAAATGGACAAAGAAAGCGCTACTGATTTTCCCCATCCTAATATTGTATTTATGTTGCGTCAAGCGTACACTTAATGATTTACCGGTTTGCCCAAAGTATTGGTTAGGGCAAACTGAACAATCGGCAGAATCCTCCCCTATGCTATTGTTATTATCATGAATCAACATTTTTCACATGGTAGACTGATACTTGAATATGACAGAAAAATTTAACTTATTCAAGAGTCGGGGAAGCAAGGAAAAGGACTCAGAAAACGGTAAAACAAGGAAGTTCTTAAAATTGTCTGCGGGAGGGATTTCACTTCTGTAAAAGGAATTTTTTGCCAAATCTCGAAATCCTGCAAGAAATTTTTGAGGGTAGCGAAGATTGCTACCTATTTCAAAGATCTTAGAAATCTTAATATCCAAGAATTCTGGGCTGGCGACCCGCAACTCGCGGAGGAACATTGAAATAAATACAGACCGTTTGACTTTATCTTTATGACCTGAGTAAAAATGAATATAAAAACAGGCATTGATAGGCTTACGATAGACGGAAAATTTAAATACAGATGGAGTCCTATGAATAACTAGATCTAAGAACGGAAGGACGCCATTTTGTTCGAGTTCAAGGGTAAGTTTAAAAGAGGGAACCAGAGAATTAAGTTCAGTAAGAAAACTATTAACATTCTTAGAAGAACGCCGCAAACAAATAATATCATCTATATATAGGAACCAAACAAGGGGAAAATCGATAATGGTGGAGAGTAAAGTAGCTTAAAAAAATTCCATATAAATATATAAAGGGTGTTCCATTAGGACGGATCGAAGTCAGCAGTAAATAAAACCATGTTATTGGTGAAATTTTATTGATTTCACTATTGGATCATGTTATTTGAGTAATGGCAATTATGTGTGAAAAATAACATCGCCTAAATGTCCGCCAAAGCTTCGGCGGCACACCTCCACTCGATGGTCAAAAATTTTGATGACCTCTCTGCATAGTTGCTTCTCGATCTCACCTTTATGCCTTATTATCTCATCCTTGTGCTGTTGAATTGTTGTTGGCTTGTTGGCATAGACCTTACTTTTGAGATGACCCCAAAGGAAGAAATCTAAAGGCGACAAGTCACACGATCGTGGTGGCCAATTGACCTCGCTGTTTCAAAATATGATGCGACATGGGAAATTCTCATTCAATAAAGCCATTGTTGCATTGGCTCTGTGGCATGTGGCGCCGTCCTGTGGAAACCACAAATCTTCGACATCCATAGAATTCAATTTAGGCCATAAAAAGTTGGTTTTTATGGCACGGTATTGCTCGCCTGTCACCGTAACAGAATTCCCGGCATTGTTTTCGAAGAAATATGGCCCAATGACTCCGCTAGCAAAAAATGCACACCAAACCGTGACATTTTGTGGATGCAGTGGATTTTCAACAATCTTCCTGGGATTTTCATCAGCCCAAATGCGACAATTCTGCTTATTAACGAATCCACCAAGATGAAAATAGGCTTCATCACTAAAGATAATTTATTGCGAAAAATCATCATCGTCTTTTCTTTGCTCGTGCACCCAATTGACGAATGTACAGCGCTTCAAATGGTCAGCAGTCTTCAGTTCTTGTGTCAATTGAATTTTGTAAGCGCGTAGCGACAAATCTTTTGTCAAAATTCGATGTAACGTTGTTGTGGAGAGGTTCAATTCCTGCGCGCGATAACGAATAGAGGTGTCTGGATCTTCGGCCACATACTCGCGCACTGCAGCAATGTTTTCAGCTGAACGGCGTAAACGAGCACGCAATAGCGTTTTAATATCTGCCACCGACCCCGTTTCTTTGAATTTACGAACAATTTTCCAATTGCACTCTCTGTTGGTCGATTATGTTGACCAAAAAAAGAGCGAAGTGCCCGAAATGCGTTTCTGTGTGAACGTCCATTTTCGTAATAGGCTTCGATAGCTTTAACACATTGTTCGATTGTTAAGCTTTCCATGGTTGAAATTACTAAAGACTGAAGTTGTTAAATCTAAAAGAAAAAGAAAAAAATCCTTAGACGCTTAAGCTTAACTCACATTTAAAATCGGTCCAAGTTATTAGAACACCCTTTATATATATATATATATATATATATATATATATATATATATATATTAAAAGAACAGGAAATAAGCAATTTCCCTTAGCTAAACCAAACTTTTAAAGGTAAAATTTACCATTAGTAAAAAGAGAACAAACATCGAAACTAACAAGAGAGAAGTTATTAGAGTTAGGGATGGAGTTGAGTTTTTCAATAAGGTCGTAACTATTTTTAATATTAGAATTAGAAATGGTACCAACAAGGGAAGTGAGGTATGAAGTAAGCCATTTAGATAAGGAATATGAAACTGAGCCAAAAGAACTAATAACACTGGTCAACACACATTTTTCATCAGAGCCCTTACTATACTTTTCTAAATGCATTTTCCATTTTGAATCCGAATCTGCCTTCGGTTTTGTTCTAGCACGTACCGTTTTTAAGATATGCCAAAGATTCAAAATGGCCGCCTGCGATTATAAAATGTAGTATATTACTGTTATTGCTCTATTGCATGCATCATTACTGTACTGCTAAGATGTGCAAACTAGATGCTTCGTGAGTTCTTGCTGGTTAAAGGGGTACAAAGAAAAATTCATTTACATTTGTAACCCGCATGCATATTTTGCGCATTTTTTTATAATTCTGGTTTATGCTTTCAGGTTCATCATGTGATGTGCATCTTCTAAGCTGCTCTATTTGCGTTGATAATAAGAGGCTTCCAAATATTTCCACAAAGCAGTAACAATGCCTCGAAAGTGCAAAAATCACTCAGATAAATTCTGCTATGTATGTGGGCCTTTTACAACAAAATTTCCGCAGCGTACTATCACAAATGATATAAAGAAAATGTACAAACTATACTTCGGTTGACCTCTGGGTGACCAAGATAAAGCATGGGCACCACACCAAATTTTTACGTCCTGCTCTAATGGATTACGTGACTGGATTAACAAAAAGAAAGCTTCAATGCCCTTCGCTGTTTTTATGATATGAATAGAGCCCAGAGATCATCTCGAAGATTGCTATTTCTGCAATGTGACCACAAAAGGGTTTTCTGCAAAGAGGAAGCACCAAATTGTTTATCCAACCATGGATTTTGCGTGCAGACCAGTTCCACATGATGTATCTTTACCAATTCGAGTTCCTGATGATATCAGTGATGATAGCAGTGCTGAAGGTGCATGCACATTAGATGCAGATGTTGAATATGAAGAGGCTAACTCTGAGTCAAAGTTATTTACTCAGGAAAACTTGAATGATCTTGTGAGAGATCTGTCACTGTCAAAGGAGAAAGCAGAACTTCTAGAATCTCGACTACAGGACAAATTCCTACTCAAGAAAAATGTGCATGTGAGTTACTTTAGGAAGCGTAATCGTGATTTAACTTCATTCTTTACAGTTAATGGACACCTCTGCTACTGCCATAATATAAATGGATTGTTCGAAGCCTTGTCACAAAGATATGAGGCGTTTGACTGGCGTCTCTTTATTAATGCTTCTAAAACAAGTCTAAAAGCTGTCCTCTTGCACAATGACAATGTAAAGCCTTCCATTCTTATTGGCCATTCTGTCCACCTTAAGGAGACATATGACAATATGGATATTCTTCTTAAAGCCATAAACTACCAAGCACATCAGTGGTACATCTGTGGTGATCTAAAAATCATAGTAATGCTTATGGGTATGCGAGGATGATTCACGAAGTACTGTTGCTTCCTCCGCCTGTGGGATAGCCGTGCCACTACAAAACAATATGACAAGCGTGACTGGCCACTTCGATCTACATTTGAGCCTGGAATCAGCAGTGTTCAGCCTGTTCCCCTGGTAGAGCCTCAGAAAATATATCTGCCACCTCTTCATTTGAAACTAGGTCTAATGAAAAACTTCGTGAAAGCAATGGCTGAGGACAATTCTCAGGGATTCCAAAATTTGTGCAAAAAAAAATCCACAACTGAGCGCGGCAAAACTGAAAGAAGGCATATTTGTGGGACCAGAAATTAGGGAGGTTTTAGCAGATCACGACTTTGAAAAGCCCCTCACTTCTCTTGAACTAAATGCATGGCTAGCTGTGAGGGTATGGAACGTACATACTCGCATGCCGCCAGACATTCGTGGAAACGAAAGAAATTTGTCGTTTGAGTTGACCTTTGTCTCCTCTCCCCCCACCCACCCTTCCCCCAACTGGCGACAGGAAGTCTGACTAAAGAAGGCCTATCTCACAGAAAAGCCTAAATTCTATTTGCCTTCTTTATGATACCATGGAGGTTGTCCAGAAGGCGCTGCAATAAGCGAATTACGTGAATGGAATCTCTCTCTTGATTTCCCACAATCCGCGGTATAAATAACATCGCCGTTCATCCCTCTACAGCAGTGTCCCAAACATACTCGCAAAACGCGTACCCATCACGTTGAACGTATCGACTGCTAACGCGCCGCCGAGTCAACTTGGTCGCTGTCTCAAAGTGTTCCTGAGGTAAATCCGGCCCGGCCGAATCTGTGACTAGAAGAATACGCTATGTTGCTTAACGTAACTTGAGAAGAAAATAAACATCCAAATAGTTACTGGAAGTCACTATTTGTTAGTGTCACATCCAGTTAGGAGTGAACTAACCGGAACTGCAGTCAGCAGCCCCGAACCCGTCGTCTTATCCCCCCTCTCTCCGAGAACTCGTGTTAACGCCACCCGAATCACCCCGTCTGGACCTGAGTAGTCGTCTACTCCCATTGACTCATTATAAATCTAGACGCTTAACGTCAGTGTTTAATATTTAATCCTTAATTTTGCCCGTTTAACTATCGCTAATTATTATATTTGTGTAAAGTAAAGTTTATTTTTTGTATGTGTGTTTATTTGTGGCTCCTCCTTTTTGACGTACCCTTGGCAAGACTTTAATTAAGAATCCCTTCGGCTAATTTATTCAACCTGTATTATGCACTCTTAGAATTCAACAATCACAAACCTCCCCCGCAGTAACAAGTGGGACTTTTATAGTGAGAATCCTGGCTACGGCACAACCCGCCTCTAACCAGCTTTCGCACGTTCAGTAGGAATTGAAGCCTACCTATATATATATATATATATATATATATATATATATATATATATATTTATATATATATAATCGTAGATTGAGTCATAGGGTCAATACCATCAATTTAAACAAAAGCGGTGTGTCCAGATCAAGGACTAGAATAATTATTGGACCAGACTATGAGCAATTCTACGACATAAATTAAAGTGGTGTCAGCTTTAAGGGGTTAACTTTTGAGGAAGCTAACTCATATAGCATAAAACCTCCCAACGTCCAAGGAAGCCCAAATAAACTAACATAAATTTTAATAATTAGAGTCTATTCCCCGAAAGAATATAAATAATAACCATTAATAACCCTTTCCAGATTGCAAAAACAAAGCTAGGAAAATATTCGTTATTTCTAGGATTAGTTATTAGATTGTATCGGTTAGAACAATCGCAGCTTCTAATTCTCTTACCAGGTGCGTAAGTTCTTTCGTGAGTCACCAGTTGCGTCAGCAAGAACAGCAATGGCTTCACAATCGTTCGAAGTTTTCGTCAAGCAAGGAGAAACTCTCGGTCTCTCAGGACAGAAACTGAAGGAATTCGTCCGAGGCGAACAGCGAGAGGAAAGTGCACGTGAAATGGAAGTAAGAAAAGAAGAATTGGAAGAAAGGAGAAGAAAAAAAGTGTTAGAAATGGAAGTAAGAAAAGAAGAATTGGAAGAAAGAGAAAGGATTCGAAAACAAGAAAGGGAATTAAGCAGAGACCAAGTTGAAGTCAGTTCTGTTGGATCCCGTTACCATCAACCCCAGGCCCCTGCTATGAAACTTCCCCAATATAAAGACGAAGAAGATTTGTGCTCATACTTAACACATTTTGAAAAGATCTTCGAGGTTAACGGATGGATGGGCCATAGAATCCGAAGGAGTCAGTAGATTACTCCCATTGCTCAGTCCGCGCTTAAGAAAAATTTTCATCTCGTTACCACATGAAGCTACAATAGACTATAGCACCTTGAAGGCCGAATTGCTATCCGCCTTCAACTTGAGCCCTCAGTTCTACCGTGCTAAGTTTACATCGGCTAAAATCCAGCCCGGTCAAACTTACTGACATTTTGGATATATCCTGAAGCGAAACCTCCAGTTCTGACTAGAATCCTCCAAAGTCAAATCGGAGTATGAGGCCTTGATTGACTTTATGTTAAAAGACCAGCTATTGTCCACCCTCCCCCAGGAGATCCGAGCATTCATGCAAGACCGCCGAGCGTCTACCTTTCAAGACTTCCTCGAGGAAGCTAATCTCCATGTGACCAATCATCGCCTATACCCACAGGATACCCGGAAGTATAGTCCCCCGTCCGCAAAGAATAAATTTAGTCAATGGAAGTCCCAACAAAGGAAACCTCCTCCATTGATAATGACCACAGCCCCGTTCAAACCAAAGAATAAGCCTTTTGTAGCCCACGAAGACAGAAAGCCCCCAGTCTTTAATACCCCCTACAATAACCAGCACCAGAATAAGCAGGTTTTATGCTACTCCTGCGGTTCCTCCGGCCATTATAAGTCCCAATGTGTACAGAATTCCAGCCTACGTCCCACCCAGAGCCAACAAGTTCACTAAGTAACCACTACCCTTCCCCCGGAACAGCCGGCCGCGCTTAAATCACCCTCTTCGTCCCCATCCCCACAGGAATTTCAAGTGAACTTCCTGTTCAACAAGAGTTCCCCCGGAAGACTAAATTTCGAAACCGGCTCGATCAATGGCTGTAAAGTGTCCACCCTCGTCAGAAACACAGGGTGCACATGCATTGTGGTTTCAGACAAATTGCTTCTCCCTGTCGACCCCTAACATAAGAAGTACGCAATTGTACACGACTTCTTGGGTCGAGAAAATAGATTCCCGGTAATCCGCTGCTATGTACAGTGTAAATATTTCACTGGTTGGTCCGACGTAGTGGCAGCCCTCATCAAATTTTGCTCGGTACTCATTGGCAAGAGCACACTACTCTTCCCGAGTGAAGTGACTCAAGCTGTCGTCACTCGAGCGCAAGCTAGCCGCAAGGCCTCCCCGCCAACGCGCCTTTCCACCCCAGAGGCACCTTTAGAGGTTCCAACGAGTAATGCCCAATTCCTCAGAGCTCAGCAGAGCTGCCCTTAACTTCAATCCCTTTGGGAAAAGGCGCAAAAGAACGAAGAGGTGATCGTTCGAGGGAACCGGCCCATTAGGTACATCATTAACGACTCCCTTCTGTTTTGCACCTCGCGAGATGAGTCTAACCCACCTTCCAAGGTCACGTGTATTACGCGCACACCTGTAGACCAAATCCTGCGAGTAGCACATTAAAGTCCCATGGCCGGTCATTTCGGTAATAACAAGACTTCTCAGCGAGTACTTAAATACTTTTTTTGGCCCGGTGCAGCCAAAGATATTGCAGAATTCTGCAAAACGTGCGATTTGTTCAAGAAAACCACGGCAAAAGGTCGAATAGCCCCAGCTCTCCTGCAAAGAACCCCAGTCATTTAAAAGCCCTTCTCGAGAGTCGCCTTCGACGAAGAAACGGTAATTGACGCCGTACACCCAAACAACCCCCTAAATATTGTTAATTCGATTTGTGTAGAGTCAAGCGAAGATTGTAACCTCCCCGTCATTCCGTCCAAGCTGCCCCCCATAAAAGAACCTTTCCCCGAGTTGGATGTAAACTCCGACCTCAACCCTGCACAAAGAAACCAAATGATCGCGCTTTTGGAAGAATTTAGTGACGTCATTTCCGAGTTACCAGTATGCTCGACTCAGTTCAAACATGATATCGCCCTTACTACGCTCGAACCTGTGCGATGTAAGCCCTATCCCGTACCGGTGCACCTAAGAGACGCTTTCAATGAGGAAGTCGACAATCTTTTGCAATTAGGGATTATCGAGCCATCTACGTCCGATTACTGTTTCCCAATAGTTATGGTCCGCCAGCCAGACCAGTCCTTTAGGATGTGCGTCGATTTTCGGAAGCTAAACACCGTCACACTGTTTGACGCTGAGCCTCTCCCCCTAATTGACCAAAATTTACATCTCTTCGAAGGAGCCGCCTACATCACTGAGATAGACCTATGTAAGGCTTATTATCAGATCCTCCTAAAGGCATCAGCGAGGAAACTAACAGCCTTTCCTACAGACAAAGGTTTAATAGAATTCACTTGTCTTCCTTTTGGCCTAGTCGCTGCCTGCAGTAGCTACAACCACATAATGCGCCGTGTAATAGACGGTTAAAAAAACGTTTCTTTTTATTTTGATAACGTGTATGTGGCTACACGTTCATGGAACGTCCATATCTTGTCCCTCCGCCCGCTTTTAGAACGCTTAAAGCATCATGGCTTAACGATTAAACCCTCAAAATGCAATTTTTATTATAAGTCCATAGAATAAGTTGGATTTAAAATAGGCGAAAGTCATCTGGCCCCACAGAAAAAGAAGGTAAAGGCTATTATAAATATGCCCCTACCGCACACCAAGAAGCAATTACGGTATTTCCTCGGTGCCGCTTCGTTTTTCCGCCGCTTCTTACCCCAATTCGTTTCTGTAGCAGCTCCCCTAAACGATCTGATAAAAAAGAAACTCCCGGACCCCCTCCAGTGGAACCCCGACGCCGAAGCGCACTTTGAAGAGCTCAAAGAGAAGCTAGTCTCCGCCCCAATCTTAAAACTGCCGAACCCTCAAAAGAAATTTGGCGTAAGGACAGATGCCTGCCAACTGGGTATTGGCTGCGTATTACTCCAATACAACGAGGACCAAAAACCCACTCCTATAAGCTATGTGAGTCGCCGACTGACGGCTCACGAAAGGGCATACGCTACGGTAAAACTGGAAGCTCTAGCGATTGTTTTGGGGATTAGAAAATTTAGAATCTATCTGGTAGGTCGTCCATTCCTCATAGAGACTGATCATAGACCGTTAGCCTACTTAAAAACTTGTAAAAACCGAAACGGCAGGCTAATGCGCTGGTGATTATTGCTAGCGGAGTACCGTTATGAAATCAGGTATCTAAAAGGGTCTGACAATGTACTCGCAGATATCCTTTCGAGAAACCCAATTTCAGATAGCGATTAATATTCAATTATTTATTTTTTGTGTGTGTATCTCTTTGTATAAATAATTATTTCTTGCCTGTACTCTGTATGTGTTTTGTTTTGTTTTGTATATGTAAATTAGAGAAACTGACGTAGCAGTAGTATTTTGCAGCCCTTAGATACTAAGGTAAATTCCTAACGTTTTTGATAAAATTACCGACTCAATTGTTCGAGGCAAGGAAGATAATTACAAATTTCCCCGGTGAAGTTAATTTTCACATTATTCCTTATTTCATGGCGGAATAATGTTCCTGGAAATAGGTAGGCGTGTGAGGCTATGAAACGTACATACTACTCGCATGCAGCCAGACAATCATGGAAACGAAAGAAATTTGTCGTTTGAGCTGACCTTCGTCTCCTCTCTCTCTCCCCTCACCCTTCCCCCAACTGGCGACAGGAAGTCTGACGAAAGAAGGCCTATCTCACAGAGAAGCCTAAATTCTATTTGCCTTCTTTATGATACCAAGGAGATTGTCCAGAAGTGGCTGCGATAAGCGAATTGTCGTGAATGGAATCTCTCTCTCGATTTCCCACAATCCGCGGTATAAATAACATTGCCGTTCATCTCTCTACAGAAATGTCCCAAACATACTCGCGTAGCGCGTAACTCTCACGTTGAACGAGAGTCGTTGCCGTAACGTATCGACTGCCAACGCGTCGCCGAGTCAACTTGGTCGCTGTCTCAAAGTACTCCTGAGGTAAATCCCGCCCTGCAGAGTCTGTGACTAGAAGAATACGCTCTGTTGCTCAACGTAACTTAAGAAAGAAAATGAACATCCAAATAGTTACTGGAAGTTACTATTTGTTAGTGTCACATCCAGTTAGGAGTGAACTAACCGGAACTGCAGTCAGCAGCCCTAAACCCCTCTCCCCGAGAACTCGTGTTAACGCCACCCGAACCACCCCGTCTGGACCTGAGTAGTCGTCTCTCCAATCCATCACAATTAATGGTAATCTGTAAACCTAGTGTTCCTCTATTCTTATATTACCTATTTAATTAACAGTGATTGATACTCCCATTGAGTCATTATAAATCTAGACGCTTAAAGTCAGTGTTTAATATTTTATCCTTAATTTTGCCCGTTTAATTATTGCTAATTATTATATTTGTGTAAAGTAAAGTTTATTTTTTGTACGTGTGTTTATTTGTGACTCCTCTTTTTTGACGTACCCTTGGCAAAACTTTAATTTAGAATCCCTTCGTCTAATTTATTCAACCTGTATTATGCACTCTTAGAATTCAACAATCACAAACCTCCCCCCAGTAACAAGTGGGACTTTTATAGTGAGAATCCTGGCTACGGCACAACCCGCCTCTAACCAGCTTTCGCACGTTCAGTAGGAATTAAAGCCTACCTATGTATATATATATATATATATATATATATATATATATATATATATATATATATATATATATATATATATATATGGTCGTAAATTGAGTCATAGGGTCAATACCATCGACTTAAACAAAAGCGGTGTGTCCAGATCAAGGACTAGAATAATTATTGGATCAGACTATGAGCAATTCTACGACACTAGCCTTCAAGTGGTTATGTGCAAACTTTCTGGCGATCAACAAGTCACCTGCATACAGAGATGGCGTGGCAAACCTTCTTTAATCTTATAAAGAAATGGGATGCTGTATGTCACTTAAAATCCACTTCCTGCATTCGCACCTAGACTTTTTCCCAGAAAATCTTGGAGCCGTAAGTGACGAGCAAGGTGAACGTTTCCACTAGGATATCAAGACCAAGGAAACTCGCTATAAAGGGTTTTGGAATGAAAGCATGATGGGAGATCATTGTTGGATGTTGTATCGTGATAATCCTAAGAAAAAATTCCAACGCAAATCCCATGCACAACGTTTATAAATTCGAGTTTTTACTTATTAGCCCTTCAATCATTGTTTACTATTCTAATAAATTCAATATAAGTACCATTAAGTTTATCATGCTTGTGGAATAAACCAAACATGGCTATTTATACTTATATTATGTTTACGCCTAAAGAGAATGATAAATTTTAGAGTTTCTAGATGTTAAATACATCATTTTGTGTCAGTTCCACTTTTAAATGCACATGGAGATATGCAGAGGGCAATTTTTTCTAGCAATGGCCCTATGCAACCATATATCACCAGTTTCGGCAAATAAATCAGAGTAAAACGCTACATCCTATCAGCGACGGCGGTCATATTGCATTTTCGAATATCTTGAAAGCCTGATGGGCTAAAGAAAAACTAAAGTCAAATTTGAAATCAGCGAGAAAAGTTTGCTCAGGTCTCTAATGATTAAAAAAAGTGCAACTTTGTTAGCCAGGGTAATAGGGCGTATGCGGTTATTAGGCTTATGAATCTTTACAAGACCATATAAATATGGCAGAGAGGCATTACTAGATTTAAATTTAGCAATTAAATCGGGAAAATGTTTAAGATGGGAACGCACTTTTTTGTGGAAATCACTATTAACTTGAATCGTAGGATCTTTTTCTAGGGAGTCATAGGTAGAATGGTCATTTAATAATAGATCCATTTTAGCAATATCGGACATTTTATTTATAATAACAACAGCACCAGATTTATCAGCTTTGGTAATATGTAATGAAGCATTATTTCTAATGGCAGCTAAAGCACGATGGAAACGCAAGGGGTAATTATAATCGGTCGGAGTGTCTAAACAATAGTAAACGCAACCTTTAGCAATAGAAACATGTTCGCTAGGAATGTCACTAGATTTTTCTAAATTAGTAAAACCTTTAACAATTGAAACCTTGGAAGGTCTGGGCAGAATGGAGAAGATCAGACCAAATCCGAGGGCAGAATTTTCGTTGTTGTTTGAGAATGAACTGAACAAGATCGAAAGTACTTGGAATCCGTCTTTCATTTTTCTGTGGAATTTTTTGCATATATATATATATATATATATATATATATATATATATATATATACGAGGGGCGGTCAATAAGTTTTGCGAACCGGTAGGGCAAAACAGAGGAAGGGGGATGGCTGTTTGTGGGGGTGTTAGGACAAGTTATGACAATTCAGGACCTGCAGCCGCACGCTCCTGCCTCGCCTATTTAAGAAGCAGTAGCTGATCGAAGATCGTCAGTCACAAACTTTTCAACAATGTAGAAGGTTGAGCACCGCGCAGTGATCAAATTTTTGACCAAGGAAGGCAAGAATGCAAAAGAGATCCATGAACGCATGGTTACAGTGTACACCGACACCGCCCCTTCCTATTCAACCATTGCTCGCTGGAATAAGGAATTCCGTCATGGTCGTGAGTCCCTTGAAGATGACTCCCGTCCAGGACGCCCGTCAGACGTAACCAACGAGGACAATGGGGCCCATTTGGAGAGGATGATCCTCGAAAATCGACGGGTGAAGGTCAAAGAAATCAAGCGAGAACTTGGAATATCACTTGGAAGTGTTATCAACATCATCCACGACAATTTAGCCATGCCCAAGGTCTCTGCCCGTTGGGTCCCTAGAAAATTTACGCCCCCTGATCGACCTTACCGTCGTCAAAGTCCACAAGGCCAGAGTTGCACAATCTGCCCTGCGGGAGTGCGGATTCGAGGAGCTCAACCATCCTCCCCTACAGTCCAGATGTGGCCCCTAGCGACTACTTTTTATTCCGCCAGCTCAAGGCTGCACTGCGTTGACGCCGGTTTAGGGATGATGAAGATGTTCAGCTCGCCGTCCAGGAGTGGATTGAACAGCAGTCGGGAGATTTCTGGTTGTCGGGAATTCGGAGCCTAAGGGGCAAGTGGCGCAAGTGCATTGAAGTCGAGGGTAGTTAAATTGAAAAATAATAAAACACTTTTTCTCATATCTCGTTTCCTTATATCCGAATTGCAGAACTTATTGACCGCCCCTCGTGTATATACATATATATATATATATATATATATATATATAAATATTTCTGTGTTTTTGTGTAATTTTAAGAGAAATAGAAACATTATATCTTGCTAATAGAAGTTTATTTATTTGCGACGTTTCAGGTTGTGAACCCATTTTCCAACGACTCTATAAAAGAAATGAAAATACGATTTAGAGTAGAACATAATGTATTTTTTTTCTATTATATCTCAGCTCGCTGATTTTTACTCGTTTCTAGTACACTTTTTATAGACACATTTCCTAAATGATATATATATATGAGCTGTTATCGTTAATATTTATTTTTTTAAATATTTAAGTTAAAAGGGGGGCAAGAAACAAGAGAATGTGAAGCGAGGTATAAACTAACAATGTTTGCTGACCAAAAGTCTCGTGCTCTTACTTATTCTGATTTATGTCCTTACTACCTTCAAATTCTTCCATAATTTTCTGACTAACCTTGGAAGGACCTTACCAATTATATCATTCGAAAGAGAATGTAAAACAACATTATGGTTTGAAATTTCGTTAGAATCGGCGGAATAGTTATGAAGTTATTGCCAAAACAAAATAATTTCCGGGCTAACCTAGGCTAGACCTTGGCAATTATATCATTCGAAAAGAAATGTAAAATAACATAAGGGTTTCAAATTTCGTTAGATTTGGCCGAATAGTTACAATGGTGCTACCATAACAAAAATAAGCAAAACACGGACCAACCGAACGACATAGTGAGATGTAGAGTAGTCATTGAATGAGGAAGTTCTTATAAATAGTCCTAATAACAAGGATAAACATTACTGCTGTCGCCTTTCCGCTGTCTCGACAAGGGGGAAACTAAAATTGTGGAGGGTTATAACTTGTTTTCGGTGGAAGTAGAATGAAGAGGCGCTGGTTTTTATTGGTTATATTTTTAATAGTAAATGAGATGATTTTTTATCAACGATTAGACCCGGGTTTTTAAGTTTATTATAAAATGATTCCAATATGCGAAGATGAGCTCCCTTCATAACCTTGTCTAAAATGGTAAATTCTTCTAAAGAGGTTGTGATTGAACAGACCCAACCATCACTAACCAGGCGAATCCCTCCATCCGATTATACTATCAGGATCGTCATCTCACTCACAAAGACCCTTTCCATGGACTTGAAACGTCGGATATAATAAACGCTCCTATAAACAAGATCGAATTTTTTTATGGAGCTCTATTATATATATCGGGATATAAAAAAAACACACTTTAGTTGAATCAGTTTATTACATTACAGGACTAGGATTCGGTATCTACTACCATCTTCAACTGTACAATGAGAAGAGTTGACACGAATGCTTTATATATATATATATATATATATATATATATATATATATATATATATATATATATATATATATATGTAGGAGGAAATTGGGGAAAGATAAAATAAGAGAAAGGGGAACAAAGGAAATCATAGATTAGGTAACGAAAATTTGTGCTGATTTTCGAAATTTGAACTTTTTTATTAAATTTAAATCAGCCCTCAGACATATTGTAATTTTGAGTTTTTTTTAATCAAGATTGACTCAATTATACGTATTTTGTAATAATTATTAGAGTTATATACTAGTTTGACATTATTAAAATCAATTTGGTGATTACAATTACTTGTCTGATTAAACAAACTATAAGTGAAACTTCCTCTTCTTATATCCTCCTGATGTGTATATACGCGTTTATTAAAGTGCCCAGTTTCCCCTACATAAGCTTTATTGTAATTATTACATGTTTATATGGTTTGTTCTTTGAAAACCACTCTTTTATATTCTGGTTACATTTAAAGCCTATCTTAATTTTGGTATTTGTGGCGAAGTCCTTACTTTTGAAAATTGTGTGGCAAATGGTAAAATAATAAAGGTTTGGGGGGAAGAGTTATTAGCATTATTAGAACAATAATAAATACAATAGGTTCTTGAGATTTGTGATAGGATAAATGATTTTTTAATATATTTACCATGGAATCAATAAAAATGCATAAGCGAATTAGAATTCGTAGTTTTTCGGTATACAGCGTGTATTATCGAGCTGTTGACTCTCATATGGTTTGTGTTGAGGAACTGAAACGACTTAACTGATTCCTACTCCACCTTAAATTTAATAGTGAGATGAAAGTTGTTTAGATTTGTGAAGAAGCTATCAAAATTTTTAAGATTATTATAAGGCCATCAAGAGAATACATCATCACCGTATCTCATTGTACAGTTGAAGATGGTAGTAGATACCGAAACTAAACTAGTCCTGTAATGCAATAATATGATTATACTAAAGTTTGTTTTTTATAACTTTAAATTAATTCACTCTCTTGTGAAGTTCATTTATATATATATATATATATATATATATATATATATATATATATATATATATATATATATATATATATATATATATATATAATTTTAAAGGCCAATGAATCCAAATCCAGCTCAACTTAGGCAATCCATACGGAAAAGAAAGGAATCACAGGTATACTGTGCGATAAATAGCCTACGAATCAAAAAGACCGAGATTCTTTGGGCCTTGTTTACTAAAGGATATAAAATTCGAGACAAATCGTTTCTCATGGAACCACGTAGACGTGACATTGCCCAACTATGGTAGTGTATAAACATATCAAGCTCACACCGAAGGCATGATAGTTCAACCCCATTGGTGTGAGAAGGGCAGGACTGCTCTCCAGTGGTCAGATATTATATCCCATTTGCCAGCCATTAATTAATTATTGCACCCACTATTTAAGACAATGTCAGTCGGTATGATGCTTTAGTTACAATATACTATTATTGCTATTATTAATACTTCATTATTACCATCAATGGTCGATACCCATTTACATATTTTCTCGCGTATTTGTTATTTCGCTTCCATCTTCCTCTGTTAGATTAACTTAGAATATATTTCCCCCTCAATCTTGGGCAACTCAGTATTATCCTCGGTTTAAACTCGTAACCGTGATTTTTTAATAGGAATATGTTTTTTATTGAACACATCCGTAATTCCAGGATGAGTTTCTTTTCCTTCCCTCGAAATTGCTTGCTGAGCTCGAACAATAACGTTCGACACCGTTTCGTGAATTGTGGTTATTTCCCTGGAGTGCCACCGCAAACCTTGTAATCCCACCCAGATTGAATTTTCGTGGTAGGACCCTTTTGGAAAACATTAATGGTGAGTTGAGGTAGTGAATATTCTATTGTTACCTTGTCATTTTTCCATCAGATAAGAATATAAGGTCAGCCAGTTGCATGTAGATCTAGACAGGTCTCGCCCAAATTATTAGCTATATTCAAGGATATAACCAATCATTGCTGGATGATCGGAAAATGTCACTTAAACTCACCTTCTGCAAACCTTATCTCTTTAATTTTGACATCAGACCATTAAATTAGAGTAACATCTAATTAGGGGTTACTGAGCTCTATCGGAGTAAAAGGACACATATTCCATCAGCGTCAGCCTTTTGCTAGGATATTTGGTAGGGAACCAAATTGAACCTTCTGGTGAATGGTGTTGACCGTGCGCAAGTGGCTATCATAACCGAGTCTGGATATTTAGCTGCTCGCCAGTGTCGGTACCTCCGCACTGTATTATGATTTTGGTAAAAGTAGTATTTTATGCGAGGGAAATCGTGGACTACTCCAAAGAGGACATCGCAGAAGAGATGGCCGACTAGGGAGCGGTCGAGCTCGAGCGCGCGATGAGGACACAGGGAGAGTCCAGAAACCCCCCCTACACTCTTCCTAACATTCGACCGTGACAAGGTTCCTGAATCAGGGTCTGTCGAGTAGTATTCCTACCGCATTAAGCCTTTCGTGCCTCGGTCGTAGAGGTGTCATTAATGCCAACTCCCTAGGCCATACGAATCGCTTTTAAAAACGTGCCAAGTTGGGTAAACACGAAATCTTTGTGACCTGCACAAAGGTGACACATGATTTGTCTCTTTCATTTATGCCAAAGTGTATGAATTGCGGCGAGCCACACCCTGCCGCTTCAGTACAATGTAGCTCGATTCTTTTTTGATAAAGTGGTCATGGCTGTTCAAGCTGCGGACCAAGTCTCAGTTCGAGAGAACAAGAAACTAATCCTGTCACGCTCTGCACAACTCAAAATTTCCTACGACTCAGGTAAAAAGACACCCTCTGCTCCGCCCATCTCCCCCAAGCATACGAGCACGGTTACCATCACACCCATTCTGAACCCTTTGGCCGTTTCACCTCTCCCAAGCGCCTCCCTGATAGAGATGGCGGCAATACGAGCTCAAACCTCGCAACAGCTAGATCTTTTCGTCCAAAGTCTTTTCATCCACGTATTTTCGTCTAAAGTCCTTTCGTCCAACTGCATTTTTTTTCCCAACATCTTTTCTTACATTAAGACAATATTTCATACAAATAGCAGTACAAAATGGTTAAAATAAAAACAAAATATATTTCATTTAATCAAAGGAACCAGAGTCAAACCTTTAAAATTGTTCACCGCTACTAAATTTGCTAAATTTATCAGGGATTTCAAAGTCGAGTCTGCATTCGGAAGAGCTGGAATTTCTTCAATTTCTTTTCAGCACTTTTGTTGTCTTCGAAAAATCACTGATATTTCGGGAAGTTGGCGCAGTATTTGATCAAGATTTAAACTTACATTTGAAATAACACAGTGTGATAGAACGGGTTGAGGCCGCGTAAATTTCAACCACTATCACATGTTATTTAAAACCACGATGCTCCCCACGTGCATATTCGCTTTGAAGCTTGGAGCCTTATCTCAGCCACCTGAGTCAATGTTTAAACAAGGAGGTTTATCTTACCCCGTTTGCCCCAGGCGCCGATCTCGCCAGATTGAGTTAGGCTCATGGGCAGATAAGGCTTGTTCTCAGGCTCGGCTGTGCATTCCCTCGAAGCTCCCACTTCATTGTCCCCCACGCCAAGGGAGTGTCTCGACTATTTAGATGGAAACTTTACCACTAAGATCCGATTGGAGATCCAGATTTTCTTCACGAAAAATCACTACGACCCTCTCTCACCTTGTGCGCCAAGGGACCTCGACCTCGAGATTCACCATCACTTGTCCTATAGAAGGACAATATCCCTTGAGTGACAAGGTTCGAGCCTTCGTGACGCCGAGCCCACAAGGTTTCCCCCTTGTTGTTCAGAAGAGAATAACATTATGACAGCCATTGTTCTTTAGCCCGTTGACAAGAAACGGCTCTCACCCCCCCCTGTTGTTCAGAAGAGAACAACGTAGAACAGGCATTGTTCGTTTGAGCCCGTTCGCCAAGAAACGGTTCTCACCCTTCCCCTGTTGTTCAGAAAGAGAACAACGTTAGAACAGCCATTGTTCGTTCGAGCCCGTTGACAAGAAACGGTTCTCACCCACCCTCCCCCCTGTTGTTCAGAAGAGAACAACGTAGAACAGCCATTGTTCTTTTGAGCCCGTTCGCCAAGAAACAGTTCTCACCCTTCCCCCTTGTTGTTCAGAAGAGAACAACATTAGAACAGCCATTGTTCTTGAGCCGGTATACAAAAGACGGTTCTCACCCCCCCTCCTGTTGTTCAGAAGAGAACAACGTAGAAGAGCCATTGTTCTTTTGAGACCGTTCGTCAAGAAACGGTTCTCATTCCCAAGACGCCTCGTCAGGATCATTTAATCCCCCCCCCTCTTCGGCTGGAACTCGCCAGCGGACCGAAAATTCCTTCGCATCGCCTTCTCTGCACAACAAGTATAAATTACGTAAGCCGAACGTTACCTTTGAGTATTTAACCCTTTTGTCAATTCTATCCTGTGCTTTAAATGGTTTAGCGAACCATCCCATCTCTTTAACTTTATATTTGTTTTACCTTTTTAAATCTTTTAATCCTCGGATTAGCTCGATTCCACACGACCCTTTCCATTCTCTGTTTATGTCAATATTTTCCGTTTTGTGTGTTGTTGATAGTTATTATTAATAAAACTCTATTTTATTAATGATAGCAATATAATTATCCTTGAGCTCAGTTCCACTTCTTAAGCACATCGAAGATACATAATATCGACCCGCCAGACATCCACGCACTCTAAAGATAATTAAAGAAGTTCCCTCAACGAATAGTTAGTTATATATGGTATATCATCGAGAGTCCATTCTACGACACATATATATATATATATATATATATATATATATATATATATATATATATATATATACATTTAAGTTTGGTATCAAGTGTGTAAGGTTTAACGCTATATCTTTGCAAACACTAATCTCAGTCGAGTAAAGCATAGTGTTATTCGTTATAATAATAGTGTATAGTAGACCCCTTTTTTTAACGATTGCTATCCCCTTTTTTTGAAACTTTAGAAGCTGGAGTAGCTCAAGGAACTGTTATAATAATTTGTTTGTGTTTTTTTGTGATTTTAGTCAGTGGTTATTTAGATCAAGAAACCAAGTACGTATAGGTCAGTGCCCATATTTAGGTAGGCTAATTCTATAGAGTTATAATTCTTATTGCAAGGAATTTTAGTTGGTTGACTATTGCGCCACCAAGTGCAAAGATGACTGAGTTCGAAATCTTTAAAGTGCAAAGAGAATCCGTGGGCCTTCCCGGAAAAGAACTAATTGAGTACATTCAAGAGGAGCAAAGAAAAGAACGAGAAGAAAAAGAAAGAGAAAGAGAAATCCAACGAGAAGAAAGAGAAAGAGAAACCCAACGAGAAGAAAGAGTGGAACGGAAAAGACAAGCTGAGCTTCACCTTCAGATTGAATTAGCTCGTGTTGAAGCAGAGATACAGTCAGCCAGTTCCCGTTCCGAAGCCCCCCCCCAATCTCTCACTAAAGCTCCCCAATTTCAAGGATGGAGAGGATTTCGGAGCATTTTTAGCCTACTTCGAAAAGATCCTCGAAATCAATAACATGGATCTAGGGGCTGAAGGTGTAGTCAGATTACTTCCCTTGTTAAATTGTAAATTGTGCGAAATTTTTATATCTTTACCATCTGAGTGTACAATTAACTACAGCACATTAAAAGCTGAATTATTGGCCGCTCATAATATGACTCCCGAATTCTACCGCCAAGAATTTCGAGGAGGTCGTATTAGACCCGGACAGACGTTCCATCAATTCAGATACATTCTTCAGAGGAATTTTAAATTTTGGTTAGAATCCTCAAAGGTTGATCCAAACTACGAGTCCTTAACAGACTTCGTGTTGCGAGATCAATTTCTGGCGTCTCTCCCGACGGAGATCCACGCGTTTGTCAAGGATCGTCAGTGCCAGACCTTTAAAGAATGTACCGAAGAAGCGGATGTCTATGCCGCAAGCCATAATTTATACCCAAAGGAGAATCGAACTTCTCACAAATCCCCCTACAAGGAAAGAAGGAAGGATTCGCGCCCTTTCACTGGAAAGCCGACGAAGTTTCCGAGCCCCGTAAAACCCCAAAACTTCTTTCCCCAAAACCAACAACGGGACTCCAAACCTCCCGTTAACATTTCTCCTCCATCTCTCTTCCCGAAGCGACCAATCATATGCTTCACCTGTGGTGTAGAAAACCACATGAGCTGGAATTGCCCCCAAAATTCTAGGCTTAAAAGCGGACCAGCCCACCAAGTTCATCAGATTAATGCCAGCCCGGCTCCCCCGGTGGTGCAGACCCAAGCAGCAACTTCTCCCACTCCATCAGGCCACCAGGTAAATTTTATTTTTGATAAATTTCATCGGGAACTTTGAAATTTGAGGAGGGCAGCGTGAACGGCTGCCGAGTATCGACTCTCGTCAGGGACACAGGATGTACGTGTTTCATCGTGTCCGACGAACTCCTCCCCCCAGTGGACCCTAACCACGAAAAATTGCGGTGGTACATGACTACCTTGGGCGGGCGAACCAATTCCCCTTCGTTAGATGTTACCTGCAGTGTCAATATTATGATGGCTGGGGTGAAGTCATTTAAGCACCCATACAATTCTGTTCCGTACTTATAGGACAGAGCCCCAAAGTAAGTTCCGACCCTGTGTCTCAGGCCGCCCTTCCTTGAGGCCGAGCTAAGAAAGAAGCCCAGGAGCCCGTCCCCATCAGAACCCCGATACCGTCCGATTTCTCTGAGACCCTTAACCAGGACTTTAGGACGGCACAAAAGGAGTGGAAATCACTAACACCCTTAGGTGATAAGGCCCAAGACAAGGACACGGAGACTGTCCGTGGACCCCAAGAAAAAAAGTACCCCCAACGCGCCCATGGAGATACCTTCGTAGCACTGGACGAAACATCGGCGCTTGAAGAGGATTACCCCGCGGAGTCCCTTAATGTAATCCAGACAGTGTGCATCTAACCTGATGCCGATTACCCTCCTCCTTCCCTACCAGGCGAGTCTTTTGAACCCTCTGACCTGGATATTGACGCGCAGCTGACACCACATCAAAAGAGTCAGCTACAAGAACTAATTGAATGGAGTCACCATTTAACCACCTTATTAGCTCTTTTCGAGCGACTGCGCGAAAATGGCCTCACCATTGGCCTCAGCAAATGCCATTTTGCCCACGAAACCATAAAATACTTGGGTTTCAAAATAGGACAAAGCAAGTTATGTCCCCAAGAGAACAAGATTAAGGCAATCACCGACATGCCCCTCCCGATTACAAAGAAGCAATTAAGATCGTTCCTAGGATCAGCTTCTCACTATCAGCAATTTGTTCCGAATTTCGCTGCAATTTCGGCCCCCCTCAGCCCCCTTGAAAAAAAAAGGTTTCCCCGATCGTTTACGTTGGAATGATGTCGCTATTTCCCATTTTAATCAGCTCAAGAGTAAGCTCATTTCTGCCTCCATTTTAAAGTTGCCCAACCCGGAAAAATCCTTTGCGATTAAGACCGACGCGTCCAACGAGGGCATTGGAGGTGTACTCCTTCAATACGAGGATGACGGAACGAGTCATCCAGTTGCATATGCTAGTCGTTAATTATCACCACGCGAAAAGAGATATGCCACTATAGAGAAAAAAGCTCTATCAATTATCTGGGTTATAGACAAATTCAAAATGTACTTGATAGGAAAAGAATTTCAGATAGGAACCGACCACCGTCCGTTAGCCTATATTAGGAATCTGCGACACTCCAACGGCCGAATCATCGCTGGAGTTTACTCTTGCAAGAGTATCAATTTAAAATAAATTATATAAAAGGTTCCGATAACCAGGTCGCTGACGCCCTCAGTAGGAATGCGTTACGGAATAGCGTAGAGTAATTCTATTCATAGGATTAGTATCTCTATGTATGTATATACCGTCTTGTACGACTTAAATTAAATTCTCTTGTAAGATAATTAGTTAATGGATATGTCTGAATTTTGTAACGCTCAATGCCTATTTTTTTTTGTATGTATATATATTTGTACCTATTAAATTACGTATAAATTATGTCGTCCCATATGTACTAATTTTATATCATTTCATTGTTCCATGCCCTCTTTTTTTTATTAAGTTGTATTAAAGATTATTTTCACCTGTAATCAAAAGATCAAAATAATCATATGTATTGAGGCAATTCTAGTTAGGTGCATGAAGGTACGGTTGGTACAAGAAAACGAGTTCCTCACAACGGAGCTCTATCGTTGTCCCTTCTCTCCTTTTTTTCGAAGTGACAACTTCCCCCGGAATGGAGGGGTGTGATAAAACGGGTTGAGGCCGCGTTAATTTCAACCACTATCACATGTTATTTAAAACCACGATGCTCCCCACGTGCATATTCGCTTTGAAGCTTGGAGCCTTATCTCAGCCACCTGAGTCAATGTTTAAACAAGGAGGTTTATCTTCCTTAGTTCGCCCCAGCCGCCGACCTCGCCAAATTGAGTTAGGCTTATGGGCAGATAAGGCTTGTTCTCAGGTTCGGCTGTGCATTCCCTCGAAGCTCCCACTTCATTGTCCCCCACGCCAAGGGAGTGTCTCGACTATTTAGATGGAAACTTTACCACTAAGATCCGATTGGAGATCCAGATTTTCGTCACGAAAATCACTACGACCCTCTCTCACCTTGTGCGCCAAGGGACCTCGACCTCTAGATTCACCATCACTTGTCCAGAAGAAGGACAATATCCCTTGAGTGCCAAGGTTCTAGCCTTTGTGACGCCGAGTCCGCAAGGTTTCCCCCTTGTTGTTCAGAAGAGAACAACATTAGGACAGCCATTGTTCTTGAGCCCGTTAACAAGAAACGGTTCTCACCCCCCCCCTTGTTGTTCAGAAGAGAACAACGTAGAACAGGCATTGTTCGTTTGAGCTCATTCGCCAAGAAACGGTTCTCACCCTTCCCTTGTTGTTCAGAAACAGAACAACGTTAGAACAGCCATTGTTCGCTCGAGCCCGTTGACAAGAAACGGTTCTCACCCACCCTCCCCCCTGTTGTTCAGAAGAGAACAACGTAGAACAGCCATTGTTCTTTTGAGCCCGTTTGCCAAGAAACGGTTCTCATCCTTCCCCCTTGTTGTTCAGAAGAGAACAACATTAGAACAGCCATTGTTCTTAAGCCCGTAGACAAGAGACGGTTCTCCCCCCCCTGTTGTTTAAAAGAGAACAACGTAGAAGAGCCATTGTTCTTTTGAGCCCGTTCGTCAAGAAACGGTTCTCATTCCCAAGACGCCACGTCAGGATCATTTAATTCCCCCCCTCTTCGGCTGGAACTCGCCAACGGACCCAAAATTCCTTCGCGTCGCCTTCTCTGCACAACCAGTATAAATTACGTAAGCCGAACGTTACCTTTGAGTATTTAACCCTTTTGTCAATTCTATCCTGTGCTTTAAATGGTTTAGTGAACCATCCCATCTCTTTAACTTTATATTTGTTTTACCTTTTTTAATCTTTTAATCCTCAGATTAGCTCGATTCCACACGACCCTTTCCATTCTCTGTTTATGTCAATATTTTCCGTTTTGTGTGTTGTTGATAGTTATTATTAATAAAACTCTATTTTATTAATGATAGCAATATTATTATCCTTGAGCTCAGTTCCACTTCTTAAGCACATCGAACATACATAATATCTGCCAGCCAGACATCCACGCACTCTAAAGATAATTAAAGAAGTTCCCTTAACGAATAGTTATATATGGTATATCGTTGAGAGTCCATTCTACGACACACAGCCAGTGCTTTTTTTCAACACATTCAACTGCTTGCTCTTTGATTTTACGAGCTGGAACTCGTCCATGTAAATAATCCCTTTCTGTGGGATCTTGATGAACACCAGATATAAAACAAACATTTTTGGAACACGTGCACAGAGCACACACTTCCTTTTCACACCTTTAATAATATTTTTCAAGTCTCGAATTTCTATAGTTAAAATCATATGCATTTTTACTTCTATCAACTAATTTATTTTTATTCTTTGAAGAAATGATAAATCTTGCCATTTCCATATTAGAAGGGTCAGCGCAGTTCAATGATAAATTTTAAAATGATCTTGAGAAGTTAAGTTCGCTTTCGTTCAAGGTCTTGTTTTACGTCACAATTTAATAGAAAATTATTGCTAAAGTCATTGTATGTAGCGCATATAATCAATTCATTTCATGACCTCAAATGATATAAAATATTTTTCTTAGGAAAATATATAAGTATTTAAATAAATACACCAGGTAATGGCTTTGCTACTAAGATTAAAATATAAAATCTAAAAAAAAGCAGCCATGGTTAAAATTTGTATAAATTTTCTGAACTTTGCCAATTATAATAATTTTAAAAAGGAACTCTAAACTAAATTTCCCCCCTTTCAAAATATCATGTTGCTAAATAATAGAGTAATAGAAGATATTTAAAAATTAATTTTCTGAACTTCACCACTTATAATTCTTTGAGTTTAAAAAAATTCACGAAATTTTGATACTTATATCTATTTCTGAACTTTACCATTTTTTTTTATATTATAAAAGAATTATTAGAAATAACTTTGAAAAAAAACCCATAAGTCATAACCAAACTAAGATGAAATTATTATTCAAATACTCCCCAAAATCCCCTTTTTAAATTTTAGAGTTAGTGAATAATTTTTATGTATGAAACTCCTTGTTTGTCTGCAGTTTTATTAGACGAAAACATGTTGGACAAAAATGGCATTAAACGAAAAGACGGACGTAAAATCGTTGGACGAAAATACACCGCTATATCCAGTGCTTCCCTCTCCCCTTCACACGACACCAATTCCAGTAAGGATCAGCAGTCGCGCGATCTATCGAGTTATCAGACCTCGAAAGAGGTCGTGATGCCTTCTCGGGGTATATGCTAAGCCTGTTCCCCGTGAGAAGGAGAGAACTAAGGGAGCCCCGCCCTCTAGCATGTGTTCAAGGATGTCAGGGACAGATCGGAGATTCGTAACAGTCCAAAATATGAGAAACACTAAAAACCGAGGTCGGTCGCCACGCTAAATGATTCAAGGAAGACGGAGGAAAAGACCTGCCAGACGAATCCAACTTCCAGATATGTCATCAAAGGCAGCGGCACCTTCGCCGGCTTCGATGGTCAAAACCCACGAAGTTCTGACTCCGGGAAGGCTAAAACCATCCCAGGAGGGTTTTCTGCTTGAAGAAGGTCCCGCAGATCCTTCGAGTTAGGCCAGGAGGGCATTTTCCATCAATGGAATCGCCGTGGACTCCTGGCTAACTGTAATAAGCTGTGGAGGCTTGTCTCCTTTCCTTCTCCATTAGTTATTTGTCTAGAGGAGGCCATATTGGGCAAGCTTACCCTACAATCCTTCCGGGGTATAAGGGTTTAGCAACCCAACCACTGCGGGATGGAAGTTGGACAAGCGGATCCGTAATTTACACCCAACATGATGCTCCGTTCTTCTTTTTGCGTTAAATAATTCATTTTAGGCATCAACATTGCAGCTACATATGGATAGGAGATACTCGTATACTTATATATCAGCCTACATTCCACCGTCAGCCAACTTCGACGGAATTCTGCCATATAGTTGCATGACTGCTAAGGACCTTTCTCCTCCATAAGAAATCTAAACAGTAGCCCTCTTCTCTGGTGGAACTACAGGATCAATCCCAGAGTTCAGGTACTTGCCGACCTGATTGAAGAGATGGAGATATGTGTCCTTAATGTGGAGGAGTTTACGCATCAGTTCTTGAGAACCGCTGTGCTCTCCGAACGCATAACCTGATTTGGGATGGAATGTGGTCAATGAACTCCCTAGTAGTGACTAATTTTCTATCTAGATATCATTTTCAGGCAGCTGTCGCCAGTGAAGGACAATCGGTGGTGCTTGTAAGGGGCGCGGGGTCTCGTTTTCCAGGAAATGACTGACTTTTCCTTTTCTTTCTCAGTTGAGGAGTTTAGGTCGGTTAATAAAGCCGCTGAATTCTTCTCCGGTAACCTCATCGCCGTGGGTTTGACTTCCTTTTCTAGAACGTCTTGTCATTTTGCACGCCCCACGCTTCCTTGGTGGTCAGTTGAATGTGAGAAGATCCTCAAAGAGAAGTAATATGCTTTTTAACCGACGCCCGAACGATTTCACTCTATGTGAATTCCATCGAGCGAAGGCTAGGTTCCGGTATGTTTCGAACCTCACTCGCTGTTCTTCTTAGCGGGCCTATAGGTTTTCATTTAACGAAAAGACCATGTCTTGCAGAGCTGCAGAGGCATGTCAAAAGGATTCAAGGAAATTTATCCTAGGTAACCCCCCCCCCCCTACGCCTTCCGTCCTTCCCATGATATAACCGCAATTTCGGTCTCCGCGTCTTTGTCGGAGTCCTTTGCGAACGCTTTCTATGCATTCTTGAGCAGGAATGCGGCTCTGCTAGCATTTATTGCACATCACGGTTTCGCTGAAGGCCGCCGACTGGACTTTAATTTCAGAATTGAGGAACATTATCAACGCCCTGGTTAAGGCAAGTAAGTTGCATTTTGCCACCCTCTTCATGTGTTGATACCTGCATTGCTACGGAAGATATCCCCTGCGCTATGCTCACACACCTGGGCAAGAAAGGAGTGGCATTTCGTTTAGATTTATTCAAAAGGATCTGTACTGAGGGTTTCCGCTCAGTTTCTCTAACACCCTTCGCGTCTAAGTTGAAAATGAAATTGTAATTATTAGATTATCTTACTTCCAAGACCCCGGCAGCTACCACCTGTCTTCTGCACAGTGCGGGTTTCGCATGTTCCATTCCACGTCGGATGTACTTCTCCTGCTGGAAAATGCTATCTGCGAGGCTGTACTTCCTAGACAGCAATTTGGCACGGTGTTTTTTGATTGTGAGAATTCTTATCATACCGCATTAGAATACAGTTTCATGGAGATCCTCCATACTATTGGGGCGAGGAGGCGACCCTTAATCTTCCTCTCGGAGTTGCTGCAAGATCATCAATTCCGAGTAAGTTGGGATAAGCTCTCTCCGCCTCATTGGGACAAGAGGGTGTCAAGCAGCAAAGTGTCCTCAGGGTTACACTTTTTTCTTTGCGCATCAACTGCATCGCCTAGATGCTGCCAGAAGATGTTCTTGCTACGCTCTACGTAGACGACATTTCGACTTCTTATAGATCCAGCCCAAATGCTAACTCTGGAACATCGACTTCAACAGGCCGTGAAATGCATCTCTCGCTCCATCGAAGCGTACAGGTTTTGCTTTTCCTTGGCAAAGACTATTGTGGTGCACTTCTATCAACCTTCACGACCTAACCGAGACTCGCCCCTTTGGTCTTCTTTTCGGCAGACGCCTCACCTGGGAGGCACATATTCGCAGCCTTGGGTCTCCTTTACCCGCCCCATGGATATTTTACGTTCCGTGACGTTCAGCAACTGGGCTGCTGATAGAGCTAATTATCTACTCTTGTGCCGTTTCTTTAATCGCTGGAAGCTCGAGTATGGATGCGATTTTTATGCATCCTTAGATGAACGTGAATTGCAGAGGGTGAACATGATCCACCACACTGATCTCCGTTTAGAACCGGTGATTTTCGCACTTCACAAATTAAGACTCTGCTTGTCGATGCAGGTGAGATACCCCTTACTCTCCGCCGGGCCCAGTGCATTATTCGTTTGTACCCGGTGGGGTCGAGATCTCCTCCAATTGCCTTTCGGCCTTAGGGCTAGGCAACTCCTACCAGAGATGGATGAAGCACTTCTGGTTCTGCTCAAGAAACCATCCTCGAGGATACAATCTCTGACCATTTCTTGCCACACCCCTGCTCCTAAAACCTCCTTAGCGCCAGGAATATTGTGTTGGAACTTTTTGGAGCAAAGTTTATCTCATGCTGAAGCAATGCAAATGTACAAGATTGCCTACAAATTGGAAGAAAGAGTCGGTTTTCATGCTGTGTCCCCTCTGTTTGAATTTTGGGGGCTCAACTGAGCTTTGCATCTATCTTCAGGGTCGAGCTGGTTAAAATACAACGATAGAAAAGGGAGATTACGCGCCGTGCCCGATCGGGTGCCAAAGAGTCTGCGGGGAATGGGCGAGCGGACCAGCGTTTCATTCTTCACCCACACTAACTACATGGAAGAAATCAGATCAGTTCCCTCGAGCTGATCTGATTACGGATAGGAGAGACGAACGCGGAGAACATAACATTGCACGTCATAAAGTCACGATTGTTTCCTTGGCCCAAACCCTTAAAGCTTAGACGGCTGTAGGTCATGTTCTACCATCTCCGAATCTGGCACACACACGCAATACGCACCGCCATCTGATGCAACGCTCTCTTGCACCTTATTGCGATGAGTGCGTTGTCCCCCACACTGTTCGGCACATTGTTGTTGAATGCCCCAGTTAGGGTGATCTTCGCGTACGTTACCTCCGACATCGGAGCATGCCATTTCTTTTTTGGTTTTGGTCGTTTTTTGCCTGTATTTTGCCTATTGGTATTGTATTTTTAATATACCATAAGAATTTGGCTGAATGTTTTTTTCAGCCCCGATGCCCTGAGCAGTGGTCGCCAGAAAAACACTAAAAAGTCTATAAAAGTCTCGAACTTTTCAGTCGCCCGAAAAATTTGTTAAGTTCCTGGTGGGGATCAATGACATGAGTCCACAAGGGAGGAACTTAAAAAACCTTTCCTGCGACTCTAAATTTTGACAAGGGAGCTTTATTATTCATGAAATCATACGTCGCGATCGATTACAATACCTTTAAATGTAAGAAAGGGTTAGTCCTTCACTCTTCCTTTGGAGTATTTGTCGACCTTAACTTGTCTCTCCAACCAGATAAACTACTAATGAGAGAGAGAGGAAGAGGAAGAGAAAGAGAGAGGGAGAGAATACCATCAGTAGCAGTCTATAATACACGTTTGACAATGTTTCCATACATACGCTTGTATATTTAGGTCTATACCTAATGTTCACGTTTTCGTTCTTGTTTTTCGATAAATGATTTATTACAATACACATTACTTCCGTCATGCCTTGTTTATCCGCACATTTCAAAGAGTATTATCCACAACTTTCATCGAAATTAAGCGAGTATTTTTAAAGGAATATTCATATTTAGGTGTTTATGTACTCTAGTTTTGACAGTACGGTAGAGTATCACTCTTCAGCGTTGCCGGCGATTCTATACGTGCTATTAAGAGGATAAAGCTAATCATGAAATACAGAATTTAGACCCTAACCGTTAGTTGTACAATCGATATAAGATGGAGAGTGGGGGAGGGGGGATAATACATGTAGGCTAACTTTGCTTACTAGTCATTTTGGCCCCAGAACATTGTTGCGATGTTGAGTGGTATCGCGAGAAGATATGCTACTTTCGACTGATCAAAATATTATGAATAAATTTGTCTGCAGTCGGAAAGTGTCAAGTGATAACTGTATTTTTAACTTATAATTTATCGTATAAATGACCTAAAAGTAAGAAAAAAGAAGGTGCAATATAATAATATCAAACAAATGTACTAGTTTTAGGGTATTCAGTTTCATTGAAACCGTCACACATAGATAAGGTCTGTATAAACACCACAATGCGTACGATTATGTGCCCATACACTTACATTTAGCCACTCTTCCAAAGTGTAGGAGCTCGTGTCAGACATCTGAGATAGAAAATAAAAACAAAATAAACAAAAGGAGACAAGACTTTTGGTCATTCGAAATAGAAAATGAAAACAATATTAATAGAGAGAGACAAGACTTTCGGTCATCTGAAATAGAGAATGAAAACAATAGTAAGAGACAAGAATTTCGGTCATCTGAAATAGAAAATTAAAACAGTATTTCAAATACAAAATTAAAACATTATTTACAAGCGCTAACAAGACTTTCGGACCACCCTGTACTTCATTTTGCATATGTTTTGTATATTACTAATTACCATTACTATATCAGCTTAAAAATGAAAAATATGATAATTTCTAACTTTTAACTTTTTAATTACTTGCTGCGAGTACTTTTTATAGGAAAGTAATAAAATTACCTGATCTCAAAATTTAGAATTCATTCAGCAGACTTCACTTAATGGCCTACCGCGTGCGGCCTAAAGGTCGTAGGCTTCATACCCTTTGCCTAGGCGGAGACTCGTCTCTCATCACTCTCCAATGCGCCAAATACTATCGATAGTCGCCGCCTCTTTGTTCTACGTTTCTTATGGGGTTATTTTTTAATGTCATCTTCTAAGGTTATCTAATTTGATGGTAATGAGTTTCCCAAAATCAAAACCAACTTCAAAACTTCTCACCCACATGCTTAATGGGTCATATGTATCTAAAATATCACCAGAAAACCAACACCCATATGATTTTCACTATACAAACGATTCCCATAGAGGAAGAATCCTCTCAGTCGCACCCTGATTACTTCACCTCGTTGCTTTCTTCGAAATACAATGCTCGGGAATTTCCGAGGTAGAGTTTGCTACTTTAATTCTTCGCCATCATTCTCATCATATCAAACAAGTCACACACGATAAAATGTAGTTCGTCACTGTCACGCGGATCAAAAATTTAATTGATCTTCCACATCTTCCCAGCTAATAACACCTCCCGTACTTACTATCTCGTTTCTCTCAATACTTAGGCGAGTATCTTTCATATTTACCCATTTAACTCTGAATCCTTCTGTAAAATTCCGCTATCTCTTCTTGTTTTCTCGTTTCGAATTTTACTATTTTTGTATCATGAATGATAAAATTGTGAAAACGATTTTTTCTATGAAATAAACTGTATTGATAGAATGAAAGGGATAAATAGCGCTCAAACATTCTGATTATTAACTGGCAGAAATGAAATGTTACAAATATTTCATTTCCTCATCCTCTATTTAAATAACCCATTTGTATTTTTAAAATGCTCAACCGACCTCATAAGATTAACCAGGGCTATGTACTTGCATTACGTTTAGATCAAATTTAATTGGATAATAGAGAGTCTTTAAGAGCCTTACTTCGTTTAAGTATACGCCCACAAACAGCTTAAAAATGCAATACAAAAATGACGTATACAAATTCATACACACATATACTTTCATATATCTAGAATGTTTGTATATAAATTTGTAACGATTAGGTCTTTGGGAGCTGTAATCATCTACTATTGTGGAATTCAACTTCGCCATGCACATAGCCTCCGTGCGAGTATGCA
Organism: Ceratothoa steindachneri; assembly: GCA_963969495.1. Lineage (NCBI taxonomy): Eukaryota > Metazoa > Arthropoda > Malacostraca > Isopoda > Cymothoidae > Ceratothoa > Ceratothoa steindachneri. The sequence continues at coordinate 159,997,978 of OZ018317.1, read as the reverse complement.
TATGCTCTTGATAGTACTTATGTGTATAGTTGTATTATTGTGTGCAATTCTACACAAAAGTGAATTAGTTTTTCGTGCCCTAACTACACTCTTGTTGTTGCAATATGACTTAACCTATTCAAATATTTCACTTTGGGCGGGAGCCGAATAATGCGGCCCCAATTTGTGCGTTGCATAATTCATATGTTGTGTACGAACTTCATTTTAATCAAGTCAACAAGAACTACTGAAGTCGGAGAGACGCAACTTGTAACTTTGTTCGCACGCAAAAACATTTATTTACAAATTTCACAAACTTAAAGAAAATGCAAATATATATGAACGGGGACTTTAGGTGAAAAACTGAGGACAAATTAATCATCAGTCAATTCAAAAGACAAGAAATAAACAAAGTTTGCTAATAAGATCAAATAAAGAGACTCGAATTTGAGTCGAACGGCTCTGGAATGTTAATCAACAAAAGACTTTTTTGAGTTTGGGTCATTCGGGTAGAAATGGAATCATAACGAAGGAAGAACACGCTCAACTCTTACATATTATGCCCATGTTTGATGAAGACGTGTCATATTTAGAGGTAACAGAGATGATTTACTATAAACAATTGCTGAATATTAAGAATAGGAGAGAAGTTCCATGAACAAAGAAGCTGTTATTCGTCCACCATATAGGGAGGCGCAAGAAAGGAAAATTAATCTATTATTAAGAAGCGCCTTCTGTATTTGTTTGTCTTGCTATCGGTGTGAAATAGACACCATGTTTACTGCAACTGTTTATTGCATTTCAATTCATTTGAGGCTATAAAATCCTTGACCCAAATTTCTGGGTATTAACCTTCACTGCTTCTGCCTCAGCGGAGTTCGCTACTCCTTAACACTATTGTGCTAGTACCTCTTAATCGGTACTTATTATTATTCCATAAATCAGAGGCTAACTTGTTTGTTTAGGTTTTCCCTTTCCTACCTTCCTCGCTCCAAATCAGTGGTAGAATGAGTATTGTTTGTAATTTATGAAAACAAAACAAAGTTTCAGGGATTGGAAAACAAACTAGAAAGAAAACATCAAGGATTCTCACGTTAATTTCGAATAAATCTAACATGCGATTTTTATGGCCATTGGAAGTTAAAAAGTAAACAAAACACGCAAAATCATTTGGGGTGACTTAATATTTTTAAAACTTAACCTTTACTTAAATTAATCTTAAAATAAGATCTGGCAAAGAAAACCTGAATTCACCGTAATTGTAACATTTTTCAAAATCTATCCACTTATTTGTCTGATGTTCCTTACACTTCTGTAAACTTGAAGCTAATTAAGGTTCAAGTATTTTCTCTGTGTTGAATGATCACCTGTGCTCTGTTTTGTTAGAGCTTTTGCTAGCCAAGTAGATACGGCGTTGGTCGGTTAACGTCGCGGTAACTGGTTCGATCCCGGCAAGAGCGGACACAAGAGCCAGCACGCGTAGAGATCTGGCTACCAATCGGTGGACGCGCTGTGATCAGTCCTGTATTCGGGTGGGTAGATCTTGCACTTCTCATCGCACACATAAACAATTACAACACTGCTTTCTTTCCTATCCTGTCTTCGCAGCACAACACACACATACTCTCTCTATTCTAAGGAATCCTACCGATGGGTATCTATATCCACATACTTCTGACGCAGAACAGGTCCCTCTGCCTCGAGGTGACGAAGCTTCCACCTGAACGCTGTTTGGTGTCGAAAACATAATACTTCCTTGCAGCTATCGCCATAGGGTACCCTCGGACTCACCAGTGATTGTTATGCGGATCTTTATGTCTATTTCATTATCCCCTCGAAATTGGCCTGGATAGGGGCAGGTTGACGTACCACTACTTCTAATACTACTCTGTTTCTTCCTACAAATCAAGTCAAAATGAAAGTGCTTTCGAGAACAACAGTTCAAAATGAAGCCTTTTTTATTGAGTCCTTTTAATGATTTGGGTGAAACAAGTTGTAATTTTAGATGTCCCTTTACATTCAGGCTGCTTATGCACTGCTATTATTTCTATACCCCCCGCACACAAACACACACACACGCGCGCGCGCGCACACAAATATCACCCTCCTACCAGCTCTTCACGCTGTCACTTTGCACCCTTCAAATATTTGTTATGGTGTGAGGACATGATACTTTTTTTTATATTTATGACCCGTATTTTGGATATAAATTAATTAGTGGTTAAGTAGATAAAATAAATTGTTCTCAAAATTATATTGAACTCATGTAATCAATATAATAAACATCTGTTATCCATAAGTACGAGTACAAAAATACGTATCGAGACAACACCAATTATTTCATTTCACTTGTACTCCGTTATTTCTGTTGAATCCGAAGATCCGATTGCGAAATTATAAGAGTCTAACGATCGTTCTGTTACAAACATTTCCAAAACCGGTTTCTGCGAGCTTCCTAAAAAAGAAACGCGCTTTTCTAATACTCTTAGGGGCTTGACTCGTTTTGACTTTTAGTGGCGTAACCCCTTGCGAGCTTCCCCGTCTGTTCAATTTCAAGAAATAAGAAGCAGGTATAGGAAAGGTTGTACTGTATAATCTTATTTTTGCTCGACTTTTACCTATATATTGATAGAGAATGAAGAAACAATGGGAAGAAAACTTTCCAATATGAGAAAGTGAGGGCGGGGAATTTCTCCTACAATAAAGGAAGTGGATCAAAAGAATGTACTGATCTTGTATCGTCGACTTATGGTCACTGAGTATACCCACCCTATTTTAACGATCCTCCGATTGAACAGAAGAGGAATATATTTTGTACTGTTTTGCATTTCAGTTGTTTAGTCACAGAAGTCAGAAGGATACAAAGGAGAGCGAGAGGAAGCAACTTAATAGGGCAGGAAAAGATTAAGAGATACCAAGGAGAAAATACCTGATACAAGAGTGTTGAGTTCAGTATGGTTGCTTTACATAGAGGTACGAGAGAAGCGAATAAGAGCTCTTTTTTATGGTGAAAGGTATTCATCACAATTTTGTCAAATTATTAACACAACAATACCACTGTGAAGAAAATTTTGTCCGTTGAATAAACTTAAATATTCTTTTATTTAACTATTGAACAAAAAGCAAACCGTAGTTTGGGTCTATTGGGACAATGTCGGCTGCTCTGGACATATGAGTTGGAGAGAACCTGGTGATATCTCAAATACATAAGGTCAAGGGAAGTAGGTTATTCGTCAACCTCTCTCTGTATATTGCCACTGCAAGAATATTATCTTTTTGAAAGTATTGTCGTATGAACAAACAATCATTGCTGATACTCACAGCAATTAGATCGCTGGAAGATAGCAATCCTGTAAAAATGTCGGCGAATTATTATTGAGAGATACCGCCAACTAAACTACCTCCATGATAATGCAAGGACTCACGCAGCTGCTAAAGATGTTCATAAATTTCGTGATATCGGTTTTACAGTAAAGCTTTTATCTTCCATATGCACTAGACTTAAGACCATCGAACTTTTTACCGTTTTCCACCACTTAAGCCCTAGGTTGGCTGTAGGAAGTTGTCATCAGTTGAATAAATTGATCCTGTTTTAGATGCCTGGATTGCTTCTAAACCACCGCCATCCTTTGCAGATGGTATCATGAAGATGAGAAAAGTCTATTCGAAATTGAGGCGATTACTTTGAGCATCTTCCTAGCATTTAAGATTGATATGTTTCTTTTTATTGAATAAATGTTATTTACTGATCAATTTTTTTTAGACAATCTTGTTTTAGATTTGTTTTCTTATTTTCTGATTGGACAAAACCACCCTTAAATTGGGCTCTACTATTGTATGTTTGAACAGAAGGGATTAATGCCTAATCTGAGGAAGATGTGAAAGACCGATGTTCAGGGAAGTAATATTATTAGAATTATACAAACGAATATACAAAGGAAAACAGATGCAACAACAGACCATTCGATCTTATGAAGTTGCATGGAGACACGTAGCTTAGCTAAGTTTACTAAACTTCGCCTCCTGGATCATTCAGGTTTAATTACCTGATGAAGGACGAAAAGAGAAAATATTACTCTCCTTATAAACGTAGTCTTATGGTTGCTCTTTATGTTTAAACGAATAAATGACGAGTACTTTGAGACTGTGTAGGTCAGACGTTCATCAAGGTCGTTAAGGTAAATTAGAAAGAGAGCAGCTCCTAAAATCAACCTTCGTAGAATCACACTAGTTATATTGAGCCATTTAGACGCCTTACCATTTATAAGCACTATTAGAGAGAGAGAGAGAGAGAGAGAGAGAGAGAGAGAGAGAGAGAGAGAGAGAGAGAGAGAGAGAGAGAGAGTCACGCGGACAAAGAGGCCTAGGAAGTATCGCAAGGACGAAAGGACCTTCAACCGGTGTCTTTCGGTAAACTTCTGGGCGATAACGGAGCCAGACGAGTCAAACTGGAGCCCGGAACCCAAATCGGCGAGAGGGTGCTAAGACATTGCTCGCTGCGCCTTTGTGACAGAGTGGGACCCGCTTCTGACAGCAAATAAAATCGCTTTCGGCGAAGTCGTATATATTTACCAGCACGGGAACGATCAAAGCAGTATTCAAGCGGGAGTCAGGCAGTAATCACGCAGTATCCAAGCAGTAATCAGGAGGATTCGTTGGAATCGCCAAGGACACGACACGCCACTTCTCAAGCGACTCCCCGGCACACCTAAAGAAAGAGAAGATAAAGAATGAGAATAGAAAGAAAGAGAAGAAAGAAGAGAAAGAGAAGAACGGGAAGAAACGGAGAGAATTTGTTTGCACGAATTAGAGATGACAAGGACGAGAAACGAAACCCTATCCATCACTTCAGGGACCGGAATCCATCAACCCGCATCTGTCAAACTGCCTGTCTTCAAAGAAGGTGAAGACTTCGCTTCATATTTAACCCACTTCGAGAAGATCTTCTAAGTAAATCACTGAGACATAGAATCAGACGACGTAGCTAAATTGTTGCCCCTACTGAATACCCACCTGAGGGATATTTTTATTTCCCTACCTTCCTTACCGTCAGAGGTAACAATTAATTACTCCTCGTTGAAGGCCAAGCAAATTGCCGCCTATAATATGACTCCAGATTTTACCGTGTGAAGTTTAGGCAGTGCCGAATTCAGCCCAATCAAACCTGCAGACAGTTCGGATATACATTAAACGGCACCTTAATTTCTAGCTTGACGCATCAAAAGTCCCCCATAAGTATGATGCTATGATGGAATTTATTCTTAAGGACCACCTTCTAGCATCACTTCCATCAGAAATCAGATCGTTCATTAAATATAGAAGATGAATCACTTTCAATGAGTGCATAGAACAAGCTGATGTCTATGCAGCAAGCCACAATTTCTACCCCAGAGAAGGGAAGAAAGTAGAACCATCTTCTCCCAAATCGTAGGTAAATAAGCATAAATTCGTTCCTCACAACAAGGAAAATTTGTCAAGATAACAGGCCATTCCAAGCAAAAACCTGTTCGAACACCCGTTAAACGAAAAGTCCAGCCTTTCTTCTCTAACCCCCCCCTCAGGCAGACTATTATGTGTTATTCCTGCCGAATCAAGGGTCATGTGAGAACAAATTGCCCTCAAAACTCTCACTTGAAGAATAACAATTACCACGAGGTTCACTAGGCGAGTGCCAACCCTTTCTCAACAGGAAACTCCTCTCTCTTTGAACGAACCAGGTCCCGCCGGCCACCAGGTGAACTTTTTGTTCAACAAAAGCAACTCTGGGGGCCTTCAATTCGAGATTGGTACAGTGAACGGCTGCAGTATCTCCACCCTCGTCCGAGAAACAGGTTGCAGGTGTATCGTGGTCTCGAACAAGCTACTCCCACCTGTAGCTCCGGATCACGATCGGTTCGCCATCGTGCAGGATTACCTGGGACGCGCTAATCGGTTTCCTATCGTTAAGTGCCATATAGACTGCGCCTACTTCACTGGCTGGGCCAAAGTAGTGGCACCATCCATCAAATTTTATGCCGCTCTGATTGGGCAGAGCCCTAAAGTTTCGTCACCGCCGGTAGCTCAACACGTGACCACCCGCTCACAAGCGAAGAAGGAGTTGGAAGCACTCGCACCACTGGGAACCCCCACTGCTTCAGAATATAGCAATGTCGTAAACGAGGGCTTTGCTAAAAAACATAATGAGTGTGAATTCCTTCGTCCTCTGTGGAATAAGGCCCAAAATAGGACGCAAGAGTCCATTAGAGGTGGCAAATTAATTTCCTTCCTCGTTAAGGATAACCTCCTCTACCGCATATGCTCCGAGGGAGATCACACCGAGTCTCGAGCATTATGTGTTACCCGCTCTCATGTGCGACTTATTTTACAAACCGCACATGGCAGTCTCTTCTCAGGTCACTTCAGCCACACAAAGACCGCCCAGCGAATCTTTAACTACTTTTATTAGCCCGGAGCGTCGGATAAAATTCTGTGCTATTGTCGATCATGCGACATACTCGTATGCCAGAAAACTGCAATTGAAGGGGAAGAGTTAAACCGGCCCCCTCGCAGAAGGGCCCTGTAATTTCAGAGCCCTTCTCTGAAGTGGCAATTCCCTTGGTTGGACCAATCCACCCACCATCTAATGAGGGCCATAGTTATGTCCTCATTCTGTTCAATTTTGCCGCCATGTTCTCCGAAGGTGTCCCACTCAAGAAGATCGACAGCATTTCGTGTTCCGAAGCCCTTATCTTCATCTTTTACCGCGTTGGATTACCGAAGCAAATATTGTCGGACCGTGGCCGTCAATTTACCTCCCATTTGATGAAGCAGGTAGGAAAGTTACTCATTGCAAAGCCCCTATTTTACCCCCCCCCCATTTCACTCTGACGGAAATGGTGTGTGCTATAGTTTGAATGAGCATCTCAAGGCCATTCTGCGGAAGATTTGCGCCAAGCAGCCAAGAGAATGGCCTCGTTATCTGCCGCTGGCTCTCTCTCTCTGCCTATAGAGAGATACTACATCGCACTTCAGGTTTCTCGCCATTTGAGTTACTTTACGGTGAGAACATTCAAGGCCCCTTAACCATTCTCAAATAACCTTTTACTAACCAAAAATTAGATCAGGAGGTACAATCATCGTACTTGTACCTAATCGAACTCCGTCATAGGTTGGAAGAATGCGCCGAAATCGCCTACCGAAATGCCAACGTCAACCTGAATAAATATGACTTACTTTGGCTGTAAGTCTAAAGATAGAAGACTTAAACCAGGCGAGGAAGTTCTGTTATTGCTCCCGACCGACAATAACAAACTGCTTATCCAATGGAAGAGTCCCTACCAAATAATCGAGAAACGCAATTCCGTCGATTATTTGGTTTAAACACCCACAGGGAGGAACCTTTTCCATATAAACCTCCTTAAGACAACATCGGCGCGCACGAGTTAACAAAATAGTGGCGATAGGCAAAAATTCGCCCATTGAATCAAATTATCCCCTGGACCCCCTAAGTGTAGTAAAAATTGCATGCGTAGAGAAAGACAGCAAATACCTCTTGCTCGTACCAAATCTGATGGAGTCCTCGTCTACCGAGCTCAAGATAAGCCACCAGTTATCGTCCGCTCAGAGAAACCAGCTCACATCTCTCCTAAATCAATTCGGCGACGTCATCTCAGACATTCCAGGTTGTGATAGCCAGTTTGAGCACAATATTATAGATTGAACGAGTTGAAAGAGCGAAATTTCTTGCAATTTAGCATAAAATTCATGTCAGGAATGTGAAGATAGCGTGTTGCCCCATTTAAATACAGGTAAATTGAAATCACCAAAATTTACGGTATCTCGAATGTTACTTATTCCAGCGATTTCCCCGTAAATCTCTTAGTCACTTTGCCCTGACATTCCTAGCGTTCTTGTATATTAATGCAAGGATAATCTTTCTTGTTTGGTTGTTTTGTTAAGAGATTAGAGGCTATAAACGTTTATAATTCGGAGTTTTGACAGTGAAATAGGGCTTAAGAGTTTCTATGAAGGAAAATAGACCGCCTCTTCCATTTTAATTAACTACTATTTTCAAATGTTTCATAACCGGGAAGTTTATTTTTAGTTAGAAAGTCTCTGCCCTGAGTATTTAGCCAGGATGCTGTAATACCAGGAGCCTCATATTTTCTGAAACCACAATCTTTTTATAGGTCTAAGAATTTATTGTCTATACTACGAGCATTCACTAAAAAAACCATTCCGTAATTTATTTGACTGCACATTAGTTGATCTTATAATTTGAGCGTGATTTGCATTGGACTGCCTTGCTGCCCATGAGTGACCCTGGTTTTGAACGGAAGTCCTTGACGTCTTCGTTCAAAAGACGTCCACAACAAGCGGCACCGACCTGGTCAAGAAGAAGACCGTTTGTGTAAAAGAATAAAGGGCCAAAGTAAAAATTGCCTCAGGTATTGCAAAAGCCTACATTCTCTTACCTGCGGAGACTTGCAATGTACCGGTAGATGCTAGTAGTAATGTTTCTCAGTTAGTAGTGGGGCCTGGGAGAGGGTGACATTGGTGAACTTGGTGATGTCTAAGGGTGGGAGGGGTCCTCTTTCTTTCTGCACCACCACGGGCAGGAAGAAGAGCACTTGCGGCCGATTCACCTATCTTCCACACACATCCAAAAACTAGAGACACAAAATTTAGAGACCTTTCTTACTTCACTAGAAGTTCAAGGATTCATGTTAATTGGAGTGGTGCATTTTTGAGTTGGGTTGAGAGAGTAATGTTAGGCGAGATTAAGTTAGGTACGGTTAGGCTAGAATAAGTCAGGTTATGTTAGGTTAGAGAAGGTGAGGTTAAGTTAGGTTAGGTTTAGGTTAGGTTAGCTATTCCTCCGTTTTTCTAACAATAATATTCTCATTAAAATTTCTTAGCTCTTAATAGGAGTCCGAGTATCTTTACGGAGGCCAGTTGCTTGGTCGTGGACACGTAGCGGAGGTCGGAGATGTCCTGGTCGGATCTTATCACGCGGTCGTTTTGTTTGTTGATCACCGGATCGACCGTGAAGGATGTTTCATCAGAAAAATGAGAAGTCAATTGTCATGACTCTTTTAATCGTTGAGAAAGCGACAATAGTGCCCCCGAAGTTGTTCTCGCATACGATCTGTGAGCCGAGGCCTTTCCATGCACTTCTTGCCGCTTCCATCCTTGACGGCTCGGAGCACCGTGGCCACCGAGATGTTCTTCGCAAGCGCAGTCATTTTGAGTTTCGGAACGCTTTCGTCGGCCTTTCTCACAGCAAAACGGTTGACACCTTGAGGACTACCTGAACGAGGTCAATCCCTGAGGTCTTCGCCATTCTTGAGCCTCTCCGCGACTCTGTGGGCGGTCATCCGGCTGACATTGAGCCGCTTGGTGATGTCGGACTTATTTTGGCCCGCGCTCAGGAGAGTAGAGATCTCGATTCACTTTACTTCTATCTCGTCACACTTGCACATAATGGAAAAGCTGCTTTAATCACACGTGCTAAAAAAACAGGACATTAAGTTTGCTTCAAGGAACTTTTTCTATCACACACGTAAACCTCTCAAAAGCTAAAAAAAATCCCCGAATGTAACAGATCTTTTCCCAAACCCGTTATAAGAATAGGACAGTCGTGCAAGAAATACCCACTACTTCAAAAGAGACTGGCTATTCCACCCCTGGTTTGCAGCCTGTGAAGAAAAACGTTCAAACATCTATCACTCTTTGAATCAAACAAAATTGTTATACCACACTTACAAATAAAATTGTGCCTGATGATAAACATTATCAAATCCAGGGTCAAAAGAGAAAAGGTCTTAAGAAAATAAACTTTAAAATTTCCAACAACAACCGATTCGGAACTAACGGAGGGTGCTTTTATTGGTCATCAGATTCGTCGACTCTTTAAAAAGAGTGAATTTAATTCTTCACTGGATAAAAATTACTCCTATCTTCAAGAAAGGAGACCCTAGCCAGCCGTCGAACTACCTACCTACATATTAGCTTAACCTCGATAGTCGGTAAATTCATGGAAAGCATCTTGGTGGACAAAATGACGTCATATTTAGAGTCGAACTTGCGATTGAGGAGTTCCCAGCATGGGTTCCGAAGGCACCGGTCATGCCCAACGAATCTTGTGAAATTCTTCCACTTCGTTTTTACTGAGCACGACCGGGATAAGGCGGTGGATGTTATCTACTTAGACTTTCAAAAAGCCTTCGATAAGGTACCACACCGCCACCTCCTTCGGAAAGTGCGTGCGCTGGGCGTAGACGGAAATGTAGCAAGTTGGATAGAGAAGTGGCTAAGCGGCAGACGGCAATGGGTAGTGTTCATTGGACAGCTTCTGAGTGGGTGCCCGATACTAGCAGTGTTCTTCAAGGTGCTGTCCTGAGACCACTGCTATTCATCATCTAAGTCAACGACATGGACGGTGACATGGTTGCGAAGATTTCTAAATTTGCCGATGATACCAAGCTTGGTATGAACGTCGCAAAGGAAGGAAATACTGTCTGCCTTCAAGATGATCTTCTGGAGATTGGGGAGTGGTCGGAAACGTGGCAAATACCATTTAATCCGAACAAATGCAAAGTGATGCATATCGGCCACCTGAACCCCCGATCTCAATATATCCTTAAGAGCACTGCTATTGAATCCATCGACACTGAGAAGGACTTGGGTGTAACAATCACTAGTGACCTCAGGTTCTCGAAACAGTGCATTGAGGTGGAAAAAAAGGCCCAATGGATGCTAGGATATATAAACCGCCAGTTTGGATATCATAACAAGGAGGTAGTACTGTGTTTGTACAACTCACTTGTCCGACCGAACCTGGAGTATGCCGTACAATTTTGGAGTCCTTCGTTTCGAAAGGATATTGCAAGATTGGAACGTGTGCAAGCCAGGGCAACCAAACTGATTCCTTCTATCAGACACAAAAGTTACGATGATAGATTAAGGGAATTAGATCTGTTCTCGTTAGAAACCCGGAGACTGCGTGGTCAGCTTATCGAATTGTTAAAAATACTTCGAGGCTTCGATAATTTAGACTACACGGATATTTTCCAACTTAGTGAGCTCAGAACGAGAAATCATGGCTACAAACTTGAACTGAGGCATTACAACCGTGATCTGTGTGGTAAATTTTTCACATACAGCATCTGCAGTAGCTGGAACGTACTTCCAGTGGAAAATGTCAACAGCAATTCTGTTTATCAGTTCAAGTCAAGACAAGATAAAGTCTTGAAAAATGGCCGTTTGGGCACGCGAGCCGTTGATCAGAACTGTGCCTGCTCAAGTGTTAGCACAAAGGTACCCTTTTTAAATGGACCGTAAGGTCTCCTAGGGTACTTCTTTTCCTTGTAGCTCTCTGTTTCTCTCTCTCTCTCTCTCTCTTTTTCTCTCTCTCTCTCTCTTTCTCTCTGAAGCGTTCAAGTTAGTGGCAACAGGATTTACATAGAGTTACATAGATGAACAGGCCACAACAGACCTTATGGTCCAAACTAAGTTGCCTGAGATAAAAGATAATGAGAAAGATAGTATACCTTTCATTAGAGAGATGTTATAAGGGAAGTAACTACCTTAAGAGAACGCTCGGTCCATTACAATGAAAGTACCTTTATTTTTATCCTAAATTCTTTCTATATACAATACTTCGTGTAAGGCATAGGATAGTAAAAATGAAGTCTCTTCCCACCCACCTCTCCCACCCGTTTCCGGGCTTGAAATAGTGAAAATATATACCTGGTAGTGTTATAAAATAGACGCAACCAGAAAATTTCAACAGGAGAGCAGGAACACATTAATATATACAAAAAAATAAAGAAAATATGAGTTATCTTAATAATCTTATATTAGAACATGCTCTTTTTTACCTCTTTTTTTTAACAGGCATTTTTTTTTATTTTTAACGCTTATTATCTATTAGATTTATCTACTCTTCCTTCTTATTTTAAAACTTTTTGACTTATTGGACATTGCTAGTAGCGTTTGGAGATGTAAATTTTCTGTAGGATATTTTTAAATGTATTTATTCATATACATATCTAGGATTTATGTGTTCTGAAAAAGATGGCAGAAACGTATTTACATTTTATATAGATGTAGAATCAAATTATCTTACTCATCTAGGCTTAGAACATGCTCTTTCTTTTTCTCTTTATTAACACAGTGTCTTGTCAGAGAAAGAAGAGAGAGAGAGAGAGAGAGAGAGAGAGAGAGAGAGAGAGAGAGAGAGAGAGAGAGAGAGAGAGAGCTGTACAGGAAACATGGGAGAGATCCCGAAGTGAAATTTATTTAGGGGAAATTGGGTTAACCTGACACCTGAATGCTCGAAAGTTAGTTAATCGTTATAAAAACGCTGTTAGTGGGGGATTTGATTCAAAGTATTTATCTATACGTCGTTTCAAAGTATATACGGTGTTGCAGTCTATTACTTTACGAGGAAGCCTATTCCATTAGTTTATGATTCGGTTAAAAAAAGAAGTTCTTAGATCCATGGGAGCGAAAGGACGGAGAACTACAAGGAGATGGTAGCAAACTTCACTATAGCATATACAAATGCATGGGATGCAAAATATAACTTAAGATCCATTTTTTTATTTACATGTGAATTTCTTTCCATCGAACTGTGCAACTGTAAGTGACTAGCACGGAGGAGCAGTTTCGCCAAGACTTTCCATCCATGGAGAAACGGCACCAAGAAAACGGAGCTTAGCAATGCTTACAGACTATTGCTGGGCAGTGATTCTAGATATTATCTTTAAGGCCTACGCGACAAGCTAAAAAGTGCATAAAAGAAATCGATTAAGAGATGAATTATAAACTAATTCCTAGAAATTGCTAGATAAAGCTCAGCAGCTGACCTTATTGAAAGAACCAAGAATGCACGATATAACCATAATTTTACATTCCCTGTGTGAGCAGCTTCTCTGTATACAATATAAATACGTACGTGATAATAAGATAATGAAAACATCATTTTTTAAACAATAGCTAACTAGCAAATTATAATTATTACATTTGAATTAAGGACACCAAATAATACATACAAAATCAACCATTTCATCTCAGAAGCAGACAACGGTTAAATCATTGACCTGTTATGGTTATTGGTCATTAAGAGAGAGAATAGTGGTATGCCACCGGTGCACTGACTGTATTTATCTACTGAATACCGAAGATATAACAAAAGAAGAAATCAATAAATGTATGGAAGGAGCGGAAAACCGCATCTCAAAAACCATAGAGTTCAAGTGAGGTTGGGCTAATGGAAAGTCTCCGGGACTAATGGTACTCAAATACCCCCCAAAAACATATTCAGAGAACAAGTGACTCCATTTTAGGGGATCAGCGGAATCATTAATCACTAGTCATGTGGACTTGGGTGTATTTAAGGGGGTAAGACCTCGAAAACAATGGAGGGGTAAGGTTATTTTGGGGGTTATAGCGATTCATTGCCTTTGTTTCCTGAGGTACAACGACCCTCTCCAAGATTTCCAGCCCCGAAGGGATCCCTGGAGATCCTGAAGAACTGAAATCTCGTGTACTGGTACTGGTAAGAGCAATAACTTGAGGAATTGCATTTATAGTGGTCTATAGTAATGAAAAGTAGAACGAATGAGAAGAAAATTGAACGAAAAGAAGAGAACAGCAATAATGACGATCTTAGTAACTAAAAAGTGCTCCTTTTTTCTTTAAAGGCATTTGTGATTGCCTCTATGAACATGAGTCACCATGAAAATATTCTTTTAGCTACATTAGCAAAACAAAACAAACAATACATACAAACCATAAAAGCAAAACAAAACCGAACAAGAAACGAAAAAACAGCAAGAAGAAGGCGGGGAGACCCGCCTTGAAAAGTACTCAATAACCAATCTCAAGCTCTCTTAGCCTTAAATAATCAAACGCCCCTATAGAAATAAAGGCAAAACGACGATCACAAGTATTTTAAAGCAAGAATTCAAACCGGTAACAGAGTAAGAGATCAAGGAGACCAAATTCACGAATTTAAAATATAAGAAATTTATTACGATCAATAAATCGGAGATTTATAGAAAATTAGACAGTATTTATACAAAATGGGCTTATTGCTTTTCAAGGCAAATTGAGGGTCAAACTTCAGCGTTTCATATTGCAGGATAGATAACTCCAGCAATGTCAAATGGTTGCCCTCGAAGAATATACCACGGTGTAGATTTTAGCCTTGAAATATCGTCAGCCCAAAGCAAAAGCCGTAATAACAAGTTTCAAACCGGTACCTTGGCCCTTCTGGCGTGAAATGGCGTAACATGTGGACATGCACATTCATCAGTAATCTGTGTGTATTTAAAATCGTAATTTTGGTTGCTGTGTTTTTTACTTTTATCTGAAGTAATTATAAAACTCATCCATAGGTATTAATAGAAAAAAATACCGATCAAGTGCATATATTTTATTTCTTAGTAATAACTATGCAGCTCTAGAATTCGTTACATTTCTACATGTTTCGGTACATGATAACTCTATCTTATACAAGATCTGTGTATATTTTAAACATCCATGGGTATCATTTTCGTAGGTTTTCAATGTGATTCAGTTTATTTATGGATAGACTCGGTCTTGCGCGAATTTTTTGGCATCAAATTCTTACGCCAAAATTGGAGACCGCAAGATATTCAGGCAATTTGGTGTGTCTGGGCTGGAAGGGAGAGGTGAGATTAAAATTCAGACATCTTTGCAACCGTAATTTATAGAAATTCGTGAAACGTGAAAATCAGGTAAAGTCTATAGTAATAATCTATTTAATTAACTAACTTATTTGCTTAAAAATGCGTCTAAAATTTTGGCCAGTCCTGATATAATTCAGTCTACCCTAACTTTATGCATGAAGATATGAATATTTTTTACATTAAAGAAGGCCACACTTTATACTAAGTAGGCTTACACAAAAGATTATACAGTAGGAAAACGCCTCTAGTCATTTAAGCTCTGGAATCATACAAGGTCCAAGAAATTCTGGACCAGTATTTGTTAGTGGTACTCGTAAGAAGACTCATTCAGAATGAAGGTGAATTTTTCGCCGATCAGAAACTCCTATTATTTAGTCAGGTGCAGGCGATTATATAAGTTACTATCTCGATGCGTAGGTTGTAGGTATGGTAGGTAGCCAGTTTACTTTTCAATGAGTTTAGGGGCAATAACATCGTAATTATTCGGCTGATTCTAACAGAATTTGAAACCCTTATGTTGTTTTATTTTCCCTTTTGAATAATAGTCCGGACTGTTAGTCCGGGAATTATTAAAAGTTTTAAAGGTCGAAAGTTCATATGGTCATAAGTCAAAATATTTGAGAGCACGCGACTTAGGTCTGTTAATCTTGTTCTCGAAAATATCAACGCACGGATCCTGTTTCGAAACCCCATTAATAATTTATAACCAACCAACGCCTTTATTTCTGCGAGATCATATCGTTATTTGCGAATCAACGGTGCTTTGCCGTTCTATTTAAACAAACTTCCCATTCTACCTTTATCCTTCATTGCTTTATCGGTAATTCACGAACTTATCACCCTATGTCAGTCTCATCTCCAAGAAGAACTCAGTTTTAGTTCATTCAAAATAATAATTACCATAAATAGAAATATTTACAGATTAAAAATGAAATATTTATTAATATCTTTAATTATATCAGCGGTATTCAATAAGATTGGTGAAGTTCTGTGGAATTTTAGAAGTCTATTTGTGGAATGATCCATATTAGAACAGTTTGAGTCTACTAATCTTTATTCTTTGCCTAGAATTCATTATCTCCCTTTTAAGACCCCCATAGTCTAACACATTGGAGTTTACCCCATTATCTGAAGAGTTGATTCCTGGCAAGTACTTTACAATGTAGGTGAAACCATAAATAAATAAAAATATAACTTACCTACTTTGATAGAGGGCCCTGGACGTAAAATAATACAAGTCCCGTCCGACAACCATAAAATCAGTAAAATTCGAGAAACTCTTGACAAATGGAGCGGTTAGTATAAGTGAAAATTGAAAACCGACAATACTTCAAGCGCTCTGGGGACCGCTTTGAAAATACCTTCACTGGACAGATACGATGTCAGGTCCCTAGAGCGCTTGAATCAGTATCGGTTGTCAATTTTTTGCTTATACTAACCGCCCCAACTGTAAAATCACAAGGAATCCATAGATATTTATTATAAATGAATAAAATATATTAAAATAATTAACTACAGCTTTTCAGTCATTAACAGTAAAGTATTTATGCTGTGGCCACGTAACTGTTAGCACTTTTTTATTGGCGTCACGCATTTAAAAACATTAAGGAAGAGCTTTATAAATCGAGGTAGATTTTTCGAAGTATTATCCGAGAGTATGGTCGGTTATAGGAGTGGTATAGTCCTATTGTGATCGTCGTTCCCGAGAAATGTCTCTAAATTTAAAGATGGAAATGCCATCCTTCGACACGGATGTCTCCACCCAGTGTTATCAATTTATTAGCCTTTAAATTAAAAAGAAACACACAAAGAGTGTACTAGGAACTTAGAGTCAATTTATTTTAATCTTAATATTTATCGATAACGACGTTAAACTTACTCATGGCTGTAACGGTGGCCAGGGAAGAGTTTTACAACCCTAAAACTCTGTCTAAGGATATTTAAAGAAGACTCGGAGTTTACGACCGAAAATCCCCAACTACGCACTCAATTTTGCCTTCAAAACCAGAGGTCATGCTGGTCAACGCCCTTACATAAACATCACTATCCAAGGATCAAATCATCTCGGATTTTTCATCAGTAAATCGCACTTCCATTCGCGATTTCCATCATTGGACAATGGCGGAAGTAATTCAACATTGTACTAGTCACTTCTACTTAGGCAACCCCTTTCTAGTCAATGGCGTAATAAATCACCACTGTTCTATTCACTTAAACTCAAGCAACCACTCATTATTCAATGGCGCAGGTAACTCAGCACTACGCTACTAACTTCAACTTTAGCAACCACTCATTAATCAATGACGTAAGTAACTCCACACTGTACCCCTCACTTTAACTCACAAGGCCAAATTTGCTACTCCCGACCATAGACTCACACAATTAGGAAAGGACTGAACCCACGAGTTCATATCTCCGCTTCTAAGCAGCCATTACCTGCTCTAGCGAGGACTCAACTCATCCTTTGATTTATGATATTAAATAGATAGGACTTGTTTTAAAGCTTGTTTCTTTTTGTAACCTTATTCATTACATTGGCCCCTTTTTTCATCAAAGTTCAGCTAGAGGTGGGAGAGGGGGCTCGAGGAGGTTCTTGACCTACTTACATTTTTATATTGTTTATATCAATTATATTTATCTTTCTGTCTTCAGGAAGAGCTGTTAAGCATTTTATGGCATAGGTTCTCTTATGCTTTAATCTAAGGGTTCATTTTCAGTCTAGATTGAAATTTTGTACTTTCCTATTATCGACATCAATATTTTTCACTAAAGGAATTTTTTTTTACTAGAAAGTTTTAAGTTAGGTTATGGTTGAATTATCGGTTGTATGAAATATTTTTTTGTACTTTCCTATTATCGACATCAATATTTTTCACTAAAGGAATTTTTTTTTTACTAGAAAGTTTTAAGTTAGGTTATGGTTGAATTATCGGTTGTATGAAATATTTTTTTGTACTTTCCTATTATCGACATCAATATTTTTCACTAAAGGAATTTTTTTTTTACTAGAAAGTTTTAAGTTAGGTTATGGTTGAATTATCGGTTGTATGAAATATTTTTTTGTACTTTTTGTTTTAATTGCCTATCCTAATTTTTAAATAAAAAGGTTATAGATAAAAAAAAAAATCCTGCTGATAATAGGAAAGTAAAAATAATTGACTGATAATCTAAAAGTAACCGAATTTTCTTGTTACCGATGACTTCAAAACATTTAATATCGAATTTATTTTCCGTCCTGAATAAATAACTTCATTTAACAAAGATTAAACTCAAATGATTTTACGAGAATAGGGGAAGAGGGACACTGGTTGTATTTATGGCTTTTCGACTCATACACAACATACCTGCGAATGGTTTCCGAGTTAGTTATAAACGAACGGTGAAAATCCCGAGAAATCCTAAGCTCAAAAGTACTTGTCATGACTTAGAGGCAATAAATCGAGCCTTTTCAATGCAACCAATTAATCCTTACGAGGGAAAAAATCACGTGTTAATAAGAAAAAATGATTGAGTAAAGCAATTTGATCACTTTTACGCGTGGAAACAAAAATACATGAGCGCATTCGGTGTCCTTTTGAGACCGTGTGCGTGCGAGAGAAGCACATGTCTGTACAATCTCGAGTTATTTTATGTTTCCATCCCTTACTTTAGTTTCATGAGACCGTCCCTATCACCTTTATACCAAATTTCCGGTCTTCTGTTCCCCTCTTTCCTGTCTGCATAAATGAATGCACGTCCACTGACTCAAAACCCTCCCCCACACTTTTCCCCCAATACAATCTATACACAGTCCCCCCTCTTTTTTTGCATCTGTATCGACCAATCACAAAGCTCCCAATAAATTTGGATATACGACTATTGGTTGTTCGAATTTTTAAACTCCGCCCCTTCCAGAATCAATCAATTCCTATTGGCTATTGTCAATAGTGATTGGTTTAGGGTTTCACAGTTCAATAACCAATAGTATTAGTGACCAGTCCAATAGTTGCCATTTGTAGAAGAATTTGTTAAAACGATTTACTAATTTATTAAAAAAAAATATCCGGGTCTGTTTCCGATACATTGATTTAGAGCGCTAAAGTGGCTTGGTTGACCGCACAGCTCAGCGTCGAATGCACATTTAAGTCTGAGTTATTTCATCTCTGTTTTCCCTCGACGAAATCAAGATTTCTAACATCCTACGGTATCGTCCCATTCTTGAGTCAGTCAGGCCTTGAGGCCTCGCTTCAGGAGACTATAACACGTGCGGGGTCATTGTGACCGACGCTCCAAAAGGAAAGTTCGGCGAGAACCGGCAAAGAATCCATATTAACCGGCGCGTTCTTCATTGAACTGTGATTCCGCTAATGGACAAAACAAGAACCGGGAACTAGTTCTTCGGTCTATCTACCGTACCTAGCCTGGTACTTTACAACGGCTTATTTATAGTTTAGGTCACCATTTACATTCAGGCAATCTCACAACCAGATTTGTTTCCTTGTGCATGGGAAATATTTAAATGAAATCACCTACCATTAGAACCATATAGGTTCAGATATGTGAGCAGGAGGGAGGGGAGTATTTTATCTTGGTAACTATCGAAAACAAGTAACTAACGGTGGTTCTTCTCCATCATGGTCTAAGTATGGGGAAACGGGACAGGGCAATTAAGAAAAATGCGAATAAATGGAACGGAATAGAAAAATAGGAAGAGGAAAAAATAAGGCGCGAGATCCCACCTCAGCCTCAAATACTGGGGGCAAGAGGTACCATAAACCTATAGGGGTGAGCTTATACTAAGAATACAGCCACCCTCAAGCCAGGCTATGGGTCCCCTTGGACGAACAATGGAGTTTAAGTCCTATCCTCTCTTACTTGAGATCCTTTTAGTTTGGCCAATTAGGGTCACCATTTACGGCTGTAGTTCTTAATAACTTGAGCTTACCTCCTAATAAGGATTTAATTTAACCTTATTCACTAGTTAGGATATAAACTAGTGGGAGAGAAGCCCCACCCCCGTTGGGGCCTGCTCCCAGGGTTATCTTTCATTGATTGCGAAACAGCGGGTCGAGAAGGTTTGCGCAGGATCGGAGTTAGGGAACCGTCGAGTACCAGACACGATTTCGTCCCTTACTTGAGTGAGAAAAAACAATGAAATACTTCCAGTAGAGTTGATAGGAAACTGTGACTATCGATTTAACAAGGGATGATGGAGTGAAGGTTGTGAAAGAAACGGGGAGAGCCAAGGCAGGAAGACTTTATTGATGAAAGAGTTCGATAAATCCTCGAATAAGTCTGAATGACTGACGCGAGGCTTTTCTGTCGTGCAGTGCCAAGTCATAAGATTTTTTTTCATAAATTAGGTTGGAGAATTTATTATACGGATGAAAATATTGAAAAAAGTGAATATTTTTGTAATATCGATGATTAAAAATTAAATAAATAAATACGAGTTAAGTAGTTATGCTGGAAAGAAATAAAAATCTGTAAATTTGGCAATACTGTTTTGAAACAAAGGAGTTTCAAAATGTTAAGTCTACAAATATCAAAGACAAGCTTAAGGAGACGATTGGATGAGCCAAAGAAGATCCCAAATTAGCAAATCACAATTACGCTGAATTTGGTTCAGTGACAATATAATTTATTATTATTTGATGGAGTATTTAGTGCATATCCATTCATTGATAAACAAAATAAACAATTTAACGATATAATAAATTAAATTTAGTGAAAAGTTTGTGGTTATTTCGCTATTTCAAGCAGTATTATCGAAACACTTTTGAAACTGTTTTGTTTCAAAACAGGTTTGCCAAATTTCAAAAAATTTCCTCTCTCTCTATCTCTCTCTTACTTTACTTTATATATTTATTAAATTTCTTATCATCAATCACAAAAAATATTCGCTATTTTTTTATACTTTTATCCTTATAATTAATTTTCCAAACTCGTATTCAAATTATTATTACTTGGTAACACAGCATAGCAAAGCCTAACGCCAGTTTTCGAGGAATTATAGAACATATAATTAATTATATCATAGGCACCTTACCTGTGTCCGAAACATTTTGAAAAACATGACATGACAAATTTGGGTTCTTCTACATTACGATTTATTAAAAATCCGTACATTTTCAACTTCTATTTCGTTATATGCCCGCTTTAGAGGATTAACAAAGACTATGATGGTGCAAAGAGGTGTTGGTCCAAACTTCTCGGAACATTGTTTTCCTTTTACACTAATATGTCCCCCCTTCCCCCTCTCCACCATCGACTGGTTTCTCTATTTTGTTTGATTCTCTCTTTGAGAGGGAACTTTTAATGAAATTGAGGTGATCTATATTTTGGTTTGGTTATGTTGGAATATTTCACACCCTCTGTCACACTTTGCTGGGTCTTAACAGGCGAGCAAACATGTCCTGGGAGATTTCAAGGATCTTGCACAAAATGACTTCCGAGAGAGAGAGAGAGAGAGAGAGAGAGAGAGAGAGAGAGAGAGAGAGAGAGAGAGAGAGAGAGAGAGAGAGAGAGAGAACTACAGAACTACAGAACTACAGAAAAGACCCTAAGGTCCGCTCAAGGCCAGTCCGCTTACAGATTTTAATTACCAATTTCCAACGTTAGTGTACCATGAATTTTTTTACATGCTGTTTTTTGTTTTGTTTTTAACTATTTCAACTCTACGGTACACACTTATCTACATGTGTACCCTATGTATATATATTTTTTACATGATTTTTTTTAAGAAATATTTTTATTCTACAATACACACACTTATCTACATGGGTATCATTTGGCCTTTCTTTACATGCCTCTTCAAACTATTTTACTTCTAAGGTACACACTTATCTACATGTGTACCCTTGACATGCAGGTTCAGCTATCCCTCAAATACACGAATACTCTTCTTCGAACCAGGGCGGGGGGTTGATAGGACAGTACTTTCTTTTCTCTCGCAGGCTTCGCCTGCTAGTCATGAAAATAATATAAGTATAGGACAGACAGAAAAAGAAAAGGGGAATTCACATTCACTCCATGCAGGGAGGCGTCGCTGGCATCTTTCTCTTCATCATTTCATTTTAATCTTCAATTCCGTATAATACATGACGTTTTAATATGTGCTCCTACTAGGTTATATTTACAATATTGGAGTACTCATCAAGTCAGTTTTTGAACATATTAACTCACTTGCTTTCTACTACACAATTGGGCATAGAGTTAAATCGCTTGTTCACTAATTTTAACCCATTTTGGCGTGTGTTGGCCCTTTCGTCCATCTCGAACAATAGTCTGTAATCAATATTCGTAAATCCTTTTAAGATTTTGAATACCTCGATCAATTGTCCACGTAATCGTCTAAATTCAAGGGATAGTAGGTTTAATGATCGGAGTCTATCTTCGTACGGTTTGTTTCGGATTCCAGGAACTAGTTTCGTAGCCCGATGTTGCACTCTTTCTAACTGCGCTATATCCTTGTTTAGGGAGGGACACTAAAATTGAACCGGGTTTTTGAGGTGTGGGCGCACGAGCGATTTGTATAGTGGCAGGATTATATCTTTCAATTTGAAAATAAAGTTCCGAGCAATATATCCTAGAATTAGGTTTGCTTGTATACAAGCTTGTGCGCATTGTTTTGATACTTTAAGGTCCTCTGAGATTAAAATCCACAGGTCTTTTTCTAAGTTAACGGATTCGAGAATTTGGTCTTTCATATAGTATTCTACTTTTAAGTTATGACATCCTAAATGCATGACCTTGCATTTACCTATGTTGAAGCCCATTTGCCATTTATCCGCCCATTCGACAATTTTATTAAGGTCTCCTTACATTTTCTCTACATCGGGTCTCGAGAGGGCTCGGCTTCCCAGCTTTGTGCCATCTAAAAATTTAGAGATCAAACTAAACACTTCATTATCTAAGTCATTAATGTAAACAATAAATAATAATAGGCCCAAGACTGACTCTTGTGGTACCCCGTTGGTGACTGGGACCCACTATGAACATGCCCCATTTAAAAACAACCCGCTGTGAACGATTTGACAGCCAGTTTCTAATCCATTTAAGTATGTTACCCCTCACTCCAATTGCTCTAATTTTCATCAATAGCCTTTCGTGCAGAACTGTATCAAAGGCCTTTTTAAAGTCAAGGTAAATTATTTCCGCCACTTTAGTTTCATAGTAGATGCAAATCATGTTATTAAAAAAATCGAGTAAATTGGTTAGGTACGAGCGCTCCCGTTTGAATCCATACTGGGAGTCTGCAATTAAATTATGAGCCTCACAATGGCTCACCAATCTATCTCTAATTATCGATTCTAAGAGTTTTCCAATTACAGAAGTTAGGCTGATGGGATGGAAATAAGTAGGCTCAGTTTTATCCCCTTTTTTGAATATCGGCGTAACATTTGCACGCTTGAACTCTATTGGAACTAGGCCTTCCTCTATTGATCGATTGAAAATCGTGCAGAGCGGTCTTGCTAATTTATTTCTTAGTTCTTTAAGATGGGTTGGATACACCCCATCGGGCCCGGATGACTTCAATTTTTTTTTATTAATATATGTGAGAATCTCCTCTTCATTTATACTTATGTTAGAGAGGATATTTTGTCTTTCAAAATTTATGTCCTCGCCTAGTGTTTTTACTGTTAACGTAACTATAAAACAGTTTCGGTTCGTGCTTCGAAATTATAGCAAGTGTTCGTTTTCATATTTCATCTTAACTTCTCTAATGACCCACTTTACCAGCCTTTGAAAGAGAGAGAGAGAGAGAGAAAGAGCGAAAAGAGAGTAACAAGTAATAAGGAGTAGTAAGGAAAAGAGGTACCCTAGTAGACCTTACGATCCATTCAAAGAGGGTACCTTTGAGTGAACACTTGAGCAGGCGCAGTCCTCTAAAGGGTCAGATTGACGCTCTAGAAGAGCACTCGCGCCACGCTTCAAGTCTCCAAGCGGCTATTTTTCAAGACTTTGTCTAGTCTCGACTTGAACTGTTCAACAGAGTTGCTGTTGACAACTTCCACTGGAAGTGTGTTCCAATGGCTGCAGACGCCATATGTAAAAGATTTCCAACACAGATCACGCTGGTAACGCTTCAGTTAAAGTTTGTAGCCGTGATTTCTTGTTCTGCTCTGGCTAAGCTGGAAATTATCCCTGTAGTCTACAATGTCGAAGCTTCGAAGTATTTTGAACACTTTGATAAGCTGACCACGCAGTCTCCGGGTCTCCAGCGAGAAAGAGAGAGAGAGAGAGAGAGAGAGAGAGAGAGAGAGAGAGAGAGAGAGACGATCAATTTCTCTTGGAGCAGTGGGTTCGAGAGGGAGCAGCTAATCCAGGTTTCCCCCGCTACAAAATCCGCCCTTTGAGGGGTCTAAATTTAAATGTTATTATAGAGTTCTCCATCGATACCATAAGTCCTTGAAGAAATTAGTATAAAAAGCAGTAGTAGCGAAAAGGTCATTTAGAATTCCTAGATGATTTGTACGAGTAATATTCAAGGAGTACTGATGAACAAAATATGCAAGGAGTACTCATTGACAAGATGTTAAATGAGTTCTGATGGACAAAGTGTGGGATGAATTCATATGGAAAATATGTTCAACGAATACTGATTGACAAAGAGTTCAAGCAATACAGATTAACAAAATGTTCAAAGAGTACTGCTTGCCAAAATGTTCAAAGAGTACTGATCGACAAAATGTCCAAAAAATACAAATTGACATTCAGGAGGAGTGATTGACAAAATTTTAAGGATTAGCGATTGACAAAATATTTAAATAGTACTGATGAGAAAAGCTCAATGAGTACTGATTGACAAAATACTCAACGAATACTGATTGACAAAATGGTCAACGAGTTCTGATGGAAAAATGCTCAAAAAGTACTGATTTACAAAATGTTTAAGGATACCGATAGGCACATTGATAAATAAGTATTGATGGACAAACTTTCAAGGAGTACTGATTGATAAAATGTTCAATGGACAAAAAATTCAAGCAGTACTGATGGACAAAACATTTAAAGAGTAGTGATTGACAAGATGTTAAACGAGTTCTGATGGACAAAATGTGCGATGAATACATATGGAAAATATGTTCATCGAATAGTGCTTAACAAAATGTCCAACGAATACTGATTGACAAAATGTTCAAAGAGTACTGATTGCAAAAATATTTAAAGAGTCCTGATTGACAAAATGGCCAAACAATACAAATTGACAAAATGTTCAAAGAGTACTGCTTGGAAAAATGTTAAAATCAGTACAGATTTCAAAAAACGTTCAAAGAGGATGATTGACAAAATTTTCAAGCAATGCAGATTGACAAAATGTTATAATAGTACTGATTGACAAAATGTACATCGATGAGCAAGGTAATGAGCAATATAGGCAGTGATGGTTTACAGTTACCATAGCAACGAGTACCAACCTTCACCCGGCCTTCGACATACGTAGGAGACGCTCTTCATTCACACCAAGAGGGTGAGTAACTATATCTCTATCTATTAGATCCATCTTAAAAGCCCCAAAGGAGTCACTGTATCCATAGAAACCCTCTTAAAGATCCCGAAAGACATGACTGTATCCAGTAGACACATCTTAAGGCCCCAAATAAGTGATTATATCCATTAGAGCCCAATAAAGCCCCCCGAAGAAGTTATTGTAGCCATTAGACACCCTCTTAAATCCCCCAAAGAAGTGATTGTATCCATTAGACCCCCAAAAGCCTCCTAACAAATTGAGTATATCTATTAGACCCCCTTTTAAAACCCCCTGAAGAAGTGATTGTATCCATTAGACCCCCAAAAGCCCCACAAAGAAGTCAGTTTATCCATTAGATCCCTCTTAAAGCATCACCAAAAAGTGCTGTAGCAATTAGACCCGTCTTAAAATCCGTAAAAGAAGTGACTGTATCATTAGAGCCCTCTCAAAGACCCCCAAATAAGTGATTGTATTTATTGGGCCCCTCCTAGAGCCACCAAAGAAGTCATTATATCCATTAAACTCCTCTTAAAGCCCACCAAAGAAGTGAATGTATCTAATAGACCCCTCTTAAAACCCTCAAAGGAAGAGACTGTATCCATTAGATCCCTTTTAGAGGCCCCAAGAGAAATGACTGTATCCATTAGACTTCTCTTAAAGCCTCCAAAAGAAGTGACTGTACCCATTACACCTCTCTTAAAACCCTCAAATAAGTGTATTAATTGTTTTTATTAACCTTCACTTTTTCCTTCGCACTCCACCCATCGTTTCTTTACTTTGTTTGGATCTGTTTTAGTTTGACGGTAGAGAGGCATGTTCTCCTATATAAGCTTCCCATTTATGGGAAGAAATTTTAGAAAAATAGTAAAGAATTGTTCTAAAGGGCAAATTTTTCTACCAATAAGAAAATGTGTTTGGTAAAATAAATCAAAATAATAAAAAACCCCATAAAAATAAGTGTCTTGAAAGCAAATGAAAGCAATTCAATACAATGGAAGCTGTAAAATAGGGAGAAAACTTGCCCCCCCCCCAAAAAAAAGCGTACTTGTTTAAGTGTGAGGGGGCGGTCAGGTCGCTACAGATATCATTATCCAGCCCTTTATGAAACCATATAATTTCCTCTTGAGGGTGATTAATATCTTGATGCGTTTCATCTTCGGGCGCTTAATAAAAAAGAGGGGTTCAGGCAGTATTCCCCCTCCTTGATATTCCGGTTTTGTTTTATTGCCTTTGTATTGATCGAAATAGTTTCCTCTGTTGTTTTTCTATTGATCGACGTTGCTTTGTATTCATCCAAATTGGTTCCGTAGTTGCTTTCATAGTGTTCCAGATTTTCCCTTTGTTGCTTTTGTAGTCATTGAAATCGTTTCCTTTGTTGATTATTTCTTGGTTCAATATTGTCTCTTGTTGCCTTTTATTCATCGAGACGGCTATCTTTGTTGCTTTCGTACTTTTCAGGATTCTTTTCTTTGTAGCTTTCGCATTCATTGAAAAGGTTTCCTTTTTGTTTTTTAAAGATCGACCTTGCTTCTGTCCTTGTTTTTCTATTCATCGATATTGGTGCCGTTCTTGCCTTCATAGTGTTCATGATTCTTTCCTTTGTTGTTTTTGTATTCATCAAAAAGGTTTCCTTTTGGTATTAAATTCTTTTGTTCTTGTTTTTATATTCATCGAGACGGCTATCTTTGTTGCTTTCGTACTTTTCAGGATTCTTTTCTTTGTTGCTTCTGTTTTCATCGAAATAGTTTCCTTTTTGGCTTATTGATCGACATTGTTCCTGTGTTGTTTTGTATTATTCCTTTGTTACGCTTATATTGTTAGAAATGCTTTCCTTTGTTGTTTTGTATTCTCTGAAATAGTTTCCTTTTTGTTTTTGTTCTGGTCGATTTTTCTTCTGTTGTTGTTTTGTATTTTTCGAAATTCTTGACATAGTTGCTTTCATAGTGTTCCAGATTCTTTCTTTTGTTGCTTTTGTATTCATTGAATGAGTTTCCTTTTTCTACTTTTGTATTGATCGACGTTGCTTCTTTTGTTGATTAGTATTCATCAAGATTGTTTCGGTCGTTGGTTTCATATGGTTGAGATTCTTTCCTTTGTTGCTTTTATATTCATATAAAGAGTTTCCGTTTTCCTTTTGTATTAATCGACGTTGCTTATGTTGTTGCTTTATATTTTAGGTTGTTTCCATTGTAGCTTTCATAGTTTCCTGATTTTTTTTGTTGCTTTTGTATTCATCAAGTGTTTTTGTTTTTGCTTTTGTATTGACTGAGGTCGATTCTATTCTTGTTTTATATTAATGAGATTACTTACGTTGTTACTTTACGAGTGTTCGAGGTTCTTTCCATTTTTGCTTTTGTAATCATGGAATTAGATTGACTCACTCTAATTTTTGCTTTCGTTCCTCCTTTGTTATTGATGGAGATTTTATATTTTTGCTATTGTACTTAAAGATTGATCGCCTTTTTGCTTTTTTATTTATCAAAATTTCTTCCTTTGTTGTCTTAGGATTAAGGGAGATTTTATCCTGTGTTGCTTTTGTAATGGTGGAGTCTGATTGCTCGCATTTTAGCATTTGAATTGGTAAAGATTGATTCCTTCATTGCTTGCAATATTGATTAAGATAGTTTCCATTGTTGCTTTTTTAATTAAAGAGATTGCTTTCGTATTCAGTTAGTATAGCAATAAGTCATTCACACTGCATATGACACGGCTAGAGGATGCTCGTCATTCACACCAAGTGAGACCAATCTAACAACATTTATATTTAAATTGCCGTTTTTCATTTTTTATATTGATTGTGATAGAACGGTCTGAGGCCGCTTAATTTCAACCGCTATCACATGTTGTTTAGAAACACGTTGCTACCAACGTGCATCTTTGCGTCGAAGCAGGGCGCCCTATCGCCACCTGAGTCAATATTTAACTAAGGAGGTCATCTCCCCCTACCACCCGTTTCGCCCCATGCGTCGATCTTGCCAGATTGAGTTAGGCTTATGGGCAGATAGGGTATGTTCTCAGGCGCGGATGGGCATTCCCTCGAAGCCCCTACTCCATTGTCCCCTACGCCAAGGGAATGGCTCGACTATTTATATGGAAACTTTACCGATTGGAGCAGATCAGATCCAGATTATCTTCGCGATACATCACGCCGATCCGGTCTCACCTTGTGCACCAGGGACCCTCTACCTCGAGATCCACTATTTTGTCCAGAAGAGGACGATATTCCTTGAGTGCCAAGGTTCAAGCCTTCAAGACGCCAAGTTTACAAGGCCTCCCTGTTGTTCAGAAAGAGAACAACGTTAGAACAGCCATTTTTTTTTTAGCCCGTTGACCAGAAACGGTTCTCACCCTCCCCCCCCCCTGTTGTTCAGAAAGAGAACAACGTTAGAACAGCCATTGTTCTTTGAGCTCGTAGACAAGAGACGGTTCTCCCCCTCCCCCCTGTTGTTCAGAAGAGAACAACGTTAGAACAGCCATTGTTCTTTAAGCCCGTTCGTCAAGAAACGGTTCTCATTCCCAAGACGTCACGTCAGGATAATTTAATCCCCTTCCTTCAGCCGGAACTCGCCAGCGGACAGAAGATTCCTTCGCGTCGCCTTTCTCTGTACAACAACTTTTAATTACGTAAGCTGAGCATTACCTTTGAGTATTTAACCTTTCGTCAACCCTACCCTGTGCTTTAAATGGTTTAGCGATCCCTCCTATTCCTTTAATTTTTATTTGTTAGCCTTTTTAAATCTCTCCCAAATCTTAATCCTCGGATTGGCCAGATATTCCCACGACCCTTTCCATTCTCTGTATATGTAAACTTTTTCCGTTTTGTGTGTTTTGATAGTTTATTTAATAAAACTCTATTTTATTAATGATAGCCATATTATTATCCTTAAACTCAGTTCCACTTTTTAAGCATATTGAAGATAAATAACATCGGTCAACCAGATAACCACTCACTTGAAATATAATTGAAGCATTCCCACAACGAATAGTTATATATGGCATATCGTCGAGAGTCCATTCTACGACATTCATGGAGATTATTTCCGTGTCTTTTTCGCTATTTGTCTGGTTGGGAAGAGGAGGATGGGGGGGCAGTTGTTGATTTTTGAAGAAAGAGAATATTTGTGATAGTTTTGTTTGTTCCAGATTTCTTCCGAGAGTGTATTTGCATTAATGAAAAAGTTTTCATTGATTTTTTTGCATTAATCCAGATTGCTGTTATGTTGCTTTTGCAATGATAGTTATTGCTTCTATATGATCATTACTGTTTTTCTGTTTTGTATTTTATTGATTGAGATTGTTTACGCTGTTACCTTTTGTAATAAAAAGAGATTGCTCCCGTTGTTGTTTTCGTATTGATTGCGTTTGATTCCCTTATTACTTGTCTACCGATCGAAATTTCTTTCCGTTTGTGCTTTAGCGATAATAGAGATTGCTTCTATTGTTTCCTTTGCATTAATTAGGATAGTTTCTGTTGTTTTTCTGGTAATAAGAGAAATTTCTTCTTTTGTTGCCTTTGCATTGATCAAGATTGTTTTTGTTGGTTTTTTGACAATAATTGAGATTGCTTCTGTTATTGCCTTACATTGATCAATGATAGAGAGTGCTTCTAATGTTGTTTTTGCATTGATCAAGATGGTTTCTGTTGTTGCTTTTGTAATGATAGAGATTACTTATATCGTTGCTTGTGCATTGATCAATGTGAGGGTATGGAACGTACATACTCACATGCCGCCAGACAATCGTGGGAACGAAAGAAATTTGTCGTTTGAGTTAACCTTAGTCTCCTTCCTCTCTACCCCCACCATTCCCCCAACTGGCGACAGGAAGTCGGATGAAAGAACGCCTATCTCACAAAGAAGCTTAAATCTTATTTGCTTTCTTTATGATACTATGGAGATTGTCCAGAAGGCGCTGCAATAAGCGAATTGTCGTAAATGGGATCTCTCTTTCGATTTCCCACAATCCGCGATATAAATAACATCGCTGTTTACCTCTCCACAGCAGTGTCCCAAATCTACTCGCGTAATCCTCACGTTGAACGAGAGTCGTTGCCGTAACGTATCGACTACCAACGTGCCGTCGAGTCAACTTGGTCGCTGTCTTAAAGTGTTCCTGGAAGTAAATTCCGCCCCACAGAGTCTGTGACTAGAAGAGTACGCTCTGTTGCTCAACGTAACTTGAGTAAGAAAAGAAACATCCAAATAGTTACTGGAAGTTACTATTTGTTAGTGTCACATCCAGTTAGGAGTTAACTAACTGGAACTGCAGCCAGCAGCCCCAAACCCGTCGTCTTATCCCCCTTCTCCCCGAGAACTTGAGTTAACGCCACCCGAACCACCCCGTCTGGACCTGAGTAGTCGTCTCTCCAATCAATCAATTAATGGTAATCCGTAAACCCAGTGTCCCTCTATTCTTAAATTACCTAATTAATTACCTGTGATTGATACTCCCATTGAGTCATTATAAATCTAAACGCTTAACTTCAGTGTTTGATATTTAATCCCTAATTTTACCTGTTTAATTGCTAATTATTATATTTGTGCAAAGTAAAGTTTATTTTGAGTACGTGTGTTTATTTGTGGCTCCTCCTTTTTGACGTACCCTTGGCAAGACTTTAATTAAGCATCCCTTCGGCTTATTTATCCAACCTGTATTATGCACTCTTAGAATTCAACAATCACATTCCTCCCCCCCCCAGTAACAAGTGGGACTTTTATAGTGAGAATCCTGGCTACGGCACAACCCGCCTCTAACCAGCTTTCGCACGTTCAGTAGGAATTAAAGCCTACCTATATATATATATATATATATATATATATATATATATATATATATATATATATATATGATCGTAGGATTAAGTCATAGGGGCAATACCACCGACTTAAACAAAAGCGGTGTGTCCAGATCAAGGACTAGAATAATTATTGGACCGGACTATGAGCAATTCTACGACAATCAAGATTGTTTCTGCTGTTGATTTCATAGTAAGAGATTATTTTCCCCTGTTTTATCGTATTTTCCATACGTTCTTTCATGGTTACTTTTGAAATGATAAAGACTTCTCTCTTAGTAGTTTAAGTTTGATTGAAATTGTATTCATTGTATTTTCTATTGATAGAGGTTGCTTTCTTTGATGCTCTTGTATTGATAAAGATTGTTCTCATTGTTGCTTTCATAATGAGAGAAACCTCTATTGTAGATTCTTTTGTTTAATCTAGAAAACTTTCTATGTTGATTTATGTTGATCAACTTTCCATTTTTGAATCGGTAGATCTTATTTGCGCTGTTGTATTTATCCTCGTTGCTTCCGTTGTTGTCTTTTAAATGCTAAAATTTTTTCTCATTGTTGTATTTGTTTTAAACTAGATTACCCCCGTTAATATTATATTGATTGCGTCTCTATTGTTCCCATTGAAATGGACAAGATTGTTTCTAGAGTTGCTTTTATATTGATTGAGGTTGTTTCGTTATTGTTTTTATACTAGTCGACATGTGTTTCCAGTGCTGATTTTATAATGTGTAAGATGCTTTCTTTGTTGCTTTTTTATTGGTTGGCATGTGTTTCTGTTGTTGCTTTAATAAGAATAGAGATACTATGGTAATTTTGCATTGGTTAAGTTTGCTTCCGTCTTTACATTTGAAAGGGTGTTTCAAAGTAGCCTTCGGAAAAAGCAATAATGATCTCAATCTTTCATCTTGCAATCTCTCACCTAATCAATGAAGGACCCTTGGCTATGACCTCCACCCTGCCCCCGCTCTTTCACTCAAAAAATGAGATTAATTCTACGTTAATCATCTCAAATCAATCAAGAAATTGTGCGAAAATGATCATTCTGGTGTCGAATTCTTAAGTAGACTCGTCAACGGTGTTTGATCACTAAATGATAATGTAAAATATTTAGAAATTCCTAGACGCCTAATGGTGACCCTTAAATTCTAAATTCTAATTAAATTCGAATAAAAATATCATAATCACAAAATCCGCCCAACTTAATCAAATAACTCTTAGACCAAACATATTCAGAAAAATTACAAGAATTAATCAAGGAATCCAAAGTATTTAGGATAAATTATCTACCGAACCTTTAAGAAATAAAACGGTTTCCTTCAGCAAAAATTTGACGAAACTCTTAAAAAGATCCAATCCTGACCTTGTCGATCGCTCGAACCAAATGAACCACACCTTTCTCGTTTGTATGGTTTGTTGAAAACTCATAAAACTAGAACTTCTCTCCGGACTACTCTATCATGTCTTGACTCCCATGACTATAAAATATATCTCTCTCTCTCCTCTCTTTCTCTCTCTTTCTCTCTCTCTCTCTTTCTCTCTCTCCTCTCTCTCTCTCTTTCTCTCTCTATGTCTCTCTCTCTTTCTCTCTCTCTTTCTCTCTCTCTCTTTATCTCTTTCTCTCTCTCTCTCTCCCAAGAAGGTCTCCAAATGATTAGCTTCGAATCTATCCGAAGCCGTTGGCTTAACTTCATAATCACACATATTTGATTCATGACCTTATGACCCTATGACCTTGTAACCTTCAATAATTTTAACAAGTGAGGCAATCCGATGCATAGTTAGTTTTCTTTTAATAATTCCCGTACTAACCTTGGGAGGACTTTGGCAATTTTATCATTCGAAAAGGAAAATAAAACAACATAAGGGTTTGAAATTTCGCTAGAATTGCCCCAATAGTTACGATGTTATTGCCAAATAATTCCAGGACTAACCTTGAGAGGATCTTGACAATTATACCATTCAAAGTAGAATGTAAAGCAACATAGTGTTTCAAATTTCGTTAGAGTCGGCTGAATAGTTACGATGTTATTGGCAAATAATTCCCGGACTAACCTTGAGAGGATCTTGACAATTATACCATTCAAAGTAGAATGTAAAGCAACATAATGTTTCAAATTTCGTTAGAATCGGCTAAATAGTTACGATGTTATTTGCAAATAATTCCAGGACTAACCTTGAGAGGACCTTAACAATTATACCATTCAAAGTAGAATGTAAAGCAACATAGTGTTTCAAATTTCGTTAGAGTCGGCTGAATAGTTACGATGTTATTGGCAAATAATTCCCGGACTAACCTTGAGAGGATCTTGACAATTATACCATTCAAAGTAGAATGTAAAGCAACATAATGTTTCAAATTTCGTTAGAATCGGCTAAATAGTTACGATGTTATTTGCAAATAATTCCAGGACTAACCTTGAGAGGACCTTAACAATTATACCATTCAAAGTAGAATGTAAAGCAACATAGTGTTTAAAATTTCGTTAGAGTCGGCTGAATAGTTACGATGTTATTGGCAAATAATTCCCGGACTAACCTTGAGATGACCTTGAGAATTATACCATTCAAAGTGGAATGCAGAGCAGAATAAGGGCTTCAAATTTTGTTAGAATCAGCCGAATAGTTACGATGTCATTGCCAAAATCTCATATAAAATTAAAACGGTTACCATCCCACCGATCAACCTACGAACCGATATAGTAAACTATGGAGTCGAATCACGTGCACGCGACTAAAAATAATCGCTTAATTACTATTGATGTCAATAGAAAATAGACTGTAATGTAAAGCTTGTAATGTATTATCGAATGTATTGAAAGTTCCTGATTATATCCCTCATTACCCCCTAATGAAAATTATTGACTTCGTTAAAGTTTGCGGTGCGGAATTTTTTTACCATACTGACATAACACAAAATAAATGGCCTTTGTATGGTTAGCCGTTTATCGTCTCTCCTTTTTAGTCTCTTCATGGAACATTTTGAAGTGTCTCTTGTTCTCCTTATCATACCAATCCCAAATTTTGATGATATATGTATGTTGATGACGTCAACTCACGGTGCCCCAAGACAAGAAAGCAAGACTATACTATAATTTTTCTATCCTTTTCAATCTCACCACTACTCAAGGATTAAATACCCTTCGACCATTAAAGTAATCTTTCCTTTACACTAATGTCAAAGATAAAACTAACAAGGTAAATGGCTACTGGATCCCATGTAGAGGCATTAATTGCTCCTAGTTCTACCAAGGGAAGACTGAATAGCGTTTGGAACAGAGGGTGTAAGAAGGTGATCGCAGGTGAGTCTGTCCTACAGCAAGCAGTTTTAAATAGTCATAAGTTAAAAATGTAATAGATTTTTCTCAGACCTAAATAATTTTATGGTGTAACGATTTTCGTAAGAGACAATTATAGAATCTTCATTGATCAAGGATATCCCAAATTTCAACCTTTCGGATGGTCAATTAAAATGCAGATCCTTTATCCCCAATCTGATCTTAGAGACCTTCATAATCTGGTTTCTCATATTTTGATTAATCAAAGTCTATGTCTATTCTCAGTTTTCGACTAAAGATAACATGATTAGCTGCATACCGAAACCTGTCTTCATCAGCATCTCTAAAGACCACCGCCCAAACGAAACTATACTTGCAAGATGGTATATTTTGAAACTGCAAAGTGAACGCATTCCTTCCTTGTATGACCAAAAGCTCTCATCCAGTTATGGTTGGCATGCAAACTAGCGAACATCTACCATCTTAGATACACTTTCGTCCTTGTATTTGAACCCAGTCCAGTGGTAGGATACAAAATAAGGTCCATACTTCCTATGATAACCGAAAGAAAGATCAGTTAAATGTATGAAGAAAGGAGTGTATCGGGTTGTAAAGTCTCCATAGTGCTTCCAGGACAAATTTGTTTTGGTTGTCAAAGTCATGATATGGATCTTTTTGACAAAAAGGGCTGTTCCTCTACCCTACAAGAAATTAGGAGGTCATAGTATCTTCTTTCCATGAATGGTTTTCTCTATATTCAAAGACCATGACTGCAACCAAAAGTAGTAACACAACGTTACTTAATGCAACGCCACCTACAAATTTAGACTCGTGCTACCTTGCTACCGGGGAAAAAGCACAATTAAGGGTCCTAGGTAGCTCTAAGCACGTCTAAATCATTTAAACGTGCCAAGTCAGGTCAGACTAAAATATGTGTGAAGCGTTCTAATTCCTTATATTATAAAGCTGTTTGATATAAGAAGAAGTATGTGAATTTTTGCCGATCGCTCCTTACTTGCACTAATCTGCCTCACTTTCATGTGTTGAAATGAACAACCTGGCAATCCAGTATGTTGCCCGAATTTTGTTTAGAGGGACTAAGAATTTGGTTCTACTGCTGTCCGCGCAACTAGATACTTCCTTTGAGAAGAGTAGCTCTCGCGCCAATAAGGAACCTCTCTGTTGACTTTAACTTCCCCCGGAGTCAATCCAGTACAATAAGTGGCAATAAGAACTCAAGTTCTACTCCCCTTCAAATTGAGATCATTCTACCACCCACACAACTGCTTCGCACAAAGAGAAGCAACTGAGCCACTTTGCGGCGTGGTTAGAGTCAGAGGAGGCAAAACCAAGGAAGTTGGTTGTTGAAACTACCCATTGAGGGCTTCTCTGCGAAGAATGTCCTTTGCAGTTCCTTCAAAAGAGATATAGAGGTTAATTTTTTGCCATCGAATTGGCGTGGGTTCAGAGCTAATTGGAACGAATTGAGGAGGCACGTCTCCTCCCGTTTTCCATTAGCAGACTTTTTTCATGACACCATCTTGGGCGCGGCCGCTGCTCAATGATCCGGGGTATAAATGTATGCAATTAAACCACTACGGGATTGAACCAGGGAGATGGATACGCAATTTATCCTAGATTAAATGTCTCTGTTCTCTTTTTGGATCTCCATATATCCCCCCAGGCGGTAAAAATTGAGGTCCACCTGGATAGGCCATATTCTGTTTTTTTGTCTTTACATTCTACTGTCTGTCGAGTTTGGAGTTCTACCGCATCGTAACGCATTTGCAGAGACCCCATCTCTTCAAAGACCTCATATTGGGTGACCATCAAATCCAGGGGCATAACATTGCGGAACTTTTCGAAGAGGTTAAGAATTGTGTCCTTAATTTGGATGAAAATACACTCCACTTTCTTATTTAAATATCTTTAGACGGGTCACAGCCGCCTGTGAAGCCACTTCGGTGACCCATGGATCGCGTAAGGTAGCTCTCAGTTAAGAAAATGACTGGATTTCTCTATCTTAGTTAAGGAGTTTAGGTCGGTTGATGAGTTCGCTGAGTTTTTCTTCGGTATCATCATTGTCAAGGGCCTGACTTGTATTTTTCGATCGCCTGGTCGCTTTGCACGTCTTTCGCTTCCTCCATGGTTGTTTGACTCTGAAACCTGCCTCAGAGAGAAATGATATGCCTCTAAGCACTACAAGCGACATATCAAAGATTCTACCCGTTGTATATTTTCACGGGCAAGGGCCAGATTCCGTTTCGGTTCGAAGACCTTTCGCCGTTCTGCAAGGCAAGAATACAGGTCTTCACACAAAGGTAGGCTCCTTCTTACCCTTCTAGGTAAACGAGACCAATATCTTCACCCCGTGTTCGTAGTGGTCTTTCGCAAGCCTTATCTCCGCATTCCCCAAGAAAGATGGTGCTTCATCAGCATTTAAGGTACCAGTACTTCACACGGGCGTTGAGGCTCGTCAAATGAATTTCAACTCCAGAGGCAAAGAATCATTTTAAAAGACTCTTTTCTCTAATCAAGATACCAACCATGGTCCATCTAATACCACATATGCGGTTAGTATACCAATGAGTAGCCACCTTAACAGTTTTTCCTAGGGCTGTTAGATTGGGCTATTGGATACAGTCACTTGCTTGCATACCACCACTGCTTACTTTGCAGTTTTCCTCACTAATATCCTGTACGTTATGCTTTGATAGCTGTGTGAGCGAGGTATGATATTTGTGTTGCTTTTGTTCAAAAGTATCTTTTGCATTCGTGGTGTTTAGCTACCGTGCTTGGGTTTCGCAAACAGGAGAGAGATCATTCTAACACGGCTGGTGTTTGCCTAACTTCTCTAACTTCCGTCGGGTGCAAGTTGAGGGAGAAATTTTTTAATAATTGGTGAAGATATTTTATGGGGGGCAATGGCCAACTTTCTCCTGCTCTGTGGATTTCGTAAATTTTACTTCACGTCAAGTGTTTTATACTCCAGATGGAAAGTGGTAGTCTATGAAATCACCTGGTAATACGGTATTATGTAGACACTCCATAAAATGAGAGCAAGGGCAATGTTCTTGTGTGAGTTTCTACGAGATAGTCGATTCCACGTAAGAGGTGGGGGGGGGCGCTCTCTCTGGTCTAATAGTCCAGGAAGAGAACGTCCTGCATGGAAGTGACCCCAGTGTTATTATCTTTGTTCTGAAGATGATGTTCTCTCTACACTCAACTTAGATGAAGCTTCGATCGCTTATGCCCTGCGCAGAGGTTTCCGTTTTCCTTGGTAAATATGGAGGTTATGCACTGCAGCCACTGTTCTGGGCTTGATCCCAAACTGAACCTCTGCCTAAATTGACTTCGCTTGTAGGTGGTAGAGTTTTATTATTTCCTTGCTTTTGTTTCTTAACGAAGACTCACCTGGAAAACGCAGGTTCGCAGCCTTATTGTCTCTTACACCAACGCCGTGGTATTTATTCTTTGTTCTGTGGCATTCAGAACTTGAAGTGCAGATAGAGTTACTATTTCACTGTTCACCATAAGTTATACTAGGATTTGAGAATTACTTATCCGCATCTGACCATCTATTGTGGAAAGTATGTTTGACCCATCACTCCGTTTTTCTCATGGAAACCAGTGTCTTGATCACGTACCTTCATCACGCCTCCTTATGCATGCTGGGAAAAAAACGTTCAGTTTACAGCGTGCACAGTGCACTTGTACAAAAGAGTTCAGTTTACCTCCTAGTCACCAACGGCCCCAAATTTTTCCAGAGCAAATCTTGATGGTGCCTATGCCGATATGAGACGCAAAAACGTGCATTTAAGCTCTTTGGGTTTAGATTTAAGAAACAAATTCGATCGTTTGTTGTAACTCTCGGGCCGGTTGTACTTAAAACACCTCTATGGAAGATAAAACCTTTTATTAATGTTTTTCTCTACTCTTCTACTTCCATGGGTTACCAGTGCCGGTGTACATGGTTGGTTTCGAGTCTAAGGGAGGCAGTTGGCTTCCATTCTCCCTTCCTCTTCTGTTTGTATCCGGCCGGATTCTTAAAGGCGATGCCTCTATCTTCACGGCCCAGCTAGACCAAATATATTGCTTGGTACATGGGATTTGCACTGGGGCTGGTTCTTAGAGTAATATGTAATTCAGAGTTGCCACCATAGCACGGTAACTGGCTTTGAGGTATTTGGAACTCCATATCACTTAGTTCGCAATATCCCTAACTAGATTGGGGTCGAAAGGCAGGAGGATATAGAAATTGTCTTTAGTTGTTTTCCTGGAGATGCTGAAGTTGCAGGAAATGAGTACACTGGTCGAGGTACCAAATTGTCTGTTTTATATGCTTTCTCAGTCTGAAAATAAAGCAGAAAGCAGCTCATCCCGTCGAGCTGCGTGGCAAAGAAGATGGGAGACGGGTGACGGGAATTGTAAGTTGCGTGGTATTGCGTCCCGTTTTTTATCATGGACTTACCTCAAAAGTCTCGACGGTATCGGTTAATATTTTTTAGGCCTCCGAATCAGACTCACTTGTGGGGCACATCTCTTTTAGGGGCGCTTCCCTGAAACCTTTTGTAAAGGTTATTAGTCCACTAGACCTAGAGACCATTTGGTTCAATATCCTAATCTCGGAGAGCTTCGTGAGTAATAGGTATCATAGTACCGCTAAAGGCGAGGTAGCTAGCGCCTGTCCCGCGGCCATAGAAGGGACGGGACTCCTTCACACGAGAAAGTACTGTGGATAGGTTTGGAGATGACGAGCTACCTTCATACTACTTAAATATTTAAGTTGTTCGCTACATGGTCAGGCAGCCGAAGGAGGAGGGATTATCCCGGCACTTGAGCGTGCCTCTAAGATATTTATCCATTGTTGATGGTTTAGAGTTTTTTTCCTGTTTTTGGTTGTTTTACATTGATTTTATATAAAGATTTTTTTTTTACAATATCGGCAGCTGTGCCCTAGCTGTGTGACGCCAGAATAAAAAAAGAAACAGGTGGTTGCACTTGTATTCATGGAGATTGCTTTTGTTGATGCTTTTGTATTGATCGAGACTGGTTTACGTTGATGATTTTATAATCATAGTGATCTGTTTCGACTTCCGTTGTTGCTTTTGTAGTGATCGAGATTATTTCCGTTTCTGATTTTTGATGATTGAAATTTCTTTCGTAGTTTATTTTTATTGATTGATATTGCTTTCCTTGTGCATTTGTAGGAGATTTTGCTTTTGGATTTATCGATATTTTTTCATCGTTGCATTTTAGTTGATGAAAATTATCTTAGTTGTGGGATTTTATTGGCTGCGATTGCTTAGTTTGTTGCTTTAGTAATTATAAATGTTGTTTACGGTTTATCTGTATTAATCGAGATATTTTTAATTGTTGCTTTTTTGTAATGATCAACACTGCTGGCATTGTTTTTTTTCTATTAATTGAACTTGTTTCTGTTGTTATAATCGTATTAGTCAAGATTGCTTCCGTTGTTTTCTTTTTTACTGATCGTGATTGTTTTACTTGTTGCTTTTGTAAAATTAGGGATAATTTTTTGTTTTTTATATTAATCGAAATTGCTTTTGTTGTTGCTTTTTTAATAATATAGATTGCTAAAGTTTGGGGGTAATTTATTGAGATTACTGCTGTTGTAGTATAGATAGTGATTGCTTCTGTTGATTCCTTTGTATCAATTGAATATTTTTTTATCTTTTTGCTTCGTCAATGATAGAGATTGCTCTTTTCTTTGTTTTTTATTGAGCTACTTTGTTTTCGTTGTTTTTCTTCGATTTTATTGAGATTACTTTCTTTATTGCTTTTCTATTTATTGGGATGTCTTTTTTACCTATTTTTACCCCCTTACTATTAGAACTTTGATCATCTGTAACAACTCTCTTGACAGATCTTTTATACATTCGCAATATCATTTAATCCTAACCTAATCATCACTCACATTTATTTCTTGGTCTTTACATTATAAATCACTTTATTCTCATGTATATAATGTGTATCAAATAATATACTTTCTTTTACAATATAACGGATTGAAAAAAGAAAGTACAACTTCATTGTATTCCAGCCATTGTCGTTCTAAGAACATACGAAGGGCGATCAATAAGTTTTGCAATTCGGATATAAGGAAACGAGATACGAGGAAAAGTGTTTTGTTATTTTTCAACAGAACTACCCTCGACTTTAATGCACTTGCGCCACTTGTCCCTGAGGCTTCGAATTCCCGACAACCAGAAATCTCCCGACTGCTGCACAATCCACTCCTGGACGACGAGCTGGACATCTTCATCGTCCCCAAACCGGCGTCCACGCAGTGCAGCCTTGAACTGGCGGAATAAAAAGTAGTCGCTAGGAGCCAGATCTGGACTGTAGGGGGTATGGTTGAGCTCCTCGAAACCACACTCACGCAAGGCAGCTTGTGCAACTCTGGCCTTGTGGACTTTGATGACGTTGAAGTCGATCATGGGGCGTGAGGTTTCTAGGGACCCAACGGGCAGAGACCTTGGTCATGGCTAAATTATCGTGGATGATGTTGATAACACTTCCATATGATATTCCAAGTTCTGGCTCGATTTCCTCAACCTTCACCCGTC
Organism: Ceratothoa steindachneri; assembly: GCA_963969495.1. Taxonomy (NCBI): domain Eukaryota; kingdom Metazoa; phylum Arthropoda; class Malacostraca; order Isopoda; family Cymothoidae; genus Ceratothoa; species Ceratothoa steindachneri. The sequence continues at coordinate 159,957,188 of OZ018317.1, read as the reverse complement.
GATTTTCGAGGATCATCCTCTCCACACGGGCCACATTGTCATCGTTGGTCACGTCTGACGGGCGTCCTGGACGGGGGTCATCTTCAAGGGACTCACGACCAGGGCGGAACTCCCTATTCCAGCGAGCAATGGTTGCATAGGAAGGGGCGGTATCAGTGTACACTGCAACCATGAGTTCATGGATCTCTTTTGCATTCTTGCCTTCCTTGGTCAAAAATTTGATCACTGCGCGGTGCTCAACCTTCTCCATTGTTGAAAAAATTGTGACTGACGATCTGCGATCAGCTATTGCTTCTTGAATAGACGAGGCAGGAGCGTGCGGCTGCACGTCCTGACCTGTCATAACTTGTTCTAACACCCCCACAAACAGCCCTCCCCCTTCCTCTGTTTTACCCTACTGATTCGCAAAACTTATTGTCCGCTCCTCGTATATTTAGAACTTTCTCATAGTTCTTTCTCTTTACAGCATTAATCGTTGGCTAAATTTAATAGTAAAGCCTCCTTTATTCCAAACTTTTTGTCCTATTCCTTATCTTCCTAATTATTTTTGCTTTACTTTCTTTATTCGATCCATCTCATTATTTCCAAATGAATGAAATTTCTTTCGTTCTTCCCAATCATTTTCTTTCATTTATCGATTCAAGAAATCAATTGAATTCATTTATCTCACAACCTATGTACTTATGACCTTCGTAGTTTGTAGTACCTTAAATTAAACAAATAAATTGTAAGCAAATATAAAATGGATGGAAAAAATAATGAATAAATGAATTCAAAATGTATGAAAAAATAAATAAATGGATAAATATAAAAATAAATAAATAATGAATAAATGGATAAAAATGTATGAAAAAATAAAGAAATGGCTAAATAAAAAATAAATAATTAAATAATGAATAAATGAATAAAAATGTATGAATAAATAAAGAAATATATGGATAAATAAAATAAATAAATACTAAAATAAATAAATTTATATAAATAAGTAAATAAATAAATTAATGAATAAATGAATTAAAAAATGTACAAATAAATAAATAATTAAATAAATAAATACAAATAAATTAATAAATAAATAATGAATAAATGAATTAAATATGCCTCAATAAATAAATGAATATAAATAAATTAATTAATAAATAAATAATGAATAAATGATTTAAAATGTATGAATAAATAAATAAAGAAATAAGTCCTGGTTTTCACTGCTTTCCAGGAAGCTACGGAGGGAATTCCGGGAGCTGCCTCCTGCATTGTGCAGACGGCTTCCTGAGCAGAACCTTCTGATGATTCATGAAGCGCTTCCTATTTACGAGACCTTTCCTATAGCATATAAGGCTGGAAGACGCCGCCTTATAAAGAACATGAAAGATCGTCACTAGTTGAACGCTGATTGGGTTATAAAATGTTTACCCCTAATATCGTATGTCTAGTTAAAATGGTAGTCGTAGCGGGTGGGAGAGCTAACTAGGCGAAAAAAATGTCCATCCAGCCTTTTTTTTATTTTTTTACTAATGAATTGAGTTCTTTATAGTTTTCAGACAGTAGGCGCATATGGAGTTAAGGTATGAAGTTGATAAAGCAACTATTAAAAACTGTGGCGTACCTTATGGTATGACAAAGTGTTTTGTTAGTGGATGATTAGAATTATTTTTCGGTAACAGTGATACAAAACGTCTATGTTTCTATCCTTGCAGGAATTGTTTCATTAGTTTTGAGGTGTCAAATTGGAGACAGTCAGATTTTCCTATAATTTTTCATTTCATACAACGCAAAACAAAATATGAGAATAAAAAAAAAAGAATATTCAACCCGCTTTACAGCTGTGAACACTTGATGCGGACACCCTCTAAAAAAGGAGGGGGAAAAGAACCTGTAGAAATGACAGGAATGATAAAACAAAATTGTCCTTGGTTCACAAGTAATCGAATGGACTGACAGGATATAACTCCAAAAGACTGAGGGTTGAAAAGTTTTCTTTGTATATATATATTAACAGGAAAAAACTTAATTGGTGAGTAATTATTTAATCGATTTTGAGCCATTTTTCATCTTCAACCCCTTAAGCAGAGTATTGCCAAGGTGCTCCATTGCAAAATATGCTAAAATAACGATTTTTTTTGTGGATGAGAAATTGAGATTTATGCGTGAAATTATCCTCAATGAGAAAGAATAAAGTTTATAAGAAATTTTAAAAGCCAGGAGAGAAGGAAATAAACTATAGACCAATTCATATATAAGAATACCTAAAGAAAACTTTTCAAATTATACCTGCCTGTATACAAACCCATTTAATTTCTTAGTTATTTTTTTACATGATCTTATTGTCTCTATTCCCTATTAGAATCCTATTAGCTCCTTTCGTCTCCTTTTACCCCTTCAACGCAGGCCATTGGTCGTTAAATGGCTTTCGACGCGACCTTGTTTCGCAATTTCATTTCTATCGACGACCTGGTTTTCAATTTTGTCTACGTCACTCGTTAGACTGACCCTCGAATCCTTCGCTCTATCGCTATCTACTTTCTTTCATTGCCCTCTATCATCTCCCCGTCCGTAGCCGTCGATATATCATCACCGGCATCAATGGTTCGAAGGAGAAGACTATTTGAACGGGCGCTCAGGCACAATAGATGGCGCCGAATTTTTAATTAATGGCGAATTTTTAATTAATGAGCCTAATTAACGAGAGAGGCATCTTCGGCCGGAAACAAAAGGGATCGCACAAGTGATCTATGGATCCTTTCGCATTTGGGGGTAACGGGGTTAATGGTGAGATAGAGACTAATAGAAGAAATGGGAAGAAATCTCAAGGGAGCAGAAGATGGCAAACGTGGGGGGGGGGGAATCTTAAATCGAGGTATGTGGGGCTCGGTTGTAAGGATAAAGAATAGGGAAGGGTGCTGATTGAACCTTGTTCTCTCTCACATTGCAGGATTCTCGTGTTCTGAATGGAAGTATGATTATACATATCTCCTCGGAGCTTCTAAGCCTCCGTCTTCCTTCTTTGTCACACCTTGTAGGAGTTCTTCCATTTGTGTGGTAATTGGACAACCTAATCTATACTGTAAGATAAATCAATACGGCAATGGCACGTGCAGGGTTAAGAAGGAGGTGGGGAAGGGGGATCAGATGAATTGGGAAGGTATCTGTGAGAGTGGTGGATGTGACACGATTCTGTTGGCAGTTTTGAATAGGGTTATAATGAGGATCGAATAGTCATCTTAAGAGATCGTAACATATGTTGTAAAAAGGAGTTTAGCCCGCGAAATGCAACCTAGGGTAATCCGGAGTTGGGGAATCGTCTAAGGTTTTTCTTTTGGTGACTTTAGTAATCAAGGAAGCGTCTGTTACCAAGGCCAAAAGGAGCTAAACCTCCGCAAATTGCTTTCCTTACACCTTCTCTTTCCTCATGCGGCTTCTAACATATTATGTTTATGAGTTTGATTCTTTAGAGAAGTGTGGTGAAACTCAGTCGAGCGATAGCTTCCTTTTTTCTCTCGTCGCGTTAATATATTGATTATTACGTAGGCAAGAAAACTGGGGTAATATATTCAACAAAGGGAGATGATAAAACTAAAAAAGGGTGTAAAATTAGCCTGTAGAAATGATAGGAATAATAAAACTAAAAAAAAAATGTGTAAAAGGAGACGGTAGAAATGACAGGAATAATAAAACTAAAGCAAAAAAGGGTGAAAAGGAGCCTATAGAAATGATAGGAATAATAAAACTAAAAAAGGGTGTAAAAGAAACCTGTATAAAACACAAGAATAATAAAACTTAAAAAAGGGTGTAAAAGGAGGCTGTAGAAATGACAGGAATGATCAAACAAAATTGTCCTTGGCTCACAGATAATCGAATGGCCTGATAGCTTAAACTGTCATACTTTCATAGATAGATTTCGTACCTACCACGGTCAAAGTGTCCATCACGCAATCCGAATCATGAACAATAAGCAATCAAGTTCTTTTCTTACGGACACAGGTGCTAATTACCACCTACACCAACAAAAACTGTCGTGCATGGCATCTTACCTCTTGGGAAGCACTCGAGTGTGAATGAAAGACCTAGAAATGGGAATTGCAGTCTCCCCACTTCAAATATTTCTCCTATCACCGACGTCTTACCATTCATCGCCCTTGACTTAATTGGTGTGTGTGTATTCTACAATATCGTTCTACGCCTACCTCGCGTGCATAAACTATCCTCGAAACAGACATGCCTGTAATTTGAGAATTTGATTCACACACCTACGTTTAGTCTTTCGATAATTATAGCCAGATATAATAGGACAATTTTGAGTCGATTGCTTCCGGTGGTCCCTTCAGTCGAAAGGAACGTTCCCTAAAGGGCTTTGGGAAAAGAATAGAATATAAGGGGAGTTAGTTAAGAGGCGGGGCCGGGAGGGTTGCAAATATTGATTCATTCATGGTTCCTAGAATTTGAAACCAACGAAATTACAAACTAGACTAAATCTATTTTATTATATGTTGAAAAGTTACCTACCATAACAGGTAGGAAATCAGTCTATAAAAGTTAAACTACCTTATTCTAAAGATTGTTGCTGCATAGTTAGTGATCTGGAGACTTTAAATTCCCCTGCAAATCCTTCGAATTCCTTTGGAATTTTCTCTTAACCCCTACGATTATGAAACTGTTAAGGTTGGAGAGGGGGTTATAGAGCAATGCAGGGGTCTTTTTGTGACCAACCAAATTCTGGAATTATTTGATCCTAGATTTTACTTACACAAGATACAGAAAGAGCTTGCGTGGTTGGTCAACTATTAGGAATCGTAAAAAATGACTTTAGCCCTCGTTTGGGTGATAAATGAAAGTTTGTCTTATCCTTTACATTCATTTAGAATGGTGTAGATTATCAAGTGTAAGTATTCTGCGTAAAATGTAGCAGTGCTTCATAATGAAAGTAATGAAGGAGGTGAGTTCGTATCTTATCTACATATGTATGAATGTGTAATAAAAAGGTAACGGAAGTAGTTTTCAATTTCTTATGAACACCTTAGCCTCTTCACCACTCAGCGACGAATCATAACTTAAAAGCTTTAATTAAGTTCTTTGGAAACCAATAATCTAAAGAAAAATAATATTTATATCTCATGCTGGTATCCCATGTCGTGATTTTGCCACATGATGATGAGATTTAGCGGGACAAACCATAGTAAAGCATGTGGTGATATTGCAATTTCAAAATGAGATTTTGAAGAGTGGCAAAAGGTTGTTATTCATGTGGTAATATTACAAATCCAAGATGAGACATGGAAGAAGGTAATGGGTAGCAATTCATTTGGTGATATTGCTTGCATCCTATGTGGTGATATTGTGACCTTGAGGTGAGATTTGCTAGGAAAAGGATAGCAATTAATGTGGTAATATTGAAAATTCAAGATGAAATGTGGAAACAGGGCAAAGATAACAATTACTATGAAGATATTGCAATTTCAATATGAAATTTGGAAGGGGAAAAAGGATAGCAATTCACGTGGTGATTATTGCAGCTTCAAGATGAGATATTGTGGGAAGTAAGAGAGCAACTCATGTGTTGCTATTGAAATTTCAAGATGAGCCTTTGAAGGGGAGGGGGCAGAAGATAGCGATTTGTAATGTGATATTCTACCTTCAGGATCAGATTTGCGGGGAAAAGCCTAGAAATTAATGTAGGAATACAAATAGATGATAAGGTTCTAGTGACAAAGGTTAGCTAAACATGGGGTATTTCATCTTTATTGTAGGATTATAGTGGAAAAGAATAAGAATTGCTATCCATTGTGACTAAAGTCCCATCAAATCTTTGTAATATCACCGGTTTAAATTTGAAAAAAAGTCCAGATTTGTTTAATTGGAGATGCTAAAACCAAAATGAATGCTTAAACAACAGAACTTCCATAAGAATCTCAATAATAACTAGATAGTTTTTAGCCTTGAGTTCATGTTCTGTATCGATGGAGTGAGAAACGTGGCATAAGACGAGCAAGTCTGTAAGTGGAATTTTGTTTAAGTTTGATTAGGCTAGGTTATTACGTTTCGTTACGTTACGTTACGTTGTTAGGTTAGGTCAAGTTGGGTTAGGGATGTTATTCAACACCGAATCTCTGTTAAAATATCGCTGTCAAAATATCGCTGTCAAAAGATGCTGTCAAAATATTGCTGAACATGTTTTAAAGATCTCGCAGGCAAGCTGCTAAAATATCTCAGGGGATGCTGCAAAAGTTCCGCGAGACATGCTGTTAAAGTCTCCTAGAGCATGCTGTGAAATCTCGGAGGATATGCTATAAAAATCTCATAACGCATGTTGCTAAAATGATGCAGGACATGCTGTAAAAATATTCAAAGACATGCTGCTAAAATCTCTAAGAATGGTAAAAATCTCGCAGAACATGCTAAAATCCTTTAGGACATACTGCTAAAATCTCGAAAGACATGCTGTAGATATTTCCAAGGAGATGCTGTCAAATTTATCAGGAGATGCTGCCAAAATTGGAGATAGCTTGAAACTACAAACTTATATAATCTCTTTTTGCCATTCATCGGACGGACTGTAAAAGTATTGGAAGAAAAATAGTTTGCTTCATGGGGAACAAAGAAAAGAAATACGGAGGTTGCAAAGCAGTTCATTTGTGAATTCATCTAAACTAAAATATGTATCAATGTTCGAGGGATTGGGAATAGTAAGTTGTAAACAAGGGTAGAATATGAGGCTGACTAAATCACAACCAAACTATCACTGATCTTCCCTTCAAAGCCTTTAGTATTTCTCGTCCCAAAATGTCTACCTTAACTAGAAGGAAACCTTGTACCTCTACAAGAAGAATAGGAGGATCACGGATGTCTATGAACTTAAGTTGTACAAGAGGTACAATTCTTTTGTCTTGTTCGAAATTGCACGAGGAGGCATCTTTAATCAACCAATTATGTCAATTAAGAGAGTCATATCTACCACTAAACACTAAGAGAATATTACATATAATTCCATTACACAATCAATTGACAAAATTTCTCTTACACAAACTGTCTATCAGGACGCGAAACACACTGAAAGACTGTAAGGAACTTACTGAAACTAAAGGATGCAATGCATGGAAGATCGATTCTTACAAATATCTTTGAATTATTTCGAAAGGCGAGGAAACTAGTAGTCGAACCACTTTAGGAAAAAAAAGTGGAGGAGAAAGGAAAAAAATGCTAAAAATTATGGAGGGCAATTTAACCAATAATAATAAATACTTCAACACAAATCCTTTGAATTTGGATCCTTTTGCGAAGTAGGGGGGAGGGGGCGGAATGTTGTAAAACCCCAAACAAATAAAAGTACAAATTTTCGCCCTTCGCTTAATGGATCGTATAAAATGATTGGCTAAATCAGTCATGGAAATATTTTAGATTTAGTATTCATGGTGATCTCGAAAAATGTTTCACGAGTTGAGAATTTCGCCGTAAAAAAAAGACAACCCCGTTTCGAAACGACATTCCTCCTTGTTATGTGTTTTAGCTTTTATCCATTGCCTCCTCTTATGTTTTTTAGGGATGCTCTCGGTTTTGAATTCATTCGTAATTGAAGCCATTTGGTCGGGTTTGCAATGAACAAATATTTCATTAAATATTTTTTTAAATAAATAAAATTTTATGAGCTATGTTGTCAGAAATCCTCATGATAAAAATTACATGGGATGACTTGCGCAAAACGTGTATACTGTTAAAAAAGACAAGACAACGTGTACTAAGATTTAAATAAACACTGAATGCCAATTGTTTGTGTCGCAGCTCGGTAACAAACACACAAATTTCTTTGTTTAATGACTCCAACGTCTGAGCAAAGAATATCGCTCAATTTGTTAGGCAATCTATTATGGTTGTGGTTACACACCAAAAGTTGGGTAATGAGTTGGAGAAATCTCTTTGCCTTTGTTTAGTAATGGGCAACTGGCATAAATCATTCAAATGAAACAACTTTATATTTTGCCTTTGACTCCTCGTAAAGCCATCTATCCATAACCATGGGGTTTTGGGGTTTGTTTTTTCATCTTTTCAAATGAAATTTAGAATTTACAAACCTCCCCGAGGTTCAAGAATGGTTCACTACTACTCCATCAACACTGTTCTGCCTTCATAAGGAGTACAAGTTTTTCCCTTTTAAGGAGTACTAGATATCCATTGTAAGCATTACAAAATCCTCTTGTAAGAAGTACTTCTTTTTAAGGAATACAAGTGCCCATTTCAAGGAGTACAATTTAGCCTTGTAAGGAGTACAACTTCTCCTTTTAAGGAGTACTAGATCCCCATTGTAAGAAATACAAGATCCTCTTGTAAGAAATACCTCTTTTTATATTTAATGAGTACAATTACCTTTTAAAGAGTACTAGATCTATATTGATACAAGTTTAAGATCAATTTTAAGGAGCACAGCTATCCCTTATAACGAGTAGTAGATCCTTCTTATAAGAAGTAAAAGTCTCCCCTCGTAAGAAAATAAAAGAAACCTTCATTTTGAAGTATAAATCTCACTTGTTAGTAGGCCAACTTCGCTCTTGTAAGAAATACAAGACCCTTTTTACTTGGAGTACAAGATTGCCCTTATAAGAAGTAGAAGATCCCCCTTACAACAAGTACAAGATTCTCCTTACAAGGAGTAGAAGATCCACCTCGTATGGGTCCGGACTTAGTTGTACTCGGATTTGTGCGAGTGGCAATCAACTGGTTTCTCGCCTTAATTTGAGACAAGGACAAAAACAAATCTTTTTGGAACGCACCCCCCACCCTATACCCCCATTTCTTCCTTGCTTAACTCAGTACTGAGGATGCACGCGTCTCTCACCCCCAAACAATCCATTTGATTTATTCTAATCACACACTCACACACACACACACGCGCGCGCGCGCGCACGCAACCCGTTTCCGCTACCGACGCCGAAGGCCTCGCCCGATCTCAATTCCATTCGTGGCTTTGATATTGCCTCGGTAATGTATGCGAATCGACATGATTTATGGCGCTTTTTCATTCCTCTTCCCCCCTCACCCCCCTGCAAGCTCCAACCCATAACCACACACACCACTGCTCCTCCCTCCCCCCCGCACCCTTCCTGCCGGCTTCTCCAGGGGCAGGATTACGAGTTCTTGGCAGACGCGGCGCCGTCTTGCCTTCGGGAGTTATGTGTTGTAAGCTTGACAGGCTGGTAATGGTTTGGGGTGTGGGTGATGGGGTACGTATGCTTTTGAACAAGTTCGCTGGTATTTTTTTTAGGGGAGGAGGTTTCTGTGGTGGTTGTGGTTAAGGTGTTTCAGGGGTAGAAGGGAACGGAGAGAGAACCTTGAGTATTGGGTTAGAAATGAACTGGAATTGGTTTTTGGAAACGAATTCTAGAAATGTACTGGTGGTGGATTTCTCGGTAAGATTGTTAAAATAACACTCTATGGAAAATTATATGTACGTGAAATGTTAGCGTACATATCTACACTCTAGGCCGTAAGTGTATCTAAGTTCTACACATTCCGGGGTATTAAAAAAGCGTTAAAATATATTACTCCGTATAAAATATAACTATTCCTATCTACTTTTCTCCAACAGAAGCTTTTCACATGTTGAGATCCCATACAGAGTGAATTTATAGCTAGAATAAACTATTAAGTTTATCACCACGAAGAAAAATATTTATAGAGAGTAAATATTTTCGTGAAATATATTGTGTGCACGTTTCGGTGATGTTTATGTGGCGAGATATTATCTCTGAATTATTTGAAATAGATGTCTCTATTCTGAAGCAGTTTACTATGAAAGAACTTTCTCTGGCTTGCTCCAAGAATGTACGGATGGGCAAACGAATATGTTGCCTGCAGATATATATATATATATATATATATATATATATATATATATATATATATATATATATATATATATATATATATATATATATATATATATATATATGCACGAGCAACCTCTATAATGCTCCCTCGCGTATTATATCTGCATATAAATATTAAGCATCTTTGCCAAGTGGGAATGGATATGAGGCATTGTCCTATAAAATATAAGTGTTTCGTCTAATCCATGTTGGGTCTAAAAGTCTCTGTAATAATTTTAAATTTTATGATGAATTCTTTTTTTTCTTTGATGCTGCACTTATACTATTTCTAATGTGCGTTTGTGAGGAAGTGAATGTATTCCCGCCCGTATAACACCCTTGCATTAGGTTGATTTTGTGTTGTAGGGGGGGGTAGCCATTTCGCAAGTTGATTCGTAATTCCAAAATTTCTATTCAAAAGAAAGCCATAGATTTGGGATTCTATAATAATAAAGAGCAATTGAGATAAGCGTGGCTTCATGCGCCCACTTAACATGCAGTAACAGAAATGGCGATTTCTTGGTTTCCATATTGATTTTTATGTTAAAGAGAGGGAAGAAATGGATGGGTCCCTTCTTGGTGTTGTTCTTTTAACTGCCGTATTACGGCTAGGTTTTCCCCCTTCTGTGTTCAATCCCAACGCTGTGCTTATGGTGGTTAGATAGAACCAGTACGAGAATAGGCCTAATACGCGTGTATTCAAATTTTAGAGAACACAATCCATTAGATGATTCCTATCTTATTTACATATCCGAGCTACAATTCCTATTAGGGACTGGGAAGGTAGAAAGAACTCGGCCTTTTTTATGCTTACATTTACGACTTGCTTCGTGCAGCCACGGCTCGAAGACTTAATTTTAACCCTTCAATTCACGAGAAACCGCTAACTCACGCATAATGATTATTATTGTTACATCCACACAGGGCGAGTAAATTTACATCTTTAAATCCATAATAAATTAAAATTATGGGAGTCATATGCAGTTGTAGGTATTTTTTACCAGAGAAAATATAATCTAGAAAGGCATCTCAAATATTTTTTTGCTTTATTTTCATTAGAGACGAATTGTTCGCTCTCGTATCTATATCCGATCAATCTACGGGGATTAAATGCCTGTTTTCGTGTGTGATAGGGATGCAATGTATTGCTTTAGAAGCAGAATAAATCGTTTATCCTTATCGCGATTAAGAAACATCAAAAAGTTTAATATTATCTATTCCAGGGACTCGAGTGCAATATCTCACACCACCATAAGAGTTAACCTATTTATAAGTATTAGTGTATCATAAGTGGCACAATTCAACGTCAAAGTTGAAACAAAGAGTAACGGGTAACTGGTACAATTTATCAGAGGGTATGGAGATGAAATATTCAGTAAATGAAGAAGAAAGAATGAATAAAAAGAACAAAAATGGAGGCTTTCTTTAGATGATTTTGAAGACATAACTAATTGAGAGCATATCTAGTTTCTTATTTATAGTTAGGTATCGACCACCAGTTTCTGAATTATGATCATTTACCGACCATAAATTTCTTAATTGTGATTAGGGACTGTCCACCAATTTCTTAATTATGATTAGGGATCGTAAACCAATTTTCTTAATTATGATTAGGGACCGTTCACCAATTTTTTAATTATGATTAGGGACCGTCCACTAATTTCTTAATTATGATTAGCTACCACCACTAGTTTATATATTATGATTAGATACCAAGCATCCGTTTCTTTATTACTCTTAGGTATCAACCAGCAGTTACTTTATTATGATTAAGTACCAAAATCCACCTCCTTACTTTTTATTAGGTACCCAAAACCAGTTTCTAAATTATGACTAAATATCTAAATCCATTAATTAACTATGATTAGGTAGAGACCACCTCTTTGTTAGTTGTGATTAGGTAACGATTACTAGTTTCTTAAAAATGATTAGGTACCAACCACCAGTTTCCTAATTATGATTAGATACCGACCACCAGTTTCTTAATTATGATTCAGAGTTCTTCGGTCATGTGATGAGAAGAGACGGGATGGGAAATTTGGTTGTAACTGGAATAGTGGAGGGAAAGAGGGGAAGAGGAAGGCCAAGAGAAAAAATGCATGGATGGACTGGAATGGTAGAGGGATAGGAGGGGAAGAGGAAGCTCAAGAGAAAAATACATGGATGGACTGGAGGGGAAGAGGAAGCCCAAGAGAAAAAATACATGGATGGATTGGGGAAGTTGACTGGAGGCGGAACGTCGCGCGAGCAGTTCATCAGAGCTAAGCGGGACAAAGGAAGATGGAAGTCCTTGGTTGTCGACGTCCTGGAGGATATGGCGCAGTGGTAAGTAAGGTAAACGAAATAAATTATATTAATTATGATTACAGGCCACTGCTTTCTTAATTATGGTTAGGTACCGATCGCTAGCTTCCTAATTATGATGAGATACGGAAACGAGTTTCATATTATTCATTAGCTGCCGAGAACCAGTTGTTAATTATGAATAATTACCGAAAACTAGTTTGTTAACTATGATAAGGTACCGACCAGCAGTTTCATAATTATGGTTAGGTAACGACCAAATTTTAAAATTTATGATTAGGTACCGAAAACCAGTTTTAATTATGATTAGGTACCGACAACCAGTTTCATAATTCTAATTAGGTACTAACCACCAGTTTTTTATTTATTAATAGGTACCAACCGACAGTTTTTTAATTATAATTAGCTACAGTCCACCAGTTTCTTAATTATGATTATGTACATACCACCACGTTCTCAATTATGATTATGTACATACCACCACGTTCTCAATGATGATTAGATTCTGACTACCAGTTTATATATTATACTTAGGTGCCGAGCATATGTTTCTTAATTACCTTTGGGTACTCACCACCCGTTTCTTAATTAGGATTAGATAGCGACCACCAGTTTCTTAATTATGAGTAAGTCTAACTACTAGTTTTTAATTATAATTATGTATCAACCACTAGTTTCTTAATTATGATTCTGTACATACCAACAGGTTATTTAAATTATAATTCGGTTGCGAAAGCCAGTATCTTAATCATGATTAGGTTCAAAACAGTTTTTTAATTAAGATTATGTACCGATCACCAGTTTCTTAGTTCTGAACCTTTAGTTTACATTTATAACTGAAAACTCTCGAACAAATGCCATAACATGGGTGGCCATAATATGCCATAACTGTGCAATCTCCTTTTTCTACAGTTTTTCTACAGTTCAACATGCATGTTGGCTAGAGTGGGTAAGTGGGAGGGGAGGGGGGCTCTTCAACATCTTTCCATCGGAGTTGATGACTTTATGAATCCCGGTGTTTCTGCGTGTTTGATTCCAGATTTTTAACCTCCCACTAAAGTGCTTCAGAGTTTATAATCAATGCAGTCTACGGCCGAGTAGAAACACTGTTTCCGATTTTAGCGAAGTTAGTGTACATCGGGTGTGGTGGAATCTCAATTGGGTTATGAATTATGAATTGATATAAATGGGTAGGTGTGTGAAGGGGACAAAGAAAGGGTGTGAGGACAGATAGCTGAAAATAGACAAGTGGTGAAAAGAGAAAGAAGGGTAGTAGGATGCAAAGAGATGCTAAGTGCCTAGTGATCAGGCCTATCGCTTTTAAATATTTTTTTGTTATGTGGTTCCTTTGTTGTCTTTGAGATAGTTTATATTATTATGGCGTTCAAGCCATTTGTCTTCTATAAAATTAATGTTCTTAGATATGTTATACGCATTTGCTGTTATAGTAATAAATTACTTTAATTACTTTAGTATTATGATTAGTGTCTTTATTTGTCTTTTTTTTGTATATTTTGTAGTGAGTGTAAATCGTGTCTTTTGTTTTTTCTTTAATCTCGTCTTCGTTTTAGCTGGGTTTTCATTGGTGAATTTGCAGTCGATATTCGGTGAGTTCTTGTAGAAATTGGTGGGGTTTCTTAATTAGGTTTTCTTTTCTTGATTGGTTTTATTTGTTAATGTTTTGAAGAAAAAATATTATTATTCTCCCCCATAGAACGGCACTTCTGCTCCGCCAGCGAAAAGCCCAGCTGAGCTCGGAATTCTGGGGTGACTTATACCTCCTCTGTTTTGGTTAATCATTTGAACGATATCATCGTTCAATTCTAGATAACCATTTCACGCATATTCCTTGTCTGTTCTTTTATGACAACGTTAATGGGACTTAACCCCGCCTCCCAGCGCAGCTCTTCCTGGCGTCTTCTTTCTCGCCTGAGTGTCCCTGTAATTAGGTACACACATTTGTTATGTACTACTTGTAGTTTCCTCTTTCGTGTCTTTGAGACAGACAAGGGGGCGGGAGCGATGTATAGAAGTGTCGATCTTACAAGAGCATTGTAGATCTTTTTCTTATTGCTTTCACAGAGATTTCTGAACAAGTATAGAGTTCTGACTGCAGCTGTGGACTTGGTGGTTCTTTCTACGACGTTCTTCCCATACCCGGTTGAAGTAATCTTCATTCCGAGTAAATTGCACTCCGTGATGTAGGGATAGCGCCTACCTCCCACCCTGAAATCGTATAGTAGTCTCCATCCCATGGGGATTACTTTGAACTTTTCTTGGTTCCTGCGTATTTTCCACCGGGGCTCGTAGATGTTAAGGTTCTGAATTTTTGCTACTGTCATACAAACTTGCCAAGGTACATTCCTCCATGGAAAAGTGATTATCTGGGTGAAATCATCGGCGAATTGGAAGTTGAGGCAAGTGAGGGTCACAGGGGCTGGGACATCAGCGGTGTAAATCAAGTAGAGAGTGAGGGAAAGGATCCCCCCTCTGTTGAAGGCCCGCAGTGAGCGGAAACCTTGGTCCGTCAGTGCATCCTAAACTGATATACGCCGCTCTCTCTATGACATAATCACAGAGAGTTCTTTCTAAGTTTTCACTTAGGCCCAGTCGTAAGATCTTGTACTGCATTCCCCGTTGCTACACCTTATCAAATGCCTTTGATACATCCCGAAAAACAATATCCACCTAACTTCTTTCCCATTTTGATTGAGTTAGCTTTTCCGTGATGACCTTAATCTCCATCTCCGGACTCATCTGCAGTTCTCCTCCAGGTGAGACTCCAGTCTTCGGTTGAGAATCTTCTCGAAGAGCTTCCTGCCAAATTCTAGAAGTGAAATTGGCCGGTTGCTCTCCTTTAACATTGGGTCCTTTCTGTGCTTAGGCAAGAAAATCATCTTGGCTATTTTATAAGCATCTGAAAAATATCCCCTGTTCTGATAGGCGTTAAATATCTTTTCGATGACATTGGCTGGTGCCTTTTCAAAGTTTATCTTTCTAAGCCCCGATTGTCTTAAAGCTTTTTGACGGAATGAGCGGAGCGTGCCGAGTAGTTCTTTTCGGTAATCTCCATCGCGCTGTCTATCCACCTGGTGGTGAGGGTGCGTCTTGTGTTTTGGTCGTTAATCTTGTCTATGATGTTGCTTTCAAACTCTCAGGCATAGTCTTCGTTTTCCTCGTCAGTTATACTGAAGATTTTTCCCAATAACTAGGAATATCTCTTCAATTTTTTCTTCCCTCGTTTCTTATTTTAGTAGTTTGATCTTCTTTTTCTTCTTCTTCTTCCCAGTCGATCCTTTGAGAAGTCGGATCTTATTCTAAAACTCTTTGAGAGTTGCTTCGTGATCGATGCTATCGATCGTAATCATCCTATCGTCTCCATTGTTGTTCGAGGATCAAATGGTTGAGTTCTTCTTTGTTTTCTTTACTTAGTTGTATTGAGTCAACTGATGCATTCATGATGTTGATCTGATACAATAATTTCAGCTCACGGTATAAATCCTTCATGGATTCGGTCCATTTGTAGGTCTCTGCCTACAAATGGACCCAATACTTAGATTTAGTGATACAAGCCCTATCTGCGTTGATGAGATGGTTATTGAGGTCATAGAGTGCCTCGTCAATCTCCTCTAGAATTGCCTCGTCCAAGTTTGACGGATCGTAGGCCTCGAGAAGGCGCGCATATCTTGCTCAGCCTGCTCTTCTATAGTTCTCTCTGACAATATCTGGGACTTGTATAGGGTTCCTGTTGATAGTGAGTAGGATCCCTATATGGTCACTACATGGTACCTGGACTGGTTCCATGTAGTAATTAAATGGTAGATGACGATTCGCCAGACAGATGTCTGGTTTTGTGGCACTTCCTCCTCTGACAAAAGTGGGGAAATCAGGGCATATTCGTTGGGCAATATTTCTGTCCAGCAATAGGTCCAGGCTTCTTCCTATACCGTTGAAGGTCCTGTAGCCGGATTCTCGACATCTGACGTTCAGATCGCCCATTAATATAGTTGGGGATCTTCTGCCAAATTGCCCATTACGAGAGTGAATTGGTAACATGTCTCTCCCTGGCAGTTAATATCCGGTAGCAATGACTAACTTTCCTATGTCGAGTTCGACCTCAATCGCGAGATAGAATTCTTCTAGATTTCTTTTTTTGAGTGTATTTAATCACTTTCTTTATTGAAAAAGCGGTACCGTGGTACCGCTTCTGCGAATAATTCGTGATCAACACATCGTAGTTCCAGATTTTAATTTCTGTATTATGCATGTCGATCCCGTATTCATCAATCTCTCTGAATACATTTCCGTAAAGAGTCCTTTTCGTCGTCCAGCCGTTGGTATTTATTTCCAGTATTTTCAGTGCGTTGCGTAACATGGTTAATTGTTTTTACCTATGTTTCTTATTATTCTTCTTTGGGGCCGGCAGGGCGTTTTTACTGTGCCACGGCCTCTCGTTCTTTGGTGGAGGGGTGGTATTTTTGATTTTCTCTTCGTGGCACGAGTGCGAGTGCATGGGCCATCGCCATTGTCCCAAGAGGCTGATTATTCTTCTTAGTCGTCTTTCTCCTCATCATCCTTAGATTTCTCCGATGAAGGGGTTCCTTGGATTGCCTTCTCGAGACCAGATTTCACCTGGTTGTTGCCCCTGGCCACTGTCTCTTTAAAATTCATCGAACACTCTGGGTTGTTGGGCATTTTCACTGAAGGTAGACTGTTCTCCTTCAGTAAGGCATTCAAAACTTCGTTGTAGCAGCCTGGTTTGACTGCATTAGCGACGATAGCGTGTGTGACACAGATCAGTATCTTAGCATTTAGGTCGCTCAAGAAGTTTAGTGGTGTTATAGACGTTTTCAAAGGCTCACATCTTTTCGCGGCGGCATTGGCCTAAGTGATTTCTTTGGCCTTCCTCTGTTCTTCTTCTTTCCTCTTTATGATATCTCTTCTTTTAGGGCAGATAAAGGACATGGTTTGGTGCTCTCCTTTGCAGTTGAGGCACTTCTTTTTAGTGCTTTTGCACTTGTCGAAACGGTGGCCCTCTGTGGCGCATTTACTGCACCACAAAATACATCTGAATGCTATTGAACTGTTCTTACTGGATGTTATCGCCTGGTATTCTGACCTTAAATACCAGTATTCCTTTTTGTGTCAATTTCTTGCCCATGTCCGTGGTAGCAAAAGTGATCTTAAATACGTGGCTGTGTTCGCGAAATTTGATTATTTTACGAACTTGTGCCCAGAGATTTCTCTTATTGATCTCTTCCTTGAACTCCTCGGGTGTATGCTCACCCACCCATCTTTCCACTTTGCGGCAGATCACGCTTCGGTTGGCTGCCACTTGTAGAGGGATCTTTGCTTCAAGTTTAATGTTCTTGAGGATCTTCGCCCCCTCTTCAAATAGGAGCTGGTCCACGTCCTTTGTCTCGGCATATAAGGCGATGAACCCAGCTGAGACTTCAATCAGTTTAACCTTTAATTCGAAGTAGAGGGCTTCGCAGAGTTTCATTTGTTCGGGGTTCTTCATTCCCGGGTTGGTCCTTAGGGGGACCCTCTTAGTGAGGGTCTCCATAGTCTTCCACGTCCTTCTGCTATGTCCTCTTGTGTTGTCTTCTTTTCTGAAACCAAAGTGTAAATTATGGTGTTTTGGGTGAAAAAAGAAGTTATGAGGTGGTAAGGGAGGTAACGGTTAGTAAAGGTAGGGTCGTAAATGAGTCCAAAAAAATGGAGTAAAAGCCCCTGTCCATTTTCCAGTTGGTCCCACGCTCAATTGCTGCCAGGATGATGAGTGATGGATGGATTGGATGGATCTCGAATGGGAGCCTCAAGAAGGGTGACTTATGGTGGACTTGGTGGCAGTAGCGGTCGAATCAACGACCAATACCTTTTTGTCACCTCTTTTCGGGTACTTGCTCCATAACTGCATTCAACTACATACAGAGGGGTGTTACTTCCCTCTATGATGCTGGCCGGGTCCCCCTGCGCGATGAGGATCTCTCTTCCGTCCGGGACTCGCAGTTATGCCCCAGTTTCGAGAAAATTTCTGACTTATGCTTCCACTGTGGGCTAGTCCTCAAACCAGTTTTCACATAAGCCCTTAATTATTTCAGTCCAAGTGTGCCGGCATAGTTAAGACGAAATCAATGAATGACAGACACCCGAGTCATGTGTCCACGCAGGACGGGAGCAGTGAGGTGCTTAAGCCCTCATTCAATTATGAATCCTCGGTGAAATAAATGGTATTCTCTTTTTCTGAAGGGTAAAGCAAAATTCACCAAAAGACTTTCAGAATAGGCTCTTTTCTATGTAGGTAGTGCTCAAAGTCCGTTACTAAGCAAGTAAAAATGCTTTATCCGTAGGGTACTCAGCAATGCGTAGTAATCAAATATTCGGTTGTCCTTTCTCTCCTTTTATTTTTTTTTAGTTTTCCCCTCACCTGTTCTTTCTCTGCAAGATGACATGCCATCATTCGATAACTTAAGCTCATTATTTTAATAACTTTATTTGATATGAAATGAAAAGTCGGAGTTAAAGAACAGATCGTCTGTACCTCTCCACCTCTACCAGCTCCCTGACTCTTAACAGAGGGGTCAAGGGGTAGGGAGCCAGGCCCTGTGCTCCTTTATCATCCTCCGCACTTTAAGTGTCCAGAGCCTCTGTTTGTTATAGTCTATTTATATCTCAACTGGGCACACATTTTTAGTTTTTGACCCACACCCTCCAAGAGGCTAAAATGCGTGATGCATCTTCGCTTGCAACACTGACGTAAGGAATGAAAATTCAATCTTCTCTTCAAAATCATTATATCAATGTAGTTGAAAATAAGAGAAGTGGTTCGGTTTCTTTGACCCGAAAAATTCAAACTCTGGCTGGTGTGATCGAATCGCTGTCCACTGAATTGAGGCATGGAGGCGTCATCACAAGATCTCTCGTTTGGCCTAATACTGGATTGGGTTATGGGGCAGAACATCATCTTGCATTATACTGTAAATCAAATAAGAATACAAAATCTTAAATGTTTAATGTTTGATTATGCATGGAAACCCCTGGTTCCGGGGTTAATGTTGAAGATATAAGAATTAAAGTGTCTCTCGAAAACACTGAATCGGTAGCTTGGAAAGAGTTGGTGTTGATTGTCCCCGCTATGTAAGTAAAGTTCTTACCTGAGTGGTTGAGCAGTTTTAACAAACTCATTTTTTGGAAAGGGGTATAATAAGTCCCATGTACCAGCTATTTAATATTAACGTTTTAGGATTTTTTTCAAAAATGTCACCTTCAATCTTCTATATTCTTTTTATGCTTATACTTTATATAGCTTTTACCTTTATTTATTTGTCACTTTCCTTTTGAGTGAAAAAGATATCAACATCGATGTCGCGTTTCCTTTTTACAAATGAAAACTACTCGTGAGAGGTGATGAGGCTATGGTTGAAGTAAAATACCATTTTAATTTTTTATTTCTTCCCTTTTTATGGCTCAAAATTAGTACCACTCTGGTATTCACAAATCAAGTTTGCGCCAATCTAAAGATTAGTTGAAGATTTAATTACCTATAAAAACTATACCATCTCCAAAGTCGGTGGGATGCAGCTTAGATACTGTTTACTATCTTGAATTTTCAGGGAAAGGGTGGGGTTCTGTGGTATTGCAAAACTGTTTCTTTTCTAATGAGGTGTTTGATTCTAAGGAGGAGTTTTAAACTCACTGGAGGGCTGATTACATTGATGAGTGGGAACAGCTAAGGAAAACAATAGAAATCTATTGGAAGACATTTAGATAAGTGTTATGACCTTTAAATGCCGAAATTCCATCAGATTGAATTATCATTTATCGTACACAAATTTTACTTTTGGTTTCTACCTTTCCTGATCAGCGATATCGTAATATCAAGTCTTTTAATAGATTTTTGCATTATTTGCAATCTTTATTCAGTAAAAAAAAAAAGCGACGATTTTTATTCTTGTGCTCTATGGTACACCATAATCTTTTCATTCATTTGCATCAATACTTGACGGGCAGAAGTTTATTCGATGAAAGCTGAATAGCAGAGAAAAAAGAAATGATGACGAAAGAAGGGAAATAAAAAAAATCAAATATCAACGAAAGCAGAGTTTAAAATAGCAAAGAAGTCCACTTTGAGGATTTAATTTTATTTTTTTTAAAGTTCAAAAGGGTTGCTTCAAAATTTCTTGAGAGGATTTCAGTTCTCTTTCACTGTTGTGGATGTAGATTACTTTTAGAAACTACTTTTCAGTTTATTTTCAACTTCTCTTCTTTTAGTTTTCCTGATTTTTTCTCCTTCTTGGTTTTATTGATATTGTACAAGTTTCAGACATAAATTACCGGAATCTTACTTGCATCCTCAAAATATTGAAAAATTCTGCTCTGTTGGTGTGTCCAACAAAGGTCCCACTTTATTCTAAAAACTATCACCATCCCCCTATCTCCTACCATTTGTACTCTCATCCAACAGGAAAATACAGTCACTTTGTCTCAATCCCGCTGATTATAATCCAAGCCATGCTTATTTGGCCTCTCTCCAGCTAGACTAACGAAACCCTTTGACGAATCAGTACTAGCACAGATCCTTAACATCAAGTACTCCATATTTCGATTTTTTTTTCGAAAGTTTATACATTTTTATTCGTTGGTACGTAGTGTTTCCGTAAGTTATGAACGAGAGGTTCTACTCCGGCATTCGTAGTATGAGAAATAGTTAATGCAACTATTCATTCTTTTATTGCCATTCCTTTACTTTTTCTTTCTCTAATGACTGTTGTCTTTTTGTGTCTGGTTACGTATTTTCAGGATCAATTCTTGACAACGAACCCTGAGTACTCTATTCATATTTAATGACACCAAAGAAACTTGAATCCAAGAAGAAGAACGTCCCATATAATCAATCATAGTTGATGAGCCCCCTTCTCCCCCCAAAAAACTCTTTTAAAGAACAAAAAATGACACCAAAAATTAAACAAACAAATATGGAAAATATTAATCCAAGGGCAAAAAAAAAGAAATATTATGGCAGAAATGTTCAAATTCACATAGGTTAGGGAAAGTAACGTTGGGTTAGGCTAAGTTAAGTTACATTAGGTTAGGTTAAGTTATCTTAAACTTGTTATCAATTATTATTATTTATTTAAAAAAAATCAATCCTTAAGTGATGACCCCCTCCCCAAAGATTATACTTAGATACTGACTGTTAAAAAAGCTCAATCCAAGATAATGACCCTTAACATAGGCTGGGCATCGTTGTCTAGGATTGATGATTTTTTTCTTTACAAATCTCTATGTTCTTAAAGCCCTAAAAAGAAGTGACTGTATCCAATAGAACAAATTTAAAAGCCTAAAAAGAAGTGACTTTACCCAATAGAACAAACTTAAAACCTTAAAAGGAGTGACTGTACCCGATAGAACAAACTTAAAGCTCTAAGAAGAAGAAACTCTATCCAATAGACCGATCTTAAAGCCCTAAAAATAGGTGACTGTATCAAATAAAACAAACTTAAAGCCCTAAAAAGAAGTGGCAGTACTCAATAAAACAAACTTAAAGCCTTAGAAAGAAGTGACTGCACCTAATAGAACAAACGTAAAGCCCGAAAAGAATTGACTCTACCCAATAAAACAAACTTAAATCCCTAAAAGGAAATGGTTTTCAACAATAGAACAAACTCAAAGCCTTAAAAAGAAGTGACTGTACCCAATAGAACAAACGTAAAGCCCTAAAAAAGTGGCTTTACCCAATAGAACAAAACTAAAGCGCTATAAAGAAGAAACTCTATCCAATAGACCGATCTTAAAGCCCTAAAAACAAGTGACTGTATCCAATAGAACAAACTTAGAGCCCTAAAAAGAAGTAGCTGTACCAAATAAAACAAACTTAAAGCCTTAGAAAGAAGTGACTGTACCTAATAGAACAAACGTAAAGCCCTAAAAAAATTGAATCTACCCAATAAAACAAACTTAAATCCCTAAAAAGAAGAAACTCTCTACAATAGACCGATCTTAAAGCCCTAAAAAGAAGTGACTGTATCAAATAGAACAAACTTAAAGCCCTAAAAAGAAGTGATCTTACCCAATGAATAAACTTAAAGCCCTAAAAAGAAGTGATCTTACCCAATGAATCAACTTAAAGCCCTGAAAAGAAGAAACTATCTCCAATAGACCGATCTTAACGCCTTAAAAGAGAAATGAGTGTATCCATTAAACCAATCTTAAGCCCCTAAAGGTAAGTTACAGTATCCAAAAGACCAATCTTCTATTATAACAACGTTATAAATATAAGGTTTCTCTCGAGCTTTCAAATTCTAAGCTATTCCATCTAATCAGATAATAAAACAAACCCACATATGATTTGAGTAATTTAGTGCTATGAAGGCTTAGCCATCATATTAATCGTATCACTTTAGATTAAAATAACTCTGAAATTTTAATAAATATTGATCTTGTCATGCTTATTTATTGATTTGGAAACTATTAGCATTCCCCGCCACAGGAATTTTTTTTTTTATTATTGATGATCCAAAACTAAGCAGAAGTTACCTGAAGACACTTAACAAGGGTAAAGTCCTGGTCAAGGCCAATTAAAGTATTTAGAAAATCAAGGCAGTTTATAAGTGGATTTTAAATGGCATTAGTTAGAGGATTCGATTCCGTTGTCTCTTTGGTGCCAAGATCTTAATTAGAAAGTAAATAATATTCTGCCATCAGATTGATGCTGATTTTGCGTTGGTAAATAAAGAAGTTGGACTCATTTTGCATTCGCTGCAAATAAGAGAAGATGTAATCGAAATATCAAATTCTGCAGATGATTCAGAAAGATAAAATAGAAAATCTTTTTTTCATCTCGACGCCGACAGAAAAAAACCCCAATGGAAGCAAAATAGTAGCTGTGAGGTTTTAAACTGATATATTATATTAAACTTATAAAAACTCAAAACATATAGGGATGATTTAGAAAACAGCCATAAACAATATAATGGAAAATTTGAAAATATATCCAATTCTTTCTTCAGAAATCAATTAAAAGACAAATAATTTAGTAAAATAAAAAATCGATCCTACCTCAAATTCAAACAAGATCAGGAAAATATTGGACTTAACCAACCTAAGACGTTTAAAATCACGTTTAAATAAAAAACTACAAAATTGCTTACAAGAAAAATAATTGTTACAAAATAACAAAAAATATATAGAAAAGGAAACAATTAAAATTAAGAGGTAAAATAGCTTTAAAAATTCAATGTTTAAATAAAACCTATTAGAGATTAAGAAACATTACCGAAGGAGTCAGAAAAAACCGGGCACTTTCGTGATTTTTGACCCGGATCCCACAAATCCCGAAACTGGATTTGGAATCTGATCCGCGAGGATTCAATCTTGTCCATTTAAGGGAAAATGAAGAAACAACGTCCATAAAAAGACAGAAATAAAAAATACCTATGGATTCTGTCAATGAAGGGTAGGGAACCAGACAAACTAAAATACAACTGAAAGTGACTGAATAAAGCCCGGGACGAATAGTTATACCATCCACATGTCGTAAGAGTGGACGAAATCCTGAGATGAGGCCGCGCACCCAAAAAATTTCCTCCTACGAGCGAATTCATAATGACGTTAATGAGCGCCGTTGTCGTGAACAAATTGAAATAATACTGGTAAATCCGCGTTGATGTGTCCATTGAGTGGATGGGTTGAGTGCAAGTTATGATGAGGTAAAGAGGGGCTAAGTAGTAAATGTGTTTTTGTTAAATTCTACATGCTTGCATATGTGGGACTAATGCAGATACTCCCACAAAGGAAAAGTGAAAAACGATTCCGAGCGCTTTCGTATTTATTCTTAAAGACCTTAAGATTGAAGACGAAAGCGCTCGGAATCGTTTTTCACTTTTCCTCGGTGGGTGTATCTTCATAACTTTGACTCACGTATACTTTGTGAGCTTTTTTTCATGTGGGACTAATATGAAGGGACTAATTGTGTGGGATGGCGCAAATGAAGCGCAGTCAGATATGAATTATGTTTATAGGAAATGTGATGGATAGAATTAGGTTGATGGTTGTAGGAGAGTAGGAGATGAGGTGGCTAGAGCTTTTAGTTTAGATAGATGCAGAGGTAGAAACAGAGGTGGATTTTATAATTAAAGCAAAAAAGTGCGGCAAACACGTTCATCTAGCACAAGGATTAGCATCGCAACACGTGAGTTTGGCAGAAAGAGAAAGAGAACATAAATGTATAATTGATTTTTTTCCTGGTGAGAAAGAACTTGCTGCAAGATATGTTTAGTATGAGAGTTATGAGGACGTGAGAGAATAGATGTAAGAATGAAGAAACAAGCAATACTCAAAAGAAGTTGAATTAGAGAGGGAAGTAAAGGTGAGATTGCGTGAGAGTAGGAAAGAAGTATGTACATAAGGATATCCAAATGTGAAGCAAATTTAATAAATTGGTAGTGAATAGTGCAAATGTTTTACGTGTATGTTAGAACTATAAATATAAATCCGAAAGTAAAATGGTGTAATGACATAAAAATGTGACTTGGAGAGCAGATGAAAGATGTAATAGCAGATGTGAGGAAGATGCAGATTGATGAATAGAAGACAAAATAAAGAAACGATTAAAATGAATAGGAAGTAGCAAATTAAAGAAATGTGAGTAAGATTAATAAAGGTTTATGTGAGAACAGAAAGTTTTTTCGGAAGTGAGAACTGTGAGAAAGCAGAAAAAAATAGTTAACACCAAGGATAAAGATAGTAGGATAGTTGTAGAAAAGAAGGGTTCAAAAGTAGATAGCACATGTACTTTGATGACTTACATGTGCGTATAGAAGATGAAATTTTGATGATTATTGGCTTCTAGAATAGTAAGTTGTAAGTTTGCGTAAAAAAGAAATAATACTGAATATTCAATCAAAGTTTTATCTAATTTCATTAATACCCTTTTGTATGAGGTCCTCCAATGATAGTATCCTATTTCTTCAAAGTTCCTTAGCTATGTTGTCACTAATTTAGTAAAATCACAAAAATGATCAATTCCAGATTATTGAAAATTTATTGCAAATATTCAGTCATTGAAAAAATGGTAATTAGTAGAAAAAATGTCAGACAATTAACTATGCTGCTTCAAACCCTCCTACCCGAATTCTCTAAGTTTAGATGCAACAGGATATTTGCCGGCTGTTTGATGACTAATCTTCAATGCATTTCAGCAAATTGTTATTGTTTCAACTGGTTCCACAAATTAAAAGTGGATGGTTTCTTTATTATGTCACCAAAAGGCAACCACAACCTTTTGAAGCCATGTAATAATGGCTTTCGCATATGGCAATGTTTTTCCTTAGTGTCTAAGGTGTATTTTTCATCACAATTCTGGTCAAAAAGGGGTCTTTAACCTGTCCTAAAATATTGAAGGAAAATATTTTACGACTTCGAAAAGTCGAAAAGATTCAATAAATGTTAAACCATATTTTACAATATTTTTCATACCTTCCATATTACATTGAGATGACGTAAGATGGCTGCTGCTGTTGGTCATTTATTGCCCACTGCATGCGAATAAACACCAAAAGAATAAAAAAAATAGAGAAGGCCAACCTCATTAAAAAATTCAGATAGTCGGCTAGTCGAGGTGCACGAACCCATCTCGAATACGAGGGACGAGCGGCAACGACTCCACTCGTCCCGATAACGAGACAGGTAACGTGCGCGAAGAACACCCAGACCGAGATATTCAACAAGGTCTGCTGACCAAACTCGCGTGCTCATACACTTTTAATAATTCCAGGACTAACCTCGTGAGGACCTTGAAAATTATATTAATATAAATAAAATTTAAAACAACAAAAAAGTTTCAAATTTCGTTAAAATCGGCAGAATAGTTATGACTTTATTGCAAAATAATTGCCCGGCTAACCTTGGGTGGAGTTTGGCAATGATATCATTCGAAAGAAAATGCAAAACAACATAAGGGTTTCTAATTTTGTTAGAATTGCCTAAGCAGTTATGATGATATTGCTAGATGATTCGAGGGCTAACCTTGAGAGGACCTTGGCAATTATTATATCATGCAAAATAAAATGTAAAAGGAGACAAGGGTTTCAAATCGTTAGAATCGGCCAAATAGTTATGATATTATTGATAAAACAAAATAATTCCATGGCTAACCTTAGGAAAACCTTTGAAGTAAATATCATTCTAAATAGAATGTAAAACTACATAAAAGTTTCAAATATCGTTAGAATGAGCCGAATAGTCAGGATGTTATTGTCAAATAATTCACGGATAATTTTAGGAGGACTTTGGCAATTATATCTTTCGAAAGAGATGTATAACAACATAAGGGTTTTAAATATGGCTAGAATCAGCCAAATAGTTCGAATAGTTATGAAATTATAGTCAAAACCAAATAATTCCAATGCTAACCTTGGGTGGACCTTGGAAATTATGTCATTCGAAAGAAAATCTATAACAACAAAAGGGTTTCAAATTTCGTTAGAATCAGCCAAATAGTTATGGTGTTATGGCCAAAACAAAATAATTTCCGGGATGCATATGGGAGGACCTTCGCAATTATACCACTCGAAAGAAAATGTTAAACAACATAAGGGATTCAATTTTTTTTAGAATCGGCCGTAGATTATGATGGTATTACCAATAAAAAATTTTTTCGGGCTAATCTTGGGACGACTTTGGATATTATATCATTAGAAAGTAATCTAAAACAACATTACGGTTCCAAATTTCGTTAGAATCAGCCGAATAGTTATGAAGTTATTTACAAATAATTCCCTGGTTAACCTTTTGAGGACTTTAACAATAATATTATTCGAAAAAGAATGTAAAATAACATAAGGGTTTCAAATATTGTTAGAATGAGCCGAATAGTTAGGATGTTATTGTCAAATAATTTACGGGTACTTTTAGGAGTACTTTGACAATTATATCTTTATAAAGAGAATGCATAACAACATAAGGATTTTAAATACGGTTAGAATCGGCCGATTAGTTATGATGCTCTAGTCAAAACAAAGTAATTCTGGACTATCTTTGGGAGGACCTTGGCAATTATATCATTAAGAAGAGAATGTAAAACAACATAAGTGTTTCAAATTTGTTTAAAATCAGCCGAATAGTTATGATGTTATGCCAAATAGTTCCCCGGTAAACTTGTTTAATTTGAAAGAGAATGTAAAAAAACATATGGGTTTTAAATTTCGTTAGAATCGACATAATAGTTATGATTTATTTTGCCAAAAATAAGTCCTGGCTAACCTTGGGACAACCTTGCAAATTATATCATTCGAAAGAGAATGTAAAACAACATAAGTGTTTCAAACTTTGTTAGAATTGGCCGAATACTAATGATGTTATTGACAAATAATTCCCCGGCTAACTTTGGGAGCACTTTGGCAATTACTCGTATATCATTTAATAGAAAATATAAAACAATATAAGGTTATCAAATTTCGTTGGAATCGGTCGAATAGTTATGATGTTATTGCCCTATTATTGCCGGGCTAACCTTTAGAGGACTTTGGCAATTCTATCATTCGAAAGAGAATGTAAAACAACATAAAGTTTTTAAATCTCGTTAAAATCGTCTAAATAGTTATGATTTTATTGACAAATTATTCCCCAACTAAACTTGGGAGGACTTTGACATTCATATCGTTCAAAATAGAATGTAAAACAACATAAGGTTTCAAAAGTTCGTCAAAATCAGCATAATATTTACAATGTTATTACCCTCCTTCCCCCTCAAAAAAAAAAGCAAAACGGGGACAAACGGACCGCCCGACCCACCAACCAACAGGCCAACTGACAGTATGAGATATAGAGTCTCACGTTCTAAAAATATGCCGAACAGTCTGTGGGATAACGCAATTTTATGGGGAGATCACAATGCTGTTCAAGGTGGGGGAGGGAGGAATGGCTACAAAACATTTGATTACATTTATTTACATTGAATATGCCAAAAAACAATCAATAATACTTAGTAAATCATTCGCTTTAGCGTTTTCCATCAATATAAAAAAAAGACATTTCACGCGAAGCAACCTATCGGGGTATTTTGACTAATCGGTATGGTAGAGGTTGTTAATGGTATACAAGGTTTCAAAAATGGAAAACCAACTGAAGTACAAGGTAGAGGGGTTGCAAGGCTAAATGGTTGTCTTGATTGTTTTAAAAAATGAGTTTGTTGGTTGTAATGAAATTCATTTGAACATGAAACACTGCTTAAGGACTGGGAGAGCCATGTAAGAGTAGCTTTCTTTAGAATACGGAAGAGGAGGGCAAAGCAAGATCTACAAGAAAATAATTATAAGGAATGTAGTAAGTAAAGTGTATTGAAAAAGATTAAAGTAATGCAAGATCTACAAGAGAATAATTATAATGAATTTAGTAGGTAAAGTGTATTGAAAAATTCCGATTGTAGGGGAGCTGTTTAAGAAGGATTATCGATGGATTGATAGGGAATGAGGTAGAAGGATTTGCTTCTAAATGTGGATTGAAGAGTTTTTACATTGCATGTGTGAGGTGAGGCTAAAAGCAGATGCAGGGAAAAGGAGGTGTCTGTGTTGGGGGTGAGGATGTGTCCATGGAATAACCCTTGAAAAGTTAAGATGTTTTATATATGTAACTGATGTGTAACGTGAGTGATACTGATACAAATGAGGTCCATCACAACATGAATTGCATGAAAGATTTAGGGGTTGGGGGATCAGAAAGTGAATGATGAAGCTTTGAGTATAGAGTAATGGCAGGGAAAGTAATGTATGAAAAAAGAAAACTCTAGAGTGAGAAAAGTGCAAGTGAAATATTTGAAAGGAATGCTTGGTGTGTTAAGGATTGTGAGAGGAACGGGTAAGATGTATGTATTATGTAAGAAAGACGTGATAAGGTAGTCAATGCTTGTTTAGGTGAGGTAGTAAAACTATATAAGAATAATAATAAAATAGTAAATGAAATATACGAGAGCATCACGCTATGCGAAAGTTTGAAAGGTGTAAAAGTGGGGTTGATTTTCTGTTTGAATGTTTGATAAATATACTTGGAGGAGGTTTGTCTCGGGGACCCTTCGACAAGGAATAACCTAGACTAGACCAGATATTACAACACATAGCATCACCACCACCTCATACACGCCAATTGACTCGGGAAATTGATGTGTGGCTTTGCATTTCATCTGATATGAAGAATTGAAAGTGTGGTTGAGAGGCGTTGATGCGTGGCGGAAATTAAAATATAATTGTCAGATGAGGTAATTATTTTAATATTAGGCAAATTAATGAAATTTAAGAAGTGTACTAAGCCAGAGGGAAGAAAATGGCTGAATGATTTGCTACCGATAACGATGATTAGTTATTTCCAATGCTCTATCAGGTTGACTGGGGGACGCTACTCGTCCACCCTAAGTGACTGTATCCAATACACCAATCTAACAGTCCTGAAAGGAAGTATAGCAATTGAGAATTCCAACCACAAATAAAGTGGTGGTAGTCCTCGAGGATTTTCACCCGTTCTTCCGAAACCTATCTCCTTTAAGCAACCAAAACCCGGGATTAGTTGATTTAAGGACGATTTTTTTGGTTGCCAAAGCTAAACATCATCAAGGCTTAATCGACTCAATCCATCGCAACACACTAATAAAATGAAGAAGGCCAATCTCCTCCAAGAAGTTAAATAGTCCATGAGAATGGGTGCACGAACCATCCCGACCTTAAGGCAAAAGCCTTAGTAAACCCACTTGTCCACAAGTGAATGAGTTGTTTCGAACATGTATACTAACCGCATATCGTCGGTACATAAAGGGCGCGATGGGTAATTTATCGCCGTGGGCAATGCTGAATGCCGCTCATGCGTGTTGTCTGGCGTCGACTCTCTTTTATTCCTATCACAATAGACTCAGTTGTGCATCGTATGCTTAGGAATAATTATCATGGCTAGATTCAAACCTCCGGAAATTGGAGAAGGCAAAAGGTGTACTGCTCGGAATTCACGCCTGGAGCTCAATGGGGGCAATCTGAGGAAGATACAGAGGATCAGGGAAGAGTGGTAAGAGTCTGGTTGTGATTACGAGTGTACGGCGCCTTGGAATTCACAAGGGACACGTCATGAGCCTGTTAACCTTTACAGGAGTGCCTCAGATGCAATACAAAGGGCACCATCAAGTGCCTGGAGCAGTTAAGGTTGCCTTGTATCCAGGAGATGGCCGCTCGAAGGCAGTGCACATGCCCCCAAAAGCAGGATTATCCATTTTTGGCTGTCAGACAATTCTTTTTTACCACATCACTCCGAAAACCTCTCCCTCCCCGAAATGCCTAGACTGCCTCCCTTTGGACGATTATGTGGTGGAAGGTGGTTGAGAAAGAAACCAAGCAAGGTAGAACTTTGTCCAGGATCACCTTAGTTTTCACCCAGTTAAACAGGTGGACCGTCGAGAAGGCCTGTAGCAGGTCAAGCCTAGCCTGGTGTCCGTGGTTGAGGCCTGTAGCAAGTCAAAACACAGCCTAGTGTCCGTGGTTGAGGCCTGTAGCAGATCAAGCCGCCGCCTGGTGGCCGTAGTTGAGGCGTGTAGCGGGTTAAGCCGCCACCAGGTGGCTGTGGTTGAGGCGTGTAGCGGGTTAAGCCGCCACCAGGTGGCTGTGGTTGACGCGTATAGCAGGTCAAGCTGCCGCCTGGTGGTCGTGGTTGAGGTCGATAACAATTTCATTGAATAAAATGTACAGCAATATAGTGCAGGAATCCTTTAAGTCTTTAACCTGTAATAAATATTTCTGTATAAATGAACTTTTCTTTTATGTTGAAATTAGGCGACAAATTACACCTGACCTCCTGTACATCGCACTTCATCGGACAACGTGACCAATCTAACTCTAGCAGTCACGCTAATCATTGTGCATTTTAAGCATGCTTTATAAAAATTCAGAAGGAACAGTAATGAATTGTAGGAATGCAAACTTACCCATGAGTGTAAAAGAGGGTAAGAGATAAACTAAATAAATGGAAAGGCAGAATGGAACTACAAATACCACACAAGCTATAACCCGCAATATATTTTTTAAGGCACATAAAACTAATATATAAATTGTTCATGCATCTTCGAGGCATTCCTGCCGGAGTCCGATCCTCTGCCTCCCTTGCTACTTTTAACCGTCTCCAAAAGACTCATCTCCTCAGAATTGCCTTCTCTTCCCTCTAAACTTTCTCTATACTCGCTACACAACCTGCCCTCTGGGAGGGCTAACAGCCCCGAAGGGCGCATTTTAAATACCTGCTCGATGAATGACCGTTCCTTCTCAGTTTGTGCTCCTAGACTCTGGAATGTTCTTCCTGCCCAAGTCCGATCCTCTGCCTCCCTTGCTACTTTTAAACGTCTCCTGAAGACTCATCTCTTCAGAATTGCCTTCTCTTCCCTCTAAACTTTCTCTACACTCGCTACACAACCTGCGCTCTGGGAGGGCTAACAGCTCTGAAGGACGCATTCTAAATACCTATTATTATTATATTATTATTTTAACGAAGGTCTGATTCTGGCGGTAGATTTCTTTAATTAAGTCTTTTTGATCTTTTGGGTTGTTTGATCGAAGAAGAGATCCTCCTTCATTGCAAAAAAAAGGGAGGGTGAATATTTTGCTTAGCCTCGCATTCCACAGTACCTCTAATTTAGTTTAGCGGTCTTCCTTCCATAACAATTTCAATTTAAATCCTTTTATTCCTAGGCCATTGACAATTTTCGTTAAACTTATTTCTTATAATAAATGGAAAATATACAAAAATAAAATAAATTAATATTTATACAAAGTGACATGATTTTCAAAATCTTCTTTCTGAAATTTAGCTCGTCGCGCTAATCTCCAATCTAATTTTTCCTTCTAATACTATATTCTATTATTTAGCTTCCTCTCATCTTTATTCCTTGTTTCTCTCATGTTTTACACGAATCCTCACTCATGCTTATGCTCGAGCACATTAATCTCCGTCTCCTTCTCGAAATCAAACTTCAGCATCACTAATCTTTCGGTTGCATCGGAAACGACAGGTCGCGTGGCATTGTCCGGTAGGCGATATTTATTTGGGATATTTTTGAGGACTTAATCCAGCTGCACCCTTCGACTCCCCTCCCCTTCGACTACTCGTCAGTTTGGTCGTCTGGTACATCGCGCCACACCTGTAATTAAATGCTTTAGATTGACATGGTATCTGGAGTTCTCCGGACAAAAACATGGGCGAGACAGTCATTGATGCCGGGCCTTAAATGAGGTTCGATCTGTACACAAGATTTTTTACTTTTTATTTCACTTCCATTTGTACCAATCATGTTCTTTGTAGTTCCTCTGTTATTGGTACCATTTCATTCAGATTATTCATTATTCTCAAAATGCGTTTTTACTTCGCGTCTTTACACTTATCATCTTTTATTTGGTAG
Source organism: Ceratothoa steindachneri (assembly GCA_963969495.1). Classification (NCBI taxonomy): domain Eukaryota; kingdom Metazoa; phylum Arthropoda; class Malacostraca; order Isopoda; family Cymothoidae; genus Ceratothoa; species Ceratothoa steindachneri. Next base: position 159,924,608 of record OZ018317.1, on the reverse strand, counting down.
AATCATCTGTGTTATTGACTGTCAAGAATTTGAGTCATTGAAATATTATGACTAATGGCCAAGGAATGGAAAAAAATCAATAAAACTAAGTTTAGAAGAATAAAAGGAACAACAGATGAAGAGAAAATAGAGGAATGGGGGAGAGCGATTGTTGAGAAGGGTTAGTAAGCACAACAGATGAAGAGAAAATAGAGAAATGAGGGAGAGCGAATGTCGGGAAGGGTAAGGAAGAACAATCAATAAAGAGAAAATAAAGAAATGAGGGAGAGCGAATATGGGGAAGGGTAAGGAAGAACAACAAATAAAGAGAAAATAGAGGAATGAGGAAGGCGAATGTCGGGAAGGGTAAGGAAGAACAACAGATGAAGAGAAAATAAAGAAATGAGGGAGAGCGAATGTCGGGAAGGGTAAGGAAAAATAAATATGCCTTAGAGTGTCCAGTCTAAATGTCTGTACTGGTTTATTTTACATAAAGTTCAAACGTGATCATCAGACAGGTACTTATATACGAACTTAAAAGGTACGAACATGAAGACCAATGTCTTAATTAAAGCAAGGGTTCCAAACCTGCAGATTACCGCGGGCCGCATCGATAAATCCGAGAAAGCCCGAGGGCTGCACCAATTAAAAAAACCCTGAAAACCACATTATACAGAACAAAAAAGGGGGGCGGGGCATCTTCAAAGAAAATAAAAGACTAATCTCGTATAAAAATATACTTAACCTAACCTCCTGACATGAACTAACCAATTTAACCTAATCTAATCTAACCTAACCATAACCTAACGTATCCTAAAACATGCTCTTGAGAAAAAAGATGTTCCAACAGACGCTTATATTGATTGAAGGCCCCACCGATGACCCAGGAAATGATCTGGGGAGCCGAACGCAAGGTTAATTTTGACAAGTGCCCGCGGGCCACGGATTGGGGACCCTTGAATTAAGATATAAACTTAGAGAGAACTTTAACGTTAGAAAAAATCCAAAAAGACACAAGAGCAACACTGAAAGAGAACAAAGGAACTGCGATATCATTTATCATGTATTTTTAATCTTCATATACCCTCTTTCCCTTATAGCTATATGCCTAACTCCCTCTCCTTATAACTATATATATATATATATATATATATATATATATATATATATATATATATATATATATATATATATATATATATATGTCAGATTGAGCTCGTTCAAAGTTTATGTAGAGTAAACCAGTGGAAGGCATTCCGGACTGAACTCTCAAATGTATATTTATTAGAAATCTGAAGAATCCAAATGGAAAGACCCTCACCCATTTTCCAATTACTAGGTAATTCTCGTAAAACATTCTTACATATTCGTGTATCACTTTTCCTGTTTCTTTATCATCATATCTCCCTTAACTGAGATCTAGGTTTTTCCCACAGGTTCTATATTCGTCATATTCTCTCTCGCTTGCCGAACGCTGCCTTGTATTCATTTCCCAATCAGCAAAGCATCGGAAGAAGCCTTTAGAGGGAACCTGTTTGGGAGGAAGCTTTGAGACTGGCTTGCGTTTGTTGTGTAAGAGCTGCACAGAAGAGAATCCGAACTGAAGACAGTCCCCATTATATTCAAATGAAGAGGATTGAATGTCAAGGAAGGCGGAAAATCGCCATCATCTTCTTTATGTTTTGATAACCGCGATACGACCGAGGGAAGAGACAGCGAGGAAGCGACCACAGGGTTGATCTGGCAGGATCAGCTGGAGAACAGAATTAAACCCGGGGCGGGAATCGATAGGGAAACAGGTTTGGTCCTTCTTGTTTTGGAGGTCGTATCATCAGGGATAGAAAAAAAGGTGTAGAATACAAGAAATGTCCTCCAGCAAACCGAGTCCTTTGTACGCTTAACGAACGGAATTGAGCGGCAATACAATTAAAAATTGGGGGGATTTGTGTTCCATGCCAAGTTCTAATTTCTTCACAACGGTCAATATATATATATATATATATATATATATATATATATATATATATATATATATATATATATATATATATATATTTATATTGACCGTTGGGAAGAAATTAGAACTTGGTATGGAACACAAGTTTAGGGAAGAAGAAATATTGATTGGAGCTAGTACTTTCGTTATCTTAAAATATTTTGAAACTCACAATGCTTTTTTAGCTTTATTCCTGCAGTTTTACAAAAATATTTCGAGTAACAGATTGAAGGCAATCTCTTCAATTTTTGGAAATTCTTGGTCTATATAGTATCTTAATGCACTTATAATATGTAGTGCTGACTATGTATACCAAGAATCTTCAAAAATTGAAGAGATTGCCTTCAATCTGTGTTACCCAAAATATTTTTGGGAAAACTGCATGAATAAAGCTAAGAAAACATTCTATAACCGCAAGTTAAGGAAAACAGAACATTTACACAACATATTACTTTTACCTTACCATCATAATTTCTTGTATGCAGTACCAATGTTAAAACAAATTGATATAAATGTAAGTTTAAAATACAATTATACATTAAAAAATACGTTAATAAAACACAGCCCGAGGAACGATAATAATGTAATATATAGTAGACCTTGTTTGGATTGTAATTTATTCTATGTGGGTGAAACTTTTGAAAATATCTCTGTAAGAGTTAAGCAACATCAAAATGCAGTATCTAAGGGATATTCAAATAATGCTTTGGCCGTCCACAGGCTTAAGATGTGTCACCAGCTTAACTGGTCAAAAGCAGATACCATAATACATATAAATGATTTCATTAGCAGAAATATCTGCAGATCGTTCCTAATATCCAGCATAAAGGAGAGAAATGTAAATATTAGCCCCGGTTTGTTTTACTTAGATCTAGTCCTATCTTTCTTCCTCAAATCAAACTTATCAGAGGTCATAAAAAAATCTGACCTTATAGGGAAAAAATTGCTTTGTATAAATACGGTGTCTCTCTATTTTACTAAACCATTGTGAGTTTGAAAATGTTAAGACAACGAAAGTACTAACTCCAATCAATCTTTCCTCTTTCCCTACTTGGTACAACCAAATATTTATACTTTCACGTGTTACTTCTCTTGATATTTACCCATATAAATATATATATATATATATATATATATATATATATATATATATATATATATATATGGGAAATATCACGTCTTTTATTCAGTTTCCTTCCGTGGTACATATTCATAAGTATATATATATATATATATATATATATAAGAGAGATAGAGAGAGAAGTTAAAGATGAAGCCAAGAAGGAGACAGTCAATGGTTCTCATTTAATCAACACGAACGACGTTTCGGGTATACTACGCATTTTAAGGTTCTATAAAATACAAGGGGCGGTCAATAAGTTTTGAAATTCGGATATAAGGAAACGAGATATGAGGAAAAGTGTTTTATTATTTTTGAATATAACTACCCTCGACTTCAATGCACTTGCGCCACTTGTCCCTGAGGCTTCGAATTCCCGACAACCAGAAATCTCCTGACTGCTGTTCAATCCACTCCTGGACGGCAAGCTGGGCATCTTCATCGTCCCCAAACCGGCGTCCACGCAGTGCAGCCTTGAGCTGGCGGAATAAAAAGTAGTCGCTAGGGGCCAGATCTGGACTGTAGGAGGGATGGTTTAGCTCCTCGAATCCGCACTCACGCAGGGCAGCCATGGCCAAATTGTCGTGGATGATGTTGATAACACTTCCATGTGATATTTCAAGTTCTCTCTCGATTTATTCGACCTTCACCCGTCGATTTTCGAGGATCATCCTCTCCACACGGGCCACATTGTCCTCTTTGGTCACGTCTGACGGGCATCCTGGACGGGGGTCATTTTCAAGGGACTCACGACCATGGCGGAACTCCCTATTCCAGCGAGCAATGGTTGCATATAAAGGGGGGTGTCGGTGTACACTGCAACCATTCGTTCATGGATTTCTTTTGCATTCTTGCCTTCCTTGGTCAAAAATTTGATCAGTGCGCGGTGCTCAACCTTCTCCATTGTTGAAAAATTTGTGACTGACGATCTGCGATCATCTACTGCTTCTTAAATAAACGAGACAGAAGCGTGTGGCTGCAGGTCCTGACTTGTCATAACTTGTCCCAACACCCCCACAAACAGCCATCCCCCTTCCTCTGTTTTGCCCTAACGATTCTCAAAACTTATTGACCACCCGTCGTAGTTCTTACCAACTCTGATTACCAAAAATGCATAATTGAGATCAAATTTAAAGAAATATGAAATTAATGGTAAAAGGTTAGAGCGGGCTCACGCTGAACCATTACAATACTTACGTTATTGAAGTAATCTCGGAAATTAATTATTGCTTAAACACAATATATAATTTGCTAACCTTTTGCTAATATCAAAGACGGAGAACTAAAGATATTTTTGAATGTGACGTCATAAGTTTGGCAGGTTTTTAGCTTTGTAAATTATACGACTAGGAAGGGGGGAGGCAATAGAATCAGTATTGAGCATTGAGTTTAATTTTATATATATATATATATATATATATATATATATATATATATATATATATATATATATATATATATATATATATATATATATATATCCAACGCACCGCAAGAAAGAGAAAACGGTATAATTTTTTCTATTTCGCAAAAAACCCGTGCTGGGGTGAGATTCGAACCAAGCATAGTGAAGCAGCGAGCAAAGACTTTGATCTCAATTAAAGGGAGCCTTTAACCACTCTGCTATGCGGTCTGCCTCGATGTGCTTGGTTCGAATCCCACCCCAGGCCGTTTTATTCATTTTAATAATTGAAATCATCGTCGGTCTCAACCACGGCCTCGAGGAAACTTGAGAACCTGTTGCTGCCCTTCTCGACGGTGATCCCGTTGACCTGGGTTAAAACTCGGGTGATCCTGGACTCAAGCTTTATCTTGGGTGGTGCACGGAGATTCATTCATCTTTCTCATAACTACACCCCACACATAATAGTCTAGGCCGGGAGCCGAGATGTTCGGAGCGATGTGGTCGAAGAAATGGTCTGACAGAGAACACTGAGTCGTCCTACTTGCTGGGCATAGTGCAGAGTCCTGCTGTCACATGCATGGCCCTTCTAGCCGCCACCTTCTGGATTAAGGGAAACACCAAATTCCCCAGGCACTTGATAGATCCCCCTCTATTAAGTATGAGGCCCTCCGTTTAGATAAACTGGGGTATAAGGTGTACCTCGTAGTTTCCGAGCCCCCATACCATCGCAATTACAGCGTGACTCATCCCCAATTTTTTTTGGGGGGAGGGGCTGAAACTACCAATGATAATGCCTTCTTCACAGATGATGCACAACTTATTATAGGTAGAAGAGAGAACCAATGCCAGACAACGCATGCGCAGGATTGAACAGCAAAAATTACCTAACTCTCTCTCTCTCTCCCTCTCTCTCTCTCTCTCTCTCCCTCTCTCTCTCTCTCTCTCTCTCTCTCTATATATATATATATATATATATATATTAAGAAGAAATGAATAGAGAGATGGCCTAAGGACTAAAATAATTTAAACATTTTATCAAATAAAAAGTGAAACATCGGTGGAGTTCGAACCATTGCTATCTAATCTTCTTCGCTTTCAGGCCACTACGCTAACCAATAGGCTCAAATCCACAGTCCCTTAAAAAGAGGCTTCAAGACAGCTCAACAGAACAATGTAGCTAAGGCACTATGTATGTTCAAGAAGAAAGTGTACTCCTCGGACACTCCGGTCTAACCTCGCTCCCCTCCTGAACACTCCTCGTTCTGTCATTTCTCGATGGGTGACCGTCCCTTCTCAGTTTGTGCTCCTAGACTCTGGAATGCTCTTCCTACTGAAGTCCGATCCTCTCCCTCCCTTGCTACTTTTAAACGTCTCCAAAAGACTCATCTCTTCAGAATTGCCTCTTCTCTCCTGTAAACTTTCTCTACACTCGCTACACAACCTGCGCTCTGGGAGGGCATGCAGTCCTCAAGGGCGCATTTTAAATACCTATTATTAGTATTTAGTAGGAAAGACAATTTGTTTCTAATTGGCAGGAAATCGCACTAACCCGTGATGCGGTAGATGCTCAATAACCCGCAGGAATAAAGAAAGATGATTCACAAGCGCTTTGGTCCTTCTCTTAGACCTTCTCAGGTTTTATAAAGAGATTGAAAAAGTGGCTTCATCCTCGGATGATTCTCCTTTGTGAATTTGGTAGAATATAAATGGAATAATATATTTTTAACATTTTAACCTTGTCGTAGAATGACCCTTGGCTTTGATCACTCTACGCTTTGACACCCTTTTAGTAGCGGTATGCTTTAAGGGGCGTGTGTTACTTCTATGATGAAGTAGGCTTTGTTCTAAGAGTGCTATTTTATTGGTTTAGTCCTTAAGGAAGAGCTATTTTTAAACACATAAGGATAAGAGGAAACACCAGAATCTACCAAAAAATAAACGTGTATTTTAAATTAAATATTACAAACCAACAGTAAAAGCATTTCAATATTTGGCCTCGAAGAATTTTAAATGACAAAACATAAACAAGTAGGCTTTCAATAAACAAACCAATTGCCAATTAGTATTTTTATCACGACTCTATTTGTTTAGCATAAAACATTAAATTAATGTACTGTCATCTACAAACACATATGACCTAGGTTCAAGAATAATGGTTTCTACTCTCCTTTAAAACGTGGGACGTACTAAACTTCTACTATTGCAATAGAGATATAAATGTTATTGTTAACTTACAGGTAGGTATTAGGGATTGCCGGATGTCGCTGGAGGACTTATCTCTCGCTTTGAAGTGTTGCTTCGTCGCTGCTTGAATTTTCGAGGAGGGAATGCTTCTTAAACGTAATTAAAGAACGGGAGCTCGTTGGGGCAGGGTTCTTCTCCTCTCACTCTTACGTTGCTTGAGATGTGAGAATCACTCGAGTGTGAGCGGCTTTACTTTTCTTTAGTCGGACTTCTTTGCAGACGGAAAAGGCTTCTTCGGTATGGCACCGATATAAAACTTGACTAATTAGGTTAATACGGCCCTGAAATGGGGGGGATCGATTTTCTCAATCTGATCCTATCGTTTCTCACGGAAATAGTCTTGTATGGCTGAAGGATCGATCTTTACGAATTAATCTTTCTTCTGGCGAATCGACTTCTAAAAATCTTCTTGTCTAGCCGATGGATCGATCTTCACGAACTAATCCACCTCTAGCGTATCGACTTCGGATAATCCTCTTCTCTTTCTTTGCGGGGCTTATATATAGGCGGATTGCCGCCCCATCTAAAGGGGGAAGTGACCAGGCCACAGATGCAAAAGGGGGGGGGAGCGAATGGTGAGTTAGCATCTGGGTAGAGCGAGAATTCCTGAGGTGGCACTGGGGTGCCCAAGTCAGCTCGCAAATTATAGGCTCGTAATCGCACCGCTACTTGGCGTGCCTTCTGACTCGCACCGTTTTTTTTTCCTAACCAGGGTTTATGGGTCTCGTAGGTCATACGATCGTTAGAGCGTCGTTTAAGGACCTTAGGTGGTCGCCTTCAAACATATGTTAGCTCCAACTGCCCACAGCGGCGAGGAGATCACACATGGTAAGCATTTTCGCCGGCTACCTTTCCCACGCTTCTCCTCATGAAGGGAGGGGGGCTTGAATGTATCTATACTCCTCCAGGAGGCTTAATGTAGCCATTTCTCCACAAACCTAATTCATATTATAACCAAAGAAGGTTATTGAGTTCAGATGGAATGTTTAATTGCAACACTTGGAGAGAAAAAAAGGCCAACATTGATCAATGGAAGAATAGTGCAGTTTCATCACAAGGCACGCGCCCTTATATCGCAAGAGATCCCATACAAAAGCTTAAGAGTTTCGATTAGGGAATAGTCAGTCATCCTCCATACTCACTCAGCTTAGCCCCATCATATTACCCTCTTCTTAGGAGTGTAGCTAATCACCTGAAAAGAATGGAATTTAGGTAGTCATCTGAAGAGAATGAAGCTTAGCTAATCACTTGAAGAGAATAAAGTTTAGCTAATCACTTGAGGAGAATGAAGTTTAGCTTTGACCTACAGAGAATGAAGTTTAGCTAATCACTTGAGGAGAATGAAGTTTAGCTTTGACCTACAGAGAATGAAGTTTAGCTAATCACTTGAAGAGAATGAAGATCTCAACAACAGAAGAGATTGAAACAACCTTAAAGAACTTTGTTAACTTTATTTTTCTGCCACACCTGCTCTCCTATGAGAAGTATGGGACCCCTAAGAAAGTCTCCGCCCTCCTGGGTATGCCCACAGGCCCCTAAGAGAGGGTATATTGTGTTTAGTTTGTTTGTGTAAGGTTTGGGCAATTAGATGTCTGGGCTTTGGTTGCATCTGGTGTGAATTCGTGTCTGGGTGAAGTGTATTGTTTTTATTGTTAGAGTATTGTGGAGTGGTCTGTGGAGTTTAGTGGGCGGGTTCACAGATCTTTAAGAGAAGAGATGTGTGTAGTGCGAGCTTGTGTGATGTTTGGGCAATCTAAAAGTAGGTGTTCGATGTTGTCTGGGAAAAGGTTTATTCTGTGTTTGTATTGCTGTAATGTAGTGTAGTGGGCTTGCCTGAGTCGAGAAAGGATTACTATGTAGTGATTTTTCTGAGTGGTTCATTAAAAGGGTCTTGTTTAGGATGTTGTTTTGTGGTAGTTTGTTTAAGTGTTTTTGTGTGGAGATAGTGGGTATGTGTTTGATTAAGTTGGAGTTAGGTAGTGAGGGTTTAAGGTTATTGTAGAGACTTTGGACGTATGGTGGTGGGGCTTTTTCTTGTGTCTGGGTGCTGGAAGCTTTGCTATCAGATTGTGGTTAAGGTGGGGACGAGACAATGGTCTGAAGTGTTGGGTTCTAATCATGTCTAGGTGTAGTTTGATTGGGAGGATTTTTGTTTCAACTTATAGGTAGTGGAGATGAATGTGCTGTCGTACCTTCGATAAATCAAAGTTAAACCATTTTTCCAAACATAGTATTCAAAGGTTAGTAGAAAGATTGAGACTAGTGAAGGAAAGTGGTGTAAATTATATTATTAAAGTAATAAATAACTATTAAATATAAATAACCTTAAAGAGCTGTTTGATTTTTATCCCTAAAGTAATAATATGCAATAAATGCCCCATTATTTATGGGATGGCATAATAACCTATCGGAAAAAACTACATTATAAAACAGAGAAAGAAAACAAAATTCATAATAAAATAACAAGAGATAATTTCGTGTTTCATTTGACTGCTAGGCAAAGTCTTGCATGCTTTACACTCAGCACGTTCCAGGGGTCAAAAAGTGTCCAATTCAGAATTTCTTTCAGACTTTGTCTGTTATTACTTCAAGCACAATATCCCCTTCAGAATATTTATTCCTTTGAGTGTATCTGTCAATATTGTTTGCATTCTTATTCTAGTGTTTCTTTTTTGGTCATTAGCATTATATTGTTTCATTTTTCTTTAAGTCGATGAGAATTTTGATCTTTGAAAAATTAACTTTTAATCCAAATGTGACAGTGACTTGTGAGATTTCTGTTCATCATTGATTGTACTCGTATTTCTTCTAGATTCGAGGCCATAACTCTATGTTATTAGCAAAGCGAAGGTGACCTCACGATTTCACATTAATTCAGATTACTTTTTTTCCAAATCCCAAATTCGAAAAATCCCATCAACTAAAGCTATAAACAATTTGTTTGGGGTGAGATAACTCCCCGCTCACTCATTTTGTTTATTTTATGAAAGACAGAATTCAGTCTAAAAGACGATGTTGCGTGACTATATGTAAGAGAATAGGTAAATGTATGGCTTGTTAATTCCTTATTTCTGTATTGCTAGTACAGCTAAATTGGTGTTTAGTGAATCAAAGGATGATGCATAGATTACGATTGCTACCATGTTGAGGTTTCTTTCTTATTTACATATCTGTAATAATTGTTTAGCAAACCGCAGATCGTGAAAAGTACTATAGTTAATTCAGAAACCTGACAGTTCCTTTGTCTGATTGCAGTCGTTGGTTTGCTGCTTATAACCTTGCCAAAGATATTGTAAGTTGCTAATAGGCATGCAGATTTTTAAGTGTTCTTTGTCTCCCATTTTATAAAAGTAGTATGACAGAAGCGTGGAAGCACGCCATTTAGATCGTATTTCCACTATAATAAATTGTGTTGGGAGAAAAAAGTAGATCAGGTCAGCAAAATGTTAATAACTAGCCTCAAGAGGGTCGATTTTTACCCGCATCTTTACCTAACGCTATACTGTTTTATATTGTCTTAAGTTCTAGCAAAATTTCTTCCTTCTGGAACGGTTAGTTTAGGAAAAATGTTAATAACCAGCCATAAGAGGCTCGATTGTTACCGGCATCTCTACCGAACGTTTTACTGTTCAATATTGTCTTAAGTTCTAGCGTATTTCTTCCTTCTGGAGCGGTTAGTTTCAGCAAAATATTAATAACCAGCCTTAAGAGGGTCGATTGTTACCCGCATCTTTACCTAATGCTTTACTGTTTTGTATTGTCTTAAGTTCTAGCAAATTTCTTCCTTCTCAAGCTGTTAGTTTCAGCAAAATGTTAATAACCAGACTTAAAAGGGTCAATTGTTACCCGCATCTTTACCGAATGCTTTACTGTTTTATGTTGTCATAAGTTCTAGCAAAATTTCTTCCTTTTGGAGCGGTTAGTTTCAGCAAAATGTTAATAACCACTTATAAGAGACTCGATTGTTACCCGCAACTTTACTGAACGCTTTGCTGTTTTATATTGTCTTAAATTCTAGCAAAATTTCTTACTTTTTGAGTGGTTTGTTTCAGCAAAATGTTAATAACCAGCATTAATAGGATCGATTGTTACCCGCATCTTTACCGAACGCTTTATTGTTTTTTTATTGTCTTAAGTTCTAGGAATATTTCTTTCCCTGCAGTGCTTAGTTTTAGCAAAATGTTAATAACCACCTTTAAGAGGGAGGATTGTTACCCGCATCATTATCGACTGCTTTACTGTTATATATTGTTTTAAGTTCTAGCAAATTTCTTCCTTCTCGAGCTGTTAGTTTCAGCAAAATGGTAATAAAAAGCCTTAAGAGGCACGACTGTTACCCGCATCTTTACCAAAGGCTTCACTGTTCTATATTGTCTTAAGTTCTAGCAAAATTTCTTCCTTCTGGATCGGTTACTAGTAGCAAAATATTAATAAAAATCCTTAAGAGGAGGGATTGTTACCCATTTTATTTCCGAACGCTTTATCGCTTTCAACTGTCTTAAGTTCTAGCAAAATTTCTTAATTCTGGAGCGGTTAGTTTCAGTAAAATGGTAATAACCAGCCTTAAGAGGGTCGATTACTGTCGTATCTTTACCGAATGCTTTGCTGTTTTATATTGTCTTAAGTTCTAGCAAAATTTCTTCCTTCTGCAGCGGTTAGTTTCAGCAAAATGTTAATAACCAGCATTAAGAGGGTACATTGTTACCCGAATCTTTACCGAATGCTTTACTGTTTTATATTTTCTGAAGTTCTAGCAATTTTTTTTTTCTGGAGAGGTTAGTTTTAGCAAAAGCTTACTATCTAGCCTTAAAAGACTCGATTGTTACCCCCATCTTTACCGAACGCTTTACTGTTTTATATTGTCTTAACTTCTAGCAAACTTCTTCCTTCTGGAACTGTTAGTTTCAGCAAAATTTTAAAAACCAGACTTAAGCGGGTCGATTTTTACCCGCATCTTTACCGAACGCTTTACTGTTTTATATTGTCTTAAATTCTAGCAAAATTTCTTCCTTCTGGAACGGTTAATTCTAGCAAAATATTAATAATTAGCCTTAAGAGGGTCGATTGTTTCCCACGCCTTTACAGAATGCTTTACTGTTCTATATTATCTTAAGTTCATGCAAAACTTCTTCCTTCTGGAGCGGTGAGTTTCAGTAAAATGATAATAACCAGCCATGAGAGGCTTGATTGTTACTCGCATCTTTACCGAACGCTTAATCGTTTTATAATGTCTTAGGTTCTAGAAATTTTCTTCATTCGGAGCGGTTAATTTCAGCAAAATGTTAATTACCAGCCTTAAGAGGGTCGATTGCTTTTGCATCTTTACCGAATGCTTTACTCTTTTATATTGTCTTAACTTCTAGCTTATATTCTTCCTTCTGAAGTGGTTAGTTCTATAAACACACTCTAATTATTCATTTTTATCAAAGTCAGGTAGGAATTTATCTTGATTGCTCGAGTCAATTGGCTGCACTTTCGTAAATGGAGAACTTGGAGCTTTAACGCGTGAGTCTGACATTCTGTAGGAATCGAGCGCTTGATGAGGCGATTAATACACGAAATAAGATTCGCATCTCTTTCCAGTGCCACTAAATAGGCTTTGAACCACCTGAGGTTGCCAGGTTTTTTCATCACAGGGTTGTCGGCGATTGCTTGCTGCGCCACTTATTTTACGGTTGTGACTTCCTTTGCGTTTATAAATAAGTCACGATCTACTGGTTACCATCAATACTATTTTGTGTTGTTGTATCTATTTATAGATTAATTTTTTTCAACAGTTTATTCCCTTAAATTATATTATACGTTCGACTTTTATTGGTTTTTAAATGAGGTTGTTGAGTTTTTATATTCGATCTTTTGATTAATTGTTTCATAGCTTGTCATTTTTCGCCCTTGGGTAATCGCATTTTTTTATATCACACTCTCTTATTATTAGCTAAAATCGCGCATTATTCAATATTAACTAATATATTATTGTTGTTATGAGCATTTTACCACCCAATCACAAGCTTAACTAAGCCTAATTAATAGTGTAATTTGAACACTATTTATTTTACTTTGGGTGTTAAGATAAAGTGGATTTGGTATCTTGCTCATTAGTTCCATTCTCTCATGGTTTAGATCTCAGTTCTAAATAATCTGTAATCGCGACTGATGTTAATAAGATTGTAATTGCCATGTGGTTGGTGATATTTTTTGCCTTCGAAGATTTTGTTTTTGATCTGTTTTTGTTTTAGTCATATTATGAGTCTTTTACCTCGACTCATTTTGAAGATGGAGTTCATAAAGTTTACTCATTCTAGATATTATCCAAGAAAAATTTTTAGGGTTGCGGAGTTTAAGATCTTATATAGGACATTGAAGGTGATTGGATAGAATGAGTAGATAGTGCAAATCACGAAGCAGAAGGATTCATGAGAAAACCATCGCCTAGGGAGACGAACCCAAAGGGGGGAAGTTAACGAAAAGCGTGTTTGGTGACCTCAAAATAGGAGCGGATACGGCTAAGATTACTAAGAAAACAAAGACAATTTCTAAACACTAGTAACTTGAGCTTTGTAAATAACTAACTATCAAAGGTCAAGCCCAGATTTTAAAAAAAGTTTCCGAAAACAGGGAAGTAACCAGGGTACGGAAAAAGAGCGATAACTATACAATGAGGACTTAAGATTTGAAACTCAGTTTGGTCTTGATTGATTTTCAGATTTTTCCTAGAGGCATTTAGTAATATAGAAGATGTTCATAGAAGATTTCAAAGAGTCTTAGCCAACGAAATGTCGAGAATGATAGATTTGCGTATCATTGGTATTTGTTTAAAAGATGGTGCAACGTTTTCCAGAGTCAAGTAGTCCTCAGGGATGCGTTTGACCTAACGTCCTATCTAGGACAGGTATTGTTCCTTATAGTGCTTGAAGTTAGATTTCTGAGGCTTTAGGGTTCCCTGATATAGATGATAGATAATCAGTGAGGTTGTTTTCACAGCTCTGTGATCACTAGAATGAATGGTATGATCTATGTATCTTTTAGCATCCAATTCCTCTACTTGTCGGCCAGCAGGGACTAGTGAATGTATGTTCTCTATTTCTGCTCAGTTTACCTCATAGTAATTTGAGGCATCCACTTAGATCAACCATTAGGTAGTATTGCACGTGTACAAACGAAGAATGTCTAGTTTGATTATAGTGTTTATGTGAATATAAAACAACCCACATGTCCTGACCATATATCAAACATTCAACCAGAACACCTAGGACACAGCAATCGCAGCCACCACATACATTTTCAGCAACTCTTGACACAACAAAACCATTCTCTAAATCTGGAAACCAAATACTCATACAAATACTCAACCCCGTATACCCTCAAACACAACCAAACTAATACCGTTCAATACCACTACTCTGCACATTATCCAGATCCTCTGAAAAACGCTTATAGACAAAAGATTATGTAAGGGACGCCAACCGTTTACTTCTCCCCACATAAGTATCAAAATACACGGGCCTTCCCGTGTGATCAAGAAGATATCCGGCGGAGCTTCTTCTTGCCTATATCAAGTGAAATAGAAAGAAACTATCATTCTCCGTGTTTCTTCGGATATGCTAATTGCTATCTCGCCCTCAGTTTACTTAGGTAGTAATTTACCCTGGTAACGCAAATTCTTCTTTAAGAGGGGACAGACCGAACTCTACCAATATGAAGAGGAATAAAACCGGCTTGTCGGGAAGCGCCCCAGATGGGCTTAGAAATCAGAGACAATTTTCTCCACATGCCGAGAAGATTCCTTTCTACATTTTAGCTTACTGCTATTTACTTCATTATTTTATTCAGCGTCGATTAACACTCCTCGAAGCCTACTTCTCCAATACAAGCCCACTTCCTCCATGACCTAGAAAGTTTAAATCCCCATTTTTCTCAATTTGCATAACTCAAATACTATTTAATACATTACTGCGTTTACAAACTTTAACGCACGGTTAAAGGAATATTTATAATTTTACATATAATTACACTGTTTTCACAATGCCAAACGTAAAGCTAATAAATTCCATGCATTAAAAGCGATTTAATTCTTAGTAGCAATTCTCACTGAAGTGAATAATTCCAACTTCTACAAGTTAATAAAATATTTTTTTGTTTATTGAATTAATGTAGTCAAATTATTCATTTTCTGTAATGAAGCCCTAAATCTACTTTACATATTGCAACCTTTCATAGTAACGAATATAAATTAAGTGTCTTCCAAATTCACCCTGAGCACTAAATATCGTCGTTAGTTCGGATATGAATCAAGGCAAAAGCAAATAGGCCATACTGGAATACAATATAGTGCCAGCAGTGACCATTGGGCGTACAAATTTAAGGCAAGAACTAGGCACGAATAGTTCCAGATTTGCCCCTCTCCCCAACACGGATTCGGAAATTATGACTCCACCATGCCTCTACTAATAAATTCACGCATCACATTTTAGATGGTTTTAAAGACCTGTAGATAGCTTAGAGTGTAAAAGAGGGGTAAAGAAAATAAATAAATAAAAGTAGCGAAACGAATTTTGAACGCGCTTCCCGCGTCGCTGGACAGCTAGCGAGAGTCTTAAACCACTCAACCATCCTGAGTCCCAAAGAAGACCTATTCAAGCAAAGCATTTAAGACGCTCGCCTGAACTTCTCGCACGCTGCAGACCCTTCCCTTAATAACTCACAATATTCGTAGCAATTGGCATAAACAAAGCCTTTGCCACAGGAGATAACCACATTCTTGCTCAGAAAATCCTAAATATCAACCTTAATAAGAGGATAAAAATGATTATCAAGATCTTCGGCAGATAAGAAGTTATACAAAAGTTATACAGAAAACACATATCATATGTTACGCTATACATACATCACATAGTGGAAGGTCTCTCCCTACCGAGTAATAAAATGCACATTAAGATAGAATGACAATCGCTGGCAAGCCCAGATGAACCTGGGATCGGTCTTTCTTAGGGGGCGCAGTTAGAGTTGGGTACAAAACCTATAAAATCACATATACAACTACTAGATATTAGCATCGCCAAGAGTGGCAACTTCTCACTCCCAAATTTTAATTAATTCACTCACGACATTCCCCATCCCCAATCCCCAAATATCAAAACAAATATGAAGACGCCATCTCAATAATAGTACACCACCCTAAAACCAACATAGCAACCACAACTATATAACGATAGAACAATGGCTTACACAGAGTGGAATGATAGTCTATGCCTACAAATCATCACTGATTATTTAAATAACAAGGGAAGTACACTGAAAATATTTTGTTGATGATTATGACTACTATTTATTCAATCCTCCATCTCTAGCATAAGCTAAATATTAATTACAGTCAAATAGATCCAAGAGCTAATTTCTATTTGAAAAGAGAAATATAGTTAATAATTTTGACACATTTCATATTTAAAATGACCAAAATAATTATTACTCCATCACTCCTCGGTCATCTATAAATACACCTTCACACAATATGAATCTGAGGCCTATCTTGGAACGACGCAGTCTGCATTACTCGTATATGTCCAAACCTTGCCAGTACCAGAAGAACACCGGCCACAATCCCTAACCCTGCCTAATCCCCTTCTGATTATATTCTTAACCTCACCACCCGACAGACATACACTTCTTCGATTTCTTTTTATTATAGACACTGTTAACGATTTAAATGATTACAAAAATGCTAGAATCCAATTATATTAAATTCACAAACCAGACTTTAAACTCTGATACGAATTACTTCCCATATTCTCGCATATATTCTATTCGTCCTGAAATGTTTGCATTAGTGTTAAAAGATCGTACCAGAACAGTAATAAATAGGAACAAACAGACCAACTTCGGCACATATGCGCCATGTAGCGGCTCCATTAAAAATTAAAACAAGACTTAAAGCATCTGTGGTTACCAAAATGAGCAGAGTTGCATCTTTTTCTAGGTAACCCTTTCGTCACATTGTAAAACGAGATTATAAATTGTAAACTTGAAACACTCATTATTATTAAATTTTATGTAGAAGATAGATCTTATGATACCATAATGAAAACAAGAATAATAATGTGATTTTATTTACATTGTCTCCTATATCCTTACATATTCTCATGGGATCTTTTCAAGAAGGATCACCTCCTTTGTGCCGAACAGTACCGTCCCAAGAGATGAGAATGCCTGTATTTCTATCAAAACATTTTCCATAACTTTTACCCGAAAAAATCCAATGTTTCCAAAATTGGTCTACGCTGATACTGGAAAGCCCAAATTTTGTTTCATATATACTGGCACTTGTTCTTAATTAATTTAGGTGGGAACGCACAAGTATACAAGAAATTGCTGCGAAAGCATATTCTGCTCCATTTGCAAGCATTTGAAGCCCAATCCGCAATTTTCATGAAGAATAACGCCCTCTGCCATACCATCACTTCGGGAAAAATCTGACTGAACGATCAACACATTACTGTTATTAACTGTCCTGCATAG
Source organism: Ceratothoa steindachneri (assembly GCA_963969495.1). NCBI lineage: Eukaryota > Metazoa > Arthropoda > Malacostraca > Isopoda > Cymothoidae > Ceratothoa > Ceratothoa steindachneri. The sequence goes on along the minus strand of OZ018317.1, from coordinate 159,907,352 downwards.
AGTCCGGACCTGAATCTCATTGCAAATGTTTGGAAGACACTCAGAGAGAGGTCTAAAGCGATGAATCTGAAAATAGTCCAAGAACTCTCAGAAATCCTTTGAGATGAACTGAGCAAGATTACTACGCAAGAGTGTAAGCAGTTGGTTTGTTGATGTGGCAGGAGATGTCAAAGCAGAATTAAAAAAACAAAGGCCTTCACACTAAATACTAATTATTTATAACTTGTAAAAACGTTTTCCACTGATAATTTAATCGTTATATTCCAATAAATCTTTGATTCCACTGTCTTTCGGATCATTTTTGGATACCATATTTATAGTTATTTTCTTTAATTCATTCAACTTTATATAACTTTTACTCACACGTACATTAATTTGAACACTGGATTTTCTCTGGTTAAAGTTCTAGAAGATAATAGATAGAAATGAGGCATTCTGATATTTTTGAACGCTATTGAAATGTTCTATGATACCAAGGCCTGCCTTTCAATTAAATCACTTTTGTATGAAGAATATACACTACTTGAAGCATCTAGATCACTTTCTTTTTAATAAAAACGGTCACTAACACAAAATATAGTGTTTTGGCCATTATACTGCGCCTATAGACTTCTTTATTTACGTAAAATAAAAATACTTTTAAAATTCCTCCAATCAATCAGTGAACGAAAATGACTGTCTATTTTAATGCGACTAACTTTATCACTCATACCCTACCCTTCACTCGGCTTTGAATCCTGACAATCATATATTGAAATAACTAAAGTTTCGATTGGCAAACCAAACTGACGTCATCATCCTTCACCCATTACGAGATCACATGAACAGGACACAATATTTCTAATTTACTTAACCTTTAGAGTAATAAGCATAAAAAACACGCATCACTACGGGGATCTAAGGTCGAACGGCTGCATAGATCAAATGAAACAACAATCCTATAAGGAAGTAGTTAACAATCGAATAAACCCTCGCCTGTAAATTAGACAATTTCTACCACTTGTTTTCAGTTAATTTCTAAAGATGGAGATTTTGATTATGCGGTAATTATATGCATACATAAAATTTATTAAGTAATTATATGAGTGAATATTAAAACACTAATGTAAGCTTGAATATTACCTCAGACCTAATTGAAAGTGAGACCAATAACTACAAGGTGAAAGGTTAAAGAATAGTTTGCTGTCGAATAAAAATTAGAATTTAAAGAAAGACTAACAAGAAATGATTAAAACGCAAACATTAAAATTCTGTGTCTCTGACCGACAAAAGCAGATGCCCACATCTACTCTTCCCACTAAAAATTCCCAAGGAAAATCTGCGATTACAGTAACTTACAATACAAAGCGCAACAGTATTTTATTGTAAAAAATCAAGATACAGTACTGTCTATTTTGAAACAGCTTTTTACAGTGTATCCTTAAAATCGTAATAAATCTATCTCTCCCCACCATATCTCTTTAATTATTTCTTCGTCATATTTATCTCGATAATTTGAATTCCAGTACTCTTCTCAACTTGTGGTGTCTCATATGTCTTCCATGAAGATGCAAAATGCGATTCCATATGAAATCCAGATTGCTCCCTCTTTTGATACATTTAAACCTGCTTTAAAAACCCATCTCTTCAAAATTGCTTGCAATTACCAAGCTTGTTTATGGAGTCGTATTTGTTTCCTTTTTCTTGGGGTGATTTCAGAATACAGCGTTCTGCAAAGTTTTTTCCCTTACAGGGAGTTTCTAAGGGTAACGTCACTTAGATTCATTGTCAGTCAATTTTCGATTTTTTAATAATAAAAAAGGTATAGTACTTATAATGTCAAGGGCATTGAGTACATATACTCTGGAAAATTTCAACTTTCAAATGTATTTAATCTTGATATAAATGATTATACCTGTTAGAGACAAATGTTACAAGGGAGATTGATGGGTAAGTGCTATCCTTGCATATCTGATCGATCCATTTTAGTGAAGTGAAAATTGCTACTCAGTGGCATAGGGTCTCACATTTTTTTTTCCTCCAAGCACATCCACTCTATTTCTAATCGAACTCGCGTTCTCTTTCAAATTTGCAAAGTGCTCACTTTTGTCGTTACTGTCTGGCCTATTGACTGTAGGAAACTGTGCGCCCAACGAGACGTAGACTCGTATGCACCATGGTCGCAACATTTGTAACCTGTCACACTGCGCTTTAATCTCTTGATATTAACGCAATCATTGTCAAAGCGACTTCCAAACGAATCGTTTTGAATTCCGTTTGGCCTCGGGAGAGGAAGGGCGCGTTCGAATGTGCTTTTTGCCTCACAATGCAGGAAAGCACCAGAGATATATTGGCCACTGGCTTCCAGGTGACAGTAAAAGTTACTTAAAAGCTACGAATGTAGGCGAAAAGTAAAGAGCTAGAAAGCCTTTTGAATAATTTAAACATGCATAGTTTAGATATACAAATAACTCTTCAGCTCTTAAGATTTAAGATTATAATGATCTTAGGAATATTTAGAGATGTTTGCCAACCATTAAAGTCATTTGAATTTACGATTGTTCCCCCCTCCAGCCAATTCACTTCATGAAAAAGTACAACAATGTTTGAGGAAAATAATTAAGGTAAATACTATTTGCTTTATCTACATAATTTTAGTCGACAGTTTATCCCTAAAATAACCCCCACTCCCTCAAAGAAAACCCTTTAGTTTAAGAAATTCGTTTAAACGACAAAAATGACTGATTAAGAGATGGGTAGATTGTGAAGAAATGAATAGAAGCGCATATGGATAGACGGGTCCAAGAATGCCACTAAATATAATGAGTCCCATAGACTCTCTACTACATAGGAGAAAATATTCTTCGACATTAACCGATTTACGAAAATATGAAAGACTTTTAGAATGCCAATTTATGACCAAAATCTCAGATATAACAAACCCCTATGTGTAATAGAGACAAGTGGAAACCAACGACGTCAAACAAGAACTTGAAAAATACCATCGAGAATGTTATTTATCTTGGCCTCTATGGACTTAAAATAGATCAATCTATCGGGCTGCCTCTCTCTCCCTCTTTCTTCGACACAAACAAACGCGTCCGCGATTCTAGATGATGAAGAATCTGCGTGTTTTGAGAAGCGAAGCATTGGGCGGTGGCCATCCATCACCCGATCTCGTTGGACCAAACGATCCATAGCTCATCGGAGCAAATGTTACAAGCTCGCGGCCCCCCCCCCACTCCCAACTCAGACCCAACTATCTCCTGTACTCTACGTGCTCCCCCTATTTTCACCCTTCCTCCCTCAGGTCCTGTCTCCCTTCCTAAAAGTCTCTTTTTAAACTAAATGATACCCTTTCCGGACAAGGTACTTCGCTTTCATTCTTCTTTTATTTTTGAACTGATCACATTCACATTACGCACATACATACATATCTATGTATGTATTCAGAGTTTGAAACATAAGTTAAAGATATATCTAACAGTAGTATTTTATTTAGTATTTTTCATGAATTTCTTGTAAAATGGTTATGCATAATAGATTATTTACTTTTATTAATCATAAGTATTTAATTTAGTGTGATCATATATACATATATATATACTTATTAAATTATTCTATAAGTAATCTGACATTTTTTCGTTCGGAAAACAGTCTCAGAGATAAACCTCGTTCAAGATGACCAGTAAAATTCGATATAATCCTAAACACCTGTCAGAGGTACACACTTGGAACAAAGAATTAACATTTGTTCATCACTCCTTTCTCGATGAAATATTTAACTATTTTTAAGTATTATGTATTTGTTTATGAGGCGAAAAGTTTGTTATGTACAATATTATTAAACGTTCAAAACAATGGTTTAGATCTGGGGGAAAAATAACCGAAACAGGGCCTTCATCCATGGAAGCAACTCTTGTACTTTGGGAGTGATATGAATAGTATAATCCATTTTGAACTTCTTAACCTAAATCAGACTATTACTAAACAGGATCACTGTGTTTATTTGCATAATTTACCTTCAGTACTCGAAAAGAATAGGTTGGCATTAACCATTAGAAGAAAAATCAACGCGCAACCTCATATCGCAAGGGATACAAAGGCTTAACCATTGCGAGTGCCAAATAATATGTCGTCCACCATACTTACTTCGACTTTGCCACATCAGATTAGCATCGTTTTCGGAGTTTAGCGAATCATCTAAAGAGAATGAAGATGCCAAGAGCAGAAGAGGTCGCAAAAATCTTAAAGACGCTTTTTTAAGTCAAATTCAAACTATTTTTCCAAACATGGTATTGAAACTTAATATAAAAATGTATACTAGTAGTAGATTCAGGTGAAAATTATATTACTTTTTAAATTAATAAATACATACTTATTTAAATGATAAAATTTAAAAAAATGCCGAAATTACTTATGAGATAATAATACATACAGCTGTTAAATTTCCTCAAACGCATAGTCCAAAAATAAATTTTATGTTTACTACATAAATCGTTCCATGGTTTTTTAGCAAATATTGATTCCACAGAACTGTTATAAAATGGTACTAAATCGTAATCTGTGTACAAGAAGTGTCATTTCTCATTTCTCAAGCAATGGTTAGCCTATATTTCTTTTTTAATCTCCTTAGAATGGACAAGTTTGAGGAACATGGTGGAAGACATAACACGGCGTTTTATTGTATTCCGAGAGACCTGGAACACATGGAGAAATATCCAAGTGAATGAACCTTCCTTGGACATCATTTCAGACAATCATACAGCAGTATAGAAAAAATGTACTGAGGAAAACTAACCCAGAAATTAAAATAAAGGCGAAATTATCAAAGACTGATATTCGTAACCTAGTAAAAACGATTAAGGTTAAAATACACAACATTGGAAAGAAAGAATTGCAGCTTAAGTAATGTTTCAGAGATTATAAAAAGAAATTTCGACCAAAGTTGAGCTCTACTGATACTCAGCTAAAAACAAGGTATTTCTTTCTAAAATTCAATGTGCTCTAAAGGTCATGATTTTAAATGAGAAAGTATTATGGAGCGACGAAAGTAAAATAGAAATATTTGGAATGTTTTGGCTATTTGCAAAGAAAATCTACCATCAACTAGAAGACTAAGATTGATTGACAGTTTTATTTTCAAGTCTCCTTCTTTCCCATTCCTACGGCCTATGTAGTAAAGAAATGGCTCGAAGACCTCAGATTAATGTTTAGAAATGGCTTTTACAAACCCCATACATAAAAGCCATAGAAAATATGTAGATGGAAATAAAAAAAGTGCTTCAACAAAACAAACTCGAATAATGGGCGTACTCATTTCTTCTACGTCTCGTCGACTTTCGTGTCTTTAACCAAGAAGAGTTGAATTTGCATTTTGACTACTTTCTTCCAGCGTTAGACCCAATCACTCCTAAAATTTACCTCATCGAGTTCGTTCACTCTTTTTCTCTGATTATTTCCTCACGCATTTAAATCTATGCTTTCCCTTCCCTATTAATATACGCTGAATAAAGCAGCACAGGCTAATCTGTGAAAGACGTCTTCCTACTTCTAGCGCAGGTTGAACTCAGAATCTTTCAGCCTTGGCCGCCTACATCTTTTTCTACATAAACATAGATCGCCCATCTTATACTTGCTGATTAAATAAAACAATCCATATACACTTTCCATCTTCTTGTTCGTCTATCTTGTGATATGGTGTCTCCTTCTTCTTTTATCAATTCTGTCAGACACATTGACTTTTTTTCTGATAACGTGGGGCATTGGGATATGTCATTCATGCTGTCTCTTTTTATTTCAACGTGTTAACATTCCTTATCCATACCCCAACTCCTCTTACATGCTCCTGTTTTTATTCAACCGATTTACCCTTGCTCCTTCTCTCTTCGAGAAAGACTTGTTCTCCTCTGAGCTATTTCCAGCTAAGTCTCTGGTGTCAAATCTTTCCTGTTCTTCTCTCTCTTTATATTCGTTTTTCTTAAACACCTCTCTCTTATCTGGTGTGTTGTCATCTAATTTCAAATACACATATATTTTCCCATTATATAAGAAACCAGCCTGGATCCCAACTACCCACCAACAAACAACCTCACAACTTTCAAACTCCCGCTCATCGCTAAAGACATTTAAAGGCTGTGTTAACCTGGATTCTACATCGCCTAACCCCCTCCAACGATGATGGAATCTAGTTTGGGTGCAAGGGTGAATACATCACTGATTAAATCTCACAAATGTAAGCAACCGACTTTATTAAAGCGGTTCATTCTGTCCTGCCTATAACTCCCCCTCCTCTAGATCTCTCAGCAACTTTCTATACTGTCACTCACAGTTTTCTTCTGCCTCGTCCTTTTGAATTTCTGGGTGTTAGTGGAACTGTCTGAGACCGGTTCTGGTAATACATATCATCTCGCATTTTCTTTTGGTATTGAAAGTGATAATTTACTGGCAGCGAACTCCCATTTTAGTTTTCCTGCTTTGCTTGGTTGTTTTTTTTATGGTGATGACAGTAAAATTCATATCTTTCCCTAGAGCCTTGATGATGTTGCTCTTAGAAATATTCAATCTATATAAGAAATAATTATTGAACGCCTATCACCATGGAAGTAAAATTTGTTGCTGATGTTAATGACTTCTTCACTCTACAATAGTTTGTTAGATTAAGGGAGAAAACATTGATCCTCCAGCCTGACTTTAGGCACAGCCAAGGTTATCACAATTAAGTGGTGCTGCGATTTCTCTTAGACTATCATAAGACACCAAAATATCTCTCAAAGCTAATGTTGCAAATGTATGCAAATCCTCTGCTTACTCCGCAATCTCAGCAATACAGTGGCGGCAACAAAAAAAGTGACATGTGACAATTCGGGGAAAATGAAACAGAAAAATGTAACTTACATATTTTATTATGAATATTTCATGAAAGTTAATACTTGGTCATGTTGCCCTTGCACTTGATGACCATTCTGAGTCGATTGGGCATTGATTCAGCGAGGTTTGCGAAGTAGGTGGGGTCGATCGTAACCCAGATCTTCTTCAGTGATTCTATCAGGTCCTTGATGCTGCCGGATGCTGTCTCTTGAACTTTGGATTTCATCAGATTCCAAGCATTCTCAATAGGATTTAGGTCCGGGGAATTACCAGGCCACTCCAAAACACTAATATTATTATCATTGAAGAACCTTTTTACTAACTGGGACCTGTGAGCAGGGGCACCATCATGCATGAAAAATTCACACCGATGAATTTCCCAAAATGGCAGCATGTGCTGCTTCAAAACTTCGAGATAGTTAGTCCCCCTCATGGTTACATTCTTGGGAAGGAAGTACAGACCTCCTCTGCCCTTGTTTCCACTAAAGGCACCCCACACCATCACACTATCAGGGTGCTTCACAGTTTTCACGGTATATTTTGGGTCATACCGAGACACATTGCTGGGACGACGCACGATCTTTGACTCTCCTCTGACCAGCCTAAAGGTGCTCTCATCACTGAACATCACCTTCTTCCAATGGGCAGCTGTCCAATGTTTATAGGTCTTGCAAAAATTGAGCCTTTTCATCTTCATAGCCTTGGTAAGAAGTGGCTTCTTGGCAGCGCGGCGAGCCGGTAGGCCTAAGTCCTTCTGTAAGCGATGACGGATGGTCCTGAGGGCGACGTTCTGGAGAAGGTCTGGGTGTTTTTTCTTGATTGAAGCGGAGGTTACAGAAGGGTCTGACATCACTTCACGCCTTAGGATATTATCAGTCCTTGGAGATGTCTTCCTAGCTGCACCAGTGCCCTCCTTCCTCTTTGGTATGGTACCTGGTGGCAATAACTCAGCTGCCCGTTTTAGGCGATAAATCGTATTTCTTGAGGTTCCTAAATCTGCTGCTACATCAATAAAAGACTTTCCCTGCTCTAATAGGGTCAAGGCACGGCTTTTCTCTGTCATAGAAAGCTTTTTCCGCCCCATTGTATCCACTTGCACAGAAGTTATAGCACGTCAAATGTAGGCACGAATGCAGGAAATCAGCACGCTGGAGCGTTGTACACCAAAACCTCACTGTACGAGCTCAAACGAGACAGTGAGTTCCAATAAAGCGCAGTTCTGTTGTCTTAGCTCAGGAGAGTCATCCACTCGTGGCATAAGCCCCCCCCCCTTTTCATTGGCTTGTTGGCAAGTAAAATCGTGAAAGCGATTTTATGTATCGATTTCTATTGCCAATATTCAATGTCACTTTTTTTGTTGCCGCCACTGTATCTTCTAAGATTTCCTTATAGACTTTTTTATACATCTCTTTGATTACTGCAACTACCTTCTTGCTCGATCCACTGCCCTTAATCTTTATCCTTTTCCACTTGAATAAAATTTGCAACCTCTTTAATATTCTACCATATACTTTTTTCTCGCGCAGTTTCCATGCTCAGAGAACTGCACTGACCACCAAATAAATCCACAATAATCTCCTTCATAATACTTGTTTCTTATAAGATCTTAAACGCTTCAGGCTTTTCTCACTGAACCCATTCTGGCCTCAGAGAGCCCAGGGTTCCAGCTCTGAACGCTTACTGCTTGTCTGTCGTTGTCGTTAGTAGTGCATAGATCAATCTCCTTTCTCGATATTTACTCCTAGAATTTTGATTACTCTGTAGAAAAATGCTCCTCCCACCTCAAAAGGTGCCTGCAGAAGGTCGCAAAGATCCCATCCTCTTCATTCATAGTTGGTAGACAGGCGTCCTTTATATGTTGAGACCTTGAGGAACGCTTTATACAAAGGGATTTTGATTTATTTGATTGTTGTACTGTAACGACGATTGGATTAAATGTTCTGGAAAAGAATGTTGAAAGTTAATAAAAAACTGTGACTGACTGTGGGCAGGTGTAATTAGGTAAAGTAAGAATCTAAAACAAATGTAAGTGTGTGATTCTGCTTTTTATTAAAACAAATAGAAAAGGGTGGGCTTAAGGAACGACCGGGAAATCAGTCGCTAACGCAACCGTCATGTTTCCGTTTTTTTTTAAATCAGGGGTTTTTTTTTATATCTTTGTCTATTTAGGTGTTTGATTTTTTATTTCTTGTTGGGTAGATGTTCTGTTTTGTTTTAATGTGTTTTTGTCTTTCACGCACGCTGAAATTTCATTTGTGAAGTTTTGGTTATACAGAACTGCCAATTTTTCAGGAATCCTTGGAACAAACAAAAGTGTATTTGTTATGATTTGAAAATGAGAGACAAGACAACGATGTTATGATTAGCTGTATATGCGTGTTTGTTTGTGGAAGATGAATAGAGTATCGTACGAAGGTTCTTTCCCCTCACTCTCTAGTGGGGAGGAAGGGGAGAGGTCCACCCTGGCGACCCCTCTCTGCTCCCCAACTCCCCTCTCACCAAGGTTATACCGTGTTTGGTGGGCTCGGGGGAGAAGTAAGGGCGAGGTGCCGTGGAGGAATAGAAGCAGAAACATGGTTGAAAAGAGAAATCAGTAGGAAAAAAGAAGTTGATCTAAGTTGACCTTCTTCCTGCAAGCAATGGGATAGAAGACAAAGAATGGAAGATTACATTATTTGGATCTACTAATTAACGTGGAATCAAAACCATGGTTCCTAATTTTTTCTATCTGTCGTTCGTCTTTCATTTATCTACTCGTTCTGTACAACTTCTCCGTAGTTTGTGGGAGAGCCGCCAATCTCTGTTACTCTGTTATTTATATCCTCTCTTTATTCTCTTTAATTAACTCGATGGGTGGTCCGTCTAATCTCTGTTTTTGTTTTTATATATTCACATTTACATTTATGTCCATTTTGTGGCATTTATGCCATTATGTTTCTATGTGGTTGAGCTTTAGCCTGAGTTATTTTTGTTTGTTCTCGCGTTTATTCGCTTGTAGGGAGTGTGTGTTTGGTTTAGTTTATTCCTCCTGTTATCAATTATAGTTTCGCATTTGGGATATTTTCATTTTAGGTAGTCTCTTTGCTCACTGTACTTGTTCTTGTTTATTTAACATTATTTAAGGTCTTCATCGGTTTTCCATTTCCTTGTTCTTGTCTAGTAAGTTTATCTTAATTGGGATATTTATAAGAGCCGTGAGTTTGTGTTTATTTCCTTTTGGGGAGGGTGGGGGGGAGTTGTTTTATCTCCATGGGAGCTTAAATCTAGTTTTGGACGCTGTCACCCTTTTTGTAAATCAATGGTTCATCATTCTTCCTCTGGTTGATCATTTGAACGTGGAATAGTGAATCATTGTCCACGTGGATCGTTTCAGTTGTCCTTCTTATCTGTCTGGTGGACCTCTTGGTTGTTTCGGCACTTGCCTTCTTATACTTACCGTATATAAGTTTTTGTATTTTTACTGTTGTAAGGTGATACTATTGCTATGGAAGATTCTGATTTAGTCATTAAAGAGAAAATTCGAAATAAAGAATTCATCCTCATCTGGCGTTCCCGTGGATCGTTTCAGTTGTCCTTCTTATCTGTCTGGTGGACCTCTTGGTTGTTTCGGCACTTGCCTTCTTATACTTACCGTATATAAGTTTTTGTATTTTTTCTGTTGTAAGGTGATACTATTGCTATGGAAGATTCTGATTTAGTCATTAAAGAGAAAATTCGAAACAAAGAATTCATCCTCATCTGGCGTTCCCGTATTCTCTTCGTAGGCCCATTTCACTATAACTTTATGTAGGGCTTTGATTATGTACTGTTGTTTTTTCCCTTCAGTAGGGGTTATTCATCAATGAAATACACTTTTAGTTTAAGGTCTGCTGCCTCAATCTTCTTAGTGTTGCCTTTCGTACTCTTTTCTTGTTCTTCTGGCATTGTCATTTGACTTATGACTTCTGTTTCTTTTTTCTTATCTTCTTTTTTTGGCGTAGGTTTCTCCCCTCTATATTGAGGTTTAAGATTTCAGAGAAGGGTGGGTTCTCAAGGAACCACATCTTCTTCATACCACTTTTCACCAGCATTGTATTGAGTGTCTGAGAAATTTCCTGCTTTCCCTATGTTTACTACGTGCGCGTATAATATGCACGTAAGAAGCTCCATTGATGACACATTTGGTACTGTGAGATTACGTTTGTCTCCCTCCTCGGTTGTGCTGTCACTTTGGCCACTCTTTCGTAAGTTGCATTTTACTTTGTTTCTGTTTTGTCTGCTTCCTTCTTTCTTTTCAACGTTAGAATTGGCTGTTTCCCCTGGTATGGCCCGCTGCAATTGAGGCATTTCTTCACCATCGGTTGGGCACAGTTCTTCCAGAATTGCCCTTGTTGGCGGCATGGGGAGCAGCTTTGTTCTCTTATCTGGAAAGTTTATTATTGTGCAATCCTCCATCTTATAGCAGTTGAATCCTGAGTGATTCGCTGGATTTCTCTTTGCATCTCTTATTTAGTGTGTGAGCCTACCCACATGTCTATTTATCGACATATGAGGCACCTATTGACGTAATTTACGGTGAAATTCTGGGTGTAAGTCTGATTATCTTGAGTGTCGCTATTCCGTCTCTCCTCTCTTTTCACTCAATATAAGTTGTTCGCTCCTCCGTAAAATCTGAAAAGAGATTGTGCTAAGAAAATACTTTTATTTCTTTTGCACCACCTGTGGGTCTCTAATTACCTCTATATTGTAGAAACACTCCTCGACCACCCTACCTCAACAGGCCCACTACTATTATTCACCTCCAATAAATGTTGTGCTCGTGTTCCTGAAGAAACCCATTCTTTGTGCACCCTAACGCGACTTTCTTCTGGCGTTTACTACGCCCTATTTTAAAGTGGTCCTGGGCGCTGTGGTGGTTGAGTCATTTTGCTTATCAGATTTGGAAAAAAATGTCGAAGTTAAGCAAAAAAATAAGGCATAAATTAAGGATAGATATCCCCTTTAGGAAAGTTAAGCCAACCACTGGAAAAATAAGGAATCTCCAATCAATCCAGTGCACTCAAATCTTTCTTGTTTCTGTTTTTTTCAGTTCCAATGAAATTTTGGCGTTTCTCGATCTCAATGGTGCTTGGCTTTGCCCCATCTACTAGACGCTTAGTTTTTTGTTCGGAGTTCGATGCTTGGGGGCCGTCGTGTCTGTGTGAAATAAAAAGAAAAAAAGAAGTGGTAGTCAAAGAAGAGCTCGATCTACCCCTCAGCCCCCTCTCCCCTTGGCACTAAAAAAGAGTGGCCAAGGAGGGGAGCCCGGGCGGTACTCCTTTGGACTCACCCGCAGCCACACTGTCTGGACCCTTAGTTGGCTCCAGGCACTGTAGGTACAGTGGGTAGGAGTGAGAGGGAGGGAAAGAAGAAAATTTGAGGGTAGAACAGCGAGGAACTATAGTAGGAGACAAGAAAGTGGACTTAGTCGTGGGAGCTTCTGCTTAACGGAAAATCAGAACCACGCTTTGTAGTTTGTATCTATTCTAGATCGTTACTCTTGATCTTGACTCCTATCCCACGTTTCTACTCTGAGTCCTATGCGTAAGTGTAATAGTTAATGAAAAATAGTTGCTGAAGACTGAAGGTTTGAGAGGCTTGTTGGGAGATCAGGCTATTCTCTTTCCATTGTAGTTATATTTAGCGTGATAAAGTTAAAAGTTTGTTACGCATGAGAATCACGCGTTTATTTCTCTGTATCGGAGTCTATTTGTATCTTTCTTAGTGTAGTGTTTATTTATATGAGACATTTAAGCCGTTATTAGTAATTTTTCTAAATAAAATTGGTGTAGGATTCTATTTCTCTAGATATTTTCTTCTATTCTTTTGCACATACCTCAGGCTCTTGCCGCCCCTTACCCCATCAGTGCATTACTGGACACTGTGTCCACCGAGATGTTTTTTTTTCGCAAGCGCAGTGATTTTTAGCTTTGGAGCGCTTTTGAAGGCCTTTATCACAGCCAAACATTTGACGACTTGAGGTATGCCTAAACGAGGTCGATCTTTAGGGTATTCCTCGTTCTTGAGCCTCTTCTCGACTCTGTGGACGGCCATCCGGCTGTTGTTGAGCCACTTGGCGTTGTCGGACTTGTGGAATTATTATCATTATTATTATTATTATTATTATTATTATTATTATTATTATTAAAGAACCAAAACTACGGACTCTACGCAAAATTTGCCTCGATCATTTTTTGATGAATCAGGTGACGCATTTTTCACAAGGTGTCTGAGGCTGACCTGATACACCATACGAGAAAATCCACCTAGGAACTCATTGAAGACAGATCCAGGATTAGTTTGTTTTTACGTCCGAAAGCCTTGCCAGGGCACTTCTTCACACACAGCTTTTGAGCCACTCACTGACTACATATTAGATAAATAACAGGTGTTAATTCCTTCTGTAACTCTACTCCTGGATTTTTTAACTAAATTTTATGAACTTCACCATTTGTAATTCTTTGGGTTTTAAAAAATTCACAAAATTTCGATACTTATATTTATTTCGTGTTGATGCTAACCGTGGGGTCAGTTACAGAACAGGAATGGATATGTCCGTAAAAGCAAACTCTGTTATCCGATTTCATTCCTAGTCATGTAAAATACCTATAAATTATAATCAATTTAAAATATTATCCGCATCAAAATCGAAATCTGACCTTCTCATAATTAAGTCCATTTTAATTAAATATAATCAGCCTCAATTAAATAAGGACTCTACTTCCACACCGTTATATATTGCTTGATTAATTTCGTATGTTTTTTTTTTAACTAGTCACCATGAATTAATTACCACTTAAACAACCAACTAGCTAACATTTTTGGGGGGTTTTGTTTTTTGACCAACCAACTGCATAGATTAGAGAGCCAACTAATACTAAATCACATCTTTCCTGGTAGTATAATTTTTAAATTCATTCATTCAGTTGACAGCTTTCTCCGAATCAGGTAACAAATTTTAGTTTATTTATTGAGGTTTTCCTTTTCTTCTAATTGTAACTTTATTAATTTCGTTTGAATTTATTCATTTTTTATCTTAATATACAAAATTTGTCCTCTAAATTCTATTCTTTCAAAAAAGAAACGATGGACTTAGCTGGCGCTTCTCCTCGCTTCGATGGTAGCTTTAGGACAGCAAGAAGCTGTCATTAGCCATTACCTGTCAGTAGCACAAACAATCTGTCCACAGGTCCAGTGCCAATGAGGTTTGGGGTAAGCTTTCCATCCCAGTGCAAAACAAGTGGGAACTGTGATTATTTTTGAGGCGGATTTACGATGTTGCTGTCGGATGTTGGATCGGTTCAGGGCTAGTGTCTGGATTTCTTGTCCCAAACCTCGGACAGTTTTACCAACTACCATCACAGCAGCTCTGTCTGAGACCTTATTTCGGTCTAAACTTTATACAAGGTTTTGTGATAGCACTTGTTGGTGCCCTCGTTTCAAAGGTATTAGTGTCGTAAAGCTGGTACTCATACTTTGACCGACCACTTAATCTTCATTCTCTTCAGTAGTATTGTCACTTGTGCTGCTTTCTACCACTGCTAGAAGCTCCAGAAAGGGGACATCCTCTGTAGTTCTCTCCCGCCGCTTCCTAATTTGCTCTTCTCTTTTCCCTTAGTTTCTTCTTCCTTCTTCAAGCTGAAATCTACTGATACCATCGCTCCACGACGTCCAAGTTTGCGCCGGGCAATCAAAATTTGCGGGTCTTACTCGATTGAAATCATCTCCACCGCAATGGCGTGGGAAATACCAAATAAATCTTGAAACATACTTTTGAAAGCTGCTTCTTCACCTTTTGGGCTCGCAGTTTGTTTTCCTTCCTCCGTTACTTTTGATACCTTTCCACTTTTCAAACAGTTCAGTTACTTTTTTATACAATCTTGCTTGTAACGAATGGGTATCCCCCCCAAACTCTCCCACCTTTACGACACTCTTAGTAGCAGAAACGTGGACAGTCTCATTTAGCTCTTTATAATTATAAAGATAGAAATATAAAAGCTGTTTGTTGGAGGGAAGTTTGGAACCTTTTATGTCTTTCCTCATAATTCTCAACGAGATACACACTTGTAAGTTTTTCACGAGCCATGATTAATATCTAACAAGTCCTAACACTGATATTTGTGAGAGAAATAAAATTTGGTGGTTTAAAAAGACAGGAGAGTGATGAATTTGTAAACACTTTTTATTATGAAGAAAGAGAAATATAGACGCACACCCTCTCTCTCACGGGTACAACACAGACTCAGAAGCAGTGTTGCCAGATCGTAAAGATGGCATATCTATTGAACTCCCTGAAAATATGTGTAGATTTCGAAAAAAATCTGTGGATCTCGTTTTTACCCCTTCGTAGACAAACCCCGAAATCTCTAGATCTACAGAAATATCTATAGAACCTACAGCACTGCTGGGAGGGTCAGGCTGCATCACAGGAATTTAGGCGACCGGAAACTGACCGAAGGTGCCCTTAAACTCAATATACGGGCGCCTGTGGTGTATTTGTGTGTATATCGTATACCTCATATGAGAGCAATTTCTGAACCATTGAGCCACCTCTAAATATTAATATATCTCAATGAAGTTTTGCATATGGTGTTTTTCAACCAAAATGAAGACTTTGGCGGCGTCAGACCATATATATATATATATATATATATATATATCATCTCATTTTTTCAGGTATTTTGCCTCCCACTGATGGGAGAACCCTTTCTACTCTTTCCCAATTTGTTTCATCATGAGAAGTTTGGGCCATAAGCTGCCATGCTTGCCCAATGTAAGTTTTTAGCTAGTGTCAGGAATCAAACCCAGCACCTTTTGTTTTACAATCTAGCAGGGTAAACAAAACGCTACCGGTTCTACTTTGGATTTGGGTCAGAAGAGTTTCCCGGACAGAGCTACAATAATAAATCAGTTGGTCTTCAAATCATTTCGTTGCCAACAGTGACTATGACCTGAAAGAAATACGATAGGGCCAAATCTCCTGGATGAGCAGCAGGCCATTACGTTGCATGCTCTTTGCACACTCAAATGCTTGTACGATAGGTCAATCACGGTAATGATTACCTTTAATCTAGCTTCCGTTGCGCAGACATCCTAAACAGTGACCAGGATGTCTCATCCGAGAAATTGACTTTGTTCCAATTTTCTCTACTCAATCATTTTACATTTAGCACAATGTCAGCCTACTATCGATGTAATTCTTAATGAGTAGTGGCCTTATACTTCTCCCCATTATCACGCGGCAGTTCAAGATTCTTCGTCTCATCGTATGCGAAGTTTCTCTTACACCTATTTGCGGCCAGGCTTGAACAGTTTCAGCACGACTGTCCTTAGGATGCCGATGTTAACTCTGCAAGAGGAGTCGCTCCTGACTCTTACTCTACATCTGTGAACTTCTTGGAAATTCGTGTACAAAAATATTTGCTATGATTAATAGCAACTTTAATGTAGAGCATTAATAAATGGCTGAGTCTATTTGGGCGTAGTCATTGGAATAAAAAGATAATTAGCTTAAATTTGACTTTTCGAATCCACTGGGTTTTTGGGTTTAGTTTCCGTGGGAATGGTACTTTTTATTTTGCTAGCAATATGGCAGCTGGGTCGTGAGTTGGCAAATTAAAATTGTAAGAGTTTAGATAGGTCGGAATTGTGTTTCGAAGATAACTTTAATTATTATGTCGAATTAATTGGGTAGTTTATGCAATAAAACCTCCACCAAGTGAGTCGGCAAAGTGGATACTCAGTACATTTAGTTATATTATGAAAACAATTGTGTATCTGCTAAAATTTGGGTATAAGTCCAGATATGATTAATTTGGAATTGAGAAAAGCATATAAATTCGTTTTTTTCTTCCATAATCTCAATTATTTATTAATCCTTATTCTCCCAACATTTTTTACTGATTAACATGATAGGTTAGTAAGAAAGACCAAACCTTCAATACCCGGTTCTTGCTAAGTCTATTCCCCAAAATGCTATGCTAGTTACTTATATTTTTGTAACAATATACAGTAGGGTGAAATAAGTATTCGTACACCTTCAAAATTAAATTTTAATAGACTTTCAACACATCAAACTTAATGAAATTGACGCAATAGATTAATATTAAGGGAAAGTTTAAAGTTCTGTGCCCAAAATTGCATGAAACAGAATTGACATTCAATACAATTGAAATTAATGAAAATACTGGTGACAAAAATATTCGTACACATCTTAAATTAGGCATGGTAAAAGAATTTCTTTAATATTGTTGTAACTTCTTTTGAGAATTTTCGATTTAAGAAACCCGTTATATAGTTTTTCAAGATATGGGATTCTTAAACCAAAAATTCTCAAAAGAAATTTCAACCATTTTAAAGAAATCTTTTACCATACCGAATTTAAGATCATTTTAAAAAATAAACATCTCCTTGGACAATATTTCACTTGGAAAGACAGAATCCAGCCAGAAGCAAAGTGCTCCGTCATTTACAAATTTACTTGCCCCGGATGTAATTGAGGGAATTACATCGGAAGTACGGTGCGCTCGCTGAAGGCGAGATTATGTGCTTGCTCATATGGGAAGTAGCTATAGGACCGAAAGTGTTCTGTCAAAGAAAGAGTTTTCGCCTGTTCGGCTACATCCCATCCATTGCAAAACTGATATATCCTTAGATGATTTCAAAATTTTGAAGACCATCGCCGATCCAATATCCTTAAGAATTCAAGGATCCATGTTTCTAAAAAAATTTCCCCCACTCTAAATTTGGACTCTTCTTCCCACCCGCTACATCTTCTCTAAAATATAAGCCAACCCTCTAAATCTTTCTATCTTCTTACGACCATCGCGCTTTCCTACCAGTCTTCTTTCAACAGCCGTTTGTAAAAGGTTAGTGTTTTTCCTAAAATGTATTCAGTGTTTTTTCTCCAATGAATATAGTTAAATTTTATTTATTAATTCAATTCTCCGCCATTTAAATAACAACTCAGTAACCTGTATAGCTTTGCACCTTCCCCCTCCCCTTATTAACTCTCCGATTAATCTATTACATCTATATTTTTTAATGTTTAAATTTCAATGTATAATACTAATCTTTTTACGATTTTTGTAATTTTCGAGTACCAGAAGAGGGGGGAACTTAGACCCGAAACGTAGTACATATGTAAAAGAAATGAACTTTCTGATAGCGTCCTTTCCTTCATACTGTAAACTAAATTTTAACCTCAAAAAGAGAAGCCCAAACCAATATATATATATATATATATATATATATATATATATATATATATATATATATATATATACTAGTGACCCTAATATAGGATTATATGAGTGAAAGAACAAGTGTATTTAAATATTGATTATAGAAGTTTAACGAAAGTCGAGACTATATATATTATATATATATATATATATATATATATATATATATATATATATATATATATTCAGATATATCTGATATCTATCTTTTGTAAAACTTTGAAGTGAATAGATTAAATATTTCGTAAGTTAGGAGGAAATAAACAAACTATCTTCTAAGTTGCAGCGGCCAAAAGTTAAGGGTCACTTAGAAAAAGTGAACTACCAACCAAGGTATTTGTTTTTAGGAGAGTAACAGTTACTTGTTATGATCATACATTATTGGAACATTCAAATGTCATCATGGCAGCTTTTGAAAGACGAATGGTGCCCTGTGATTATAAACAAAGGATTGTGAGCCTTCATCAGGAGGGCAAGTCAAATTCTGTGATAGCAACTATTGGAGGAAAGTCTAGAAGTGTTGTGCAACGAACTGTAGCTCGTTTTAAGTCATTAGGATCGACAGATTCTAAGCCTCAAACCGGTAGACCTCGTAAAACGTCACCGAGACAGGATCGTATTATGGTTAGAATGGCATTGAAGGATAGGTTTAAGACTTCTGCTGAGATACCCCAAGAGTTTAGCTCCACCTCCGATGTCAATGGTTCGCACAAAACAGTTTCCTGGAGATTACGAGGTTCTATGTTGCTTGCTCGGGCACGGGCAAAGAAACCTCTGATCTCCAAGATAAATCAAAGAGCCCGTCTTCGTTATGCTCACGAACATGTTTGGACATAATAATAGTGGGCGTAAGTTCATTTTAGCGATGAATCCAAGTTTAATGTTTTGGTTCCTATGTCGTGATGTACGTCCGACGAGGATGTGGCGAAAGGTTATCTCGTACATGTGTGAAGAAAACAGTGTAATGGTATGGGAAGTGATCTCTGCTGCTGGTTCTGTTTACTTATTCGCCTACAAGGGACTCTCAATGATGAAATCTATAAGCAGATTCTTAAACAGCATGTCCTTCCACATCTCCGATCCTAATCAGTTCAACCTCCTATCTTCGTGCAGGACAACAGCCCTTGCCACACTGAGAAGAGAGTAAAAGATTTTGTGAGTTAGAAATGGGTTGATCTTATGGACTGGCCACCTCAAAGTCCCGATCTCAGCCCTATAGAAAACGTTTAGAAGATTATTGGAGATGAGGCGCAAAGGAGAAAACCAAAGAACCAAGATGAACTCTGGGAATTATTGAAAAAACGAATGGAACAAAATTACCAAATCATTTTGCAAGAAATTAATTTAGTCCTGTAGTGACAGATATTGGGAGGTCATTGCTAGTAAAGGGATCTTCACAAAATATTAATAGTGAGGGTTTCCTTTTGTTCTTGTTCCATTTTGCATTGTTTTTCTAAGTGACCCTTAACTTTTGGCCACTGCAATTTCAAGGATAGTTTGTTTATTTCTTCATAACCTAAGAAATATTTAATCCATTCACTTGAAAATAGATAGATATATCTAAATATGTCTATAATATATAGTCTCAATTAAATACACTTGGTCTTACTGACCCTTATATTATTGTCGCTAGTGTATATATATATATATATATATATATATATATATATATATATATATATATATATAACTTGTAACAAATATCGCTCCCATGATGACATATTCAATATGCACGGAACAATACAGAAGCTTTGGGAACATTAATTATGGCCTGCTGGTTCGAAATCTTTGTTATTCTAGAGTTTTTGCATCGCCAAAACGCCTCGTTACAAACAAAAAGCAAGTAATCAAAGGAATCTACGATTATAAATTAAATCCTTTTTGCAATGTCTTAGCTACTTATCCTGCATTCTATTTGGGAAGCCATCAAACCCACAAGGACTTTTCAATATTTATGACGTCATTTCACGAGAGGGAGGCAATCGGACGACGGGGGACGTCGGGCTAATCAAAGCGTCGAATTGAAGGATAAAAATGTGAAGAGTTTTGATTTCAATCACTTCCTTTCCCTTTTCGAGAAAATGTCTTTGATGTCTCACAATACATTTTTACGCTTGGTTATTTGCGCAAATATTGGAAAGAGCTCGAATCACCTACAGACGCTCACGGACAAACAGACAAATGGTTTATAACCGAGAAACGAACGGTGGGCGATGACAGGAATAGAGCGAGACAGCGACTGAGTCAAATGGATGGAAACTCGAGAAATGAGAAAACGAACAATATTGAAGAAACAATGAGAGGAGAGGAGAGTGATGGAGCCATCATCTAAGACTGTCAGTGTCTTTTTTTTGTGACGAAGCGAGAAACCTGTCAGCCTCTTTTGTAGACTCGGCCGATAATCATTAAAAGGGGTTTTGTAGAATTTAGACGGACTATTCTGATTTCCACTTTCGTTAGTTATCTTTGTCCTAATTTACCGTGGAATGGCGGTTTTTGTAAAGTTGGAAAGACTTTTAATTAATTATCACAAGTTAAATGGAAATATAATTTCCCTTAACATACGTTTCGAGGCGTTTGCAATAATTACATAATCTCACTCTTATCTCCACTTCTTAAACAGACACTAATATAAGGTACTTCAAATAGGTATAAATCCATCCAGGATCTTAATTAATCGAGGCTGCTTATTCCTTTTTATCATTTTCTCTCCTTTTCCGATTCTTATATTCTATTTTAGTAAACCTGTCCACATGCCTTCCATCAATAATTATGGCATAAATGTTGAAACAGTACTTAACAATTCTTCTGTTTAACCGATCCCAATTCTTAGATATTTCCTAAAATGCAATGGATACACGTTGACTTAAAAGGTACACACATTTTAACAACCTCTCTTTTGCCACTTTGTTCTATAGACAAGTACTCATACACACCAATACACATATATATATAAAGAAAAAACGGACCATTTTTTATGTCTATTTGTTTTATATCGAAGTTTTAATATTTGTCTTTTTTTTTCTTTATCACCGCTGATTTTTTGCTTTGATTTATGACGGAATGAAGTAATCAAAGAGAGAGTTTTGCGATATTGATCTGAATTAATGATTAGCCTTTAGAAATGGGGAAGGAAAAACTTGAATCACATATGAACGCTCGCGTGTGTACACGCAGAGGAGAGTGTGTATTTATGTCCGTGAACACTAAGAGTGAAATGTCTGTTTTATTGCTATATTACTTTGTAAAATTTCTGACATCATGTTTCGGATGTTTGTAATAGTTTTAGAGTACTTACTAAACACGCTTTTAGGGGGATTTGCTTCTATACAATGATGTGGATGCATTGGGAAAGTTCTAATTGATATGTAAATGAAAATACACAATACAGATCTGCACCATAAGAAGATTACGAAAGAAAGCCGCCTCTCGCTCCAATTGAATCCTCCAGAGTGGCGCGAGACTTCATACTCTAAGAATAAGGTTATTTATTGTTTTAAATTTAAAGCGGAGACCAACAAGAGCGTTCTGTAAAACTGCAAAGAAAGAGGGAATCCATTTACGGTTTTTGCTACCAGGAAGAAAGGGCTAAACCTAACCTCTCCTGCGAGACACTGAGAATACGATACCACAAGGTTGTCAAAGTTGCAACTCAAGTGCAATGTAAATATGTAAGGATTTTATTCTGGTTGCTTTAGGTATATATGGATCGTTTTAAATATAAGACGATTAAAGTACCTAGAAAATAATTATTCTCTCCGAGGTGAACTAAATATTCCGTCATTTTAGAGATTTATTTATAGAAAAGATGTGAAGAGTATTCTTGGATATAGAAGCAGCAGCCCAAACTCCCAACAGAGAGGAATATGGAATTTTTTGATTAAACTATCCATGAAATTTAAATCCTAAGTGAAAGCTTCCACCGGCGCTGATGGCTTTGTTGTATCTTTCTGCTGTGGCCTCAGAATTAGACCAAAGAGGGTAGAATTCACCAAAGTTTACCATGGGAATTAGGATGGCAGAAAACGAGTTAGGTGAAGGGAAAGAAGTGTTTGATAGAAGCGGTGTGAAAAAAACTTCCATAAAACAGAATATCGTGGTTAGACTTTGAAATGAGACAGGGCAAAAATGGTTAGCATCCATGTGAGAACTTTATAAGAGATAGCGCTGTGAGTGATAGCTCCCGCTTTACGCTGAAACATCAATTTATCTTTGTTAGCCCGCCTAAATTCCATTTTTCAGAGGAATAGGGAGAAAATCCATAAAATGATAAAATAAATATTAGGAAATTAGAATAACAATTAACAGTTTGTCAGCCTTGCGCGTGCAGCCTTCACTTCCCATAGCCAATAGGGCCTCTCTTCGGCCCGTTGGAGCCACTTCAACCATGCTGGATGAAGCGTTTTTCTTCCGTGGTTGGTGTGGTGTATCGGATACTATACTATTGCAAAGAGATGGTCAATACCACCATAGTCTCCTCAAAACAAGTTTCCTTGGAGATCAGGATTTCTTAGGTAGCTTAGGATGAAACGAATTTATGTAAAGCTTCAGATGTTTTCATGCTCTCTGCCAACTACCTTCCTCGTAGCAATGAATGCAGACTCCTATTTCGCCCCTAAGATCCAAACTGCTTTTTGTGTATGTATGGTGCAACTCACCTGTTTTTCAACAGTGATTTTTCAACCTAATCTAAGGTTAAGGTGCAATTTTTAAAGCTTTCACACTTTCCTTTATCCACTCATAGACGTTCGCTCCCATTCCTTCTCACGAGGCCTCCTTACCTGTCTTCCACCTATACATTAGATAGTCAGTTCCCACAATACATTCCCCGTAAGGGAGTGATAGTGTAGCAGGGGTGGTGACCGCTGCTATAACTGAATCGTAGAGAAACTTCATCACGGCCCCAGTTTCCCACTCTTTTCGCTTCCTCAACTTTCCACTACTTTACAGATCTCTCTTCGTGAATCCATCCTCGTTGGTTTCATGCCTAAATTTCCAGAAAATAAAAATTGATAGGCAAATCAGGACCTATTTATTCGATCACACCCCCGATTCTCACTGAAATTCCATCGTTTCTCATATGATTCATTCGCTAAATTTCTCTCCTTGGTCATCTATGAAGTTACAAGGAGTCACAAGGAATAGTAGTACCTCAAAGGACATTGCTGACCATAAAGTAGAGGTACTATTTTGGGAAAGCCCTAACCTATAGCATAATAGAAAGTATATGCGCGAGTCTACATTTGCCGACTGTAATCGCTAGACACTGTATATCTTTGTCTTCCCAATTGATTGCCTTTATTCCATTGATAAATAAAAATCAAATGAGTTGAGATCGGTGGTAAATTATTGTTTACTAACTTTACCTACGGTTATTTCAGTCACATCTTTGCTTGAAAGTCACTCAATGATTACTACTAAATTGTTATCTGATTTCTAACTTCAATTTTTATGTCCATATTATGTTTTTTGTGCAGTGAATAACTTCAGAGTCGCGCATATTTTTCCTAATACTCGTTGCGAAGAGAAAGTTTTCAGTCGGTTGTAGCGTGTTCAGAGCGTGTCCTTAAAATCAGGACAGGAGATATCATAATGGTCTCCTCGTTTACTCTACTTTACCTCCTTTAGTTCTTTTCCGGAGGTATGCTAAAAGAGAAGGCGTACTCAGTGGTCTTTTCATTCAACAGACCTTCCCTCCCCCCCTTAACTTTTTATGGGCTATGCAAACAGAGAAAGGGTTATAAATGATTTGAGACACATGATCAGTTTAGTCTTTGTTAACCTACCCGATACACCCTCGAGGTCGGAGCCCTAGAAATTCAGTTTGTTTGTTTGGCTTTGTAAATGCTAGTTATTCACTAGCAGTCTGGTAGATCGGGGTAGTTGAACACAGGGACCAAGAAATATTTCTACCAATAATCGAAAACGTGGTGAGAGATGGATCAATAGCCATCCATAATGATGAATGGCGAACCCACATAAATCTGGCCAATAATCCAAATTACCAGCACAGAACTATCAACCACTCAGTGCACTTCGTTAATCCACAGACATGTGTTCAGACACACCATATCGAATCGCCTTGGAGGAGACATAAGGCAAAAATAAGCAACATGCGAGGAGGCAAACGTGAATTTCTTCCAGGCTATTTACAATCGTTCATGATGATGGAAAATAATAAGGCCAACAAAAATTAATTCATTTCTGTAACGAAATTGCCACTCAATTTCATTTTTAATCAATTAGTATACTGTTCATTTATATCAAATTGAAGAACATGTAGAGCTAATTTTTTCCTTTAAATTATATTTATATTAAGGTTGTTTTTCATGACATGCGAACTTTCGGGTTGCTATTCTTGACATGCGAACTTTCGGGTTGCTATTCTTGACATTTTCCAAATAACACAATCAATTTTAGATAACTTAACTTCAACTACCAAACCTAACTTAACCTACCTATCTAATCCATCCTAAACTTACAAAAAAAAAATTTAATTTACTTCTAACTTTTACTTGTAATTTACTTTTGCATAATCTCTTTTCATATGAGCTCTACCCAATTTCCTCTCTTCCAACTGCAACAAATCTATTCACTCCAAAGCCAATCTCGATATTTCATTAAAATTAAGCCTACTTTTTGCATTTTTAAAGGGGGTTAGGTAAGGTAGTTTATGTTTTGTATGTAAAAAAACTAGAAAATTAGTTAGGAAAACACTAATTCCCGTAGACCAAACTTAGCTCCACATCTTCTCGTTAGGTACATACCGGAGTAGCGCCATTCCCAGGCGTCTTGCCACGTCTCTGGAAGAATGTGGCGGGCAAACAGAATAGCCCCCTGAATCGTGATATATTAAGGGGAACATGTGGTTGTGGATTGAGAGACATTCATGAGGCTTGATGTGGTTATGAAATTGATGCACATTCATGGTACCTCATGGTTGCAGAATTCAGGCCCATTCCTTTGGGTTTACCTATTTGTAGAATTGATACACATTCACGCCATTGCGCTGCCAGTTTATTTAAACTTTGTTGATTTTGGCTTTATATACGTTAAATGCACATATACCCCCCCCCCCCCCTGTCCCCAGTTTTATTTTAGAATGACGACCGATCTTGCCTACTTTAAATGCACATTCAATAAATGAAGTCAAATTACATTTGGGAATCGTACTTTTTTGACCTCAATTTTTTTCAATTGTACGCACGCGCGAAGGGGTGTCCCCTTAAAACATCCCTGCTCACACTTGTCCCCCCCGTTCTTATCCCCTTTCTAAGCCTGAGAATCGACTCCATAACCGCCTCTTGGGTCATTAGCATTAACTCAACAGTCTATCGAATTACCTCATTAAATGAGGCCAAGCAGCGTTGGTTTTCCTACAGCCTGTTTTTCCTTGGGACAACGTTCTTTGACGTCTCTTTCTTCAGCGCTCAAAGGCGACCAGGAACAGGCTCGGGGACGAAATTTGATATTCTCGTGAATCGGTTCCCGCATTGATGGTACAAGTAGACACAGCCGATGCATACAATAAAAGCATGTGGGAATACACGCATCCTCCCTTACACCTGCTTGTACGTAGCCAATTCCAAATAAACACATAGAATCCGGTCACTTCTTGTACCTGTGTGAGATATGATATAGTTTTAATATGTACGCAAGAAAATTCACATTAACTGACTATTCCTTAATTAGAGGTTGGTCGTAAGAAGTTCACACTTTAGTGAAGATGAATTCTTACATGGATCAAACAATAATTAGCGAGAGGAACAAAAGTTCGTATCTCGTGTACGCACACATTGAGTACACTTGCAGCAAGTTAAGTTTATATAGTCACTAGTTCATCATCAAAAGAGGAAAGAATTCATTTGTAATTCACTACTTTATTCGTTCTGCAGTAGTCTTAACTTTGTCGAAATACTTTCTAAAAGCTACTTTTTGTGCTCCATCTATTCATGGTGGCATTAACCTTATTACCACTAGGAGTGACCTTGAGTGGCCCTGAGAGGCTTTGTTGTGCTAGTTTTGTACAATATAAGAAAAGAGAAAAATTAATGCAAGGAACACTGGAACTACCTCTTCTCTGCCAAACCTTAATGAGGATGAACAAACCAAAATTCGGTCACGTTTGGAAAAGGATTTGGGTGAATTAATTTGGAGCCACCTCTAAGTTAAAAAAAAAAGTCAATAGCAACATAAAAAGCGATCATACTTCTCGGTTATTTGTCAAGAGTTTTGTATTTATGATATTATTTTTCCATTATCACTAACTCTATAATTGTATAACGGGATTTTTGAAGATGGGTGAAAAATTAATAAATGTGTTTTTTGCTAATAATTAATATTTCTAATAATTATTTTATAATATCAAAAAACAAAATGGTGAAGTTCAGAAATATATATAAGTATCGAAATTTTGTGAAATTTTTAAAACCGAAAGAATTACAAATGGTGAAGTTCAGAAAATTTATTTTTATATATCTTCTTCTATAACTATATTTTAACAACGTGATATTTTGAGAGGAGGGAAATTTAGTTTAAAGTTCCTTTTCAAAATTACCAGGCAATGGCTTCGCCACTCTCTCCTACGTGGAGAGCTTGCGCTTCGCTACTAAGATTGAAATTTAAAATCTAAAAAAAAAGCAGCCATGGTTAAATTCTTATAAATTTTCTGAACTTCGCCAATTATAATAATTTTAAAAAGAACCTAAATTTTCCCCCTTTCAAAATATCACGTTGCTAAAATATAGTTATAGATAAAATAAAAAAGCAGCCTTATTTAAATTTTAACAAATTTTATGAACTTCACCAATTGTAATTCATTTTCTTTTAAAACAATATAAAGCATTGGATAATCATATTTATTTTTTCTAAACTAAACTATTTGGTTTTTGCAAACTCTAAAGAAATTCTTAGAAATTAACTTGATAAAAATCTAAAATATACTTAAGTCATAACCAAACTAAGATGAAATTATTATTCAAATACTCGAAAAAATCCCGTTCTTAAATTATAGAGTTAGTGATGATGATGATGATGATGATGATGATGATTATAATTGGCGAAGTTCCGAAAATTTATAAAAATTTAAATTTTAATCTTAAGATTATTATTCAAATACTCGAAAAAATCCCGTTCTTAAATTATAGAGTTAGTGATGATGATGATGATGATGATGATGATGATTATAATTGGCGAAGTTCCGAAAATTTATAAAAATTTAAATTTTAATCTTAATAGCGAAGCGCAAGCTCCCTCAGTAAGGGGGAAGTGGCGAAGCCATTGGCTGCTATGAATATTGTTTTAGACCTCTACAAAGAAACTTTATCCTAACTCTCGAACCATCCAACATCAAGCGACAAAATTAATTCCAGAACTTACGAGTAGAAACAAATCGCCCGAAAACAGAGAAATCTCAATGCAGTTTCACTGGAAAATCTAATTAATAATTAACATAAAATTATTACTGCGGTAACACAGAACTATCTTCGCATATATGGAATAACTTCCCTCTACAAGTCGTTGGGAACACTTCAACATGTTCAAGAATACAATTGATAAATATTACTTTATAGTATTACCCCAAGAATTAGTAAATGTAGTTATAACTGATATACAATTGCCACCCAAATAAGGAAATGTGGATATATTTGATATAAACTCACCCTCAAATAAGTAAAGATCTGTCTATTCGATGTACAATAACCCCCCAAAGGGTAAAGATTGGTATATCTGATACATAATTACCCGCAAATACGTAAATGTAGATATATCTGATACAGAATCACCCCCACATAATTAAAGGTACGTATATCTGATAGATAATTACCCCAAATAAGTAAAAGTGCATATAATTGCTATATAGTATTTATCCACTTTTTCAACCGCTTTGATCATCCTCTCTCGTTTAATTCTTATACTGGTCTTGAGTGGATCATTAGGACTTTGCCCGTCTATAATTCTGTAATGTGCTTTAGGCCAGAAACAAGGTTAGGTTTTTGTTCACTTGCTTAATTATATATTTTTATACGCTGTCTCTCTGTATATATATATATATATATATATATATATATATATATATATATATATATATATATCTTCTTACTCCCCTTCCCCTGCCCTCTCTCTCTCCACTTCCTCCTCTCCCTAGAATGAAATACGAGAGGATTTATGACAGGCAGTGAAATGGTCCTTTCAATAATGATTCGAATATTCACGGAGACTCAGATGGAGAAACCTCTTCGCCTCATTTGGAAGCTATTTTGGCTGTAGGAGGGCTTAGACAGCGCGGCGGGCGGTGGCGCGGCGTCTCGCGGCTGCTGATCGACGCAAGAATTGGCAAGAGGGTGATGCTATCCCAACCCACCAGAAATTCACCACCCTAATCGAAAAAGCTGGAGAATCGTTTTTTGGTGGTGCCTCCCCCAACCCCCGTTTCGTAATATTGGTGAAGATTCTCGTTCGGGTAATGATGATGATTTTAATACTGAGAATCCTGCCTACATCGATGTTGAGGAGGGGGGTTATTGTAGATATTGATACTTCTGAGAGGAAGGATAATATTGTTCCTACCTCAGAGTTTGTTGATGATGGCGTTGGCGCTAATGATCATAACTAAACCTCTTTTCGTACTGTTGTGGGTGAGATTCTTATTTCATTTCTCTCGATTGAAAAGAAGTGTTTGGTAGAGGAAACCAACAAATAGTTGCGTGGCTCACACAGACGGATAGATCATGATAGATTTTGACTGATTAACCGACCTCTCCCCCAAGATCAGTCGAATTTGCCTTGACGTCATTTGAAGTGATGTAAACCACAACCCTCATCTCACGCAGACCGAATCTCGTTTTTGGAGTGTGTAAGAGGTGGTACGAGTGTAAGGTGAACGAGGAAACCGGGTGTGGTGTGTAGAATAGGACATATAATAATGTGGAGATTAAAGGTGCTCGCTGGTACCATTGGGGCCATCGGAATATTTTGTGTTAATGATACGGAAATGGAAACTTGAAGTAAGGAGTTGAGCCAAGATTAGAACAAAGCAATCATTCAATTTTGGATTTTGATAAGATTTTCCTTAAATCCTATTGTAATTCTAGCCGTAATCTCGCTCATTTCGCCATGTTGCTCAGCTTCTTTAACTAGGAATCATATAGTATAAACAGCAGTTTCATTTTAACTTTTTATAATCATTATACAAGTCACACACTTTTATGGTGTAATTAAAATTATTCTTCGTTATTTTTACTTAATTAAGATTTTCGAATTTTCTTCCTTCTTCAGCCCGGCTTCGGTCGAGCCAATCGGAAGCAGCGCTTTCCAGTCAAGAGAAGTTAAGCGACGTCGGTTGTGGTTAGTCGATGGTTGTAGTCCCAATTTGGTTCAAATTAGTTAAATTTTAATCAACCTTAGAAATATTTAACAATTACCTTCGGAATGAAGCTTAATTACAATATATCCCTGTTATCCTTTTAAAAATGTAATTTATATTTAGTGTAATCCAACGGATGTTGAGTTTGACTGAAAATGTTTTTGTGTAGATTTGTTTAGGAGTATGTAATGTTTACATCAAAACATTGAAGAAAATACATATTAAGGGGGAAAGGAGGAGGTGTGTTAATTAAGAAAAGCTAATAATTGATGAAAACTTTAATCAAACAACATAAACGATGGCGAAGCGAACATTGCCATCATCCGGACCGCGTTATCGAGCACTGCAGTATAAGTGTCAGCAACATGCAACATGAATTGATTAAATTGCAATCGGAAGAATGAAGGGACGCTAATAGGGAAATAGAGCAATTATATGACGGCAATTTTATGCTGTTAATTCTCGTTTGGAAAATTGGTCTAGAGATTTGAGTTTCCTGTTGGATTGCACGGGCGGGATTGACCAACCCCCACAAAAGAGGAGGAGCGAAATATAATCTGGGTCAAATCACATAGAAAACTAACATAAGTACCCACCGTTGCCAGGGCTAAAAAGTCTTATCGCAAATAAATTGATTGAAATTCTTATATTGTGGCACAAAAATATCTTTAATTGCTGATTATTATTATTATTTTGGGGTGAAGGCAGATTCAGGAGAGTTGCTTACTCTCCCTATCATATAATATCGAATATTATTATATATCATATGATAACTTATAAAATACTTAAAATGAGTAAACGTTTCGCATCGTACGCCCGGCAGTTTACGCACAACGTCAATGACCGTAAGTTATGAGCGAACAAGGTTCTGGCCGCAAGAACAGATCTAGGGTCTTATAGATACAGATATTATGTGACAGAACCTTCAATAACATGTTTTCTTCGCCACAATTTTTGGATGTCAGACCTCCTTGTGATATGAGGCTGGAATAGCCTCTTTGGAGCATGAAAACATATTCCCGGAAAATAAGTTTAGCTTCCTTTTTTTTGTCGGATAAGTAAAGAAGAGCACTTAAATTAGCTTCATGAACATCGTGAGTTTGTAAGATATTGAAATGTAAACATTTCTTTATAATTGTTGAGAAAAATAACAATTTGCTTTATTTTATTCGAATACACATTTTTAGGAAAGTTAGAAAGATTTGGCGAAGTTAATTTTTATTTTAAGTAGTAAATTAGACTGGAACACTAAGGATCCAAAACTGTTTTCAATATTAGGAAAAAAAAAATGGTAATAATAATAATCTAAATAAAATAAATCGTGACTCAGTGGCGGTGCTCTAAAATTTAAAGGGAAGAAAGTTAAAAAAACACCTAATACAGAGTGTATGAGGATTAGAGTATTTTAACCATTCCTAACCTTAAGTGGATTAAGAAAACAAGACCAGTTAGACTATGTCTGGTGAAATATAAGCAAATGGGCACATTAATTTATATATATATATATATATATATATATATATATATATATATATATATATATATATATATATATATATATATATATATTATATATATATATATATATATATATATATATATATATATATGTGTGTGTGTGTGTGTCTGTGTGTGTGTGTCTGTGTATACTGTAAGGAGAAAATGCGCGACCAAGCTTTGATCTTTTATTTCCTAAGATTTTTTATTTAAACTAAAAAAGAAAACCTGCCAATTTGTTGTTTCCTATTACCCCAGCTCTTAATAACATCACGAGAGAAAAGGAGTATATTAACTTTTTTAAACACGATATAAAATTACACACATCCAATAAGTTTTCGGCCTAACCCAGAAGGAACAAAAATAGAACAAAGGTTCACTCATCTACTTTTTTTTAACGTCATCGCCTTTGACATTGATGGACTTCTCCAGCCTCTTCTGCAATTGCTAAAATCCGTCCCTGAAGAATAATGGATTGAATCCCTCCCAAACATCCCTGAACTTCTCTTTGGTCTCCTGGTCATCAGCGAAAGAGAAACCTTGCAGCTACTTCTTCATGTGTGTGAAAAGGTGAAAGTCTGATGGTGCCAGATCGGGGAAATAAGGGACATGGGGCAACAATTCGAAGCCACAGGACACCAATTTGTTCGTGACCACCATGCTTTTGTGCGCAGGTGCATTGTCCTGCAAGAGAAGAACACCTTGGTTCACTTTCCCTCGGCGTTTCTGAAGTAGGGCCTACCGAAGCTTCCCCAGTAGATCTGCATAGTATGGTCCATTAATGGTGCAGAAATGACCCAAGAAGTCCACGAGCAGGATCCCTACACCTTCCCCGAACACTGTCACCATGACCTTCCGGGATGACTTGCTGACCTTGAATATTCGTGGCGTTGGAAAGGAGGGCTGCTTCCATTGCTTAGATTCGGCTTTGGTTTCTGGATCGAAGTGAGGAACCCACGTTTTATCCTGGGTTACGATTTAGGAAATGAATCCCTCCAGATCCGCTTTCATGAGGGTCAACATCTTTGTTGAAGTCATTATCCGGTTCTTCTTCTGCTCAGCCGTTAGCATTCCTGGGACCCAACGGGCAGACAACTTGGAAAGATTGAGGTGATCGTGCAAGATGGTAACAATGGATCCATTACTTATTCCCAGTTCAGAAGCAATGTATCGCACTGAGATTCGGCTATTATCCAGGACCATACTCTCCACCAAGGCCACAGTTTCCCTTTTCACTGCAGTTAACGTTCCTCCACTTTGAGGGTCATTCTCACACGAGTCTTGGGACCCGTTGAAGACAGCAGCCCAACTTTTAACAGTGGAAGAAGATAGGGCACTGCCCCCTAGTGTTGTCTTCAACTTCCCATGAATCAACTGTAGTGCTTTCCCTTGAATCACACTAAATTTGATCACAGCCCGCTGTTCAACTTCACTCAATTGGCCGGAAAGCGCCGTCCTCACTTAGGAAAAGTCACTGTTGAGCTGAACAAAATGCGCTGGGAGGATGCCAACCCGTGCATTACCAGTTAGAACATATATGAACGTGATCCAGATGCGGTGGGCTCTTGTCTTTCCTCCTTATATGTTAAGCCGAGAATTCATCGAAGACCCTGGCAATGAAATAATTAGCAAAAATCACCCATCTATGCATAAGATACTTGTTGCTAAGTAGCTATTTGGCCATGTATTAAGACAGCAAACAAGAAACTGACAAAGAAAATTTGTCTACTCTCAATATTCGCATGTATAAAAGATGAAACAGTGGTTTAAGTGTTAAGGCACCAAATGGATATTAGTAGAAATCAAACGTGGGAGATATATGCAAGATAAGCCTGCCTTCAAAGTCTAAATAATGAAAAGATATCAAAATATAAGCATACAAAGTTCAGATGAACGAACGAACGAACGATGTAATGGAAATAAAATAAGTGATCATTGTTTGAGCTCACAAAAATGAGCTCACTTTAGATTCCCCCAGACCAAAGATCTTGTATCCCTTATTTTTCAATGAAGTATAGCATGTGTCAATTAAATGGGATTGTTTTAGTTCTCCGGTCAATTGCATTTGTTGTAGTACAAAATCTATGGCTAAGTGCATTATTAATTTAGTTCTCAATTTTTTTTCTTTGTCTCTTTAGCAATTAAAATTAGACACTTTTTATTTGATTGTTTCCATATAACCTCATTTAATTTTGAAAAACTAGTGCCCAGACCACTTTGAATCCAAGCTCAATTGAGTTATTTAAGAGGAACTTAATACTTTTGAAGCAAAATCGATTATCTAAATGCGAGAATGTTCCTGCGAACCAAATGCAGCATTTGATCATGATTCCCCTCCATCCTTTGATTCGTCCCTATATATTCAAGCCTCACTCCCAAATATTAACTTATGTAAAAGGGAAATGAGAGACAAGGGAAAAGTTGCAAGGGTCGAGGGGAGTTCCATAATTCCCAAAATGTATCGTCGTTGACCGGACGAGCGGCCGACACATCACTCCGATTTTGGTTAATTCGCATAATGGGTAAAAACGCCTGGGGATAATATATTCCACTTATAACTAATTTAATCTTTTATTTTGTCGAGATTTTAAAGTTAACAACAATATTCACAGATTTATCCTTTGGTTGCTCTATCTACATATGTTCAATATATGCATAGGATGTTAGTATTAAATAATATATATATATATATATATATATATATATATATATATATATATATATCAAACTCTTTCTTTATTTAATAACGAGTATATTAAATGTTCCTAAAAACACTATATATGATTCTAATTCAAATTCTCTATCCCTTCCATTTTCTACTTTACTTACAGGAGTAAACAGTTCCTTCTCTTTTACAAACTTGAAATACCCTTTAACCATAAAAAATCTTTCCCTAAACTAAATCTAAAGAGAAAATAAATGAAACAGGCGTCTATTTAATCTCATTTAGCACCATTAATTGCCTCTTCTTCTACCGGGGAGAGCATCTCTCCTCAACTTAACCTCTCTCATTCTCCTCGGTTCAAAGCAACAATTTAATCCTCTCGAGTGACGTAATTGCTTTCACTATAAGCGATAATGTAGTGTTAACAAATTTTCAGTTAGTATATCAGTAACTTATGTATTTGTTTGCAAACCGACCCCTCAACTTCTCTTAATTTTCATACAATCGCTTTTACCATTTTATAAAGTCTCAATCATTTGCTTAGATTTGATCAAGCATATTATTTAGCCAATTTATGGACACGTCCTCCATTAAGTCACTTTCAGAGAAGTTCTTGTGGAAAAACGTCAAAGAATGTATGAAACTGGGTTTAAATATTGTACCACTTATAAGAATGAAAATTTCATAAAAAAACGACCTTACATCCATATTCCGGCTTATAAGGTCCTTTCTACATAAAAAATTGAAATACTAGCACCACTTACTTACTTGTGAAGGCTACGGTATCTCTTAATGGTTGTCTCGTTTCACAAAAGAGGATGGACCTACATTTAAAAGATTACGTCAGAATCCATAGTGGAAGCCTCTTTGAGCAATTATGTATCCTAATTTTGTGTCTTTCCAAATGTGCTGCAAACCAATCGAGATTATTTAATCCATTGTTGTAGTTCACGCTTACTGAACATATTTGTACCAGTAATTCACACGCCCGAGAAAATTTAATAGTTGAACGTACCCATAGTCATGAGGTCCGTCCAATCGCCAAAGGCCAGTAATTTAAATGGATAAATGGCTTGCCGTTCTTTCTCCACTTTGAAATTCATTAAAAAAATATACGAAATTTCTCATAATCAAATAACTTATGGGTATATTCTACAACTTCTAGGCGATCTTTACATAACTCGAGAGATCAACCCACTAAAGTACCAATTTATTTCAGACCTACAGGATAGAATGAAATCGATAAAGACTGTAATTACACGGAAATGGCCCACAGGGAGTCTTATCCCTAAAACCTCTGCGTGATTGCAACCATATGTTTGTTAGAGACATACAAGTAAGAGCCAGTTTTCCACACCCTATTATGGCCTCTAAAATGTCTTAGACATGAACAGTCCTAAAAATAGACTGCAATAAGGGAAAAATAAAGAAACTGATCAGATATAAGAAACCCATGCACGTTCATCTCGAATCATCAGATACTCAAACAAACTTGCTATTTCTCACTCTGATCCTAAGAACAAATGTGCGATGAGATTTAAGGTCAAACGTGACAACCTGCATTGCCACAAAACAAGTAAATTCAACATTGCAATGCCATAAATTTCTTAATTATGAGGTGTATTTCCTCCCAGAGAGCTCTTTTTGCTCAGGCCTTGTGCCAACCCAGCTCGATGATCAAATTAGTGTCATCACCTAAGTAATCATTCGAAATAAGTAGCAACAGATAACCACTTATTCTTTCTCCCTACCAGGAATATGAAGGGCACTTTATTTTATGGTAGACAAATTATGTAATTATGTCGCGTAATCTGCGTCATCTATAGCCTAGTTGAACAATTTCAGTGATTAATTCACATAAAACAGGTAAATTGCAATTTTCCTCAAATTGTAATAACCTTCAATTCTTCATCGAGTTCTATTGACAATAACGCTCTTTTAATTCACTTTGAAAATAGAATGTTTGTAATCCAACACTCTCAAACTGGTGTATTGTAGCAACCCCTTCTTTTCATACCTCCAAATCAAAACTCAATAAAACCTACTTTCGCCGTCTGAGAGAACAAATACACAAATTCCCCCAAAATAAATCAACGATGCTCATCTCATACCCTTTTTACCCGCACATTTTCATCCATAGTGACGCACCGTCTGAGGGCACATGAATATGACCATTAAATAACCAACTAACACAACAAAAACAGTGATGGCAAACGCGAACCATTCAAAAAATTTGAAAACAAACAACCACTATAGGATATGTAGAAATACTCAGCGCGTACACAAGACAAACACACGGACATCCACTTAACCAATACAGAGAGAGAGAGAGAGAGAGAGAGAGAACTACAGAACTACAGAAATAGGAACCAGCAAAGGCCCTAAGGTCCGCTCAAGGCCAGTCCGCTTACACATTCTAACGTTAGTGTATCATGCTCTTTTATTTCATGCGGTTTTTTATTGTTATATATATATATATATATATATATATATATATATATATATATATATATATTTATATATATATATATTTTTAACTAATTTAACTCTACG
This sequence comes from Ceratothoa steindachneri, assembly GCA_963969495.1. NCBI lineage: Eukaryota > Metazoa > Arthropoda > Malacostraca > Isopoda > Cymothoidae > Ceratothoa > Ceratothoa steindachneri. The sequence goes on along the minus strand of OZ018317.1, from coordinate 159,871,162 downwards.
GTACACACTTATCTACATGTGTACCCTTGACATGCAGGTTTAGCTATCCCTCAAATACACTAACATAACCCGCTTTTTCGAACCAGGAGGGAGGGTGATAGGACAGTACTCTCTTCTCCCGCAGGCGTCGCCTACTAGTGATGAAAATTATATACTTATAGGACAGACAGAAAAAGTAAAGGGGAATTCACATTAACTCCATGCATGGAGGCGTCGCTGGCATCTTTCTATTCATCATTTCATTTTAATCCTCAACTCCTTATAATATATGACGTTTCAATCTGTGCTCCTACTACGTTATATTTACGCTATTGAAGTACTCATCAAGTCGGTTTTTAAACATATTAACTGACGTGCTTTCAACTACACGGTTGGGAAGGCCATTCCACGTTTGCGTGATTTTAACGTGAAGTAATTTTGGGCTATAGTAGAGTTAAAACGCTTGTTCACTAATTTTAAACCATTTTGGCGTGTGTTTGCCCTTTCGTCCAGCTCGAACAATAGTCTGTAATCAATATTAGTAAATCCTTTTAAAATTTTGAATAATTCTATCAATTGTCCACGTAATCGTCTACTTTCAAGTGATAGTAGGTTTAATAAGCGTAGTCTATCTTCGTACGGTTTGTTTCGGATTTCAGGAATTAGTTTCGTAGCCCGACGTTGCACTCTTTCTAACTGCGCTATATCCTTGTTTAGGGAGGGACACCAAAATTGGACCACGTATTCGAGGTGTGGGCGCACGAGTGATTTGAATATTAGCCTCGATTATATCTTTCAATTTGAAAGTAAAATTCAGAACAATATATCCTAGCATTCGGTTTACTTTGTTGCAAGCTTCTGCGCATTGCTTTGATACTTTAAGGTCCTCCGAGATTAAAATCCCCAGGTCTTTTTCTAAGTTAACGGATTCGAGAATTTGGTCTTTCATATGGTATTCTACTTTTAAGTTCTGACATCCTAAATGCATTACCTTGCATTTAACTATGTTGAAGCCCATTTGCCATTTATCCGCCCATTCGAAAATTTTATTAAGGTCCCTTTGCATTTGTTCTACATCGGGTCTAGCAAGGGCACGGCTTCCTAGCCTTGTGTCATCTGCAAATTTAGAGATCCTACTAAACACTCCATTTTCCAAGTCATTAATGTACACAATAAATAATAATGGGCCCAAGACTGACCCCTGTGGTACCCCGCTGGTGACTGGGGCCCAGTTTGAACACGCCCCATTTACAACAACCCGCTGTGAACGATTTGATAGCCAGTTTCTAATCCATTTAAGTATGTTGCCCTTCACCCCAATTACTCTAATTTTCATCAATAGCCTTTCGTGCGGGACTGTATCAAAGGTCTTTTTAAGGTCAAGGTAAATTATATCCGCCGCTTTAGTTTCATCATAGATGCAAATCATGTTATGAAAGAATTCGAGTAAATTGGTTAGGCACGAGCGCCCCCGTCTAAATCCATGCTGGGAGTCTGCAATTAAATAATTAGTCTCACAATGGCTCACCAACCTATCTCTAATTATCGATTCTAAGAGTTTTCCAATTACAGAAGTTAGACTGATGGGGCGGAAATTAGTAGGCTCAGTTTTATCCCCTTTTTTGAATATCGGCGTAACATTAGCACGCTTGAACTCTAATGGAACTAGGCCTTCCTCTATTGATCGATTGAAAATCGAGCAGGGCGGTCTTGCTAATTCATTTTTTAGTTCTTTAAGATGTGTTGGGTACACCCCATCGGGCCCGGGTGACTTCGACTTTTTTCATTTTATTAATATATGAGAGAATCTCTCCTTCATTTATATTTATATTGGATAGGGTATTTTGTCTTTCAAAATTTATGCCCTCGCCTAGTGTTTCTAATTGCGTCACATCTTCAATAGTAAAAACGCTTGAGAAGTACTCATTTAATATTTTAGCAAATTGTTCTGGGAGGTCCGTCATAACACCATCTTTACCTCTGATCGGCCCTATTGAACCCTTTATGGGCTTTCTACTGTCAACATAACTGTAAAACCGTTTCGGTTCGTGTTTCGAATTTATAGCAAGGTCTTTTTCACATTTCAACTTAGATTCTCTAATGGCCCGCTTTACCAGCCTTCGAGTGTCTACGTATTTTTCCCGATTTGTTGTCGTTTTGTTTTTTTAAAACTTAGAGAAAGAGAGAGAAAGAGAGAGAGAGAGAGAGAGAGAGAGAGAGAGAGAGAGAGAGAGAGAGAGAGTATAGCTTTCTGCCACGCATCTTTAAAGCAAATATCGATGAAAAATGGTTAAACCTACAAAAAAGATGCTGCAGGGGATATTTTGTGTCAAACTATTAAAAAAATGTCCTTCACAAAAGAGACAGACACTTATTCATCTATCCATTCATACTTCCAAAGAGGTTCAAAGACCTTCGACCACTCACTTTCATTTAGCACAGTTTGCATTGCATCAGGTTAACCTAATCCAACTCATTCGAACTTCAATTTAAGAGAATTAACCGGTATGTTTCGCTGTTCTCAGCCTCTTAAACTTTGTTAATTTCAATTCAATCAAAGCCTGAACGGCATTAAGCTTGTGGAGCGTTTATCCACCAATTAAATTCTATTTTTAGCCTGAAGTTTGTGTCAGAGGTAAAATGTCTTTTAATCCACCCGCGTTTTGGTAAGTGTTAAATGAGAACGCCCGAGAAAGAATGCGTGAATAAGTATAGGCAACACCTATATGATTCATAATTTAAAAATATTTCGGGTTTACACTTCACTTACATATTTTATATGTATTAAATAAGGTTCCTAATCCATTGCGACTACATAACAATACAAACTGGTAAAATAAAAGCGGGTATAACAATGCTAAAGATTTATTTATAGGAAAAACATAAGTAATAGTAACATGAAATTAATATCTGGTATGACCCCTTTAGCCTCAATAACAGCTGAAAAGCGTTTCGCATAAGAATGTCCAAGTTTCGTGCACTTTTCTGGGGCAATTTTATTCCGCTCTTCTTCATCAAACATTTTTAATTCAACATTGTTGTGAAGGGTTCTCTTGTTCATACACTTTTTCAGCTTCTTTCCCAGATGATCGAGCGATTTAAATCTTGGCTTTGAGAAGGCCACTTGAGTAGAGAAATATAGCGTTCTGGTAGGTAGTTCTGTGTATATTTTCTGGTATGTTTGGAATCGTTTTTTTGATGAAATGTGAAAAAACTTTCAAGTCCCTGAATTTGGCCGATTGTTTAGGGTTTTCAAAATTCGTGGTTACATCTATCACTTTTAATGCGCCACTATTAGAAGCAGCAGAACATTATGACAATATAATCAAACCTCTTGCCTGTTTGATATTAGAGACGATGTTCTTTTCTGTGAGGGCATGGAAAGATCCTTTTCAAGCTACCGTTCGTCGTTTCTACCAAAGAGATAAATTTGTGGTTCATTTGGGCATAGTATTTTATTTAATTTAGGTTGTCTATCTCCAAGATACTCTTTAGAAAACAAACAAAGTCTGATGACCAAAGTCACGTGCTCTCACTCATTCTGATTTGTTACCTTACGATCTTCAAAACTTTAAATAATTCCCGAACTAACCTTGGGAGGACCTTGGCAATTCTATCCTTCGAAATAAAATGTAAAGCAACATTAGGATTTCAAATATGGTTGGAATCAGCCAAATAGTTTTGAAGTTATTGGCAAATAATTCCCCGGCTAACCTTAGGAGGACTTTGGCAATTATATCATTCGAAAGAAAATGTAAAACAACATAAAGATCTGAAATTTCGTTATAATCGGCCTAATAATTTTGATGTTATTGCCAAAACAATATAATTCCCGGGCTAACTTTGGAAAAACCTTAGCCATTAAATCATTTGAAAGAGAATGGAAAAAAACATAAGGGTTTAAAATTTCGTTAGAATCAGCCAAATAGTTACGATGTTATTACCAAAACAAAAAAAAGCAAAACAAGGACCGACGCACCGACGACATAGTGAGATAGAGAGTCGCACGCGACTAAAGACTGGTCTCTTTATGAGATCTCCTCAACAGAATCTTCCTGCCTAAAATATTTCCCGGTGTAAATAACATCGTACTGTCTAAAGGTATATACTCGTATCTCCGCCGCTGGCTAAAGAATGTGCATGTAACTAATTTGATGAACTGCTAGGGTTGATTCCATTTTCATCATAGCCTGGCATCATTAGAGCCGCAATTCTTTGGTCGACCTTCATGAGGATTTTTTACTGCGATGTGATTAGATTTGTACTTAAATGTATTGCTCCTTCTAAAATAAATTGGAAAGTTCACAATGGAGGAAAACTTTCCATATCCGCAGAACATTCTGAATGTTCTGCCGTATTTTCCAACGCTCTCTTTGAAATGTTTCTTTGGGGAAATCGTGACAAATGACAAATCTCTCAGGTAAATTAATAGCTATCCTCTCCTTCTTGACCGATCTAGTTTACTCAAGAATTGTTTTAAAAACTTCGCCAAACTTTTGTACTCGCATAATATTGACTCAAAACTAGCATTTATTTAATATAATCTCCAGTTCTAAATGACTTAAATATACTATACAAGGAACAGAATGTTCGGGAAACAGTATAAGCGCAAAAAAACACTAATTTAAACTTAACGAATATACAAATGGTGCCCTACAATAGACCTCATGTCTTGCGTTGCTTTCTTCGGGTAAGAACGAGAGTCGGTTAACAAGTCCAATTCTGTTGGCGTGGTTGCGGAACCCCTGCGGAGAGTGGAAAGGTTCCATTACAGAGAAAGTTGCAAATACCTTTCTGCTTCCGCTGGAGAATCTTGAAAAAAGTGAAAGCGTGTTATCTCACCACACGAGAGTTTGCCCCCCGCCCCCCGCCCCCCGCTCCAGCATGCAATTCAAACATCTGCTGGGATGTCAGAGTGTTTCAAGCTGTATTTATTCTATATTAAATCTTCTTTGTGTGAACCTTGTTTCTTTGGCTTTGTGAAAGAGCTCCATCGATTACTGGCCATCTGATTCACATAATTTATCGCAACGCTTTCAAGCTGCTTGTGGTTTTGTGTGAAGCCACAAGTTTTGCAGCATTTAAGGCGTCTTTTGAGTACGATTGATTTATATATCTTGATTTTTGGAGTAAGATAGATGAACTTTATGATTTAACATTCAGGAATAAAGGTGACCCAGCGACCTGTTTGTTGTGTTAATGTGTATAGCTATTTCATGTCCCTTGTGCCATTAGTGGAGATGACACTCTTAAAGTATTTGAATTGGCCAAGAATATTTAACTGGTTGACATCTATGGAGATACTCTGAGTGGTTAGGGTCGTTCTTCACTCATGTTGGTAGAGGTCCTTAGACTTTCTGATTTAAATGGTGAGTCCGAAAAGTCTAGATGGTTCTGCATATTTGTTAACGGTGGCGTAGTCGTTAGAGAACAACCATCAGCGAAAGCCCTACAAGTTCACTGTTGTTTAAGTTTCTTTGATTTTGCACTGTCTCTACAAGTCAAAGAACCTGCTGGTTAATTCCTACCTTCGGCACAGAAATCTATCATACCTCGTTTAACATGATTCACAATGCATGTAAGGAATAAGTTCAAAAGGTCTGAAACAAGCAAACAGCATTTATTTTCCCCTGGACATTTCGAACGGCTCATCGTAAAAAAGGTGGATGGGTAGCACAAGCTTTCTAGATCAGCAGGTTTTTTTAAGAGCGCCTAGATTACCCCCCAGTTCACCCTATAAAAGTCCTAGGCAAGGTCAAGAAGACAAAGTAAAAACCACGTTTAGTTTGTTGTAATTTTATTGTATCCATTTCTCACTGATGACCATGTTAAGGGAGACGCGGCCAGGTATAAAACCAAACTGAGCCTTCGGCTCTTTTTACTCTGAAATGACAATGATTTGGTGATTCAAGTTGGCACGTACCCCAACCTTGAGATTAATGTAAAGCAAAGGTATGCTCCAGTATTTGTCACAGTTTGCTTTGCTTCCTTGTTTCTTGAACAAAGGGACAAGAGCACCTTCTCTGAAATCCTGATTTCTTCCTCCTTGTTAATGACGAGGAAGGTGAAGAACACCAAGATTCTTGACTTTAAGCTTTGAGGTATTCACGAGGGATGTTATTTTCGACAGATAATCTGCTAGAACTGGTTCAATCTTTTTTGGCCTAGACTATGATATAAAAAGATAAACATTAACTCTCAATAGACTCGGCTAAAGCCTATAAAAATATACATACTCTAGAGTAGAGATTCTTAAACGAGTGCATTCATACTCTTTATGGGTATGGGAAGTGATTGCTTGTAGTGTGTGACTCGATATCTGGATATTATTATATTTGACAACTTGACATGAACGTTTTTTTTTACTCTTGTCTTATAAATTTTTCAGTTGAGCTGCTGTCGTTGTCGAAGTAAGATTCATCTCCTCGTTTATTCCTTCTTTCCCTCTTTTTTTCTCGTAGATGTCTTTATGTTTCTGCTATATATGGATTGCCTCTTCTCTTCCTAATATTGAATATAAGAAGTTTAAGTATTATTAAGGTTGGGACAATTATGTATTCCCATTTGTGCATATGTAAATAGAAAATTTAACCTTTTTTAAATTCCAATGCATATTTTCATAAGAGTACCAGTATTTAATCCAATATTTACATTTATGAATTTTAAATGCAAAATCTTTGCAAACTATAGTCTATACATGGTTCCACATTTATCCATTTTAACCTAGATGTAGGCTTTTCTTAGGCTAATTATGATTATTAGGATGATGGAGTAAATATAATACATATACGTAATAGGCTACGTAATAGGCTTATATAGGGGGAAGGCAACTGAAGATGGTTTTTATTTCGCTTTTTTTTCACATTGAAGTGTGATGGTCCCAGTGTAATTAATAAAAACAGCTAATACAGGCTTTCTTAACATGGCATGGCCCTGAGACCATTACACTATACGTATTAGGAATGTAACAATTATATGAAACAGTTTTCTCTCTCTCATAGATTTACAACAAAATGTCGTCTTTCAAAAACCAGAAGCGTAATGCTTCATATGCTGCTTTTAGCTTCACATGTATGACAGAACGAGATTGAACTGAAAGACTTTATTGCATGATTTGCAATTGCGTAATGATAAATGGAAATTTGAAGTCATCGTGACTGAGAAAAGATCTCAAAAGCATACACAGGAATCATGTTGTAACATCGATTAAAGCTTTCCACTTGAAAGGAATTTGTTATGATCAGAAAGCAACTCTTTCTCTATTTGGGTTCGCCGCTTCCGGGAAACTTCTTCTGGAATCCTGCTATAAGGTTTTGTACATGATTTCTATATATTTATTCAATTTTTACTTCGGCTATCTTCAATACTTTCCTTTCAAGTATTTTCAATCACAATACAAATTTTAACCATGTGATTTTCCTCATGCCCAAATAATTTCCTCTTGTGATGAATTTCGTAAAAGAAATTATAGAAACCATATTAAATGGGGAAATCTCAATTTTAACTTCCGCAGTGACAATTATAATGTAGCTTATTTACGCAAAATTTATTCTTTAATGACATTCTAAATGTCCTTAAATTCCCATACACTGATGATTGATATAAATGTGATTTACAGTATTTCTATCAGTATACCACTGAAGAAGGTAAAATAAACTCCATTGTCGTAGGATCAGGTAGTCCTCCCTGACCTTTGCTGCGCTTCCTAAATGTGGGGGAAGGGGGCAACAAACAAATATAGGGAATGTCTCCCTCTTAAGTACGTGGGGATTAAAGACGAGTGCAGATTCTAATATTTGCCGACTTTGATACTATTTCAATAGGCTTCGAGTGGTTATAAGATATAAACAAGTGAAACTATACAAACAATAAATGAGATTAACAAGAATGATACACTTTAATAATTACATTAATAGTTCGGCAAATCAAAATTTAATTGAATTTACAAAGAATGATATTGTCGTATCAGTACGAGGCACAATAATTACCCGAGAGAGATCGGGAGGAGACTATGAAGTGAGTCCTTCGGTCGGAGAGCGTCACGCCTCTTCGACGACGAAAAAGAAAATGTAATGGCTTACGATTCTTTGGAGGAGACCTCGAGTAGGCGCTCGGGGGAGTATTCTTCTCGGAGAAGCGTAGCTAACACGTTATTCTTGACTGAGTATTTCGTCCTTGACCTTCATCCTTCTGAATAATGGTTTCTGCCTACGAGCCCTTAGGGTGCCGGGTGTCACTCGAGTATTGCGTGTCGTCCTTGGATGGTTCCAATGACCTCTCAAGATGGTGCGTGAGTACTGTTAGAGTACTGCGTGAGCATTGCGTGAAGCTTGCTTGTGCGAAAGCGGCGTGTGTACAGCTTGCGTCACAAATACTCTGAAAATACTCCTTTGATCATTCCCCGGCTGGGCAATATTTACGACTCCGCCGGAAGCTCTTTTGTTTGCTGACGGAAGCGATCTCGACTCTGTCCCAAAGACACGGCGGCGATGGTTTTCGCGCCATATCGCTAAATTGTATCTTGGCTCCAGTATGACTCGTTATTGCTCCGGAAGTTTAACGAAGGGTTCCGATGGAATGTTCTTGGTCCGTGAGAGACTCCTTTTTCTCTTTGTCTGCGCGACTCCCTTTCTCTCTTTCTCTCTCTCTCTCTCTCTCTCTCTCTCTCTCTGTGTCTAACATGCATACTCTACTTGTATTTGAGTTAAAGAAAATTATATGTATATATATATATATATATATATATATATATATATATATATATATATATATATATATATAAGATGTATTCGTATAAAATACCTACATACATACATGAGAATGAGCTCAATTGCATATATAGGGTGTTCTGGCTAAACAGAATGATTCAGCTTGTTAAAGAGCTTCTTTGAATTCGTCAAGCCGTTCTCCTTCTACTTGGCTTTGGCTGTCAAAATTTGTCGCTTGCGCCTCTTGTAGGAGCGGTAGCGAAGGTCCTTATTTATAGCCAGCTTCATGGAGGTGACTCCAACATCCATCTCTCTCGTCAAATCCCGGATTTTCTTGTTCAGGTCTTCCCTCACTTTCTCCTGCAGTTGTTAGATGAATTCCGACCTAAGGGCGAGGTCAAAAACGCTTTGTGTTTCCCTTTCTACTGGCCACAGCTTTCGTAGTCTTCGTTGTAGCTTGCTATACCATGTCTTACAGCCTTTACACTGTCAAAAAAGCATTGAGAACCAGTCGAAACGCTGACATTTTAATCCCGTGACCAAATTATTGAGATACAGGTAGCTAACTCTTTTGCGATATTCAGATAGTTTCTAGTTCTCCATGTTAGCTAACTTTTCCTCAACTAAAACATTAATTTTCACAAGCATCAATAAATAGCTTTATCAGTCAGTCATGTACTTTCATATTAATGAGATCCTGATAACTACATCTTTTGTCCTCGTACAAAGAGTTTAAATGGTCACAATAAATCAAGAGGTTGTCATCTAATATGATCTTATCAGCCTCATAATTACATTTGCTAGTCGATCAAGGTTTAGAAATTGAGATAGTTCTTGACAACCAATATTATGCCTAAAGGGGGAAACCTTGTCCATGAATGTGCAAATAACTTATTTGGCTTTGATAAAATTTACATCACAGCTTTGCAGTTGCAAATTCAGATAATTGAATATATTGAATAAATCTGTTAAATAGGCAATGTCACATTTGCAAGCTAAGAGTTCGATACTCAAATTACCATTTTTATTCTCCTCGAAAAATTGCATGATAGTGTTGAAAAAAGAATAAAATCGATTTAAACAGTTTCCATTTTGCAACCATTTTGCTTCAGTATGTGAAAGAAGAGGGTAAATTTTTCATTATTGCCGTCGCAGAGTTGTCAAAAGATTCGGGATTTAACGGAAAGGTATTTTCTTTTATTTACTGCTCTGATAATAATACCAAAGGATTTAAGAATCCAAACACTCAAGTTCCTAGCATCTATATGTTGACTATGAATTACGTAATGTATTGTGAAGATATTGGGTACAGCTTTATTTAAAAATGCAAGAAAGCCTCTATACCACCCTTTTAATGCTAGGGCAGCGTCTATTGCACAAACAATTAATTTATTCATAGGGATTTATTTTTCTTTAAAAACTGCACTACTTTAGTAAACATGCAGTCACCTTTAGGGTCTGCTCCAAGTTTTTTCAAGTAAACATTAATTCTTGCACAATTTTCTTATCGTTAATAATACAAACATATCCTGAAAGAATGGTCTCATTGCCCAGTAGAGTAGATTCGTCTAATTGTAAAATAAATTCTTAATTTTTTAAGTATGATATATAGGTCTCTTCAATGTCCTCGATGACTTCATCAATTCTTCTTTGCACAGATTTATTACTAAGTATGATCGTTTTGATAATTCCACTCGATAAAGGAGGATGTACTACACGAAGGGCTTCTTTTATAGCTAGAAAAATGAGTTGTTCTCCAATTGTAAGAGTTTTCCCTGATCTGGCAATCATCTTAGAGATATTATTTGAACAATCAAGTACATTGTTGTATTTCTGTGATTGGTTTGTCATTAGGGAAAGAATGGAATTTTTCTTTTGAAATTTATCTCGTAAAGTTTTAAAATATGACAAACTTTCTTTCATTTTAGTAGAATGGATCTTCTTTAAATAATCGAAAAGCCTAGACGGCATCACTACCTCGATCGAAAATACTTTCCCGCAAAGAAGACACATCGGTTGTTGTTCATTATTAGATGTAATAAATCTAAACTTCAAATATTCAACACTATGATGTCTATAATTTCGCCTTAATGGGCTTTCCGAAGTGATTATAGGCAAATTCAAGCGCTAAAAATAAAAGAAAGTAAGTAAAAAACGACACAAAGAAGCTTCACGAATAACGCAAACAACTACTGGGGTAGGGAGGGGGGGACGGGCGACATTATCTTTTTATAAAACAAAAGTAAGGGGTTGAACTAAATGGCTTGTTTAAAAAAATAAGGAAAAATGGAAAATTCTCATCTATGTAGACATAACAAAAGTTAGGTTAGGAGAGAAAGTGGTTCTATTTGTCTTAGCGGAATGACAGGTTACAATTGGGTAACCCTAATCATAACGTAATTAAATTGTAACATTATGTTGATTATTGAGAACGCTTGTAGAAACATAATTATTGTATATTTTTGTGAAAACTTGAAATAAAAATTAATAAATGTCCACCGCTGTATGTTTACGACCGCCTATTAATACACCAACACCGACATGGGACGCTAACGCCCACGTTAGGAATCGCGGAATTATGCATAGAACAGCAGTGGACCGAGCACAGAGCCCTGGGACAAGCCGCTGGGGCCTACCTCGAGGCTGCCCCTCTGACCTTCACCCGCTGCCTCCAGTTCGTCAACTCGTTCTCCATCTAGTTGGCTATCTTACCGGTAACGCCGACGGTGCGGACTTTGTTCATTTACATGCGGTGGAACACCTTATTGAAGACTTTATCAAAGTCTACTCGATAAATATACTATGGAAGTATTCAAGTAGATTTTTGAGACACGATATGTTTCTGCAAAACCCAGGCTTGGGAATTTAAGATCAGGTTTTAAGTTTCTAAGTGCTCAACTATGCGAACAACCATTCTGCTTTCTAGTAATTTACCCACGATGAACGTCAGATTAATAAAGTGGTAATTATCTGGGCTTTCTCATTCTTCTTTATACAGATGGGTGTCACGTTTGCCATCCTTCAGTCTTCTAGCACCGGCCCTGTTTCGACAGAATCATTTAAGATTGCAGTGAGGTGTGTCGCATCCTCCCCGCTGAGCTCACGAATGATGCTGGGAAGGAAGCCATCTGAATCAAAAGATATATGGGTTCAGATTCCCAAACCTAGCCACCACTTTATAGGTTGTTCCCTTCTTCCAGGTGCACCCCTGGCCTAGGAGCGTGAACTTCTACTTCATTCGTGAACAGGAAGGCGAAGTAGTCGTTCAACACGTTGGCGATGTCCGGATCTGAATACCACAACACACCATCCTTGTCTCTTCAGGGCACCAATGCGATGGCGAACTGGTTTGTAGGCGTTGACATGCTGGAAGAATTCTTTAGAGTTCTCTTTACAGAGGGACGCGACTCGATGTTCCTAAACTTGCGTTTAGCTTGGCGCACCAGTTTTATTTTTACTTTCCAACAGTTCTCTCTGTACCGGGCAATGTATTGGAGAGAGAGAGCGAAAGAGAGAAAAAGAGAGATAGTGTAAGAGAGGATGATAAAGCGAGAGAGAAAAAAGAAAACGGTTGAAGTAGAATTTATAGAGAGATAAAGAGAGAGAAGGGTTAATGTAGAATTGAGAGAGAGAGAGAGAGAGAGAGAGAGATAGAGAGATAGAAGGAACAGAAGTGAAAGAAAAAGGGTGGAGATTTCGTACGGAGACTACTAGAGAGGGTGAGATAGATAGAGGAAACTGAGACTGAGATTATTAAATAAAATAACAAGAGAAAGAGGAAAAAGAGTTTGTGTAATATTAGTCCTTGTAACGTGGGTTCATATGAACATAAGAAGGAGGAGGTGGAGGAAAAGAAGAAAGACATTTTGATTATACAAGAATTTGCATCGGCTTTATGATAAGGTGATCTATTTTGGGGATAATCTTGGCCAGACATTTTCTAAGGGTGGAGAACACTAAGGGAGCAGATTTGGAAGATGAGTGGAGAGCTAGAAGAATATGAAGAAAAGAAAATGGGGCGAAGAAGAAGACTAGGAATAAAAAAAAGAAAATGTGTAGAGGAATAAATCGAAGAAGAAAAGAAGAAAATATAAAGAGGAAGAAGAGGAGGAAAAAAAGAAGAAAATATGTAAAGGAAGAAGACGAAGAAGAAAACGAGGGAGAAAAGAGAAAATATGGAGAGGAAGAAGACGGAGGAAGCAAAGAAGAAAATCGGGAGAGGTCAAGACGAGGAAGCAAAGAAGAAAATAGGGAAAGGTCAAGACAGGGAATAAACGAATAATATGAGGAGAGGAAGAAAACGAGGAATGAAAGAAAAAATATGGGGAGGGATAAGACGAAGGAAGAAAACGAGGGAGAAAAGAGAAAATGGAGAGGAAGAAGACGAAGGAAGAAAAGAAGCAAATCAGGAGAGGTTAAGACGAGGAAGAAAAAAAATAAAATGAGGAGAGGAAGAAAATGAGGGAGAAAATAAGAAAATATAAAGAGAAAGAAAATAATAAATTTAGGGAGGGAGAAGAAGAAGAAGAAAAAACTAAATGAAGAGAGGAAGACAACGGGAAAAAAATAAAATGAGGAGAGGAAGAATAGAAAAGTAGAGAATGAAGGTCAAGGAAGACAAGAAGTAGAATAGGATAAAGTGGGAAGGAAATGCACAGAGTGATGAAGAGGAAAAGGCAGAGAACAACAATAAAACGAGAAGACGAAGAGATGGGGCGATGTGGCAGTGATGCCCACACATGCAAACAAACAAAAGAGGAGGAAGAAGAAAACCTGAATAAATATATAAAGAAAGATAAAAGCAAAGAAAGTAGAAGAAGAACAACAACAACACTACCACTACAAATAGCAGATAAAGTAATAACAAATATATTAATGATACTATTATTAATAATATTAATGACAAGAACCACAACATTATAAACATGAATCCTCGGACGAGGCCACACCACAGGAGGTGAAGACGTTGGGGGGACAGTAGCATTTGAAAGTGTGGTGTGGGGGGCGGGGAGGAGATGAAGAAGTGGAAGTAGGGGTAGATTGTACAAGACGAATAAGAAGTGAATAAAGGTTTCGTAAAGCAAGAAAGAGCAAAAAGAAGAAGAGCAAAGAGGAGAATAAATTAAAGAACAAGAACAAAATGTGAATAGAATGCTGTGAATAACAACAAAGAGGAAGAACAAAAAAGTGAAAAGAATGTTGTGAATAGACACCAAAAAGAAAAGGAGATATAGATAGAGTGAGACTGTGTGCGTATGTGTGTGAGAGAGAGAGAGAGAAGGAGAAAGAGAGAGAGGGAGAAAGGGGATAAAGATGGGGGGAGAAAGAGAGGGAAGAGAGGGAAAGATAGAGAGAGAAAGAGAGAGAGAGGGGGAAGAAAGAGAGAGGACGGAGAAAGAGAGAGGGGGGGGGGGAGACCATAGAATAATGTAGGGACAATGTAGAGACCAGCAACCAGCGAACCGAAGAAAGACACGGGAACTAAGAATCAATAAAAAAAAGATAGGAACGAATGAGAAAAAAAGAACTAATGGAAGAGCAGGAGAAGCAGAACAACAACCAGAGGAGGAGAGGAATGATAGAAAAACAGAGCCATACGAAATAAGAAAAGAGAAATTGAGTGGAGTAGAAAGAAAAACATAATTACCTACATACGAACACGCACACAAAGAGAGAAGAGGAGGCGGAGAAGAGATGGAAGGGGATTAAAATTCTTGCGGATGCCTCACTAATATTAATAAAAGCGATTTGGGGAGTAAGAAAAGAGGAAGAAATGGAAGACAAGGAGAAGTAGTACACTATATTATTTCACGAGAGGTTACGTACACAAAGACATTAGAGTTCGTGCTGGGCGAGTGGACACGGCGTTGATCTGACCATGTCGTGGTAGCGGGTTTGATCCCGGCAAGAGCGGACACAAACCTCAAAGGTCTCGCTATCGATTGGTGGACGCGCTCTGCTCAGTCTTGTATTCGGGTGGGTAGATCTTGCACTTTTCATCACACACATAGACACTTGCAACGCTGCTTTCTTTCCTCTCCCGTCTTCATAGCACAACACACACACTTTCTCTCCGTTCTAAGGAATCCTACCGATGAGGATCTATATCCACATACCTCTGACGCGGATCAGCTCACACTGATGAAGGTTTCACCTGAACGCTGCTTGGTGTCGAAACCATAATACTTTCCTGTCACCTCTCCCCAAAGGGTGCGCTCGGGCTAACCAGCGATTGTCATATTGATATTTATGTCTATTTCTTTTTCCGGTCGGGATTCACCTGTATAAAGGCTAGTTGGTGAAGTAAAATGACGAAAACTATAATGAAAAAAAGAGAAGTATTGGAAGGAGAAGAAGAAGAAGAAGAAGAAGCAGGAGAAGAAGGAGAAGAAGGAGAAGAAAAGAGAAGAGTGCCGCAATGAAGACTGGGTTCGAAGGAAGGAAATGACGAAAACTATAACAAAAACAGGAAAGATGTATTGGAAGGAGAAGAAGCAGAACAAGAGCGACACCAAAGAGGGAAATAATAGGAGGAGTAGGATAAAGAGGTAAGAAATAGGGAAGAAGATGAAGAGAGTGAAGGAGATGACAGCAGGCCTAATTCTGAACGTACAAACATAATTCATGTACAGAGCATCTCTCTTTTGGATCCACCAACTCTTTTGAATTACACTTTAATCGCGGTTGGTTACATTGAGATGATAATGAGTTGTAAGTTTATTAACAAAAATTACATGTTGAAATAAGAAATAGGAACACAATAACACAAGTTTTAATATTTTGCGGAAAACTTCATTGATAAAATCACAGTACCTAATCTAAACTAGGGAAGGTTAGGTTAGGTTGAGTTACGTTAAATTAAGTAAGGTTAGGTAAGGTTAGGTTAAGTTTCTGTAGATTAGGTAAGATTAGGTTAAGTTACGTTAGATTAGGTAAGGTTAGTTTAGGTTAGTTTACGTTACGATAGGGTTAAGTTAGGTTAGGTTAGGTTAGGTTGAGTTACGTTAAATTAAGTAAGGTTAGGTTAGGTTAGGTTAAGTTACGTTAGATTAGGTAAGATTAGGTTAAGTTACGTTAGATTAGGTAAGGTTAGTTTAGGTTAGTTTACGTTACGCTAGGGTTAAGTTAGGTTAGCTTAGGTTAGGTAATGTTCGGTACTCTGAACTTTTGTATGATGCTACTAAAGTTGTTTCCCGCTTAATATTAAAAAAATCGATAAATTATATTTCTAAAATCTGGTAAATTAAAAAAAATGGCAGATTACGTATTGGAAGTGCACCGTTATGTTTTCCTAAATAAATGCATTATATTTTAGGCATTGTACAACAAATGATACTTCCTTTGAGGAATTAATTAATTCCAAGCTTATAATTATTTCCCCTTCAATCCTGAAGACAGCTTATTTTCTTCATAAATAAACACGATATGGACAACTTTCCAAAAGGGACCCGACGCTTAATGAAACGATTGGTGATTATTTTCTGTTAACTAAGAAGCGAGACGTAACGAGGTTATCTTGGCCATAAAGCTTGTGAAGAGAGACTAGAAACGTATGTAATGATGAACCGAAGAGTGGTATTATGTGGAAGGCATATATAGCCAAAGATCGAGAAGTCTATACGGAGAATGGGTGCATAAAATAAAAGAGCAATTAGAACAAATATTTCTTCTCTGCTTATGAATCCAAGTTTGAGATTCGAGTTCGTTTATGAGGATGTTGACCAAATAAGTTCATATTTGGATTCTTAAATAACTTGATAAAATAACTTTATTCCACACTTGACGTTTAATAAGATGAGTGACTGGAGTAGGTGAATTTAAATCCATTTTTTGGTGGAAGGATTAAATGTGACTGCGGATTGAGAGACTTCTGAATCATATCTACCGAGGACTGGTTGAGAAAGTAAATTATAAGTCTTTCCTCAGTGGATGGAGCACAACGTGAAGATGAGCGGAAGAGACTTCTGCTTCCTGAAGAGATTTGATTGACTGGGTGACTATGTTAGACTGTGTCCGATTATTTATGTGAAAATAAAGTGAGTGTTTCTGGGGAGGAGCTTTGTCTGAAGTGAATGTTCGTTGATGTGTGTTTGAGTGGGAGAGAAAGAAAGAGAGAGAGAGAGATAGAGAGAAAGATAGAGAAAGAGAGAGAGAGAGAGAGAGAGAGAGAGAGAAAGAGAGGAGGGAAACAGGGCAGAGAAGAGCATAAATTCTTAATCAAAAGAAGGATTGAAAATAAAGTCAGGAGAAAGTTGGGGAAATATTTTATAGGATTTCAGTCCAGCAGATTGGCGTTAATAAACAAATAGAGCGAAATGGTTAAATGTTGTGATTTAGAAGGAAGATAAGTGACAAAAAGTAAATTCAATGGTCAGTCGGAATATTTGAGCCTGGGTAAGGACCGTGTATGATTGTGTATACGTTTGTGTAAATGGATTGATATATATGTATATATATATATATATATATATATATATATATATATATATATATATATATATATATATATATATATATATATATATATATATATATATAAATTTATTAAGGCATAAAAAGGCTCCCTTTTTAAATTCTCCCGAGTTTTCTTTTAAATTAAGTTCCATAACTACCCTAATTTATGGGGGTTACAATCTTTGTATATCCTTTGCAAATATCCACCCTAAGTTTTGCTTTCTTGATAATTTATTTAAAAAGAAATTTCTTCTTTCCTTGGTAAAAAAATAAAAATTCCTTAGACGCACATATTCCCTACAAACTCGCTGTTTAGATACCCCAAACTACCCTCAATATTTTCTAATCACTTACATGGGACATTAACTTTGATTTTAAAAGAAGTATTTTCACACCAGCTTCCGTATTACTTTTATCCTTCAAAATCAATTTCATCCTTTTTCTTTACTTCTCCGCCAGTGATCAGCCACTTTGTTTTGTGATTTACTTCTCCGCGTTGCCTTTGCGGAACATACATAGACACCACCATCCGTTCAATCCTGGCCAGGTTTTGCTCCCATATCGGCATTTGTCTGAGGACTAACAAACCATTGATATTTGAAGAGATACTTGTTATTCATTCTCGTGCTTTTGCATGCAAGTTAGAAATTTAACTAAAAAAATTCAAAATAATTCACCTCCAAAGAATAAACGCCCAACTCTTAATCATGACCCTCTAAGCAGTTCCAATTCAAATCCTATAATCAACTACTACTGTTTATGTTGTCGTTATTCTCATTTACTATATTTTCACCTCAGTATCTGATATCAAAGGATTTAGGTAAGTGTGCCGTTGAATTGTTTCCCCGCCCTCAGTTAAAACACCCTCCAATATAAGCCTGCAATTTTCTGCTTTGATTTAAACTTATTTTTTGACATTCATATTTTGTACATTATTATCATTGTGGTTATTCTGTTTGGCTTCCTTATTAAACACTGAAGATTGGTCTATTATACAATAATAACCCCCATTCATATATATATATATATATATATATATATATATATATATATATATATATTATTATTACAAACTGCTCAAACTAAACATTGATTGGTCGAAATGACTTAAATAAAGGGTCTTTCAACAAGGACGCTCGAGCTTTGTCAGGCTATAGTAGCCATGTTGTTAAAGTAACATCTAGCAACCTCACTGTGAACTGTTTAGTAGTACTTGACAAGCTACGATTAAAGGTTATAGCGTTAAACAGCGTGTGTAAATTTTAAAATGTTATTATCAAAATCAGTGCTCCGTTCGACAAACGTTCCGCGCAAAAAATCATTTCAGCGACGAGGCCCATTTTTTGATGAATGGATTTGTGACGAAAACAATCCACATGAGATACACCAGCACCAATTAAATCCCAACAAAGTCACTGTTTGGTGCGGATTTTCGTCTAACGGAATCATCGGTCCGTATTTTTTTGAGAACGAAGATGGGATTGCCATAACCGTCAACGGCGATACCTACAGATCGATGATAAGCAACTTCTTGTGGCCTCAACTGGATTATATGCTTGATATGGATACTGACGACATGTGGTTTCAACAGGATGGCGCTCTTTTCCACACTGCGCTCTTCACGATATACATTTTGCACCAGCGATTTCAGGGCAGGATCATCTCGCGCGGCGGTGACGTCAACTGGCCACCGAGATCATGCGATTTAACGCCATTAGACTACTTTCTTTTGGGCTACCTTAAATCGCAGGTCTATGCGAATAACACTGGGGAGCACAACTTTTGAGGAGTTAGGTCTGAAAGCTGTTTTGAACTAATTTTTCGGTGCTGAATCCAAAACTGATCTCCGTTTTTCTCTATCATGTCAAGTTTTTGAACTTTTTCAAATATTGACATACAATGAAATAGGAAAGAAACAGGCATGATTGCAATGTTTATTTAACACTATTATGTTTTAACAAAGGATATGGCTACTGTAATTATATAATTATAATTTTGTGCAAGTAGTTAAGGTAAAAATGTACGTTTATAGCTCTTTCTGGAGTGTTCAACTTGAGGACTATCGCGTATAATGCTCCAACAATAGCCAGCCATCATATTTTACATCCCATCTACCATGATAACCTTCTTCCATAACCTTCAAATCTTGGTGAAATCGTTCACCTTGCCTGTCGCTAACAGCACCAAGATCATCCGGGAAGCTGGCAAGATGGCAATGCAAAAAATGTAGTTTAATACTCATGTTGCAAAGCTCAAATGTTTAACAAATGCAACATTAAAATGTTCAAAGTTTCAACGTTTACCTGTTCCACAATTGTTGTACCACAATTGAAACAAATTTCCAATGCTCAACTGTACAACAATCACAAAGTTTAAATGTTCAACAATTGCAACGTTCAAATTTTCATCAATATACACATTAATTGTGAAATAAATGCAAACTTCAAATGTTCAAAAGATGAAACGTTTATATGTTAAAAACTGAAACGTTCCAATGTTCAACAATTGCAACATAAGAAATTGCAACGTTCAACTAGTCAACAATTGCAATGTTTATATGTTTAACATTTTCAACGCTCAACTGTTCAACAAATGCAACAATTAATTGTTCAGAAATTGCACCGTTAACTGCTCAACAATTGCAACGTTTAATGTTTAAAAATTTCAAAGCTCAACTGTTCAACAACTGAAATGTTTAATGTTCAACAATTTCAACATTATTTTTCCAAAATGTAACGTTCTAATGTTCAACAATTGCAACGGTTGTCTTCAATAATAGCAACGTGCAAATGTTCAACAATTGCAACATTTAAACATTCAACAACTACAAAATTCAACTGCTCAACAATTGCAATGTTTAAATATTAAATAGATTGCAACGTTCAACTGTTTAACAATTCCAACGTTTAAATGTCAAAATTTTTAACATTCAATTATTGTACCCTTGAAATATTCAAAAATTGCAATCTTCAACTTGTCAACAATTAAAATTTTAAAATATACAGCAATTGAAACATTTAAATGTTCTACAATCAAAACGTCTAAGGGGATAGTACATTTGTTCATTAGTCACTTTCTTTCAAAATTCGCATTTTAGGATTTGTTGCAAATTTTATGCACTTTTTATGGTATACTTATTTTTTTTAGCAACATGACTAGAACATAGTTAAAATTAAGATAATGCAAAATTGTATAAATTCGTGGAAAACTTTTCTTAGATAATTAAAGTTAATTTGTGAAAAATAAAACAAAACTACACCATTGATTTTTATATCATTTTATTGCAAATTTTATGCACTTTTCATAGTATATATTTTGTTTTAGCAACATGAGTAGAACATAGTGAAAATTATGATAATGCAAACTTTTATATATTTGTGGAAATTCTCCGTAGATTTTTAAAGTTGATTTGCGAACAAAACGCAAAACTATACCATGAAATTTTAAATATTTGCTAAAAAAAAACGGCGCCTAAGAACTGATTTATATTTTTAGCATTGACCTAAATTTCACAGCATTTAGAACACCACTACTATTCACCTAACCTCTCCTTTTCCAACTGAGAACAAAACCTATAGTTGACCCTGTCCGAAAAAATATGTTTTAGTCCACCATAAATACAAATCTACATGGAACTAAAGAAAACTGACTTCAAATGATAAATAAATCATATATACATATTATGCTCGTGAAATAAGTTAGAAGGCTTAATTTTTAGTATTTCTATCGCCATTTATATGATATTAAGTCTCAAGAGGGAGGGGGTTCTTTCAGGGTGGTTCGGAAAGAACCCCCTGTATCTAAAAAACGGCAGGTTATTATGATTTTGGCAGGAATAAAAGGGCTTTTAATGAACCTTGATTTCATATATGATAACCTAACGTAGTAAAAATTGAAAAAAGGAATGTGGTATCCCCTTAAATGTTCAAAGTTAGAATAGTTTAAATGTTTAACAATATGAGCGTTTAAATGTTCAACAATAGCAACGTTTAAATGTTCAAAAATATTCACGTTCAAATGTTCAAGAAATGGGACGTTTAAATTTAAACAATAGAAACTTTTAAATGTTCAACAATAACAACGTTTAAATGTTCAAGAATAGCATGTTTGAATGTTAAATAATGGCAAGTTTAAATGTTCAAGAATTCCAACCTTTAAATCTTAAACAATTGCAACGTTTAAATCTTAATAAATAACAACGTTTAAATGTTCAACAATAGCAAAGTTTAAATGTACAAAAATTGAAACGTCTAAATATTTAATAATTAAAACTTTTAAACGTTAACCAATAGCAACGTTTAAATGTTCCACAAGAGCACTGTTTGAATGATCAACAATAGCAATGTTTAAATGTGAAACAATAACAACGTTTAAATTTTGACCAAAAGCAACGAATGAATGTTAAATAATGGCAAGTTTAAATGTTCAAGAATTCCAACCTTCAAATCTTAAACAATTGCAACGTTCAAATCTTAATAAATAACAATGTTTAAATGTTCAACAATAGCAAAGTTTAAATGTAAAAAAATTGAAACGTTTAAATATTTAACAATTACAACTTTTAAACGTTAACCAATAGCAACGTTTAAATGTTCAGCAAGAGCAACGTTTAAATGATAAAAAATAACAATGTCTAAATGTGAAACAATAACAACGTTTAAATGTTGACCAAAAGCAACGAGTGAATGTTAAACAATAGCAACATTTAAATGTTCAACACTAGCAACGTGTAAATACTAAAAAATAGCAACGTGTAAATGTTCAAAATTGCAATCTTCAACTATTCAATTATTGCAACGCTCAATTTTTCAACAATTGCAACTTTTAAATGCACAAAAATTGCATCCTTTGAATTTTCTACAAACGCAATGTTTAAATGTTCAAAATTTGCACCGTTTAATTATTTAACAATAGCAACATTTAATGATCAATAAAAGAACGCTCAAATGGTCAGCAATTGGAACGCTTAAATGTTAAACGAGAAAAACATTTAAATATTCAACAATAACAATGTTTAAATCATCAACAATAGCAATGTTTAAATGTTGACCAAAAACAATGAGTAAATGTTACCACTAGCAACGTTTAAATGTCCAACTATAGTAATGTGTAAATGTTAAACAATAGCAGCGTGTAAATGTTAAACAATAGCAACGTTTTAATGTTCAATAATTGCAACGTTTACATGTTCAATAATTGCAACTTCTAAATGTTCAACAATTGCAATGTTTAAATGTTCAACAATAGCAACGTTTAAATGTTCAACAATATCAACGTTAAAATGTACAACAATAGTAACGTTTAAATATTAATTAATAACAACGTTTAAATGCCCCCAAATTACAACATTTAAATGTTCAACAATAGAACGTTTTAATGTTCAACGATAGCAAGGTATAAATGTTCAGCAATAATGTTCACACTGCAAGGTATAGCCCCCCCCCCCCACCCCCCGCGGGTAGATGAAGACGATTCCGTGTACTCCCATGGCAAAAGTAAAAACCATCTCGTGTACAGCGACGGCAAAATTGAAGGTTAAATTAACCAATTGATACACTTCTTTTTACAGCTCTTAAATTCCTCTATTGGATACAGCCACACTTGGCGTGGATCAAGAGCGTCCCCCAGGCACGATCCGATGGAGTGTAAAGGTGGGTACTCGTTGCTATAGCAACCGTAAAGTACCCATTGCTTAGTTAAACGATAGGAGATCATGTTCAATTTGAATTGAAACTACCATGCTGAATAAATGTTGCTGTTTTTTTGTATATTATAAACAATTATATTTTTTTACATTAAATCATTAATTATAATATCCTTAAGCTTTTGGCGGACACAAACTTGCCTAAAAGTTAAATTAAGTAACCTGGATTGCGATGGGCCGTCGGATGAAGCTCCCACTATGGCTGTCAGATTATATCGGGTGTTTAAAAAAAATTGATATCATTTTGCAAACTAATAACTTTGCCATTTCCTGTTCCAATGACTTCAAATTTGAACAGCACGTGTAGAAATAGGTCAAAACTTTATGTTTAATGTTTGATATTTTTATCTTCACAGGTATAGAAATGCCATTCACTGGAAGTTAGAAGTCGTTTTCTGTGTTGGAGTATGCTCGAACATAGTCGAACAAGACTGTGCAGCGTGCATTTGTGAGAGAGTTCTTTAAACAGTCACCAACCGCAATGCAGATTTGGACATGGCACAAAAAATTCAAAGAGGAAGGCTGTCTGTGCAGGGCAAAAGGATCTGGACGACCAATAACATCGGAAGAAACGGTCAAGCGTGTTCGCCACCAACTTTTGCGAAGCCCCAAGAAGTCCATAAGAACAAGTCTGGAAACCCAGATTCCCCCCACGACAGTTTGGCGCGTCCTGAGGAGACGCTTGTTAATGAAACCTTACAAGCTGCAGCTAGTTCAGGCCATAACGGCAGATGACAAGCGAAATCGAAAACAATTCTGTGCTAATATGCAAGAGAAACTTTAAGAAAATGAGTTCAAGGAACATCTTGTTTTCAGTGATGAGGCCACATTCCATACGAATGGCAAAGTCAATAGTCATAATGTTCGTATTTGGGGCGAAGAAAATCCCCATGCCACAGTCTAGCACGTGAGGGACTCACCGAAAGGCAATGTGTTCTGCACCATCTCCAAGAACCATCTTCATGGCCCGCTTTGCTTTGAGGGAAATGTGACCGGCCATGTGTATCTGCAAATGCTTCAGAACTGGCTAACGGATGAGCTCATTGCAGATGAACAAAAAGACTTCATTTTTCAACAGGACGGGGCTCCACTTCACTGGAAGCTCACTGTGTGGGCTTATCTCAATGATAATCTGCGAGGGAGATGGATCGGGCGTGCTAGTGATGAAGACAATGTGCAGTTGAAATGGCCGCCACGTTCACTTGACCTGACACCTTGCGATATTTTTAGCTGGGGCTATGTGAAAAGACTGGTCTATGTTCCCCCTCTTCCTGCAAACCTAGAGAAACTCAAGCACAAAATCGCTATCGCACTGGAGACTGTTACCAAAGACATGCTGCACCGTGTTTGGGAGGAGCTGGACTACCGACTTGACGTGTGCCGTGTCTCAGGCGTTGCGCATATTGAACATTTGTGAAATCGTTCATGGAATACACATACCTTTGATTTTCTCATTCAAATTTGGAGGAATAAATTTTATGTTGCTTAACATTAAGCCTGTTTAGTTTCATTTGCCTTGACTATGTAGTTTTTGTTATATTTATATATCAAATGATATAAAATATTTTGAAACCCCTCTGTATAGCATCATGGGTTCAAACCCCCTCCCCCTGAGTAATAGCCTTACCTAAAATTGTAACTTATTGGTAAAACTAGTACCAAATATATACAAGAAGCAGATGTTCCAAAATCAGATATTTAAGAATGTAAATTTTATTATATTTAATTGTTAAGAAAGCAATGATCTAAAAGAAAAATTCAAAATTTTGGATTCGTTCGTACGAGTAACATAATTGTTAATTTATAAAATATTTTAAAAATTAAATGATTTGAACAATACTCTCTGGGAAACCGGAAAATATATTGAACTTTATAATTTGGGGGCATACTCGTATGTATATCATCTAAAAATATATTGTAATTCCTTTATAAGGAAGATAAAACTTGACCTTAGTGAATAACGCAAATATAAAAATCCATTCGCATCAAGTCAGGTAAAGGCCCATGAACTGAAGCTCCTTCTGAGAATCTAATAAGGAAAGGTTTCTTCGAGATATTCAACTCCATGATGGAAGCAGCAACGAATTTATTGGAATACATTTCCTCAAGATTAAGCTGTCGGTGCAAATGAGAAATAACTTCATTTACTATAAATTTAGGATAACTTTCATATGCGATAGTTCGTTAAAATAAAATTGGTCACCCAACAGTGAATCATGAAATAGAACCAAAATATTGTCTCAAGATCAATTATGGCTGCTTCAAAGTTAAATCTTGGTTTTCACTGCCATATTAGATAAATTATGTCGATTAATATTCCTTGATAATTCGAAAATAGCCTTATTATGATGGCTAAACGAGTAGGAGTGCAATGCTAATTATAATTTTTAGAAAATTATATATTTTGGGAAGATCAGAAAGGATGTATGATGCTAATAAAATACTTGAGTTAGAGATTTATCAGGCGCATAAAATAGATCGAAATAAGTTTAAAGTATTTGGAAATTAATGAGTTGATGATTAAGGATTGATGATTTGTAAACTACTGACGATGCTTTATTCAGTCAAATGGACTGCATTTGTGCAATGCATGACCTTAAACTCACAGGTATGAGTAGCGAATGGTGCATTGCTTGAGTTGATTGAGTCACCGTTCTGATTTACGGAGCAGCTTTAGAAGGCGGAGGAGGGAAGTCCTGTGCGAAATTTAGAAGTCAGTACTTGAATGGCACAGCAATCACTCGCAAAGAGTTATTAATGGCAGTATGGCAGTTCAGAACTGAACGTAATTTAGAGTATATTTTTAGGCCATTGTCATTTAAGGTTATTTATATAATAGTCAATAGATAAATAAAAAATACAGAAGTGAGACCCCATTCCCTCCAAACCCCTAATAGTGGTGATTGAACAGTTTTCATGCCATTGAAGTGTGTGACAAAAGCTAGTGACAATAAATGACAGATATTTAATTCATTTTGCCATTGCTAACGATAGCCTTGTGATATCCCCGAATTGAGGAAAAATGCATAAATCAATTATTTATTAGTCAGGTAGAAAAGGAAGGTTCATATTTAATGAACAATTGTCGAGATGATTATATTCGATCTATTGTAAGTGATTAACTTATTTTAACACAAACACATGCATAGGATTATAAAGGAGGGCATGAGGCAATTGAAAACAGCATCAAAAAAGAAATCTGCAAAATAAAATTGGACTAAAAAGCGATAAGAGCACTTAGTTAAGGCTTTAGAATCGTCTGATGAGCTTCGAATGCATTTTTAAATTTTAACTTGCATAACACGCAGTGATATATATATATATATATATATATATATATATATATATATATATATATATATATATATATATATATATATGCAATAATTGAATGAATAAAAATATACGAGATTTGCTAATATATTAAATTGAATCTTTACTTTATTGCTCAAATTCATGCATTCAATTTATTCGGCGCTTTGAAACTGAAATGCTAAAATGTTATGCACATATAAATGAACTCTCTCCATCTCCCTCTCTTTAATTCACTCTGTTTCTATCTTTCTTTCTCTCTTCCTCTCTCTCTCTCTCTCTCTCTCTCTCTCTCTCTCTCTCTATATATATATATATATATATATATATATATATATATATATATATATGTCGTGGTATGACATTACATTATATCAATACCAGATTATATCTATGGGGGAGGGACCAATAACTTAAAGGCGAACCGGCCAGGGACAGAACGCCACGAGTTTCGACGCGCGGAACAGTGAGAAAGAGTGCAATGAGGTCAGGTAAAATTTGGGCAATGGCAAGGCTCAAGGTTATTTAAAGAGGTATGTACAAAAATATAATTTTATTTACATAAAAATAAGAGAATTAATGAGCAAAATTACATCGATTTACGAGGGGGAAATTGCTGAGTTATGCATCAGACTATGAAGTTGAAAATTAATGTATTACAGAAGGAGACTATTCATATGGGGAGGATTAACTCAATCGGGTTGCTGAAGGGGAAGAGGGGTTGGCTTACGGAGGATTCCGGGTGAAAAGTCATAGTAATGCTTCACGGATGTCTTCTGCAGGCAATAAACTTGAGGCGAGGGCGCTCGGAACTTCTGAGCGGGAAGTTAACGTGATGACGGTTCTCCAAAAGGGGGGGCGGTAACGTCCAGGCTAAGGGAGAGTATTTCGGCTACGCAAAAACGAGGGGCGAACGAGGAGGGCTTCGGCAGGAGTGGAGTCGGAAAAATCGCTCGGTAGCGATCGTCAAATGGAATTACCTCATTGCCGGGGCTAATTCCAACACACAAAAAGTTCAGCCGTCACTTTGCTTTGTTGTTAGCACCTGACTTGGAACTAGGGAAATCTTCTTGGGTCCAAGCGAGACTCCTCAACTCTGTGTCTCCCACATGGAAGACGAGCCCTATATATATCCGAGGCTCCCCGCGCGGGTGGGTGGAAACACACGCTACTCTCGAATGGCCTCGAATCTTCGCGCCGAGGCGATTCTAACCCGCGTAAAGGTGGTCCGTGGTGAACGTGGTTTGAGGCTACCGCTTTTGGAAGCGTGGGGAGGAGGCTTACCAATTTAAGCCTAACCAACTTCTAGAATCTTCTCCAGCGCATGGACATCACTTCCGTGCTGAAAAAAGAAATTTCACGTGGAATTCCCCCACAATATATATATATATATATATATATATATATATATATATATATTATATATATATATATATATAGCCAAATTATCACACAGGAAAATGAAAGGCGGATTCCAAGTACTTTCGAACTTGTTCAGTTCATTATCAAGGAATAACGAAAAATTTTACAAAGGTGCTATATATATATATATATATATATATATATATATATATATATATATATATATATATATATATATATGTGTGTGTGTGTGTAATGAACTGAACAATTTCGAAACTACTTGTATTCCGCCTTTCATTTTCCTGTGGATTTCTTTCGCATTTATTGCTCTACTCGCGCGCTACTTTGGCATGATGAATAATCTGAAGCCATCACACACCTTTAATGATCCATAAAATCACCGCATCTGAACTTGACTGAAAATCTATGGGACTATATCGAACAACGCTTTATTCATCAAGGACGTCATCTCGGCAATCTGTCGGAATTACACAATTCCTTGGTGCAAGAGTGGCTGACCGATGATGTTTCCTACATCAATAAGCTTATCCTCTCCATGTCACGTCGAATCGCAGTTGTTATCGAGGCTCGTAGAGGTATTACACGCTATTAGCTACGCTTCAGTCCCAAGTGACTAATCCTTTATCTAGATGAAAGGGAATTGTAATAGACTAAAGCCTTCCTGTAATAACCTTCGGGAAGAAGATATCTCTTTAACTTATGCATATTTACTGTCTGTCCCTCTAACATTAAAGAATACGACCGAGAAAGCCTTCTTTAGGCGAGTTCTTTTCTCTCCTAAAGTTAACTGCCTCTAGGGAATTAATCTTTGGCCAAACTATCATGAATGGACCGTAAGGTCTTCTAGGGTACCTTCTTTCCTTGTTACTCTTTCTTTCCTTGTTACATAAACGATCTCAAACCCAAAATGACAAGTAACAGGAGAAATTACTTGAGTTAAGAGTTAGACGCTATTTGTTGTACTAGTCCTAAACTCAGAGTCCTATCCTCTAGTTCTTCGAATTTACCCTAGATCTTCTTCTCTTTTTTATGAATAACTGACTCACTCTTTCTCTCACCTATTACTTCACTCTCTCCCTCAACAGTTTCGCAATAGAAATTTTTCCACCGCAAATTTTGGCCTCGTTCAAATTTGTTGTGAATTTTACTAATTTTTTTTTAGTCTTGTACCAAAGAATAGTGAGACGAAGTATTAAAATTTTTAATAATAGTGTGTTGATTTGCAATTTTAATTTCATATCATTATAATATACTGTAATTAAGTGTTATTCGTGCTTTCCATTCACTCCTGGGCACCTATGTAATTGAGACCTACTACAATTCATTACATAAATCTACTGTTCTTCTTTATCATGGTCATTTATTTTCTGCCATTTTCTATTTGGTGTTATTTAATTAGCTTCTTAATCTTTTGTAACATTCAATACACAGTTTTGGGTGGTTTGAATGAGTTGATAAAACCATTCGTTCATTACAAAGAAATCGTGCGATAAATCCTCCACTGTGGTGAAATCTAAAATCCATTTCAATAGTGCCAAAAAAGATTGTCTTCTACTATTCACATTTACTTTAGCTCTAGAAATATTTTTAAAATTTGTATAGTATTTTATTTTACTCACTTTGCATTTTATACACTGTAATTTTCTCTGAGTCGTTTCTTAGCAACCTTGCTGAGTCGTTCACACTTTTTTTTTTTAATATTCTCTATGATCTTGCTATCACTGCATCCCATTTCTGTTGTCTGATTCGAATTATTTCTCTCTTGGCAGTTTGCCACCCATTTCCACTCCTAAAAATCACAAAATTAGAATCACTCTCAGAATTTATCACAAGAATATTAGAGAAGATAGCGTATTATTCCCCTCCCTCCTCTAAATTATATTTAGCATGGAGTTTGGCTAGGTAAAGGAGGCAAAGAGAGAAAACTAAATGGTAATATTTTTCCAGATTAAGATGGAATTTTTGGAAAAAAGTAAATGATTATATTTTCTTTCGCAAAAAAAAGTGTTACACAATTAGTGAAAGGAATCCGAGGACGATATATAGCGGAGTAATCCCATTTTTATGGCAGAATTGGTTATGGAGGGTCGTCTTTTATTAGTGGCGTCAGTTTGTTTTAAATAATTTGTGGACAAAAGTGGATTTTGGTCTGATTTTTAAGGTTGTAAAACTCTTTCGTGGCCACCGTTGCGGCTATGAATGTGCGGCTATCTCGATCGATATAAATATTGTGCTTACAATAATTTGCTAATAAGGTCCTGGTACACTATTCATACGTATTTCGTTTTAAATTAATGATACAATACTCGCAATAAGGCTATTAAATTGATAACACTTGGTTGAGACTTCCGTGGCCATGGAAAAGAATTACAACTTGAAATTGGGAAGATTTCTCTGAGATGACAACCATAATACGATTACACCACGGCCATCGACGACCATATTCACTGATAATACTTCTAAAAATCAAGAATTTTTGATCAAGGTAAACTAAAAATTCTTTTAATGCATTTAGCAAAAAAAACAACTGGTTTGAAATTAAAAATGCGAGAATATAAACTACATAAAATACACTGATCAAAATAGAGCGGTAAATAGCAATCAAAAATAAAACACTCAAAATAATCCATCAAAATTAAGTGAGAAAAATTAAAAACAGATGATTTTGAACAAATGAGACAAGATAGATAAATATTAGAGTTAATCTATATTTTTAGAGGGTCCATCTAGTGGCTATTAACGAGGAAACGACATCAAAAACGTCATAGATCATCTCTATATTAATATTAGAGGGACATAATCTAATGGATCTGCGGTGAAAATCAATCAGATTTGGACTCGGAAACCTCAGTGACCCCTGGTGTCATTGGTATGACCTTCATATCTCTAAACACGGCTGATTTAGTACCTCTAGTCACAAGGTGGCGCCACTTGGTAGTCATGTTATATCATATTTGAACTCGGTGACCTCAATTACCTTTGGTAGCATTGGTTTTAGCTGGTTACATTGAGCCAGCGCCACCTGGTGGTCAACTCATATCATATTTGAACTCAGTGACTTTAATTACCTTTAGTAGTATTGGTTTTAGATTGCTACATTGAGCTAGCGCCACCCGGTGGTCAACTTATATCATATTTGAACTAAGTGACTTCAATTACCTTTGGTAGCATTGGTTTTAGCTAGCTACATTGAGCCAGCGCCACCTGGTAGTCAACTTATATCATATTTGAACTCAGTGACCTCAATTTTCTTTAGTAGCATTAGTTTTAGCTGGTGGTCAACTTGTATCATATTTGAACTCAGTGAACTCAGTTACCTTTGTTAGCGTTGGTTTCTGCTGGCTTTATTGATCTAGCGACTCGTTGCGGACAGAAGATTAACACAATACGAGATTTGCATGGCCCATAGACCTGCTCTCTTCGCCTCAGTTAATAATAAAAACAAAAAAAAGTAAAGGAAACCAAATAAACATTAATGTTAGCTGGTCTAGGACAAACCTGCTTCCTTCATGAGATCATACAATCAATAATACAAATTTAAATTCCATACAGGATAAACACCCACTTCTCAATCCCTATAACAACCCAACTTGGCGTGAAGGATCCAGCCTCCAAGAGCATGGGTATATGCTAGCGTCCTCACTAACCAGGGTACAGAGACAAGTACCACAGGCTAGGACATTAAACCAAAAAGTAAAGTATCGTGTGACGGACTAACAATGGCTGATTAGTTCATTTTAAGGTGCATCTCTACCAGAGTCATTGGCATCAAACCAAGTTATCTTCCGGGAAAGGATTAGGGGAACGGCCAATCTGATAACATTGGGTCCCGCGAGGGAGTCAGATATGGAGACGACAGCTAATGTATTGATAGCGTCGAAGCATTGGGAGAAAGTTCAACGGGGAGAGACGCATAGCTATGGCAAGCACCTTCCTTTACCCGCGCGCTGTCTTCCATATTCTCTGTAATTTAGCTCGAAGGGCAGCCTTTATCCATGCCAGTTAGTCAGCGTGGGGAAGAACGAAGTGCCTGTACGTTGGCTCAGTCCGTTGAGATAAATTGTACCCTCTCACAAGTAAGCTCGTTCCCAGTAACGTCTACATTACCAGGGACACAAACAGAAAAAAATCTAGACATCTTTAGCAACCAAGGCGTTACGGATTCGTTGAGCAGGAGATTCTTATGCCTCTTAACGCGCTCTGTGATTCACCTTGTAGCACAAATCTTTCTCCATACTACGCATGGTGTGTATTATCCAAGTCCGTGTGAAAAAAAGTTGATAATTTAGAACGAAAATCAACGAAGGTGTAAGTTTATAAGGATAAATTTGCCAAGATATAGGCAAATTGGCATGTAAAAATATCTAAAGGATTCGAGTATATAACAGGAGACCTCTCGTCAGGAAAATTGGCCAAGAGGCAATGCATTTGCGGGCCTTGGAGGCGGGAAGACACGCAATCCTGCGGATTTCATCTGCCTCATTGTTTCTTTGCTACACATTATACTCCCCTTCCCTACTAACAACCTCCTCCCGTTTCGACCAGAGATGATTGGTTGTCCCACGCCTACCCTGAAATATTAGCCATTGAGCAAGAAAAAAAGCGAGACATTGCTTGTAAAGAAAGTTGTGAAAATGGTGCAAAATAGAGATATCTAGAAAGAAAAAAAGTATAGATAGGTTCAGGCAAACAGGGAGATTAGGTGTCTCTCCCCGGTGCCATATGTAAAAGTATACACGCAACACCTACTTTCCGGGCCGTGAAGATAGAAACAGCATACAAAAGATCCCCGCCAGCTTAAAAGAAGGATAGGTTATTCGCACTTAGAGTATCTATCTACAGCGTTGTACAACTCTAGAGTAACACGATATGTGGTCCAGTGTAACACGATATGTGCTATCAGTGTAACATGATGTGTTCTCCAGTCTAACACGATGTGTGGTCCAGTGTAACATGGTATGTGGTCCAGTGTAACACGATATGTGCTATCAGTGTAACATGATGTGTTCTCCAGTCTAACACGATGTGTGGTCCAGGGGAACACGGTATGTGGTCCAGTGTAACACATAGTATCCTGCAGTGTAACAAGATGTGTGCTATAGTGTCAACACGATGTGTACTACTGTATCACACGATGTGTACTTCAGTGTAACAAGGTATTTGATCCGGTGTAACACGATATCTGGTTTAGCAAACACAATTAATGCTGCAGTGTTACAAGATATGCGCTCCAGTGTAACATATTGTGTGTTCAAGTGCAAAATGATGTGTGTTCCAGCTTAACAAGATTTGTCTACTGTGTAAGAAGATGTGTGCTCCAGTGTAACACTATGTGTGGTCTAGTGGCAAAATGGCAAATATAAAATGACTGATAAAATGGCAATTAATGGTATCAAAGATAAGATGGCAAAATCGAACTTTGGATCATCTTTAGGGAAAATTTCTTGGGAAGACCTTGGAGAAAGATTGGGCTGAAAAGAAACATCCACTAGCTGTTAACTTCAGAGGGTAGACAGGCTGGAAGTACGATGGTTCGAGTGTTTATAGCTTTATTAAATTAATACGATGTCATTAGTGTTGCCATGGATTTTTTTCAAATTAAGTGTTGACCCCTATCTGGTTGTGTACTAGGAAATGTCCGGTTTGTCTTTCGTTTTAATCAATGGCAGATCAGTGTTAATTCCTTTGTGTCGGGTCGTGAGATCGAATTCCATTGAATGTACACCCTGTTCATTTCTTCGAAAAGTAATGATTAAATTTCCCAATACTTTATGAAAAAGGGACCGCCCCGAATAATTTGCCGCGGAGGCAATACCTACTTTAAAGGTGATGCTTGGATTGTAGGTCTGTGTTTTGTTCGACTTCTCACGGCCTCCAAATTAATATACCTCTCTCTCTCTCTCCATCGCTCTCTGGAACGGGAAGCGACTGTGAAGTGTCGAGACGACCTACGTCCCAACGCTTGAAATTTATTTGATATTTGGGCCCCTGCCTCCTAATATCACTGTAAACTGAGACTAAAATACGTTTCTTCATGAAAGTCAATAAGAGCTTTCTCATCCAGAACCCCTCTATGTTGTTTTTACTTAATTTTAAATATATACTAAAATCCTTTATCCAAAATAACAAGTGGATTAGCGATATGAAGGATCGAAAAAATTATGGAATGATGGTGAAAGCCATGATTGAGCAAAGGAGAGCAAATGAGAAATAAGGAAGCTGGAGTAAAGTTATAAGTAACAAAGAAATCGAAGGAAGAAAAGTCGACCTTCTACGCTGCTCTCTTCGATCGTTGTGGCAACAGGACAACACTCCTAAAGAGCCCCATTTCTATCTTCTGCGGCCTAAATTAAAAAAGAGAGTAAAAAAAAGAGGAGCGAGAAAAACGATCGTAGTTCCAAATCCAAATAAATATTTTCCATTCTTTGTCATTAACTAGCGACTGATATGCTTTATTAACATGATGTAAAATTCAGTATTAAATTAGTTTAATTGAAAAAAGATATAATAAACCACTTTAAGGAAAGTCAGAGCGGGCAAATCTTCGTATATTTTACGCATTCTTGTAGCTACCTAAAGATATTAAATGAATCGATCGGTTTATAAAAATTGGCATGGGAAGCGTGCAAGAAATAAACAGGTGCAGGGGCCATTTTTTTACAAACAACCAGACAGAGAAATGAGAGGGAAGGCGGCGTGTCATAAAATGAGTATAAAACAACGTATGAGAGACAAATTTAAATTCAATTTTTAAACGAGAACAGAGGAGAAATGTCTCTACCGAACCAAACTACGATAACAAATCTCGTCCACTGTATTTATTGGGGTCGGGAGAGCGTCTTGCATACATCAGGGACCAAGTTCATACAAATTTCACAGGCACTCGAGACAATGAACTTGAATCGCCTTACGATGGGAATAGCACAAAGCGGAGTGGAAGAGAGAAGATGAAAGAGAGGACCGAACGAGATATTCTTCATGCAGTCTCTCTTTCTCTTTGCCAGAGAGAGGACGAGTTGAAACAGAACGAGGAATAGCCGTGATAGCGTGATAAATTATGAAGGACATATTCTATTGTAAAAAAGAGTTGCGATTGAAAGTAAAAAAAGGGAAAAAATGCAAAAGTAAACAACACACAGATCAATGATATTAAAATATTACTGAAAACTAGGTATAGAAAATAGATGGATATCGCAAAAGGCAACTAAGATAGAGTTAAATTTTTATTTTTTCTCTTTTATTTCCATCCTGGCATTTCTCCTGGAGAACCAAGACATACTGCTATAAGACAAAGGAACTAAAGATCAGATCGATCCGAACCAAGCAAAACCATCTACATTGTAACCAACCCCTATAAACTGTGAGTTGAGTTTAATTCACTAACCACTTTACCAACGAGGCACAGAAAGTTTTGGTTATTCAACCACATTTCTCTCTCCTTCCTTTAATCCACATCTGATTATTTCACAATTATCTTTAATAATATTATATTAAAACATTTAATACTTCTGTTATCCAGCAACTAAACGCAATATCTTCGAAAGGCAACCAATACGGTGGTCTAACCAGGTAAATATTTACTTTTATTACGGTCTCTTTCCATCTACGCTTACCATCCTAAGATGTAAACACATGAAACTACATAAGGTAAGCCTGGAGGCCGATCTTTATCTACGGCAAGTGACCCAACATACCAATCTAACAGTCATAAAAGAACGGTTTTAATTAGCTACTTTAACTTTCGTTTTACCTTTTCACCGATCACGGGATTCTAGAGGTTATGCACAAGTTAATTTGGATAACTGCCTGATTGTCAACAAAACACGATATTAGCGAGTACTAACACACGAGAAACGCTTGTTTCGATTTGTGAGAGAACCAGAGAGTCTAAATTTGAGTTTAAATTCTCCGTATAAGCGGCATTGGTGGGCATTTGGTCGCTTGAAAGGTCAAAGTTGAGACATAAAGTTAATGATTTCAAGAAAGGAGATTGAAAGTAAGAAGTGTGAGTAAAAAGATCAGGTTGGAGATGAATTAAGAAGAAGCTGAGTACCGGAAAAAAATATTTTGGAACAATTAATCAGTTTATAGTGATAGATGTCAAAGCACGAACAAAGATTAAAGTGGGGGGGGGAGAAAAAAGCCTGAGAATGGGTGATAGAGAGAGGAGGCTGTAGAAACCGTGCAAGAGAAGAAGATAGAGAGAAAAGCATCACAGCTATTGATTTTTGGCCCTATTACGTCACTCTGCATTGCCGAGCCTTAATATTGGCTCTATGCTTCAACCGATCAAGAGTTCTTCTTTACTTTGATAACATTGATTGATTTTATTGATTTTTAACTATTGATTGATTTTAAACCTTTTACTAGATACTTTAGCTCAAGTAAAAGCTTGCAAATATTTTGGAAAGTTGAGGTTTCCTCCAAGAAGGAAGATGCAATTCTGAAGCTTAATTTTTCTTGCATCTCAGCTGCGCAGTTGAAATTTATGTAAGAATTGTTTGATTTAATGACTTCTTCTTCAGCTCCACGTAATTAATTACTATTGCTATTTAGTGAGTGGGGAAAATGAATGATTTAAACGTTCATGAATATTCCAATAG
This sequence comes from Ceratothoa steindachneri, assembly GCA_963969495.1. Taxonomy (NCBI): domain Eukaryota; kingdom Metazoa; phylum Arthropoda; class Malacostraca; order Isopoda; family Cymothoidae; genus Ceratothoa; species Ceratothoa steindachneri. The sequence continues at coordinate 159,835,019 of OZ018317.1, read as the reverse complement.
TGATTGAAGAATTATTGAAATCATTGTACTTCGTCTAGCAATTATTGGAATCCGTTTTCAGTACCCAGTATTGGTTTTCAATTGGTCAATGGCTTTATCAATACCCTCCATTGGACGTTGATTGGTTGTGCCTATCGCCGATACCTGCCAATAGCCCCCTGATTGGTTGGCACTGTGCCAGATTCGAATGTCAATCGTTCGTGATTGGCGAGAGAAGAACAGAGCCGAATTCTTGCGCGAGACCGAGACTATGCATGAAAGTGGGTCGTGAAGCCAGTCTGTGATTGGACGCCCCCAGATCAATCGCTCGCATCTATAGCTCTCACTTCCTCTCCCATACTCTTTCTTCGCGCTCTCCCTGTGCTTCTCTCTTCCTCTCTCCTTTCCCCCTTTCTTTGTTTCTATTTGTGCGCGACCTTTTCAAACTCTCACCCACTCGCAACCTCACACGTAGATATAAATCGCGGGCTAACGAACAAGACGATGGAGTTCTACTGCGTTACACTTTAAACTTGGAATGAAAGAAGAAGAGAGATGAACTTATAGTAAAGAGAGAGGTGGATCGCTGCTGTCATTTTGAAGCTCCCTGAACTTATTGCTTCACTCTCTTTTCTAAAATTATTATCTTATCCTCATATTTCCTCGTTCTGTCGGGACTGTATTTCATCGGTTGTTACACTCTAGTTCACGTTCCCTGTGCACATTAGACGGGTGCCAACGAAAAGGAATGAAATATAGTCTAGGAGAGGTGTTAGATTTTTATGAGCTCTTGACACATTTTGGTTTATATGCCAAGTTCAAAAGATTGGTAGTGGTTCATTAAACTGAAAAGAAAAACTAATTTTAATTTAAGAGAAATACTGTTTGAATTTACATGTGAATAATGAATAATATGGAATTTTTGACATTTTGGGGGGGGCACTTTATTTCATTGCTGACTTATTTTTACTTCGGGGCTTGATTAAGGAACCTGTAGGTCTTTTTTTGTGGCAATCGAAAGACTGTTTTTTTCTGTAGTTTCATTTAGGAAAGGTGTTTAATCCAAATTTGTATATAATTCAAATATTCCTAGTCAGCTACTTAATTCATTGAAGTCTCCCCTCCCTCAAATTTATTTTGTTATATATTTCATAGTAACAGTTAATATGATAGAACTATATTGACGTGATTCCATGAATAACCTAAGACTTTATCTTCAACAATAGCTTAAACTCTCACCAAGCTTCTGAAAGATTTAGATCTCTTATTGCCCCAAATCAGGGAATAAACGGGGCAAGAGAGTACAATGGAGCAGAGGTTTATTAATCACATACGTCTGCCAGAAAAATTAGAACCATCATACTAATACTAACTGAGCAAATGTCTTGATAAAAAAATGCAGCAGCATAAGATGTGTTTCTAATTGGTGTTTTTAATTATCTTTCCTCGTATGTTTACTTTGAAGACTGTAAATTTATATATTATTGTATTTATGTTATATAAAAGATAAACATCCGATAAAACAGTGCCTATAAAATTATGGATAAGAGAGTTACTTTGTAAATGAGAGAGAGGAAATGCAAATTTTCCTTTACTTTAGTAGAGGGAGAAAATGAATCCTTATATGACCTACAGAGATATTTCATGTAATTAAGAAGCGACTGATACATACAGTAAATTTGATAAGAAATAGGCAATAAATAAATAAGAAATAGGAAATAAGCGTTAATATCATTGCGAAATGAAGAATCATCAATGATTGATATTACAAATAGTCTTATATCGTTGACTTCTTTTATCGTTCAGAGTTTAATGATGATGCTCGCCAGCATCATCGCATTTACTGGGAACTTGTTTGTTAACTTTCGTAGTTTGGGCATTTAAGTTGATATGGTTGCTATATTTTCCCTATACTCATGTTTATTCGCTTTCTTACTCTCATTTCTCCAAACAAAGATAAAATATCTCAAAGAAAGTAGAGGGAGAGTTGACGCCCCCTTGTCGCGGGAAGAGAGCTTGTGTGTATCTTTGACTTTTCGAGGTATGTCGGCGGTGGTACCTCTCATGGGTACCCCTGGTAGGGTTTCCTTGTCGATTTGGTCGAAAACAAGGTTCCAGACTAAGTGCGTCCTTCATTCCTTTTTCTACTCTATTTTTCTCATTTTTTTTACTTATATCCTCTCTCTCCCACTTATACAAAAAGAGAAAAAACAAAAAAAGCCTACTCCTATCATGTCACTCTTTCCCTTTTTTCACTCTATCTACCTATAAGGACCTGGCAGCTACCTCATGCGTCAGAAGAGAGGCTTTGGAACCTCTATAAACAACGCCAATCGACGCTCACTGGTTGCGAGAGACTAGGACTAGAGGTGTCCTAGGCGTTAAGGCACGATAAATGGTATGAGGGTAGTGCCCCGCGAACCCCTTCCCTGGTGCGTAATTATTGACCATTTTCAGTGACCATTGACGGGTGCCTTTGGTAGCATCGGTCCAAGGTGACAGCCCTTTGTTCCCAGGTTGGTTGCCAGGCCAATAAAAAGCCTTGGGTCGAGTCTCTTGGTGTATCGGGATATCCATTGAACGCTGTTCCGAGATCTTGGCCGTCGTGAAGGGAACTAGTAGGAGTTTAGTACGGGGTGTGCTCCGTTGTTCACCTGGTGAGAAATCGATGACCCCTTCGGAGACCGTCAGTGCTGCTTAGTTGGGAGCCACGGCACGCCGAGGTTTGACGACTCGGTCGGACGAACAGCAGCACAAGGAGCGTGCCTTCTGAAAGATCCGAAACCTCTCCGATCGATAGGCGGGAGCGACTCACGCGGGGCGAACTTACCACCCCCTTTCTTTTTTATTGAGTGGTCGCAAAGTATTCATATTCAGAGATATAAAGTGTTCAGAATGACTGGAAAGAAAGGACCTGGTGCGTTAAAGTATACCTGCTCGACATGCCAAAAGGACAAGTGTTGCGTAGATTTTCCGGTGGGGTGTTTTTCAAAATTCCACCCTGTAAGTATCTGCATGGACTGCGTCCTAAGGGCAGAACTTCAGGAGATTAAAGAACTTTTTAAATCTTCTGAGGAAAAAACACGATGGCTGGAAGAAAAGGTGAAAATCCTCGAGTCTGAGCGTGTGACTCAAATCCGTCATCTCGAGGCCATCATTGCAGAGATTAAAGCCACCAAGGTAGAGCAACAGCAACAAGAAACTCCCAACGACGCGGATGGCTCCTCTGTTGGGCCCTCATGCACCGCGTCGATAGAGATAGGCCAACTATCCAACGTCCCAGAGCCAGCAGCTGCTGGGGTTACTTAGGGCGTCAAAAAGAAGAAAAGTGAAGAGTAAGAAAGGAAAAACAGTAGATAAAACAGAAGAGAAAGTAGAAACGGAAGAAAAAACGAAGAAGAAAAAGAAGAAGAAAAAAACCCCAAAAGTGGGAAAGAAAGAGGAATCGAAAGAGCCCATACTGAAAGGAAAGCCTCTGTCCTCTGAACCCAAATGTCCGAGGGTCATCGTGATTAGTGACTCCCAAGCGCGGGATCTATAACCCTTGCTAGCGGCCCGCCTTCGCACCAGTGTAAAGGTAAGCTGCCTTCCAGGAAAGGGGAACGGAGAAATAAGGGTGGAGGCTGAGAAATCTCAGATCTCTGAGAACTCAGTAGTTGCCCTCATTGCAAGTGGCAACGATCTCTACCTACGAAGAGGCAAAGTAGGCACCAGCGGGAAGATCCTGACCACGGTTATGCGAGGAGTTGACGACTGTGGGCTAAAAACCCGCAGACGTGTCATGGTCGGGATACTCCCAAGACGAGGTCCATACCTCAATGCTCACGCGATGAACCTCTCCTTAAACCAACGCCTGGGAGATCTTTGTACGGCGGAAGGAGTTTTTTGTAGACCCCTACCGCACCTTTTACGGGAGAAATGACCTGTATAAAAAGGACGGAGTGCATCTTTCCTTTAAAGGGAAAGCTGCACTCGCGAACATGATCCAGGATGTTGTGGAGCGGACCCAAAGAAGTGTCAGACCGCGAGCAAAGGAGGACGTACGCCAGTACACCCGTGTTACTCTAGGAACGACCTTTTATGAAGCTATAAAGAGGGGAGTGACCCCGCCACTGAGAAAGAAAGCGGGAAACGGAAGAGCGTAGGGAGTCCTACAGTCGGGGACTCCCTCAAAGTTCTTCTGTTTAATGCGAGGTCTATCAGAAACAAGTTTCTAGAACTTCGTGCCCTCGTAGCAACATAAGAACCGGAGATGGTGGCCATAACGGAGTCGTGGATAAAAACCTCCAGCGAGATTTTGAAGGTGAATTCACGATTCCCGGTTACCAGCTCTTCCTGAAAGATAGGCCAGACAGACAAGGTGGCGGTGTGATGTTTAATGTCAAGGATACTCTCAACTCGATGGATTGCAACATCGTATCCAACCATGAACTACTAGGTGTTGACCTAGATATAGGTCCTGCCTAATACAGGATCTTGGTGCCTTATAGACCTCCTGCCCAACACGTTGAAAAGGACAGAGATCTGTACCAGCTAATAGAACTTATCGAAGACAGAGTGTTTATCGTCATGGGTGATTTCAACCAGAGAACCCCGTGGCGAAAACCGCACTACTCCTGGAGTTCGCGAACAACGAGTTCCTGACTCAATGGGTGAGAGAGCCAACGAGAGGAGACAATATTCTTGACTTGGTTTTCACCTCTGAGGATGACATCGTTAAGTATCTCTCTGTTGGCGAAGAGCTCGGTGGCAGTGACCACCGACTAATTAGATTTGTAGTCAAAGTCCCGAAGGCAGGGCCTGCAACTAGTAAATCGAGGAAACTCGATTTGAAAAGAGCAGACTTCGCAGGTCTTCGTGTTGGACTGACGGAAGCAAGGCTAGAAGTATGCGATGTTGATGAAGACTCGTGGAACAGTTTCAAAAATGAGTTCATGAGTTTTAAATCACGTTTCATCCATCTGAAATGTCCCCTTCGGTCTTCTATTCAACCAAAGTGGTTTAATCGAGAAATCGGCCAACTGCTTAGGGAGAAGAGAACTGTGTACCGGCAATCGAAGAAATCGGGCGACTTTGACGAATACCGGAGGCTAGCCAGGAGAGTGAAGTCCAGCATGAGGGCGGCTAAGCGGTCTGATGAACTCCGGGTGGCGAGACTCTGTAAAGAGAATTCAAGGAGTTTTTTGGATATGTGAACAGCCGTAAACAAATCCGTCGAGCGATTGGCCCTTTGAGAAAAGAGGAGGGGGCATTAAAGCATTCAGATGCAGAAAATGCTAACCTGCTCAACGACTACTTCTCTTAAGTGTTTACTGAAGAGTGTGGTCCCATCCCCCAGCCAATGGATTCCTACTCGGGGGAAAAGCTGGAGGATAGGGACTTCACCGAAGGGGAAATAAACAAGAAGATCGGGGACCTAATGACGAATGAGTCACCTGGCCCGGATGGGTTTCTACCTAAAGTGTTGAAAGAAGTGGGCGATCAAGTGTCACGACACCTGAGCGCAATCTTCAACATGTCAACCCGGACCGAATGCGTTCCTCGAGACTGGCGTGAAGCGGAAGTGACTCCTATCTTCAAGAAAGGAGACCGTAGCCAACCGTCAAACTACCGACCTATCATTCTGACTTCGATAGTCGGTAAACTCATGGAAAGCATGATGGTGAACAAAATGACGTCGTATTTAGAGTCAAACCTGCTACTGAGGAGTTCCCAGCATGGTTTCCGAAGGCAACGGTCATGCCTGACGAACCTTGTGGAATTCTTCCACTTCGTGTTCAGTGAGCACGATCGGGACAAGGCGGTGGTGTTGTGTACTTAGACTTTCAGAAAGCCTTTGATAAGGTACCACACCGCCGCCTTCTCCGGAAAGTGCGAGCGGTGGGCATAGACGGAAAAGTAGCCGGCTGGATCGAGAACTAGCTAAGTGGCAGACGGCAACGGATGGTGGTGAATATACAGGCTTCTGAGTGGGTGCCCGTTACTAGCGGGGTGCCTTAAGGTTCTGTCCTGGGACCACTACTATTCATCATCTACGTCAATGACATGGACGGTGACATGGTTGCCAAGATTTCCAAATTTGCCGACGATACCAAGCTTGGTATGAACTTTGCAAAGGATGGAAACACTGCCCGCCTGCAGGAAGATCTTGGGGAGATTGGGGAGTGGTCGGACACGTGGCGAATGCCTTTTGAGGGGAACAAATGCAAAGTAATGCGTATCGGCCACAAAAAAACCCAATCTCAGTATATCCTTAAGGGCACTGCTCTTGAATCGAGTGACACTGAGAAGGACTTGGGTGTAACTATTACTAGTGACCTCAAGTTCTCGAAACAGTGCATCGAGGCAGAGAAGAAAGCCCAAAGGATGTTAGGCTACATAAAGCGCCAGATGGATACCGTAACAAGGAGATAGTACTTTGTCTGTAAAACTCCCTCGTTCGGCCGCACCTGGAGTATGCCGTATAATTTTGGAGTCCTTCTTTTCGAAAAGATATCGCAAGGTTGGAACGCGTACAAGCCAGGGCAACCAAGCTGATTCCCTCTATCCGACATAAAAGCTATGAGGATAGACTAAGAAAATTAGATCTGTTCTCGCTGGAAACCCGTAGACTGCGTGGTCAGCTCATCGAAGTTTTCAAAATACTTCGAGGGTTCGAAAATGTTGACTACCGGGATATTTTTACACTGAGTGAGAACAGAACGCGCAATCACGGCTTCAAACTTGAACTGAAGCGTTACAACCGCAATCTGTGTGAAAATTTTACACTTACAGTATCTGTGGTAAGTGGAACGCACTTCCAGTGGAAGTTGTCAACAGTAAATCTGTTGACCATTTCAAGTCAAGACTAGACAAAGTCTTGAAAAGTGGCCGTTTATGGACGCAAAACAATTTGGCAGCCATGTGCCTGCTCGATTGATAGTCCAAAGGTACCCTCTTTGAATGGACCGTAAGGTCTCCTAGGGTACTCACTTTCCTTGTTACTCCTTGTTACTCCTGTTTTCTTCTTTCCTCTATTATACCACTCATTTCTCTAAAATGAGAGAACATATTAAATTGATTTTCGCTCTATAAGAAATCAATCTAAATATTAAAAGACTCTACATACATTTTTTGCTCCTAAATCAAACTTATTATATTATTCTTTAAAAAAAAATTAAAAAAATTCATTTGCAGTTGTAATTCCTTGTTTTATATTTAATATTTCCTATAAACATTTTAATTCTTCTACCATCATCATTTAAAAAAACATATTAGACCCGAAGAAAGTTAATACGATAGTTATCAATTTAACGACTATTATGTGCAGCGAGTATGACATTAACATAAGTGTCGTTATATCTAGAAACTTTGCAGCATTGATACTAATTGCCTCATTTTCATGTTGTCGATGTCGAAGACGAGGCAAAAAAAGGCGACGCTTTACTTCCATAGTTTAGGGGTCCTGTTTAAGTATATATTCCACCGCAAGCCTTAAAAGCCCTACAGCTTCTCACAGTCGGTTGGTTTGTTATGGTAGAAAGAAATTCCTTCTCATAATGCAATCATGCTGCTCTTTCGAATTTGCCGCGTCAACAGTGCAGTACGTTTAGTTCAAGATTTTCATGATAACGTTGCAATTGTTGAGCACTTAGGAGAGCACGAACTGTAAGCTTTTTTTGAGGATGTAATAATAAATAAATACTTTCACGTCCTACCAAATTCAAAGTAGAGTCTTCTGTTTCTAGACCGCAACTTATAGCAGTGGGATCTAGAGTTTTTGGTTATCTTCCAATAAGTGATCTACCAACATTTTTTATTATCTACGAACCTTTTTTGTATTATATCTTTTCATACAGGGCTTGAGTTGATTAAGATAATGAAAATTTGAAGTTAATTAGCAAAAATGAACGTTAAAACTAAAAGGTAAAACAATCATTTAGCAAAAAAACAAGTTAACATAATTCATAAAATCAGAGTACCTAACATAAGCTAACTTAACCTACGTTGTTTAGGTCGTAAGGTTATATGATCATAAAGTCATCAGTAAGAATGATTGAGACCTCGCGACTTACATCCGTTGACATTCTTTTCTCAGAAATTCGCTGAACAGAATTTTTTAAACCATCGCTCCAATTTAAGAATATTCGACATATTTCCATAGAATTCAGTAATGCTTTTTGCTGCTAACGCCACATTATTCGCTTTCTTAAACTCTATTAGCATGATATTGTCCCATAATTCGCTTTCTTATATTCCTATAGCATGATATTACCACATTATTTGCTTTCTTATATTCCTATAGCATGATATTGCCACATTATTCGCTTTCTTATATTCATATAGCCTGATATTGCCACATTATTCACTTTCTTATATGCCGATAGCATGATATTGCAAAATTATTCGCTTTCTTATATTCATATAGCATGATATTGCCAGATTATTCGCTTTCTTATATTCATATAGCATGATATTGCCACATTATTCGCTTTCTTATATTCATATAGCATGATATTGCCACATTATTCGCTTTCTTATATTCATATAGCATGATATTGCCACATTATTTGCTTTCTTATATTCATATAGCATGATATTGCCACATTATTTGCTTTCTTATATTCATAGAGCATGATATTACCACATAATTTGCTTTATTATATGCCTATAACATGATATTTCCACACTATTCGATTTCTCATATTCATATAACATGATATTCCAACATTATTCGCTTTCTTATATTCATATAGCATGATATTACCACATTATTTGCTTTCTTATATGCCTATTGCATGATATTGCCACACTATTTGCTGTCCTATATTCATATAACGTGATATTCCACATTATTCGCTTTCTTATAATCATATAGCATAATATTGCCACATTATTCGATTTCTTATATTCCTATAGCATGATATTGCCTCATTAATCGCTTTCTTATATTCCTATAGCATGAAAATGGCACATTATTCGTTTTCTTATAGTCATAAAGCATGATATTGCCACATTATTTGCTTTCTTATATTCATATAGCATGATCTTGACACATTATTCGCTTTCTTATATGCCTATAGCATGATATTGCCACATCATTCGCTTTCTTAAATTCATATAACATAATATTGACACATTAATCTCTTTCTTATATTCATATAGCATAATATTGCTACATTATTCGCTTTCTCATATTGATAGAGCAAAATATTGCCACATTATTCACTTTTTTATATTCTTATAGCATGATATTGCCAAATTATTCGCCATCTTAGATTTATATAACATGATATTGCCACATTATTCGCATTTTTATATTCCATCTAGCATGATATTGCCACATTATTCGCTCTCTTATATTGATATAACATAATATTGCTACAGTATTCACTTTTTATATTTTATATTTATATAGCATAATATTGCCACATTATTCGCTTTCTTATATTCCTAAAGCATGATATTGCCTCATAAATTGCTTTCTTATATTCCTATAGCATGATAATGCCACATTATTTGCTTTCTTATATTCCTATAGCATGATTTTTGCCACATTATTAGCTTTCTTATATACCTCGAACATGATATTTTTTTCTACATTATTCGATTTCTTATATACCTCGAACATGATATTTTTTTCTACATTATTCGATTTCTTATATTCCTATAGCATGATATTGCCACATTATTTGCTTTCTTATATTCCTTTACCATGTTTTTGTCTCATTATTTGCTTTCTTATATGCATATAGCATGATACTGCCACATCATTCATATAAGAACATAAGAAAAGAAGGAGACTGCAAAAGACCATTCATGGCCTACACTTGCCACATTATTCACATTTTTTTATTCCATCTAGCATGCTATTGCCACATTATTCGCTCTCTTATATTGATATAACATAATATTGCTACAGTATTCGCTTTTTATATCCATATAGCATGGTATTGCCACACTACTCACTTTATTATATTCATATAGCATGATATTGCCACATTATTCGCTTTCTTATATGCCCATAGAATGATATTGTTACATTATTCGCTTTCTTATATTCCTATAGCATGATATTGCCACATTATTCGCTCTCTTATATTCATATAGCATGATATTGCCACATTATTGGCTTTCTTTTATGCCTATAGCATGATATGGGCACATTATTCGATTTCTTATATTCAAATAACATGATATTGCAACATTATTCGCTTTCTTATATTCATATAGCATAATATTGCAACATTATTCGCTTTCCTATATTCCTATATCATAATATTGCCACATTATTCGCTTTCTTATATTCATATAGAATGATATTGCCATATTGTTTGCTTTCTTATGTTCCTATGGCATGATATTTAAACATTATTCGCTTTCTTATATTCATATAGCAAGATATTGACACATTACTAGCTTTCTTATATTCATATAGCATGATATTGCCACATTTTTCGCTTTCTTATATTTATATAACATGATATTCATACATTATTCCTTTTATTATATTCATATAGCATGATATTGCCACATTACTCGCTTTCTTATATTTTTGCATGATATTGCCACTTTATTTGGTTTCTTATATGCCTATAGCATTATATTGCCACATTATTCGCTTCCTCATATTCATATAACATTATATTGCCACATCATTCGCTTTTTATATTCATATAGCATAAAATTGCAACATTATTCGCTTTATTATATTCCTATAGCATGATATTCTCAGATTATTCGCTTTGTAATATTACTATAGCATGATATTGCCACATTATTCGCTTTCTTATATTCCTATAGCATGATATTGACACATTATTTGCTTTCTTATATACCTATAGCTTGGAATTGCTACATTATTCGCTTTATTATATTTATATACCATGATATTGTCACATTATTCGCTTTCTTATATGCCTATAGCATAATATTGCCACATAATTCGCTTTCTTATCTTCATAATACATGATATTGCCACATTATTCACTTTCTTATATTCATATAGCATAAAGTTGACACATTATTCGCTTTCATATATTCCTATATCATCTTAATGCCACATGATTCTCTTTCTTATATTCATATAGCATAATATTGCCACATTATACGCTTTCTTATATTCCTATAGCATGATATTGCCACATTATTCGCTTTCTTATATTTATATAGCATGATATTTCTACATTATTCGCTTTCTTATATTTATATAGCATGATATTTCTACATTATTCGCCTTCTTATATTCCTATAGCATGATATGCCACATTATTCGCTTTCTTATGTTTCTATAGCATGATATTCCTTAATTCTGTTTCATTTGCTGCTATCACTAATGAAGGCTTTTAACAAAATGTAGCTTCAAAAGGCCATGGTATTTCTAATGTTATCTTTAAACATCTATCAGGAAAAAGGAATTAATTCATACAAGACTAAGAACTCATTTTTGCTTTTATACAAATTATATTATCTTCTGAACTTAATCATATTTTCTGAACCTAAGGTTATTTTCCCGAACTTAATGCTATTTTTTCCGAACTTAATGCTATTTTCCGAACCTCATGCTATTTTCCGAACTTAATGCTATTTTCTCGAACTAAATGCTATTTTCCCGAACTTAATGCTATTTTATCAAGCATATAATATTTATAACACAGATTAATGAATATGCTGGGAATGTATTAGATTTAGGATGAATCAATGATAACATACTATAACAGACATTATTTTGCAAGAATTAATTTCAATATAAACAAAAAAAAACTTAGATTCAGTTAATATTTGGTATCATAATTCCACAGAGGAATGCATAATAAACTTTGTTGGCGATTAGGTTAACAAGGGCAACAGTCCTGAGTCGGGTGTTCTCAATTATTCTGATTTATGACCTTCAAAACTTTCAAATGTGTGGCAATACGACCCATAGTTAGTTTTATTTTAATAATTCCAGGACTAACCTTGATAAGGACCTAGGCATTCATATCATTCGAAAGAGTATGTAAAACAACAAGGGTTTCAAATTTTGTTAGAATCGGCCGAATAGTTACGATGTTATTGCCAAAAAACTCATAGATACGTAAAATGTTTACCATCCTACTGACGACATACGAACCGACATAGACACTTATAGACTCGCGACGCAAGACCAAAGTAATGAATACTCACAGAACCAACAATTATTTTGCTTGCTTTGGGAAGTCCATCGAGGTCGATGATAACGGATGCCCTCCTGAGAGCATCCAACCTACACTAGGTTTATACAGGTAGGAATAGGTGCCCTCTTCGGACCCGTATCTTAACCGAGGGGAGAAGGACCCTGGTGGCAAGAGAGGCTCGAGACGACCAGGATTCATTCTTGAGCCTTTATAACTTTTAAGCTTTATCTTATAATCAAGTCTAGGAAACACTTCTCATAATACATTTATATTGATGATATCCTTCTTCCCCAGTGCCAACTTTCCGTATCATATTCAAAAGCTGGACTAATATGGAAGGAGTACCTACCATGAAATTCATTGCAAAAGAGTTGTACCATTTAAATTACAAATGAGTCGAATAGAAACGTAAAGAAACATCGAGGATGGTATAATCCTCGCAAGATTTAAGGGTACCAACGTTTAAAACCTAGTTTGGAAGTAGGAACGAATCCGTCTGAGATAAAGGGGGTGGGGATTAAATGGCGGACCGACAAACAGGAAAATTATGGGTGTTGAAGAACTAACATAGCTACCCAGTATTTATCTCCCAGTAGCAGTGTTATCCTTTTCATTCGCAGTAGCATAGTTAACCCAGTTTTTTACTTAGAGTAGCATATTTATCTATCTATCACTTGCATTAGCATAGTTAACCCAGTTTTGTACTTAGACTAGCATATTTATCTATCTATCACTTGCAGTAGCATAGTTAACCCAGTTTTTTACTTAGGCTAGCATATTTATCTATCTATCACTTGCAGTAGCATAGTTAACCCAGTTTTTTACTTAGGCTAGCATATTTATATATATCTATCACTTGCAGTAGCATAGTTAACCCAGTTCTTTTACTTAGACTAGCATATTTATCTATCCAGCACTTGCAGTAGCATAGTTAACCCAGTTTTTTACTTAGACTAGCATATTTATCTATCCAGCACTTGCAGTAGCATAGTTAACCCAGTTTTGTACTTAGACTAGCATATTTATCTATCTATCACTTGCAGTAGCATAGTTAACCCAGTTTTTTACTTAGGCTAGCATATTTATCTATCTATCACTTGCAGTAGCATAGTTAACCCAGTTTTTTTACTTAGACTAGCATATTTATCTATCCAGCACTTGCAGTAGCATAGTTAACCCAGTTTTTTACTTAGACTAGCATATTTATCTATCTAGCACTTGCAGTAGCATAGTTAACCCAGTTTTTTTACTTAGACTAGCATATTTATCTATCTATCACTTGCAGTAGCATGGTTAACCCAGTTTTTTACTTAGAGTAGCATATTTATCTATCTATCCCTTGCAGTAGCATAGTTAACTCAGTCTTTCGCTTGTAGTCTAGCACAAGACTTAGAAATTCTACAAAGATTCAAAGCTGTGCTCATACTCTGGGAAAAATCATTTATGTTCATGAAGGTGGCATTTTCAAACAAATAAATCATGTGAGGAACTGACTGGCCGAAGAGATCAATACTGACGACTTCAACAAAACAGGTAACAAGGTCAACAGAGCTAATTCACGTGCTCTCAATTATTCTGACCCTATGACCTTATGACCTTCAAAACTTTCAATAACTGTGGCAATCCTACCGATAGTTACTCGTAGTTTTCTCTTAAATAATTTCCTGAGTAACATTGGAGGAACAGTGGCAATTATATCATTCGATAAAGAATGTAAAAACAACATAAGGGTTTCAAATTTCGTCAAAATCGGCTGAATAGTTACGGGGTTATTGCCAAGTAATTCATGAACTAACCTTGTAAGGACCTTTACAATTATATCATTCGAAAGAAAATGTAAAGCCACATAATAACTTTAAGTTTCGTTATAATTGGCCGAATAGTTACAATGTTATTGCCAAAAAACTAATTAAAAAGTAAAATGCTTACCACCCGACCGACGCCCTACGAACGCCCTAGCGTCGCGTGTGCGCGACTAAAAATGGAAGTGGTTCAAATATCAAAAGCTCAACTACATTTTAAACGTTCGATCATGTCATCCTATTTGACGAGGTAATGGCAAGTTTTAGAATATTATGTACCATAAAGTAATAATAATAATAATAATGCAAATCAATCTTAATATGATCTTAATATATTTCAAAATAAAGTAGATTTGACCAATTTTTCAGTTATTTTCGACTTATATGTTCTAGGAGCGTGTTTTTTTTCTATAGTCCTCGCAAGTTTGGCACCCATTTGCCTCTAACAAGTTCAGTGAAGAAAAGCTTTGCCTTCACTGCTACCTCGCAAAGAAAAGATTACTTCAAAGGATAGATGGAACCCAATCTAAGAGGCGTTTCTTTTGTAGTTTATCGTCTTGTTCTCAAATCTCGTTTCCCCTTCTAAATTTTCGGATTTCACCCGACAGATAAAAAGTGTCATTTCATGTATGACAAGAGAAACTTTAATCTTAAATCGGATTTTTTTTTTAAAGACACTGTCAAGAAACGAGCACTGTGAGTACATGGATGTCTAAAAAAATTAGGATTGACGCTATTCATATGTAGTTTAGGAGTATTTTTTCTCGGAGATGAAGTGTGCCATGCAGAAATTGAAGAGAATCATCACCATTAGGTTCAGAGAAGGAGACGTTGAATAGGATAAAAATCATCATATTTATTGAAAAATTTAGAGACCAAAGGATTCGAAGTCTCTCTCAGTTAATAAGTACTAGAAACTAATTAATTTAATGGAACATTTTTCAAGCTAAATTTCTTTCCTCTAAAATTTAAATCGAAAACCAACGAGGGGTCCTTCTACAGAAAGTACGTAAAGAGAGATTTGTAAAGTATTGAAGAGAGGGAGAGAGACAGAGAATGAGAAGGTGTGAAAGATTGATACAGATCCAATCTCAAGTATTGGGGCAGGGAAAGAATTTATTTGTGGATATTGGTACTAGGTATGTATCTGCGGAGGTTGGAAGCGTCAGGGCAGAGAATCATCCAGATGTTATCTGCAGCATGGATTCTATGCTGCGTTTGACTACCTTTCGGGCAGGGTAGATTAAAGAGGAGGATAGTAGCAGGATTAAAGAGTAAGAAGAAAGTGGGTAGTTAAAAATCACCACCCCAAATCAGAGACAAGATGGAGGGGGGGGGGCACTTATCCCTTCCTCGTTGGTGGATGAGTGGACGAAAGCTGGTTGGCGACTAGCATGCGAAATTAGCCGAGGGACACGAAAAATGCGTGAGAAGAAACTAGCAAAGTACGTTGTGAAAACAAAGGTAAAATAGAGATGTCTAGAGGTGGAAAAAGCCCAGATAGTTTCAATTTATGGGGTAACTCGAACCAGGAAGCCGTGCCATATATTCAGCTGCCATGTGTAACAGTCAACTCGAGGCCCTGTTTCCCTTGAGGGGATATCAAGCGACGTTAATAATTAGGTGAAGAAAATGTAAAAGAATATAGGAATAAACAAAAGATTGGAATCACAATAATATTTCAAATTAATGCCAAATCTATAGCGTGTTGATCGCATTGCAGTGCACCGTGGCACAAATACACAACCCTAACCACCTAAAAATTCAAAAGGATGGACTGAAATTCAGTGAGGCAGAAACTGAAATATGGATAGAGAACGATTTAAAGACTTGTTCATTACAATTGTGGTAATTTGGAAATTAAGCCAGTGGTTGTGTCCAGAAGGGACCCCCTCCAAGTTTAGACGGAAGGGTAAATCAAGGTGAGCATTGATACGAGAGTCGGTTTATATCGTCCATCAATTTTCTCTGACTCGGCCGCAGCCGCTTCATCAGCATTGACTATCTTATACTCGATAGAGCTCAGAAGAGAATTGGAGACAGAGCCCCTTCAGCATCAGGATTTGAAATTATGGCAGTGAAAGGATATGTGTGGAGGAGAGGGAGGCAATCAATATGCTGTTGCTACACTAAAATCGTTAAGGGGAATCAAATCAGAAACAACTACAGGACTTCAATAATATAGATTGGAATTTTCCAGTTAACACGTTGGCAAGTGTGTTCAGTAATGTAAATGAAATTTATTTAAGTGCGTTCTACCCATCATCGAATGTATTCAGTCTTATGAATGCAATTGTCTTAAGCCATTCTACACATCATGAAGTGTATTCAGTCATGTGAAGGAAATTGTCATAAAGCCATTCTACACATCATGAACTGTATTCAGTCATGTGAAGGAAATTGTATTAAATCCCTCATACACATCATGAAGTGTATTCAGTAATGCGAATGTAATTGTCTTGAAGGCGTCCTACACATCATAAAGTGTATTCAATCATATAAATGAAATTGTCTTAAGCCATTCTATACATCATGAAGTGTATTCAGTCATGTGAATGATATTCTCTTAAAGCCTTCATACAGATCATAAAGTGTATTCAATCATGCGAATTAGATTGTCTTAAAGCCGTCCTACAAATCATGAACTGTATACATTCATGTATATTAAATTGTCTTAAAGCCATTCTACACATCATGAAGTGTATTCAGTCATGCGAATGAAATTGTCTTAAAGCCTTCTTACACACCATGAAGTGCATTCAATCATGTGAATAAAATTGTCTTAAGGCATTCTACACATAATGAAGTGTATTCAGTCATGTAAATGATATTCTCTTAAAACCTTCATACATAGCATAAAGTGTATTCAGTCATGTGAATGTTATTCTCTTAAAACCTTCATACAGAGCATAAAGTGTATTCAGTCATGCGAATGAAATTGTCGTAGAGCCCTCATACACATCATAAGGTGTATTCATTCATCAGAATGAAATTGCCTTAAAGCCATCCTAGCCGTCATGAAGTGTAATCAGTCATGCAAATGAAATTGTCTTAATGCTTCCTAAACATGATGAAGTGTATTCAGCATGTAAATGAAATTTACTTAAAGCCGTTCTACATATCATAAAGTGTATTTAGTCATATGAATGGAATTGCCTTAAAGCCATTCTATACATCATGAACTATATTTAGTCATGCGAATGAAAAAGTCTTAAAGCCATCCTACACATCATGAATTGTTTTCAGTCCTTAGAATGAAATTGTCTTAATGCCGTGCTACACATCATAAAGTGTATTGAGTAATGTAAATTAAATTATTTTAAAGCCGTTCTACACATCCTGAAGTGTGTTCAGTTATGTGAATGAAATTGTCTTAAAGCCATTCTACACATCATGGAGTGCATTCATTCAGGTGAATGGAATTGCCTTAAAGCCATCCTACACATCATAAAGTGTAAATCAGTCTGGTGAATGAAATTGTATTAATGCCGTTCTACACATCATGAAGTGTATTCAGTCATGTGAATGAAATTGCCTTAAAGCCGTTCTACACATCATAAAGTGTATTCAGTCTTATGAATGCAATTGTCTTAAACCATTCTACACATCATAAAGTGTATTCATTCATGTGAATGAAATACGCTTATAGCCATCCTACACATCATTAACTGTATACATTCATGAGATTGAAATTGACTTAGATCTATTCTACACATCATGAAGTGTGTTCAGTCATGCGAATGAAATTGTCATAAAGCCGTCCTACACATCATGAAGTGTATTCAATCATATGAATGAAATTGTCCGTAAGCCATTCTACACATCATAAGGTGTATTCAGTCATGTCAATGATATTCTCTGAAAGCCTTCATACAGATCATGAGGAGTATTCAATCATGCGAATGAAATAGTCTTAAATCCATAATACACATGCTGAAGTGTATTCATTTTTAGAAAGAAATTGTCTTAAAACCATTCTACCCATCATGAAGTGGATTCAGACATGTCAATGAAATTGTCTTAAAGCCGTTCTACACATCATGAGGTGTATTCTGTCATGTGATTGGAATTGTCTTAAAGCCATACTAAACATCATGAAGTGTATTCAGTCATATGAATGAAGATACCTTAAAGTCGTCCTATACATCATGGGGTGTATTCATTCATGTGGTCATGTGAATGAAATTGTATTAAATCCTTCATTAAATCTTTCATTCAGTGATGCGAGTGAAATTTTCTTAAAGCAGTCCTACAAACAAGAAGTGTATTCAGTCATGCTAATGAAATTGTGTTAAGGCCGTCCTACACATTATGAACTTTATGTAGTCCGGGGAATGAAATTGTCTTAAAGCCGTCCTACACAGCATGAAGTGTATTCAGTCATATGAATGAAATTGTCTAAAGCTAACCAACACTTCATGAAGTGTATTCAGTCATGTTTATGAAATTGCATAAAGCCATTCTACACATCATATAGTGTATTCAGTCATGTGAATGAAATTGTCTTAAAGCCAATCCACACATCATGAAGTGTATTCAGTCATGTGCATGAAATTGTCTTGGAGCTAACCCATAGTTCATGAAGTGTATTCAGTCATGCGGGTGAAATTGTCTAAAGGTATTTCTACAAATAATAAACTGTATTCAGTAATGTGAATTGAATTGTCTTAAATCCTTCATACACAGCATGACGTGTATTCAATGGGGCGAATGAAATTGCCTTAAAGTCGTCCTACACATCATGAGGTCTACTCAGTCATGTGAATGAAATTGTCTTGAAGCCATCAGACACATCATGAACAGTATTTTGTAAAGTAAATGAATTGTATTAAATCCTTCATACACATGATGACGTGTATTCATTTATGCGAGTGCAATTGTCTTAAAGCTCTCCTACACTTAATGAAGTGTATGGAAATTATGTGAATGAAATTGTCTTAAAGCGTTTCCACACATCATGAGGTGCATTCAGTCATGTGAATGAAATTGTCTTTAAGCCGTCCTACACATCATGAATTGTATTCAGTCATGTGAATGATATTGTCTTAAAGCCATCCTACATATCATAAAGTGTATTCACTCATGTGAATATAATTCTCTTAGAGCTATGCTACCCATCATGAAGTGTATTCAGTCATGCGAATGAAATTGTCTTAAAGCCTGCCTATACATAATGAAGTCTATGAAAACATATGAATGAAATTGTCTTAAGCCATTCTACGCATGATGAAGTGTATTCAGGCATGTGAATGATATTCTCTTAAAGCCTAAACCCATGAGGAAGGGTATTCAGTAATGTAAATGAAATTGTCTTAAAGTAATTCTACACATCATGAAATGTATTCAGTCATGTGAATGGAATTGCATAAAGCCCTTCTAACTTTATGAAGGGATTTCAGTCATTTGAATGAAATTGTCTTAAAGGCAATCCACACATCATGAAGTGTATTCAGTTATGTGCATGAAATTGTCTTAAAGCCAACCTACAGTTCATGAAGTGTATTCATTCATGTGGGTGAAATAGTCTTGAGGGAATTCTACAAATCATGAAGTGTATTCCCTCATGTGAATGAAATTTTCTTAAATCCTTCATACACATCATGAAGTGTATTCAATGAGGCGAATAAAATTGTCTTGAAGTAATCCTACACATAATGAATTCTATTCAGTCATGTGAATGAAATTTTTATAAAGCTATCCTAAACATCATGAACTGTATTTAGTAATAGAATGAAATTATATTAAATCCTTCATACACTTCAAGAAGTTTATTTAGTAATGCGAATGAAATTGTCTCAAAGCCGGCCTATACATCATGAAGTGTATCCAATCATATAAATGAAATTGTCTTAAGCCAATCTACACATCATGAAGTGTATTCAGTCATGTGAATGATATTCTCTTAAAGCTCTAAGACTAATCATTAAGGGTATTCAGTCATGCAAATAAAATTGACTTAAAGCAAACCTACTTTTCATAAAGTGTATTTAGTCATGTGAGTGAAATTGTCTTAAAGTAATTCAACACATCATGAACTGTATTCAGTCATGTGAATGAAATTGTATTATATCCTTCATACACATGATGACGTGTATTCATTCATGCGAGTGTAATTGTCTTAAAGCTCTCCTACACTTCATGAAGTGTTTGGAAATTATGTGAATGAAATTGTCTTAAAGCGTTTCCACACATCATGAGGTGCATTCAGTCATGTGAATGAAATTGTCTTTAAGCCGTCCTACACATCATGAATTGTATTCAGTCATGTGAATGAAATTGTCTTAAAGCCAATCCACACATCATGAAGTGTATTCAGTCATGTGCATGAAATTGTCTTGGAGCTAACCTACAGTTCATGAAGTGTATTCAGTCATGCCGGTGAAATTCTCTAAAGGTATTTCTATAAATAATAAACTGTATTTAGTAATGTGAATTAAATTGTCTTAAATCCTTCATACACAGCATGACGTGTATTCAATGGGGCGAATGAAATTGCCTTGAAGTCGTCCTATACATCATGAGGTCTATTCAGTCATGTGAATGAAATTGTCTTAAAGCCATCAGACACATCATGAACAGTATTTTGTAAAGTAAATGAAATTTTATTAAATCCTTCATACACATGATGATGTGTATTCATTCATGCGAGTGCAATTGTCTTAAAGCTCTCCTACACTTCATGAAGTGTATGGAAATTATGTGAATGAAATTGTCTTAAAGCATTTCCACACATCATGAGGTGCATTCAGTCATGTGAATGAAATTGTCTTTAAGCCGTCCTACACATCATGAATTGTATTCAGTCATGTGAATGATATTGTCTTAAAGCCATCCTACATATCATAAAGTGTATTCACTCATGTGAATATAATTCTCTTAGAGCTATGCTACCCATCATGAAGTGTATTCAGTCATGCGAATGAAATTGTCTTAAAGCCTGCCTATACATCATGAAGTCTATGAAAACATATGGATGAAATTGTCTTAAGCCATTTTACGCATGATGAAGTGTATTCAGGCATGTGAATGATATTCTCTTAAAGCCTAAACCCATGAGGAAGGGTATTCAGTAATGTAAATGAAATTGTCTTAAAGTAATTCTACGCATCATGAAATGTATTCAGTCATGTGAATGGAATTGCATAAAGCCCTTCTAACTTTATGAAGGGATTTCAGTCATTTGAATGAAATTGTCTTAAAGGCAATCCACACATCATGAAGTGTATTCAGTTATGTGCATGAAATTGTCTTAAAGCCAACCTACAGTTCATGAAGTGTATTCATTCATGTGGGTGAAATAGTCTTGAGGGAATTCTACAAATCATGAAGTGTATTCCCTCATGTGAATGAAATTTTCTTAAATCCTTCATACACATCATGAAGTGTATTCAATGAGACGAATAAAATTGTCTTGAAGTAATCCTACACATAATGAATTCTATTCAGTCATGTGAATGAAATTTTTATAAAGCTATCCTAAACATCATGAACTGTATTTAGTAATAGAATGAAATTATATTAAATCCTTCATACACTTCAAGAAGTTTATTTAGTAATGCGAATGAAATTGTCTCAAAGCCGGCCTATACATCATGAAGTGTATCCAATCATATAAATGAAATTGTCTTAAGCCAATCTACACATCATGAAGTGTATTCAGTCATGTGAATGATATTCTCTTAAAGCTCTAAGACTAATCATTAAGGGTATTCAGTCATGCAAATAAAATTGACTTAAAGCAAACCTACTTTTCATAAAGTGTATTTAGTCATGTGAGTGAAATTGTCTTAAAGTAATTCAACACATCATGAACTGTATTCAGTCATGTGAATGAAATTGTATTATATCCTTCATACACATGATGACGTGTATTCATTCATGCGAGTGTAATTGTCTTAAAGCTCTCCTACACTTCATGAAGTGTTTGGAAATTATGTGAATGAAATTGTCTTAAAGCGTTTCCACACATCATGAGGTGCATTCAGTCATGTGAATGAAATTGTCTTTAAGCCGTCCTACACATCATGAATTGTATTCAGTCATGTGAATGAAATTGTCTTAAAGCCAATCCACACATCATGAAGTGTATTCAGTCATGTGCATGAAATTGTCTTGGAGCTAACCTACAGTTCATGAAGTGTATTGAGTCATGCCGGTGAAATTCTCTAAAGGTATTTCTATAAATAATAAACTGTATTTAGTAATGTGAATTAAATTGTCTTAAATCCTTCATACACAGCATGACGTGTATTCAATGGGGCGAATGAAATTGCCTTGAAGTCGTCCTATACATCATGAGGTCTATTCAGTCATGTGAATGAAATTGTCTTAAAGCCATCAGACACATCATGAACAGTATTTTGTAAAGTAAATGAAATTGTATTAAATCCTTCATACACATGATGATGTGTATTCATTCATGCGAGTGCAATTGTCTTAAAGCTCTCCTACACTTCATGAAGTGTATGGAAATTATGTGAATGAAATTGTCTTAAAGCATTTCCACACATCATGAGGTGCATTCAGTCATGTGAATGAAATTGTCTTTAAGCCGTCCTACACATCATGAATTGTATTCAGTCATGTGAATGATATTGTCTTAAAGCCATCCTACATATCATAAAGTGTATTCACTCATGTGAATATAATTCTCTTAGAGCTATGCTACCCATCATGAAGTGTATTCAGTCATGCGAATGAAATTGTCTTAAAGCCTGCCTATACATCATGAAGTCTATGAAAACATATGGATGAAATTGTCTTAAGCCATTTTACGCATGATGAAGTGTATTCAGGCATGTGAATGATATTCTCTTAAAGCCTAAACCCATGAGGAAGGGTATTCAGTAATGTAAATGAAATTGTCTTAAAGTAATTCTACGCATCATGAAATGTATTCAGTCATGTGAATGGAATTGCATAAAGCCCTTCTAACTTTATGAAGGGATTTCAGTCATTTGAATGAAATTGTCTTAAAGGCAATCCACACATCATGAAGTGTATTCAGTTATGTGCATGAAATTGTCTTAAAGCCAACCTACAGTTCATGAAGTGTATTCATTCATGTGGGTGAAATAGTCTTGAGGGAATTCTACAAATCATGAAGTGTATTCCCTCATGTGAATGAAATTTTCTTAAATCCTTCATACACATCATGAAGTGTATTCAATGAGACGAATAAAATTGTCTTGAAGTAATCCTACACATAATGAATTCTATTCAGTCATGTGAATGAAATTTTTATAAAGCTATCCTAAACATCATGAACTGTATTTAGTAATGTGAATGAAATTATATTTAATCCTTCATACACTTCAGAAAGTTTATTTAGTAATGCGAATGAAATTGTCTCAAAGCCGGCCTATACATCATGAAGTGTATCTAATCATATAAATGAAATTGTCTTAAGCCAATCTACACATCATGAAGTGTATTCAGTCATGTGAATGATATTCTCTTAAAGCCCTAAAACTCATCATGAAGGGTATTCAGTCATGCAAATGAAATTGACTTAAAGCAAACTTACTTTTCATAAAGTGTATTTAGTCATGTGACTGAAATTTTCTTAAAGTAATTCAACACATCATGAACTGTATTCAGTCATGTGAATGAAATTGTATTAAATCCCTCATAAAGATCATGGAGTGTATTCAGTGATGCGAAGGAAATTGTGTTATAGCCGCCCTACACTTCATTAAGTGTATTCATTGGGTGAATGAAATGGGCCTAAAGCCATCCTACGTATCATGAACTTTATACATTTATGTGAATGAAATTGTCTTAAAGCCATCCTACACACAATGAAGTGTATTCAGTCATGCGAATGAAATTATTTTAAAGTCGCCGTACACATCGTAAAGTGCATTCAATCATGTGAATGAAATTGTCTTTAGCCATTCTACATATCATGAAGTGTATTTACTTATGTGAATAATATCCTCTTAAAGCCTTCATAAAGATCATGTAGTGTATTCAGGTTGCGAATGAAATTAACTTAAAGCCCTCATATACATTATGAAGTGTATTCATTCATCAGAATGTAATTCCCGTAAAGCCATTCCTAGTCATCATGAAGTGTAATCAGTCATGCAAATCAAATTGTCTTACTGCCATCCTACAAATCATGAAGTATATTCAGTGATGTGAATGAAATTGCCCTAAAGCCGTTCTACACATAATGAGGTGTATTCACTCATGTGATTGAAATTGTCTTAAAGTTATCCTACACATTGAAGTGTATTCAGTCATGCGAATGAAATTGTGTTAAAACCAACCTACATTTCATGAAGTGTATTCATTTGGGTTTAATTACCTTAAAGTAATTATACAAATCATGAATTGTATTCCGTCATGGGAATGGAATTGTTTTAAATCCTTCATACACATCATGAAGTGTATTTAGTCATTAGAATCTAATTATCCTGAGCCATTCTACACAGCATGGAGTATATTCAGTCCTGTGAATGGTATTCCCTTAAACCTTTATACACTTCACGAAGTTTATTCTGTCATGCGAATGAAATTGTCTTAAAGCCACATAAACATCATGAAGTGTATTAGGTCATGTTAATGAAATCTTTTTCAAGATATTCTACACATCATGAAGTGTATTCAGTCATGTGAAGGAAATTGTCGTATAGACATCTTACAAATCGTACAGTGTATTCATTGATGCGAATTAAATTGTCTTAAAGCTATCTGACAGCACATGAACTGTATTTAGTGATGTGAATGAAATTTTATTAAATCCTTCATACACATCATGAAGTGTATTCAGTAATGCGAATGAAATTGTGTTAATGCCGTCCTACAAATCATGAAGCGTTTTGAATCATGTTACTGAACTTTTCTTACACCCATTCTACACATCATGAAGTGTATTCAGTCATGTGAATGAAATTGTCTTAAAGCCGTCGTACACATCATGAAGTCTATTTAGTCAGGCAAATGAAATTATCTTAAAGTTGTCCTACACATCATGAAGTGTATTCAGTCATATGAATGAAATTGTCTTAAAGCCATCCTACAGATCATGAAGTGTATTCAGTCATGTGAATGAAATCGCATGAAGCCATTCTAAACATCATATAGTGCATTCAGTCATATGAATGAAATTGTATTAAAGTAATCCTACAATTCATGAAGTGTATTCAGTCATGTCAATGAATTTGTCTTAAAGCCATTCCACAAATCATGAAATGTATTCAGTCATGTGCATGAAATTGTCTTGAAGCCTACCTACACTTCATGAAGTGTATTCAGTCATGTGGCTCATGTGAATGAAATTGTCTTAAATCCTTCATACACATAATTAAGTGTATTTAATCAGGCGAATGAAATTGTCTTAAAGTCGTCATACACATCATGAAATCAATTCAGTCATGTGAATAAAATTGTCTTAAGCCATTCTACACATAATTAAGTGTATTCAGTCATGTGAATGATATTTTCTTAAAGCCATTCTACACATCATGAACTATATTTAGTCATGTGAATGAAACTGTATTAAATCCTTCTTCCACATCTTGACATATATTCAGTCATGCGAATAAAATTGTGTTAAAGCCGTCCTACACATCATCAGGTTTATTCAGTCATGCGAATGGAATTGTGTTAAAGCCGTCCTACAAATCATGAAGTGTTTGGAATCAAGTTACTGAATACGTCTTAAAGCCATTCTACACATGATGAAGTGTATTCAGTCATGTGAAGGAAATTGTCTTAAAGCCGTCGTACACATTATGTAGTTTATTTTCTCATGCGAATGGAATTTTCTTAAAGCCATCCTACACATCATGAAGTGTATTCAGTCATGTGAATGAAATTGCATAAGGCCATTCTACTCATGATATAGTGTATTCAGTCATGTGAATGAAATTGTCTTAAAGCAATCCTACACTTCATGGAGTGTATTTAGTCATGTGAATGAATTTGTCTAAAAGCCATTCCACACATCTTGCAATGTATTCAGTCATGTGCATGAAATTGTCTTAAAGCCAACCTACGGGTCATAAAGTGTATTCAGTCATGTGAATGAAATTGTCTTAAAGTAATTCTACACATCATAACCTGTATTCAGTCATGTGAATAAAATTGTATTAAATCCCTCATACAGATCATGAAACGTATTCAGTCATGCGAATGAACTTGTCTTAAAGACGCCCTACACTTCATAAAGTGTATTCAGTCATGTGAATGAAAGTGTCTTAAAGCCATCCTACACATCATGAAGTTTATTTAGTCATGCGAATAAAATTGTCATAAAGCCGTCTTACACATCATGAAGTGTATTTAATCATGTGAATGCAATTTTCTTAAAGCCGTCCTACACATCATGAAGCGTATTCATTCATGTGAATGAAAGTGTCTTAAAGCCGTCTTATATATCATGAAGTGTATTCAATCATGTGAATGCAATTTTCTTAACTCCATCCTACACATCATGAAGCGTGTTCAGTCATGTGAATGAAAGTGTCTTAAAGCCATCTTACACATCATGAAGTGTATTTAATCATGTGAATGCAATTTTCTTAAAGTCGTTCCACACATCATGAAGCGTATTCAGTCATGTGAATGAAATTGTTTTAAAGCTATCTTAGACATCATCCAGTTCATTCACTAATGCGAATGAAGTGATAGAGATGAGCCTGTAGATTCATACAATGGACTGGAAAAATTAACTATGCACATCATAAGCTTTAGTACAACATGGACCCCCTCTCTTGTAGAGCATAGGTATTCAAAATTACGAGTCATCTTGACTAGAATGTGAATTGATAATTTTAGGTATTTACAAAGAATGTGAAGAAGAATGAGAAAAGAAAACGAAACGAGATTTTCAAAATTGTATTCTAATAAAGAAAGTTGTGTTGGGACTTTTTTCATGGGCAAATGTCTTACTACACCGATTCACCCATTCATTACGGACGAGCGCTCGAGTCTGCTTCACTACTACCCTCATTGTGGCGCTTTCAGCCTCTCCTCTTTGCTGATGTGATCTTCTGGGTATCTTTAAGTATAAATGGGCCTAATTAAAAATATCTTCGCCCATCTGTATAGTTTATTTTACTAATCTTCTCTGCCATCTGCATTTCATAACATTTTTATTGTGCCTTATTTATTTTCTCTATTTATTTCTTTTATTATCACTGCGATTTATTTTTGACATGGATCCTCGTGTTCCTAAGGGTTGCGTGCCCTCCCGCCAATAGGACCAGCAAAGGGATTATCAACTAAATATCTTCAACAATTTTCCTTACATCTTACTGGATGTGGGACATTGCATAAGTTCGTAAGAAAGATATTTGTAACCGCTAATAATAAATTATTCAATTAATATATTCCAAAATTTATTACCCGGGGGGGAGTGAGGAAGTTTAACGCCCCCTTTCCTCTGTGGCTGGGTCTAAGCAGGAACGAAAAAGATCTAGAGAGATTTATAAAAGGGAAAATGATGACCCAAGAGAGAGAGAGGGGGTGATTGAGCGAGAGAGATAGGAGTAGAGAGTAAGAAACACAGAGAGAGACACACAGAGAGAGAAAGAGAAGATAGAGACAGTCAGAGAAAGAGAGAATGATAGAGAGTGATAAAGATAGATATATATAGATAAAGATGGATAGAGAAAGATAGAGAGAGTGATAGATAGATAAAGAGAGAAATGAGAGAGAAACAAACAGGGGGAGAATTCGAGAGAGAAGAGAGATACAGACAGGGAGAGAGTTCGAACGAGATAGAGAGAGTTTGTATTTGTTTGTATCAGTTTTTCTTGCGACACTGGGGTGGGGAGGTCATGCAGCATTCACTTGTGACTAGGCCTTCCCCCCAGTTTCACTATTCACTTCATTATGGGAAGATAAAATCAAGCATGAAAGGCCAGACATCATTACTCTAAGACTCTCCCAATCAATACATTAACGCCTATAATTGGAACACTTAAAAGAAAATCAACGATTAATATTTTCCCCAGCTCAGGTCTTCTCATTTCCGTGCTATTTAAACTTAAATACTTAAAATATTAAATACTTAAATATCTAATTTCTTAAATACTTAACTACTTAAATATTTAAATACCTACCTGCCTAAATACTCAGACACTTATATACCTAAATACTTAAATACCTTAAATATTTAAATAGCTAATTAGTTAAATACTTAACTAATTAAGTAGCTAAATAGTTTGATGGTTGGATAGTTAAATATTCAAATGGGAAAATAGTAAAAAAGTTTAATAGCTAAATAGGTTAATAATTAACCTTTTCAATAGTTAAAAAGTTAAATCCGTAAACATTTAAATAGTATAATAGTTAATAGTTCAATAGTTAAATAGATAAATGCTTAAATATTTCAATAGTTTAATAGTTTACTAATTAAATAGTTAAATAGTTCAATGTTATAATAGTTAAATAGTTATATACATAAATACTTGTATGTGTCATAATTTATTAATAGGAATACTTCCCGGAGTGGGGAAGAAGTTAATGTGATTGTTCTGACTAGTGTGAAAGAGGAAAAACAGTCTTAGTCTTTTATGTATCCAAAAAGAAATAGACAAAAGGAAATCGGGGAAAATATTGGCGAAAATGTATGTCACGGGCTTAGGGTTGCAGCAGATCCAAATTAGCTAGATTATGAAATTGTCTTAAAGCTCACTGTCACGAAAGGTCTGGGATTGAACACCGTAAACCATGCCAGGATGAATGAAATTAGTAGCCCTATATTCTCAATTTACCATAATGGCTATGACAATCAAAATTAAGAGTAGATACCGCAAAGGAGATTTTCCCAATTTTTTGATGTTATTTACGAGTAAGATTTAAAGAGAAATGTGAAAAATCGCATCGTCTGACGCCTGCAGAGGGTGTAAGGCACCAGATAAACTAGATTGGAATCTGCATTGGAATGGACATCAGGAGAGATACTAGTTTCAATTCGAAGTCCTGATGACGACATCAAATGGACAGCGAAAGAGTACTCGTTCAAATTCTAATGTTGAGATGTCCCCTTGAGAGCGATATTGGAATCGGCAGAAGACAGGAAAGAGAAAAGACCTTGAAACCTCTCGATAAAGAAGTCATCCGTGGACAAAATGAATGGTGGTAAACCATCGTTGTCAAAAACTAGGAAGTAAAGATAACAAACGGCTCAACCTGTCTAAACCTTGCCATTAGTGGCTATTGATCAATGGTAATTAAATATTACTTATGTTCTGCCATCAGGGAATAAACGGACCGTATCAAGATTGTTTTTGAGAGTTAGCTGACAAATGAAATTGAACACTACAGTCTATGATAGACACCTCTCGCCAAAAGCAAAGAGCTCGCTGTGGTAAATCCCTTGCCTTCTACTGATTTTTTTTCCGCGACATAGAACAATGACGAAAATTGAATGTATTCATTATCACGCCATATGGGTGATTTCCACAGTAGGGCAGCATGAATGTTCTCTTGCTTGTGTAGAAAAGATGAGTTGAACAAGCTAGATATGAGGGTTGGGAGGCCTCTACTGCTGGGAAATGTTTAAACACTGCCTCCTTTTCTCGCTGAAAGTGCGTCTAGCTCGGATGGCATGCGGCTGTTCACGGTTTTTTTAAAACACGATTCATTTGGGCAGGTGTTGGTTCGTTTGATCGGATGAATTTCGCCTCGTGTCAACTACAGCAACAAAAAAAAGTCCTCTGAATAAAATCATTGTCTTAAATTTTATATGTGATTCAACTACTATTGAAAAGCATATGAAAAACATATAAATTTAGTAGAAAGGTCAGGTATGATTGGACTAGATCGGTTCCGTTGGCCCGATCTTGTTATAATTGCCAGAATTACCCATTTAAGGACCGGGAAGACCTTAAGATGTACTCAAGTCCTGTCTCATATAGGAAATGAATAGTGGAGAATTACCATCTACCCTACCTCTCTTTTCCAAATGGGATGGCCTCAAGAAAGGCCACCACGCCTCCTTGGGTGGGTCAATAGGTCACTAAGAGATGCAATAGCTTGTTTCAGGTTTAAGCAATCTATGTCTAGGTGTGCGATATTGTCTGGGCTTTGGTTCCATCTTCTGTATGTTGGCGTCAGGTAATGTAAATTAATATATAGACACTCTTCATAGAACATACTCTCTGTTTATGTTTCTTCGCATATGATGAAAACAATTCTGAGCCGCATATTTTAAATGTAGCATTGTATGTATAAGAAGATGAAATGTTTCGATTTAATGTAATCGTCCTGGATATGTAGCAGATAATTCTGTTCCTTATTTTGATTCTACAACACACGGTTTAGAAACTTTTGGGCTACAAGAAATAAAGAGACAAGTCTTTTTCCATAGTGACCGCATAAGTCGAACTTTCCCACTCAATTATTATCCCACATTTATTATCTTTGTGCATTTACAATATCGTTAATGTGCTTCGATATTATAAATTATAATGGACCAAGAACTAATTCTTGAGGGATGCCACTTATTGAACGTTCATAGCTTGAGTACATACAATCAGCTACGAGTTGGCTTACGGTCGGCCGACCAGATATCGAGGCATTTAAGTGCATCACCACTAGTTCCACGCAATTTTACTGTATTATACGAAGCGCGGTCAATAAGTTTTGCGAATCGGTAGGGCAAAACACAGGAAGGGGGATTGCTGTTTGTGGAGGTGTTAGGACAAGTTATGACAAGTCAGTAACTGCAGCCGCACGCTCCTGCCTCGTCTATTTAGGAAGAAGTAGCAGATCGCAGATCGTCAGTCACAAATTTTTTAACAATGGAGAAGGTTGAGCACCGCACAGTGATCAAACTTTTGACCAAGGAAGACAAGAATGCAAAAGAGATCCATGAACGGATGGTTGCAGTGTACACCGATCCTGCCCCTTCTTATGCAACCATTGCTCGCTGGAATAGGGAGTTCCCTCATGGTTGTGAGTCCCTTGAATATGCCCCCCGTCCAAGACGCCCGTCAGACGTAACCAACGAGGACAATATGGCCCGTGTGGAGAGGATGATCCTCGAAAATCGACGGATGAAGGTCGAAGAAATCGAGCGAGAACTTGAAATATCACATGGAAGTGTTATCAACATCATCCACAAAAAATTGGCCATGACCAAGGTCTCTGCCCGTCGGGTCCCTAGAAACCTCACGAAACCTCACGCCCCATGATCGACTTCAACGTCGTCAAAGTCCACAAGGCCAGAGTTGCACAAGCTGCCCTGCGCGAGTGCGGATTCAAGGAGCTCAACCATCCCCCTACAGCCCAGATGTGGCCCCTAGCGACTACTTTTTATTCCGTCAGCTCAAGGCTGCACTGCGTGGACACTGGTTTGGGGACGATGAAGATGTCCAGCTTGCCGTCCAGGAGTGGATTGAACAGCAGTCGGGAGATTTCTGGTTGTCAGGAATTAGAAGCTCCAGGGAAAAGTGGCGCAAGTGCATTGAAGTCGAGGCTAGTTATATTGAAAAATCATAAAACACTTTTCCTCATTTCTCGTTTCCTTACATCCAAATTGCAAAACTTATTGACCGCCCCTCGTAGGTATCTTATGCGAAACTGTATCTTACGGTTTAGAAAAATTCCGTTAAATCATATCTTTACACTGATCAAAGGTTGAGATCATTTCGTGGAAAAAATCTAGATGAACATATAAGCATGAACACTATCGCCCAAAACCAAGCTGAAGATCATTTATTTAGATGGGATCATTAAATGCACCAAAATATTGCCTTTAAATGAACCATGAGAGTTTATTTAAGAAAAAAGTTATGAAAATAGTCTTGAACTATTTGGAATTTGTCTCTATGACTTTTATGTAAATCTGAGTCACAATTGCCACATTAAGGTGATACCGCATTAATTTTTTAAACACTTTACTACGTTAGATTATCATATATGAAATTAAAGCTCATTAAAAGCCCTTTTATTGCTCTCAAGACCATAATAATCTACGGCGCTGTTTTTGTGATAAAGGGGGTTCTTTTAGACCCCTCCTCTTGATATCTGATATATTATAAATGGCTATAGAATTACTAAAATTTAAGCATTCGAGCTCAATTCACGATAACAATATGTACATATGATTTAACTATCATTTGAAATCAGTTTTCTTCAGTTCCATGTAAATTTCTATTAATGGTGGACTAAAACATATATTTTTAGGACAAGGTCAAGTATAGGTTTTGTTCTCAGTTTGAAAAGGGGGTGTTAGGTGAATAGTATTGGTGTTCTGAATGCCCTGTAATTTAGTTCAATCTATATTCGAATGATGCTAAAAATATAAACCAGTTCTTAGGCGCCGGGTTTTTTAGCAAATATTTAAAATCGCATGGTAAAGTTTTGCGTTTTGTTCACAAATCAATTTAAAAATCTACGTAGAATTTCCACGAATGTATAAAATTTTGCATTATCATAATTTTCACTATGTTATATTCATGTTGCTAAAACAAAATATATAATAAACTAAAGTGCATAGAATTTGCAATATAATGATATAAAAATAAATGTTGTAGTTTCGTTTAGGTTTTCACAAATTAACTTTAAATATCTAAGAAAAATTTTCCACGAATATATACAATTTGGCATTATCTTAATTTTCACTATGTTCTACTCATGTTGCTAAAAAGATAATTAAAACTTAAAAATGTGCATAAAAATTTGCAATAAAATGATATACAAAAGCAAGAAATCCGAATTTTGAACGAAAGAATTTGAAAAGTGACTAATGAACAAATGTGCTATCTCCTTAACCTTACTTGGAACTTTTTTTCCATTAATTGATTTGTTAAAAATAGTGATGAATAGGTTTGTTAATATTAACAATTTACAATACTTTAACATGGGCTACGCAAATTTATAGGGATATTAAGCTTCAAGTATTTTATTTGCTTAAATTACATAATGAATTCTCGGTAAATTGATCGTCTTTCGTGGTAAAAACGTTTTAAAAAAATGTTTTAATATCTTTCACTACATGTGCTTTTTACAAACTGTACATTGAATCGGCTTGGTAGTGTGTCAGGTGTATGGCTAAATTCCTCCTGCACTTTCACACCTTAGCAACTGCAGTTTCAACGATTTTTCAGTACTTATGATATCCATGTGCCGTATTCTGTATCTATTTCTATTAAATTAAGAGAAGGTTTGAATTTCTCACCTACAACATTACTGATTAGAAGAAAGCATAACCGAGAGCAAGGTTGTAAATTTACTTTAAGTGCTGAAGAACTACTCAGGCAGTGTAATCTTATTCAGTTTCTTTTCAAAGTCAACCACCACATCTATAGGATTCATTATTGCTTTGATCGACGCCTCACTTTTCCTACCATATATAATTTAGTTACTTAAGTTTGTCTCATCTATATATTTATAACTTATGCTAAACGCAATTATCTTACTCTCCTCCGCGTATAAATTAAGCAACCTAATCAATCAAATCAATATTTACAAATCTCACAATGTGAACGACTCACAAAAGTTCACCAAAGAACTATTGCTATCTACTTTTAACCTCCATACAAAAACACCACAATTCTATCGTTAACGTTTAAGCATCTCTTCTTTTCTGGGTCTCTCATCTTTCTTCTCTCCTTAAGAAATAACTTCCTCTTCCTATTCTGATCTTCATTCCGAAACTTACGAACAATTAAAACGCTGCTTTAGTATTCTAATTAAATACTGGTTTCACCGATATTTTTTTACTTCCTTTGTACATTGATTGTAGTCACCTCCATGATAAGATAATCTTTTTATGATGCTTTTAGAAGTTCATATACATATTTTTTTCTAGAAGCTATATATATATATATATATATATATATATATATATATATATATATATATATATATATATACACCATATCATTAAGCTCTCAATCGTTCAGCACTTTTCCTTTCGATTTCTGATTCTTCGTCCATATTGGCTTTTGGATAGCGTACTACCTCTTTCTTAATAAGTTGTGCGGAATCTTCTCTATTCCCAAGTTCAAACATAACTTCCCTTTTCTGCGTACTATTACTCTCATATAATCCTCCCACCTTTACTGTTCCAACAATTAATCAATTTCAATTCTTCCTTCCTTGAATTATACCTTGTATAACGCACGTTTTTATATAGGCCTATATCCATTCAATTCCTAGCTTTAACATTTCTCCCGAATTCCCCAAATAACTTGTAGATTCCCGATTTGGGAGGATCCACTTTGGTGATCCAAGGTTAATCTTTTAAGGGTTATTTTAAGATATGGCTACAAAATGATACACTTCGTCATAAACCAATTTAGAACTGCATTACTCGTAAACTGCATTACCCTTGAAAGTCTAAATTGATACTCATATTTCTCGAGATTAAAAATTATTTAATAACAATTGATCATGTACTACTCACTCAATAGTAAGGCCTAAGGCCAATCAATAAGTTACAAGTCACACCCAAAGGAAATCAATTTACCCCAGTACTTGATGCACTATTGATATTTTTCGATAGATAAAACACCTGCAACCAAACGCTCTGATTCTCCTCTCCTACAAATTATTACTCTTAGCCGTTTGTGCCGTTTGGATATTTGTGCTTTGCCTCTATTTGTCATTAGGAACTCTACCACTTCTCTCCGGCTTGTTCTAAGTTACTTAATCTGTGAGGATTCATGTCCCCGAAGATGGCCTGATAAAAATCCATTATTATTATTATTATTATAGCCCTGGGGCAATGCTGATCATTTCAGTCCAAAAACTCTTCAAATATTTGTTCTCACTTTCTGTGGGTCTAACACTCCTATGGAGTGCGGATAGTCAGAATGAGGCCCGGGCCACTTCGAACTCAAAAGCTCACCATAATTTCTAAGTAAAACCAGTATAAAAGTCAGATAATTAACCTGTATATACTATCATCCGTCAACTGTTTGTTTTGGTAAATAGCAAACAAGTTCATTCAAATCTGGAAATTCTTTCTGGGAAAAAGAATAGAAATAACTTAAATCCATGAAAAATGGGGGATTTTATATATTTCTCCAATATCCATGTGAGTGCGAAAGATAAAAAAAAACAATTAGGCAGTATGTATATTCAAATGCCAAGGTGAAAACAAAGAATGAAACGGGAGCAAACCACATACCATTGTAGTACGAATATTTTAGCATTATATAAATGAAGCTATCAAACTTAGCTAATAATAACGCTCTAAAAAGTAATAGTGGGGAGCTTTTGAAATATAAATGAAATCCAATTCTAAACAAGTGCATTTAAATTAGTCAAGGGCACCTAAGGTTACAGGTCATCTTTGGAGAAAAGTGATTTAGATTTGCTGAATAACTAAATGTATCTCCACATTACATCCGTCATATTGAACATATATAGACAATGATCGGATATTTTTCAACTTAAAAAACTCCAGTCGTTTATAGATTATGTTTATAAATTACAAAGTTAAAGATAATCTATATCTAATTGAGGACGGCCTTGTCCTTTTGAGATTCACAGATCTTTAGTTCTTTGCATTATAAGCTCATAAATATTCAATGCCGATGAACGACATGATCGAAAAAGACCAGCTCCGCAAAAGTAGTCTTACTCACTTGACATATTGGGCAGCGAAGGAACATTTGAAATCCTCCAAATATAATAATAAATCGCGTGAATTATACAAACAAAACTTTCGCTTTCTTGCTACCTTGGAAATGTCTCTCTCTCTCTACGAATTTCTATGCTGTCGCTATTGAAACCGTAGTTTATTCGTAATATGCGTTATTATGGATTTAGATCTAACCCCATGGCATTGTTAATGACCGTCTGAAGATTAAATGACAGAACTGGATCTACGTTGGTGAATATTATTATTTTTAAACCGGCGACAGTGCCACGTCGTCCTTTTCTACCTGCGTCTCTCGCTCCTAAATGTTAAGTAGGATTAAAGAGCCTCATTATAAGCGTAATTTAAAGGTGATTATATCTAGATTCCTTCTCGTTTTATTGTTCAGTCCCTTTTATACATTTGGAATTTATTATAGAGTTGAAGATCATCTTTTTGAGTACGTGCGTTTGTGCGTTTGAGCGCCCAGGAGTTTTTAGTGTTACCTCCTCAGCTCAACCAAAGTTTTCATGGACTTTAAGGTTTGTGTCCTTAGCGTGAGTTTCTTTGGGTTACACCGGAGTTTGGCACAAATTTTTACATAATTTTTAATATTTTCCTTTGTGTTTGAGAGCAAGAAGAAAGGAAAGAAGGACAACTAGTCATAAACGGACATTTTTGCAGGACGTTGGGGGAAATTATACAACGGCATTATCTTGGTATGATCGTTAATAATTTTATACCGCAAGAATAAAGGGAACGGCTTAAAAGAAATAGCGAAATGATCATTTTTGCCATGATGATGACATAAATAGTTGTAATAAGATAAAGTGAGGGAAGAATCATAAAAGGAAATATATTTTAAAGTGAAGTTTTTTGTTCATAAGAGTATCTTGAAATGATAGAATTGATTGGAGATTAAATGAAGATGAGCCACCCGAATCCTACTCCTGAAGATCAAACACGCCGAAAACTTCTCCTAAAGATAAAATATCCCGAAACCTATTTCTGAACATAAGCTACCTCGAAAACTACTTCTGAACATAAAATACCCCGAAAACTACTCATGAAGATAAACTACCCCGAAACCTACTTCTGAAGATAAACTACCCCGAAAACTACTTCTGAATATAAACTACCATGAAAACTACTTCTGAATATAAACTAACCCGAAACCTACTTCTGAAGATGAACTACCCCGAAACCTACTTCTGAACATAAACTACCCTGAAACCTACATCTGAACATAAACTACCCCAAAGCCTACTTCTGAACATAAACTACCTCGAAACCTACTTCTGAATATAAACAACCACGCAAACTACTTCTGAAGATAAACTACCCCGAAACCTACTTATGAACCTAAATTACCCCGAAACCTACTGCTGAACATAAACTACCCCGAAAACTACTTCTGAATATAAACTACTTAGGGTATTTTAGGTCTAGTTAGAATGTTTAGGTTTACATATTTTGGTAGAAGACTAGGCAAGGTATGATGCTTCGGTGATACATATGTTTTATTAATGTTTAAACTTCTTGGATTATTTTTTTACTTAACCTACTACTCACCAACCTTAACTAGGTCTCATGTTAGGTTAGGTTAAGTAAGTTTACTATATTCTGTGGTTTACTCATTACTTGCATCCTGCACCTGAAGATAATCTTTCGCAAATTTTTCACTTTAAGAAAAGTCTTTCCAACTTTTTTACGTGAAGATAAGCCACCCAAATTATTCACAAATGAACAAATGAAGATAAGCCACCTCATTTATTCTCAAATGAAGATAAGCCACCCCACTTAACCTCAAATGAAGATAAGTCAACTCTACTTTTCTTCCCTCAAGAAAAGTCACTGGACATTTTTCACCCGAAGAAAAGCTACCACAACTTTTCTCACATGAAGATCCGTCACCACAACTTTTCTCGCCTGTAGATAAACGACCCCGACTTTTCTCACCTGAAAATGAACGACCCCGACTTTTCTCACCTGAAGATAAACGAGCTCGATTTTCTCACCTAAAGATAAACAACAACGACCTTTCTCACCTTAAGATAAACGACTCTGACTTTTGTCACCAGAAGATAAACGACGCAGACTTTTCTCCCCTGAACATAAACGCCCCAAACTTTTCTCACCTGAAGTTAAACGACCCCGACCTTTCTCACCGGAAGATAAACGACATCGATTTCTCTCACCCAAAGATAAACGACCCCGACTTTTTTCACCTGAAGATAAAAGACCTCGACTTTTCTCACCTAAAGATAAACAACACTGAGTTTTCTCACCTTAAGATAAACGACTCCGACTTTTGTGACCAGACGATAAACGACCCCGACTTTTCTCCCCTGAAGATTAACGACCCCAACTTTCCTCTCTTGATGTTAAACGACCTAAACTTTTCTCACCTGAAGAGAAACGACTCCGACTTTTCTCACCTGAAAATAAACGACCCAAACTTTTCTCACCTGAAGATAAACGACTTCGAGTTCTCCCACCCGAAGATAAACGAACCCGACTTTTCTCACCTGAAGAGAAACGACTCCGACTTTTCTCACCTGAAGATAAACGACCCAAACTTTTCTCACCTGAAGATAAACGACCTCGACTTCTCCCACCCGAAGATAAACAAACCAGACTTTTCTCACCTGAAGATAAACAACCCTGACTTTTCTCCCCTGAAGAAAAAAGACCCCGACTTTTCTTCCCTAAAGTTAAACAACCCCGACTTTTCTCCCTTGAAGTTAAACGACCCCAACTTTTTTCACCGAAAGATAAACGACCTCGACTTCTCTCACTCGGAGATAAACAAACACGACTTTTCTCACCTGAAGATAAACGACCCAGACTTTTTTCACCGGAAAATAAACGACACCGACTTTTCTCACTAAAAGATAAACAACTCCGACATTTCTTAAATTAAGATAAGCAACCCAGACTTTTCTCACCTGAAAATAAACGACCCCGACTTTTCTTCCCTGAAGTTAAACGACCCTGACTTTTCTCCCCTGAAGTTAAACGACCCCAACCTTTCTCCCTGAAAGATAAACGACCTCTACTTCTCCCACCCAAAGATAAACGAGCCCAACTTTTATTACCTGAAGATAAACGACCCTGACTTTTCTCACCTCAGGATAAGCCACCCTAACTTTTCTCCCCTGAACAAAGCGACCCCAAATAAGCTTTGGTTGGGTTACGCCAAATTGGTGAAATAATACTAACTACTTTTGGTTAACTGATACTGATCATTCTAAATTAATTAATATTTGTTCTGTTAAAAACTCATGAAATCATTAGGTTTAGTTTGCTCAGATAAAATTAGTTTAAGATGAGTTCAGTTTTTCTTTTTATCTAAGAGTTCCTGGAACATGTAGAGAATGCGTGAAATGAGCGCACCGATGAGGCCCCTAAAGAGTCCGCGAGGACCCAGGACTCGGCGACCAGACCAACATTTAGCTCTCCTTCACACTGACTCTATGGTAGGAATCAAGCGAGCTTTCCGGGACGCCTAGCATTGAAGATGGGAGACGGCCGAGGGGAACTGATAGTTGCGTGCCATCGAGAGGCAACTGTGCCTATGGACCTACTTCCTCAATGGCGCGACGGCTTCAGGTCGCTTTCTGCCCTCTCAGAATGAGGCAACCCGAGCAGGAAGAACAGATGTTTGATAGAACGCTCCTTTGGACCTTACAGCCACAATTGTGTTTCCCTCCAAATAAACAAGCAAGATAAATTTAAGTTAAATGATATTAGTTGACTTTGACTAGGTGTGGACAAGCAATATAGATTTATGCTAAAATGTAGTTAATTTATGATGACTAGGCATGGACATGCAATAATAATGTCAATTTACGTTACTAAGCTTAGCCAAGCAAGATTAATTTAGGTTAAAAAGTAGTTAAGTCAAGTTGAATAGGCTTGAACAACTTTATTCAACTTAGGCAACCTTTCAAAGCTCATAAATGGTAGATCTATGGGGGATATATGTTACCAGTGAAGTTAAGTGTTTATGTGGTGGTATAGGTTACCGGTTTGTGGGGACGCGTGGTCGGTAGTTTAAGGGCGTGTATTGAAGGGTCCTTTTTGCTATTGTGCTCGACGGGTCACGACGACCTTAGGCAGAGGGCCTACCTTACGCCTCTGTTGAATTGGTTCTGAGTTCTTATAATTTCTCAGGAGGGTTGTGCGTTAGGCGGGGCTTACCGAAAATGTCTCGGTAAACGGGGTAAGCAAAGGACTTTGAAAGGACGCGGCAAAGAAAATATGACTTTATTCTTGAGTTGGCCTACTAAAGGGGCAAACGGAAACGTTTCGAGTTCATTTCAGTTAACGTGTAGGCTTACTGTTTTACGCGAAGTATCGAGTCTCAATTCAGCAGGACTTAGGCGAGTAAACGGGATTCCGTGACGCTACCAAGGGAATGGATTGAGTTAATGAGTCAGGAATAATGAATCTCGTGAATAATGAGAGTGTCTGTCTCTGTCTGTCTGTCTGTCTCTCTCTCACTCTCTCTCTCTCTCTCTCTCTCTATATATATATATATATATATTTATATATATATATATGTGTGTGTGTGTGTTTCTTCTCCAAGGAGCGTGACCTTGACTTGTCTGTCGAGCGGACCCAGTCAACTAGTTTGTTCGTTATTTCCACCTCTTGGGCGGAGTTTCCGAAAGCTCTCTGTACCTGAGGTGCAACATATTACCCATAGATTTAGCCTTATTATAGGGAATTTCTTGTTGCAGGTGAATTTTTTCTGGTCAGAGCCTATATTTGTTCAGCTGAAGATAAGTGTTCCCAACACGCGTATGTTTGTTTGTGTGTGATCCTCGTATTTGTCCACCTGGTCACTTTTGATATCTTTATATGTTCCTCACGACTCTAAAGTCCATTTGCCTCAAATCTATTTGTGCAGTTTAACATATACATAGTTTTATTTCCTATTTTTCTCTGGTTCTTTATTTATTAGGCTTGGCATATTATTTCCTTAATTTACACATATAGCAATTTTTAGGATTTGATAAATCCACCGAGGGTCCATTTGTGGAGTTCCTCTCTGGGCCTATTAAATCCTGTAATTTGGTGCCAGAGACTTACCTATTTTATAGAACGAGCTTTACAGGTCAACCTCTCAAGCTTCCTAAACACGAAGTCAATTTTACATATCGTATAAACACTAAGACGACCTTTAAGTCTTATGAACACTAGGACAAACTTTCAAGCCTCTTAAACAATAGGACAACCTCTTAAATCTTATAAACACTAGGGTAACCTCGCAAACATCATAAACACTAAGACAACCTCTTAAATCTTATAAACACTAGCGTAACATCGCAAACATAATAAACACTAGGAACCCTCTCAAGTCTCATAAACACTAGGCCAATTTCTTAAAGCTAAAAAAGACTAATATAACCTTTCAAAGCTGATAAACACTAGACCAACATCCCAAACCCCAGGAAGGCTGGGAGAATCACTCAACCCACAAATACAAAACGAATCCCTTTCAAAATTTCTAAACACTAGGACAACCACTTAAACCTCGTGAACAATAAGACAACCTCTCAAATCTAATGGCACTAGGACAACTTTTCAAACTTCATAAACATTAAGACATTCTCCCAAAACTAATAAACACTAGGTCAACGAATTAAACCCCAGAATAACTAGTAAATCATCTCAAAAATCCTAAAAACAAGGAAAACCTCTCAAAGTTGATACACACAAGGATACCTTCTCAAACCTCAAAAACACTAGAACAACACTTAAACTTCATAAAGACTAAGACAGTTGCTGAAACCCAATAAACATTAGGACACCCTGACATAGCAGATAAAGAATAGTACAAACCTCAAATCTCATATACACTAAGACAACCTTTCAAACATCATAAAGATTTGGACTACCCCTCAAAGGTAATAAACTCTAAAGCAACTTGTCAAATATCATAAACACTAGAATGACCTTTCTAACCTCATAAATAATAGGGTAACCTCTTAAAGCTCATAAACAGTTGGTCAACACCACAAACCTCATAAACAATAGGACAACCTCACACATCGTATAAACACTAATACAACCTTCAAACCTTTAAAGACTCTGACAACCTCTCAAATGGATAACCTCCCAAAGCTCATAAACAGTTGGTCAACACCACAGACCTCATAAACAATAGGACAACCTTACGCATCGTATAAACACTAAGACAAACTTCAAATCTTTAAACACTCTGACAACCTCTCAAGCCTCTTGCACACTAAGACAACCTCTTAATTTGTATAAACACTGGGAAACTCTTCAAAAAACCTTAACACTAGGACAATATCTGAAACTTCATAAACACAAGGAGATCCCCTAAACTCATAAAAAAATAGGACAACCTTTTAAATCTTATGAAAACTTTAAAAACACCTAAACCTCATAAAAACTAGGACATGATCTCAAACCTCATAAACACTACCACTATCTCTCAACCTTCAGGAAGACTAGGAGAACCGCTCAAACCTCATAAAAGTAGGTTAACTTCTCAAACTTAATGAACACCAGAACATCTGTCGAACCTTATATTAACTAAGAAAAGCTCTCAAAATCATAAACACAAGGAAAACCTCTCAAAGATCAATCTCATTGGGATAATCTCTCAAACCTCATAAACAATAGGACAAGCCCTAAACTCATAAAAATAGGACAACACCTTAATCGATATAAACACTAAGACAATCTCTCAAACCCCATAGAGAACTAAGACAAACTACCAAATGTCATAAATACTAAGACATCCTTACAAAAATCATAAAAAACTAGCAAAAGATCTCAAATTTCATACCAATTAGGACAACCTCTCAAATCCTATGAACACTAAGCCTCATGAAATGTAGGCCAACCCCTCAAACCTTATAGGACAACCTTTCAGAAAACATAAATTCCAACACAAGCTCCCAAATTTCATAAACACTGGGAGAACCTCTTAAACCTTGTATAAATTAGGACAAGGTTTCAAACCTTATAAATATTAAGACATCCTCTCAAACCTAATAAACAATAGGACAAACCCTTAAAACTCAAAATCAGTTCTATAACCTCTCGAAAATAATAAACAGTAGGAAAACCTCTCAAATTTCATGCACACTAAGATAACCTCTCTTATCTTATAAATATTAGGATAACTCTTCTAACCTCATAAACACTAAGGAAATCTCTCGCACCTCCTTAACACCAGGGCAACTTCGCACACCTCACAAAGTCTCGGAAAAGCCCTCAACCCTATAAGCACTAACTAATACAACCTTTCAAATATTAGGACAACGTATTAATTAGCAAGAACACTAGGACAACCTATCATACCTCATAAACACTAGGTCAACATCCAAAACCTCATAAGCACTAAGATAGCGCCTCTAAACTCATACACACTTGGGTAACTTCTCAAACACCATGAACACTAGGAAACCTCTCAAACCTTATAAATAGTATACGAAATTCTCAAAAATATTAAACACTATGATAACCTCTCAAACATCTTAACCACTAGTAAAACCTCTAAAAAATGTGAAACTCTAGGACAACCTTCAAACCTCATCAAAACCTTGACATTCTCTCTAGCCTCATAAAATAGGACATCCTCTCTAACCTAATATGCACTATGACATTCCTTCAAACCTCAAAAACACTAAGACAACCTCTCAAACCTCGTAAACACTTAGACTACCGCTCAAACCTCAAAAACACTGAGACAACCTCTCAAACCTTGTAAAGACTTAGACTACCGTTCAAATCTCGTAAACAC
Organism: Ceratothoa steindachneri; assembly: GCA_963969495.1. Taxonomy (NCBI): domain Eukaryota; kingdom Metazoa; phylum Arthropoda; class Malacostraca; order Isopoda; family Cymothoidae; genus Ceratothoa; species Ceratothoa steindachneri. The sequence continues at coordinate 159,791,768 of OZ018317.1, read as the reverse complement.
TAGGACAACCTCTCAAACCTCGTAAACACTTAGACTACCGCTCAAACCTCAAAAACACTAAGACAACCTCTCAAACCTCGTAAACACTGAAACTACCGCTCAAACCTCGTAAACCTTAGACTACCGCTCAAGCCTCATAAACTCTAGGAAAACGCCAGGATTAAACAAAGCAATACAGTGGATCGTATTATTCAGTTACTGGTTTCGGCAGTGTGTGAAGATTTAAGTCTAAGAAGATCCAGAACTAGTACCGAATAAATCTTTCACTAAGACAGGACCTCTAATTGATCCTTTCTGTTAATTCTCGTTCTTCAAAGGTCTTTAAATTAAATACTGAGGCTAGTAGGGCACTTTCTCATATGTCATGAACAAGTTCTTACAAGTGGAGAGGTGAAATTTAATGGACGTTTTTATTGTTTTGGATTCACAATTCTACATTTGTAGTTCTCCTAATTTTTAATATATAAGTTTAAGTTAATAATTACAAAAAATTAAGGTTAAGTAAAGTTAACTTACGGACCTAACCTACACAGCTCTAAGGACCTCTGATTGACCCTTTCTGTTAATTCTCGTTCTCCAAAGGTCTTTATATTAAATACTGAGGCTAGTAGGGCACTTTATCATATGTCATGAACAAGTTCTTACAAGTCTCCGGAGAGGTGAAATTTAATGGACGTTTTTATTGTTTTGGATTCACAATTTTACATTTGTAGATCTCCTAATTTTTAATATATAAGTTTAAGTTAATAATTACAAAAAAATAAGGTTAAGTAAAGTTAACTTACGGACCTAACCTACACAGCTCTACAAAACACTTTGTGACCATGGGCCCATGAAAGTTTCAAATCAAGAAAAAGACGGGAACGGTGAATTCGTTCCTCCAACCTCATAACCAAGAAAATAAAAAGGCACTTTAATGAGAATTGTTATTTACAATAATCTAATTTATTAAAAACAAAAAATTGACTTGAATTTAATTAGTTAAAAACATAAAGTAGGGATTAATGCACTGTAGGAAGAGAGTTTATGAGCAATTAATTACAAATTATCCAAAATAGTGGTGTTCCAATAACTTGGACCGATTTAAAATGTGAGTTAAGTTTAAGCTTCTAATGATTCTTTGCTTTTTCTTTCAGATTTAGCAATTTCAGTCTTTGGGAATTTCAACGATGGAAAGATTAACAATCAAACAACGTGTTAAAGTTATTGAAGCCTATTACGAAAATAGACGTTCAAAAAGAAACGCATTTCGGGTACTTCGCGAAAACCATCTTTACTGATGAAGCCCATTTTCATCTTGGTGGATTCGTTAATAAGCAGAATTGTCGCATTTGGTCTGATGAAAATTCCAGGAAGATTGTTGAAAATCCACTGCATCCACAAAATGTCACGGTTTGGTGTGCACTTTTTGCTAGTGGAATCATTGGGCCGTATTTCATCGAAAATGATGCCGGGAATTCTGTTACGATGACAGGCGAGCGATACCGTACCATGATAACCAACTTTTTATGGCCTGAATTGAATTCTATGGATGTCGAAGATTTTTTGTTTTAACAGGAGGGCGCTAGATGCCACACAGCCAATGCAACAATGGCTTTATTGAAGGAAAAGTTCCCAGGCCGCATCATCTCTCGAAACAGCGAGGTCAATTAGCAACTACGATCGTGTGACTTGACGCCTTTAGATTTCTTCCTCTGTGATCATTTCAAAAGTAAGGTCTATGCCAACAAGCCAACAAAAATTCAACAGCTGAAGGATAAGATAATAAGGCATATTGGTGAGATTGAGGAGCAACTACAGAGACGTCATTAAAAATTTTGACCATTTAGTGGAGGTTTGCCGCCGAAGCCTTGGCGAACATTTAGGCGATATTATTTTTCACACATAATTGCCATGACTCAAATAACATCATCCAATAGTTAAATCAATAAATTTTCACCAATAACACGGTTTTATTTACTACTAACTTTGATCCGTGTTAGTGGAACACACTTATAAAGGTTAATTTAAGTTAGGTATTTTTTTTATTATTATCGTATTTGGCCAAGGCAGTTGATGCTGAATATGGATTTTCTTGGTTATATTTTTAGGGTTGAAAAATCTTTTACTATTCATACCTGTAGATGAAAATTTTTTTTAGCTAAGAATTAGTGGGGAAGGGGGGGGGGGGATTTTATCAGACTATGAAGAATTGTGGATAAAATTTATTTGGCTATAAATTGAGGGAAAGGGGCTGAATTGTATTTAGCTATGAATAGTTGTGGATAAATTGTATTTATTTAGCTAGGAAGCGTTGGGGTGAATTGATTTGGTTATGTATTGATTTGGTTGAATTGTATTTGAATATGAATTGATAATTCTGAGACTTATTTCTGTATAAATTAATCCCCAAACGTTTATTTGTTTTTTAAATGTTTTTTCGTCAAATTAATTTTAACATTTTATTAATTAATAACTCAAATTTTGCCAAGTTTTTTATGTCAATGGCTGAACCACTATGGCTATAAGTTCCTACTTATGTCTATAAATTTAATTACGTACATATTTTAAAAATATCGTATACTCATTTCCGTTAGGATTTTGCTTCCAAATATTCAGTTGAAATAGAACAGGAAAGACAATATACAAGAAAAGAATATTATTCATTATAAAACATTCTAACCAATGTAAATCAGTTTTCACCATGATAATTTTACTATTTTATAACTTTCTAGAAGTACAACATCACTAGGCATTAAAGAATTTCTCTGTATAACATATCATGACCACAAAAAGTCAACTTTTTTGTTTATTTTATATCTAAACAAAGAATACCCGATCTGTATTCGATACTTAAAGCTTATTCATCAGTCACTCTCTGAACCAGAAGGCGTCTCTCCCACTAGCTTACCGACAGAAGGTGTAACTGAAAATACAACAACACAATATCACACCCATGAACGCCATGCACCGGCGTACCGCAGGGTAGCGTACTGGCGCTCACACTGTACGTACGCCAACCCTAAACTACCCAACCTCCGCTAGACTCACATAAACATCACAGGAAAATACTTGGGGCAACATTTGACAAGTTGCTACGCTTCTACTTATACTAAAACGTCGCACAAACACGAGCTAAAAACACAAACAAAAGACTACGCAGGTGTTATCCAGCCACTCGTAACCTAAAACTACAATTATACAGGACACTAGCTTGACCACTCCTTACATACGCACCTATCAAACTCGCAGCAACGAGTCACACCTGGAAGAGGAAAGTACAGCGCACTCAGAACTCTGCTCTGAAACGCGAATCCCGCTATTCTCAGTACACACTCGACCCCCACCAGATGAAAACAGCAAAATAACCACTCAATAAATACACCCACACCCCTTTAACACGACAGCTGGGGAAACTCGCAAGAGAGCCCACATACACCCTAATCCCCGCCAGACAACATGCTGCGATGGCATTGAGATACCCGCAGCTCTCGACTACACGCAACCAACACCTATCCACAGATAATATAACAACAACATGAATAACACGTTTCCTCGACTCGAGCCTATCCTTGCCAACACCCCCACTAATCATCCAGCTGCCCCAGTCTAAAACATTACCACTCCCAAACACAAACAAAAACAGGACGCATCTCAGTATCTAACCATGGACCTTTAACTCTTCTTATCCACTCTCAAGGGCCAGTACATGATAACTCTACCTTCCTTTATATTCACATTATGTCATGGCAAGCTTACTCAATTTCCACTTACTTCAGGAAATCACAATGTTTTAATATAAGGTTATCCCCTAAGTAATGCAACATTTTTTATGTTTTCCATTATTTTATACATAGATAAAAACCCCCAAACTATTTGAAGTTATTTATATTTATAAATATTTATTTACTAATATAGTAATATAATTTCCAAGAGGTTCTTTCACTAGGCTCAATAATTTTACTAACTTTTCAAAACCATGTTTGAAAAAATCTTTGACTTTGCTATTTAAAAGTTTTTTAAGGTTGTTTCAACTTCAGTTGATGACATCTTCATTCTCTTCAGGTGATTTGTTAACTTCTAAAATGGTAATAATGGGATAGAGCCAGGTAAAGTGAGTAGGAAGATGACTCAATTGTTCCCAGTCAAAATTGGTAAGTTTTTGTATGGTATGAGGTCCTGTGTTGTCTTAGTGAAAAAGCACTGATCTTCTCGTGATTTATACTGACCTTTTTTTTTCCAATGCTGAATGTAAACTGTCCATTTAAACAGAGTAAACCTCTTTGGTAATAGAATGATTTGGGTTAAGAAGTTCAAAATGGATTATTCTATTCATATGCTACCAAAAGTAAAGGAGAATCTTCCGTGGATGAAGCTTCTGTTTCGGATGAGGTCTAATCCATTCTCTAAAAGGTTTGATATTATTGTACATAACCGAATTTTGGTCTCCCGTAATAATCCTACTTAAAATTGGTTCACATTTTAGTTGTGAAACGATAGATGAATAAATGTTGATTCTTTGATGCAAGTGGTACCTGTGATAGGTCGTGAGGAATCCATTGTACCAACGGTGAAATCATGTCTATCTCCTTTAAATGACGATGCACAATGGGATGGGTTCGATGAAGTTTTGTCAGCTAATTCTTTAACAGTTACAATCGGATTTTCTTCGAGTTAGTATAATAGGATAGTATAGAAAAAAAAACCCTAATTCGATTATATCTATCTATAAATTAATGATACGCATGAAACATACCATATTACTTATAGAATTGCCTCATAGTATGTTCTTTAATCTTGTATATTTATCATACCAAGTACTGCTATGTTTTAGGTGGATTTTAAATTTACTCTATTCTTTTAAATTTATTTTACAATGTTTCTACCATCGGGCTTTTAACTTAAATACTGCATCTCTTTTATAGTTTTACCACAATTATTAATATTTTAATTTCCTATTTTTATCATACTTTTTGATGATAAGGAACTACCAGAGACGTGATATATATATATATATATATATATATATATATATATATATATATATATATATACGAACTTGGGCAGTATATGTTTATCATGGCAGGTGTTACTGAACGCGACGGCTAATTTTGTATTAATAATTTTCTTTATTTTCCTTTTAATCTTCTCAATTTGTCGTATATTTTCCTTCCCTTTTGAAGGCAACTGGTTAACTACGGGGATCATATATTCACGAGTTGAACGAAGAAGAAAGGACGAATATATGACACATCGAGAAGATTGAAAAGAAAATTCTAAATACAAAATTAGTAGTCAGCAAGTGTCATATATATATATATATATATATATATATATATATATATATATATATATATATATATATATATATATATCCAACACATCGCGAAAAAGAGAAAACGGAAGTTATTTCCTACTTCGAAAAAATCCGAGCTGGGGTGGGTTTCGAACCGTGCACACTGAGGCAGTGAGCCGAGTGGTCTAAAGAGCGGTTTAATTGAGATCAAAGCGTTTGCTCTCTGCATCAGTGTGAATGGTTCGAATCCCACCCCAGCTCAGATCTTTTCGAAGTAGGAAATAACTATTTCCGAAGAAAAATGATTCCGTTTTCTCTTTCCGGCGGTGAAATTTGATTTATTTCATCATTCTCTCGCATTCATGAGAGATATACATTATATATATATATATATATATATATATATATATATATATATATATATATATATATATTTATATATATATATATATATATATATATATATATATATATATATATATATATATTCTGGTTTCGAAAAGTTCAGTGTTACACTCGTTTTTTATTATCTTTCGATAGTTTTTATGCGAGGTTTAGAAAAGGTTCTGTCAAACAAACTTAAAGTTAGACTTTTCCAGCACGTTTCATTAAAATGTTTTTTCCATTGTGTTCCGTTGTGCCGAGATGGAAATGAAAAAAATTGAGATATATCCTGCCCTGCGCGTGGGCCATAATATGTCCGACATTGTCAACGTCAGCGGCTCAACGTCAGCTGAATGACTGTCCACAGAGTTGTAAAGAGGCTCAAGAATGGGAAAGACCTCAAAGATCGACCTCGTTTGGCTTTGAGATAGGCCTTCGGAAGCGCTTCGATACTTGAAATGACTGCGGTCGCGAACAAGAACACCTCGGTGGCCACGGTGTCCACCTCCGTCAAGGAGCTTTAGGTGCGCGGAAAGGCCTCTGCTCACCAACCGTATGCGAGAACAAGGTTGTGAGCGCTGCGTCGCCTTCTTGAAGAGTAATGGCAATCTAGTTCCTTTTTTTCTAATAGAAGAACTTTAAGGTCGATCACGTCATCAACAAGCGGAACGCCTGCATGGTAACCTTCGGCCAGAATGTCTCCGAGGTCCGCTACGTGTCCACGACCAAGCACCGTCCTTCCTAATAATGCTCGGCGTCGTGGCTTCGAATAGGGAGAAGATGCCGCCGATGTGGTTCGCACCTGGTTACAGGTTCACCGCGGCCGATTACAGGGACATTTGCCGACGAAATTCCTGTTCTGGCTGAGGAAGATCACGAAGAAGGCAGACAACTTCTTTCAGCAGAACGGTTCCCCGGCCCACAGAGTGGTTGGGATCGAACATAAGCTTCTGTTCGAAGGACTTTCAGACGTATTGATAGCCCGTCCTTACTCCCATAGAATACAACGTGTGGGGGCATATATGCGTGTGAAGGGGGGGGGGAGCAACGAGCTGAATTCCTCCCACAACTGCGTGTGGGCGAGTAGAAGGAAGGAATTCATCTGCAATATGTGAGTGGCCTTCATATCTCGCCTGCAGCGTGTGCTCGCTGCCAAAGCAGCCACTTTGATTTATATTACAAGTTAAACATATATTTATATGCTAAAACAATAACAACGTGTTTAAATCTATCAAAACTATAATTATGGTTTTTTTTGTGAACGTCATAACGAGTGTAACACGACTTTCGCAATTAACAATGCAATTACCGTTATTTTCGAGCACCTGCTTCCGTGACAGGATAGAGCATGGATGCCTTTGTTGTAAAGTTCAATCGGTTTGTCATCAAAGAATTACTAAACTGGAGTAATCAGTTTATCATTTGCAAACATTTTGCCATTCAAGAAGTTTTGCAGTGCTCTGAATAGATGGTAGTCTATTGGCGCCAGGTCTGGGGAGAACTACCTAGTCCAGCTCCAGGAGTAGTTCACGGGTATGATTGGCAACGTGTGTTTGGGCGTTATTTTAAAGCAAAATAGCATCAGTCAATTATGTAAGTTTATGCGCAATTGTATCTGCCACCTGTTGCAGTTGTTGACTGTATAATTGAGTGTCGAAAGACTGATTGTGTTCCAACATTTCCCTTTAAATCACTGCCTTTACATTCCACTAGACACAAACCATAAGCTTTTTTATGTCGATCGGCCTTTGCTTGAAGTTGTGCAGGCAAACCTTTTTCTGTCCAGCTTCATTTGCGTGTCATGTTTGAGTGTGGACACCATTTCCTATTTACAGTAACCACTTTGTTCAGCCAATCAAAACGACGTTTTTGGACAGTAATATCATGAAGGCGTCTATGCGGCGATGACGGTCGAAGTCGATCAGTTTACATATCCATACGTCCAATGTGCTGACTTTGCCCATCTCTTCTAAAAGGCGCAAAATGACTATATGGTTGACGCTAACTTTTTCAACCATCTCAGGTGATGTCAAAGGTGGATCAGCTTATTGTGTCCTCTTCAAATGCTTCGATGATTTGATGTTGCGATTGCGCAGCGTTTAAGCCTGACTTGTAATCATACAGTAAATGAGTAGGTTGCTATTCACGAGAAAGAGTCATTTGATGCGTAACTTTTGAAACTTTAGATATCAAAAAGGTGTCCACTAATTACTGTCTAGTAGAATAGGCTTTCCTGGGCTTTTCTGGAAAGTACATAGTGACTTAGTCTACCTAGGCTCTAGGTCGCTTTGCACTTTCAAGCGAGTCCTAGGAAAGAGAAAGACTAGGCCACTGAACATTAACTTGTCGCACACTCGGTATAAATCTACAAATGAATCTTTAAAACAAGTTATACGTGAACTTTGTTTCCAATCATATATATATATATATATATATATATTTATATATCAGTTAAAAGGTTCGTAGTTTCTCCCCTGTATCTGAGCGCATATTGCATTTGTGATCCTTGTTTCTTGCAAGACTAAATTAATATAATCATCCAAACATTCATTGAACTGCAATATCCCCTTTGTTTCATAGAAAAATGCCATTATAAAGCCAGAACCATCTTTTACTTGCTAGCTAATCCTAAAAAAAAAGTATGCGACGATTATTATATCACATTCCCATACTAGCCACAATTAATTAATTTTAAAAAGTAAACACGTGTAAACAACATCAATGTTGCCTTTCAATACGAAAAACTATCCAAAATAGTGTGTCTAAAAATAGATCCATCGATAAAGAACAGGGAATTTATTATACCCCTTGCAAATTTTGCAATCAAGTATATATTAGCGTAAGCAGTAGATTCTCTAAGAGAATGAAGAAACATAAAAGCGATATGCAACGTGGATCTCTTTCTTCTAGTTTATTTCTCTACATGTCAAATGAAAACCATTTAATTGCCATTGATAATGCAAAAAATAATTCATAATTTTCACAATTATATACATAGGCGTCTAATTGAATCGGCGCTTATTAAGCACATTCCAAACTTTAGTACTTCCGATGGCCAATTCAACACTAATCCCTTGATAAGTAAGAAATTTATACTTCTTTTCCTCAAAAATACTACTGCTTCCCCATACCACTCCATCTAATCAGATTCCGACTTGTAAATTTGTGTGTCCGGAAGTTTTGCATTTCTTTTGTATTTCGTTAGTCTTCCAGCGATTCACGATGACGGAGGTTTACGTCGAAACCGAGTTTCGCGAATAAGTTGATCCTATCACTGTGGTTTCTTTCCTGCATATATATATATATATATATATATATATATATATATATATATATATATATATATATATATATATATATATGTATATATATATATATATATATATATATATATATATATATATATATATATATATATATATATATATATATATCACGTCTTCCTTCATGACTGTTTTTTGCTGGCATTTATTTATTTGTCAGTATCTTAAGGATTGTTACCATGCATGAGTTCTTAGCAGCAGGGAATGAGAAGAGAATTGTGACTGTGAAGCTGAATTATCATAAAGACAATGGTACGAAATTTCTCGAACATTTTTCCTCCTGGGTTTCTGCCAATGAAGTCTTCGTACACAAATACAAAATGTCCACGAAATATAAACGTTTAATCTTAAATGGGGACTTTTTTTACTTTAATTGGACTCTACCCTTTCAATTAAGCCAAAAATCTAATTTCATCTTGCCAAATAGACTAAGTCGTCTTCGGACATTCCTTACGAATGTTGGGATAATCTTATACACCCTAATGTGAGACTAATTGAACTATTGTTATCTAATTCTTGCTTATGGCCCCTTGGGATGAAACGTATAAATTGGTAAATAAAATTCGAAAGTGGCATCTTTTTCCGAAAGCAAATGACAGCTTCCTTAATAAAAGCATTGGATCTATTAAAGATAAGGCATCTCAAGGCTTTTTCGACTCTAATATAACCTAACCTAACCTAATCTAGAATAAGTTAGGCTACTTTACATCAAGTTAGGTTAGGTTAGGTTAAATTAGCTTAGATGGTATAAAGATCTTAAAAACTTGGGTATGCCTCAGATTTAAAAGCAAGTTTATGGGTCATACAAATCTCGTGTTGTGTTCATCTCCTCTCCGTAACGAGTCGCTGGCTCAATGTAGCCAGCTAAAACCAATGCTACCAAAAGTATTTGAGGTCACTGAGTTCAAATTTGATATAAGTTGACGACCAGGTGGCGCTCCTTAGTGGCTAGAGGTGCTAAATCGGCCATTTTTAGAGATATGAAGGTCAAACCAATGTGGCGAGGCGTAATTGATGTTTCTGAGTCCAAATCTGATTGAGTTCACAGCAGCTCCACTAGATCACGTCCCTCTAGTTTAAAAATATGTCTATTTTTAAAAGCCATCTATATACTATACTTAGCTGTCAATTCTCTTAGGTCCTTTAGTGTTTGAAAAATAGCCACATTATAATAGTCTATTAATATTTATTTCTGGAATCATTAGCCGCATAATAAATCTGGGTTTTTCTTTCTTAAATGACAATTTTTTAAACTTAATTGGGCAAATTAAATATAATTAACAATTTAAAAAAATAAAGAGGAAAGTGCAAATGTAGAATTTATGGTGTAATTAGTACCGTTTCAGAATGGTATAAAATCATGTTTTTTTATAACAGGAATTTGATAACATTTATTCAGGAACATCGGGGAGATAACACAGTGGAAGAGTGCTTATCACCCTATCAGTTTACGCACATTAAACCGAAAAACAAAAAAACAAACAGGGTGATAATGTTCCAAGTGCAGTAAAAGATTTACGTAATTAATCATGAAATAGATTTAATAATTCTAAGGTAGGATATAAACATAATAACCACTACAGAAAGAGATATTAAATATGTTATCCTAATTAAATAAATACTAAATTAATACAAGACAGATGCAGCATCTAAATAGTATAGTTTTATCGTAAACTCTTTTGGATCAAAATTGGCATCTAAAACTGCGATAAATTTACCTAAATCTTTATTTTTGTTTATTTTTCTATGAATTCATCCTTGTACTTTACTTTACACCCGCTTTAGCGACTTTTTTCCCTTCCTGCACCGATTTTATTATAGAAATATAACGTATGTGTGCTGTATTTTTATTTTACAGTTAAATATAGAATCATTTATACCAAAAACTACTCCTGTAATAATTTAATTCAACCATCTTCAACATTGCAATAGAAAGATTGAACACACGAACAACGAACCTAACTGGTGTAATTTATTCAAAAACACCACGTATTTTATCATTCTGCAAAAATATACATATTAAATGTTAAATCGTTTTACCACGAAATAGCAATTGGTACAGGAGGGTAAAACTTTCTAAACCCCCTAAAAGAAGAGACAGCGAAGCTCATAATTAAGAACAGGATTATTAATTACCTTATTATGGAATCAGGAATTCTGTTTGATTATAAATATGCACAAATAAATCAAATGTATCCAAATGTTTGGATGTCATTAGAAGAATATGTCTCTGAGTATAACAGGAGTGAAATGATTTGGGGACGGTGTTATCTAAGGAACTTAGGGAAATATTTCGATTCTGTGCCTAAAGGAACCTTCGAAAATTTATGAACAGAGATTTTATATTTCTGAGGTATTGGTTAAATTTGTAGAACATATTATTCTAAAGATATCCCATGAAGCTTCGATTTTATTTTTGAAGAAAAATTCTAGCGATTATAAAAGTGATGCTTACATGTGAGCCAATTTAAGGGAGACGGGAGTGAACATTATACATTTTCCTCAGACACAAGCAACAAGATTCTGAACATGTGAATATGTACTTATCATTATTCTCATTAATGGATACTTAGAGACCTTCGCGGTAAAAAAAAATGATCAGCTTTAGGTTGATTATGTTTGGATAGAATATTTATTAAAAAAAAAGTGGTAGCCTATTGAAAAACTACACACCGGATAATAATGGTAGCCCTAGGGGAATGGAAAGAAGGGGTAATAGATCAAAAGAAAGATTGATAAAGGAGAGAGTAAAAAATTCGGTAAGATCTACAGAAAATACATACGATAATTCCTCACTTTTTCTATAGATTTGCATTTCACGTAGAATTCAATACTCTCTAATAATATTATTTTGTTTACTGCCATTTGTTTTTAGTTGAAGTTAAAATATATACATAGGCTATTTCATACTAATCTACTCCTTGTAATCTTATTTTATTGTAGATAAGTCCTCTTGGTTCATTGTACGGGCAATATCGATAATAGGTTTGCTCAACCAATGCCATCAAACTACCAAACCTTAGCAGAGAACACCAGCTATTTGCATGAAGTTTTTCCACAGACCTTTGATAACTATGGTGAGCCAAAAGTCTCGTCACGGCCTGTAAATATTGTTTTATTTTTATTTTTCAAATATTGTTTTAATATTATATTTCAGATGACCGAAAGTCTTGTCACAATATTTAAATGGGGTGCCAAGACTTACGATCATCTGAAGTATAAAATCAAAACAATATTCGAAATAGAAAATTAAAATTTTGACAGGGCATGACAAGACTTTCGAACCACCCTGTACTTTCTCTTTTAGGTTACAAAACTTTAACATGTTGGTATTGCAATTTTATCCTCTTCAATTTTTTTTACAATCCCAACTTTTTATTTACCCATTTTCTTTCTTTTATCCCTTTGTTTATTTCATTATTCAATTTCTTAGAGTAAATTTTTCTCATTTGTTAAAACTTGTACTTCCTCATCTGTAGACACATACTCCTCTTAGGCTTTGTACAATTAGTGTGGCTCTGGTCAGTCTGGTTTATTAAATAAATGACAAATAGATTATATAATTTCATTGTCAGTTCCTGGATACCCACCGCACCATTATTTTTTTATTAGGAATTTGTTTTGTGAGCTACCAATTCGCTTCTGTAAGTCCTTAAAAAGGAATGAATATGATCACTGAGTCATGTTCATCTCAAGGATACTATCTTGAATAGTGATTAGGTTAGTGGAAAAGCTGAAGGAGGACAGCGGGTTAATTTCTGTGCAGAAATAATTTTTGCTGTGGTTTTGGTATTCTTTTTCCTCTCCCAAGATGACATCGGAATACTCTGTTTTGCTTTGTTTTTAATATCTCCTGAATTCATTAACCTCTTGGAGTTTAAACATAAATAGTTGGAAAAAATTATGTAGCAATTAGAAGTACAAAAAATTCTAATGGTCATTCTGATTTATTCACGAGTGAAACATTTTAAAAAGATGATTTTTAAAATAACTAATTAACGACATAATCAAATACCACATTCTTTATGGGTTCAGATGTTGCAATTGCAAAGAAGAGGGCTAATATATCTTTACTTACTGACTAGGAAAACGAATAGATGAACTCTAGTCTTCCGGTCTGTGGTGCGTGAGCCGCATTGTATCAAAACCTGACTATTGATGAGATGTCTTGAAGTTAATTCCTGAATGAGGTCTCTCCAGTCCTTCCAGATGAAGTTTTCTTGCCTCTGATAACCAGACCTTTTTGAAGGGCTACCTATGGGCAATCTTGCAAAGGATTGCTTTAGATAAGGCCTCAAAAAGTTGGATGCCGAATGAAACTATTTAGCAGTCATCGAAGTAGATGGAGAGCAGGAGTCTTAAACACACCAAAGAAGAAACACGTTGTGAAAGAGGGAGTAAAAATAACAGAAATAGAAACGTGTTTGTTATTTGGAAAGTGAATCGGTACTTCTTTCTTCCTAAAGATCGGCGAAAGACGGGGACCTTAGAGCAGTTTGTATCAATCGAATCTTAAGGAGCGACGATCGAGTGAAGATGAGGAGAATTCTCCAGTCATGTCTCTATGATTGTCAGCAATTTGAATGAAGGATGAGAGAAATGGCCTGTGCATGGGTTTCACTAAGCTAAACCTTGTCACAAGATATCAAACGTATTGTAAAGTTTATACTTATCAATTTTAATCAATTCCTTCTCATCAAAGGGTAAAGATATTGTGCAAAAAGTAAAAATCCGATAGACTCTTTCCAGCACAGAATAAAATTACTATTTCCCTTGAGATAGAGAGTGGAGGAGAGAGAGGGAGAGCGCAGAACAATGAAGCATTGTGTGAATGACAGCTCTGCTTCACAAAATGCAATACACCATTTGAGTGAGTAATTTGCTATAAGAAGGAAATCAAGTATTCTAATCGTGAGATTCATGGATTGTATCCTTGAATCCATATGGAATGTATCCTTGAAACCATATGGATTGTATTCTTAAATCCATATGGATTTTATCCTTGAGTCCATATAGATTGTATCCTTAAATCCACATGGATTGTATCCTTGAATCCACATGGAATGTATCCTTGAAACCATATGGATTGTATCCTTGAATCCATATGGATGTGTCCTTAAATCCATATGGATTGTATCCTTCAAACCATATAGATTGAATACTTAAATCCATATTGATTGTATCCTTGAATCTATATGGATTGCATCCTTGAAACCATATAGATTGTATCCTTAAATCCATATGGATTGTATCCTTGAATCCATGATACCGGCCAGTTTTTGCAATCCATCGGCGTAAAGCAACGCATCTTCGACCTCTCCTCCTCCTCTGTTCTCCAGGTATGAACTCGGCCAATAAATTGCGCGCTCTGCCCATCTTGAACAAGGTCAACAACATAAGTCGCGTGCTCTTAATTATCCTGACCTATGACCTTAGTACTTTCAAAACTTTCAAAAACTCATTAAAAAGTTAAATGGTTACCATCCGAACGACCGACATAGTAAATTATTATTGAGTGGCGTCCATGCTGACTAAGAATCTGTACAGGCAGGTGTTTGGTTGCAGTGGTGATTGTTAGAAAAGAAAGACTTTATCAACAATTAGAAAGTAAAGGTAAAATAAACAATTGCGTGAAGGTACATGAAAGTGTAGCTGAAAGAGGATGAACGTGGATAGGAATTATATTCACTTAATCAGAATACAAAGAAATCAAAGTTAAGAAGGTTTACTCCCTCATTTCTTCGTTTTGCTCACAATATCTAATAAAAAGAAGTGAGTGTGTGATGCAGATCTACTCTTACAAGCCCACGATCACAGTAGTCAGTGTCACAAGGCGCTAATCTGTGACAATTATGCCTTGTATCAGTAAATAGAATAAATTTGTGATTTATTGGTCCCTAATTAATAACAGGGTATCTATTTGATCCCTTAACATTACACATTCCTTCAATTTAACATTTTTCCTGCATTTCTTTCTAATCTGTCCTTCATCTGACACTTAGGAGTAATCCTTAATCTATTAAGGTCCTATCTTGCCATGTGGAACCACAATTTCAAGCCACTTTGACTCTTACTCTATATTGATTTAAGGGTTATTTTATTTTATAGATATATATTCCAATTCGGTCATCAAAGGGTTAAATCACAGAAAAATTTAATTCCATTAAATTTAACGTCGTGACATTTTTTGCCGTTGCGTCAATCGCAAAATTTGCGTAATTTTATCTCTTGAAAAATAGTTGAAAACCAACGAAGGAACCGCAAATAGAGGATTAATAAATGGAGGGTCGTGAAGAAAGTGATTAAGTTAGGAGAAGTGTCGTTAATGATGATCTTAGGGGGGGGGAGGGGGGTCATTGGTTTGGTGCAGGTTATCGATCTTTCTTTTTTTTAATTTTCACCAATAATGCCGTTTTTAACGTCGATTCCAATATGTATCTCATTTTGGGGAGAAATTAATAGTTTTAAGGTGAGTAAGATTATATTAGGATATCTTATTATGAAGATATGATATTAATAATATTTAGTTAAAAAATGTAAAAGTTTTAAAGATTTGAATTTAAAATCATAAAATATAATATTTCTAACATTTATTTGGAATAAAAAAATATGATAATTAAATGTTGAAATAATATAACATTAATTTTACAAACTTTTAAAGATTTTAATTTAAAATAAAATGGTATAATATTTTGATATTTATTTTTAAAACCTTTTACAATTTTTAATATAAAATTATCAAATATTATTATAAAATTTTATATCTATTTTTATTTTAAAAATTAAGAAATTTTAATTTAAAATCATTAAATGTTGAAATATTTCTAAATTCATTTTACAAACTTTGAAAGATTTTAATTTCAAATAATAAAATGGCATAATATTTATGACCATTATTTCAAAATAACTTTAAAAGATTTTAAGTTAATCGCTTAATTTACTGATTAAACTTTGAATTGAGCGCAAAAATCTTCTTAAATCGGTCAGTATTTTCTTCTTTCCTACGCCATACGAATTTGCACAATGAAGATGTGGACTAAACCAATTGACGGACTACACCTTTCTTGAACCAAAGTTTGCAGGCAATTTGAAAATTAATTTTAGACGGGATTTGGGGTCTTTTTGGTTTGGTACTCTTCTCGATTTTTTAAAGTCGTAATTTCTCTGAAATAAAAAATACATATTTGGAATCAAAGTAAGAAACTGCATTAGTGGTGAAATCTAACACAAAAGATCAGATAACCTACACCAATCCTAATACAACCATACCTAAGCTAACTTTAAGACTATTAGTCTCCCCTCCCCCCCAAAAAAAAAGAAATGCAAATTTGGAAGCAGCGTAAGGAACAAAATTATGGGTGAAATTTTTAAAAAATAAAAAAAAAGAACGGAGAAAGTACTTCTCACCTAAAAGATACGACTATTGGGTCTGAGAATGTCAGAAAATGATCAATTTAGCAGAATTCTGAATGCCAATCAAAGGGGGAGGGGACTACACCCCATTCTTTACTGAAACTAGGCAAGGGGTAGGGCGATGCATTGATACTGAGAAAAAACGCAGAAGACTGCAGGAGGCTAAAAGTCGGCATTAAATTGCAGGCCAAAGGCAAAAGAATCTATTTCAGGAGTTTGTTTACATACATAAATCAGATATTTTTGTAGCTTACGCTTCTCTCATTAACATAAAGCAAAAAGTTTAAGATTTGGGCGAAATTTTCGCCCAGAAAACTGTTTTAAAATAGCCTCAAAAACATTATTTTATAGTTTGAGTGAAATTTCGGTTTCCAAAAATTCCCCAAATTTGCATGATATCCTAACTGTGCGTAAAATTATTTTTTTCAGAAGAAACAAGAGCTATTTTAATTCTTTCAACAGATATTTAATTTAAACATATATAATTAGCTGCCCTTGGCATATTTAGATACACGAGAGCATAAAA